>OZ023280.1:14604232-15854232 GCA_964007245.1 Hypomecis atomaria
GTTAACACATAAGTGTCTTTATTATCGATGTAAATTACTTTTATTGTTCTTTATTTATAACACTGCGTACGTACTTTCTTTATGGTAGGTACGTTCGTACTTTGATAAATGGCAAAAATATTATTCGTTTTGTTTATTTACCTATTTTCTTTTC
Source organism: Hypomecis atomaria (assembly GCA_964007245.1). Lineage (NCBI taxonomy): Eukaryota > Metazoa > Arthropoda > Insecta > Lepidoptera > Geometridae > Hypomecis > Hypomecis atomaria. The sequence goes on from OZ023280.1 coordinate 14,604,387, forward strand.
ATCTTTTTATTCTGTTTACACATCAAGGGCTAAGTCCTGTCTTTTGGTAGGCATCAATGGAGCCGAAGCCAATACTGAGAGGCCCTCCCTAATTAACATTTGTCGTGATCGCAAGATTTGAACCTAAATTTAACTGATAGTACCTACTCGGATTTCCGTCCTTAGCATTTAAGATAAACCTTCCCGCCTTACCACAAAAGTTTTAAACACTGTTAAACATTGTGTAAAGCGTGACCAAAAGTTTTGTGTTACGACGGTTCATAACTAATTTGGCATGATTGTCAGAGTGTGGCCTACCTTTATTGGTAAAGCACCGAGATATTAGACTAGTAGCAAAAAAATGCTTTGATTCAAATTTATTTATTTATTTTTATTTTTGGCACAGGAAGTGAAGCCAGTGAGTGACTGGGAGCTGCTGAAGCTGAACGCGCCAGAGTGGCCTCTCATCACCGTAGGGTCGGTGGCAGCGTTCGTGCAAGGCGCCTGCTTCCCTGCCTTTGCTCTTCTCTTCGGTTTTTCCAGTGGGGTAAAAAGGCTTTCATAGTTTATTTCATTTCGAATAACACAAGTGATAACCGAGAACCGCGCCTGAGCGTGGATGGCAGACATCAAGTCTACTATAGTTTTGCCCGCACTTGACCATTTGGGACGCCAGTTTATTTGTTCAAGAATAATTGTTGATATTACAAAAAAATACCAGAAAAATTTACATAAGCTTAACATAGGTTCATAGATACTATTTTAATACATACCTGCGTAATGTTATTGTTTTGTAGATTAGTAAAAAAACATAATGTTTCGTATTATTTTACTTCAAAAGTAAGGCTAATGCTTTCACTATTTAAGCAATTTTTTTTTCAATTACGTTTTTTCCGCGTATTGGAAGTACTTACTGCTTTATTTACTTACTTTTTTTAAGTAATAATTTGTAAAAGTAGCCACTATCTAAGCTTATGAACTTCAATGCCTACACAAATTGCGATTTATAACATTTAATTCTGTACAATCCAGATTTTTATTCTCGAAGACCGCGCAGATGTGTTGTATCAAGCTGACGTGTTTGCTGGCATGTTCGTCGTGGTCGCTGCCATCGCAGGCATCTCCATGTGCCTTCAGAGCACCACTTTCGTCAGCGCTGGTCTCAAGATGACCACTAGACTACGACTTCAGTACTTTACAGCACTGTTGAAACAGGTTGGTAAATATTCCATCTCAAATTACTGTGAAAGATTTGAAATACAGGATCAAGATTGTATCAAGATATCTATTTATGATTGGTTAAATCTGGGTATTATAAATATGTATTAACAAGGGTCTATGGATGATCCAATTGCTTGTTTGTAGTTTTAGATTACGAGTATGTAGGTCTTGTATTTAGTGGTAGTTAGTAGAGGCACTTGCCCTATTTAAAAAAAATGTGTTAAATAGAAATAAGCCCGATTACAGAGGTGCTATCGTAATTATTTAACTAAATAGCATAGTTCTGTTTCATTTTCACTTTAGGCATTCGATAGAGATAACGCTTTTTACGTTGCTATCTTTACGCTGGCGCCTCTGTAATCGGGCTTAATGAATTCTTTACGAAAAAAGGACGATATGTTTATTTATTAATTTATCTGTCGTAACTATAGAGAAATGAGATGAATGAAGTTATACGTTTTACTAATTCAAACATCGGATATAACTATTTTGTATAAAAGCTTGCCATAATTATGATATAAATCGAGCCTTTTTAGGAAAAACATCGTAAACCTTAATACCTAGTACTTTTTCGTAACCTCTGGCTGATGTTTTTCCTGAAAAGGCTCTTTATCATAATATATAATTAATGTAATCAATGTACTTACAGGAAATTGGTTTCTTTGACAAAGAGTCGAACACGGTCGGTGCACTATGTGCTCGGCTCAGTGGCGACGCCGCGGAGGTGCAAGGCGCCACTGGCATGAGGATAGGCCTCATCTTGCAAGGCATCAGCTCCATAGTCGTCGGATTCATCATGGCCGTCTGCTACAACTGGAAACTAACTCTAGTTGCAACAGCGTTCCTTCCACTGGTAAGGCAATGAATCAAGCTAAGTCAACTTCATACCAAATCGACGACATAGTAAATTATTATCGAATTGTGCCACTAATTTTGAGTATTCCAAATGACTTTAGATAACTTAATGGTGCGGTTCTACCAAAAATCATGTTCACCATATTTTCTGACAACATGTTCGCAAGACTTTGAGTTGTTGACCTACTTGTTTTTTGTCCGTCACTACGATAATAATGGTAACGATAATGGTAACTTATTATTGAATTGTGCGACTAATTTTAGAGTATTTCAAAAGACTTTATAGAAACTTATGATGCGATTGTACCGGAAATTAAGTTCTCCATATTTTCTGACATGTTCGTTGAAACTCCAATACTGTTGTAAATGTTTTTTGTACGTCTCCACTGAGGGAAACATTTGTGGTCAACAGTGTGCAACAGTTGGCAAACAACCACGTTGGAACACGGAACCACGCCTTAGCGTAACTTGCTTACAGATGGTGGGCAGCATTTGGCTAGAAGGAATAGTATCACAGAAGTCTCAGACGAATGAACGCGCAGCCATGGAATCAGCCACGTCAATCGCAACAGAAGCAGTTGTCAGCATCAAAACTGTGCAAAGTTTAGGTAACAGCTGGCGCTTTCCATTATTTAAATACTCAAGTAATATTCTTTGTACTAAGTAATGAACTTTGTAATTTAAATTCGGACTAGCTGCGCCACGCGGTGTTATCCGCGTTAACTCGAGATAAAAAAAAAGTAGCCTATGTGTTAATCCACGGTCTAAGCTACCATCATACCGAATTTGTGTGAAAGAGTAACAAACATCCATATAAACTCACAAACTTTCGCGTTTATAATATTAGTAGGATTTGCACAACCACCGGCTTATCTGTGAAGGAAACATCGTGAGGCAGGTTCAGTAATTCATTAAAAAAAATGGTATGAGAATCCAAGCACTTACACTATACTAGCGTGGTTGATATGACCCAATCGCTTCCTAACCGACTTCAAAAAAAGAGAAGGTTCTATATCTCTGTCTTCATATAATTGTTTATGTCTGTTCATCGATATTTTCGCCAAATGTGAACCGATTTATAAAATCTATTTTAGTTCGAAAAGGTGCACTCCCGAAATAATCTCATTTAAATTTTATCGAAATCGGCTGAGCCGTTCATGAAAAATCAACAATCGCGCTAAAATTTTATACATCGATTCAAGAGAACTATTCGAATTTTGTACACGATTGAAGTCGGTTATGCCATTTTTGCAAAAAAAAATATTATCATAGCCAATGTTTAGAACTTTTTAAAAAGCCAGTACAATAATATTTTTTTTAACAATTCCTTTTTTTCAGGGGTTGAGTTAACGTTCCTAGAGAAGTTTGAACAGGCACTGCGTGAGTCTAGCGCTGCCGTGGCAAAGAAAACCCGTTGGCGTGGCCTGGTCCTCGGCCTCGGGGTTTACGTACCCTTCATGTCCTATTGCTGCGCCACCGTTTATGGTGCTGTTCTAGTATCGCAAGGGGAGGTTGAATATAAAATTGTTTTGTTGTACGTATACTCATATAATATAATCTTTAAAGGACGATTCACACATATCAGTCAAGCCACCGTTCCGACACAGTTCTGGCACCGTACTGTCACAGTTCAGTACGAGACTCAGAGAACATTGTACCGTCACGGATATTGGCAAGTGGGGGTGTGTTCATAGAGAAGTATGAAAGAAAATGTTTCACTGTGCCGTTACGGTGCCAGGTGCCGGTACTGTGGCGGAACTGTGTCGGAACGGTGGCTTGACTGATGTGTGTGAATCGGCCTTCAGCTTCTGAACTTTTTTCATTGCAAAAAATAAAATTGCTCACTTCATCAATCCCAAATTTTCAGAGTGAATGAAGCAATTATGTACGGAGCTTATATGTTGGGACAGTCGCTTGTATACGCACCGAGCTTCAACGCGGCAAAGGCCAGCGGAGCGAGAATTCTTTCTATAATAAACAGGACACCAAAAGTCAGGACAGAAGATGGAGTCAAAGATAAGAAAGACTGGGTAATAAATAACATATTGTTTTCTCTTGAAATTGTGGTATCGGATATGATATTCAAATTCTTTATTTTCTCTTTTTAGAATGCTAGTGGCAGCTTTAACATAAAGGACGTAGAATTTGCGTACCCTACCAGGCCCAGTCAGCAGGTGTTGCGCAGCTTTGACTTGAAAGTGGAAGCGGGAAAGACTGTGGCGCTGGTTGGACCTTCAGGCTGCGGAAAATCTACCATTCTGCAGCTGCTGCAGAGGTTCTATGACCCTGACTCCGGGAATATTGTAAGTCTGATTTGTCCTTTATTAAGTGAAATGAAGCGAATTATGTGCTACCACAAGACGTTTTTTGCTTTCGTCTGTCTTTTTGTCCGACAGTTCGTGTTTATCAACAACAATCTCGACGAAATCTAATACACAGATTTTTATATCTACTAATGGATTTTTCTGTCGTCGGCGATTTTTGACAAGAGGAGTATTTTTCCTAAAATTTTAATGCGGTTTTTAATAGACAGAGTGATTCAAGATGAAGATTTATAATATGTATAATAGAAGTACACCTGCGCGAAGCAGTGGCGGATCGCTAGTTTAAAAAATGGTTTTTGCTCGACATAAATAACGGCAACAGTAATATGGGTGAAATATTAAGTACTTTATTTCTTTCGAAAATAATTATTAAATTAAAATAAAACATATGCGGAACCACTCGTGCGCGAGTCCGACTCGCATTTCGCCATTTTTCCTTTTCAATCTGTATATTGATTCAACGAATACACATCAATCAATATGCAATGTAAGAAAAAATGTCAAGTCGATGAGTATAAACCACTATAACTCAATGACTTGCAAATTTTTGCTATAATGACGTCAGCTCATAAGATTTACAACGTGAAATTTTGATCCTTATCTTTATAAGCCCTAAGTCAGTGTCACAAACGTGTACAACAATAAGAAAAAGATAAACAAACGGATAAATTGTATGTACCCATTGAACTAAACATATTTGAATTCACTTTTTGTGAATAGAATGTTTGAAAAAAAATGTGATTGAAAGTTTACATAAGTAAGTAGTAGTGTAAGTAGTTTGTTATAAAAAAAAACTTCATTTTATTGAACTTTAAAAAACTTACTAGGTAAGTTTACATTAAAACATTATATTTTGCGATTACAGGTAATAAAATTTACTGATAATAAAATGTATACTTAATAGTAAGAAGATTGACTTCTTATCAGCTTAATACAGAGCGATATTATGATACAGTATAGTTACAGTATAATTATCCCAAGGTTATATTGGAACTGGGAAAATCAATGCTTCTCTATGCTCGAGGTACACTTCACAATTAAGACTGTAGAGTAGAGGATCATAGGTGCATTGTTCGTGTGATCTGCTATCAAGAGTGTAGTTAACCTTGCCAAACACTTTTAAAAGACATATCTTTTATACACTTACCAAAAAACTTAGGCAAAAAATAATTTAAAAATATTGGTTGTCCATAAATTCGTTTTACGGACAATAATTTCACATGAAAACGTCATAGGCAAAGATTGTTGTATCAACAACTGAAACAAGCAGAACGCTTAGGCCGATCGTGCCTCTCTATCGCTTGTTCCGCTCCTCTTTTTTGGAAGTCGGTTAAAAATAACCAACTGCTCCCAAGATAAAATCTCTAGCTATATCAATATCTGCTATTCAATGTTTAGGAGCTAGATGGGCGTGACACGCGGATTTCACTGACGCTGCCGCGGCTGCGTCGTCAGCTGGGCGTGGTGCAGCAGGAGCCGGTGCTGTTCGACCGCACGCTCGCCGAGAACATCGCGTACGGAGACAACAACCGCAAAGTCACCATGCACGAGATCGTCACAGCTGCTAAGGCCGCCAATATACACAGCTTTATCGTTTCACTGCCGAAGGTACGAACTTGTATTACACGTCACTTGTCCTTCTCTCTAGCAGCTCTGTAAATGGAATTAGTACATTTAAACTATATACATAGAGCTAAACTTAGAACAAAATTGATATTTCTTGATCGTTTAGTGTAAGAGAAAACTCGTTTTCAACGTTCATACCAAATAGATACATTTGTACGATAAACGAGAAAAAATGAAAACGTAGAACTAAATTCTTCAAATTACTAATACTTTGCATATTATGTTTCTTCGGTAATCAAAGCGCGTCCAAACACATATACGAGTAAACATATACTCGTAGTTTACATAGGGCATTCTCAGAATATTCCTAGATTTTTTGCGAACGCCGATTAAACAATGGAAGAATGATCTATGCCTGTTTACACGTTCGTCTATGGTTTATATTAGACGAATTTAATAGAGTGAGAGTAGAGTGAGCATTCGTACGTCTAGTGTAAATCAGGAGAGCGTTTTTTGAACTTCGCACGGTTTGGTCGTATACGGAAATTGTGTGAGCGTTCGCAACTTCCATAGATAACATAGAGTTTTTTCATACAATCTGTCAAAGTTCCGTATACGTTCTTACCTAGTTAGCCCTAGTCTTGTTTTCTCTGTCTACGTTCCTAGCCGTACGAAGTAGAATTTTTTTATTTTTTGGTTATGTAGTCTATGGTTTATTTTGATATTGCCACAGAAAATTGCCATGTCCAGTACTGTACAGTTCTACGTGACAGAACAATTTTAAATAAATTTCAAGAAAAAAAATGTCGTCCGTAAAGTATGTAGTAACCTATACATACGTCGAAGGCGTACGAAGTTCGAAAATAATACCCCAAGTAACCTAGCTTTAACACATTCGGATCACATTCTGTAGGGGTATGATACCAACCTGGGGTCGAGTGGCGCGCAGCTTTCTGGTGGCCAAAAGCAGCGCGTGTGCATCGCTCGCGCGCTCATCCGCTCGCCGCGACTGCTGCTGCTCGACGAAGCCACTTCTGCGCTCGATGCTAACAGTGAACGAGTAAGACCTATCTTTTGTTTAAGCCTCTTCAACTATAGGCGGAGTACAAAGACTTTAAGTAGTCAAAGGCGGCCGTATAAATTTTTGCTAACAATCAGATACATAATCAAAGAGTTCTTTTTGCGATAAATAATTCCTAAAAGAGATGCAAAAATATATCGAGCTTAGTCCCTTACCTGGTACAGTATTTAATTATTTGCTTTATTTATTTTGGATAATGATTTTCCTATTATTTTTTTACAACAATCTGCATTTAAAGGAATTTCATATTTTCGGATTTTATTATTTTTTGACACTGCTTGTAAAATATGGCGGCGTGATGACGGCCTTGAACAAAATTCAAATTAGAAAATATGAAATTTCGTAATAATTAAGCATTAAATACCGTTGCTTTTTTCTAAGAATTTGTTTACCATGTTGTAACACTTTTTTGGGCTACTGTACAATGTCTAGGCCAGCTTTACAAGATTTTATTTATAGAATATACCCGCGCAGGATTTAGACCAGCATATACAATATACATACTCGTATGTAACTGACACTTAAGTTTTCGTGCCGGTGCTTTACCAATAAACCTATTATGGGAAGCACTATAAAGAAAAAGTTTCATTATAATTTGATAGTCACTGACTTACGAAATTGTAGCTAAAAGATATTTTAATCTCCATCCAATTTTAGCGACTCCACAGGTTTACATCAATTGTCGATGTTGTATCTTGATTTGCAAGTGCCTGAAGTGTATTTACGGTATATAATAATGTTAACTTGAAAAAAAATTGTCTGTTTTTTACTCTCTTCGGACTCTGAAGCACTTTTCTTGTACAGGCGGTTGCAGAAGCTCTCGAGAAAGCTGCCAAAGGCCGAACATGCATCAGTATCGCCCACCGTCTCTCTACGATCAAAGATGCTAACCTCATCTGCGTTGTAGACAAAGGCGAGTACAATTTAATCTATCAGATAATTTCTGTGCAAGCAAGTCTGTGATTAAGGAACTAGTGTGTTTGATACGTATGTTTACATACAGATAAAATGTAATGAGGATCTGTCTCAAATCGGAATTAGACGATTATGTACGAGAAATATAATCAGTCAACCATTTAACAGTTAGGTACTCGTATTCTCTGGTTTTCATTATAAACTATTTTATGGCGGTGGTTATAAGAGTCGTTACTTTAGGTTGCTTTATGAATTTAATCTGTTAAAGAACATTGACGTGATGACCGTAAAACGCATTACCTAACGTACCGCTGGCACCTACCATCAATATGGAATGTTAGCAAAAAATGACAAGTCGATGGCTGGTACAAAATAGAGTGATTAGAGTGGATATTTTGATACAAACTCTATAAAATAACGAAATACGGGGCGGTGCCTCTAAATAAAGGTCAGGAAAGTTAAAGCAACCATACAACCATAACCATATTTATACATATTTTTTAATTTCAGGCAGAATAGTGGAACGGGGCACACACACGGAGCTCTTCGGTCTTAAAGGACACTACTGGAAAATGTGTAAAGGACAAAACGTGGCGTAAATACTATTAAACAAAGATAAAAGAAAATGTAATCGTACCTCAAAATTTTCAGAACAATCAAAAATAATAAGTACGTTTGTTTAGAATAGCGCATTGATTATTGTATCAGTCTTTTTTCACACCACTGGCTTTTCGGTGAAGGAAAACATCGTGAGGCAACCTGCATATGTACCTTGAAAAAAATTGGATAGCGTATGGGAATCCACCAACCCGCACTGGGCCAGCGTGGTGGATGTAGCCCAATCACCCTTCGTGGGTACGCCTTCGTCTTGCAGTGGACTATTAAAAAAGGCTGATACAGTATTGATTCATTGCTGAAATTTTTTTTTGTGAATGTCACCAATATCCTGATGATATTTTTAATTTTTTATGCACTCATTTTTGTGCTTTTATGATGTCATGACATTGACCAAGTATGGGCGAGAGGCTTTTAATTTTTAATATTAGTTACTAGTAAATATGTATACCGAAATGTCTTATAGAAGGGCAAGTGCCTATAATTACTACAACAAAATGTAATACTACTTACTTACGTTAAAACTACATAAGCAACGACTACATAAAAAGCAATTGGATCATCCACAGACTCTTGAAGGCCTAAAGATAATCCAAATGCTCAATCCCACTACCAGTTGGCAAGCATTGGCACGCTGAATGGCAATGCTTGTACGTTGAGCCAAATAAATACCATTTTTTTCAATTATTTTATCTAACATACCCACGATAAGTGTTAGTTCATTAAAATACTGTTTATACGTTTTATGTTTGTCTATGTTTTATACTATTAAGAATAGAGAGAGAGAATATGTAGAAACAATCGTAGAGAAGAGAAAAGAGAACAGAGAACTCGCATAATTATTTTTGTTTCTCTTAACTCTAACTTATGCGCATTACTTTAATGGAATAAGGTAGTTTAATGTGTCTCATGTCTTCTTTTTTGTACACACTATAATATAAGATATCCTTATACAGTATAATTATCTACTAAAGTCTACAATAAATGTTATTAAAGTCTGAAAAACTAATTAAAACTAAAAAAAATGTTTATTAAATTTTTATACTAAATGTTTCTCTAGGCGAAGGACATATTCTACGATATTATTGTACCAATAAATCATTTTGACCAATATTTATTAAGGGACCAAATCCAATATGTATAGCAAAAAAATCAACAACAAAATATTTAGAACAGCAACACAATCAACGACAAAATATATATAGAACAGCTAATTCTTTATCCGCGATTTTGAAGTTGTGCACACAGTAATGTTTAGTCATAAAGATGAGTACATCTACATCTGGGCGGTAATCGATGTCAAGAAATGCCCTCTGCATAGGTAGATCCCATGGCCACTCGTCGTCGAAACGCCCGAGAGGATTTCGTCCGCGCGGACTATTCGCCCCTCTCCGGTTTTACTTATTCTTTTTGTCGACGGATGACTGCAATATTTCCTCTCTGCTTGCATTCAATATTACAATTAGGGTAATGTGATAAATTTTGGATAATATAGATATCTAGATAATTATAAGTACATATTACAAAAATACTATTAATAAGTTTATGAATTGTCAACATGATGAGTACCTATAGTCTGACCGTTTAACTGAGTCCTCGCCTGCGCGGGTACAGGGGCGCGGGGGTAGACGAAAAAGGGGGACTGAGGCAGGTGCGGGCGGCGGGTCCCCACAGCCCGCACCTGTGCCAGTCCCCCTTTGTCGTCTACCCCCGCGCCCCTGTACCACGCAGGCGAGGACTAAGTTAAGCGGTCAGACTATAACAGTACTATTTTCTATAAGATTACATACGCATTTAATTACGTGCCAATAAATAAAACTGTTTAAAAACTATAACCTTTTGTGTTTTATTCAAAACTCAATCAGATGGATATTCATCAGGGGGATATTACCTCCTCTCCTACGCCGCGCCAGCGGACTGCTCTCCCTCCGTCTTACGAATTTTCTATCAGGTCACGTGTCCTGACGCGAGTTGAACATTTTTTACCCATCCCAAAAAGTGCACAACGCCGCTTCAAAAGAATGATTTTTTAATGTTAAATTATTTGACTCTCGCTTTATAACAGCTAATAAATAGAGTTTATTGAATGTTGAATGCATATATTTTGTTTTATTGAAAGGCAGACGCTTCGCCTATTTTTTTCCTAAATAGGTACTTATTTATGTGGAATATCTACTTCTCTAGTTTTAAACTTTCGCGACTTAAGCACGTTAATCTTAAACATTATATCATGTGTATATTGCGCGATTAGTCCCTTAATATAATTATACGAAATGTTTCTTTACTGTTCTTAAGCTGATTTTCAAAACTGATTACATTTAGAGTTATCTACCTACCTACCTTGTAGGTTTTACGCTTGCAGTGGTCGCTAGAAACTCATGGCTCCATAGGCAATCAATGTTGAATGCTATCTGAGTTATATAATTATATCATTAGCATTGGATCATCTACGGACAACCTCCTAGGGGACTTAGGAAGGCTCAGCCGTATAACAATAACAATATAACAATTCCTTATAACTATTTCCAGCGGACCCACACTAGGCTCGAGGGCCCGTATTATGAAGACCAAAAATACGAAATCTTCAAAAATTTTTTGTGAGTTGTGGAGGTATTTCGTAACATTAAATGCACAACCCTGACTTTACACAGAAATAGGTTTAGACATCATTTTCTTTTATTTAGATTTTTTTTGTGAAAACTAATTATGAAAGTTTACTACAGTGTAAGTAATTTCATTGAATAAGACAGAACAAGGAAAATAAATTATAAGGTAATATAGTTAATTAGTTTTACTGATTTTGTACACATAGAGATATATTTATATATATTTTTTTGCACAGTATCTACAACAATATACTAATAGGTATAATTCCGGTCAAGAGCGGGTCGACACTCATATAGTAAGGCTCCGCAGTTAATCGAGATAATAATATTGCTTTATTTTTACTAAGAAATAAATTAAATTAAGTTTAAAGACTCATTAGCACTACCCAGTTATTTGTATTGAACTTTAAGTTTTGGGAATGTTGCATTTAGTAAACATTTCGACATGATAATTTTCTACTTTTATTTTTGATTAGTTAAGGAGCTCCATGTCCGCGCTTTTTCATACAAATATAGCATTTAAGGGTAGGCATATAAGCGAGCCGTCACCGTAACTGTTGTATGTACTGTTACCAAAAAACATAGTGTGTACACTGTAGTACGTGGTTTGCAAACCTGCTCCGAGCGGTACGGCCGAAGATTACAAGGTATTCATTTCTGTAACCGTCACTGTTACCAAAAACATAGTGTGTGCGTGGTTCGCGAGCCTGCAACGAGCGCTACACTGTATAAACTGGGAGCCACTGACAGCCCACTAAGTCGTGAAAACGAAAATGTAGAGCATTCTTATTCGATGTGGGGGCGATAGGTCCTGCACTGACGTGTTTTGTGCATTTCCCCCTCCAGCATCTACCCGAGCCAGCCCAGCTCCTTAAAATAACAGAGCGTGGCTCTGGGCCGCTGGCATAACTGCGACAGTAGCTTGGATGGTATACCAGATGGCGATAAAGATGATGATGTCGATGGTGATGACAAAGCAATAGTAGCGTCATGCAACCCGCAAGCTATTCTAGTTTCCGCCGTAGCCTTGCAATGCCACAAAATATGCTCTACCGTTTCATTCTCCTGCAGGCAACCACGACAGAGTCGGTGGCTCCCAGTTTATAGATGTGACTATTCAAGTTGCAGTGACCAGTGATGAGCCCTACCAAAAGTCGGAGGTCTTGTCGCTGCAACCTCAACAGATCGTTTGTAATGTTTCTATTCAGGGCTGGGAAAGCAGCTTTGGCATGCCTGCAATCCCAAATATTTTGTTGTTCGTTTTCAGTATGAACTGTAGATCATGTTCTGTGGCATTGCAAAGCCACAGAAGACACTAAAATAGCTGAGCCTCTTAAGACGTTGGTCGATGCTCTTCGCTATTAGACCATTCACTGACATGACTATCGGGACAATGATCGTCGAGTCAGCATCCCACATAATGGAAACCTCAAACGAAGAAGCTCCATGCCATTCAACTTCTGCCACATATTCAAAAACTCCTGCCTTCTTGAACATTTACTGGCCCTGCTACATTTTTTTCTATAATCTATAATTAAGGATACTAATAGCTGTCAAAGGACCAATAGAAAATTGTAATCTGCTGAACAGGCTCCTATGAGACCTAGTGTAAGGTCCAAATATTCTAAAGGTACTTCTGTGACTTTTTATAATACCTTATAAACATTGTAATATGTATTATTTAAATTAATTTGATATACATCTCTCGGGCCAGGCCCGGTTCTTTGATGGGCATCAGTGGAGCCGAAGCCAACACTGAGAGGCCTTTTTTAATAAATCATTTGTATATATAGGTATTTGGGATGATGGCACAAGGAAACCTATTGTGATTAATATGTGTTAATTTTAATATCATTAAATAATTACCTTGATGTGTTCTCTGAATGCTCTTATTAACGCCTGACACACTTTCGGTATAATCGAGCTTACCTATGGCTTGTTCGTGAATACGAAACAGGTATAGCAAACTTGTCAAAGAATCATCAGTAGCTAAGTATCTCAGCGTCACAGCTAACCTGACTTAAACCGACACAGCTCGAAATACAGTGTCTCTTCGTTCCATATTGCCTATTGGGACTGATTAAATTCATTAGATATTCAAAATGCACTCATTCTCGTGATTTTTTTGTAATGATCTAATTTCTTATTTTTTATTATGCAAAGCAGATCATTTCCATCTCAAATCATTTTATGCCACCTTAGTGGCCGTTTATGATCGTCGAATAAAGTATCTATCTGTAAAAAATTGTGCTTTACAAGCGAGAGACACTTCGTCCGAGATCGTGCATTGCAGTTATAAACCAAAACGCAGACAAATCTGGCTTGTAATTACGGCTACAGTGATGTGGCCTTCTCGTACACACTAGAAGCTCGTTACTGTGTCTGTTCGGTTACAGTTACAGCTTGCAAAATGAGTGCGCTCGGTGAAAGCGTTCGAGCGACATGAGGTGTATACCCGTACACGTACACTAGAACCTCGTTACTGTACCACACAAGTTACGGTTACGGCTCGCTAATGAGTACCTACTTAATTACCCGGCTTAAACGTTTTAGCGATGTGCTACGGAACTCTGAAAATGATATCTTAATCCTTAATTATTTTACAACTGAAACAAATATTTACCAGTATGTAGAGACTATTTTGTAACGTAGGAAATCCAGACTATTAGCAAATTACATTGCAAGCATGTCTACGTAAATACGGCAAATATTGGCTTATGGCCTACGTAGATATTTATACAAATAGTAATTTGTCTAATCCAAACATCTAAACATCTCCATCTGATATGATGATGATTATACGATAAATTACGATTTATAGAGTAATTAAGCTATTGCATAGCTTCTATCGCGGGCCTTGAGCGCGGGGACCGAATCCAGAAATTCCGTAACGAAAAAACCTCACGCTCCCCACTCCGACGGGCAAGGAGGTGTGGCTTGAAGGCCGTGCATCGTCTAACGTCGTTTCAGTTCGGCAGTCTTCGACACGGCGTTGTGTGCGATTAGACGTAATGCAATAGCTTTACCGCGGCAGTCCCCGAGTGCCACACGTATTTTTTTTTAATTTGTTTATAGAGAATATAAATAAATAAGCAAAAAACAACGGGTTCCACTCCGGGAGTGCCGGCGAAAGTCAAAACTTGAACATATAAAGTATTGTACTATCATTTATAAAATACAATATCACACACGCACACTCGCGTAAGCGTCCTGCGCAGTCTTCGCCGCGCGGCAGAACGAAAGGGGGATATTACTTCCTCTTCTACGCCGCGCCGGCGGTCTAATCTCCCTGCGTCTTACGAATTTTCGATCAGGTCACGTGTCCTGACGCAAGTTTAAATTTTGTATCCATACAAAAAAGAGCAGAAGGCCGCTAAAGAAGTTTTCATTTCAAAAAAAAAAAAACAAAACAATTGCCTCTAACTTTTTTTCTTCTTTCGATCGGACTATAATTTGGAATTGAAAACATGAATGACTCTATTGAAAAAACATTCACTTTGAATTTTGAAAGTTACACTTTAAATACACATCATCAGGGCCATTCCTTAGCCATGACTGAAGCCTTCAGGTGGCTTAAAAACTACATCAGGGCTAGCACACCACCCTTACTTATTTACTTGAAGACTTACTTATGTACTGTCTACTTAAGATTCTGGGCTTCTCAGGAATCCAGTTCTGGGATCTGGTTGGTCTCTACCAGGAATATTTTCATCATCATCAGTAATTATAGAGCTTCTGCATACAACTGCTTATATACCATATTAAAAATGGGTTAATGTAAACGAAAATTAAACTATATTATTTTCACCCATAAAGTCATCACATACAATAACATTCTGAACGCACATCTCCCGATAATACTGAATTTGAAATGTCTATAGCGTCGGATACTACCTTAGATACAAATCACCCCAGAAGAACAGTTAGTTATATAAAATATCTTTAAATCATCGCATCCGCATCTGCATCCGCGGTTGTGAGTCTTTAAATATCCTCCTCAACATTCGCATCCGGGGACTTTAAAAAATATGCATCCGCAACATCTCAGATCTCTACCAAAACGGCCTGCTCAGGAGCAGAAATGTAAAAAAAAAAACTGGCCAATGCGCTTTAGTCCGTAACTCACAGCACAAGCGCCATACTACAAAGAACAAAAACCCACCAACTTTCCTTTACCATTCTTTCTGGTATAAAGTGATCATTAATAAGAAAAACACATCATTCAAACCATACAGATTTGGAGATTGATTACCTGTGGAATCCTATACATCAAATGTAGAGAATCTGTGCTAAATGACAGTTGGCGTTCTTCACTACACACATTAGCGTATCATAGTTTCAATGGTTGCGCAATAGTTAATCTTAGCACTAAGTATCTTTCTGCTAAAACATACGTCTATTGTGGAGATAGAGAAAGAATAATGAATGTGTAGAGTCAAACTGCCTAATAAACCTGTGCAAACAAATTTTCCGATTATAAGATGACGCGAGCGAAATACGGAGTGTATAAATATCAGTTGGTGGTGCATGAGACAAATTATTACGAGATCTGCCCACGTGGGCTTCGAACCTTCTGTAAGCTCAGCGCTTCAGTCGCGCGTCAATCTCTCAGTCGGTATACTCGCGAGTTTCTTACAAAACATTGTGAAATACAAACAAACTCGAAATTATAATACCTTTGAAGAATAAAAATAATTTCGATTTTAAACGTTTGCATCGCCAGTCACGATGGGAGTGAAAGAACATAAAAAGGACAAAAAGAAGTAAGATAAGTAGCTATTAAGTTTTCTAATTCATCAATTTTAATTCCGTGTAAAACATTAAGGAAAATTAATAAAATTGATTGTTTAAATTAGAAAATGAAAGAGTATTTGTGAAAGACATACATATGTTTACATATTTTATATCGTCAGTAAAAAGTTTCGTTAAAAATTGTGGAACAAATGAGCGTCAACTAAGTACTTAATATTAATATTACTTAATAATATTATAAAACAGAAAGCTTTATTTTTCCACGAGGCACTCGCAGATTAATGTGTAAAGTGTAAAGTAAAGCAAAAATTAATGATTTTTCTTCACCTGAACCAAAATAAAAAAAATTGACAAATTTGATCGAAAAATTGATGTCTTTGGTACTTGGTGTGATTTTAATCTCGCAGATATCCCTGCAGTACTCGTATTCGAAGATTCTGTTGGTTTATTGAGCGTATTGAGGATATTTTATCATAAATAAATAAAAAATATATATATATGTTATCGAAGATTAGTAATATTCTTATTGTATCTACTTTACTAAATATTTTTATAAAGTGTCTAATGTACTTAAGAAGCAGCAGTAAATTTAATTAATTAAATTTCCTTAATTCACAATTATCAAATTATACTGTGTTCATTAAGATTTAGTAATGAGTTTTTAAATGCTAAAAACTAGTTCTGTTTTTTAAATGCTGACGATATCAAAACTATGAAAATGAAAACAGAATATTAAATGTCGTTTCGTTATCGCGGCCTTCATTTTTCTATTGCATTTCAGTGCTTCATTAATACAGATACCGACATTGTTAAATCAAATGTAAAACAATGTATCTTTAATACTCTTCTTTCTTATGTTTAAAACTTTATTTAAATCTCGCATTCGATTTGCAATCTGGAATAATTTTGTGGATTTATAACAGTTTTATATGATCTGCTTCGGACTGAGTGATGGTTGGTCTAGTTTTCGATTGCGTTTCATAACATCTTTCTCGCATTTAATTCTCAGTATTAAAGCGTAATTTATTATCATACTTTGTACAAGCCCATGCGAAATGTTTAATTCATAATTTCATATAATGCTCTTAGCAATCTGCGAATAATAACACTGAATTTACATATTTTAACCGACTTCCAAAAACGAGGAGGTTCTGTGTTCGTCTGTATGTCTTTTTTGTATATTCATCGATAATTCCGCCAATTGTGAACCGAATCGAAAAATTATTTTTTAGTTTGAAAGGGTATACTCCCGAGGTGGTCTCATTTAAATATTACATAAATCGGCTTAACTGTCTTTGCAAAATCAACAGTAATGTAAACAATTCGAGCGAAATATTCGAATATTGTACACGATGGAAGCGGTTTTGCCATTTCTTGCAAAAAATAATTATAATTTTACGATGTGCTTCTCATACCTCTTGTGAAAGAGAGATAGTCTCGTAACTAAGTTTTTATAAGTAGGAACTAACGTAATATAAGCAGCGCGGTTTTTTTATATTTAATTTGAAAAAATCATTCATAAATATGTTTTCACTTAAAAGTATTCATGAAATAAAATAAAAATACACCGCACAAAATACAATAGGTATATTTAATGCTAATATTTCTAAGTATATATAATTTATATTGTATATTTTGGTCATGGACGCACGTCCTAATGCAAATGTTTTTCGCAGGAAAACTGAAGATCCGGAAATAAAAGTTTCTTACTTTGCAATCGTAAGTAGAACCTAAGTACTATGTAATTCCCTAGATTCTTGACAATTATATTAATATAACTTTTAGAAAAGCTTGATCAATAAATCGCAAACATGAGTTTAATCTTATACTTACCTTTAAACGAATATACTTATTTGCACAAAATTTGGAAAGTTTATCTGTATATAATATAATATGTGGATTTTCTTCATTTTCGAGAAAATGCGAGTTACGTTTTTATTCTTAATTTTTTGTTTAGAGCAAAGCGAAGAGCTTTCTAATTCAGTTTAAAGTGTTCAATTTGGATATTTTTACTATGGACTATTTATAATTCATAATCACAACAAAAAAAAGTCTTAGTTGAGTTAAGTTGAGTTTTTGTAACTAAAATGAATGTTACTTGTATATTTACAGTTTCGATATGGCACGTGTCTGGAAATCACAGCGACGATCGTGGGCGTGTTTCTGGGCCTACTGAGTGGTCTAGGAGTCTGCTACAACTTGGTTCAAGTCGGAGAACTATGCACATCCTTTGTAGAACGAACCGCATACCCGGACAAGCTCTCTTCCTACCTCCCTTTGACGCAAGCTTTTGGAGGAGGACGAAGACTGTAAGTCCATATCACTATGGTTACTTTTTTTTAATACTTAATTTATTTTTCGACCTTTCCCACTACTGGGAAAAGATCTCTCCCATCTTACTGCCAACTCTCGAATGAGTCAAAACAGGAAGGAAAACAATTCTACTCATTAGATTATGTTTAAACAGTAAAATTTTAAATCTGCTACATAAATTAAAAATCCTACTGCACTCCAGAATACAAAAATATACGAGTACTACATCGTATCGAACATTTATTTTTGAAACATTTTGCTTACTTCATGTGAAATAAACTTACAAAATTTATATTGTGAGATTGAAATATAATAACTATTGTTATTTGTAGAGGGTTATTCTCTAAAATGTGCAATTAATGGGGATGGGGGAAAATGATGATGATCATAATGAAGCCAAGATGAATTTTTCGGCATCGACTTTTTTCTGGTTTCATATTATACTTGTTTCGGTCTAAATTGTTACGAAAAATGTCTTTCAAAATAACAGACACTCCACAGAAAATACCCACATGAAATGTACTTCAAAATAATAATTGCTTTAGATGTGTTTTACCACGATAAAATTGCCGCGATAAGTTGGATTAATTTATTATATACTAGCTGACCCGGTGATATTCATCTTACCATCTGTAACTGTCAATGACAACATTACATGCAGGAACATTTTGTATGTGAAAATTAATTTCATGTTTTTATTATTTTTCTCGCAACTCTTCCCTTCTTCTTCACAAATAATCCCTTAATTCTTCCACAAATATTTCAAGATCAAAATTAGCCAAATCGGTTCAGCCGTTCTCGAGTTTTAGCCAGACTAACAACCACGTTTCATTGTTACATTTATATAGATTTATCTTAAATTTTAAGTCACTCTTGTTTTGTTTAGAGTGAATGAGTCACATGAAGAGAACATGGCGGCCCTTATAGAAGACGCACAAGCAATGGCGATAGGGATGTTCGTCAGCATAGCAATATCTATCCTTCTGAACGTAGTGTCCATCGGACTTATTGGATGGAGCTCCCTGAAACAGGTTAGTTACTTAACTTTCATATTGCCTACCCGCGCATTGGCCTGTGAGACCGTCGAAATATTATTTCGCAATTATTTTATATTCAAACAATGCACCAACTTTGAGCTTTTTGCTAGCGACCTTATTTCTTAATTAATATGTCCCCTAATATTTATTTATAAAAAATAAATAAGATAAAATTTCTTAGATGAATACAGCCTTTGCCTTCAAATTTAGATACCTATTTAGTCACGAAAATTGATCATGTACTTACGAGTATCATGGCTAATAATGCAATCTTTTCATGTAGTTTTTCATGAAAAACCACCTACCCATGGGTA
This sequence comes from Hypomecis atomaria, assembly GCA_964007245.1. NCBI lineage: Eukaryota > Metazoa > Arthropoda > Insecta > Lepidoptera > Geometridae > Hypomecis > Hypomecis atomaria. Next base: position 14,623,965 of record OZ023280.1, read on the forward strand.
GGTACTAAAATAATCGGTTCCTCCTGATGGTAAAGTCAGTTGTTCCACCTAAAACATTATTTGGCCACGACTAAATCGAAAAGTGTTTTTTTTTTGTGATTACTCCGTTTGTTAGTAATACCATTCATTTCATTTGATTATTTTAACCGACTTCCGAAAAGGAGGAGGTTCTATGTTCGTCTGTATGTATATATTTTTTGTGTAGGTATGTTCATCGATAATTTCGCCAATTGTGAACCGAATTGAAAAATATTTTTTAATTCGAAAGGATATTCCCGAGGTGGTCCCATTTAAAATTTACAGATATTGGCTGAGTCGTTTTTGAAAAATCAACAATATTGTAAACAATTCGAGCGAAACATTCGATTTTTTTACACCATAGCAGGCGGTTTTAGCATTTTTTGCGAAAATTTTAATTCATTTATTTTGGACACAGATAACTAGGATCCGAATGCTGTTCCTCCGATCAGTCCTACGACAGGACATGACTTGGTTCGACACTGACAGCGAATTCAACCTTGCCTCATCTATGTCTGAGTGAGTAATATTAATAAATATTATAATAAACACATAATAACATTATATCTCTACTCGCTCTTGACCGATTTCGTTCATACTCGCAAATCTTGTTAGGAATGACATACAAAACAATCTTGCTTTATATTATCAAAATCGGCCTACAGCCAATTCCTCCCTTTTTGAGGGAAATGCCGCGGCGGAAATATGCTCAGGGCTTTTACGTTACCGCGGAGGAGTGCGGAAGCGTGCCCGTAGCCTCGACACCAGGCGCACTGGTGGAACACCCAGGGTTTCGGTGGGTATACCGTCCAGTCGGCGGGACTCCCACATATCCATAAAAAAATTCCCCTGGTAGAAAAAGGGCGTATACCTACTATAGATATTATTTGAGCTGAAGCTCAATTTTCGAATCTTTTAAATTAATCGCATGCTATTATATACGAATCGCACTCAGATTCAGATTTTGAGTGGTCGCTCCGGCTCCCAATAGATCTCATGGCCATTTACACATAATATTATAGTAAAATAGAGCCTCTGTCGCATCCTTAACAAAAGGATAGTTCTTTCAAAATCTTTAGATTTACTCTTAACCGCCTTCGAAAGCGGAGGTTCTCAATTTGAATGTATGTTTTTTTATGTGTGTCCGCTAACTATGAATCAATTTTCATGATTCTTTTTTTTGATAATTGAAAAATTATTATTACTTACCATATTGTATTCTGTCTGCAGGAACTTGATGAAGCTGAAAGAAGGGATGGGCGAAAAGCTGGGTGTGGTGGCAAACCTGATCGGCACATCCTTGCTGTGCATGTGCACGGCTTTCCCGCTGGGATGGGAGCTCTGCCTAGCCTGCTTCTCCATCACGCCTTTCTCTTTGGGAGCTGCCGTTATTTTGTCTAATGTAAGTTATTGTAAAACGCTTCTTCTATACAGATATAAACATGAATCCCTATTACCCGTGGTCACGGCATCAGGCGTGAACGGCTAGGCCGATTTGGATGATTCTTTTTTTATTGTAAGAAGAAGGTAAGAACAAGATTTTTATGAAAGAAAAAATGAAGAAGATTGCGCGGAAATTCAAAATTTTTTACTACTCAAAATTAACGCCCGCATGGCGTTCACCAGAAGATGTTGTCAGTGTAATTTTCCCAAACAAAATGTTAAAGTTTCTGTGTAAAAGTTACTGTATCTGGCCATTGGTCACTCTAAACGCTATCGAAATTATCACCCAACTTAGTAGATTATTCCAGTCTGTCCCCCGGGGGACAGAACGGAGGAAATAATTCTTGTCTGTCCCCCGGTTAATCATCATCGGGGGACAGACCAGCATTATTTCACTCCTCAATAGTGCAGTCTGGCCCCCGACTCAATGAATTTTTTTTTTAAGATGAAGGTGATATGAAGTTCACCGGGTCAGCTAGTCTTTAGGTATAAAAAAATCGTGTCACATGTTTGTAGGCGATCAGCTTCTCAGCTACTAAACCGATTTTAACCAAACATTGCACACTGTGTGCGGTTTGATCCAACTTGAGAGATAGGATAGTTTATTTGTAAATTTATATTCGCATATTTTTTGACTGACGAACCACCGGAGTTAACCACGCATAACTTTTTTAATAGTAGTCCGATTTCAATAAAAAAATTATTGGATAGAATATACTTCGAAATTGGTCCCAATTAAATTTTATCGAAATCGGCTGGGCTGTTTTTGATAAATCATAAATAATGTGGAAAATGCTACATCGATCCGTACGAAATATTTGCGAATTCTGTACACGGGTGAAGTCGGTCATGCTATTTTTTGCGAAAAATAATTATTTATACTTCTATCGGGTCAGCTTGTTATTTTTAATCGCAATATTTTTTTTCATTAAGTTTAGATATAGAAGTGGCTGTTTAAGCACGTTCAATACTTTAGAATGATGTGTAGTGTATGTCAGTCTTTTAGTTTATAAATATACAAAAAAAACATGCTTACAATAAATAACACTATTAAACCATGATAAGTCATGATAACTTTCGCGATTTCAGTAAATAACAAAACGCTGTTACTCGTAGATACAACCGACGAAAATGTATGTGAAGTTTCAGTATAAAATATTTCATAACTACGCTGTTTAAGCAGTTGTAAGTGTATTTTGCGCCAATCTTAAGCATACATATTTCATTTTTAGCAAAGGTTAAAACCCATATATGTAATCGTCTTCCCTAGAAATTTTAATCATTAAACATGACTAAATGACTAAGGTAAATAAGTAGATAACGCATAATAGACGCCTGTTAATAATTATCAAGCTGTAACCATAGACAATCTATATTTGTTTGCTTAAGATTGTCACTCAAAGAAAACGTAATAGCAATAAAAGGGGATCATGGGTAATTCAAAGAGTTTAATTTGACGTAACAGCGACACAACTGATGCAAAACACGTGCTCTAAATAGCTGTTAGATTAGGAAAAACACAAGCTAATTACTTAATGTTGATGAAAATAATGTATACTACGTAATAGCAAGCGCAGCATAGGACATCAGATGTCGAATCTTTATTTTGATTGATATTAATTTACTAATATGATAGGTATTGATGATAGATACAGATGAAGATGATATATCATGAGATATATTAAAAATACATTCAATCCAACTATAACAAACAACAATGTTTTACAACTGTAATCAATCTATAATAATAAAAGGCTTCGACGTGACTGACTGACAGATGTCTCATCAGTTACTTAAATACCGTCTCACCTTAGATAGAACACCAAGTTTATTTGAGGCTAATCGGGCTTTTGACTCTATATAAGAACCAAAGTTAAGAGTCGATGAATGAAACTTCTTGGCGTCTGTGAACAGGAGACGAGTGGTTGCGCAGGTTGCGCGACTGACTGACAGATGTCTCATCAGTTACTTAAATACCGTCTCACCTTAGATAGAACACCAAGTTTATTTGAGGCTAATCGGGCTTTTGACTCTATATAAGAACCAAAGTTAAGAGTCGATGAATGAAACTTCTTGGCGTCTGTGAACAGGAGACGAGTGGTTGCGCAGGTTGCGCGACTGACTGACAGATGTCTCATCAGTTACTTAAATACCGTCTCACCTTAGATAGAACACCAAGTTTATTTGAGGCTAATCGGGCTTTTGACTCTATATAAGAACCAAAGTTAAGAGTCGATGAATGAAACTTCTTGGCGTCTGTGAACAGGAGACGAGTGGTTGCGCAGTTAGATTATTTATCAGCAGACCAATGTAAACTTACAGATACTTAATCCAAATCAATAAATGGTAGAACAGCTGTGTTTTCTTCGCGATTTCAGGTTTAGTCCTGAATTAAAGGCTGGTCAAAATGACGATTCAAAATGATATCCTACAAAATATCCATCGTGTGGACGTACTACCTGTATAATATATTGTTTATAGAGTATGGTTGAGACGTATAAGATGTTATTGTTTATTATTACATTTTAAACTGTAGATAAATATTATTTACTACTATTAATAGCTACTACATTTTTTGATCTGGTATCGTATAAATATAGCTAAATTATTAGTTTAGTTCATCGCACAAGTTAGTTATAATTCTCTATTTCGATTTAAATTAATAAAATCTGGCAAACTTTGCTATAATCCGACCTCGTCTCCCCTTGCGCCCCTGTACCGCGCAGGCGAGGACTAAGTTAAGCGGTTGGATTATAAATTGATGCTAGGTACATGAAGCCAATGCATGCCCGCTGGATAGACCGTCGATGCTAAGTTCACTTTGAGCAATAAATTTTAATTTCACTTTCACCATCAATGAATTGTAATTTTCCTGTTCACATTTATGAAATACTAAAATAATATTCATAATATGCTTAAAAATATCTTCCTTTACAGTATCAAACCAAATCGTCTATAAGAGAAATGGAGTCATACAGTCAAGCCGGTAAGCAGGCAGAAGAAGTGCTGAAGTCTGTAAAAACGGTCGTAGCTTTCGCTGGTGAGAACAAGGAGAGTGAAAGGTACACATTTTATTCTATATCAACATGACAATAGACTTGTTGTAATTTGACTCTATACCTGTCCACTGTATCGAGTGAATCCACCGGCCTTACAACGGTCCAAAGCTGAACCTGTACACATAACGTGATTGGGCTATATGTTAAGTATGACATTAATTTTATTTAGTAAGAAAGCAATGATTGGTAATGCTGCTTTCGTTTTAGGAACTTTTCCGCCGCGGACAGTCATGGGCGGGTATTTTTTTATACATTTTAGGCTACATCTGGCCACCAAACCGCCTGATAGAAAGCAATGTTGTGGCCGAGGATGGATGGATGGATTTGACTGAGCTTGTATTGTACGAAATTTGTGTAATTAGGTAATATTTTCAGGTTACAATTTATTGTATATTTTTAGGTATCAACAGCTTTTGCTCCCAGCTGAGAGCTACGGCCGAAAGCGGGGACTTTACACAGGCCTCGGCAACGGGTTCAACTGGGTGTTGACATACTCTTTAAACGCAATTGGCCTCACTTATGGCACACGGCTGGTGTTAAACGATTTCTACAAGCCAGCTGATGAACGAAAGTACGTCTTTGGAGTTGTTTTCAGTGTTAGTATTGCTTTATTTATTTTTCATATGCCCAATCTTAGTTACAATGGAATGCACGGAATCTTGTGAATATTCGTATGTATCAAAACATCAGGAACATCGTAAGATGAATTCAATGTAAGTAGGTAGCTAATAAGTATGCTGTACAGTCAATATTAAGAGATAAGGAACTAAATAAATATGTTACAATTTTGTATCACAGTAATTACTTAGAATAACGCGTTCTCTGTCCAAGGCTCAGTAGTCAGTACCTACGATTTATCAATTGAGTTTAATTGACCGTCGCCACTCTGGGCCATAAACAGTTAATGAATGAAAGATGTTACTTGTTATTATTTATTGCAGATATTGACCACCGCTTATATGGCAACACAATCAATTACACTGTGCGTGCCGCATGCGGAAGTATTTGCAAACGCTCGAGCAGCTGCTGCAGCAATTTTCCAGCTTATGGAGAGAGAGCCAAAGATAGATAGTTTGGACGAATCGGGACTCGCGCCCAGGAGAGTCAAAGGAGAAATAAGTCTTGAGGATGTCCATTTCGTGTACCCTTCACGACCTGATATTAAGGTACATATAATTATCATTACGACTACTTATAACCACAGAGATCGCGAGCTGAGACATGCCGTCTGGATTTGACAGGCGCCTAATTTAGCACGAAACTCATGAATAACGCCCATAAATAATTACATAATTATTACTTAGAGAGCACAACAAATCATTTAGTTATATGCGCTCAGACAACACTTCATTCTGCAATGTTCGTTGCGTAAATACATATATGTTTTGCGGTGTTTTAGTATTTGCTTCCTATTAGCGTCTCGCGCGCAGCGTAAAGATGAGGCTTTTCTATGACTATAACACATTTCAATCGGTCTCTTGTTGGAACAGAGCTAGTATTTTGCTTATGCTAATTACTGATTAGTATCAATACATATTTTTAATCATTAATGCATGGACAAAAATGTTATCATTAACAATACTACATTTACAAAAATTTGTACACGCTCTGTCTCGGACGGTACCACAGTCTACTATAGATGACGGTACTAATTAATACCAATAAAATAACTATACATATTTTTACGAGTACGAGTAATTAGTAGGAGTTATACTGTACCTACCTACTTTGGTCGATTTCTTAATAAAGGCCTACCTAACCTGTTAAAGCGACTGTTAATCCACACCAAAGGATTGACTGATTATGATGACGCCTGTTTGTTAAATTCCAGATTTTAAAAGGTTTATCATTGCACATAAAACCTGGAGAAAACGTAGCGCTGGTGGGGTCATCAGGTTGCGGCAAGTCGACTATCATCCAGCTCCTGCAGAGACTCTACGATCCGTTCGCAGGATCAGTCAAACTTGACGGAAAAGACTTGAAGAGTCTCAATCTAAGTTGGCTGCGGTCATCGCTGGGTACGTATTCATGTGATTTCTTTTTTTTACAATATTGATGTAGATGACAGCCACAGTTTTCGCGAAATGGATCAAGCCGCCTCGATATATATTATGGACATCTTACACAGGGTCACTGACCCCAGTCAGTCTGAGGCAGTCAAAAGGCGAGGAAGAATCAAAACTATGAGTAATATCAATAATAGAGTACCTACTCAGATATTATTCTAGATCAATAATCACAGAGCACCTATTCATAAACGCTCAAACCACAGTGCCATCAGCAATATATAGGTATACATATACCTACCTGGATTCAAAACTTGAATTGTGTAGTGTAGGTATTATTGTCTTGCTTATACCTAAAAGTGTCTTATTATTCCCTTATTCCCTGGATAATTAAGAGAAGACTTTTCTAAATCAACCATCTATCCATAGGACGTTCACTGCTGGACATAATTACGCCTTCCCTAATATTCCCTATGGATCTCCAATAGGACCGGTTTATGTATTTTGTGGGTGGCATCATAGGTCAACCAATGTTGATTTTTGCAATGTTAAATTAACAGGCGTGGTGGGCCAGGAACCAGTACTGTTTCGTGGTACCATCCACGACAACATCGCTATTAGCTGTCCGGAGGCTACTCGTGAAGAGGTGCAGCGGGTCGCAGAAATGGCGTACGCGCATGATTTTATATCCCACTTGGCTAATGTAAGTTATTATAAACTTGGAAAATAATTCAACTGTGTACAGAATTCGAATAGTTCGCAAGGATCCATTTATCATCGATGTAGTAATTTTCACATAATAGTTAAGTTTTCAAAAATGACTCCACTGATTTCGATAAAATTTAAATACCTCTGAAGTATGATCCGGTTGATTAATTATTTTTTATTTGATAAATCTAATGAAGAAAAATCATCCAAATCGGATCTTTATTTGCGCAGTAATCGTGAACTAAAATCTGATCCGAAGACACTGGCCTAGCTTAGGCCCTTAGGTCCTGCTGGTAATAATTTACAATTACAGCACTGCCAACTTGTTTTATGTATTTGAAGGGTTACGACACGGTGATCGGCGAGCGCGGCGCGTCGCTGTCGGGCGGGCAGAAGCAGCGCATCGCGATCGCGCGCTCGCTGCTGCGGGAGCCGGCCGTGCTGCTGCTGGACGAGGCCACCTCCGCGCTCGACCCGCACTCCGAGCGTCAGGTGCAGGCCGCGCTCGACCGCGCCAGCCAGGGCAGAACCACCATCACCGTATCGCATAGGTACCTCCATCCACCTGTCGTTTGTTTTGTTATTTACAGTCTGATTTTATAGTTAGTCATACCGGCCTGGATTCAAGACCTTCTAGCGCTTCTTAATTATTTGTCTTTAAAGTCATATTGTCACAGTTATAGATGGTCCAAGTCTAAGACAAACTCACAATCAAGTCCAAGGCATGACTCAGTAAAGCAGTGGAGCCTTTACTAAAAGCGTCTATGGAGTTTTGGTAGCGACGCAAAAAGACACGATTCACCGCATTATATCACTTGCCAACACTTGTACTTGTTAGCTTGTCAATAAATTACTGAAATATGACAACATTTCACTAATTCATCCATCCATCCATCAGCCATAAGAAGTCCACTGCTGGACATAGGCCTCCCCTATGGATCTCCAATAAGACCGGTTGGAAGCGACTTGCATCCAGCGCGATCCTTGAGGTCATCCGTCCACCTTGTGGGTAGACGTCCTACGCTGCGCTTGCCGATACGTGGTCTCCACTCGAGAACTTTCCGACCCCATCGGTCATCAGTCCTCCGCGTTATGTGCCCTGCCCATTGCCATTTCAAATTGCCAATCCGTTGGGCTATGTCGGTAACTTTGGTTCTTCTACGGATCTCCTCATTTCTGATTCGATCTCGCAGAGAGACTCCGAGCATAGCCCTCTCCATAGCTCGTTGGGCTACTTGGAGCTTACTAATAAGGTCCATAGTGAGAGACCACGTTTCACTAATTATAACAGATAAAAACAGAAGTTTTCACAAAATAATAGAAAAAGACACCATGATTTTTTCGCGTTCTCGTCAAAAAACTTTCTTTTCTTTACGCGAACAATGTTGCCAACTTAGCAATTTTAGCTAGATTTGGCACTATTTTCGCAAGTCTAGCACTGAAATTTAACTTTTAACTCCTAGCTCTCAATCTAACACTATTCGAGGTATCATTTAGCACCCATCCGAATTATCGGATATCGAGCTAGCAACTCTGATCGCGAATATGTCCGCTTTTGGACTTGCCTTGTCTCTACACCCGCCATGAAGGGCGTTTGGACCACTTCTATTACGCCGACCTAGTCTTGGTTGATAGATTAACTTTCGCCATTGACCGATTTCTCGATCTTCGATTTTTTCCACGGTCATTTATGTAGGTTGCCTCACGATGTTTATAGTTTATACTCGTACCGAAATCAATCCGTAAAGACTGGGGCTTTTAGTGTCGGAAGCCAAAATTCACCAACACGCTGTCGGCCCTGCGGAAGGTAGTGTTGGTGGCGGCACCCATACCACCAGTCCCATCTCACCGCGGCCCCTAATCCTCGGCTGCAGTGTCGCAAGAGCGGCACTGCAGCCCGCCTCAGTTGCGGCACTCCTCATAAGGCACGCAACCTACCGGCCAGCCTCAGCTGTTTTAGTTAAAAGCGGCTGAACCTCGAGTGCCAGCCTCTAAGCTGGCTTGGGGGAAAAGACCCAAAGACTTCGAGCGCCGCCTTTTCAGCTGCCTCAGAAGAAACCTAGAGAAACGGCTCCAACTCCCCCGCCACGACACGGCGGGAATACACGAGGGAGTTGTACACTCTAATCGTAACAAAACCAAAATCAAAATATAACGAGGGCGAAGCCGCGGGTAAAAGCTAGTTTTATAAAAAGTGTAAGTGTATAGATTTTCAGGAGCTACCCAGAACCGGTGTGGGTACTACCCTCGAAAGGAGGTGATTTAGACCATTACTAAGAACAATTTAAACTAAAGGACCAACCCGGAATACGAGAAAAAAATCAGCTGTTTCACACATTTTGTCAATTGCGAGTTGCAATTTTAAATGGAAAAGTTTTTTTTTTGCTCGAATTTTGTGTTGGGCCCATAGTAAATGTTGTTCCTATTGACGATCTTAATCTTTCGGCTTAGTACAGGGTTAGCAAAGAACCTTGTATATTACCTACCTAATTAAATTATATTTACAGGTTATCCACAATTGTGAATGCCGATCGTATTATCTGCATGGATCAAGGAGCTATAGTGGAACAAGGAACACATGAAGTACTGATGAAAGCAAAAGGTAATATAAAATATCAATTTTGCATAACGGACCACATAAGCAAAAGAAACATTTTTGAGGAACCAAAGTAGCAGTTGACTAGAAATCAGATACTTATTTGGTCCTTCGAGCCTAAACCTAATGTTAATGTTTGGCTTGTTTGTAATTCCATACACAGATATAGCATTATGTACATGAGATGACATATTGTACATGTACACTAAACTCACTATGATATTATTATTGTATCTACTACCTAATTCGCAACGCAATGTCTTTGTAACATTTGACAATAATGCGTTATACGTTTTACAATGCAATACTCATTGCTACTCAATATTCAATCATTTATTCCACCTGTATGATTCTTATTCACTTATTCAGATATTTCGTCTGAACGAGACTTAACTTTACGATGAGCCAACGAATATTTTTTAGGATTTTACCATACATTGGTAACGAGAGGCAACGAAAGTCATGAACCAGAAGATGTAAAGAATTTGATAGAAGAAACTGTCCCTGAAGATGGTAGCACTGACATGCAGCCACATTTGGGAAGAAATGAAGTGAAAAGAAGATCTGCAAGACGACTTCATAGGCAAATTTCTAAAAGAGGTAAATTGGAAGCAAAAGCTCTTCATAATATTGTAACGATATAAGTACATTATAATGGATAATAATAAACCGGGTGAAAAATATCATAGGTGGGCGACTATCAAGTGGGCGGGTACCAAGTATGTGACTATTAATTTGTCGGGTTTGAGCTGGACATAAGAGCAGCGTTCTATGAGCTGCGGTAATAATATTGTTACATACGGTTTCCTGCCTTTTCGAGAAAGTTGTTCGGCCGATTATCACTTGCCAACTAACATTTCACCTATGTTTCGCTTTGACCACCAACGATTAGCAAATTTTTGTGTGACGTTTCATTTGGTTGAATTATTGTTTATTATAATGACAAAACTCGTTTCGAACATGTACCTATCTATTGTCAAATCTTTTACTAGGCCAAGCAACTATTTGACGAATAAAGTTTAGTCAAACATCGTCTATAAAGATTAGGTGTGAAATAAAAAATAAGTTAGATTAGGTTAGAACATGACAAACAACGCACGAGCCGAGCGAGCGAAGCGAGCGTGCCGCGGCAGCGGCCGGCGAAATGCCAAAAATAAATCACCTCTGTAGATATTGTTCCATAGAAAAACATCGTTCACCTGCGACACAATGTATGGAACACCTAATTTTTCTTGAGTTTTGACTAAAGTCGCAGACCAAACGTTGTTAGTTTTACAGAATACCTAAGCCCCTAAAAGGATGCTAATTGACTAGGAATAACCCTGTAAAATTATTTTTATAAAATAAAGTTTAGGGTTAGATTATGTCTATAATCTAAGAGCTCTTACGTTTTGAAAATAATACTAGTAGGTAGTTCTCCGAACGATCTCAACTTGCTGTGAATGATTTCATTCAAACTGGCAAATATTGTCGGGTTTTGCTTGAAACGATCTGGCCAAATATTATCGAAATCAGCGGATAAATGGCGTTACCACAAATTTCACCCCATTTTGAGTAAAACCCCCAAACCCCCGAAACCCAAAAATATATAGAACCTGTGGTACCAATTTTTGTCAAGAAACTTTGAAAAATGTGACCTGTGGAGGAGAACAAACATCCGGACAGATGAAAGAAATTTTATACCCATCTTGGTCACGCCTCGCTCGCCTTGCTCGCTCGTTCAATTATATTTTTACACAATGATGAATTGAATTGTTTGCAGAGTCCCATGGTTGGATCACACCTCGAGGCTCCATCTCGTCAGTAATATCGACAGGAATTCAGAATTACATTTACAACAGCGATTACGAGACACCAGAAGAAAACACAAATGATGACGAGGTCATATCTTCTATTTACAATTAATTAGGTTTGGTTCATCAGATCAAGGAACAAATTGAGTTGAATTGAAAATGTGAAGTTATCATTTCTAGCCTCTTGAAATATTTTAGATGGCTTCGCCTTGAATCTCTGTTTGAACTGGCTCTTATTTAAAGTTCATTGATTTTAGGAACCATCTGCTGAGTCAATCTCCTTACTCAAATATCAAAGTAGTCTGCAAATAAGTCTTTTTTCTTGATGCATTAGATTTTTTTCTAAACATGGCCTTATTACAGACACCTCCCATCTCTATAGACCATCTCTGGGTCACAAACTCAACGTTGTATTGTTAAAAGTTCATCAGTGGCACTGGATCGTGCTGCCAAAAGCGTCATACAATACTAGAGCAATTAAAAAAGCATTATGCTTGTACTTAATTATATACTCTCTCAGTATTCAACTATTATGATTATGTCAAAATAAATGATTTGATTTGATTTTGATTTGATTATAACAAAATGTTTACTTCAATAGCATCGTCATGCACACTTGCACAGCCTTCTAAAACCCACTGCCGCGTAGCTTGTGTTATTTATAGTGCCATGTGCTAAGAAGTTAACTTTTGTCTTTTGCCATAGCTGCCAAAATGTTTACTTACTTATTATTTGTCTATACAGAAAGTGGATCCAATAAGTGATTGGGAACTTATGAAATTGAATGCACCTGAATGGTTCGCCATATTAGTTGGTTCCATTGCTGCTATCGCCCAAGGAGCTTGCTTCCCGGCTTTCGCGATACTTTTTGGATACGTTAGTGGGGTATGTAATTTTCTTCTTATATTGAGTATTTTTAAACATAGATACCAAACTGCACAGCAAATTGGAAGAACAGAATCTCACTATTTAGGTGTTGAACCACCATCTAGCTCATCAACTTGGCGTTTTGGGGATCAGTACCCAAAGGGTGAAATACGGGACCCTATTACCTACTAAGACTCAGCTGTCTGGCTGTATCTCATGAACCCGTGATAGCTGAAACGTTAAAATATTCACAGATGACGAATTTCTATTGTCGTCATAACAACAAATACTAAAATCTGAAAATAAAAGTGCAAGTGGAGTCCCCCCGCGCGGAAGAAACTTCGACGCAACTTTGCTTTCATACCCCCTCCATGGTAGCGTTAAACGTTTAATGCAACCTTGTTGGAAGTCGCATTAGAGGTTTCACTTTAAAAAAGATATTTGATGGGGGCTCCCATAAAACAAACCTGATTTTTGGCCGCTTTCGCTCGATATTAATAACGGTGACAGGTAGATGCTTGAAATATTCACAGAATATTTCGTTAAATATTCACTTCAAAAATAAACAGTTAAAATAAATATTTAAGGGGGGCTTTGGAGTCACATTAGACATATTTTTTTTATATTTGTCATGTGTTACAGATATTCGTGATGGCAGATCACAGTGAAGTAATATACTTTGCCGATGTCTACTCTGGCCTCTTTATCGTCGTGGCAGCCGTCGCCGGAATCTCAATGTGTCTTCAAAGTACCACCTTTACCAGTGCTGGCCTTAAAATGACGACTAGGCTGCGGTACCAGTACTTTTCTGCTTTATTAAGACAAGTAAGCCATGTACTATTTTTTAGTAGTTCTCCGTACACCTCACAACACATCCACAGCCAGAATGTGGATAACTTTGCCTGGGTCTATCTTCCCGCTAAAGTACAACGTAGGTACAAATCTCGAGTATCTTATTCTAGATAAGCGTGCTACACCCTATACCGCAAGACTGCTTAACATCAGGCAGTGTGTAGTCAAATGGAAAATTATACAAAAAAAAACTCTTTAACTGAATTTTCATAAGCATATAATATCTCGACTCGCTCTTGACTGGTTTGGTTCATACTCGCCAAATCTTGCTAAGATAGATACTAAACAATTTTGCCAAATATTGTCGAAATCGGCAGATAAATGCGACAGCAATTTTCCCCCCTTTTTGAGATAAATATCACCCCAATCAAAAACCGACAACAACAAAAAAATAAATATAAAGAACCAGTGCACAGAGTTTTGTCGAGATTCGTGGAAAATGCGACCTGTTGGCAAAAATTAAAATCCAGACAGACGAAAGCAAAATCATCATGTGAAAGCACAGATCTCGCTTCGGTCAATAAGTCTTATATTAACAGTTTTTTTTTTATCTAATACTAGATGACCCGGTGAACTTCACCACACCATCTGTCAACTGTCAATGGCTACTTTTACTTGCAGGAAAATGTTGTGTGGGAAAATTAAATTTATGTTTTTATTATTATTTTACTCACTACATTTTCATATTTTCTCAACGTTTAAGCCTTCCCTTAGCTTCCACGGATATTTCAAGCCCAAAGTTAGCCCAATCGGTCCAGCCGTTCTCGAGTTTTAGCGAGTCGAACAACCATGATTCATTTAAATTTATATGTAGCTTAGATTACAGATTTAAATTACAGAGTAAAAGTACAGAAAATGGATATTTCAAGCCCAAAGTTAGCCCAATCGGTCCAGCCGTTCTCGAGTTTTAGCGAGTCGAACAACCACGATTCATTTAAATTTATATGAAGATAAGATAAAGATAATTTATTTCACAGAAAACTCATACAAAGAATACAGTAGCTTAGATTACAGATTTAAATTACAGAGTAAAAGTACAGAAAATGGATTACTAACTCTAGTATGTTAAGTGTTCACATACGTTACACACGTATGTGAATGTATATTACAAGTTATTTCAATGAGACCCAAACTAAGCTCATGGCTTGTGACTTGGGGCTCGAGTGCGGAGTAAATTGAGAATATTTTCTGTGTGCACTAAACGTGCAAGTACAATAGACTAAATACAAATATAAATCAAAAACGCATGCGGTATTACAAAATAACAAAAAGCGAAGAAAATAAAAACTAGATAAGAACATATTTTTCAAAAACAATTCAGATGTATTTATATAAATTGATAAACAGCAAGACATTTTATTCAGTGCCCAAATTTTTATCGCACAATAGATATCATTAATAGAACATATTTCGCTCATAAAAAGATCAACTTTTTTTTCATCAGTTTTTTGTCAAACTATCCCAAAATTAATTAAATTGCATGCACCTTACACTCCAGACAATAACTACTACCTAAAACGTAAAGCTAGCTCTCTCAACGTCAGTGCTACCGGTCAATGGTACCGGTCACCGTAGGTAAATAGTCGGCGCGGCGCACAACTCGCCCCCCTCGGTTCTAAGTAGGTACAATACCTACGTCTCGCGACGCAGCCGTAGGTATTCAGACGTAGGGTGACATTGATTAACCCGTTTATCTGTATACTTTCTCTTTAAGTTATTTCAATATTTTTGTACCAAAGTGAGTGAAAGTAAAATAGAGGTTTAATTGTTTGTTTATTATACTTTCCGTATGCAAAGTTTGTGCACTGGAAATAAAATCACCTTGTATATAGATAGAATAGAGTATGTAAGTATACTCCGCGCCACACAAGTTGATGGATGTGAAGTTAGCCACTAGCTGCGCAATAGCCAATCAACGTGCGGCTTCCACGTCACGTCTCGTCAGGATTGCCTATTGCGCACCTAATGGCTAACTTCACATCCATCAACTTGTGTGGCGCGGAGTATACCTAGTTTCAAGGATAAATTTATATGCTTACAATGACCGCATTTGAAGATTTCTAATTGATGACAATTATGTTATAGTTTTATTTTGGGTTAGGAGCTTTACAACTACATCTCTATTTGACTAGGCAGCAGATATGACTAGATCGCTTTAAGACTAAATCGCGGTTATATTGCTTTTGGACTACATCGCCAAAGGACAAGAAAGCGTAATGACTTAATCCTCGTTTGTTTTCTAAAGTACAACTAAGGCGAAAATCGAAACATTCAAGTTTTTAAGTAGTTTACACAAACCTTTATACAAGTGAGTTGACAGAACTAAGAAATTTCTTCTAATCTTTTATCCCTTTTTACAGGAAATGGCATTCTATGATAAGGAATCGAACACAGTGGGCGCCGTTTGCGCGAGACTTAGTGGTGATACTGCGGAAGTCCAAGGAGCCACCGGCCTTAGGATAGGTCTAATACTGCAAGGCTTCAGTTCTGTTACTATCGGCTTTCTGCTGGCGATCTCTTACAACTGGAAGCTGACATTGGTATCGGCCGCTTTCTTGCCAATTGTAAGTATTTACATAAATACGTTATAATTACAAACGAAGAAAATTAACATGGGACCGTGCCTTGGAGTGCCATAACTTAGCTGTACCTCATACTTAGGTAGGACTAGGTATACCGTTTTGATAAATTTAGGCAAGTAAGCTTTTTAGTCACACCAATATTAAACCTTAAAAGTACAGTGTCGAAATCAGCGGCCTTACTACTAAAAGCATTTTTTTCGGACAACCTTTAGATGGAATAGTTTAACGAAGTACGTAGAAGACGGGTGTGCAATTCGCATCAAAGATATAATAGATATAACACATGTATCTAATAAGTTATTTTATGGACAAAAGAGTGATTCGGGAAGAAGGTTTATATATACCTATTTATAATACACCTGTAGGCGGCCGCCGGGGCGGGTCGCTAGTATGTTCTATAAGCAGACGAGTTCGTTTTAACGTTTATGGCGCATGCGACTCTCAGTGAAGCTAGTTTAGTTATTTTCTGACCAGGATTAACAATAATCCTCCACAGTCAAAAATGTTCTGCTGCATTTTGAGCCGACGCGATGTATGGTTTCAGGGATAGTGAAAGGACCTGCCAGAGGGTTTGGATCCTTTTCCAGCCTTGCTTTGCATCTCACTACATGAGACTATTTCCTCTTTCACCATAGGCATTTTTGGGTTTTCGTGGACCTCTGTTATTATCGTAAACCATGTTGCGTTTGATATTTGTTTTAGGATGTAATTGTAGGTATTCCATAAGTTTCAAAGTTGCATGACTTTGAAACATATACATAACTGTGATTAATTTATTTTTCCAGATGGTAGGAAGCATTTGGATGGAAGGCATCGTGTCACAAAAGTCCCAAGCTGACGAACGTGCAGCTATGGAAGATGCCACCAGCGTTGCAACAGAAGCAGTAGTTAGCATCAAGACAGTTCAAAGTCTAGGTAAATATAAAAATATGCAGTGTTATCTTTTATTATTTATCATTTCAGATAGCTTGATCAAAACCACAAGGTTGCACTTTATGCTTGATTGCACCAAGTCCGGTGCTCGTCCATGTCGAGATGACGATGATAGGATAATATCTCGCAAAGGAGCACTCCAACGGGCGAGGTGTTGCTGTTGTGCCCGGGGATAGCTATCCGGACAGCATTTCATTAGGTCTTGATATGGTTCGGCTGTCGCTGTAAATTTCGTTTGCGCGATGCATACACCGGCCGGCTTCTGATTGGCTTCGGCGCGACGATACGCCATGTGATTGGCGGGAGGAAGGGCACGTAGCGTAGCTAGCGCCATCATGTGGCGAAGTTAGTCGCTATGCCGGGTCGCTTACGATAGGTCCTATTGGAAATCTATTGGGAAGTCTTTGCCCATCAGTAGAGTTCAGTAGACATCCTACAGATGAAATGATGACAATGATTGACACAAGGTAAAAATCGTTAAGCTCCTACTGACTAAAAAATCGTGAGTAATTTACCGTCAATAATAATATGTAGATTGCAGGTATAAGGTAAAATGTGCGATAACTCAAGGTGTAGGTAGGTAATGAATTAGGTATATTATATTATAAACAAGGACTTCTTAAGTAAGTAAGTACTTGGTACAACATTACAAACAAAACCTGTAAGTATTAAAAAAAATAAAAAATTTGCACATTTGTAAGTAAATAGTAGTATCTCATATCTTTTGGCCTTGTTTCAGGAATAGAGAAATTATTTTTAGAAAAGTTCCAACTGTCGCTGGCGTCGGCTTGCAAAGCTGTCGCGAAGAAAACACGTTACCGAGGGCTCGTGCTAGGCCTCGGCGTCTACGTGCCCTTCCTATCGTTCTGCAGTGCTCTAGTCTATGGCGCATTACTTGTGGCTCGCGGAGAACTCGAATACAAAATAGTCTTGCTGTAAGTTTTAACCAACTTCAAAATAAGATGAGGTTATCAATTGAACTGTACATTTTTTATGTACTTATATCTTCCATGATACGAGCCGTCGGTGAGTGGCGACACCGTGAACCCCGATTCCCTGGGGCTAAATGAGACCCCTGACTCCTCTCTTGCCTTAACTGGCTGACTTGGAGTGGAAACCGCAAGAGCTAAGAACCTAAGCTCCAGGGTGGAAGTGTTAAAGGGCATAACGCTGCGAGTAGCGTCCAGTGAAAGCGCAGCACACCTCTCGACACCCTTAGCCGTCCACAACAATGTTGCCCCTCCGACGCCAACTTAAAGTAGCCTTTATGGGGCCCATTTAGTGGACGGCAAGTCACCACCTGCTACAAAATTTTGAAATGGGGCATATATAGCGGGTGCCGAACCTCATTCCATAGTCCAATTTTACATAACATTTAATATTTCACCACAATAGCCCAGTTTCAATATTTCAAGTCTTTTTAAGGCCAAGCCTGTGAATTCTATTGTTATTCCTCGTAATGCCAATTACGAATTATTTTACGGTTCCATATCCAAAAGTTAAAAAACGGGACCCTAATACTGAGACTCCTCTGTCCGTCCGTCTGTCTGTCACCCCAAGCTGTATCTCATGAACCGTGATAGCTGGATAATTGAAATTTTCACAGATGATGTATTTCTGTTGCCTGTACTTATTCGTATGTTTCTAAAGGATCACGGAAGCTGTCATGTATGGAGCTTATATGCTGGGACAGTCGCTGGTGTACGCACCAGGTTTCAACTCGGCTAAGGTTTGCGGAGCCAGGATTCTTCACATTATCAGACGAGAACCAGCCGTAAGAACTGAGGACAAAGTCAAGGACAAAATGGATTGGGTGAGTTATTAACTATTGTGTCATTAGTATAAAAAAATTAGGAAATTTACAAAGGTCGGTTTACTGTACTTTACATTTAGTTCTGAGGATACATTTTAGTAGTCCACTGTTGAAAACAGGCATGCCCTTACTACTTGCCTAGTAGAATCTAGCCTAAGACTTGAAAAGTCATTTATTCTACTTTTCTATCAGTCTTTTTAAATAATATAGGTCAGAGACCGTGTATAAGATGTCCCGAAATATTTATTAAAATTAATTTATTTAAGTGTATGTAGAGTGCGACACATAAGAGTAGAAACTTACCTATATTTATCCCTGGAATTAATATCCGAGGGTCATTGTTCAGTTTCTTGCATTTTTGTGTTATTTTGTGGATTGTGAACAAGAAAAACCGTGTCGTCAATCATCATCAAAACAAAATGATGCAATATCAAATATAATCTAACAAAGCGATGGTAGCGGCCTCTTTTATTTTCAACTCTTTGTCGCATTGTACTTGCATGGCTACTTTCGGAGTCCGTAAAATTTTGTGCTACGCATACCTAATGAAATAATGTACTTGAAATCTAGTATTGATAAAATTATTATACAGGCCTACATATTTTTACTATACAGGATTACAAATGTCGGTGTTTTCCCAGGTCGCGTCAGGTAACTTCAGCCTAAAAGACATAGAGTTCTCGTACCCGACGCGGCCGAACCAGCAGATCTTGCAAGGAATTAGCCTGAAGGTGGAAGCTGGCAAGACAGTGGCGCTGGTCGGCTCCTCAGGCTGCGGCAAGTCCACCATCTTGCAGCTTCTGCAGAGGTTCTACGACCCGGACTCCGGGAATATTGTGAGTTCTATATTTTGTCGAAATCTATAATATTTTATATGGTTTGATGCCATATATAACGTTCATGCAGGCAGTGGTGCAGAGCCCTTAGTCCAGGTACTCCAGATTTTGCGTCGTTACTTAAACTTTCGTTTCCGCCAGGGGCGCTGTACAAAAATTTGATATAGAGCCATCCGGAAACAGCTGAAGTTTCAATTTACGTGTAAACCTCTACTAACCCCTCAGGTCTCTATAACTTTGCGTTTTACTACATTACTACTTGTACTACTGTACCAACCTTTTAATAGTCTACTGCTCAATATATGTCTACTTATGATGGTCAATTGGGCCATTCCTATTCACCACGCTGGATCAGTACAGGTTGTTTTCTACGGACGTATGCAGATTCCCTCGTGATGTTTTTTTCTCACAAAAGCCAGTTGTATGTAATACCGTACATAAACAGTATAAATATGTATAAACAGACTAACGTATGTAAAGGTCTAATGTGATGTAGGTACCTACCTAGGACCCGGGACATCCTATACGAAACCGTCAAAAAGAAGCTGCATGTCAAAAATAACCGACAAATAATCATTTAATCAACGTCAAAAAGCCAGCAAAGAAAACTGCCAAACCTTAAGATCGAAGTCAATGCCTTAAGGTTAGATTTGAACATTATAAACACAGTTTATATTGCCTATTTGAAATTATCGTTAAAAGGCCGCCCAAATAACCAAAATGGGACAAATACTCGGGACGGCTTCGACCCGACACCTCGGGTTGAAAATGAATGACGAGCCAACGTTCCGGCCGAACGATGGGTTCGACAAACGGAAGGAGCGCGAGATGTGGGTGTGCGAAGAAGAGTTGATTTCCGCGAGAATCCCACCGCTGTGGCGCGACTACTGTGCGCACGCTCTCCTAGACTACCAAGTTTGCAGATACAAGTACTTCCCGTTCGTGTTCAAATGCGCACATGAGAAACACTCGTACCTCAACTGCGAACAGTTCGACTACGTAATGAGGATGAAAGAATTTGAAAGGGAACGTAGACTCAGAGAGCGGGAGATTAGAATACAAAAGAAAAAGAGCGGTGATTCGCCACCGCCGCCTCCACCACCAGCTCCACCAAAGAATCCTGAAAAAGGAAAGGCTGAAAAGAAAGAAAAATGCGAATGATTTTATATTCTTGTTTATTTTTAAAATATCAATAGTAATAGATACATATATGTATAACTCTATATTATGGGTGTATTTTTGTTGTGAAATTCGTATGATTTACATGCGTTAGGCACATTTCTACTTGTCCAAAATTGATTCATAGGCACCTTTTCACACAACGAGTGATAAGAATAATAAGTTACTACCAGACCACCTTGTTTGATACCTATAAAACGAGCTTTTCCATTATTTAATATGGAACTGTGCTGATAAAAATATGGCATGACAGTAAGTAGGTATATAGAACACGTTTCTAGATACTAAGTACATAGTACGCGAGCTCATACCTCAACCTATAGGTACGTACAGAAATCTGTAGCATAACAGTGAAAACGATCGTAAGTGACACTACAATCTATCTAGTCATCTGAGCCACCACCTCAAAGACTCAACGAGTTTTATTACGTAGTAATAAAAAATAGTAATACTACGTAGTAAGAAAAGTAGGAGATCGACTCTTGAGGACATTCTGACTCTTGATGAACCTACTCTTAATTCGATGAACATGATCTTGATCAGCTAGGATGCTATACGTCTACGCTATAAACTCTACTTAAATAGGCATAAATATAGCGAAAGGACACCGTTATTTGTAATTTATGTGACATTGTCTTTATTTTTTGTCAACAGGAGTTGGACGATCGCGACATCCGATCGGGAATGACGCTGCCGCGGCTGCGGCGTCAGCTGGGTGTGGTGCAGCAGGAGCCGGTGCTGTTCGACCGCACGCTCGCCGAGAACATCGCGTACGGAGACAACAACCGCAAAGTCTCCATGCACGATATCGTCGCCGCAGCTAAAGCCGCTAACATACATAGCTTCATCGTGTCACTGCCGAAGGTACTTATACCCACAAGTCTGTACTATATTTGACCGGGCTTTAGTCATATAGTTCTTAGACCCACCTACGAAGAGCAGTGGGGCTTTACCCATCACGCTGGCTCAGTGCAGATTGACGGATACGCCATTGGATCATTTCTTTACTGAAAAACCAGTACAAAAATCTGTAAATTCTGATCTTATTCTTACAAACAAGACCGGGATTCGAACCCACGACGTCACGATTGTAAAGCAAGCTCCCTACGGCTTCTTATCTCATGTCTAGTATCTATCGATGTGGTGCTTCTGTAACGATGTCTGTATGTAGTCCTATTCTGCAGGGATACGACACTAACCTGGGATCGAGCGGCGCGCAGTTGTCCGGTGGTCAGAAACAACGCGTGTGCATCGCTCGTGCGCTCATACGCTCGCCGCGCCTGCTACTGCTTGATGAAGCCACCTCAGCTCTCGACGCCAACAGTGAACGGGTGAGTAAACATATAGACGATTTGTGCAACACTCCAAGAACACACTGCTGAGAAGAAATTACATCCTGATATAACCAGTAGTTCTCCTACTCCAAACAGTAGACCTCGACATCTCTTTAACGAAATATTAATAAGCCTTAGATAATCTCGACTCGATCTTGACCGATATAGTTGATACTCGCAAATCTTGTTAGGATTTTCATACTAAACGATCTTGTCAAATATCAGAGAAATCGGCTGGTAAATAGCGCGATTTCGAATTTTCCTCATTTTGAGGGAAACACCCCCCAAAGAGAAATTACGGACGACAAAAAAATCGTTAATGTATGAAACCTGTGTTTGTATACCAAGTTTCGTCGGAATTCGTTGATTAATGCGACTTACAGACAAAAATCAATATCCTTCGCTTCGGCGCTCCGCATCCAGCACAAACTTCGCTTCGCTTCGGTCAAATAGTGACCAGCGACTTAGACGATTAAAGTTCGTATTTCTGTCCCAGTTAAATGTTAGTTTTAAGTAGAGCAGGCAGTTAAGCTACCTACTTACAGCTCAGCTATTTTCCATCCGGCTCGAATTGGTTATTTTCTTTTTATAGGTTGTGGCCGAAGCGCTCGACAAAGCAGCAAAGGGTCGGACCTGTATAACAATAGCCCATCGTCTCTCTACCATCAAAGACGCCAATCTGATTTGTGTATTAGATAAAGGTATGCAATTTTATAAACATGTTTTTTTTTTTTTTCTACCAACGTTAAACAAGGAAGTTTCAATTCGACCGATCCGACCGATTTTGATGATTCTTTTTTTGTTTGGTAGATTCAGCAATGGTCCCATTTCAATTTTATAGAAATCGGTCAAGTGGTTTTCGAAAAATTATAAATTATTATCTAAAAATGACATACTATAGAATTCTGTACGATTGAAGTCGGTGGTCTAGCGGAGCAAGACCTCCATTCATCTATGTCGGTGGTGTTATTTTTGGCGAAAAATAGTGTAATTATTAAATAAATAAATTTTGTCTGTCACTTGTAGGCACTTGTAGTAATTTAGTTCAATGCTTATAGCCACATCTATCGCACCTTCGGTAAGACAAGGACATTGTTATTATGGATGATTATAAGGATATTATGGAAGGCACATTTACCCTTGTCTTGACAAATATGCCCCTTATACAGGTGTAACATTTTATATTATTTTACTTAATAATTGTTGTAAGTCTGGGTCCCTGTGCCTGCAATAAATGGTTTTTATTTATTATTTATTTTCTTACCAAAGGTGCGGTATAAATGGTATAATTATTATTATCAGGCAAATTACTTATATGTATATCTTGAAATTATATGTAGTTTGTACCCAATTATGTACATCACAGAAGAGAGAAGAATCTGCTGTTCTGTGATGTACATAGATATAATTCAGCTAACTTATACAATTTAAAACTGTTTCAGGTCGAATCGTAGAAAAAGGAACGCACTCGGAACTGATGAGTCTCAAAGGGTACTACTGGAAACTTAGCAGAGGGCAAAACATGTCTTAAATTATACAAATTTACTGGCAGCTGTACACCTGTGATATTCTTCAGTGCAAATGCTTCTGGCTTGATATACTAAACGCCACACAAGTCGGCGGATGGGAAGTTATGCGCAGAACGCTGCGCAAAAGCCGAAATATAGGTATGCGCGGGAGCCAGAGAGACGAGACGTCGGGGCACACCCGCCCGCCAACCTCATGCCTCCCGCGCGCTGTCTACGCATTTTGCACACATGCGCAATAATTAGCGAATCACGGCGAGTGTCATCTGCGGCTAACTTCTCATCAGCCGATTTGAGTGGCGCTTAGTATAGTTAAAAGTAATCCAGTACGCGGATTAATAACAGATTAAAAGCAGCTTAAAGGTCTCTGTCGTGGCCGAGCAGTTACATGAACCAGTATTAGGGCTGTTTTCCTGTATTGTGGATTTCCGTCAGCGTACGAGTTTGCTTTAATCGCCCGAATCTTATTTACTCGTAACTAAGTTTTTAGTATCGGCGCAAGCAGAGGACCACATAACAAGAAAAACACCCATATAAGACAAATAGGATAATAATTGATAATGTATTATGTAAGGCGTTATTATTAAAATAAAAACCATGATTTCAAAGATTTTACATTGATTTATTTTTCTATTAATAAACTCAAAATGGAGAAAACTAGTAAAATTTATATCGGTAATCGAAATCCTACTAACAATATCACTCTTTCAACTCCTTTTTTGGCATTACCCTGTATCTTTCAGCGCATTACGATACCTACTTTCAAACTAGAGTGATATGGCAAAATATAGGTACGTGTCTTATTCTGTATTCACAGCACTAGTCAAGAAGACTGAAGTCGTAAAAGTATTAAAAGACATGACAACATCACATATTACATTAATATATTGCTCCCCAGCAACAACGTTGTAATAAGACTAATTGACAATCGATTCAATTATGTTAGTTGAATAACTCATTGAATATTACAATTTTGACTTACATATATTACTTGCTTATTCTTAAAATATTATGTTTATCGGGCAAGTTGATATTCGTGACAAAATAGAAAACGTTTATAAAAATAGGCCTATTCGCAATACAATAACGTTTCAAACAGAATATTGGTGTTATCTAAATGTTCACTACAGTATGCATTACAACTTTTCTTGGGATGACCCGGCATGACATAGCTGACATGACAACCCTTTTTGTACTGAGATCCACAGCTAGAATTCACATATAGATCCGCGAATACCAGTTTTTCCTTTTGAAGCCACGCTAGATCAATGAAAACTTATTTTCCTCTAAAATCTACAGGTGGATTCATGAACACTTTTTCCTCTTATAATTTATCTGCGTAAATCCAACACGGGTCCACCTGGTGTGTCAAAAAGGAGACAGAATTATTAAATGATTCACCGGTCGATTTTAGAGGAAATAGAAGTTTCCATGAACCGCGAAGTCTACAGGAGAGAAATGTACCCGCGGATCCACGTGTAGTGGATTCAAGTCGGACTATCCGCTGACAAAGTTAAAACGGTACGCTGAAATTTTCTTTGAGCTAAATGATGCTCAAAATACAACCTGGTTTTTAAACTCAGTTATATCGGATCAGCTGCCTAATTGTCTATACGCTCTGGCTTTTGGCTTTACTTTCCGTTCAGCTCGCTCTCGTAAAATCGTAGTCCAGAGCGACAGCGTCTAGATAAATAGGTAGCTGCTCATTTTGTATGAAGCGTCCCACAGAAGCAGCCTAGTGTACGACCAATTACAGCAGCTGAAATTGAATCAAGATCTGTGATTGGTTGTTGACTAGGCCGCAGATGTCTGAGGAACGCTTCAGTCCATCTGAAACGTCATTGGACAAACAGCGCTAATGTTAAATTGAAAACATGAAGAAATAGTAATTATGTACCTATAGGTATCCATAACAAGACATCCACTTTAAACTTCCTACTACGTACTTGTATCTATTAAGCTCCATTGTGTATAAAATAACACCATAATAATATCAATGGTCGTACTATTTGGCTAATTGTATAATATTATGAAATGCGACATCTTTAACAATTAAACTTTAGTAAATAAAACTATATAGACGTTATAGCAAAACGGTTTAAAAATTGTATAAGACTGTACTGTACCGACCGGCCTTTTAATAGTCCATCGATAAACATAGGCGCACCCACGGTACGAAGGGCACTACATTGGCCTACGACAAGCTGATGGTGTTCTAACGGTATGGGCCGAATTAAACTTCAATTCAAACTAGGTTAATCCAATCCTGACTGAAGCTCACTCAACATCTGCGAGAGGATCGGGTTATCCGCAGCTTGTAGCTAACGTCACAGCCGCCAAGATGTTTGATTCGGCCTATACATCAAATATATTTTATCAAATGCTCTCCCAACCGATAATTATGCGTATTAGGTACTTTAGTGAGAAGTAGTCACGTTACTCTGTAACTGTGACTAACTTATGCTATTATTATGGATCAAAGAATCAAGCTTGTACTCCATCATCATTAAACGTCACTACATTCTAATTTTCTATGGAATAGCACATTTTTTATTCGTTCAGGACTGGGGTCATAGCAAAATATAATTTTAATGATTAGTATTATGACCTTTGGCTCTACTATGTAGAGTACGTGTACAGCGCTGTATACTTAGAATATCTACTAATATGGCTTAGGAATCAAATATGCATTATTTTTGTACTTCATTATTATAGCCAGTACAGTTAATCTAAATAATTGAACTGTCTCAACTCTACTCGGACTCTACTTGTAATTTGACCTAAAAGTTTGCATTGTTAATCAGTGAAACTTATTGATATAGTATCCCATAGAATTGCTACATGCGAACATCCTTAAGATACGGAAAATCCCATAACCCACCCAAATTAAATAACATCAGAAAATGGCTGACAAGCTATCTAAGAAGAAAATGATAATTAGTGACTACTATTTATTTGGTCCGATAAGACCACGGAATTAAATATTTACTCATTATTTAGTGATATTAAAGGTCATGTTTTCGGATTTTCGCCCACTGCATTTTTGCAGCCTAAAATATAACATATCATTGTTTTAAATTAAACGATTAATTACGTACAAAACTCAAAACGAACCACTGCAATTTAATATAAGTCGTACACTATTTACATGAAATGAAAATTTTCGCAACTGACAACACATTTGTTGGTCTCAAACTTAGATCAAAACGGTTGTGATTGACAGAAACTATGACAGAGACCAAAAATAAAAATGTTCTCCTGTATTTTTTTTTTCATTCTTAGCAAATTTTGTATGATGTGATCTCGCTTACGCTTATTTTCACTTAGCACTTCTATAGGATACTATATCAATGGTGAAACTTAAGACAATTTGATTTGACAGAAGTAAAATTATATTGCCATTATTTTCGAACAAATAACGTCAAAGAATTGCTTTTAATAAACATGTAATCATTCTACTGTTGTAGAAAAAGATTTTATTTGGAGTCCTATAGGATTTTTTTAATTTCTAGTGGGTGTTACCGTTTTCAACATTTTCACCGAGCTATTGTTACTAGCTAAATATACCATTGATCTATAACGTATAGCTAACAAAACTTAAACTATAAGAAAAAATATAACAAACAAAAAAACCATTCAGGTACTCTCTGTATGTACATCATTAACTGTACTAAAAATGACAATGATTCATTGATTATAAAATCTGTATACTTTTTTATTACTATTATTTTTAATGGTTATATGGAAAGACTAAGCCAGCTTAGTTGATTGTACAAAGAAAAAAATGTTGTCGATCGAGAAATCGTTTCTAGATTGAAACTTAAATAAATAAATAAGTTGAGTCAATCAATTATTCGATTGTATCGAATTAATAGTTGTTCTAATCACCAGTGCAATGTGTTTCTTTATAACTTCTGTACCCCATTCCATATAACCATGTATTACTTTATACAAATATGTGTATGCTTAACAAAGAATATTATTACAAAAATAATAAATTTATTAGCAAGGTCATTCAAATATAAAATACCAAAATTAATTATTTCAAGATCATTTCACTAAACCAGATGAGAACTTAAAACTAAAGCATGGAATAAATACCGACATCTTTCATTTCTTAAAGCCGTTTCAGATCACGAAAAATATACATCAAGATAGTTTCAATTCCGATCTATCAAGTACAGCTCGCGCCAGATGACTAAAATTAAAATGGCTCGTTCTGCGCATCTGTAGTACGATGCGTTCAGCAAACGTGCGTGACATGACAATTGCTCTTAAAATTTTTTTTTTTTCAAAAATTTCTTTTGATACGTAAAGATCATAATATATATGTTTCGTTACAAAACTATTTTTATTTTTCCTTATAATTACAAAGTTATACTACATTAAAAAAATACTCGAACGAGCGTGTGACGTGTCAAAGTTCCACTTTACAGTACTATAGCGAGGTGTAACATAGTGACGTCACACGCTCGTTGGAGAAAATTTTTAATGTAGTATAACTTAGTAATTACAACGAAAAATAAAAATATGTTTTGGATGGAAACTTAAATACCTATGATCTATTAATTTATCACAAAAAATGATTCAAAAGCCCAATTGCCGGTACACACGGAATAAGAGACCCAAATATAAACTTACGCACCAGTTTAAATTAGAATATAACACAGGTGATGCTCACGCGTTGATTTTTTATGGCCAAAAGCGAGTCTACAATAGTTTCAACCTCGTTTGGCGATTTTTAACAAGATGATGTACTAGCGCGCTGGCCCTCTCGCTTAGCATAGTTGTAATTAGGAATGTATGTAGCGCGATCTATACTCAACCAAGTCAGTCTACCGGGGCTAAAATTGCCTCTCTTTTCAAATTAACGGCCAAGAAAACGTAATCATTTTAAAAGCCATGCAATATTAGAAAATGTTGCAATAATAAAATAGAATCGATCATGTTTACCCATTACGGTTCTAGTAGTATGCGTGAACGACGACATTGCACTGTAGAACGTATTTCATGCCGAAACTGTAAAAAAAGTTTTTATGACCTCATTTTTAAACATTTTTCAGGTGGCTAACCAATACGAAAATTGTTCCTTTTATAATCGGACAGCAGTTAAATTTTTAAAGACTTGGCTAGCCAATAATTTGTATGATCATTGGATTCCAACTTAATTCTATCCATGATGCAAAATATACGCATGTTTTGCAACATGCTCCCGTCAGCATAACGTCATTATGTACCTATACTAATATATATAATTATAAAATAATGTATGTGTGTCCAGTACAGTATTTACAACAGTTAGTGTGCGTAGAATGAAAATATGAAAGAAATATATATAGTAGCGTATCGATTTAAGACCAGACCGAACTCTCATTACGAGGCATTTACTCGAAGTATTCACTGCTTAAAATTGTATTTGATAGTTTTTGCGTAGGGATGTTACAATGCACGATAATTAGTTATGTTACCGAGTCAAAGGACTTAAGGCGGTTTGTAAACTGACACTAGGACTAGCCAGCTGGTCTATACGATTTTACTTTAGTTATGTAACATCCAGTACTTAACTCAAAAAGACGATCGGGTCCCGAGACGACAAGCGTTATGTGACCATAAACAATGAAAGCAATGAGCTTTGTAAGCTGCATTTCAGCCGCCTCTATCTAAAATCAGTATGAAAAATTCAACCAGCATATAATAGACATTAGATAAACAATTTTACTATTTTTTTACGGGATTTTTAATTATATACAGGGTGCACAAAAACGCTAGCCTAAGCCAAAGAGAGCGCATTGCGTAACAAACAAACAGGTATCAAGACCAACTCTACGATAGTTATTTTAAAAAATCACTCACGAATATAATTTTTTTTTAACTAAAATTATATATCAACGAATTATATGCACAATGAACTTTCGGCTTAGTCTAGTAACGTGGCAATTATAATTTGACCACTATTTCGTGCAACCCGAGGCAGTTTTCTGAATTCATTTTTTGTATATTTTACTACATGATAAACACATAGGTAAAATTCGAAAATTTCAACAAAATACATTCTTCTTAATACAATAGTTAGTTATTAATTATATCTATGGTCTCTTACATGACAGTACCTACTACAAAAGAGTAGTAATTCAATAAGCAGCTACTTAAAAAACAAACTACCACTAACGACATTTTATAGGTTACCCAAACCCCTTTACATAATGTTTATCTACAAAACTTATATGATCAACTCATATATCACTAACTTTCAATAAATTCTTTAAACCAAAACTGAAACAGCATGCACACTGTAATGTCACTTATAGATGAAGTGAAAAAAATAACAAAATAAAGTATCAAATCATACTAAATGGCGGGTGTGATGTTAGCTACAAGCTGCGCCCTCTCCTTGCGGCGCTGACACATTGTGTTCACAACCGCCACAAAGTTTGATTCGGTCCATAACAAATGTATGTATCACATAACAAAAAATATATTATTATTTTTACATTGCACAAGTTTCACAGGTTCAAAAAAAAAACGTGGTTTACGGACATTTTTTTTTACTTTATGCAAACGAGATGTCACTTGTATATTAATAGTCATATCGACTACAGTCTCGACCATATTCCGCGGTCTTTCTCAAGATGACGAGCGGTAGTGCGCGGACTCGTCCAGCAAGGCACTCCCGTTATGACTCGCTACGAGTTTCTCTAGGGACTATTAAAATATATGAGTAGCTTCCCGTTATAAAAAATAAAATTCGTCCAATAGATGATCTGGGCATCTATAAATAAATCCATCTACAATTTACAGAGCATAAACTTCTTTACGAGATCACTACCTGTTGCAGGTTGGTTGATTATGCAACGGGACAAAAAATGACCGCCTGTGACACAGTTATCTACTAATATAATAAATGGCACAGATATAACAGACATTAGGTAGACATTAAGATTTCCTAACATGATAGCTTTACTCATACACGTTTGGGGGCAAAATACCCCCAAGTAGAATCATTTATCATTGTATATCCATTAGAAATTATATGTATAACTAATAAAACTGTGTACTATTTTAATTTTCATCTTACACACCGATAGGCATATACATCTAATGTTAAAGCATGAAATGATAATAAATGACCAGATGAAAGCTGGTAAAGAATAAAATAATCCATACAGGTATATTTTATTTGGAAGACTGACTGTTATACAATCGAAATAATATACGGACATGTTTGTGGTACTTATAAAGAATAGATTAAGTCTAAAATCTATGGCATATGAATACATGCAAAGAAATAACTCGACTTACGCAGTTTACGGCCCGAAATGTCTCGGTGGACGCATTCATTCAAACCTTACAATATTATAAGCGCTTTCTATCTCTTACCGTTACGCACAGCTTTATCTATGAAGTCATACGCTAAATATATCTACTCCATTAAAGGAGTATAGCACTATACAAAAATACGTGTGTACTTTTAGTGACATTGAGCCTTAGAATTACATTAAAAAAACAACAAATTGTTAAGAAACAACAGGAATTTATAAGCTCCAATTGCAGTCATATAAAAATTTGGCACTAGTGATTTTATTATGATTCTTTTCGGGGGTTACAAATCACAGTACTCGCACGCCTTTGCATCATTTTAATTTTCTTAAAGAATAAGGTGACGAAATCAATATTACAACTGTTTGTTATAGTTGCGTCTATTTATGAAGATGCGCGAGCGAGGTGGAACATGAGGGCTAGGACTTAAGGTGGATTTGCTAGATCAGCGCGCGAAATTCAAATTAATTAGTGTTTTTTGGCATTTACAGATAAACTATTTATTGTAAGTTTACAAAAACTCATTTAGCGGCGACAACTAAAAAGTTTTTAAGAGGAACACGCATCTAAAAACCAAAATAGTGGCTAGTCTATGCACAAGAGTGCATCAACTGATTCTTCTTTTTACCCGTAGGACGTCCACTGCTGGACATAGGCCTCCCATAAGACCTCCAATAAGACCGGTTGGTGCATTAACTGATTATCACCATAGTTTTTAGTTGATACACTTTCGTGCCTAAACTGGCCCCTATTTTGGATGTGTGTATCTCGAGAACTCTACCGGTCATAGCCGATAAAAGAGTTTTAGTAAACTTCTAATGAGTAGTTTATCTGTAAATGGCAAAAACCCAAAAATATTTGAATTTCGCGCGCTGACCTAGGGCATCCACTTTAAGGAATGTCGTCGTTTTGTGGTCGGATTTTAAGGGGCCGTGTTAACTCACTGGGACATGTGGTGATGAGGTCCGGGTTTGTGCGGGGTGTGTGAGGGGAGCGGGGTGTGAGGGGGGAGCGGTGTGTGTGGGGGGAGCGGTGTGTGTGGGGGGAGCGGGGTGTGTGGGGGGAGCGGAGTGTGCGGGGTGTGTGGGGGGTGGGGCGGGTGTGGGGGGTGTGGCGTGTGCGGAGTGTGCGGGGTGTGTGGGGGGTGGGGCGGGTGTGGGGGGTGCGGAGGGTGGGGCTGTTGCGACGGATGGTAGCTGATTACGTTCGTAGCACGCGCCCCGCTCTCGTACACTATTTGCTGCTGCGGCATTTGTACCACTTGCGGCTGATGCTGTTGTTGAAGCTGCTGTTGTTGCTGTTGCTGCTGTTGTTGCTGCTGTAACTGGTCCGTGCTTCCGTACGGCACCTGAAGATCGTGGTTAGACGTGGTATACTTAACATGGAAAGTGGAGACAATTGGTCCAATTTTAAAGGCGCCATCGTAGTTATATTAGCAATTTAGAATAGTTCTGCTTCTTTTTCACTTAAGGCATTAGATAGAGAGAACACTTTTTACGTTGCTATTAAATTTACGGTGGCGCCTTCTCTCAACGTTTTAGAATCTATAAGTGGAAATCTATACTACATTTTTTATAAAATATCATGCAATTAAGTTAATAGATGTGCGAGATATGAAGCTTTGTGCTATTGGGACGGATAAACGGACGGACATTACGATCTTATTATCTTTGTTTTACTATGGATCACCAAAAATTATGAGCTGTATTTTCGAGCTAAAACGAATTTTGTAATTTTCGTCATCTTTACTTTGAGCGAGGCTAGGTCACTCTTTATAGTATACCATGTGTTTACAAAAGGTGTAGTAATATTATATCATAATGAACAACTTTTACTACGAAACCAATCCAGCGCGATTTAATTTTAACCGACTTCCAAAATGGAAGAGGTTCTATGTCCGTCTCTGTCTGCACATTTTTTTTGTATATTCATCGACATTTTCTCCATTTGTGTACCGATTTAAAATATTATTTTTTAGTTCGTAAGAGAATACTCTCGAAGTGGTCCCTTTTAAATTATATCGATATCAGTTGAGCCGTAGGTATTTGAAAAATAAATAATAATATAAAAATTGTCAACAATGATTCAAGCGAATTATTCGAATTTTGTACACGATTGCAGTAGGTGGTTGTGTTGGGCCATTTTTTTACGAAAAAAAAATAAAACTATGTTATATGTATATTTTTTGCCAAGGTTCGAAATTAGTATTTTTCTATTTCGATATTTAGACCGATGTTAAACTACCCCCGACAGACTGATATTAACCAGGTCGGGGCTCATCAAAAACTATGTAAAAATATAGAGACAACTGAACGGACAATGGATATCTTTTTTGGTTTTGACCAAAGTTGTTAGTATTGATGTACAGAATAAGCCCCTAAATGGATGCTAATTGATTACCATTAATCCTGTATATATATATAGAAATAAACCCCTAAAAGGATGCTAATTGATTAGGAATAACTCTGTATATGAAATTCGAAGTAAGTAAATAAACAAGATTAAATTAAAAAAATTAGAAAACCCCCAATGCAATAAGATTCCTACCGCAGCCTACAAAATAACTTTGAAACGCCCCGATTTATATGAAACATGCCTACTACACTCCCAACTTTTCCACCTTAAAAAAACAACGGATTGCACTCCGGGAGTGTAGGCAGAAGTGAAAACTTGGACGTTTGCATGTTTGCACTTCTGCCTGTTTTTGTTGGAATCGTTAGGGAATAATTTCGCACGAATTGCTTTATTTATCAGTATAAAAGTATTATCATCTATGTGGTAATATGCAATATCACACTCGCGCAAGCGCGGTAGAAAGAGAGGAGGATATTGCTTCCTATCCTATGTCGCGCCGGCGTTCTGCTCTCTCTCCGTCTTACGAATTTTCGATCAGATCACGTGTCCTGACGCGAGTTTAACATTTTTTACCCAACCCAAAAGGAGCGCAAAGCCGCCAAAAAAGTTTCCACTTCCATAAAATCTAAATTGTTCGTCCGTTTTGAAGCTACGATGCCACAGACAAATCTTGCTTTCTTTTTGCGTCGGGGACTAAAAAATAAGCTCCATTCTGAATATACTGTACCGGCCATTTCGATAGTCCACTACTAAACAGGCCTACCCACGAAGGGTAATTGGGCCATGCCCACCAAGCTGGCCCAGTGCGGGTTTGTGGTGTTGGTGGATTCACATAGTACTTCAAATTTATTCTAACGTGGCCTCACGATATTTCCCTCCACCGAAAATCCGGTGATGTAACAGTCCGTTCTAAAGAACTCATTGGTACGGGACCGGGATTTGAACCCTCACGAATGATAGAGAAAAATTAGTAAGCTGTATTTCCATTTTTCATATAATTTATTTTTCACATTTTATGAAAAATGAAGAACATTTCATTAAATAATTTTAAAAAGCCCATAAAACAAGATGTTATATGATGTATAAATCATATTGGTTAAAATTTTCTCTAAATAATATATACAGTTATACACCACATAAGGACGTCTCGTTTATATATACAAACTCAATCTAGATTTCAAGCACAAAAAAATCTGTGTTTTTTTACAAAAATAATTCGTACAAGCAAAACATAATATAATGAGCCACAAAAGTTAGTTAGTGACGATGAGAAGTGTGACAAGGAGAAATATTCCACTACCACTAGACCACCACGGCTTATATCACGATTGTGAATCGTAATGTAAGCGTAATGCCGGGGCCACACGTTGGCTACGTTGGCTACAAATTATAGTCTTGGTTCCAACATACCAAAGTGTGGATTCGGTCTTGGACCAATATCAATCCAAGGCCGATCCACTTTAGTAAATAAATAAATATCAGGGGACCGTGTGTAAGATCACGGTTTCTGACGCCAATCTAAGTAAAGCTTGTTATGTGGCTGCCAGACTGATAAACTACATATACTTATTTTTAAATAAACACTTACATAGATAATAACATCCAGACAACTATGTTCATCACAAAAATGCTTGCCCTGGGTGGGAATCGAACTTTCGCCTCTTTGACCCAGGAGTCACGGTTAATAACCACTGGGCCAACGAGACAGTCGAGTTGGCGTGGTCCAATGTGTGGCCCCGACATAGAGGAATAATAAGAGTGGTACTGACGTTGACGACGGGCTGCAAGAGGCCGAGGCGCGCCAGTAATAGCTGCTCCTTGACCTGCTGAAGCTCTTCCTGCTGCCGCACGATCATCTGCTGCAGCTCCTCGTGCTTGCGCTGCAGCTGCTCCTGCCACAGCCACTAACTCTCATCACGGTGTCGACGCAGCGCGCCCTCTCAAAACATCTTAATATATTATTTTATTATAATAGGCATGATGACTGGGTAAAAATAAATATTAGTCCGTGAGTTAGACTATCAAAATATACTGAACACGTATTTTTTTTACCTCAATCAAACAACAAATGACAAAGATAAACCTTGTCAAAACTTGGGAGTGGGAGACGCGACGTCGCGTCTCTCACGAAATTCTATACATTTGTGTGAAACTCGTCCATGACGTCACGCGCAACTTTAACGAGCTATATCTTCATCAATTTTTGTTTAATTGACAAAAGAAAAAATACGTGTCTAATATTTTGACGGTATAATTATATTTTTTATTCATAGTGCCTATTATAATTATACCTAGGACACGGTAATGGTATATCCTTACACTATTATTCTAAATTCGAAAGTGTGTTTGTTGGTTCGTTTCTCTTTCACACAACAGACCTACGGATTGACTTGATTTTTGGCATGGACATAGTTCGAAAGACGGAAAGTGACATAGGCTACTTTTTATCTCGGAAAAATAAAAGGTTTCCATGGGATAGCATAAAAAACAAAATCAAAGCGGGCGAAGCAGCGAGCAAAAGCAAGTATACAGTATTGAGACTCGGCTCAGTAAAAAACTACCCATAGCCCCACGTGGTCACGAAGTACGTAACACGCGCTAGGGCTTCCAGCCAGATAAATCGTAAGCTTACTGATTACAAACCCACACGTTCATCACTACGGCGCGTCTGCGACTGTTAGTGTAACCAGTGTGTACCGAACTCCGTGGCGCGTAGGTATGATTCGCGTTCCGACTGTTTGTATGAAGACGGAAAACTGTATAGATACCATTACCGTACCTAGGTCGAAATAAAATTTCTTGCCGGCTGTGATGTTAGCTCGGTTAAAAGTTGCGTTAGGATTGGATTATCCGCAGCTTGTAGCTAATATAATTTCTTTTATACCACACCCACTCGGAAAGTGTCTTATTACTTGTTCATAAACGGGTTACAAAGTTCGTAATTTCTCTCTTAAAAATGTGCGGCGGGAAAAGTGATGGAATTTCATTACTTCCCTCCGAAGCAGGGCAGGAATGTTGTATGAAAATCCATTACTGCCCGGCTAGCTTTCTTTTGTTTTTTAGCAGCGAACATAAAAAAATACAAACGTCAAACCTCATAAAGGTTTTGTATGAAATAATTAGAAAAAGAAGCAGGAAACATACAAACCTCAAATCTCAAAAAGGTTTTATATCAAATAATTAGAGAAAAGAGGCGGTTTTTTTTTTGTTTTCTATTTTTAATGAAATGAGGATGGCAACAATATTCTGCAATGCGAAAAAAAAACGCGGCAATTTCTTTCTTTGCGTTAAAATATATTAATATTTATTCTATTTTATTTTTCTCGTGGGTGTAGTATAAAGCACTATGTATCACTTGGGAGAAAGTTCTATTTCTGTTCTAGAGTTTGAACAGAAATAGATTGTTTGCTCCCCTCGGTGTACAATGTACTATTATATTGCCCCGGTGCTTAGGCCGGGCCCGCGAATTATCCCCACTAATTCAAGCTTTTATTTTATTTTTAATTGTATGTTTTCTATTTATTTATTTTTTTATTTTAATTTAATTTAGTGTAACCCAGTGTAGCTAACATCACAGCCGACAAGTTTTTTTTTATATCACCTTTACCCGAACGTTGCTTAAAATGGATATTACAAAAGTCTAGTAGTCTAGCTACAAGATTCACTCCAGGGCGAATGCGGGAGATGCCTTTGTTTCATTTTATAAATAGATAGATTTATATTGTTCAACAAAAATAATATTCTTTTTAAGTAACAGATTATAGCGAAGTTTGTACAGGTGTCTGTCAGCGATCACCAAAGTTAAGCACGGTCAGTGTTCGGATGGGTGACCGCGGGTGGAATTTACAACAGAGCGCTACCGTGTCTCGGATGACACGTTAAATTGTAGTCCCAGGTTTTATTAACCCTTCAGCCAAGTCAAAGGCCTTCGGGCAGCTTAAACACTCTCCGACACCAAGGCTAGCAACCCTAGGCCCATACGAACTTAGGTACCTAATACAACATCATCATCATTCCTACTTTCAGTCATATGACGTTCACTGCTGGACACAGGCCTGCCTTATAGATCTCCAATGAGACCCTGATAGGGTCATCTGATGATCAGTGGAGTCGAAAAGTTTTCGTACCGCAGACCAAACACCGGCAAGCGCAGCGTAGGACGTGCACCCACGAAGTGCACTATGGCACAATTGTTCAAAAATTATTAAAATTAGTTAAAATTAGTCTTCAAAGTATACGCCAAATCAAACTTAATGGCGTGTGTGAACACGAGGCGATTGATTGCGCAGTAGCAATGTATTATATGTCAGCGGCGCTAGAAGTGGGGTTTTGCGCAGCTTGTAGCTACTTAATTCACAGACACAATTAAGAGGAAAGTGAATCAACAACTATTTTCGCGTTGTAGGTATTGTTAGCTCGAGATAATTTTGGGTAATTTTTTTCCGAGAGTAAAAATACTTTTCTTTTCTTAAATTGTAACAAAATGTTCTGTTTTTGGTGTCAGTCGCTTGAGTAAGAAATATTGCACGCTCGTATGTCTTATTTTTTCCAGTAGAGTTTTTGTTTCTGTATAATAAGTCAAATACTTCAGCCAAGTTTTTGCGTAATAGTATGACTTTTTGAGGCTTAAAAATTTGTAAAAACTAAGACATTTAAACCGAGCGATTGAAGTGTTGATTACATGAAAAAAAAATCGCTCAAACCTGATAATATTTAGAGGTAGATAACAGCTTATTGTTTTTGTATGGCAAGTTTGTTTGACCCACAACTTTTGTTGAGTAACACTGTGCAACACAGTAGCATTAAGTCACATTCTGCAACTTTTGTGACTAATTACAATCAACAAATTGTTAATTATGATTAATGGCAACATCCTTTGGCTGCAGAAGTTTGTGAACATTTCCGTGCTACTAAATTGTTGCCAAAAGTTATTAAGTTGCAGTTGTTGTTTAAAGTTGTTCAGTTATGTTATCTGTGTGAGCGCAATGAGTAACAATCAACCAATAGTAACTATTTGTGGATGTTGCCGTGTGGGAATGTCATTCCCTAACAATGTTATTCATAGTTAGATGATGTTGACTGTTAATAACCGACTTCAAAAAAAGGTGTTTTCTTTTTTATGTGTGTTACGCGATTACTCCGCCAATCCGAGTCGTTTTCGAAAAATCAACAATACTGAAAATTACTAAATTGATGATACACCTATCCAGCCGCTTTGTAAATGACTATGGTGTTGTATCGTGTGTAATAATATGACTGTCATAATTTGTCTCATATAGTATTATGCCAACGGTATTGTGACACATGTACTATCGTATTGTACATGTTGTTTGACTATGGCATTAAGTCGCATGTCGTAGTGTTGTAAATGGAGTGTGTACGGTGTATCGATAGTTTCACCTGAATACGAGTACCGTGTGGTCCTGCGAGAGGATGATGACTGGCTATGGGGCTAACTGATTGCCTCTCGCTTCAAGAATGACTATGATGTTGTGTCGCGTGTAGCAGTAAGACTATGGTGTTGTGTCACATATTAGTATGAAGTACCGTCTAATAGTACAACCGCAATAAGTGCTCTGCTATTTTTTGATGTTTAATAATGGTTTGAAGTGTCTAACCAATTGAGACTTTTGTGAATGTGACGTATTACTGAACAGTGAATAGTGTTGTGAATTAATTCCTCACTTTCCAAGACAATTAAAATTTAGAACGGTATTTGAAACTGTCGAAACTATCGAATTAGTTTGTGAAATATCTACTATAGAGTAAAAGAAAATTATTGTTATGTGTATACCGATCGAATTTGACAAGCACTTCATTGTTCTTCCCTGTACTGGAACGCCCAAGCTATACAAAACGATAAACATTTTGTTGTTCTCGGTGACGTAAACATTGACACAACTGACCCAATTAAATCGGATATCAAAAAATTGAATGATTTGCTATCTACACATGATTTATGTAATGTTGTGGACTTTCTTACAAGAATAGAATGCTGTTCAAGTACGTGCGGCGCGTGAAAACTAGTACCAAAATAGATTCGGCGATCTAGCGAAAACAGAGAGAGATAAATCTTTCTTCTTCTTTTCTTCTCTTATATATAAAAATAAACCATGGTTTAACAAACTAACACTAAAACTCGTGAACAGCTGTACCGATTTGGCTTTGATTCATTTTGAGATTGATTTTGAAATATCTAGTAAGTAATTTAAGGGAAGGTTAGGCTAGGTTAGTTAGAAGAAAAATAATAAAAACATCAATTTAATTTTGCATTTAAAATACCCTACCTATAAGTTGCCGTATTTGATCGTTGGTGGCGTAAACGCCATGAAGGTGATATAAAGTTCACCGAGTCAGCTAGTATAATAGTAATATTATTCATCAATCTGAGAACATTACCAGATCAATGTGGGATGTAAAATCTGAACCGGTCGAATGAGTCTCCAGTTTTTTGTCCAGGTTGAATGTTGCGAATGAGATAAACGCGCACTTCGTAGGCGCAGCCAGCACCGCAGGAGCGCACACAGCCAACATCGCTGCGGCGTTGCGCGCGCTCGCAGCGGTGCGTTCGCCGGCCGCCGCTCACTTAGAATAAGACCATTCACACATTTAGGGCCGCTTGCATAAGGATCTCTAAATGCGTTTAGTTGCTCCCTTAAATACCTTTAAGGAGTCAATCACGTTTAGTGTCTTGCACAACAAAACTTAACCCTTAAAGGTGTATACCAAACTGTCATATTTAAACGCTCCAAAATGGCTGTTTAGCGATGTTACAGGTTAACTGTCCACAGACCATCATTATATGGGCTGTGGTCACATTTCTATATCAGCCACAGACTGTAGGTGCTCCCATACGACTACTAAGCAATCTGGGGCTGTGGACGTATGACATGGGAAATTTTTTATAGAACATTTTAGGGTTTAAAAAAAAATTGGACGTATGAAACATTATCGCGCCAGCGCGTGGTCAGTCAACCTGTTAAATTCGTTTAGCGCCATCTTGAATGACCAGCTGTTCGATGTATTTGGGAACAGTGTCCATTCACGAGTAAATATTATTTTGTACCTAACAAGTTTGTTGCATGCTAAGGTTTGTTGTCTGAAGTGGTTTGTGTAGGTAATGTAATGCCATTTGTTTGATTTGCACTGTTTAACTTTACAGTTTGTTTGGACTCCATGATATTTAAATAGGGTTTCATACATTCTATTAGCAATAACTGATCTGGTTTATTGTAATTCGGTGCACGATTTTTTGTCATTACATTTTTAGCCTTCTCACTCATTTACAACAACCATCTCGACAGAACTGAACAGAATTCGGAAAAAACGAATGTGGTATTAATTTGTAATTGCTCTTTGGAGCAAATAGAATATTATTTTGTTTTACGAAAAACTTTAACCAAAACTATGCGCGCATAGCAAGGCGCCTAGACGTGCTTGACAGAAAATAATATTCAATACATGAAACGGAACGCGCGATACAGTTGAACATTATCTGGAGCGTCTTACGCAAGGCCAACCTAAAT
Organism: Hypomecis atomaria; assembly: GCA_964007245.1. Classification (NCBI taxonomy): domain Eukaryota; kingdom Metazoa; phylum Arthropoda; class Insecta; order Lepidoptera; family Geometridae; genus Hypomecis; species Hypomecis atomaria. The sequence continues at coordinate 14,664,708 of OZ023280.1, forward strand.
GTGCTTAAAGGTTAAGCGCGTTTAGCCAGTTAAATATATTTAATTAAATAAGATTTAAGCCATGCGTTACGCAAGCGGCCCTTAGAGGTAGGTATGTGGAATTACTACAAAGGAAATAGCCCGAAAAAAAAAACGAAAGATGTTTATGAAATTTCGGTAGAGTTGATGCACGCTGCGGCATTACGAACTCTAGCTTGCCTCTTTAATAAGTGCTACAAAGAAGGTAGGATCCTTCTGCTTTAAAGAGTGCTAAGATTTCTCCTCTACACAAGAGAAAAGAAGATCAGGCAGACATGAATAGCTACATACTCGTTTCCATCATACCAGAAATAGCGAAGATTTTTGAGTACAGCCTGAGTGCCCACTTGACAGAATACCTGACTGAGAGTGGGGAGTTAAGTGACAGGCAGTACGCGTACCGAAGAGGTAGATCCACGACCTCGTTAGCCAGGGAACTAGTCCGACAAATAATAATAGAAGCTCGTGAAGGTCTGCAGCTGGTTGCAGTTTTCTGCGATACGTCTAAAGCCTTCGACGTTGCAGGTCATGGCGTCCTGGCTGTGGAAATGGAACACTACGGGATAGAGGATTCTGCACTCAAAATCGGATTCGGGCCAAATGACAGAACGAGCCCAGATTAATGTGGGATATGGTGGCTGAGTGAGGTCGACACCGCTGGAGACGGTGATCGGAGTAGCCCAGGGCTCCTGGTTGTCCAATATCACCTTTTCCATCCTCCTTAATGACTTGCCAGAAAACATTGCAGACCGTCGATGTCTTAATGTACAGACAACGTTCTCGGATCTACTCGACACACTCGGAGAGACTCCGAGCATAACCCTCTCCATAGCTTGTTGTGCTAATTGCGAGCTTATTAAAAAGGCAGTAAGAGACCACGATCTAGTGCCATTAGTCATCACTGGCAATACACACTGGTCGAACACTTTCGACTTGAGGCACTCAGGTATGTCGGAAGATGTTACGCAATTTTCCGAACGCTGCCCAGCCGAGTTGGATTCGGCGACTGACCTCTTTTTTGAAGTCGGACCTGCCTAACTGGACTTACTTGTTCTAGGAAGACGTACGAGTCAACAACTCCAAGAACCGAGTTTTCAACAGATATTGGGGTGGGTACGACATACGGTGTGGGTACGACGGCGTTACAAATGACCTTTGTTTTTTCCATGTTCATTTTGAGACCCATCTGTTCAGAAACCCGATTGAGGCCTTCGAGCATCGTGCTGAGCTCTTTCGTTGATTTTGCCACTATGTCGTCGACAAACCGAAGTTGAGTGATGTATTCGCCATTAATATATTGCCGAATCCTTTCCATTACAGGAGCTTGAGGGCGTTCTCCAAAGTAGCCGGGAAACAGTTTCGGAAAATTAATTCTAAACGTGAGGATCTATAATTAGCGCTCTGTATTTGTTACGTTTATGTTTATGTTTTTGATGCTGTTGATCCTCCTATTAGTTAAATGAATAAATAAAATCCCTGTCTTACGCCTCTTTTTAAAGGAATCGCCCTGGAGATTCTCTTCCTGTACTCGGACCGACATAGTGGCGTTATTATACAAACACTTCAAAACTTTAATTTTGCCGATAGTCAATCCGGCATCGCTGGAGAGACTCAACACCGCCCAGGTTTCGACCGAATCAAAGGCTTTCTCATAGTGCATAAACGCTAAGCAAAGAGGCAAGTTATTCTCTTCGGTCTTCTGTAAGACTTGCCACAGCGTATGTGTGTGGTCCATGGTAGGTACTAAAACCTTTTCGGAAACCGGCTTGTTTGGAAGGCTGGAAGTCATCAAGCCTGCGTTCAAGACGGTTCGTGACATGAGCGAAAAACGGGGCGAAAGATTCCATCGAGACATTCCAACTATGAAATAATCAGCCAAGTGCGAGTCGGGCTCGCGCACCAAGGGTTCCGTACCGTATGGAAGCCCCCGTTAGTATATTTTATTTTAATTTAATTATTTATTTTTAAAGGAACATACAATTTAATATTCTGTGAATATTTCAAGCATCTTCCTGTTGCCGTTATTAATTTCGAGCAAAAAAATCACATTATTTGATTTAAAGGGGGCTCTTAAAAAGTTATTTTATTTTAATTTAACAATTTATTTTTAAAGTGCATATTTAACTAAATATTCTGTGAATATTTCAAGTATCTACCTGTCGCCGTTAATAATTTCGAGCTAAAAAAGGCTAAAAATACAGATTTGTGGCCTCCCTTAAATATTTTTTTTTTCTATTTTTAGTACTTGTTGTTATAGCGGCAACAGAAATACATCATCTGTGGAAATTTCAAAGTTCTAGCTATGACGGTTCATGAGAGACACGCACGCGGTGACAGACGGACGGACAGCGGAGTCTTAGTAATAGGGTCCCGTTTTTACCCTTTGGGTACGGAACCCTAAAGTACCAAAGTCGCTGGGAGGCTTATTTTTGCTGGATTACTCAGAACAGCACTTCATCATTCACCAACAGTAGAAAATGATACAACAACAGAACAGTGCGGAGATAAAGTTGTTTTGATCGATAACAGTCATATAAATCGATGAACGCCACCTGCATGCACGGAAAAGCATAACTCATTGTCACATTCCGCCTGAGCCAAGCATGCAAGCGAGAGTGCAGAACAAGCGATAGAGAGGCACGCATGTAGCAGTAAGACTATGATATTGTATCGCGGTTAGCAGTAAGACAATGGTATTGTGTCATGTGTAGCAGTAAGACTATGATATTGTATCGCGGGTAGCAGTAAGACAATGGTATTGTATCATGTGTAGCAGTAAGACTATGATATAGTATCGCGGGTAGCAGTAAGACTATGGTATTGCATCGCATATGTCGCGTATGATTATGATATTGTGTCGTTTGTAGCAGTAAAACTGTGATTGTATCGCGGGTAGCAGTAAGACAATGGTATTGTGTCATGTGTAGCAGTAAGATTATGGTTTTGCGTTGCATGTAGTATCATGACTATTTCACTTTTATTTATTATTATTTTATTGTAAAAATTCCCATGTTTCTCTATGTAGGTATGAGAGTCATTTGATTATTACATAACCATAATTATCATATTGTGTCGTATGTTATAGTATTGTATCCGAAGTGTGAACGGTGTGTGTATAGTTTGAAACAATTCCTTGCGGGTCATACTATAGTTCCTGTTCTAATCTTGACAGCGTCATCTTCGCTCCTCGAGACATTTATGCCCATAATTTAGGGTTACTTTCCACAATCTTCGATAAAGTACAAGTTGCTATTCATACAGCTCACACTAGAAACGCTACGAATTACAATCTAAGACGAGATTTCAAAGAATTTAATGTTGGGGATATAGTTTGGCGAAAAAATTATGTACAAAGTAATGCTGGTGCATATTTCAGCGCAAAACTTGCGCCGAAGTACATAAAATGTAAAATTGTTGAAAAATTGGAAATGTAGAGAAACTAACCTTTTTGTTAGCTTCTCTACATTCAGACTCTTTTAACGATAACACTGCCAACTAACAATTCTAATTGTGAAATTATTCAAATTTTTGAAATGTTTATCTCTGACAGGATCAGCTATCCTTGTTTGGTAAAATTCGGGCAGTCTTGAGTTGGAAGTGATCTGGAAGACACTTTTTTTTTCCCATTAAAATGTAAACTTAGTGAATTTGAGTTTGCGTGGACGAGTCCTGTAAACGGCATGAGCGTCGAGTAACAGGCAGGGTGAGAGGCTCCGGTTCCTTTGACTTTGATTCCAGGAGGATCTCTTGTTTTGGGGCCACTGACCCCTTACCCTGGAGCACTGGAGCACTTCGAACCCTGTCGGCCAGTTTGGGCCGGCGCCTGTCGGCCGGTTTGGGCCGGCGCCTCCACCTCAGTCGACAGATGTCTCCACGCTAGCGCTCGCCTAGCGCTACCTTGCTGGCGCCACACTATCGGCGGGTCCAGCTCAGGCTATTGAAAATCCTCGGCCAGCCTCCAGCGTGGTTCTACGAGTGCTACCCTCTCCCTTTTTGGCTAACTTTCCAAGGACTCCTTCAAAATTCTCTCTCTCTCTCTCCGTTTCTTCAAGATTTTATAGACGATAAGTGCAGTGTGTGTTAGTGTAAATACTAAGGTTAATGTGTAAATACTAAGGTTAGTTTTCTGTTTTAATCTCCGAACCGTTAGGAATCCTATCCTCTAGGCAGGACTCTTTGGTTAGGTTCGCTGAAGTCTCTTAACCTGTGGTGCTGCAACCGGCTCCCCCGCTTGCAACATTACGGGTTCCTCTCTAATTCTCTTTTAACTTGTGGTGCTGCAAACGGCTTCCCCGTTTGCAACATTACAAGTTTCATCCGAATCTGTGCCTAGTCCTGCGAGAACATGACATCTCCTTGGACCAGCTAACTTTAACCCGCTTTTATGAATGACTATGGTATTGTGTCGCGTACCGTGTTATATAATATGAAGTGTAAACGGTGTGTGTAGTTTCGCTTGAATCTGCACTTGATCCATCGAAACGATTACTAGCTAACCCTCGGCCGCTTTGTAAATGTCTATGATATTGAATCGCTTGTAGTAATATGACTATGATATTGTGTCACGTACCGTAGTGTTGTATATGAAGTTGATGTCTATAGTTTCACCTAAATCTGCGCCTGGTTCTGCGTATGAATGACCAATAATGGTGTTTTGTCGCGTTTCATGAAGTGTGTACGATGTGTGTATAGTTTCATCTGAATCTGCGCCTGGTCCTGCGAGACGACGACGTCTTCTAGGACCAGGCTAACTTTGGCCCACTTTATAAATGACTATAGTATTGTGTCGAATGTCGTAGTGTTGTATATAAAGTGTTAACGATGTGTGTATAGTTTCACCTGAATCCACGCCTGGTCCTTCGATACAATGACGTTCCCTAAGACCCGCCAACTCTCGGCGGCTTTGTAAATGAGTATGGATTTGTGTCGTGTGTAATAATATGACTGTGTTATTAAATCGCTTGTAGTAATATGACTGTGTTATTGAGTCGCTTGTAGTAATATGACTGTGTTATTGAGTCGCTTGTAGTAATATGACTATGTTATTGAGTCGGTTGTAGTAATATGACTGTGTTATTGAGTCGCTTGTAGGTGTTATTGAGTCGCTTGTAGTAATATAACTGTGTTATTGAGTCGGTTGTAGTAATATGACTATGATATTGTATCGAGTGTACGGTGTGTGTATAGTTTCACCTGAATCTGCGCCTGGTCCTGCGACACGATGACGGGCACGGGCCGCAGCGGCAGCGGCAGCACGGCCGGCACGCTCACGTACGGCACAGGCTCCAGGTACTGCGCGCCGATGGTGTGCTGCGGCGCCAGCTGACCCTCGACCGCTTTCTCTGACATCTGACACAATACAGTCATTGACATAATTGACTTATCATTCGCAATTATTATTTACATTTAATTATTTGTAGGTCCCGGTTGTTTTAACCGCTTAGTCAGAGGACTCAGAGGCCTTCAGGCGGCCTAAAAACTCTGACACCAGGGCTAGCCACCCGGCCTATACGAACTTACTTAATAATTTTTCGCAACGCCGACTTCCGCCGTGTACAGATTTCAAATATTTTGCACGAATCTACGTGACATCCATGTACATTGTTGATGATATATCAAAAACGGCTCAGGCGATTTCGATAAAATCTAAATGGGACCACCCTTTCGAACTAAAAAAAGAATTTTCTAAATCGGTTTACAATTGGCGAAAATATCAATGAACATACACAAAAAAAAAATACATACAGACGCACATAGTACCTCCTCCTTTTTAGAAGTCGGTAAAAATTGATTGTCTGCACAGATATCTTATGTGCATCTCTTTCAGATTTTATCGAACGACCACAAAATGCCTCTGGGTATCTCTGTGATTGTCTATAAAGTCGGTTTATGGGTTATAATTTTACGTGATAACGTCTTATGACAACATTGCTGAATCAACAACTGAAACAAGCCGAACGCTTAAGCCTCGATCGTACCTCTCTATAGCTTGTTCCACGCTTTCGCTTGCACGCTCGGCTCAGGCGGAACGTGACACTTTTTCGTGAGTGCAGCCGGCGTTCATCGTTTTCTAAGACGTTATTACGTCAAAACCCATAATTTACTTGCTGTCCGTCCCGGCTTCGCCCGGGTACAATTGGTTAAAAAAGCCATATAATAAGGATCCCTAATTTTTTTTGAAACTATAATATAGCCTATGTTCACCGGGGATAGTGTAGTTTTCCAACAGTGAAAGAATTTTTCAAATCGGGTCAGTAGTTTCGGAGCCTATTCGATGCTAACAAACAAACAATCAAATCTTTCCTCTTTATAATATTGGTTATTTGTCTCAAGTTCAGTAACTGTAATTTTACATTTATGTACTATGTTTATTCGAATTCATCGACCAGCCCAACTGTTACAGTACAGTTTACTCGTCGCGACATAGCTGACCAAATCACGATTTTATTACCAGCGTTTCTAGAAGTGCCTATTCACATCGTAATATATTATGGCCATTTCAACGATCAGCTGACGACATGAACAAGAGAAGAAAATGTGCTATGGCAGTAATATTGCACGTGATCCACGTAAGCAAAAGTACCTCAAAATGGCGGCGCTTTCCTCTCCACTCCGCGCGATGCTTAACAGTACTCACTTGTCGTGAAAAAATCTTTGATCTTTTAGCTATCCCATTTAGGATGGAGATGATAAATAAGAAGCTGCTGAAGCAGTAACACCACACTGTTCTTTTGAATATAACTATTATCATTCGTTTTTTCAATTGCCTCTATCAATTATGAAGAACGTCAAAATAATCGGCCAAGTACGAGTAGGACTCGCGCACGGAGGGTTCCGTACTGTATGGGAGCCCCCCTTAAATATTTATTTTATTTTAATTTTATTATTTATTATTGAAGGGAATATAAAACTAAATATTCTTTGAAAATTTCAAGCATCTACCTGGTACCATTATTAATATAGAGCGAAAAACGTGTAAAAATTCAGGTTTGTTGTATGAGAGCCCCCCTTAAATATTTATTTTATTTTGTTTTTAGTATTTGTTGTTATAGCGGCAACCGAAATACATCATCTGTGAAAGTTTCAGCTGCCTAGCTATCATGGTTCATGAGATACAGCCCGGTGACAGACAGACAGACAGACGGACATCGAAGTCTTAGTAATAGGGTCCTGTTTTTCCCTTTGGGTACGGAACCCTAAAAATGAAACAAGAGAGGTACCTCTCTCAAGCTGTGCCTCCTGCTATGGACCGAGTCGCCGCCGTCCGAGCTGGGAGCGTAGCGCCTCGCTCGCCGCCACGTCGCGCCGTGGCTGCTGCTAGACTTCACCGACGGACACTGCAGACAAATCAATTACTTAGAGCTCGTTCCCACTTGTCGGGTGTCGGATACGTATATTAATTGGAAGTTCCAGTGGCAGAGCATTTTTAACCGACTTCCAAAAAGGAGGAGGTTCTGTGTTCGTGTATATGTATTTTTTTTTTGTGTATGTTCATCGATAATTTCGCCATTTGTGAACCGAATGAAAAATTTTTTTTTAGTTCGAAAGGGTGGTCCCATTTAAATTTTACAGAAATCCGCTGAGCCGTTTTAAAAACAACAATAATGTAAGAAATCGAGCGAAATATCCGAATTTTGTACACGATGAACATCGATAATTTCGCCAATTGTGAACAGAATCGAAAAATTCTGTTTTAGTTCGAAAGGTGGTCCCATTTAAATTGTACAGAAATAGGCTGAGCCATTTTTAACAATAATGTAAACAATTCAAGCAAAATGTTCGAAAGTTGCACACGATGGTAGGCGGTTTTGCCATTTTTTGCGAAAAATAATTATATCTTAAGTTATGCACACTTGTCGGGAACCGATTTTGTGCCGACAAGAAGTGTCGGGTATTTTGCAAGCCCACTACGCCCAGACAGAAATCGTGTCGGGTCTCGCTCGCCTATGAGTAAGAATGGCGCCGTTTATATTTGTCGAATGCCGTAACCGGCTACCTGCTCCCCGCTACCCCATGTTAAACTGAATTTGGTCACTTCTCAATAATGTGGTTAAGTTCTGAAATGTAAACCTTTCCCTCAGGATTAGGTGCACCTAATATTTATAATAATAGTTATAATTAGGCCGTGAGTTAAATTGTCAAAAAATATTGGACTATTTTTTCTTTTGTTAATCAATCAACAAATTACGTAGATAAACCTTGTCACAGTTTGGTCAATTGTTGTTGATTTTTCAATAACGGCTCAGCAGATCACGATAAAATTTAAATGCAATTACCTCTAAAATATGATCTACCAAGCACAAAAATAATTTTTAAATCGGTTCACAATTGGCGAAAATATCGATGAACATACAAAAAAGAAAATATACAGACGAACAAATAACCTCATCCTTTTAGATGTCGGTTAGTAAAAAAGAAAATGTATAAAATACATACCTCTGAATGCGTCCGATAGTTTGTGTAATTCAAACTGGTATCCGACAAATAGGACGGCGATAGCGGAGCTATGCCCGCATCGGAATCTGATTGACCGCTTTCAGCCAGTCTTGACCTCTTTGACCCCGTCTACACAAACAAACAAGAATTTAATTATAAATCAAATATCTTGGCTGCTGTGATGTTACTTTAGCTTGGTAGCCGCAGCTCGTAGCTATACTAAGCGCCATACAAATCGGCGGATGGTAAGTTATGAGTAGAACGCTGCGCAAAAGCCGAAATAAAGGTATGCGCGGGAGCCAGAGAGACAAGACGTCGAGGCACACCCGCCCGCCAACTACATGCCTCCCGCGCGCTCCCTACGCCCGTGCTCAACACTACGACACGGCGTCAGAATTGTGCACACATGCGCAATAATTAGCGAATCACGGCGAAGTGTCATCTGCGGCTAATTTCTCCTTCGCCGATTTGTGTGGCGCTTAGTATACAAGCTGAGGATAACCCAATCCTGACTGAAAGCTCCTTTAACAGCTGCCCGAGGATTGGCAAACTCTAGCCCTGGTGTCAGATTTTTTAGTTACACCAGGCCTAAACGAATTTAGTTACCTTATACCTATTACCAAGATACAAGCATCACCTAGTTTGGGGCCCACTGGCACTGCGCAACATCGGCAAATGTTCATATTCGGTACCTATTTGTTTTTACATGTACTCGCTAACGAAGTGTAGAAGATGATGTACTCAGTGATGTATTATTCGTTTTGCTAATATGTACTACCTATGTGTTACCAACCAAAATTGTCAACAGCGTACCTATCTACACTGAGCTACCTTCTGAATTCAATTTTGAGTTATTTTTATCTTTTGCGCATGATTCTGTAAAATATTCTCATGGTAAATAAATATATTCTATTCTTATTTTTATCAACCAAAGATTTTTTTTATGGATCCTTCGAGCTAATGAAACTGGTTGGCTTCGAAACTAACTTGCGCAACTTTTATGTGAGCCTCAGTCAGGATTGGGTTTTGCGCAGATTGTAGCTAACTTCACAACCGCCAAGTTTGATTCGCCTATATCGCTCGACCATTGTACTATTTTAGACAATAATGATAATGTACGTAATAATACTTATTGCTGATCGATGCGGTATGACGGAAACCAGTTATAGTAAAATATCCTAAATGAATAAATAACGTTTCATTAAGTTTGAGGGTAGGATGTCATGGCACACTATATACCAAATCCAGAATATTGTAAAACTTACCGTTATTCAGGCAGTATGTAGCCAAACGCATTATTAAAAAAAAAAAAAAAAAAAAAAAAAAAACAGATATTTTATTTAATTCATGACTCAAATTGCATGAAAGGCAGATAACTGCTTCATTAACATTTATTATCACGCGCGTATTAACAACTGCGCCAGGAAGGCCGTACAGGAAAATATACAGAAAATAAAAGTTAATTCACTGAATATTTATAACTCTGTTCAGAAATACATAAGAAAATGTAAATGCGTCAAATAAATGGACAACAAAAGTTAAGTCAAGTGGACGGAGCTTAAATATTGTATCCAACGTGTCTCCAGTCAGACATTTTTTTTTTGCAAGCTACCCAATCCCTGCTTTCCTTCTGAGTTCAAACATTATTGGTAATCTCCTCAGTAATCTCGGAAATGATTCGTATTTTAAATCATAAATCATATTTGGTTTTAAGTAGGGTCATTTATTGTGCGGAATTTGTCCTGCATATTATTTATACATGGTACCGGTTTTTGATGCGTTTTATTGATTAATCTAATATTTCAAGAGTTATCGGCCGCGATAGAATAACCGGTTTATTTAGCTAATTTAAAACTCATTTAAAATCATTGATACACCTAGAACGGTAGAAACCAAAATAGTGGCAAGTTTATGCACAAGATTCCACTAAAAACGAATGTAAAAATCACTTTACATTCGTTTTTAGTGGATTAGCTTTCGTTTATAAACTGACCACTAATTTGGTTTTTAAGTGTGTGTAACTCGTAAACGCTACCTATTCATGGCCGCTAAATAACAGCCTGACGAAACTCCGAAGGAAAAGTCGCTTCCAATCCAATGTATGGGATGGGTTCAAAATGTTTCTGTCATTTTCTATTCATTCGTGACATTGACAAAAAGAATGAACATTTTTTTCATTCATCGTTCGCTGAGACTGATATTGATGTGATATTGACAAATATTGTCATTTTGAATTTGTTTTGGATTTATTCGTGGTAGGTTATTTTTACTGATTTTAAATGACTATCATATTATTTTTCCCTCAAAAATGGTTTTGGTAGCTAACACAGTGATTATTTAGTGTATGTTATTGTTTTTACAGTTTAAAACAATCAAAATGTCGTATAAAACGTGTGAAATGTGCGGTGTTAGAGGCCAAAGAGAAAACGGGCAAAAAAGATGTTTCATGGCGAAATTTCCCATAGATGAAGATAGGTAAGTGAAATATCTCAGAAATACACACAATTTCTATTAATTCTGCACATATTATGCAAAATATTTACTGAAAAACTTATATCGCTTGAGTACCTACCCAACATGTTAGTGCGGTTCCATGTTGTTATCGATATTTAGGCCAGGGTCGATAATTTATACAACCAAAAAAAATAATAGTAGGATGAAACCCATTAGAAAAGGAGGGGAAACACACACTAGTAAAATCCTACTAATATTATAAACGCGAAAGTTTGTGAGGATGGATGGATGGATGGATGTTTGTTACTCTTTCATGCAAAAACTACTGAACGGATTGAGATGAAACTTTGCAATAATATAGCTTATATATCAGAATAATACATATGCTATCAATTATAATGATATATTGCGTATGCGGGCAAAGCCGTAATAAAAACTAGTGAAGAATATTATTTACTATTGAATTGATGATTGCATATCATGAATAATCAAAAAGTTTGTAACACCACTAACTTAATAATTTTAATAATGTTCCAACCATATAACATCAAGTCTTATAATTTGCAGCGCCTTCACCTCTCGACGCGCAGCCACAATTTTCACAAAGTAGTGTGGAGGGAAACATTAGAAAACGCAAGCGGGAAAATAGTCCAGGTAAAGTAATATTCATGTTGCTTATACATGCTTTAATAAGTATTATTAAGAAGACGAGATTAGTGTTATATCACCATTCTTGAGATACAGCCTGGGGACAGACGGTCAGACAGACAGACGGACAGCGGAGTCTTAGTAATAGGGTCCCGTTTTTACCCCTTTTACGGAATCCTAAAAATTGAATCTTAGGTAAGTTTCAAATTTTAGGCTTCGTGGTAAGTGTAAAATAATTATATATTTTGCAGTACCTTCGACGTCTGCGGAGGCTCCTACGTTGAAAAGAAAGATAAATGGTAAGACAGGTAAAATATTCTATTATTATTATGTACTACGGGACTTATCGCGCACTAAAAAATAAATATTCATAGTAATAATTAGTAGAATAACTATGCTGTCCGCGAGCTGAGTGGACAATTATGGCTTAGTTTCTTTGTACGAAGGGTGGGTGGGGCATCATTGAACCAAACGGAAGCATTTAAACATCTCACGTTTTATTGTGTATTTCTGTATATGATAAATAAATAATAAAAGTATAAAATATATATATACAATTTTTTTAATTAAAATTTACTAACCACAGACTTCAGGGTCTGTGCCTTTTGTTAACTAAGATTTACTAATATATATTTATTATATAGGTTTTTAGTAACGTTTAGTGGTTTTTTATCTTTGAATATTTATTTTGGTAAGAATCAATTAGTACCCCCGGTTAAAGTTGTACCACCCCTAGATTCAAACTGTACCCCAGAGGGTACCTACAAGATTAACCATTCGCCGTTTTTTAAAAAAACGGCGAATGGTTAATCTTGAAAAAAACTCCATCCCAAATTCATCTGAACTTAAAACAAAATATGTCATGTCGTATGAATTATGAATATATAACATACCTGATGAATACTATGAGTGCACCAGTATAACGTATCAAGAAAAGCAACGACATGTTTGCAAAAAATTGGTGGTTCAATAATACCCCACTCACCCTATACATGTGTGTAATTGCGTCTGTACACGCCGAAGCCTAGTTTTGCCGGCCTAATTAAATTGTACTATTAAGCTAAGATAATTTAATTGTAATATTTCAACAGAAACCCCAAACTCTACTTCAAAGTTAACGACGCCAAGAAAAAAGAAGTTGCTCAAAAGGCTGAAAAAGACCAAGCAAGACCTGAAAATTCTCCAAAAAAAAATTAATAACATAGATAAAATATCATCTCCATTTTTAAAACATTTTATCAGAGCCACAATTATTATGGATATAATTTAAGAGTAAATACTATTGTAAAATATAGTCTCTTGCATAATCTGCATAATATTCTAAGTCCCAAATGTCTGTCAACAATAAATATTAAAATTTTAATAATTCCGTAATGTTTTTTGTAAATAAATAATTTAATAAAAATAATATGTGTATTTATTCCATATCTCACAATAAGCGAAACATTCAATTCACAGGAGCCTAAAAACAATGAATAATGTATAGAGTGTATAGGTAGTAAAAAGAAATCACCATGAGAACCTCCTATTTTTGAAATCGGCTAAATATCGATAAAAATCAACCAGTTTCAATAGCACATCCCTATCAATTTTAATTATCGGTATGTTGGCACAATCTGACAGAACGAACGAGTTTTGTTATGTTGGTGCGAATGATTAGGAGCCTCGGAAAATCAGTTCAAATCTATGGAAGTCCCGACTCTTACTATTACATTCTCTTTGCTAAATAAGCTTTCGTAAACTTCAAATGAAAAGTTTATCTGTAAAAGGGCAAAAAAAAAAAATTCGCCCTGACCGAGATAATCAGCCTTAAAACTGAACTATAGTCGGTGCTTGTATTGGCAATAAAGTGCGTTGATTTTTCAGTGGTCTAGCAGCAGTGACAAACCTTTTATGACAGTGATTATAATTAGTTATTTAATTTTTTTATATACTTGGCATGTTTCTTTTACAGAAGCTCCCGTAGGTAGGTACCAACAGAAATATCAAATATTCTGCCGCCAAGCAGTACGTGAGGTCAACGCCCTTTATTGCCAATCCTTATAGCACGGACTATACCTATTCTGACCCCTAATGATAATAGGTTACTTACCGGCGAGTTTGTCCGGTAGGAGCTAGTAAACGCGTCGCTGGCTTCAGACATGTACGATGGCGACATATTCCCAAGCCCCACTTCTTCTGACGGGGCGTGCTTAATGACTCCGTTCATCGCTTCATCGATCGCGTTCTCCGCTTCGTCCTCCTCTTCTTTGGTAGTTTTCGCGATATCCACGTAACTAAAACACAAAAATGTACATTATACTAGCTGACCCGGTGAAATTCATATCAACTTCATCTGTCAAGCTGCTGATTTAAAACCGCGGTTTTAAAATTGACGAATTTTTGACGATCGATTTGAAACTTTCCTCTTTTGCAGTCTACCTAAAAATACAATATAGGCCGCGTCACACAAGTTGGCGGAAATGAAGTTAGCTACAAGCTGCGCAATATACAATCCTGACTGAAGCTCACACAAAGCCGCGCGTTGATTGGATATTGATTTTTTTTCCGCCAACTTGTACGTACCGCGACCTGTACGTGTACGTATTTAGTACCTCCTGCTTTTGGGAGTCGGTAAAAATGCTGCGCAACAGCACGTGGTAGTCACAGCAAACGGTAGCGCGGCAGCCGCGTGCGATTAGTCAGCTTCGAGCTAGTGTTGCAAGCGCGCGGTTGTAGTTGTAATAGTGGACTACTAGTTGACTACTGGGTCAAAAAGGCGTGGGCTTGATTCCCACCCAGGGCTAGCATTTTTGTGATGAGCATAGATGTTTGTCTGGACATCCAGACACAAAGACAACATCTAAACAAAGCTATTATCTTTAAAAGTATTTAAAAATAAGTATATCGTGCAACTGCCGCGCTGCCGCCGCTCTGCTTGCGACCTAATGTAAAAGCGCTCTTACAAAAGGTACTCTGTACCAGTACAGGTATGTAGATAACGCGTTGCGGAATTGTGCGCAAGCGTTCCCGCAATACCGACTAAGGGCTCGTACACATAAACACGATACGACGTCGTATCGTGGGACCCGTTATATTTCTTCATAAAATGACTCTCGTTATTCATAATTGATAGAAATGGATGTAACCAATATCTTCTGTGTATCTGTTTCTTCTTAATTCGTTGTTTCTTCTTTATTGTTGCGACGTGGTGTCGCTTGCTCGACGTTGACGACGTCGCATCGTGAAACAATTTCGCGTCGTAACACGTTGCGACGTCGTATCGTGTGTTTACGAGCCCTTATGGCTCGTACACACACGATACGACGCACACGATGCGCAGAGACAGATCACCTCTAGGGTTTTTAGTGGGATTTTCACATAACCACCCTGCCTCCTCCTCGCCGAGGTGGAGTGAAATCCATAAAAAAAAAACTTTAAGAAAAAAGGTACCTGATAACGCGATGTGTGCACACAACGAATTCCGGTTTAGAATTCCACTGGTGGTAAGTGATGTAGAACCTGGTTTGCAGCCAGATCCACTGCTGGCCCTTGGTCAGAAACCGGTAGTAACATGACGTCAGCTCGCCTTTTTGCATCACTGGAAGTGAAAAGATAATAATTCGAGTAGTTCGCTCAAATATAATGAAAACAATTTAGATTATTGTTGATCAAAATCGTGTTTTTTCAACCAAAGCTCAACTGATTTTGATAAGATTTAAATCTGATAGAGATCAGCTCTGAAGTGATCATACTTCAAACAAAAAAGAATCATCAATATTGGTTCATAAACTTGGCGGAATCATCGCGTAACGCATATAAAAAAACATACAGTGGAATTGAGAACCTCATTTTGTGAAGTAGATAAAGAAATAATATAATAATAAATATAAAAAATAGGTAGATTAAAAACTGGTGTCAGAGTTTTTTAAGCCGCCTGAATGCCTCCCTCTGTCATGGCTAACTGTAAATACAACCGGAACCAACAATGTAACGAGCCACCCAAGCCACGGTAATGCTCAGTTGGAAATGCCACCCGCGGTCACCCCTCTGAAGACTGACCGTGCCGAACGTTGCTTAATTTCGGTGAACGCTGATTAACACTTAGTCAAACTACGCTATGAAGTCGGTAGAATTTAGTGTAAGTTTTACAAATATTTTGAAATATCGGGCACGTCACTACAAACATACCCAATATTTAGTCAAGTACGATCTTTTTAGAGTAGCGTAACCACGAGTAAAAAAATACTCGTTACACTGGTGTGACAAAGCGGTGTAACCACGATTTTGGACCAAAAATAACTTACATTCTTCATGACACGAGACGACCTTCTGCAAGTCATCGAAGTGATAATAGTCATAGCCGGAGGTGCCCAGCACTTCGAACGGCAGGTAGCCGATGATAGGGGGGGCGCGGTGGTCGAGGAACAGGAACTTCCACTCGAGACTGTGGCGCGAGGTGAACTCGTCGCGGCTGGGGTCCACTAGCGATACGTCGCGGATCAGCTGCGGCATGTGCAGCCGACACGTACCCACGAATAGCACGCTGGAATCACATAAATACCGCTTTATTTTTTATTTTAAGAAACGCCGAGGAACTGCCCTTAAAAAAAATTACAATCTAGCCATGGGCTTATTTATACATATATAATAAGTAATATAAATTTAACTTAAATTGGTAAGTAAGTATAATAACTAAGAATGTGCCCATCAACACTTTTCCCATTGTCTCTAGTAAGGCGAATACACTATGTGTATATGTCTTAGTTATAAATTAAAAAATTAGGAAGAATGCTTTTTTTCTAGTTATAACCCACTCAGAGTCTCTCGACACAAATCCGACAAGGATCATTTAGGTTCGAAATGAGTCACAGATACGAATCGGAGCACCCCAAACCCACGTAGTCTTGTGGCTACGAAACAAGTGTTTTTTTGAAAATAGCGGGAGCCAGATAGGTACTCAAAGAGGTCTGTCTCAAAGCCGACTTCAGAGTTTCTGATGGGTTTCTGACTAATTATTGTAAAAAAATTATGGACTAACATGGTTGCAAGTTGCAACTATAAAATGTAAAATATTTTTTTAAGGTTTTTTACAACAATACGAAAAGTCAAATAAACACATTAAATCACTTTTCATATCCAAACATAGTAAAAAAAATCAGAACCACATGACCCCCTAATCCCATTTTAGATTAGCACCTTTTGGCCTACATCAATTACACCTGTGATGGAACCCAATGCTGTGTTTCCGTCCTTTTAATGCCTAGCTTACTGAGCTCCAGTGTAAACACTTATATAAGAACATTATTCCGGATAAAAATAAATGATACATTTCTAAAAATAAACACACACACAGTAGAATATTCTAAAATAAAACTCAGTCTTTGCCAGAATTATGCATAACATTTATAACATAAAACATCAAGGTGAAAATTATATTTGCAACCCGTGACCTGTATATATTGTGATAAGAATAAACGCTATGGAATAAATGATCATGAGAATAAATAATCTTGAATACGAAACGAATATAATACTTCGTTGTCACACTTTACACAGAGATAAAACAAAAATCCAAAAATAACATAACTAATACAATAACAATCAAACGAAATAAAAATATTGTCTGACTTCGAACAAACAAATAAGCAGCAGGTACACAAAATACCACACTGAAAAATACATGTTTCAAAGTTGGTAGGTATCAATGTGTTGACACACTTCACGCAGTAATTTTATTTCATAAACTTATGTGTTTTTACAGATAGGGATTATTTATTACAATTCAGATAAGAGAGATATTTGTATGAGAGGGTAATTTATTAAAAAGTTGCGCTTCTTCAACGGCATTGCTTAAAATAAGCACAAATAACGCTATCAATGAGAGGCTTATGCTGGCTGCCTATGGCACACATTATAATGTAAATTTATGACGACTGCTCTCCGTATAGATTTTGAATCCCAATGCCGCGCCGTATCCGCGTGCAGAGTTTACAATTTAAATCATAGTTACTAAGCTATAACAAAAGGGTGGAATAATAGAATATGAAATTTACCTTGTGTCCATGTCTCGTTGATAGTTCTTGCCATCGCCAAGACGCTGATAGTTGGTCCCTTTAAGAATGGCAAAAAATATTTTTTTTTATAAATAACGCCTGTTTATGGAAAGCTGTATATGTTTCCGGGAAATTGCGGAAAACAGAATGATAAATGGTTTCTTTTATGGCCGTCATCATCTACTGTTTTCTTAGATCATTACAGTGTTGCTGGGTAATATACTTTTTAGGATGGGACGGTACCAGTCTTGTGCTAGAACGTATCGGCAAGCGCAGCGTAGGACGTCCACCAATTTGGAGGACCGATGATATAGTTAGGTTATTGGTAATTCATAGGGGAGGCCTATGTCAAGCAGTGCACGTCCTACGGCTGATGGGTGGATTGGCGATGTGGATCGTGGGCAGTTTCACAAAAATAATTCTTTGAGATAAACCTAGTGTGGGAAGCACTAAAAAAATAAAAATAGATTCAAAGACGCAGAACGTACACAAATGACTGGCTGCTGGTTACTAAGCTACTGGCCCACCTGGCCTAACCGCTACTGACTTCTGGTATATGGTATACAATCCTGGACGTACAATATTTATCCTTATTCTTACTTATATTATAAATCTGAAACTGTATATGTTGGTGAGTACCATGGGATAGCACAAAAGTCAAAATATGACGCGGGCGAAACCGCGTGCCAAAGCTAGTTATATAGGTATAAGGGTATCATACTTCTATAAGAATCATAGTTTCATTTAGTGCGCTCTTTTTTTTGCGTCTATCATGCTATTAAGACACCTATAACTTAAAAATCAATGTAATGGTTTCAGTGACTCACTTTCTGAAGAAAAACTTACGTTGATGAATGGTTTACATTATTCCAGTGCAGTGTTCGAATCCAGCGCTGGTCTGGATTGTCTGATTGCCACTCTAGTCTTGACTACTCGACAGCATTTAAATAACTGGAATCACGTAGACGATATCGTCAGTCCGACCTATTCCAGTACACCGCTACTGGGTTACTGGACTGGAATAATGTAAACCGGTCATTATTTGCGGCAAACTTACTAAAATGTCCATTAAATGTGATGAGTTCGTAGGTCATTTCATCCCTGAAGTCAAGAGCGCCCCGTTTCAAATGCAGTTCAAACATTATCATTTCCTTATCTGGAAAGGAGACAAATACAAAAGTTTTAAGAGTTATTAACACTAAGCTAGGTAGGATGCATTCATCGATTATGTTGCTGTTATTTCCTAAGGCATTTCAGTAGGGGAAACCCGTCCAAAGTACATACCCCAGGCAAAGCGAATAATGGCCACTACTTCCAAATTATTTGCTAGCCGGTAGCTGCGTTATCACAACAACGTTCACCTATTGCCCCTTACTGAGCGGCAAGTACGAGTACTTCGGCTCGAGATTAATACGCGCGGCGCGCGGCGCTTGTGACTGGACAAAGGCAAGTGTTTCGTTTATAACTATAATGTTATTTGTGACATATTATTGCTTATGATATTATGCATCATTATGCAGTTTTCAGCTATGTGTAGACGACGAGCTTAGGTACACTGGTTTATTAATGATTTGGGATAACTTCGTAAATGCACCCGAAGGGCAAAGCGGATACTGTATTCACTTTTTCCGGCCATCATGAGTAATATAATTTCATAAAATTATGTATTTTTTTAGAATTTATGTATGTGAATAGATAATATCTATAAACCATTTGGAACAAGGAAATACATAACACAATTTCGCTGTCTTTTTATAATATAAAAAAGACAAGAAGAAGGTACTTGGAATAAAGATGCCACGCAGATGGACTAAATTAATATAGGATGGGGAGAATATATCAAAGGAACATTGATAGCTAGATAGGGATTGTTTGTGTAATAATTAGAGGAATAACTGACAAATGTGGTTTTAAATAAATGTTCTTCTAACTTTCAATGGTTACTTTGAATCTACTTTACCCCTTGTTTCGGGCAAAGTGGAATTTAATCAACATTAACTGTAAATGGTAAATTATCCTGTGAGTATATTAAATAAATATTGATTATGAATAATTGTTTCAATTTCCCTAGTTATAACTAAACGACAATAGTCTAGGTATAAGGTATCCACATTGCCCTGGTTTCTACTACATTAGAATTCATAATTATAATTGACTTTGCATAACATTCATAATTATTTATTATCATTATTGTGTTACTATACAAAGCCGCTTCTTCAGACCAGTGTAAGAATTGTCTTATCGTTCAAAAGATCCAAATGAAAGAAGGATTAACAAAGACCCGCAGAATCACGATGGATGCCAGCTGTTTTCAACTCATAGAATCATATTCAGATATTAAAATGAACGCCATCTAGAATAATAGGTACCATCACCGTCTATAAACCTTTAAAAAATAAACATTTATTTAGAGCTATAAAGCTTTAACCAAACATACAAAACTCTCAATAAAATGAAAATGTCATAATCGCTGCATCATGCATTCTGAATTGCTTTAGTAACATGATAAACAAGATTCAGTTTAATGTAAACATCTTAGATTTCGATCACTAACAATAAGTAAGTACGAGTTAAGGTTAAGGTGTTTTTAAAATATTTGCAAATTGAATATTCGCTTCTTGCGTGAAGTATTTAAAGAAGGAACACAGTATGTATCACTTTAAAATAAACGAAAAAAAAATAGGGCCAGCAAAATATTTTGATCATAAAGTTTTACAATTCAAATGGCTGTGAACTTCGTCGTCAGGTTAAGTCAATTAAAATAATGATATATCGTCAATGACGTTAGCTAGCAAGGAGCGACCAAATATAAAGAAATAAATTAAACTACCGCAAGCCAGTTAAATAAAAAATCGCATAGCATCGTAGCACAGCTCATCGTAGTTTTTCACCACCATTCTTTCAAAAATTGCATAAGTAACGCTATCACAGTGTAAACGCACGATGATAATCGCAGGGGCGATACCAAATAGTTTCTTAATAGCAATTTAGCAAAAAAATGTGATGTGCTTAAAAATAGTTGGGAGATAAGTCGTGAAAGAAATGAGAGGACTGCATTCAACCACAGAATAAAATTAAGTGACCAGAATACAGGATGGCTGAATGCCCTGTCTGTGGCTTGTAGATCTCTAATTATGTATCTACTATATAGAGATTCTTATACGAATTTGCCAGTTTGTCAAACTTTTGCATTTTATATTGGTGTAATTTTGAAGCTTCTTTGGCAGTAAGTTATTTTTATTTTTTTATTTTATTTTATTTAGTAAGTTATGGCCTCTTCTCTAGTTTAAAGCTTAAGATGGGTACTTCATTGATGGCTACTTCATCATCGCATAGCACTTGATATATAGCAATTTTAAGCAAACGTTATTTTTTTCTCACAAAAGTAACACCATAAAATTAAATCATCAACTATAGACTTACTTCCAACACTAGATTAAATTGAACACATTGTATATACAACAATTTGGCGAATTCGCAAAATGCTATATTGCTACGGCAACACTAAGTTTTTAACACATGTATAATAACATGGAAATCGCGGATGCAACAAATAAACGACATATTTCATCTTCGACCACAACGTCGCTTACCATCAGGCGAGTTGGTGGTCAAACGCGGACTTATTTGCGTTGAAAAAAATAAGTAAACATCAATTTAGTGGGTTCAATTTTGAAAGCTTGACAAACAGACAAAAACTTGACAGGTACATACCTGTCAAGTTAACTTACTAAAAATATATAAATCTTATAGTAAAATATAATTATGTAATTAATCTTTCTGAGCGTATTGTGGACGCGGTGCAGCTGCTGGCTGATGAATGCTGGTGTTTATTTGGCTCAACGTATAAGCGTTGGCATTTAGAGTGGCGATGCTGCAAGCATGCTGGGCACGCTGCACACTGGCAGTGATCTCGAGCAGTTGGATTATCCTTAGACATTCAAGGGTCTGTGGATGGTCCAATTGCTAACGGATCGTCCTCGCTATGATTGGTTGAAAAGCATAGCCCATGTTACATAAAAAGGGAAAAAACTTCACTTAATTCCAAATATTAAGAGCCGTTCCGACGTGAAAACGGAAACGATATTTATTACACATTTGCATAATATGTTTATACATTTCTTTTGTTAAGTATATAAATATTATGAACAGCGAACAAAACTCATAGGCAATAATATTACTAATGTTTTGGTAATTTCGCAAAGGAACAAAACTAAACAGAAATTTAAACCATTGTAAAGTCTGGAAACGTAAACTCAACAAACCTTTGGAGACAGATTGGGTTTGTTCAGTTGCCGCTACATTCCTCTGCAGCAAATTGTACAAGGTAGGCCGATCCTCTTCACATGTGAAGTCGAAGATGCTTTTGTTAACAACTTTCGCCTGTAATACAATGTACCTAGTTGTTAAGAAACATTTTGGTCTGACAATGGCTTAAATTATTCTACATTGTTGGTATCCTTATCATCTTATCATCAGTTCACTAGTGGAATGTTTAGTGCTCGACAATCGACACATTCTTCAAAGAATAGATGTCTCATTGAATTAGGTAGAACTATAGAAGAGACTTGAACCTGGCTTCTAATGTCAGTACAGCATTAAACTCATAAGTCCATCTCACGGATGGAAATTCTATTACAAGCTTGAAAGATCCATGACTAATATCAGATAAATTCTTATTACAGCATTTACTTAGTAATATTTTTTTAACCGACTTCAAAAAAGGAGATTATCAATTGCACTGTTCATTTCTTTTTGTGTAGCTATTTAACGCGATTATTCCGCCGATCATAAATCGATTTCAACGATCCTTTATTCGTTTGGTAAATCACACTTCAGAGGTGTTTTCATTTAAAATTCATCGAAATCGATTGAGTCAAACCAGACAAAAATAATTGGCCAAGTGCGAGTTGCACTTAAACAGAATAAAATAAATATTTAAGGGGGGCTCCTATACAATAAGAGCGTGTTGGACTCGCGCACGAAGGGTTCTGTACCCTATAGGAACCCCTTAGCTCCATTTCAAGCGTCTATCTGTTGCCGTTATTAATGTTCCTATAGGGTACGGAACCCTTCGTGCGCGAGTCCAACACGCACTTGGCCAATTATCCTTGTAAAAGGCAAAAATATTACTTTTGTTGTATGGGAGCCCCCCTTATTATTTTATTCTGTTTTTATATTTTGCTCCATATTAATAACGGCAACAGGTAGACGCTTGAAATGGAGCTAAGGGGGTGCCTATAGGGTACGGAACCCTTCGTGCGCGATTCCAAAAAGCACTTGGCCAATTATTTTTGTAAAAGGCAAAAATCTTACGTTTGTTGTATGGGAGCCCCCCTTAAATATTTATTTCATTCTGTTTTTAGTATTTGTTGTTATAGCAGCAACAGAAATACATCATCTGTGAAAATTTCAGCTGCCTAGCTATCACGGTTCATGAGATACAGCCTGGTGACAGACAGACAGGACGGACAGTGTACAATAGTCTAAAAATGTTCGAGCTAAATTTTCGAATTTTGTACGTAGAGATTGAAGTGAGTTGTGAAATTTCTAGCGAATAATAATTATTTATGTGACAAATTGTGAATATAGAATAGCATTTGTAGTAAGGTAAATTACCGGAGTATGTCCCAGTATAGATGTGATACTCTCCGAGACATAGCAAATTCTTCCTGTAGACGAGAAAACCATGACAAATCCTTCAAGAGCTTCAAGTATCAGATAAGTAAACTCCTCATTGGAAAGAAATCCAGGCTTCCATTCCTCGTGCACATCGTGAGCCCGTGATCTTACTGTGATTTCTGCAAGACAGTTAAAGTTTAATAGATATGATGACTGCATATAAAAAAAAAAACATTATAGTTAGTCTGTTATATAGTAGAATATCAAAAAAAAATGGACATGTTTGTTTTCTTTTGTAAATAAATAAATAAATTACAAAGATAAAGTCAAAGTTCGAGAGTGGGGCCCCCTACCATCACTTTTATGTGAAAAGTGTAGGTAAACGTGACATCAATTGAAACTTTGACAGGCTACTAACTTCTTTCTCATTTTATGTCTAGTTAACAAAAGAAAAAGTACATGTCTAATATTTTTTTTAATTTAACTGATGGACCGAGGTAGTTTGCTCTTCAAGAGAGAGGCAATACCCAGCAGTGGGATCAAGAAGGCTGCGTATGACGATGACAGTTTATACTTTTAGTGAAATAGTTGATAATATTTTCAAACCACTGGCTTATAAGTGAAAGAAAACATTGTGAGGCAACCTGCATAGATCTTTAGAAGAAGGATGGGTTGGCTTCACCATAAAACTTTTTCATAATGGTCTTAATCACCCCTTTTCGGCTTAGTTCAGGTCAAGCAGATAATCCTGTATAACCCAAAGTAATATGAAACTCTCCATAACAAACTTGAGGGACCAATCATTTTTATTAGTTAAGAGTATTGTTAGGTCACAAGAGCAACAGTATTTTTGCACATTCTTTAGGTGACCAATAACATAAAAATACTGCATTCAGTTATGATCTCAGGTGTCTTTCTTGGAATTTCCTGCATCTCTGAGAATTTAAACAGATCCTTTGTATACTTATAGCTAAAACAATGATAGTCGTCAACTTACATTGTTTTAGCTATACAATGTATTTATGTTTTAGCTATAACTACCTATATGTATATTTTCAAAAGATCTGTTGAGGTTGCAGCGACAAGACCTCAGATTTTTACTAGAGCTCATCACTGGTCACTGCAACTTGAAGAGTCACATGTATAAACTGGGAGCCACCGACAGCCCACTCTGTCGTGGTTGCCTTGTTGAAGGAGAATGAAACGGTAGAGCATGTTTTGTGGCATTGCAAGGCCACAGCAGAAACGAGAATCACTTGCGGGTTGCATGACGTTACTATTGCTTTGTCATCATCATCATTGACATCATCATCTTTATCGCCATCTGGTATACCATCCAAGCCACTGGAGTAGTTATGCCAGTGGCCCAGAGCCACGCTCCGTTATTCTAAGGAGCTTTGCTGGCTCGGGTAGATGCTGGAGGGGGAAATGCACAAAACACCCCATGCGGGACATCAGTGCAGGACTTATCGCCCCCACATCGAATAAGAATGTATATTTTCACAGTGAGTAATGAACAGATACAAATTTAGAGACGCTGGTTTTACTTTGGAAAATGATACAAAGAACTAATATATTGCTAAAATTTACTAGCTTAATTTTTGAGCATATGCTAAATATAATTTCCTTTCATTGCTATCTCAACCAACAGGATGAGCAAAGCTGTCCAAAAAAGTTTTAAAATAAAGGGGTTATTCAAAATTAATTTTTTAACAAATGTCCCTGCTAAATATTATATTATCAATGGTTTTTACTACTGGATTTGACCGTTTAGCATAGTTTGAATAAATGATTCTTAGCTATCACGCAAGTTAAGCAGCATTATAGTAATAGTAGGGCTCATAGCATAGTTTGACGCAGTGTTTAATTCAGAGATCACCAAAGTTACGGCACCTTCAGTCTTCAGATGGGTGACCAGGGGTAGCATTTCCAACTAAGAGCTTTGTGGTTTTGGATGAAATGTTAAATTAGAGGTCCCGGTTGTCCCAACTATTTAGCCATGTCAGGAGCCTTTATGCAACTTAAAAACTCTGACATCAGGGCTTACCACCCAGCCTATACAAACTTATTTTTAAGCAGTCAGTTTTCATACGTGTTATGATGGGTTTTATTGTGGGCCTTGGTTGTTGTAATCATTTAGCCATGTCAAAGGCCTTCAAACAAACTAACGGTTTGTTTGGCATGATGGTTGATAAAAAAAAGCTCACAAGATTTACAGTTCAAAGTAGAAATACAGGTTATATTTACCATTATGATTTTTAAGGAAACTTATAGTAGATTTGAGAATAGTAGATTTGTCCATCTTGCGACTGTTTGATGAAACCATGGTACTAAGCTCATGAACCAACATGTTGAACTGGTCTCGCCTCTTCTTTTCACTTAAGTTGCGAGTTCTCCTACAGAAAAATATTACACTATTAGGAACATAAACCTCATAAACATAATCAGATTATTTTGTAAATTTTTATTTTTAAACGACTTCCAAAAAGCAGGAGGTTCTAAGTTTGTCTGTATGTTTAATTATTTTTTTGGGTATACTTAGGATATACTTCCGTGGTGGTAATCGAAGTATATGTCATCGAAGGGTATACTTCGGAGATGGTCCCATTTAAATTTTACAGAAGTCGGCTGAGCCGTTTTTGAAAAAACCAACAATAATGTAAGCAATTCGAGCAAAATATCCGAATTTTGTACACGATGAACATCAATAATTTTGCCAATTGTTAACCAAATCGAATAATTATTTTTTTTATTTTGAATGGGTATACTCCCAAAATGGTCTCATTTAAATTTTAAATAAATCGGATGAGCCGTTTTTGATAAAGCAACAATAATGTGAACAATTCTGGAGAAATATTCGAATTTTGTACACAATGGAAGGCGGTTTTGCTTTTTTTTGCGAAAAATTGTTGATTCGTGAATTTTTGATCCGTTTATCCATATCCATAAGTAAATGATAATACGACTAGGGCACCTCCTGTGCATGCAGTTGTTTACAAACAATGAAGATGTGGATTTTAATTGAATAATCTCACCTTTTGGTGTCATCTTTATCATCGCCGTCGTCGTCCATTGCGAACCCTTTCCGACTCAGACACAGTTGTTACCACAAGAACTATGGTTATGGGCCCCTAAGGTTAAGGTATTAAAGTTGCCGAGATCCAATGTCAGAATGCCTGAGAACTGAAGAATATTTCTGAGCTGTGAGCAAAATGCACTGCCTGCGTCAGATTCCACTGCTTACATTGTACTTATTAAATATGATTACGGAGACATCTACAACACACCCAATATGTCAATGAATCACTTTATACAAGCTCAGCACTAATGGCTATTGGCTATATCGAAAACACATCATTAATAAAAACAGACGAGGTTTGCAGAGCTAAATTTTTGGTTTTGCTGTGGTTTTGCTTTGCTTGCAATTTGCAAATAATTTTCGCACATTTCGTTCATTCACAAATCAATCACAGAGAGATGACAGACTTCACAGATTATTCCATTGCTCTGAACACAGACTACGAAGATATGTATGTGTACTGTATGAGCAAGTATGTAACTATAGTTCGGCCGTTCAGAGAATGCGTTCCTGACACGTCATCTTGAAAAAATGTTTTTGGCCGATATCTCGGAAACTTAAGGGCAAAAAACATTAAGATCATTATTGTAGAAAATAAAATTTCGCATCCTTTGTTTCCAGTAAACTTTTTTGTAAAACTTACCATTTACGATTTATGGCCCATTCAATGACATTAAATGGACCTCAAGACATTAAATGATGTGCTACCAGGTCTACCTGGTACCATTATTAATATAGTTATTAAAATTTCAAGCATCTATGCTTGAAACTTTCACAGAATATTTAGTTTTATATTCCGTTCAAGAATAAATAATACAATTAAAATAAAATAAATATTTAAGGGGGGCTCTCATACAGTACGGAACCCTCCGTGCGCGAGTCCGACTCGTACTTGGCCGATTTTAACTGTTTTAGACCTATCCGAACGGTGAGTGAAAATAGTTAAAAATGCAACTTTTGCACACATTCTCAAAACGAACGCTAAATGTGATCGTTGTTATTGGCGTTTTTAACTGTTAATTTTGCTATCAGTAGGCTACCCGCATGGACGTAATAATAATAGATATTATTATTAAGTCCATGGCTACCCGAACGCACCTATGGATGTATTATTTAAACTTACTACGAAAAAAGCGGTTACCCAGCTATTAGTTCATGCACGTTGCCGTGGAAACCATGGGCAGTTGGGGCGCCGCGCCGTGGCTAAAATTTAGAGGTTTCTAAAATAGGGGTTAGGATTCGGGTGAAGAAGAAAAAAAAGAGGTGACTTCCGTTCTACCTCGTTCCTAGAGCAAAGAATGACTATCGCCATCCAACGCAGCAATGCAGCAATCGTTATGGGCTCCTTTGCACCAGTGGACTCCCTCCGCGCGAAAGAAAAAAATAACGTCCATGAAAAGTCCAAAAGATAATTTATTACGTCCATGAAACTTTGACACAACAGTGATTTCATACTCTCTCCATAGTAGCGTTAAACGTTTAACCACAAACTAATATAGAAACTACGTACCGTTTAACGCAACCTTGTTGGAAATATGCTACTTCATCTTTCATCCTTGGGTGTTTGTTTGTGGTGTTTAGAATATCCATCACATTTTGTTCATTCACAAATCAATCACAGAGATGACAGACTAGACAGGTTATACGTAGTATCTATCTCATCAAAAACATAAATGTGAAATGGGAGCCAAAGTGTCGCCACCAAAAGAATTGAGATCCAGCACGGGGGCCAAGTGTTCTGTAGAAAATCCTAAAGTTTAAGCTACAAGATCATACCTACAACATTCTAAAGGGATTTACTTATGTAATTCAAGCTCGTGATTTGACTTGGCTAGTTTAAGAATAAGTACAGTGCAAATAAGCATTTGTCTGTACGTGTAAACTAGCCAAATCAAATCTTGAGCTTGAATTACATATGTTTTCTTTTAAATGTTGTAGGTATATTCTTGTAGCTTAAACTTTAGAATTTTCTACAGAACACTTGGCCTCCGTGTTGGATCTCAATTCTTTTGGTGGCGACACTTTGGCTCCTATTTCACATTTATGTTTTTGATGAGATATCATAACTTTTTGTTCAGAAATAATTATTAGTTACATCATGATAATCATAGTACACTTATCTCTGAAAAAAATATCCAGTATTTATTATATTACGATCACAAATGGCATGGTTCATATATCGAAAATCTCAGTGCCTCGCGACGCTACCGCCATTTATTGGAGTATTGGTTAGGTAAATTTTACAATTACTTTGTTAATAGTACTAATTATCAATAATTTTCAGTTATGAGATTTTTTTCCTTTATATATGCCCGATAGTCTACCTTGGTGCCAAATATCAAGATTCTAGGTCATCTGGAACTGGGTTAGGTTTTTGATCTTTAAGTCAGTGAGTGAATCAGTGAGTGAATCAGTGAGTGAATCAGTGAGTGAATCAGTCAATGAAACACGAGTTTTTAAACGTTAATATATCAATAACTGATTGAGCAAAATTTATGAAATTTTGGATTCTTGATAAGCTAAAAGACTTTAGTAAATGTGCTTCATGTATGTAGGCAAAATAGTTTTTGAGTTGTGAGGGGGTCAAAAGTAGCTCCAAATGGTTCGTGTAATATTACACACGGCCGCTGCGTCGCCAGTTTTCTTTGAACACTTTGGCTGGACACGCTGCCGCGTGTCTAGATAGTAATTTGTGGGTTATTCCAATGGGTGCCATGAATCTGTATCATTGATCTGTATACCAAGGATTTCTAATACATCCATGGTCCGTTCACAGTTATAATTTTACCTCTGATATTTGTTGCTGTGTCTCTGTTTAGTTATGAAACAGCATCAAAGGTTAGACAGAGATAGCTACAAATATGAGAGCTACGACCGTGTCAGAGGTTAAATGGAGGAGAAAGAATACAAAAGACAATCTTCGTCTGAGTCAGTGCGTCATAGGTTCACATGAAGTGCCATTAACAAACAATTTCACTACCGTGTTTCGGATAAAGAAATTGCCAAATTTTAAAGCAAAATAAAAAAATTGCTTTTCCCATACATTTTTGCTCCTCTGATTGCCTTGTTGATGATACGGCAGTTCCGGAAAGTTCTGTCGTGTACCGTGTTTTGTTTTTGCCGATTAGCCCCGATTGCCGAATAACACGGCAATCGCCGTAGCAATGGCAACCCTACACGTTCACAGTGCTCGGCTCTGCTCAGTGGACTGAGGTGGTACGGAAGATTTGCTGAGTGTATGTCTTTCTGTATGTTACTCTGTTTACGATTTACGAAGTTTCGTTAGTTTAATTATAAATTGAACCTCCAGTAATTGTGGACGCAAACCGGCAAGGATCTGCCAGTGCACGGTTGCGGGTTGACAGAGGTTGAGCAAGGTGCATTCAGCTTGTCGGGTAAGTAAACATTGCCGGCATGTGTACTTCGTATTGTTGTAATTCTAAGTAAGTTCTTAAAATGTACGTGGTAAATGGGTTATTAACACTAAGATTGAAACTAAATTCTATGACAGGCACTCAATGCTTCGTCACGGGTTAATTTAACATGCGGTTATTACGCAAGAAAATTATGTAAGATTGTATAAAAGGGACGGTGTAGGTAGTCGAATGACCATGAAAACATAAACCTTAAAACCGTAACCATCGTCGTATTGCACAAAAGAAAAGTATTTATAGGAATGTCATGTTAACCAAATTTTAACGTCGTATGTCGCATTGTTTGGCGGTAAACACTAGACTTTGTAAACAAGCGCGTTATTTTTATTCTAAATCGCCACGTATCTAATTTGTGAAGGTTTTTTTTATTGAGGAATGAGGAACAAGTACCAACTTACCATATTTTATTTACAAGTCCTAGTTTTTTCAAGTGATTTTCAATTATACTGAAACACCTCTAGGCTTCTGTTAATACTAATTAGTCCAACAACATTCTGTAATAAAAATACTCACTACATTGTATCTTAAGCTCTATACATTTCAAAACTACCGCCAGCAATTGCGCATGTCAAATTAAGAACCTCCTTTTTGAAGTTGGTTAATAAGAAAATTGGGCCAGATTGGCTAGTACTATATCCCTTATTTTGCATGGTGTATCCCAGGGACTCTGTTGAAAAATATTTTTAATAATAACATTTGTTTTAACACATGCACATATTTGAGTACCTTCCCCCGGGGCTTGGCCAAGATGATAGTGGACGGACGTGTGTGAGCTTTTAGTGCTTAGCTGAATACTAACCATTCGTATGTCCCATGGACACAACCCTAAACTGTATGTAACAAAAATAAATAGTTTTTAATAAATTTACA
Source organism: Hypomecis atomaria (assembly GCA_964007245.1). NCBI lineage: Eukaryota > Metazoa > Arthropoda > Insecta > Lepidoptera > Geometridae > Hypomecis > Hypomecis atomaria. Next base: position 14,695,304 of record OZ023280.1, read on the forward strand.
CATTTAAACTTTGTTTATGAATTCAAATAGGCAATGCATCCTGATATTTGTGAAATAAACATATTGAATGAAACTGTCACCTTATTTGTTACTGATTTGATAAAAATGTTGGAATACATGAAAATGGATACAAATAAAATAATTATGTGTATATAGTACAGGAGACACCAAGGATGTAAATTTTTTGTATAAAAGAGGCGAACCATTCACAAATATTATTACAGCTCATGCTGCAAACCAATATTCGTACTGAAAGAGATATGTAAGCAATGTGTCAAAAAAGTAGTCACAAAAAGGATGCACAATTATTTTGTAGGCTTTATTTTAAATAAATTTTGATTAATTCTCAAGAATACTAAAATGTCTGTTGGTAAAAATTAAAAACAAAGAAGGATGCAGAGACTCGACCTGTCAGAACATTTTTATTTTATTTTTTTGCAATCATGGAACAAGACATCTTCTCCAATAATGATATGTGCTTAAAAAATAAAGTGATTTTTTGTTTTCTTATCACTAATTAAAATTAGACCACCCGAAAAATTACAACGATATATTAATGTTTTCACCATCTAAATCCCCTAGCAATGCTTGTGTGGCCAAATATTTTAAAACTTCATTAAAAACAAACTTGTACATATCAGAACAGTTTTGGAAGCGTCATAAATTACTCTGACGAACATAACTTTTTTAGAAATAAACTTGGGAGAAAATGAGTGTATTCATATACAACAGGTATTTGTATGAATGAGCTGCCGACATCACGACATCCTTCTTTGTGTTATATTTGACTAAGATTTCTATAGTCAAACTAGCAATGTCGATATTCGAGCAAAAAGGGGAGGTGGGCTGGATCAGGTAGTAGAGCGTCGGGCTAGTGATCTGAAGGGGCAGATTCAAATCCTGCGTTCGCTTCAGATTTTTGAAATGCTTATCACAAGGAACGGCCTTGAATCAGCTTAAGAACAACAAGGTGCCGGGTGATGACGGAATCACTTCAGAGCTTCTGAAAGCGGGTGGTAAACCGGTTCTGAAAGATCTTCAGAAGCTTTTCAACACCGACGCCCTCGAGGGCATAACGCCAGAAGCATGGAACAGAAGCGTGGTGGTGCTATTCTTTAAAAAAGGTGACAACACCTTGTCGAGGAATTGCAGACCCATCTCGCTTCTGAGCCATTCTGAGTTTATAAACTGTTTTCAAGGGTCATTACGAATCGTCTCGAGCGCAGGCTTGATGACTTCAAGCCTTCCGAGCAATCCGGGTTCCGAAAAGGCTTTGACACCATGGACCACATTCATACGTTTCGGCAAATTATACAGAAAACCGAAGAGTATAACTTGCCACTTTGCTTAGCGTTTGTGGACGAAAGCCTTAGATTCTGTCGAAACATGGGCTGTGCTTGAGTCTTTCTAGCGATGCCGTATTGATCATCGGTATATCGAAGTGTTTGTATAATAACTCCACTATGTCAGTCCGAGTCCAGGAATAGAGCTCAAAGGCGATCCCTTTGAAAAGAAGCGCCAGACAGGGAGATGTGATATCTCCGAAACTGTTTACTGCCACTTTGGAGAACGCCTTTAAGGTCCTGCAATGGACAGGATTCGGCATCAATATCAATGGCGAATACATCACCTCCGGTTTGCCGACGATATCGTGGTCATGGCGAAGTCGATGGAAGAGCTCAGCGCGATGCTCTAAGATCTCAATAGAGTTTCTCAACAAGTGGGTCTTAATATGAACATGGATAAAACGAAGGTTATGTGTAATGCCCATGTTGTACCCACCCCAATATCTGTTGAGAGCTTGGTTCTTGAAGTTGTTGACTCGTATGTCTATGTAGGACAAGTAGTCCTGCTAGGTAAGTCCAACTTCAGGAAAGAGGTCGATCGCCGAATCCGACTCGGCTGGGTAGCGTTCGAAAAATTGCGTGACGTCTTTTCATCCGATATACCTCAGTGCCTCAAGACGAAGGTTTTCGATAGTTGTGTGTTGCCAGTGATGAACTGAAACGTGGTCTTTTAATGTGGGCCTTATAAATAAGCTCAAGATAGCCCAACTTACTATGGAGGGCTGTGCTCGGTGTCTCTCGGGATCGAATCAGAAATGAGGAGATCCGTAGACGAACCATAGTTATCGACATAGCCCAGTGGATTAGCAAATTAAATTGGCAATGGGCAGGGCACATAGTCACATCTTGACACGCTCTACACTGATTTGGTTCATACTCGCAAATCTTGTTAAGATTTAGAGACCAAACGATCTTGCCAAATGTTTTCGAAATCGGCTAATAAATAGCGCGACAGCAAACTTCCCCCCTTTATGAGGGAAATGCTCCCCCAATCGCCGACGGCAAAAAACATCAATGAGCCTGTGTACCAAGTTTCGTCAAGATTCATTGAAAAATGTGACCTGTAGAAGAGAATTAACATCAGGGCAGACGAAAGCAAAATCTTGGAGTTAAAACGAAGACCTCACATCGTTAGCTCGGACAATAATTTCATTTTCAGTTTCTAAAAATGAGTATAAGAACCTGAAGATTAGTGGTAGCGCTCATAGCGTAGTGTGACTGGGTGTTCGTTAGCGATCATCGAAGTTAAGCAATGTTCATCACGGCCAGTTTTCGTATGGGTGACCGCGGGTGGAATTTACAACTGAGCGCTACCGTAGCTCGGATGACACGCTAAATTACAGGCCCCGGTTGTTTTAACCGTTTAGCCATGTAAGACGCCTTCTGGCGGCTTAAAAACTCGGCTAAGGCTAGCCACTAGGCCTATACGAATTACTTTAGAACCCGAAGATTAGTGAGAGACATAAGTTTAGTGGTACCGTATGAAAGACACAAGTTTAGTCGTACCGTACCGCGGCGACGCGGTTCCCACCCAATGCATGCTAGGCGTACAGAGTCAGTGTGCCACTGGGTCACGTTATGCAAGTCGCTCCGCGCCGCTTACTTCGCTTTACGCAAGAACCGTGCCGCGGCAATACTACAATAACAATGATTAATTTATGTCGACAACAGTACCTATATATTGCTCTCATTGTATTGCATGATTCTCAAGTTCAACGGCTTCACTAATGTTATTGTTACAGACTTATAGTATAGTAGCAGACTGATTATGTTAAGGAAGGTCTTAAGGTACTCTTTTTCCTTAGCAACCTATATCTCATAAATAAACGCTTTAGCGTTAAAACTAAAGTTAGCAACTTGTCTTATTAACTTAAAACAAAAACATCTGTGGATTAATCTTTAAGTACATTGGATTTCTGTTTACATAAATGTTTAAATAATGATTGTGTAAAACTTGTTGCAAAGCCAAAACTTTACTAAATTGGCAACATGGAACACAGCCGTTTGGATATCACCTTTCGGAGCGATGGTCAGTGGGGGCCTTTATCATCGACATCATCTCGGCACTTGGCACACTCTTCACATCGGACAAAAAAGTGTTCTTTTTTAGGGTTCCGTACCCAAAGGGTAAAAACGGGACCCTATTGCTAAGACTCCGCTGTCTGTCTGTGTGTCTGTCACCAGGCTGTATCTCATAAACCGTTATAGCTAGAAAGCTGAAATTTTCACAGATTATGTATTTCTGTTGCCGCTATAACAACAAACAGAATAAAATTTATATTCAATGAATGGGAATACAACAAACCTGAATTTTTAAACGTTTTTCGCTCGATATTAATAATGGTAACAGGTAGGAGTAGATGCTTGAAATGTGCACAGAATGTTTAGTTGTTTATTCAATTTAACAATAAATAATTAAATTAAAATTTAAGAGGGACTCCCATACAGTACGGAACCCTGCGTGCGCGAGTCCTACTCGTACTTGGCCGATTATTCTTGTTTTTTTTTTAATATTACTGTAATGTGAAATATCTTGTTCGACTATACTATACTCTACACAGGAGGTGGAGTCGAAAAACCCGTTAAATGCGCAATTTTGAAGGCTTTTTTCTGGATCCATGGAGACTTGTTAGATTTCTAACTCATCTTGTTTTATTTATTTTTATTTTAGTTAAAGTTAAATGCTTGCCACACTTACAGCTACGCCAAAGCTCTATTCAAACTCTATTGGAGCATCTGGTGAACGCGAACCAAAATGCCGGCGATTATTTGGCTTAACTTATGGCATTGCCATTCAGCATGGCAGTCATCGACTTTGCATTTTTTTGTTTTATTGTTGGTAGTAAAACTCCCAGCATGCTGGGCACGCTGCCAAGTGGCAGTGGGCGTGAGCATTTGTATTACCTCTAGATCTGTGGTCTGTGGATTATCTGTTTTTTGTGTAGTAGTCTATTTGTTGTATTTTGGTGTAATTAATAGCTGAAGCGACTTCTGAAGCGACCAGTGTTTTCGCGTTTTCTTTAGAACATTGAGAATAATCGCGGTACATTTTTGATAAAATTTATGTTCCGGGAGAAAACTCTTTTCACCCCTCAAATTGTAACAAATGTTTAAGTTGCTGGTGTCAATCGCTTGAGTAAGAAATATTGCACGCTCGTACGCAAAATATGCTGAAAAATATACAGATACTTTTCAGCATATTTTGCGTAAATATACGACTGCTTAGAGGCTTAGGTATAACTTTAAGGTCATTTAAAAAACAGTAAAAATTAAGACGTATAAACCTAGGTATTGAAGTGCTGATTACCTACATGAAATAAAAAACACTCAAATCGGATAATATATTTAGAGGTAGATAACAGCTTATTGTTTTTATATAGCCAAGATGGCACTTCACAATGAGGCCACTGACGATTGCTCCATGAATGGATGACATCCATGAAATGTTACCAATTTAGCGACTGTCGTTAGAAATGGCGACTTTTCTCTGATTTAGCCAATAAATAAACGCTTTAGCGTCAAAACTAAGTTTGGCAACTTGTCTTTATTAACTTGACACAAAAACATCTGTAGATTAATCTTTAAGTACATTGTATTTCTGTTACATAAATCTGCAAACAATGATCCATGTGTAAAATATGAAGTTAAAACTTAACTATACTAAATTTGAACTAAACTTTTGACCACAGACGTTTGGTCTGGGGGGCCTTTATCATCGACAGCATCTCGGCACTTGGCACGCTCCTAACAACTTATTTCATATTTTTAACCGACTTCCAAAAACTAGGAGGTTCTATGTTCGTGTGTATGTATTTTTTTTATTTTTTTGTTATTTATCCATAATTTCGCCAATTGTGAACCGAATCGAAAAATTCATTTTTAATTCGAAATGGTATACTCTCAAGGTGGTCTAATTTAAATTTTACAGAAAACAGCTGAACCGTTTTTGAAAAAAAAACAACAATAATGTAAACGAAATATTCGAATTTTGTACACGATGGAAGGCGGTTTTGCCATTTTTAGCGAAAAATAATTATATCTCTATCTAGTCTAGTTTTACTACTACTATATTGGAGAATGTGCAGTGCAATATATAGAGATATGTGCAACTGTGCATAAAATATTTTAGTGTTATTCTTTGTTACATAATTTTTGAAACGATTTGCCTTGTAACTTTGTGACGTAAAGGACCTTGATATTACATTATTACATTTTATAAAATATATCTATATCAAATTTTATTCTAGGTCATGGTAAAACAATGTTTATAGTATATAAGAATTTCTTAGATTTAGGAATTTGGTGGTACTTTTGCAACTTCGTATATTATAATTCCGAAATTGTATTTGTTGGTTTATTGGTTACTCTATCACGCACCAAAAAAGAGAGGGATGGGATTGATTTGCATGGGTACAATCTAAAACATAAAGGTTTCTATGGCATAGCCAAGGATAGATTAGACACAAACAAAAAAAATTAGGCGCGGTAAAATTTAGTAATTAATAAAAGTCTGACATAATATTAAATTAGTGAACATGATCGTTTATATAGAAGTTGTGTTGCTATTTTCGTTGCCAACATCTTGTTTCTTACGATAGTACTCATCGACGGAATTCGTCATTATGTCACCATGTTTATTACAGTATCCCTTATGTAAGGCGTTTATTCGGTAAGTGAATAAAGCCAAACCTCCTGTAACGATTTCGTAGTTCCATAATTTCTCATCAGCTGCTGACGTAACGTAAAGAAGATATTTCACCATAGGCCCAGACTTGGTGCTATTAGTAGAAGAGACGTGGAAGATCAAACTTCACTCATCTGATAACCCGATGAAACACATTTTTTATAGGCAAGCTATCGTAAGCGTGTTTGTAAATAAATATTATTTGATAAAAAATGTCACTTGTCTAGCCTCCTATCATCAAGGTCGATCTTAAGAGGTTCTTAGATCATCGCTTTAAAATAAGTGTTTGAATATGACAAACTATTATAAAACTATAATTAAATAAATTAAAATTAAAATTTAAACACATTTTTCTACGAAATAAAGTAAATACAAATAAGCATTCAAGGCTGCTTTATTTTTCGCTCAGTGTCGTAATAATACGATCGGAAAATATTTTTCTTCGTAGTTTAAGTTACGTAACGTTTGGAAGTTATGAAAGATAGAAGAATGCATGCAAGATAGAAGAAGAAATAGCAACATCATTATACAAAAGAAATAAAGTTGATAATATTATTCGGGTACCGTATGGTACAAGTTCATGGTCTTCCCCGTAACTTTTTGCAATATTTCTTTAAAACATTTTTTAAACTTCCAAGGATTTTATATATTTCTCGTCACACATTTGGCATCCCTCTAATTCATATCAAACGTTATCTGCCGGCGTCTTTATTTCCCGTTAACTATAATATTGGTATTTTCAAGGCCAGGGTGCATTGCTATTTTGCAAAGTCTGCGCGCTTCATCTCCCACCACCTCGTCGCTTACCATCAGGCGAGGTGGCGATAAAATGGACTATATCTTCATCTTTCTTCATCTTTATTGCTACAAGAGGAAATTTTGAGGCTGGTGAAAGCAAAAAAGTAGACTATCTTCATCTTTATTGCTACAAGTGGAAAATTTAAGGCTTATTTGTTTACATATATTGTTCTTATTTAAGTATATCTGTTTGTTTTCCAACAATATACAACCCGGTCACAATATATGTGCACCTGACTTCGTGACGTCATGTCGAATTATCGGGACGTATATACATTACCGGACGTCTAGTATACCGTCCGGACGTAAATTATTATCGGGACGTGTATCGGCTACGAAGATGCTAACCGTACTGTCGCACCGGGGAGTGCATGGAGATGTGACAGGGTAAGCGGGAGAGGCGCCGCATTCCAGCGAGGTGCACAGATATTCTGACCGGGTTGTATAAATAAATGTGGCCTTATTCGCATCGGCGTAAGAGGCCAAGAGTGGGCGGTGCCTACCCTAGAAACTTCTTCCCACCCTATGAAAATAGATGTGATTTTCTAAGGTGATTCATATTGGGCAGCTATACCCCCTTTCTAGAGATAATGTCTAGCCAATATATTCGCTATACAAAAACAAATTTTCACTACGAGTGCATAGTATAAAACAAAGTCGCTTTCCGCTGTCTGTCCCCATGTATAATTATATCTTTAAAACTACGAAACGGATTTTGATACGCTTTTTTTAATGGATAGAGTGATTCAAGAGGAAGTTTTATATGTAAAATACACCTGTGCGAAGCCGGGGCGGGTCGCTAGTACGGAATATATGATTTGGTTGTATGGTGAGCTCTATACAACCAAATCGTAGAATTTGTTCTCGTAAGACAAGTGCTGTTAAAAATGTAACATACATTAGTACATAATTGGTTGTAATCATGTCAGTACAATAATGTCACATCAAAATAAATTACATAACATACAAAATCAGTTACAGGTCTAATAATTGTGCCCGGGGCAAAGGTCCCCAAAACACTGGCCGCATTACCGAATGCATACATAATTAAAAGTATGCAATTACATTATATTTCAATATAATAAGGTTTCCAATAAAAAAAGAATCACCAAAATCGGACGACTCTGTAAAATGTTATGCGCTTTCAATTTCATACATAAAAATATACGCGTCGAATTGATAACTTGATAAATCCGTTTCGGTTAAAAATCAAGGTGTACTCATATCACTAACAATTCGGATTTGGGGTGCGCGATATTTTGATATTTACCTACTGTTTATCTCAATGATAATAACACGCTGGGGTCGTCGACCGGTCGTTCATTATACCTACATGTATTGTATCATGTCTATAAATATAGACGTTAACAATTCAATGGCGTTTATCACCAATGACAAGCATTTGCTTCTCCGTGCAGGCACAAACGTTCTAGAGAATATAGAATTTATAGTGTTTTTTTTTGTAAAAAATATTAGGTAGGTACCTATTCGTCATTACGTTTTCGTTACTACTAATTCGCGTACTAATAAAATTAGTGAAATATCGCTCGTTTATATCTATTAAAGGAATGATTGAGGAGCACCGTAGAAGGACCAAGGTTACTGACAAGCCCAGCGTATTGGTAACTTGAAATAGCTGTGAGTAGGGCACATACATAGCACTGAGGACTGATGACCGATGGGGTAGAAAATTTCTCTAGTGAAGACTACATACCGGCAAGCGGAGCACCTACAAGGTGGCCGGATGACCTCATTAAGAGCTCAGGATCGCGTTGAATGCAAGCTGCTATCATCTGGTATTATTTGAGATCTATAGGCCTATGTCCAGCAGTGTATAGACACAAACAACGTCTTATGACTGATGGATGTATGTCTTATTAGACCAATCACTGTTGTTTAATCGTTTCATTTATGCACCATGTAGTAGTTATTTCAGTAAAAAATAGATAGCTTTGGGTATTTTTTTATTGTCGAATCATAGTGGTTTCATTTTGTAAATTATTAGTAGGCCTAATATTTAGGATCGTAGTTCAAATTTTTTGTTTTTAGGGTTCCACATCTCGAAAAAGTTAAAGAAACTCATATACGAGCTCTCCATTATCTGTCTGTCAAGATCATTTCTCAGAAACACCGTGAGATATCAACTTCAAAACTTGTATTGAATGATTATACCTATGAGTGCTAATTTCAGAACACGTACATTTGTACTACGAACCTACAACTCTTAGGACATCTACATCATAAATCTACATCATACATCAGTTTATAAATATAACCCTTTTATTATCCACAATTATTTTAAGAATAAGATGATTTTTACTGTAATGGTGTTGTAGCCTATGATAAATAAATAATAACAAGAATTATGACCCAACCCCATAACAGCGAAACCGAAACAGATTTTTCTCTAGTTACAGAGCCCGCTAAATTACTACTACTTTAAACTTTCACAATTTGAGCACATTATTCTTATACTACGGGACTAACCGCGCACTAAAAACGGCCGAAACGTCCGGATAATTAAGTATTTATTTATTTCGTATTTTAGTGCTCGATAGGAATAAAACTCACAACTTCGATTCCTATCTCTAGACTGTAGAGCAATACGTTCTTTGATTCATGTGTTCACAATTTCTTTATTATTACTAACCAGTTTATCAGAATAATAAAATAATTGTACAAACTAAATAAAAAAATATGGGACCACAGTGTGGCGCGCCTGTATTGACGCACACGGGTTGCAGTGCATTAAATAAACCCTCTAGTCTACTGCCGCCGACCGCCGCTATCGGACCTGTCTGCGTAACCCGGTCAAGTTTACCTCACGCCCGCGCGTACCGCGCAATGTTACCTATCATCACTAGTGTTGCATATTCGGCGAAGACGTCTTGTAAGTGTTTGTTTTAAAATTAAAGTCGATAAACTTTGCGTAAAGTTGATAAATACTAGTGTTGGATATTCGCCGAAGGCTTTGTGTAAGTGTTTATACATTACTAGTGACCTGCCCCGGCTTCGCTCAGGTGAATTGTACATATAAACCTTCCTCTTGAATTACTCTGTCTATTAAAAAAACCGCATCAAAATCCGTTGCGTAGTTTTAAAGATATAAGCATACATAGGGACAGACAGAGCGAGAAGCATCTTTGTTTTATACCATGTAGTGATTCAAAATTAATGTCGATAAACTTTGTTTTAATGTTGATAAACACTAGTAATCACGGTGGCACGGCTGACTCGACGCTCGCGAGTTGCGTTGCATTAATTTCTCTAGTCTCCTGCTGCCGACCGCCGCTATCGGACCTGTCTGCGTAATCCGGTCAAGTTTACCTCACGCCCGCGCGTGCCGCGCATCATCACTATCTACCACTACCTATCATCACTAGTGTTGCATATTCACCGAAGGCTTCGTGTAAGTGTTCGTATTCGATGTGTATTCAATTGGTGTAAGTGTTATACATTAACTAACTTTTTCTGTAGAACAGTTGTTTTTTTTTCGCAATTTCGAGATTTGTATGTCATAATTGAAAATTAACAAAGATACAAGTAAACAAAATGTCCATTGACCATGCTTAACTCACCATTTTTTGTATCTTCGCTTGTTACACGTGAGCATATTCATAGTACAAATATTATTGATTCCAAAATATAAGATAAAAGTCAAATGTGTCTATTTAGTTAATACTATAATAATTATTACAAAGGTCAGCTTCGCTATAGCAAACGTTGAGATCGTTCGAAATTAAATAAAATAATCGGCCAACTACGAGTCGGACTCGCGCACGGAGGGTTCCGTACTGTATGGGAGCTCCCCTTAAATATTTATTTTATTTTAATTTTAGTATTTATTATTAAAGTGAATGTAACATTAAATATCCTGTGTAAATTTCAAGCATCTACCTGTTATCATTATTAATATAGAGCGAAAAACGTCTAAAAATCAGGTTTGTTGTATGGGAATAAAATAAAATAAATATTTAAGGGGGGCCCCTTAAATATTTATTTTATTTTATTTTTAGTATTTGTTGTTATAGCGGCATCAGAAATACATCATCTGTGAAAATTTCAGCTGCCTAGCTATCATGGTTTATGAGATACAGCCCGGTGACAGACAGACAGACAGACAGACGGACATCGAAGTCTTAGTAATAGGGTCCCGTTTTTCCCTTTGGGTACGGAACCCTAAAAATATTTACTTATATGAACAAAACAATAATAATAGTTATTATTTTTTTTCTACATGGCATCAAGGCGGCAGAAGGCGCGTCAATCGCACCTCTATTGGTAGTGGGTTGATAGTTAATTAATTATTGGCGCGTTCACTTAGACGTCTTCATTAGTCTGCGAGGTAGAGTACAGTGCACACAAGCGATGCACTTGCCCTGACGGCAGGTTAAAGCGTCACTCGCGCGGGATTCTTCAAGGTGCGGTAACTCTTCGGGGTGATCCTTGTCGTAGGTACATAGCCACCTGAAAGTAGAATAGACATGGCTCAGTCAGTACGAGTATCCCAGGTATGTATCGGTATGAGTACGAGTATGTATCTGTAATACTTCATGCAGGAGCGTCTCGCTACAGTCTTACAATTTTTCACGGACGGCTCTTTCCTGCTTTTTTCGGTAGCGAGCTATGAATACTGGTACTTATATATCCCATATAAAATATCTTGTATATCCATTGGTTTCTAGAGTTACTAAGTATTTATCGTTTAATATAAGTTACGTAAAAGGAAAACAAATCTGGGATTTTCGAGCTCTAGTTTCAATTAAAATATATCAAACGCTACTCGTGGTGTAGTCGTCGATCAGAACTTCTTTGAACACTACGTAGTTACTACATATTATCTGTTTGATAGAAACTAAACTAACATCAATGATACATATACAAAAGATACAAATAAAGTTATAAACATTGCGTTACATAATTTTTTCTGATTAAAAAGTGATAAGATACCCTTTATTGTCACAATGATCTGTTATGTAAATATATGTAACCAAATATTATGATTCTTAATGATAACTCGCCTGGTTTTACGTATTGCAAATGTATAATATCAAAATTTGTTTCATGCAACCAGGTACAACCTACTCGTAGCGCTTGATTTGACGGGTTTGGTATAGTATAGCGTAGATATCTTTTAATTGTTTAGTGTAAATTTTGAATAAAAGTGATTTTACTTCACCAACATTATTGGGTGCTGCCACCAGCTATTCCTATCTAATAGTTTTCCCGAATCCTTCAACTTCCATCTTAATGCATGGTCGCTCCCAAAATTTTTTGAAGATGTTTGTGAAACAAAGATACGACAACATTACGTATTAGAATAATCATTAACCTCTAGTCCATTTGAATCACCTATTGATGGATTCCGATAAAGTTATCATTGTTATTGTTCGACTTACGTAAAGGTCAACATAACGAAAATTATTATCTACAACAATACACGTGATTGGTTTAAGCTATTTCTTGTCTAGATATGTAATACAGCCCATAAAATGTCTTTATTTATTACATATGTTCGGCGGTTTGGGCTGAAAATCATGATCATTTTTGGCCTATAATCACCTACTGCCAAGTAGGCTATTTTTATGAATGCAACTTCAATTTATGATATTTCTATCTCAGTTTTCGCGAAATATTATTAATTGCAATTAATTCCTACTGTCCTACTGTATACATTTTAGTTTTGGGAATTCATTGATAAGGTCAACAATCAAGCAAGGGCGTTACATGCAAAAGTCCGAAATTCCGTACGCACTGTGTGGATACGGGCTAAATTGACACTCGCGATTTGCCTTCCTGCGTGTATACCTACAAATGCATTTTAAAAAATAACTACAATAGGCCCTATTATGAAGGCAACATCGTAATTATAATAGCTATTTAGACTATTTCTGTTTCTTTTTTACTTTAGGCATTCGATAGAGAGAACACTTTTTACGTTGCTATTAAATTTACGATGGCGCCTTCATTATTGGGCCTAATATACTATAACAATGGGGTCAAACAAGACCTCTTGTTTTAAAAAATCTGTCTGGGCGTCCGCCATACATCGGAAGAATGCTGCTAGATGGGCAGTGGGCACCTGGCAATGGGCTTGAGCATTTGAATTATCTTTAGTAATTTTCTTGTATAATTTTGTAGCAGTTAACAAAGGCACTCGACCAATTAAAAATATATATAACTCAAGCAATGATATTGGTAGCTCGATCGATTGATCTAAATCCACTGTTTACTAATGCAATAAATATCGATTAAGTGCTTATTGACACCGTGACTATTTAAGCAGTTTTCTACTGTTATCTTAAACGTGACCATAAACGCGTATCGATCGCGATAATATTTGTTATCCAAATGTGTCACGTCGACGTGTATTTGTGTACAAATGAATTACTTCCATGTGGCAGCTTTCTCACTCACGCATACTTTTTAAACGATTTGTAAAAACAGAGTAACATTTTTCGAAAAATTATCATGTAAACGTAGTAGAGGATTTCATACAGGAGGCGTATGAAACGCTCGCGCAAATTTATATAAATAGAGATGACTACATGATAGTTTCCAAATACAATGTGTATCATTTTATTATCATAAAATTACTCACTCGCAAAATCGTAGTAATTTCCGTTGTCAAATCTCTTAATTTGAGTGGATCGACCAACAAAGCAAGAATGAATTAACTAAGAATTTAAGTAACTTATCCATCAATTGATGGATAAGTGTAGCTAAAGAAAATAATTCTCCATCCACGCCGAAAGTTATATAAAATTGGCGCACAAAAAATTTACTACTTGACAAAATTTTTTGTTCCACATGAAAGAAACTGAAGATCCATACTTACAAAAAGTTTATTGTCTTTCGACGTGTTTGGAACAGTTGTTTTTTTCGCAATTTCTTTGTTGATCTCTTAATGAAAGTTGTTAATTTTGCTGTACTAAAGTCGTTCTAACTAGCAACCGAACAGCGATAAACATTGTAATAATATTTTTTTTAATTTGTTTTAGATGTCACTATGGAAAATCTCGAAGATTTTAAAGAAACGGAATCTCTGGCAAAAGCTGTAGTGGCATATACGAAGCGGCTTCGCAAAGAAATATTAAAGGGTAGCTTGCTATGCCCAGACTGCAAGTTTTTCCCGTACCAGCCGGTGACTGGGTTCTGTGGGCACACCAGATGTGCGCAGTAAGTTTAATATCTTCAGCCCGTATTTTAATTTATATCATCAAGCCGCATCCCATTTGATTTCCAAAAAGACCGGTTGGTAGCAGTTTGCATCCACTGCGTCTTTGCGTTCTTATCAGATGTGTGATCAAATCAGGAATGGAGAAATCGTAAAAGAATAAAAATTACTAAGACGATCCTACGATGATGAAAACTACGCACCTAAGAGAATAGAGCCCTTACCTTTAGACCTTAGGTCGTACATTTTTAATTTCTTCTCGCTTGCACTCGTCAGGTCTACGGAGCGCAGTGGTATGTCTCGATCTTATTTATAGACTCAAGGACTCAGTATAAATGGCTGTGCTGTAGAAACCTGACCTAGCAACATAATTATGTTAAATGAAATGTACATTTCGGGACTAATTATTTAGTTATATTTTGTGCATCTATTTTACTATATTTTATCTTTAAAAATATCTTTCCAATCCTTTATTTAGCGGCTTATTTTTGGAGCCGTCTTTTAGAGCTGACCATGAATGTTTAGTTATTCAAGATCAGATCTATAAAGGGGTCACGAGCCCAAAAATATTGAAAAACACTGTTTTAGGTCTATGCTTATGCGTTTTAAATAAATTTTTATTTTAGGTGTGCTGAAACTAACGAGGAGTGCGCCTGTGGGAGCCAATCTTCAGACTGTAATACGAACATTCTGGTACAACGCCTCCTAAACAAAATCATGCCTCAACTGCTGCCTATGTAAGTTTGAACATATTTTTCATTTGTTAACTAAGTGTCTACATTTAGACTAATAATAATCAGCACAAATAAAATATACTAGAATTTAAAAATAAAATAAAAATAAATATTAGGGGACATCTTACACACGGTCTCTGACCCCAAACTAAGCATAGCTTGTGATATGGCTGCCAGAGACTGATATACTATAGTCTGACCGTTTAACTGAGTCCTCGCCTGCGCGGTACAGAGGCGCGGGGGTAGACGACAAAGGGGACTGAGACAGGTGCGAGCGGCGGGTCCCCGCATATACATATTTTAAATACATACTTATATAGATAGTACCTAAACAACGCCCAGACACAGAGCAAACGCCTATGTTCATCACACAAATATTTGCCCTGGGTGGGGATCGAACCCACGCCTCCTTGACCCAGAAGTCAGGGTCACTAACCACTGAGCCATCGAGGCAGTCACTTAGTTCGCTACGAACTTGGACTTCTCGCTATTACTTCTTTATTGCATAATAATATTTAACTAATTTCAATAAATTAATGATGCATTGCTTTTTCATCCCCAGACCTGAGCAGCCGATTGTGTCTACAGCTGGTGCTTCCCTGGGTAAGTAAATATATGACATTTAAAAAAATATCTGAGCGTCTTTGTCTGGTGGACGCGACGTGTAAACAAAAAAATTGTGTTTATTTGACTCAAAAAATAAGCCTTCCCATTCAGCGACGTAATGCTGCCAGCATGCTGGGCACGCTGCCAACTGACAGTGGTCTAGATATAATGTATTTGCATTATATCTAGACTTTTTTGTAGTCTGTTGGTAATCTGTTTTTTGTGTACTTGACCTATGAATACGCAATACTCAATCATTTAATGCAATAAATGTAATATATTACATGCGATTCTTAAGTAACATGTTCTGTATGTAGTTATACATATGACCCTGTGAGGGTATGACAATTGTATTATTTGAACGGTTTATTATTATGTCTTCTAAATTTATATCATTACAAAATCTTACGTAGGTACCGTTCTGTCCAAAAATAATTATATTATATCAGTAGGCGAATGCTGAAATTAAACATTCCTGGAAAACCGCGCCTTTGTTATTGAAAATCGCATAACATTTCTTATTACGAGTATAATTGCTGAAATTTCGTATTGCTTCATCGTCGCAAACTTTCTTGTTGCCTATTCAAATTTTGTTAAGAATCTAGTTGTTTGCTGTTGCGTGATTTTGTGACTTCTGGCGTCGTAAAGTGGAGCGATCGATTTATTTATAAAACTAGTGAAACCAATATACATACATTCATTGAGACTTAATTGAGACTAGTCATTAATTGAAGTTAATGTTTGCTCCTTTGATGTCAGCTAAAAATATTTATGAATCTTAACTAAATGAGAGTCGGGATAGTGTTAAGCCATACTTTGGAAAATTCAGTTAATACCTAAATCATCTGCCGATCTGTATCAAATGTTAAGTTTTAAGTGCCTTGAAACCGCCTTTCGTCTCGCTTGCACAAATTCACACCACCGAATAGGAATAGATTTTATTGTTGAAGTTGATCTCTAAAACTAAATGTGAATTTCCGAATAATAAATGCTGAACTTGTTTATCATTAAATTACGTATACATTTTTCTTACCAAATTTTAGTCTGGACTTGGCAAAGTAAATAAAAAAAAAAACAAACTAATTATATATTTTGACGTAATAAAAGTTTTACAGTTATACTTGATCCATAGACACCTGAACTATAGTCAAACCGCTAAACTCAGACATCGCCTGCGCGGTACAGGGGCGCCGGGGGAGACGACACAGGGGACTGAGACCGGTGCGGGCGGCAGGGACCCGCCGCCCGCACCGGTCTCAGTCCCCCTTTGTCGTCTACCCCCGCGCCCCCGTACCCGCGCAGGCAATGTCTGAGTTTAGCGGTTTGACTATAGTTCAAAGACTGTGTCTCAGGAGCCGGTGACTTTTCCAAAAAAATAAAAAACTTACTTATAAAAATATAAATAAAGATTTCGAGTATAGGTAAAACAAAATATCAATTATATATCGCCACCAAAATTGATTGAAGGAAATTTTAAATAAAATTAAACAGAAATTTTATACAGTTAGCTGCACAAATGAATAAATAAATGTTTCTTACGATTATTAAATTTTATAAAGCATACCTATAATATTTTTATATAATATTGTAGAATCAGAATCAGAATCAGAATCATTTATTGACGTATCGAGCTTAATACTATAATTAAAAATACAAAATCTGTATAATAATACATAGTACCGCCAACAATAGGTCTCGTCATTCAACTAACAAAATACAAAATTGAAACGAGTATACATATTTAAAACAACTGATTAAAAATAATACAAAATAACTCAAAAAGATTGGATGCTGTAAATAACCAATCAAGCTGAACTTCAATACCTTCGTAATCATATTTTATTAGAACCTACTATATTTCATTGTCAAAAAAACAACTATTCGGTCAAAATTAAATATTTTGACTTTTATTTAATATTTTACTCGTGTGTATTTCCTATGTAATCGAAAGTTACAAATATGCAAATGAGATAGCCGGGGCGTGGCTAAAAGGCCGTTAACAATTGTCTAGTCTATGTACATACTCGTAGTCCCTTTGTCTCGCTTTACTGAAG
Source organism: Hypomecis atomaria (assembly GCA_964007245.1). Lineage (NCBI taxonomy): Eukaryota > Metazoa > Arthropoda > Insecta > Lepidoptera > Geometridae > Hypomecis > Hypomecis atomaria. Next base: position 14,712,703 of record OZ023280.1, read on the forward strand.
ATCACTTTCAAGTAATCCATATACGAGGGGTGATCCAAAAGTAATGATAATCAGTTATTTCTACTGCACACAAAAATACAAAAAAAATATCAGTCACTTGCTCAATTACCAACTAGTTCAGGAAAAAAAAATCATATAAATAGGCCACGATTCCCGGGAGCTACATTCATTTGAATACGGGCTGTCAAGGAGTGAACATCAAAATGGAAAAACACGAAATCAGAGCTGTCATTAAATACCTCTGCTTGAAAAAAATGTCTACCAAAGACATACATAGCGACTTGGTGGAAACATTAGGGGACTCTTCTCCTCCATATTCCACAGTTGGACGCTGGGCTAAGGAGTTTAAGCTGGGAAGAACATCGACGGAAGACGAACACCGCGAAGGACGCCCATCGACGTCCCTCACTGAAGAAAATGTGAAAAAAGTTGAAGAAGTTGTATTGGAAGATCACAGGGATCTCATATGGCAGCATTCAAAGAATCCTTGCGAACGAATTGCATATGAGAAAGGTCTCCGCGCGTTGGGTACCGAAAATGTTAAACGACGAGCAAAAGAAGAAACGAGTCGACATGTCAAGAGCAAATCTCGAAAATTTCCAGACAGACAAGGATAATTTTTTGTCACGTTTTGTGACCATGGACGAGACCTGGATCCACCATTTTGATCCTGAAACAAAACAACAATCGATGACATGGAAACGATCCGATGAACCGACGCCGAAGAAATTCAAAGTGTCAAGCTCAGCAGGGAAGGTTATGGCGTCTGTTTTTTGGGACGCTGAAGGAATAATCATGGTGGACTACTTGGAAAAGGGGGCCACTATTACAGGCTCCTACTATGCAGAACAAATAAGAAGATTGCGGGAGGCTATTAAGGAGAAAAGGCGAGGCAAACTGCGGGCTGGAGTGCTGTTCCATCAAGACAACGCACCGGTTCACAAAGCTGCAATTGCCATGGCTGCCATTCAGGAAGCGGGCTTTGAGCTGGTGGATCACCCCCCCTATTCACCAGATCTAGCCCCCAGTGACTTTTATCTCTTTCCACGACTCAAGGAACATCTCCGAGGCAAGAAATTTGACGATGATAGCGACGTGATGGCCGCGGTTGAGGACTTTTTTGAGAGTCAAGTTAAAGATTTTTTTTCTAAGGGAATTTTAGGTTTAGAAAAGAGTTGGACTAAATGTATAGACTTGCTAGGAGACTATGTTGAGAAATAAATTAATTTTTTTATTTTATTCATTGTGTTTGTTATTGATTATCATTACTTTTGGATCACCCCTCGTATATTCGCCTCATAACGGTAGTTTGCAGGTAGTGTGTGTAGTGTGCAGGTCCGATTGTCTTTGTTGGGGCTCTATTGACATTTTATAGCTTCATTTATTAGGGTTCCGTACCCAAAGGGTAAAAACGGGACCCTATTACTAAGACTCCGCTGTCCGTCTGTCTGTCTGTCCGTCTCCAGGCTGTAACACATGAACCGTTATAGCTAGAAAACTGAATTTTTCACAGATGATTTATTTCTGTTGCCGCTATAACAGCAAATACAAAAAACAGAATAAACTTAATAATTAAGAGGGGCTCCCATACAACAAACCTGATGTTTTAGCAGATTTTCGCTCTATATTAATAATGGTAACAGCTTAGGTAGATGCTTGAAAATTTCAGCTGCCTAGCTATCATGGTTTATGAGATACAGCCCGGTGACAGACAGACAGACAGACAGACGGACATCGAGATCTTAGTAATAGGGTCCCGTTTTTCCCTTTGGGTACGGAATCCTAAAAATGTGCGAAAACCACTCTAGTTTCCATAAACAAGTTTCACATTCTCTCCAGTACAGTTTTATGCACATAGCTAATACAACCAGAGGGATGATGTGGTCCATCGAGAAAATCTGAAGGAGATGCATAGATTTAATATGGCATGAGTTAAAAAGGGACATGAAAAATATCTCGATTCAGTGGCTTTTGCCATTACCGTGCTTTTGCCGTGTTTTTCTCCCGCTAGTGTCCAATTACAATTCATATTTGACAGTTTTGACCGCTCTGGGCAAGATTTTCCATCTCAGAAGAATTACAAGTTGTTCTTATTCTATGTTTTCCATCAATTTTTGTGGTTGAGAATTATCTCCAGCGACAACGACGCTGTCTCTCTGGATGTATTAGCTCTGTGGTTGTATTATTTGAATTTGGGCGCTGGTATTTCATTGCTTTATTTTGCGAATGTGTTTTGTGACTGGATACAATACATTTATTATTTTCATAGGTTTCTATGTGCGCTTATTATTGTATTTTTTATGTACCTACTTTAATGCTACTGCAAATTACTGTTATCAAGTAAGGCGTTTAATTATAGCTTATAGTAGTCGGTAAACAACTTGGTAACTTGAGGCATAATAATAATTATTTATCATTGCTTCTCTTTCGGTAGTAGCGAAAACACCGAGGGTACTTTATGAGGGAGCTATAGAGGTATTTCATAGCTCAAATTGTCAAGTTGTTGATCGGCTTCTATGCCACGACCATAATTTGTTTTTATAAGTTAAAGTGATGAGTTGAGCTATGCGTTTGCCTGCATACCTTTGACAGGTCTGTTATATCCATGTCCACTCATATTAAATACTAGCTGCCCGTCACGGCTTCGCCCGGTTACGATTGAATAGGATTGATGACTGGGCAAAAAAAAATCATTATAATTAGTCCGTGAGTTAGATTATCGAAAAATATTGGACACGTATTTTTTTCTTTTGTCAATCAAAGAACAAATGACAAAGATAAACCTTGTCAAAGGTGTGGGGGTCGTCACGTCACCTCTCTTACAGAAGTCTATCTTGTGACGTCACGCGAAACTTTGACGGGCTATATTTTCATCAATTTGTGTTTAATTGACAAAAGAAAAAATACGTGTCTAATATTTTTTGATAGTCTATCTGACGAACTAATTTTGTTTTTTTTATTCATCATGCCTACTGTAGCTCCTGGAAAAAATATTCTAAAATATATTAAAAACCGCATTGCATTCCGTTGTGTAGTTTAGAAGATATAAGAGAATACGAGTACACAGACACAAAAAGGCGGTTTTGCTTATTTATATGTAGTGATGATGATATATTTCTTAGATCTGTTATGTTTTCATAAGAGTACTGACTCTGTATGTAGAACACTTATGACCACACGACTGTGTATGGCCATAAGTGGTCTTCATATTGAGCTAATACAAGAAACTAAGTTTGGAAGCTAGCAAGCTAGTGTTAGCATTAACTAATAAGTAATAGATCAAGATTTATGGTACATACTAGCGACCCGCCCCGCCTTCGCACAGGTGTATTATACATATAAACCTTTTTCTTGAATCGTTCTATCTATTAAAATAAACCGCATCAAAATCCGTTGCATAGTTTTAAAGATATAAGCATACATGGGGACAGACAGCGGGAAGCGACTTGTTTTATACTATGTAGTGATAACCATATTACCAAACTAGCTCAATGACACGACGCTAAAACGAAAATATAGCCTCTAGTTTGCGAAAAAAATCAGTTGTTATAATACCTACACACGAGTAAAGTTCATTGACCTTCAAAAACATTTCAGTTATTTTCACTATTTCAGTAAATGTTATTTGTAGTGCAATAACTACATTTTTGTTGAGTACGTGACATGCTTAATATAGTGCATTTGCATATTATGTATTAAAAACGGAATATAAAATCATAAATAATGTAAAACAGATGTCTACCCAGCGAGTACATTGGTAGTATATAAATAGATGGTAGAATCTTAATGACCTATATAAACCTTATAATATATACATATGTATTATTATAGATGTTTCAAATCCACATTCCTCGTACGAGGCGTCAATGTTCGTTACCTACCCATCTTTTACTTAACCGTAAAACGTCCAATGCAGGACGTAGGCCTCCCCTGCAATCCTTACATCCAGTCCGATCCTTAAAGTCATCTATACACTTTGTGGGTGGACGACCGGCGCTAAAGTTGCCGGTACGTGGTCTCTACTCGAGAACTTTTCGACCCCCACCCGTCATGAGTCTTGCGACAAAATACGAAGAGAACCCTTTATTAAACATTTTATTCAATCATACTTCAAGCCAAACAGCCAGCTCAGTTTCGCCAACCTTCAAACCAAAATCAGCAATACCGTTTCGCAATAATAACCTGAATTGCTTACGTCTTAGCGTTTTGCAAAAAAGAAGTTACATAATTTTAAATGTAGTCAACAGATGTTCGGTTTAGGTACATACGGCTCAAAGACGTCCGAGTATTCAATGATAATAATATAATACGTCGAATATTATGTAAGTAAAACATTTTTTAACCCGTTACTAGGTACGCTACGGCACGGGAATTCCACATTGGGTAAAATAGGAATGGTAATATACGTTATCCTGAACCCGGAACTCGAGAAAAAAATCAACTGTGCCATACAAAATCGTCAAAATGTATGATTTTATTAACGCGAATAAGGTAATTAATTAATTGAATCAGCAGATTTTTTTCCTACCCAGTCCCTGCTATCCAGTCTATACGAACTTTATTGAATAGAATAGAATAGAAACGCTTTATTGTTCACACAATCGAAATTATTACAATAAAAGAGTACAATATAATTATAATAGTGCGACAATCGGCGGCCTTATCGCTTAGAGCGATCTCTTCCAGGCAACCTGGTTTAGAGAGGAAAGGATTATAGAGGTAGGTAAAGGACTGGGTGTACAATAATAGCGAAATTAATTGAAACAAAATAAAGAATACTTGAATAAAGAGTCATAAATACCTGTACAAAATATATACATACCTATCAATATACACATGTACATTCAAATACTACAATAATACAACCTATATACACATACTAATACTAAAATAAAAATAAATAATAAAAATGCTACATACAAATTAATAAATTTAATAATAAATAAATATGATAAATTAACTAGAAATGACTTTCTAACATGGAGGCAACTGCGATAAATAAAATTTTATGACTTGCTCCTTAAACACAGCAAGAGAAGGAGCACGTCGAATAGGAACAGGTATTGCTTACCTTTATTAAACAAAAAATTGTATACAATATAACTTGCTTTTGCCTGCGCCTTCGCCCGCGTGGTATTTTAATTTTTGTGTTATCCCATAATAATGTGAACCTTTAATATTTTCCGGGATCAAAAGTAGTCGTATGTCACTTTGCGACCAGACTATACTTATTCATGCCAAAAATCAAGTTGATCCGGTGCTCCGTTACTGCAAGAAAGCGTAACAAACCAAAAACACACTTTCAGATTTATAATATTAGTAAGTTTAAGGATAGTACTGGTGAAATGGGGTTAATATAACTCGCGGGGGAAATGGATACGAGAACATGGTCAATAGACGTAATTACGATACAATTTTAAATTTCTGAGTTAGCATAAATATATGATAAAAAGAAGATTCAGTTCAGCAAATTTACAATAAAGCATCTCAAACGCAAATTTTCTAATCATCCCTCAGAAGTATCCAATCACCCCTCAGGCGTATCCAATCACCCCTCAGGCGTTTCTTTTGACCCCTGATAAGAGTTTAATAGAAATCACGTAAATACTCATTTATTGTTTTTTTTTTCATTAATTACCAACATAATCGAGTAGAAATTAATAAATATCTATACTTAGTTTGACCTGCGACTCAATAAATATAAGTTTTAAAAGTGAGGTATCAATCGTGGAACACTACGAAAACTGTAGCTAAAGTTCAAAACCGTATCTATTCATCCCATTTTACGTACAGGGCATGCCGATAACTTTGTATATTGTGTAGTATAGTCGAGTAAAAATTGTAGCAAAGCCGTTAAATAGTTGGTACAGGATGGCGTAGTATCGCGTGGGCGTTCACGGCGATAATCGCACCGACGAGGCTATTATGTAAATGGGTCGTTTGTTTGTTACATTGCCGTTACATAAGTCCATTGTCGGCGGTGCAATGGAGACCGCCACGGCGTCGGCGCCGGGTCGCAGGTTACGTTACTCGTAACCGCTATTGTAGCTCGCGTAGTCGAGCCTGCAACTTGTAGCCTAAGATCTGGTGAAGATCGACCTTCACCCGTCTTATAACCAGATGACACATATTTTTTGTCAAATACTATTTATTAACAAACACGCCTATAATAGCTTGACTATCATGTTCATGGCCTTTTTTAAAATTAATTTAGTAATACTTCACCGGCGTTTTTTTGTACGCAAGACACACTATACAGGGTCAACCAGAATTGGTCTACTAAGCCGAAAAGAAGTGCTTCAGACCATCACTATGAAAAACTTTTACAATGGGGCCAACCAAAAATTCCAGAAAAATAAGAAGCTGTTTAATGTAACATTTTGTTTATTCTGAATTACAATTTTGTAAGAAACAGCGGATTTTTTTCTCGAATTTTATTTTGGCTCTACTAAAAGTTGTTCATAATGCTGGTTTTAATCTCCCCCATTCGGCTCAGTACAGATTAAACAGATAGCCCTGTGTAATTAATTTTGAAAATGAATTATCTTATGATACAATTTTGACTGGTAATCAGGCCGTTGTGATACATATATTGACATATTTGTTCATACCTGCTTGCCATGAACAAAACTAAGTAGTCAAGCATAACAAGGCATTTACTCTATATCAAAACCTATCAGTTAGAATAATAATTATTTTTCGCAAAAAATAGCATGACCGACTTCACCCGTGTACAGAATTCGCGAATATTTCGCACGGATCGATGTTACATTTTTAACATTATTGTTGATTTATCAAAAATGGCTCAGCCGATTACAATAAAATTTTAATGGGACCATTTTCGAAGTATACTCTTTCCAATAATAAAAAAAATATTGAAATCGGACCACTACGAAAAAAGTTATCCGTGGTTACACATTAAAAAAAAATGTACGCGTCGAATTGAGTACCTCCTCCGGTTTGGTTCGTCGGCCAAAAAATCCGGTCATCAAGAGTGAAAATAATAATAATAAATACAGTCAATGTATTTAAAAAATAACCATAAACACTTTTTTAAACGATATAAAAATGCACATTGCGAGACGGCTCCGCGCGCTAGCACTCGCCAACTTGAGAAAGGTACCGTTTTATATCGTTTAAAATGTGTAAAAACCACGTTAATTTCCATAATAAAATAAACACTTTTTTTAGATAATCGTGTTTGTAAATAAAGAACATTAGAAAAAAAAATGTCTCATCTGGTTATCAGATAGGTGAAGGTCGATCTTCCACGTCTCCTCTTCTATTACTCGTCTCAGATCACAAGGCTTATTTTTTTCAAGCGGCCACAGCTGTCTCTTTCGCACACAAATCCATAAAAACTGATCGACGGTGAAGTGCAATATATTTTGAAGCGATTATATTTTCTTGTGCGATTATACATATGTATAGCGATCTTTGTTTTACGTATTGTAATTGGCGCAACAATTTGTATGGCCTTTTTATTATAGTCCACAGCTGAACATAGACCTGCCCATGCTATGCACATGATATGCTATAATGGCATATTATGTGCGTGCCCCCTGGAGCGTGGGTACGGTATAATTAAATTTTTAGGACTTTTATATTACATGTATACATGGCAGTCCCATTGTACATTCTAAGTTATAACTTAGTAATGTACGTATTAGTTATATTTATTGAGCTACTTAATACTATCTACTACATATTAGTACATAATGCAGTATGCCCAGTAGGTGTCATCCGCGGTTTTTTCGAAATTACATAAATACTTACCTAATTACTTTGTCCTCGGTCTTTTGATGGACCAATTTTCTGTTCAGGATCTGGTTATACATCATTTAAAATTTGTTGCCATAAAAAAAGTTTTTTTTCAACATGGTGGCCGTGGAACAAAGGTTGCTAAAACTTGGGATTTACTTTACACTAACTCCTTCATGTAATTCGTGTCTAGCTGAATGCAACCCCAAATTTATATGTTCAATGGACTAACATTATAAACCAAAAAAATATTTTTCGCAAAAATAGCAAAACCGCCTTCAAAATTCGAATATTTCACTCGAATTGTTTACATTATTATTGATTTTTCAAAAACGGTTCAGTCGATTTCTATAAAATGTAAATGGAAGCACCTCGGTAGTTATACCCTTTCGAAATAAAAAAGAATTTTTGATTTGGTTCACAATCGGCGAAATTATCGATGAACATACACAAAAAAAAAACGGAAAGTTGGTTAAAAACGTGTGTAATTTTATGATAAACAACATTAAATGCTTATTATACTTTTTGTAAATTCACACGTTGTGATTTTCATCATTATTAATGTGAAAATGCGCGAGCGTGATGGAACTTTTCGTATAAAATCGTATACTTTGTTGTTGTTGTTGTGTCACACTCTCACACTGTTATTTATCAAACTCTCCCGAAACTGCTAGACCTATTTTGATGGTGCTTTGTGAATTCGTAGGTCTGAGGATAGGTTGTAATCTATTTTTATACCCCTAGGTGAGGTGATAAGGGTACCCTCCAGATTTTTTTATACCGTAGAGCCAGAACAACGTTTTCCGGTTCAGCTAGTAACGCTATAAAATGCGCGTGAATAGTGATATGTTTAGGTATAATACGGGATGTTTCTCTAACTAGACGAAGGTCATTAGTATATGATATCAATATACTTTAGAATCGAGTCTGAAATCGCGAAATAAATATCAGCTCTTCTATATATTTATAATTCATAATTGAACAACGAGTATAATGATTTCCTAGTGTGTGTGTGTATAGTCTGGGTACGTGTGTGTGCGTTAGTGCATTCCTGTAGTGCGTGACAATACGCGACTTCAATGACGTGTACGTAAAAAATACACGTAGACACGTTTCAAGTCAAATAAAAAAAACTATAATGATTGGCCGTAAATGAGGGCCAAGGTATCGCGTATTGCCCGTAACTCGACCTGGCAAATACCTTACGTAATAAAAACTATGATTCCATCGTTACATAATCCAGTTGTGATGCGAATTAAATGTCACGCGGTCGTAATATTGTTGAAAGATATCCTTTTGATGTTAGGTTTCGTTACATTACTCTAATTTTGGTAAAGTAGGTAAGTTCGTATAGGCTGGGTGGCTAGTCCTGGTGTCAGAATTTTAAAGCCGCCCGAAGGCCTCAGATATAGCTAAACGGTTAAAACCACCGGGCGCTACAATTTAAAGTGTCATCCGAGCCAAGATAACGCTCAGTTATAAATGCCACCCGTGTTAACCCATCCGAAGACTGACTGTGCCGAATGTTGCGTGATCGCTTCATTGCTGCTGCTTCAGTCAGGATTGGGCTATTCGCAGCTTGTAGCTATCTTCACAGCTGCCAAGATGTATAATTCGGCATATAAGTAGCTAGGAGTGAGCGACGGGACGCGGCAACACGTGACGTGCCGCGATGCGGCTTATGCATTTCCACTGTCGCGCAAATCGATAGTACTCGTAACCACGTAACATAGGCAGTTGGCAGAAACAGGCCACTTATATTTTCGCATGACGTCACGTCGTGTTGCGTTTGTCGCTCAGCTAGGACAACGGTGGTTTGCTATTGCGACGTTGTCAAACGGGACCTTTTTCAACTTGTACGTTGTTTTCCGATCGGTAAAAACCGATTAAGTGATATAAGCCAACGATAATAATCCTTACTAATAATGTAAATCTGAAACCGTGTGTTTGTTGGTTTGTTCCTCTTTCACGCATCAACGAAGCAACGGATTGACTTGATTTTTGGCATAAACATAGTTTGAAAGACGGATAGAGACATAGGCTACTTTTTATCCCAGAAATTTTTTTGGGAACATGAGATAGGGCAAAAGCTAGTTTGATAATAATATGTACAAAACAATTATACCACCATTTTACGCAGTTTATGCAATAAATATCACTTTAGAATAATCACTACATATTATAAAACATAGTCGCTTCCCGCTGTCTGTCCCTATGTATGCTTATATCTTTAAAACTACGCAAGGATTTTGCTGCGGTTTTTTTTTCAATAGATAGAGTGATTCAAGAGGAAAGTTCATATGTATAATACACCTGTGCGAAGCCGGGGCGGGTTGCTAGTAATGATTAAAGAAAGTTTAGGATGTTCGCTCGCCTTACAAATAACTTTGACAATGCGACGCAAACCCAGGAATCGTACAAAAATATTCTGCTGTTTCATCAATTTCGTCTGGCGTTAATGAAATAGACCAATTGATTTTTGCTATTATTAACTAGTACTGTAAGACGATATTTGTAGTTAGTTTTGCAAGACAAATTAATTTTGCAAACACGTGTGGTTACCTTCTTAATTTAATAGAACATTTAATCGTTAGTTCGCAAGAGCACTGATTTCACCAATTTTATAGGCGATGGTGACCTTCACATCAGAGCCAGTACAGGTTTTGCATGGTTTACTTAAATTTGCGCGTTTGCGTGTGGCTCCATACCTTTCTGTTAGTTCTTTGTTTTCGCCAGGGGCGCCATACAATAATGTATCGAGACATGCGGAAACTACTGTAGTTTCATTTTACGTGTAAACCCGTACTAACCCTTCAGGAGGCTCGTCTATTGCCATTTTTCATTTCAAATATTATCCATCCATCCATCCATTAGCCTAGGACGACCACTGCTGGACATAGGCCTCCCCTATGGATCTCCAATAAGACCGGTTGGTAGCGGCTTCCATTCAAATATTAACATAGTTTTAATTGTTATATTTACAGGCATTCCACGTAGGAGACGAATGAAAAGCAGTCGCGCTGCCGGGTACTACACTCGGCGCAGTCATCCGTACCTCACAAATTTCACATTTTCAAGTTCCCAGCGCCAGCATGGAATGCTACCAAGCCCATCGGTAATTTACTGCTATCCATACATCTACTCATACCAAAAATCTTGTACTTATAACTAGACTGCGCAGAAATGACAGTAAAAACGGTCTAAGTCAGCGGGTTCCAAAGAAGCGGTGTCTCTTTCAACGTTAGACGTCTTTAAGATGTCAAACAAGGACACAGCCACCAACAGACCCTCATGCTCCGACCAGTTTTGCCTAACCTAACTTGGATATGTACTATGGATTTCCAATAAAACCAGTTAGAAGCGGCTTGCATCCAGCGCGATGCTGCGGTCTTAGTTGGGTCATCTACCATTGCGTGGTGATGGACACCATACGCTGCGATTGCCATTTCGTAATCTTCACTAGAGGACTTTTCAACCCTATCGCTCATCAGTCCTCCGTGCGCACTGCCATTTCAACTTGCCAATTCGCTGGTATACCCCCTTTTAACCGACTTCCAAAAAGGAGGAGGTTCTATGTTCGTCTGTATGTATTTTTTTTGTGTATTTTCATCGATAATTGCGCTAATTGTGAACCGAATCAAAAAAAAAAAATTTTTAGTTCAAAAGGGTACATTCTCGAGGTGGTCCCAATTAAATTTTACAGAAATCCGCTGAGCCGTTTTTGAAAAAAAAACAACAATTATGTAAGCAATTCGAGCGATATATCTGAATTTTGTACACTATGAACATAGATAATTTCGCCAATTGTGAACCGAATCGAAAAAATCTTTTTTAGTTCAAAAGAGTATACTCCCGAGATGGTTCCATTTAAGTTTTACAGAAATCGACTGAGCCGTTTTTGAAAAATCAACAATAGTGTAAACAATTCTAGTGAAATATTCAAATTTTGTACACGATGGAAGGCGGTTTTGCCATTTTTTGCCTACGGATCTCCTTATTTCTGATTCGATCTCGCAGAGACTAGCCCTTTCTATAGCTTACTCATCTCACCTAGGTGATAACTGACTTCAAGCCAAGTAGCTTCTTGCAACCGGTCCTATTGGAGATCTGTAAGGTCTATGGCCAGCTGTGACTGATATGATGATGATGATATCTGGCTTTGCAATGACTTTTTTCATTACAAGAAGGGTTAAGCCACACTCAACCTCGTTGGCCAAATGTGTGCTCACAGATTTCATATATTTTCGAAAACTTAAAGAAACTTAGACATTCGGTGTTTTCACGATGTTATTTTTAACCGACATCAAAAAAAGAGATTCTCAATTCGACTGTATTAGAATTCAAGATTATTTATTTGTGAAAACATGTGTACATATGTTACGCGATTCCCCCGGCAATTATTATGAATTTACCGATTTTCGAAATTCTTTTTCGTTTGGTAGATCATACTATAAAGGTCACTTTTAAATTTTATCGAATTCGACTGAGATGACAGAACAAGCAACAAATGGTATATGTAATTAAAAAAAGAAATGGTAAATCTATACTAATATAATAAAGAGGTAAAGTTTGTGAGGTTGTAGGGGGTAATCTCCAGATCTACAGAACCGATTTTGAAAATTCTTTTACCAGTAGAAAGTCACATTATTTGCGAGTGTCATGGGCTATAAAGAAAGCGCGGGCAAAGGATATGTTCATCGATTCGAGCTAATTATTTAAATTTAATATGATTGAAGTCGGTTTGGTACTATTCACCATTTGAAATTATTACCCATCTACAATACCGAAAATAATTATTATTCGTCAAATATGGCATAACCGACTTCAATCGTCTACAGAATTCGAATAGTTCGCACGAATTAATTTAGGTGTCATCGAAGTAGTAATTTTAACATTAAGTATTGTTAATCTAAAACGAATCAGTCGATTTCGATAAAATTTAAATGGAACCACCTCTGAAGTAAGATATAACAAAAAAAATCACCTAACTCAGTTCTTAATTAACGGAGTAATCGCAATATCTTGGTATACAAAAAACACATAAGTACATAAAGTCGCTAAGCCACTGTGAGTTGTGCCCGATATTAGCCTTCGATTAATCCTTGAAATGTGTAAGCACTGGTTATATTTGTTTGTTTTCTTATGTAATATAATGTATTTAATTATGTAATACATTACCAACTTCAAAGGTAGAGTTGTAAAACCTTCAGTTACATCAAATAAATTGTGAACTTGCCGTGGTGGTTTAGTAGTATTAACACTCGCCTTACAATCGTGAGGTCGTGGGTTCAAATCCCGGTACCGCACCAATGAATTCCTTGGAATTTCACACCACTACTGGCTTTTCGGTTAAGGAAAACATCGTGATGCAACCTGCATACGTCCGTAGAAGAAATTCGATGGCGTATGTGAATCCACCAACCCGCACTGGGCCAGCGTGGTGGATATGGCCCAATCACTCTTCGTGGATAGGCCTACGTCTAGCAGTGGACTGTTAAAAAGGCTGGTATAGTACATCATATAAATTATAAAAGGTACCGATTATAATTTATTTGATGTAACTGAAGTGATTGTTTTTCCACAGCGCTCATAGCGTAGTTTGACTATGTGTTGGGTTGTGATAATCGAAGTTAAGCAACATTCAGCACGGTCAGACTTCGGATAGGTGACCGCGGGTGGCATTTATATCTGAGCGCTAAGATGGCTCGGAGGACACGATAATTTGTAGGTCCTGGTTGTTTTACCGTTTAACCATGTCAGTGGCCTTGAGGCTGCTCAAAAACTAACACCAGAGCTAGCCACCCGGCCTATACGAACTTACTACTACACTACTACATTATTTTACACTACACTATTACTACTTTATTGTTTTCCCACTCTTCCACTTTGTGTTTTTATTTTCAATCATATTCAAAAAGGAGGTTCTTAATTCGACTATGTTTTTTTTTGTATGTATAATGTGAATTATGAATTTATTTTGGTGTTTATTTTTTTGTTTGGTAGATCCATAGAGTTAGCACCAAAGTAATAAAATACTTACTAAATGCTCAAATAAAAACTATGTTATACAGTATCTGGTTTTATATAGCATACGCGAGAGTGAGTGGAACTAGAGAAACGGATTGTCTGTAGGCACACACCAAATCACAAGTTGGAATGTCAAAGTGGTTAAAAATGGTTCCACTGTCTTTTGCGATATGATCGGAGATCAGGTTCAAATCTCTGATCATTTTACCTTCCTACTTTTTACCTTTTTGAATTTGGACAGCCGAGATAGCTCAATGCTAGTTGGTGAAACCCTTCGAAATTACGTAAGTTCGGGCGTTTGTCCATCTTTTTCTAACACCTTTTAAATTTCATATTTAAAGTGGGACGAAGTGATGTATGTATATATCTCTTTTTTATATTTTAGTACGGTTTCTAATACTTTAATTCTAATTCTATGGGTATATCATACTTAGAGATACGTAAAGGGTGGTCCCATTTTTTTAGTCTAAATCGATTGATATGTTTGAAAGATCATCAATTTCGATAAAATCCCTATCACTTGGATACCAGCATCCTACGACGATAATTTTTTCTTCGTATGATACTGGTTACCAAACTCTGGTATCATACGTGGCCGAAGGGATTTCGATAATATCTAAATGGGACCACTTCTGAAGTATGATCTACCAAAAAAAATAAACATCAAAATATTTTTCTTTAGGCTCATATGAGTACTTGGCAGCGTAGGTAATCGCATATTACACATAAAAAAACGTATAACTGAATTAAAAAATATTTTTTGAAGTCGGTTAAAAATGGTATACCTACATTGAAGCTTTTTAGCTTAGTACAGGGCAAGCAGGTAACCCCATGTGAGTACGAATAGTCACATGCTATAATCGAGATTTAGAAAGAGACCTTTTAACCGACGTACACTACATTATACCAACCACACGTACCCCGCAAAATGCACTTTTACGAATTATACATTTACAGTGTTGTGGGTCTGTGTGTACTTAGCGTTTACTGAGAATCGTTTTTTGTTTTAGGCACAGTACGAGTTTGCCATGGCACAAGTTAGCTTGGGGAAATATCATATCGCGGGGGCACATTTCGCCTGCGTTGCTGCTTCCGACGACGAGGAACTAGCAGATAAATCCTTCCAGTTTTTGCCAATGGTATGTACAAGGTTTTACCGCGCTCTGCCAGCTGAGTGGCAAGCCAATTAAATATAAATGTATACTAAGCGCCACACAAATCGGCGGATGGGAAGTTATGCGTAGAATGCTGCGCAAAAGCCGAAATATAGGTATGCGCGGGAGCCAGAGAGATGAGACTCCGGGGCACACCCGCCCGCCAACCTTATGCCTCCCGTGCGCTCCCTACGCCCGTGCTCACCACTACGACACGCGACGTCGGCATTGTGCACACATGCGCAATAATTAGCAAATCACAGCGAAGTGTCATCTGCGGCTAACTTCTCATCCGCCGATTTGTGTGGCGCTTAGTATACTTGGGACATCTTACACACAATCTCTAACCTCAAACTAAGCAAAGCTTTTAATATGGCTGCCAGAGATTGATATATATTTTTTTATATTATTATTGGTAATCAATTAGCACCCTTTTGAGGGCATATTCTGTACCTACATTAAAACAAACAACTTTTGTTCTAAAACATTTCCCAAATATCTACAAATTTACCAACAATTAAAAAAAATCTTGAATCAGTATATTTACAAATAAGTGTTTTTGACTAATCTAACTATTATTTACACATGTTTGGATATTTACACAGTACCTCCTCCAAAGGTCCAACGTGTGGGTGGCGGCGCGCGCGCTTTTTACATACAGGTTAATTTTGTTTAGACCAGTCAATTTTTATTTTGTAGGGAATTTTTAGAAGTCGTAGAACAAAATATGTTTTGATGTACAGAATATGCTCATCCAATTATGCTAATTGATTAACAATAGCCATGTAGATATACTTACATAGATAAAAATATCCAGATTGAGCAAACATCATAAAAATGCTTGCCCTAAGTGGGAATCGTACCCACGCCTCTTAGGGCCAGGAGTCAAGGTCACTAATCACTGGCCGAGGCATGCAATCAAATTCAATACCACTGAGATCAGATGAATGTGAACTGAACCTTATCAGTTTCGCCGCCTAGGGAAATGTCTGAACTTGGTCTAAAAATCGATCGCACCATCGACTTGGCATTTTTAGGGTTCCGTACCCAAGGGGTAAAATCGGGACCCTATTACTACGACTCCGCTGTCCGTCTGTCTGTCTGTCCGTCTCCAGGCTGTATCTCTGTGATGTATCTCATGAACCGTTATAGCTAGAAAGCTGAAATTTTGACAGATGATGTATTTCTGTAGCCGCTATAACAACAAATACTAAAAACAGAATAAAATTAATATTTAAGGGGGGCTCCCATACAACAAACCAGATTTTTTAGCCGTTTTTCGTAATAATTTTAATAATGATAACAGGTAGATGCTTAAAATTTTCACAGAATATTTAGTAAGTATAATAAAATTAAAATTAAATAAATGTTTAAGGGGGGCTCCCATACAGTATGGAACCCTCCGTGCGCGAGTCCGACTCGTAATTGGCCGATTATTTCTCTTCATGTTGATGCATCGCACGTTTTTGCGTCATCAACCGTAACGTCATATTCGCCATCAACTGGAACGTTTATTACAGCTATTGCGCAGCATAAACACTTACATAATGACCGGTTTACATTATTCTAGTCCAGCGATCGAGTCCAGCGCTGGATTGCATCTGGAATAATGTAAACTGTATGTAAGTTTCACAAGCGTTCCAGTTCAGTTTCATCTCTGGTAACTGAATTATAATAAGCCCAAATCGTTGCATAAAAATCGTTGCACGAACCGCACGAACGAGCGTTGTACTCGTACGAACCGCGTGTGAAAAATAGCTGTAAACTATGTAAATTAATACAGTCTATAAAAATAATTGAAAAGAAAATAGAATGAGAAATAATTGAATTTCGGTAAGAGCACGTCAAAATCTATGAAATTGCCAATTTTCAAAACTCCCGGAAAACTTTACAAGTAAAAATACCCAATGCCTGTACTAAAAGCTGTAAAACACGCGTACTATAAAGTTTTGCCTAAATGTTGCTAAGATTTTCGTCACCTCTAAACTCGCATTACATTTTGTAACATTTCCAACAATATGCCGAATCAAAAATATTGTGGCTGTGATGATAGCTACAGCTGCGGATAGCCCGATCCTAACTGAAGCTCATTTAACAGTTACACGAGGTTTAGGTATTATCCGCAGCTTGTAGCTAACATGTCACTTAATATTTATTTATTTAATCCACAGCTTTTGAAGGAGTTGAGCAACTCGGAACAGCTACACCTTTTGGCAGAGGAGTTGCATTGCGTGTTCCGCGTGGCTGTGACCGGATACTACGGGCCATCGCTTCAAGCTGCCGACGTGGAATGCGTGATCTGTTTCGAGGTCTTAGACAGGCCAGTCACCACGCCGTGCGGGCATACATTCTGTCGGAAATGCATTTTGAGGTCGCTAAAGGATGCCAATCAATGCGCCGTTTGTAGGCATCCTGTTTTGAAACTCGAAATAGACTTGGTGAGTTATTTTTCTACCTTAACCTATCCTATGATATCAAATATCGTCTAAGACTCATAAGAATTAAATATTCGTGTTGTTTTTCCAGACGTACGACAATAAGTTCGTGAAAGCGGCAATGGAGCTCGTCGGGCCGACGCCGCCATACGAGAAGTTGTTCGAGCCTCCCGTTGAAGATGACGATGCGCTCGATGACGATGTGACGCCGATCTTCATTTGCATCACTGCATACCCGTCGTAAGCATTTTTACCGACTTCCGAAAACGAGGAGGTATAGGCCGAATCAAACAATTAAGTCGCCGGCAGTGAAGTTAGTTACAAGTTGCGCAATATCCGATCGACGCGCAGCTGTATGTGAGCTTCAGTCAGGATTGGATATTGCGCAGCTTGTAGCTAACTTTACATCCGCTGACTTGTAAGATTCGGACTATACAATGTTCGTCTGTTTGTATTATTTACGATTAACGAGATGTTTGCCAATTGTGAACCGATTTTAAAAAAAAACTTTTTTTTATTTTGAACTGGTATACTCTCGCGATGGTCCCATTTAAATTTTCTCGAAATTGGCAAAAAACATAGCGTTTTCCTCTGTCTGGATAATACTTTGTATCTAAGTATGCATGTGCATTATATCAGTCTCTGGCAGCCATATGACAAGCTTTGCTTAGTTTGAGGTCAGATACCGTGTGTAAGATGTCTCCTGTTATTTATTTTATTTATAATATTTAACATACATCATTGGTTTATAACAAGCAATACACAAAATATCATGAAAGAGTCAAGGTTTCCAGTTTAGACAACTTACGTGTTCTTTTTCTCGTTTTTAGGATCCCGTGCCCCATACTAATTCTGAAACCGCCAAACTCGAATGTAATACGACGGCTTCTAGCTAACGGCAACAGGACCATCGGTCTAGTCACTGCCACTAACGACGGAATCATCGAGTGTGGCACAGTGAGTATTTTACCTAAGATCCTTACTGAAAATGGATCTACATGAAATGCAGTAACTCAGCTCTTATAGCTTAGTTTGACTAGGTGTTTGTCAGCGATCATTAGATCATTTGTCAACGTTTGGGATGTTGAGCAATGTTCGGGATGCTAAGCAACGTTTAGGATGTTAAGCAACGTTCAGGATGTTTAGCAACGTTCGGGATGTTAAGCATCGTTTGGGATGTTAAGCAACGTTTGGGATGCTAAGTAACGTTCGGGATGATAAGCAACGTTCGGGATGTTAAGTAACGTCCGGGATGTTAAGCAACGTTCGGGATGATAAGCAACGTTCGGGATGTTAAACATCGTTTGGAATGTTAAGCAACGTTTGGGATGCTAAGTAACGTTCGGGATGATAAGCAACGTTCGGGATGATAAGCAACGTTCGGGATGATAAGCAACGTTCGGGATGTTAAGCAACGTTTGGGATGTTAAGCAACGTTTGGAATGTTAAGCAACGTTCGGGATGATAAGCAACGTTCAGGATGTTAAGCATCGTTTGGGATGTTAAGCAACGTCCGGGATGTTAAGCAACGTCCGGGATGATAAGCAACGTTCGGGATGTTAAGCAACGTTTGGGATGTTAAGCAACGTTTGGGATGTCTACAGTCTACACAGTCTACCCACAAGATGGACAATAAATATAAATTATGTACCTCGTCAAGATTTGTTGATAAATGTAGGTAGAGGAGAAAACCCGGGTAGACGAAAGCAAAAACGTCGTATCAAAACGGAGACTCTCTTTCACTTCGTTCGCTCGGTCAACGATATTTGTTTATTATTCTTATACATACTATACTACAGGATGATTCGCGCACTGAAAACACGACTACCTCATTAACCCGACTACGTTTTGACCGAGTTGCATCGAACATGGTCACGGGTTTTCAGTGCGCGATAAGTTCCGTAGTAAATAAGAATAAAGTGTTTAAATGCCGAGAGTTTAAAAAATACAAATGTGTTTATTTTATAGCTGGTGCAAGTTCGCGACTGTGTCCAGCTCGAAGATGGCAACACTATTCTCTCGACTGTGGGCATAGTCCGTTTCAATGTCATCGAGACTGTCTATCATGAACAGTAAGTTTCGTACAATTTCCCTTTTAACCCACTTCAAAAACGAGTGGACTGTATATTTTTTGTATGAATGTTACGCGATTGTTCCTCCAATGATAATTTGATAGTTGCTTTTCTATTTGGTAGATCTTTAATTACTTATTTTTTTGTTATTTCAGAAATATATCATCCATATGACATGTTTAAGGATTTTAGGCTAATATGACGTTTTCGAAAACTCCATTGAACTAATACAAACTCTCGCTGAAAAACTCAGCAATGTACAAATGACATACTCGTACATCGATTTGAACGAACTGTTCAAATTTTGTACAATTAAAATCGATTCTGCTATTTATGGCGAAAACAGTTCTCTTTCTCATTCATACCTTGTTCGCAGAATGAACATGAATAACAGATATACATGGACAACATTGAATTTTTACAGGGCTATCCATAACTGTTGTACTAAGCTGAACATAGGTGATTCAGGCCATCATTATGAACAACTTATACTATGTGCTAAAGCGGAATTCTAGAACAAAAATCAGCTGTTTCATAGATTTTGTTGATTCAGAGTTGCAATTTATTAGGGAACAACTGATTTTTTTCTCAAATTCTGTGTTGACTTGGTTTTTAAAGTTGTGCGTAATAATGGTTTTAATCACCTCGTTTCCCATTGTGGTGTATTGTCAAGAGAGACAAGTTGAAAAATCGCGCACGAATGGTTCCCTATATCGAGAGTATTAAATCGAGCGTCAAAAAAACTACGTTTGTTGGAATGTATGGTAGTTGCTCTTAAATATTAATTTTATTATGTTGTTAGAATTTGTTGTTTTAGCTGCAAGAGAAATAATACACCATCAGTGAAAATTTGAACTGTCTAGCTATCACGGTTCATGAGATACAGCCTGGTGAAGTGTCCCGTTTTTACTTTTTGGATACGGAACCCTAAAAATGTAATTTTTGTGCAGGTGTCACCTCGCGCGAATAGAGGTGATACGAGATGTGATACCCATTGACAGCGACGTGCCAAGACTACAATCTCTGTGTACAACGATAACGAGCAAATTCAGCAGCTGGCTGTTGAGTCTGCCCAGCTCGCACAAAACGGAGATTGAGCAGACTTATGGGACGGTCCCTTCGAGTGGCGACGAAACCCAGTGGTGGAGAAACCCACATTCGCCCAAGTGGCTGTGGTGGATCATCGCTGTTCTACCTCTCAACGCCGATTTCAGAGTAAGTTTCCTGTTTTTCAGCTCACTTTCTTGTGATACTCACAATACATTGCAGTGTTCATATCTGTAGCGACTAACTTCGCTACATGCAGCGCCACTCTCTAGGCGCTTTGTGTAACTAACGTCAGTCAATCACAAGCCGAGGCCTGCATCACGTAAACAAAATTTACAGCGACGGTCGAACCTTATCAAGACCTAATGTTACACGGTCGGACAGCTAGCCCCGGGCACAACACCTCGCCCAGAGGAATACTACTTTGTGAGATGTTATCCTAACATTCCTAACGTGTCATGTAGTCATTTATTGAAAACACCATTTGTTACAAGTCAATGTCATTATATGTTGATATGGACAACCAGTAAGTCTATATGTCGAATACGAGATTATGCTTAGAATTCCTTTTCAGATTAAGGAATGAGATAATCCGTAAATGAACTAAAGTTAAAAATTCACTAAATGAGCATACGTAACCCAACAGATTAGCAAGTTGAAATGACAGTAGGCTGCTCAGATATGATTTGACTGTAACTTATGGTACATTGTCGGTCGAATCAAACTTCTTGGCGGCTTTGAAGATAACCCAATCTTCACGCAGCTGTTATGTGAGTTATAGGCCGCGTCACACAAGTTGGCAGAAATTAAGTTAGGTACAAGCTGCGCAATATCCAATCAACGCGCGGCTTTGTGTGAGCTTCAGTCAGGATTGGATATTGAGCAGCTTGTAACTAGCTTCATTTCCTCCACAGGATTGGATATTGCGCAGCTTGTAGCTGACTTCATTTCCGCCAACTTGTGTGACGCGACCTATACAATCAGGACTTTAGTTCGTTTATCATCATTCGGTCTATATAATTTTTTTGAAAAGAGACATAAATTTCGACCCGCGATTTCAACTCTATCGTCCCATCTTAATGCAGTCATGAAAACAGCTTTAAAATATCTCTTCTTATTTCGTGCTTACTGTGTAGTATTAATTTGTTTCCTTGGTGTTTCAGATACTGCTGCTCACATCGACCTGTCTGGAAAAGCGCATGCTCGCCATCGCTCGCCTTCTAGACACGTTGATCAACAACCCTAGATAGACCTGTCTGAATCCTTAGAAAGACTGATTTTTTAAATACCGATAGTATAATGATCAGTGCTCCGAAGAACTTTTTCGCCGCACCTACTTAAGCGTACAGGTCGCGGCTTATAAGTCTAGCGCTGAGCCAAGTGAGTGAGATGAGTTCAGTATGGCGGTCAACATGCGCAGCCATCCCCTCCACAGTACCCTCAGCGCTAGACTTACGTGCCGCTACGTGTTAGTCGCCGAATTCCACATTATCTAAAGTAAAATAACATATGTTTTATGAATTTTCGCATATAGACATATTTTGCAATGATTACCATAGAATTAAACACGTTTTCGTTTGTAAATATTTTATATTGGCGACTAGATTGAAAAATAACTGTTTTTGATCTGTTCTTTTAAATCCAGTTCTTTTCGTTCATTTCTCGATCTTACTAAAAAAGTGTAATCGTGTGATAAACAAATTCTACACATACTTTTTGGACATTGAAACCTTTTTATGTGAAATTGTGGGGGCTAGATGGTATTCGGAGTTTACATACGCTTTAATGCGCTCAAATGTTGTGGAGTTCTGATGGGTACTATTTGCCGTGGTTTTAACTGTCCCATAGTGTTCCGCTAGTAAACAGTTATGTAATACTTATGTTACAGACACGTTCCCTTAAAGGCATGGCAAAATATTAGGTTTATTCAAATTTTTGTTTAAAATAAATCTTTAGTGTATTTCCGCTCTATCGTGATATAAGGCCAACGCGAGAAATCCATTTCTTTTATGCTATTTACAGATAAACTACACATTGTGAGTTTACGAAAACTGATTCAGCCGCCATGAATAGGTAGTGTTTACGAGGTGCGTACATGCACACTGCATCAACTGATTAACATCTTAGTTTTTAGCTGAAGCACTTTTGTGCATAAACACTTTTTTTTTTTATTTAAAGGTGTATTCATGGTCGCTAAATAAGTGGTAAATGAGCGCATGAGTGTTAGTAATCTTATGATGAGTAGTTTATCTGTAAATGCACAAAATAACGAATTTCGCGCGCTGTTCGAGAGCAACGCCTGATTCAATCTACATATATTGAACTATACAGGGTTATTTCTAATCAATTAGCATCCTCTAAGGGGCTTGTTGTGTACATCAAAACTAACGACTTTTGTTCTATGACTATTAATAATAAAAAAAAAAATTGTTGTTCCATAGAAAAATATCGTTCACTTTCGACAAAATGTATGGAACAGCTGATGTTTTTTTTAGTTTAGACAAAAGTCGCAGAACAAAAGTTGTTAGTTTTGATGTACAGAATAAGCCCCTAAGAGGATGCTAATTGATTAGAAATAACCCTGTATTAAAGGTCGAATCAAACATTATATGTAACCCAATCCTCACGCAGCTATTAGTGTGTATAGTGAGCATCTGTCATGATTGGGCTATCCGCAGCTTGTAGCTAACATCACAGCCGCCAAGTTGTTTGATTCGATCTATAGGTTCATTCGTTATCGCCACAGCATTAAACTGTCCCACTGCTGGTCAGGCATACATATTTCACTACGCTGGGTGATGGTGAATTTGGAGACTTCGCACGTTTAAAGCATGGCCTATAACGAAACGAACCACCTTAACAAAATCATTTTGTTATAGTACATTATGATATAAGTGCGGTAAGTTGAAAATTACAGCCGAGGCGATATTGCTATCCCGAGCCGTAGGCGAGGGCTATAAGGAAGCAGAGGCTGTAATTTTCAAAGCGCACGTATGTCATACGACGTTTTATAACATATTTGCGAGGAAATTAATAAAACTCTGACTTTCTTAAACGAATAAATCTTTACTTGTCCACAAATTAGCGATGCGCGCGCATCAGCGTTTTTTTAGGCAAAGGTACAAAAACAGCCAGTATTACTAATAAAGTAAATTAATATTTTTGTGTTTTTGTTACAGATAAATGGTTGTAATTTATTGTCAAAATTAATTAAATTAAAGAATTAAATGTTTATTTTTTATATTTTATCTCCCAAAGTTATATTCATAAAAATTGACCACTTTTCTGACATAAAAACTCTTTGTTAAGATTTTAAAAAGTATCGTTCACTCGTGCGTTTTACATTACAATAACGCACAAGTGCGTAATGAAATACATTACGATATTGAAATCGGTGTAATTACAGCCACTTTACGAGCAAATATGTTATAAAATGTTTATGAGATGACGTTGTTGTGTTGACATTTAATGTGACAAGAATAATTCTGTTTAGATTTTAAGTAACGAAAATAATTGTGTTTAGATTTTAATTAGCAATAATTGTGTTTAAATGTTAAGTAAAAGTAAATTGTTTAGATTTTTAAGTGTAAATTTGAATATGATAATGTGTAACGCAAGTGGAACATTGTAGAGGGAATTTCTCATTCATCGTTTTCGTGATATCCCTTGCCCGTAACGTCTGTGATTTATACTATAAGAAAAACATAATAGTAATAAAAATATACATTTATAAGTGACTAGTTAATTGTACATGATGAAAGTGCAAACAAACATCTTGGGTTGTGGGTTGTGTAATTAACAAAGCGATCTCCACTCCAAGACCGGTGTGTAAAGCTTGAGCGTGTACACATTAGCAGGCCGGCACAGTTGGTTCGGCAGAATAGACAATGATGACTGGGTAAACAAATCATTATTATAAGCAGTCCGTTAGTTAGATTACAAAAAAATATTTGACACGTATTTTTTCTCATGTCAAGTTTCAACCTTGTCTAAGTTCGGAAGTGAGGGCTCGTGACGTCACTTCTCTGCCAAAAATCTATACTTATGTATGTAGCCGTGACGTTACGCAGAACTTTAACGCGCTACATCTTCATAATTTTAATTGACAAAACAAAAATACGTGTCAAACTTTTTTTGATAAATCTATCTGACGAACTAACTATATTTTTTAGTCATCTATCCTCTTTGTCGAGCAACCAAACTGATTCAAAATAATTACTACATTCGTTCGGCCATCAGATACAGATTCTTTATTAATAATTATTATAATCTTGCGTCTTTCTCCGTCGAGACATCGTAGGCTAATCTTTCATCAGATGAATGTTCGGGAAAAAGCCGCTCAATGCATTGGGCCATGAAGGCAATGATCGTTGTATGTTAGCAAGCCTTAGATAATATACCAAATTTTCAGTTTTTACAGAATATTTACAAATAAAATATTTATATCCGTAAAAGACTTGTTCGTTTAAAGAAATATAACTAAAAGGTGACCAAGCTACGCTCCGTGTAAAAGTAACAAAAATATCTGAATACGTTTCATCGAAATAGCTTGAGCCTTTTCTTAGATTTGAAATACTGTCAAACAAATAAATGTTCAATATACAATAATGACTTCGTTTAAAGGTAAGAAACTAGTAAAAACAAATTTGATGCAACAAAACTAGCTTACACCTTTAAATGATCAGTACTAATCTGTCGTGAATGTAATACTACATAATTATGTTAAAAGTTTAATGTGCCAAATGTAAAATTCTTACCTAGTTTGTATAATAAGTCGTTCATAAGATGTACAGATTAGTGAACGTAAGTCAATAAGAAATCTGGGACCAAGTCCTGTGTTAAACTTGATACTGTAAAGGGGACCAATATTTTGTAACCTATTTTCTTGTTTAGATGTTCATCGACTAACGCTTTGTCCATTCGCCGTATTATTTTCCTCCCGAACAATGTCGGTGCTACTGAGCATGCAAGATTACTTCAATAAGTTTCAGTTTTTTATCTATCTAATACATGTTATGATTGTAGCCAACCAAATCTGTTCCGACATGCAACATTGCCTAAAGTTACATACGTCCCGACAATGTGTCAATGTACTGTTGTCTGGTTGGAGTAGACTGCTAATAAGCTGTAATGTTGTACCGATCACACTCAAGGTCCGATTTGGTTGTAGTGTGACGTTTGGCTTCAACCAAACCAGAATATTGCTTTATTGAGTTAAAGTGAAAACAATCTCGGAAGCTCTCGGGGCCTGTTTTAAGCCCATTCCATTAAACTGACGCGAATTTGAACTGAGCTTATACATTATTCCGCCTTACGAAATTACAAATTTATATACGTTTTTGTATAGTTAATCGTGGATTGGACATTTCGTACTTTAGTCTCTGGTTAGCTGACTTGACCCCCTGGAATACTTAAAGAATGTGATTTAAGGATTCGTATTTGTCAGTTCATAAAACGCTCTTTTGAACTTCGCACGTTTTGGTCGTATACGGAACTTGTATGGAGTATTCGCAACTTCCATACACAACATATAGATTTTCCATACATTCTGTCCAAGTTACGTATACGTTCCCTGGTGTTCGAAGTTCAAAAAACGATCAACAGGAATGCCTACCAAATGTCTGGTAATAAAGCCTGCGATGCGCTAGGGCGTCTAGATATTTCGTCGACTTGAAAATTAATTTGTGATCTCAATAATAGTTAAATAATGTTCAGAAAAATAAACGTGTTTACATAATTAAATAATAATGCTTTTTATTTTTGCATCAAATGCCATAGCATAATGTAGAATCATAATACAATGAACTAGCTAAAACGGCGAACTTCGTTTCACGCAATATATCCTTATAAATTACAGTTTCATCTCAATCCGTTCGGTAGTTTTTGCGTGAAATAGGAACAAACATCCATACATACAAACTTACGAGTTTATAATATTAAGTAGGATAGTGGGCAAGGGTAGGTGGTTACCTATGTAGGTAGGTATACGTAATTAACTAATTCATAGACATACAATACTTATAGGCCGAATCATACAAGTCGGCAGATGTGAAGTTAGCTATAGGCTGCGCGTTATCCAATCCTGATTGCAGCTCACATAAAGCTGCGTGTTGATTGGATATCACGCAGCTTGTAGCTAACTTCACATCCGCTGACTTGTGTGTATTTTAAGCAGTACTAAGTTTAATATACTTGGTTATATTAGATATCAGCGGAGTAGTGATTTGTTGAGGTAGGTACCTACGGAGGGAGATTTTGGGGAACGTTGGTGTGGTCAAAGAGAGGGTAGAAAACGATGTCTTTCAAATTAGTTGTTCTTTAGCCTCAGATAATGACAAAAATGCTGTAATGAAAATAAATCACAATTAGGTAATTCATTTCAAAACTCGTTATCTTTAGGTAGTCAAGAAGTGATCGTAGAGGGTTGGACGATTGGTTGGGAGTGCCAGCGTAGTTCCTGGATCACCAAATATATACCTTTCTAGCATTCATTTCGACCTCAATAATTAGTAATTTGTGATATGAAGTCATTTTCCCTAAATCCCTGATTCAATAAAAACAACGCACATAATAGGTACCTCCTAGACCTACCTACTTGGGAAGTAGGTACCTAAGAAAAACATGCAACTATTACCCTAAAATAGAGCAAAATCCCTAAATTAATGTGGATACTCTTTATGTAATTATTTAGTGGAACCTTTGGCAAGTGATACACTCGTATCTACCTAATGCGGTGAATCCTGTTTTTTTAACCAACTTCCAAAAAGGAGGAGGTTCTATGTTCGTGTGTATGTATTTTTTTTGTGTATGATCATCGATAATTTCGCCAATTGTGAACCGAATCGAAAAATTATTTTTTAGTTCGAAACAAGGTTTAAATAAAAAAAAAAATGTGACTGACTACCCATTTAAATTTTACAGAAATCGGCTGAGCCGTTTTTGATAAATCAACAATAATTAAACAATTCGAGCGAAATACATATTCTAATTTTGTACACGATGAAAGGCGGATTTGCCATTTTTTGCGAAAAATAATTATGTACCTAACGACTCCACTGCTTTACTGAGGCATGAATTGAACTTGACTGTGAGTTCGACTTGGACTTGGACTACCTGTGGCCAAAGATAGAAACTAGGTACCTAGGTATCTATGAATGTGACTTTAGAACTTCCAAGACAAAATTAAGAAGCGCTAAAAAGATAGAATCCAGGCCGGTATGACTGACTTACATAAAGATTAAATCTTTATAAATAATAAACTTTGTTCTGTATTGTATAAATCAGGGTCGCCAATTTATGATTTATTTTTTCCCATGGAAATTTCCCGTTCCCATTGAATACCCAATTAAAAACAATAGAGTCCCGTTTTTCCCTTTGGGTACGGAACCCTAAAAAAACACCCTAATGCACATTGATAGTTCGCCCTACGTCCAGAGGATAGCGATTTGAGAGAGGTACTTTTGTTGAAGCCAGGCTCCGCGCTGGGACCCCTTCCCTAGGATTGCGATTTTGCAACGTAAAAAGAAAATCTTAAAAAATCAAAAAAAAGAAAACGAAACAAAAATTATCCTAAAACGAAACTGGGGAATTAGTGGGGAATCAGGATATTTTTTGTCCCCAATTTGTAGATTTTGACTTCAGTTTGTGGGGAATTAGGGACATGAGCATTGGCAACGCTGTTGTGCTAAAATATTAAAAAATATTCTTGTTGGGGCTAAAATCGGCTAAACTGCTAAAACGGCTAATTATTCATCTCTTACAATATTTATGTTATTGTTTTGATGTAGAAATGGTGGTTATACGATGGAAAAACCCGTGTCGGGGCGGAAGACGATGTTGTGAGAATATAGGAAAATTCTTTACACTATTAAGGTGGGTGTACATCGTAAATTATTGTTAAGTCTAGTTGGCCCTGATTATAACCTAAATAAGAATGGTAAAATCTCGTTTTTCTATCAGATTTAAATAATAAAACTACCGGCGACACTCCTGAATTGAGACAACACAAACCGATAAAAAACGAAAAAGTTTATAGGCCGGTCCATCCAAAGAATTAAATGGATTGGTCTGTAGCTGTACTTACTTCCCTTTTATCAAACTAGGTACAAATAAAAATACAAAAAGGTTTACATTTCACGACAAACACAGATAATTATAATCAGTAGGAGGCTTCAAACTCAGCTATCTATAGCTGTATCTAAAGGTCCAATGTTGAACTTTTAGCGTTAATAATCCAATATCTGACCTAGGAGATAAGAAAGCCTTCCAGTCTTCTTATAAATTGTATGTGCTGAGATAACTTATCTTATGGTTCCTAAGTACAATATAGGCCAAATCTAAAATATGTCATAAATCATATATCTTGGTGGCTGTGATGTTAGCTACAAGCTGCGGATAACTCTATCCTCACACTGCTATTAAGCGAGCTTCAGTCAGGATTGAGCTATCCTCAGCTTGTAGCTAACATCACAGTCGACATGTTGTATGATTTGGCCTAAACTCTTCTGTACTTACTCCAGATGTGAACTTACAATTTGAAATATTTTCTGTACCTACTTACTCCAGATGTGAACTTATAAATTGAAATATTTTCTTCATTAAATCAGAACAAACAAATCTGCATCTGCAGATTAAATAATACTTACTATTACTTACATTGTATTGTGTTAATTATTTAAGTAAGTATATACAATATGTCCTAAAAGTTAATTTGTTTGTTTCAGGCTAAAAGTAAATTTAGCTATGTCACAATTCACATTTACCATCTGTTGTCTCACATACAATGAGCATATGAGCTATAACTATGCGATTGACTTCATGCTAGAGCCTCTCTATTGGTTTGTGGATAATTTTGCAAAGTATTTAGGAAAAGTAAGTAAAGCAACATGTCACTTTTTAAATAGTTTTATTTAAGTAAGTTAATTCCCTATTATATGTATTAGTGTGCTTGCAACACATTTTTCAATAACTTCTGCTTAACTGATTGCTATGACCTTCTCAGATCAAAATTTTTTCACAAATCTCATTTTATACACCATCTGATATAGACTTACTGCATTAGCGCTGTAATTCCAAAGTAGATCTTGGACTCTGACACTATAAGGATGTTGCAATGGAATTAGACGTCCCGCCAGTACCAGTTATACTCATATACACACTCTTCGTTATTAACTTATTTGTAATATATTTATGTTTCTAAGTATGTTTATTTGAATGTATTATTAGAAGTATTAATGTATGTCTATTATTATTATAAGTTTTATTGTTTATTAGAGTAGTAACTATCTTTTATTTAAAACATTTACACCAAAGTGGGTTGTCTGAAAGAGATTGCTTTTAGCGACAAAACCGCTTTGTGTGCCTTTTCTGTCTTTGTTTCTTCTGTTATGTTTTCCTATTTGTTGGTGTCAATAAAGTGTAGTTGTATTGTACCCCTGGCATGGCCAAGTTTTGGCGAATAATAATTTTACAATTTTACATTTTGATATTTTAAAACATTATGTTTGCAGGTGTTTGTGTTCTGTGTGACAGTTCTGACAACAATGGTGGTATCAATAGCGTACTGGGTCGGTCTGCCGTACTGGTGGGAACGATCGCCCGCCACTACGGTCTTCCTCGTGCTATTTGGGAACTGGCTGCTGCTAAACATAATGTTTCATTACTACATGGGCGTCGCGACGCCGCCTGGGTACCCTCAACCGGTATTTATTATGATGATTATTATACTAGTAGTTCTCCGAACAGTAGTTCTAAAAATATGGTTCAAGGTATCTCGCGACACATTTCTTTATTATAATTTTCATAAACCTAAATCTCGACTCGCTTTTGACCGATATGGTTCATATTCGCAAATCTTGTTAGCATTTAGATACTAATATATTATCCAAAAATATGTAAACCGGCTGATAATTAACGTGACGGTAATTCTCCCACCTTTTTGAAGGAAATATCGAAAGTCACCGACGGCAAAAACAAGTATTACATTAAAACAAGCTTTTACAGAACAAGTCCTCGCTAAGACAAATCGAACGAGCCGAAACTCGATAGAGTTGCGTCGTTTCATTACTGAGTTCCTATGAGCACCTTCCAGCTCCATCATCAGACCATGGTTACCATTGAAAGACAAACTACTCGCCAAGAACATTCAAATGAACCTAAACTCGATGAGGTTGTGTCGTTTCATTGCTAAGTTCCTTTGGCCACCTTCCAGCCCATCATAAGATCAGCACCATGTCATCATAATATTACATTGTCATGCGATTTACACATGTATGCAAAATTTCAGCTCAATCGGTAACCAGGAAGTGGGTCAAATTTAACTTGCAACATTTGATTACAAAACCAGAGACAATGGGTCAGGTGAAAGTAAATAAAAGCTTGTAAAAAACTATTAATATATATATTAGTGAATAAAGATAGATAATTCTTTATTAGTTTAACCACAATTACAATACAAAAAACATATGAAAAATAAAAACATTACAAAGTTATACTAAATGGCGGCCTTATCGCTTCAAGCGGTTTCTTCCAGGCAACCAAGAACGGACAGGAAATAGAAAATTAACAAAACAGCGGCCTTAACAAAAAGAATTTAAAACTAAACAATGAACACTTATAACAAACAAACCAATAAATAAATAATATTTATTGAAATAAGTACAAATGCCTACCTAGACACATAAACATACATGTATTACATATTACATAATACAAAAATAAACTTACTTATATGATTACATACTATTATTACTGATACTTACTTAAATAAATAAATATATAAATCAAGCAGAATCAATAATGTACCTAAGAAGACAGGTAATGCAATT
Source organism: Hypomecis atomaria (assembly GCA_964007245.1). NCBI lineage: Eukaryota > Metazoa > Arthropoda > Insecta > Lepidoptera > Geometridae > Hypomecis > Hypomecis atomaria. Next base: position 14,744,025 of record OZ023280.1, read on the forward strand.
TGACTCTTTGTTTGAACTCATTCAGTGATGGGGCGCGTCTGATGAAAGGCTATTTTTATTTTTTTAATAGAACATGAGTACCAAGTTTCGTCGAGATTCGTTGAAAAATGCGACACCTCTAGAGGAATACCAACATTTGGACCGACGAAAGCAAAATCGCCGCGTTAAAACAGAGATTTTTGCTATCGCTCTATCAATTATAGGGTAAATCAAACTCTGTGTCTGTGAAGTTAGCTACAAGCTGCGCAGATCCCTTCTCGCACAGCTGACAGCGAATTTGTTACTGCGCATTGACTCGCCCCGCGTTCACAGACGCCATAAAGTTTTCTTCGGCCTATATTAGCAAATAGCTGACTCAGCAAAGGTTTCGGTCTATGACAGAGACTATAGTGCGTTCCATAACCGCTGAGAAAGAATCAGTTGAAATCTACTGATGAAATTGGTACAGTCATAAAAATAATACATAAATTATTACCTGAACAAAGGCACGCAATTATTCTATTTTAAAAACCACCAGAGTAAAGTGATGTTTTAAAGCAAACTTATTAGGTTCGCGACCCTAGGTCTGAGCAGTTATGGAAAGGACTATTATACTTAAAAATTAAGTATTCATTGTGATATAAAAAAATAAGATAAAATATTAAGTAGCCTTGAAATTAGGATTAAATGGTGAAACTGATCATTATTCCTGTTTATTTTTATTATTCTATCTTTTGATATTTCAGGGAATCCAAACATTCGAAGTGGCGAGTATTTGCCGCAAGTGTATATCTCCAAAACCTCAAAGAACACATCATTGTTCCGTTTGTGACCGATGCATTCTTGCCATGGACCATCACTGCCCATGGCTTAACAACTGCGTCGGATACTTTAATGCCAGGTTTGTTTTTTAATTATTAATAGTGCACACATTTATCAAAAGTGCAGTGCATTGTGCAATAAACGAATCTAAATAAATAAAATGAAAATATTGAATTAAGTGATTTTTACTTGCTCTCGCACTCGCCGCAGTTTTCACGGGTAATGTTTAGCAGCCGACGGTAGAATCTCGGATTTAATTAACCCTGAGAATGTCTCCTTCGGCTGCCTGCAGTCCTCGATACTTGTTCTTTATCTGAGTTCCTAGTGTAGCTTGAATGTATTATGTAGGTTCGTAAATCCAGGATCTGACTTGGCTGAAAAATAGAGGTAGATATCATAATTATGCTATAAGGGAGCCGCTTCCTTATTTTGTACGCGTTCTGGTGGTCGTAATCGCTTTTTCTCCAGCTCGCGACACGAGAGCGAGCGGGAGGAAAAGCGAAGCCGAACGTCAGAACTCGAATACAATAAGGTACGTAAGGTAGCCGGTTGTACCGAGTCTACCTGAAGCTTTGCGTGCCTACTAGTCAGCTGCGTCATTTTTATTGCATCCGCTGTGTCCTCTAATCTACTGGAGATGTCATGAATATAATTTATATAATTATAAAAACTAATCTCTGCCAAGGAGATTTATCCTCATTTACTCACTTAGGACAGGCGACAAATCAGAATAGTTAATTTTGATTGCCTCTTCAATGATCTATTTTACTATGTTCTTTTTTTATGATATTTTTATTTATTTCAGGTACTTCTATCTATACATGGTGTACATGTTGGCAGGGGTTACATTTATTGTGGTGGCCGGCTTGGACCTGGGATATTCGGTGCTGTGGCTTAACGACACAGGTAAATAAATCATTAGAACAAAAAAAGCAGTAGAAACTTAATGCAATACAATACAAGAATCCGTTATTGTTACCACAAGAAATAAAAAGTAACAAGAAAAACGACAGAAAAAAGGCACAAAAGGCGGTCTATCGCTAAAAGCATAAAGCTAAAATGTATGAGATTTGATGTCATTTTTTTGGTAAGAACTGTTAAAATATAGTTAAAAATTTGCCGAGATTTATCAAAATAACTGACATCACCAATCGAGATAACAAAGTTAACTTTTCATACCACCTGCTCGAAAATGACCCATTATATGTCATAGAATCTCAACTTAAAACGAGTCATTATTTTCTTAACACAATTTCGAGGGCTATGGCAGGTCAATAATGTTGTATGAAACTCCCTAGGAGTTAAAGTGATTTAAATTTGGAACGTCTAATTCGTATGAAAATCTCTTAACTTAGAACATTTAAGGACATCGTAAAGAGGTTTCATTTTGCAAAATCAAATATAACCTTTCTTTACATTGCACGGCAACTGGCATTGTAAGGAGGTTGACTTCACAGAATAAAACCTCTTTGGTGCCCGTACCAGTTCGATTTTATAGAATAAAACCTCTTTGCAATGCCCGTTTAGGCTATGATAATCGAGCTGGCCATGGTCTTATTTTTTTTTTCATGTAGGTAGTGTTTTCACTATCTTTTTTTATAATAAATTGTGTGCGATTCTATGAAAATTAGTAGGGACATTCTATTTTATTTTATTTTATTGTGAACAATACCGAGTTGTCTAATGTGAATTAGGCAACAAACACTTAGTGAATTTATGACGTAAGTATTACTCATATTCTTGGGGTTATATTTTCTCGCAGGTTGTATGAGAAGTAGAGTATGGACGTCTAGAACCAAGCTTGTCTGCGTCTTGGGCGACTTGAACCCCTCGCTTTACTCAGGACTCTAAATAAAGCTCTCGTCACACAGAGCCGGGAACGATCGCGATCCGGGACGGGAATTTTTTGTAATATTCGAATTTGTATGCAACCTGCCACATCATAAGCGGGCGCGATCCTTTGTACTAGATCGCTATCGGATCGCTTTCTCGCGTTTCCCGCCTCTGTGTGACCCGGCTTTAAGTACATAATCTACTATCATCTCTCTCTAATTCGTGTCGTAACAATGCATCTCATTCAGAATATCTCGATAGACTTGTTTAGGTTAAAATCCAAAGTAAAAATAACCACAGAGATCTCCAGAAGGATAATGTGGTCGATTGAGATAATTTGATAAAGATGCATTGATTTAATACGCCACGAGTTAGATTGAGATAAGAAAACTCAACTAGCATCCGCGTTAGAATTCTATTAGTTTCATTTATTTTGTGTAAATAATGGTTTTACTTCCACATCCAAAAGAAGCATTAATGCTTAGGTTAATCTTATTAAAAAAAATTAATAATTTGTTATAATACCTTACTCATAAGCTCTACATATCAAATTTTATCGAAATCTGTTATTACGTCTTTGTTTTATTTATAATTATACAGGGTCATAGGTATTAAACGCAAAACTTTTTTAGTATATCTAGACAACCAACTTTTGTACTACGACTTTAGAAAAGTGGTGTAGATTGAAAAGTAGTTAGTGTGTTGTACCAAAATCTTAACTAAATGGGTCATCTTTTGGTATAACTTGCCGAGGGTAGTACGGCACATTTTTAATTTTTTTATGAAGAGTCATAGTTCGGTGATTTTTTTTTTTTTTATTATGGCTTGAAGAAACTATGCTAATTTTAACTAACTTAGTAATATTTTATGCTTGATTTATGACAGCGATTCATTAGAACGTTTATTTAGGATTATGTTCCGTAAATAAATTACCGTAAAATTGTGAAATTTATAGTCACTGTACCTAAAAATATGGTTCAAGGTATTGATTTTCCTCATTTTTAGGGTTCCGTACCCAAAGAGAAAAACGGGAACCTATTACTAAGACTTTGATGTCCGTATGTCCGTCTGTCTGTCTGTCACCGGGCTGTATCTCATGAACCATGATAGCTAGGCAGCTGAAATTTTCATAGATTATGTATTTCTGTTGCCGCTATAACAACAGATACTAAAAATAAAAGAAAATAAATATTTAAGGGGGGCTCCCATACAACAAACCTGATTTTTCAGACGTTTTTCGCTCTATATTAATAATGGTAACAGGTAGATGCTTGAAATTTTCACAAAATATTTAGTTTCATATTCACTTCAATAATAAATAATAAAATTAAAATAAATAATTAAGGGCGGCTCCCATACACTACGGAACCCTCCGTGCGCGAGTCCGATTCGTTCTTGGCCGATTATTATTTTGTTTTAGCTGTTCAAATTCAAATAACCGATTGAAATTTTTTTCACATTTTTCCCGTGACTGGTGTGACCTCCCCTCTTGAGTTCTGGAACACCCTGTATAATGATGTGATTTTCTCACACATACCACAATCATGAAATTATTAATATTGATGATCAACTTATACAAGATTTTATTATTTCCAGGTGGTTTATTACCTAACAACGATCCGGATTTGATCGGGCACCCGGTCCGGATCAACCAGAGCGGTGCGATCATTCCAATAAAGGAGTTCGTGGAGTACGACGGATGGAATTCTCCGCGGGAACACAACTTGCCACTGCCGCCCGTGACTGAAGCGCAAAGGGTCGCCGCCCACCCTTGGAAGCGAAAAGCGGTCATTTTCATGGCGATCACTTGCCTCGCTGTCATGTTTGCACTCGGCACCTTAACCATCATGCATGGCAAGAACATAGCCCGAGGCGAGACCAGCGTCGAGTCGCACACTAACACCAAACTACGGAAGATAGAACCGAACTTCAGGAATCCCTATAATTTTGGGCGAAGGAAAAATTGGAAGCTTTTCCTTGGTGTTACTCAGGGGAGGACTTTTGTGAGGCACGTTTTGTTTCCATCAACACACGCGCCTGTAGGTAACGGAGTTACTTTCCATACGGTACATAATCTCACGGCAGAGGACTGGCCTTGACTCTAACACTAGGGCTGGCCCGACCTATACGAAGTTATTTTTTACTGGTCTTGAGCGGATTGGTAAGGTCATTCAGTTCACTTTATCTTGGCGCTGTTCTTTAAGTTGTATCGTGAGCCAAAAAGCCAAACTGAAGTATCTATAAGGTGGCTTACGTAGTATCGTGCATCAGTTTGCATGATAAGACTTTAATAAAATATACACAAGTATATAAGGTAAATATATAAGGTCGCACTGCATTGCTGACATTGTCGATTACTGTCGCTCACTTAACAATGGTCAATATTTTAGAGCTGTGATATTTAACCGTTAATAAGTTTATTCTCTATCAAGGAAGGTATAGGCCGAGTCAAACTTCTTGGCGGCTGTGAAGTTAGCTACAAGCTGTGCAAAACTCAATCCCTACTGAAGCGCACTTAGCAGCTGCGCGAGGATTGGTTTTTGCACAGCTCGTAGCTATCTTCACAGCCACCAAGAACTTTGTTTCCACATGGCATATACCTGACAGAGACTTAGCAGAGCAGATGGATTGCATCTTGTAATAAAACATCTGCAGTCTTTGAATGTTTACTTAGACACTGAAAATGACAAGTCTTGCAGCCAAGCAATGATATTTTCAAGCTTTAGTTAAAGCTTAATGAAATAAACGGAAATATTATAAAGAGAAAAAAGGACAAATATAAGAGGCTGGACAAAAGGAATATTATTACCTATAAGTCCGTCAGTTAGGTTACAAAAAAATTTTGGACACGTATTTTTTTTTTATTTTGTCAATCTGACAAAAAGTAGCACAGATCAGCGAGCCAAAGTTCGTGAGTGTGAGTGTTTCGTTCGTGATATCACTTTTAGGTAAAAAGTCTACCTAAGCGTGTAATCACGCGGAACTTTAACGGGCTAAAATATGTTTTCATTATTTTGACAAAAGGAAGTTACCAGTACTCAATTAAGCACACCTATAGCACGGTCCATTGTCTAATAGGAACACATGCGCATCTAATAGGTACCCACCACCATCACCAGTGCCCATTCTACATAATCGTGAGATTGATCCTAGCGTCTTTCTTATTTTTTGTGCTATATTACACAGTTTCATAACGCAAGACGCATCTATACTCAGCACCATCACCAGTACCCATATCAACATAACCGTGAGATTGATCCCAGCGTCTTTCTTATTTTTTGTGCTATATTACACAGTTTCATAACGCAAGTCGCATATATACTCAGCACCATCACCAGTACCCATATCAACATAACGGTGATTTTGATTCCAGCGTCTTTCTTATTTTTTGTGCTATATTACACAGTTTCATAACGCAAGTCGCATATATACTCAGCACCATCACCAGTACCCATATCAACATAACGGTGATTTTGATTCCAGCGTCTTTCTTATTTTTTGTGCTATATTACACAGTTTCATAACGCAAATCGCATATATACTCAGCACCATCACCAGTACCCATATCAACATAACGGTGATTTTGATTCCAGCGTCTTTCTTATTTTTTGTGCTATATTACACAGTTTCATAACGCAAGTCGCATATATACTCAGCACCATCACCAGTACCCATATCAACATAACGGTGATTTTGATTCCAGCGTCTTTCTTATTTTTTGTGCTATATTACACAGTTTCATAACGCAAATCGCATATATACTCAGCACCATCACCAGTACCCATATCAACATAACGGTGATTTTGATTCCAGCGTCTTTCTTATTTTTTGTGCTATATTACACAGTTTCATAACGCAAGTCGCATATATACTCAGCACCATCACCAGTACCCATATCAACATAACGGTGATTTTGATTCCAGCGTCTTTCTTATTTTTTGTGCTATTATATTACACAGTTTCATAACGCAAGACGCATCTATACTCAGCACCATCACCAGTACCCATATCAACATAACCGTGAGATTGATCCCAGCGTCTTTCTTATTTTTTGTGCTATATTACACAGTTTCATAACGCAAGTCGCATATATACTCAGCACCATCACCAGTACCCATATCAACATAACGGTGATTTTGATTCCAGCGTCTTTCTTATTTTTTGTGCTATATTACACAGTTTCATAACGCAAGACGCATCTATACTCAGCACCATCACCAGTACCCATATCAACATAACCGTGAGATTGATCCCAGCGTCTTTCTTATTTTTTGTGCTATATTACACAGTTTCATAACGCAAGTCGCATATATACTCAGCACCATCACCAGTACCCATATCAACATAACGGTGATTTTGATTCCAGCGTCTTTCTTATTTTTTGTGCTATATTACACAGTTTCATAACGCAAGACGCATCTATACTCAGCACCATCACCAGTACCCATATCAACATAACCGTGAGATTGATCCTAGCGTCTTTCTTATTTTTTGTGCTATATTACACAGTTTCATAACGCAAGACGCATCTATACTCAGCACCATCACCAGTACCCATATCAACATAACCGTGAGATTGATCCCAGCGTCTTTCTTATTTTTTGTGCTATATTACACAGTTTCATAACGCAAGTCGCATATATACTCAGCACCATCACCAGTACCCATATCAACATAACGGTGATTTTGATTCCAGCGTCTTTCTTATTTTTTGTGCTATATTACACAGTTTCATAACGCAAGTCGCATATATACTCAGCACCATCACCAGTACCCATATCAACATAACGGTGATTTTGATTCCAGCGTCTTTCTTATTTTTTGTGCTATATTACACAGTTTCATAACGCAAGTCGCATATATACTCAGCACCATCACCAGTACCCATATCAACATAACGGTGATTTTGATTCCAGCGTCTTTCTTATTTTTTGTGCTATATTACACAGTTTCATAACGCAAGTCGCATATATACTCAGCACCATCACCAGTACCCATATCAACATAACGGTGATTTTGATTCCAGCGTCTTTCTTATTTTTTGTGCTATATTACACAGTTTCATAACGCAAGTCGCATATATACTCAGCACCATCACCAGTACCCATATCAACATAACGGTGATTTTGATTCCAGCGTCTTTCTTATTTTTTGTGCTATATTACACAGTTTCATAACGCAAGTCGCATATATACTCAGCACCATCACCAGTACCCATATCAACATAACGGTGATTTTGATTCCAGCGTCTTTCTTATTTTTTGTGCTATATTACACAGTTTCATAACGCAAGTCGCATATATACTCAGCACCATCACCAGTACCCATATCAACATAACGGTGATTTTGATTCCAGCGTCTTTCTTATTTTGACGTGACAACGTCTTATAAATTGGTTTGCCGGGTGACACTTCAAGAAACTGCGTTACGCTCCGCTCACGTTATGCTCTCATTCGTCTCAAAGTCGTTGTCACGTAAAACTTTCGCCCGTATACCGACTTTACAGGCAACCAATTTTTTTTTGTGCTATATTACAGTTTCATAACGCAAGTACGTCCACGCCATACACAGCCTTCAATGTGACTGGCCGGGTAAGCCAAATCTTACAGTTCTGGCACACTGTAATTTCTGCACTTTCCAAGTATGACGGTGTTATCTAGTTGAGCGCAGCGCGACAAATCATTAACTTAAGGTTTTTAATATATTTTGATAATCTAACTAACAGACTAAATATATGTTTGTGTCGTCTAAACTCTAGCCTATTTAAACGTTATTACACGGTTATTTTTTATTAAGACTGGAAAAATATTAGTGTAGAATAAAAACTATTTGTGATTCAAATGCTATTTGAGTATGTGTGTTGGAAGTTATCGAATAATTCTTTGCATCTTTATTTATAATTTATTTATTCACGAATATGCTAATAACTCAAGAAACTACTTATTGTACTATAATGTTCTCACTGTGTTGATATACTATCAAATATACAGGGTTATCCAGAACTGGTGTACTAAGCCGAAAAGAGGAGGTGGTGATTCAGACCACCAATACAGACAACTTTTAGTGTGGGGCCAACCTTGAACTAAAGAAAAAAACAAACGTCTGTTTCATATGTATTGTCCATTACGAGTAGTAATTTTTCAAAATTAAAATCGTTTCATAATTGGTGGAGTAATCGCATAACATCTGCAATGTTATTTCTTTGCGAAACAACGGTTATAAAATCATCCTACGATATATACACGAAGTGTGTTTTTTGACGTAGAGATCTTAAGATAAATGAGCATTCCATCAGATTTATAATATATTTTACTTTAAAAAAAAATATTTTACGTTGGTACGTCCGCAAATTTATCCGTCGGACTGTATATTGCGACCGCTTTAGCGCTAGTATGTAGCTGTAGCGAGATCGCTTAGTATACAAAACCCAGAAAGAGTTACGAATATTAATAAAATCGGTCAAGAGCGAGTCGAGCTATAGGCTAATGAAGATTCAATTAAACAGATACTAGGTGTACTGTTTGGAGACATACTAGTTAAGTATAATTTGTAATAAAGCTCTTGAATATATTAATAAACGCATTGAATCTGGTAGGATTTATACTAGTCATTAGGCTATAAATAGGGTGTACTCGTATTTAAAATAAGTCGATTAGAATCATGCAAATAATAGATTAGACACAGAGTGCTGAAACTTTCACGAGGTACGTATATGTTAATACACCATGAATCTACTATAGAGTGGACCTAGTGTTAGAAATAATTATTTTTCGCAAAAAATGGAACTTCAACCGTTTACACAATCCGAAAAGTTTGCACGATTGATGTGACATCCATGTACGTTGTTATAGATTTATCATAAAAGGCTCAGCCGATTTCGATGAAATTTAAATGGGTGGCCCCATACTTCCCTCGGGAGTATACCCTTTCGAAATATATATATATATATATATATATATATATTTAAATCGGTTCACAATTTGGCGAAAATATCGATGTACATACAAACTTATAACCTCCTCCTTTTTGGAAGTCGGTAATTAAATGACATTATTGCTGTATAAATAAGGTTCAAAATTTAGGACTAAGGTAATTATAATTATACAAAAATATACAGGGTCACAGGCTAAGTCGACCTATTCCTATTAAGGGCGTGAAGTTTACATTGTTTCTGACTGATTTGTCTATGAAACACCCCATCTTATATCTACCGTTTTTGAAATATTTTAATTAAATTGTTTTTAGTAAAACATACCCGATTTTCGGCTATCAGTTTAGATTTTTTGAAATGTGTAAGTCTTATTTCTACTATTATTTGATTCTTACATATACGATAAGACGTTGTATGACCTCAGTAATCATTATAGTACGGAAAATGAATAAATAAGTCGTTGTAGACGATTAAAATGTATAAAAAGGAAGAAAAAATCAGAATTTTTTCTTTTAAAGATATCTAAAATTCCTTGGATATCTCCAAAGATTTTGACAGGGTCTGGCATGAGAGCCTTATTGGCAAGCTTCCTTCTTACGGCCTACCTGCTGATTTCTGCGCTTGGATATCAGATTTCTTGAGGAATCGGTCGACACGAGTAGTTGTAGATGGCTGCTCGTCTGACCAAAGGGCTGTCAATGCCGGTGTTCCTCAGGGGTCAGCGTTCTCTGCGACATTCTTTCTATTGCATATTAACGACCTGCTAAAGCCCGGTAACTATAGGCACTCGTATCGTCCGATTCCTCAAGAAATCTATAAATATTGTAATGTTATAAATAATCTATTAATATTCCATAATACATATTTAAATCGTCTACAGCGACTTATTTATTCATTTTACGTACAATATTGATTATTGAGGTCATACGACATCTTATTGTACATGTAATAATCAAATAATAGTAGTAATAAGACTTACACATTTCAAAATACCTAAGCTAAGGTAGCCGAAAATCGGGCATGTTTTATAAAAAAAAAAAATTAAATTCAAATATCTCGAAAACTGTTAGATTTTGGATGGGGTGTTTCATAGACAAATCAGGCAAAAACGATGTAAACTACACAACTTTAACAGGAATAGGTCGAGTTAACCTATAACCCTGTATACTCGAAGGTAGATTTTATTGTTACTGTAAATAAATAAATAAGCTCCGACTAGAACGCTGTTAGATTGTGGAAGTCGTGTGTTGAAGAAAAAAGGCAGTCAAGTTTTAAATACACTTTTATTTCCTTCTAATACTACATGTAACAAGATTAATCAACTAAGTCTACTTATATATTTCGAAAACAAACAAAAAACTATATAATCGTACGAAACAAACAAATATTAACATCTAAATAGTGGCTAGAATAAATTATACTATGTTATTGCACCCTGGTCATATGGAATGTTTCTTTAATACATTAGTTATTGATATGGCACAATAATATAAAACTGTCTGTAAAATATGTATTGTTGTTTTTTTTTTATTTTATATGCTATGTTTGCTAATACAGGCTGTTGCTTTACAAAATGTAGGAACTGTTAGAGGTACATACTCATCATTATGAACAACTTATTGTAGGACCCCGAATACGCGAAAAAATAAAATTAGCTGTACCAAACAAATAGTTCATCGACTCTCGACAAAATGTATGGAACGAGTTCTTTTATTTCAACATTTCGGGGTTTAACTCATAGTAAAAGTTGTTCATTCATGATGAATATAAATATACTTACATCGGAGAATCTCCGCCCTTTGTCTAAGCAACACAATGTATACCTAACTGTAAAATGATGAATTCTAAAAATTGACTGATATTAAGTAATTGAGTATACACAAGGTGTTATTAATTGTTATGTGCAGTGCAGGAACTTTCAAAGGTGTTTATCATCATTATGAATAACTTTTAATTAACTGTTCGCAATTCCGCAGGTGGGCCTTGGAAAAGTTGTTCATAACTACAAGTGTATACACCTCCTGTATATAAGTATCTAATTCCATGCTCTTTACAAAGCTACAAACTGTATAGGTATGTTGAATATTTGATTAATGCTATTGATGTTATAAACCGAACCACACTTTTTGGTGGCTCTTCCGTCGACTAGAGAAAGGCCCAATACATAAATAAAATAAAAAGTATTAGTAAATAAGTTAGTAGTACACTTAATAGTATTATTACTAGACAAAAACTGAGTACTTAGCAGAGAAAGTTACATATTGGGCGAATCAAACTTTTTGGCGGCTGTCAAGTTGGCTATAGGCTGCGAATATATGAATATATTGCTACTGCGCAGCCACTCGCCTCTTGCTCACAGACGCCGAGATGTTTGATTCGCCCTATGCCTAAGCAAAAATCTAAATGTAATGAAATATAGTAAAAGACACTCGTATACCAAAGTTGATCTACAATTATTGAAAACTGATGTCTTATGTCTTTTCTGATTTCTTTACTGGATAATTTGTACGTACACTAAATTTTACATTATTTTTAAAATAATAATTTCTATGAGATAAATTATCTTTTATTGAGTTATTCCTTCGACTGTTATTTTAGTGGTTAAGGTTATATTTTGCTAGACTTATTTATTTGGTGATATTTATTTTTATTTCAATACATAGATTCCTCAGAACGTAAATGGATTTATTTCTTAAAACCAAACTTAACCCGGTTTCTTCCGAAGTAAAAAAAAGTACAAATTATACATAAATAAATATTTGGGGACATCTTACACACGGCCTCTGATCCCAAACTATTTTTAAATTAATAAATTATATAGATAGTAACTAAATAACACCTAGACACACAGCAAACACCTATGTTCATCACATAACTATTTGCCCTGGGTGGGGATCGAACCCACACCTCTTTGACCCAGCAGCAATACGTAGTATTATTATATATTCTTTGCCAGCAGTTAGGGTCACTAACCACTGAGCCACCGAGGCCGTCAGTTATACCATACTAGTGCAACGCTGATACTAAGTAAATATACTACAGAATGATGTGCTTAATCGGAAAAGGATTAATGATGGATTGATTAAAATCGCTTCGTAAATAAGCTACTATTTTTCGTAAAAAGTAAAGGGTTGAAAATAGTTACTGTGGGCTATCCCTACCTAAGAGACTTATACCATTGCAGATTTTTTTGTAGACCTTTTTAAGGTGTACAATACTGTACTCCATTATTTTGAGCTATCTTGTAGAATTCAGCCAGCGTTTGAAGACTAAAATTATCAGCGTTCCTTTATTATATTTTGAATGTATAAACCTTCCTGTTGAATTACTCTATGTATTAAAAAAAAGAACATCAAAATAGTAGTTTTAAAGATCTAAGCATATATTATAGGGACAGACAGACAGCGAGAAGCGACTATGTTTTATACTATGTAGTGAAATTTCTTGATGATTTTGTATGTTATATGTGTCGGTATTAATAGTCTTTGGTAAAAAAAAAACAGTGGCACAATTATTGTTCTATATCCTGTAGGTAAACTTTGTCTTATTGTAAAATCGATGTGTAGCAAAGGGGAAAAATAATAAATTGGTGTTCGAGATATTAACTGGGTGTAAATTGGCAAGTTATATAAATGGCGTGAATCGTTTATTTTTGCATTGGGTTCAAAACTCCAAAGAAGGTTCTGTTTGAAAAAGAAAAAAAAAGTCCTGTTTTTTTTCTTTTTTCCTGCATTTAAAAGTGACGCCGTAAAAACTACTTTAAATCGAGTAGGTAGTTTATCTACGCGGTATAATGGTTTATACCGCGCAAGTTTTCTTTCAGAGTCTTTCTTTCAAAGCTGAGGGAAAGGTGTTGTCAACATCACTTTAGAGCACATTGCATTTCATTCAAATGAGTTTTTCCTTTCAGTCCTTTCAGTTTTTTCCATGTTCGATGGTTTTAGTAAAGTATAATATATTGCATAATGTAAGTACCTATAGCATTGATGATGTTTGTTAGGCGTATTTATGCCGTGTTTGCATTTTGTCCAATGCTCTGGTTGTCTGTTTGATTATTTGACTCCACTTCGTCTTCGACCAAAATACAGTTCAGTCGAATAAACCTTGCCTCATTTTTTAATTGAAAATATTGAAATCATGCAGGTAAGGTAGATTTTCTCATAATATATGCATGCATGCTTATATTTTGTATATTGCCTGCTTCAATTGGTGTCATAAATTTTGTACATTCATTATTAACTGATTGTCAGATTTATTTCATTGAAAATCATTGTGTTGAATATAATCGTTTACAATTTGAAGTCTCGACTACAGTTTCCGCATAAACATTTTTAGTACCGTTTGCTTTTGATGATAAGTTTTTTTGAACGTCTTCGTTTGGTGGCTGGCACGGACGGCTCACGTAGCCAGCGAGACGTCCGAAGTTAGTTGCGAGTGTATTGAAGATTGTCAGAGCTCAATGCAAGCGAAGTCAGCACACTACGCCTCTGCGGGTTCACGCCAAGATTCTCCCAGTTGATCCATGATAGACGAGCCGTTAGATCTGCAAAAGAAAAGAGACTAAATTTACACGAGTCCAGCGATGTTTCTGATATAGCTTTTGACGTATTCTACGGTTCTTCGTATTCAGCGCCAAAATACTAGGAACCCAAAATATGGCTTACGGGCTGCCCATTTAAAGCCGTAATTCCATAATATTTTTTTTTATCAAACTTTATCCTATTTTTCATTAGAACACGACGTTTTTGAGGTTGGCATACTCTTTTATAAATTTTATAGCCAAAGATCAAGGACTGTGATGGTTTCAGTTTGACCCACCATAAATAATCGGCCAAGTACGAGTCGGACTCGCGCATGGAGGGTTCCGTACTGTATGGGAGCCCCCCTTAAATATTTATTTTATTTTTAATTTTATTATTATTATTGAAGTGAATATATAAAACTAAATACTCTGTGAAAATTTCAAGCATCTACCTGTTAGCATTATTATTATAGAGAGAAAAACGTCTAAAAATTCAGGTTTGTTGTATGGGAGCCCCCCTTAAATATCTACTTTATTCTCTTTTTAGTATTTGTTGTTATAGCGACAACAGAAATACAGACAGACAGACAAAACTCTTTATTCATAACCACAAACAATAATTAAAGAATATGTACACACTAAGGACTAAACATGATTATAAATTGGCGGCCTTATCACCCATGGCGATTTCTTCCAAGCAACCATGAAATACATCATCTGTGAAAATTTCAGCTGCCTAGCTATCATGGTTCATGAGATACAGCCCGGTGACAGACAGAAGGACATCGAAGTCTTAGTAATAGGGTCCCGTTTTTCCCTTTGGGTACGGAACCCTAAAAAACCATACTACGCAATGGCTGTGGAAACTGACAAAAAAATATGTTTTTTTAACCTTAAACATTATTAACCAGGTTAATAGTCAATAAAAATAGGTAAGTAAAAAAATGTTTTAAGTTAAACGGATACATTGCAATGTTTAAGATAAATGTACTAAAAACCAAAAAATAATAAAATAGATACAGTCGTGGGAATTATAAACATATGCATAGACTAGACTAAAATAAAACCGTGGGGCACGTCAATTGTCTACAATCGTTGATTAAAATGTTTGTTTTGTAATGTTACACTATAATTAGGCAGTTGTTCAACCGACAACGATGGACGTGTGATAAGTAGGGCTAGAATGTGGAAACAAGCTAGCAAGCTCGAATATAAGCGAGTTTTAGGGTTTCATAGTGGTGAGCGAGTAGTACTTTTATCATATGTTTTGTGAGTTTTGTGGATTAAAGACAAACTACGCAGTGAAACGATTCCTCGCCAGCCAGCAGTGTGAATGTCCAACGATAAACTAGTTGAAACATCTCTTTTATTTACATGGAGTGCAGTGGCGTGCACACAGTTTTAAGACAGGGTAGGCAGAAAATTTTGCTCACCGAAAACACGTTGGTTTTGGTTCGTCGTCTTGTCGATTGTTAATTATCAACATTATAATGTAGGTAATTGCCAAATGCCAGCTCAAATATCCATAGATTGACTGCTTTTATAGACATTTCAATTTACGGATACCTATTCGAAGTGGCCTTTCGGCGCGTTTGTTAGATGTTTTGTAATGTTTTGTAACCGATGTCGTTCCAGACGGTTTTATTATTTGAAAATAGTAGACAAATGAAACAAAATAACCGATTACTGTGTATGCAACCTGTCAGCCAATGATATGAATCATATTGTTTTTTATTGAATTTACGACTGACTTTACCTTTAATTTGTATTAATTGCAAATCCGGTGTAGCACGACCTATCTCGAAAACTAGTTTTTTTCACCGAAAGATAGTTTTGAAAACGCATCATATTTTATTTTCTCAATACACACACCATCTGAACAACTTTCACAGACAATATTATCCATTTTTCACTCTATTAACAACTTTAAAATCCTAAATATCTGATAGCGTAGTCAAAAACACAATACACATCAAACAATATGGCGACTATTGACTATTGAAATTAGTAGTAAAAAAAGGGAAATATAATACCACAAAAAATGATGGCCATCTAAATGTATAAAATTCAATGAAACAATGTTACTAAAATATTTGCATTGCATAGCAAACTTTCTTTCGGAAATGTTCGGTACGAGTCGTAATTGTTCGTGTTAGCCAAGTAAAAAGACACTGTCTTTTCATGCAGTTGTGTGCGTGATTTTTGACATTGTGTGTCAGCAAAGCCCACGTAGCTATAGGAACGCACACACATTAAATCCGCATGACCACGACTTACCACGAGAGCACACATACAAAACATTAAGAGATCCATAGTTTGTGTCTTTGCCGTGGCAAGGGCGGGTGGCGCTCGTGCAGCGCGAATCGGTGAATGCGAAATCACCTGTCGATTTTATCTTAATGATACCACCGGCACTCGATAGGTGGAGCTGATTTATGATTTAAGTTTTAATGTTATTTTGTTCATTGATAAAATATTATGAGATCTATTATTAGAACTAGGGTAGGCAGTGTCTTTCTGTCTTTATGAAGCGTCCGCCACTGATGGAGTGTATAACTATTGGAATTTCCATGAGCAAGAAAATAGTAAGTAATTTCCTCACCGTCTGCGGGCCAACTGCCTATTTTAACGACGAATTAAACGATTCTTCTATCGCACATTAAGTCGATAATTTGTAGACAATTGACGTGCCCCACGGTTTTATTTTAGTCTAGACTATGCATATGTTTATAATTCCCACGACTGTATCTATTTTATTATTTTTTGGTTTTTAGTACATTTATCTAAAACATTGCAATGTATGTTAAACATAAAACCGTTTAACTTAAAAATTTTTTTTACCTATTTTTATTTTCTAGTTTTTATTTCGCATTCTGTTTAATTCATTTAGTGCTTCATTATTGCAAGGTTTCTTGCCCGTTAGTTTATTGCAGTCCAACTCCTCTATACGTAGTCCCTGCAAAGATCTTACTCTACTAAGAGCCACGTACGCTTGACCTTCTTAAAACAGTTTCGCACCTAAGTATACGACTGCGTGATCCACAGTGCTGCCCTGCATTTTATGTATTGGAGAAGCCCATGATAGTATTAAAGGCAACATTCTTCTTTCAGCCGTCCCGTAATTGTACTTAGCTGGAAACTGTATGGCTTTCGGGTGTATAAGATGTACTCCGTCTCTTGCGAAATCAATTCGGACGGAAGGTACATCTGTTGCATACATCTGAGTTCGATGAAATTGAGGCCAAACGATTTCGTTGATGTAGCCTATAGCGCCATTTACTAATCCCTTTGAAACGTCAATATTGGACCGTAGCATGACTTTTGCCCCCACAAATATTTGCAGTTCCGCTGGTAAACCCCCAGTTTTGTTGATATCAGCTGGTATTATAGTAGCTATATCCACATTGTCTGCATTTCGTGTGGCGTGTACTAGCTGATCCTGCGCTTTTATTTTGTAAATGCGAGCACCATTATTTCTGTACAAATTCAATACAGCAGAGTTGTGGTCGTTAACTTGTTGATTTGTGGGGTATACCCTTAACGCTTTATCTATTGCAAACTCATCACTAGTGTCTTGAAGAAGTCTTCCCATTAAAATACTAAAATGTTGGGTTGTTAGCTCACCGACTCTCAAAGCATTCAAAATATCAATAAAAGTCTGGTCACCTTGCTGACGCATATTTTCAGTTAATTCACACAGCGTGAATAAACGCCAGAGATGTGTAGCTGGTTGGAGATGTTCTGGCTGTTTGAAAACAGGTGTTCCTGATCGTTTTATAGGAGGCAGTTGTAAAAGATCACCGAAAAGTAATACGTTTACTCCTCCAAAAAACTCATTTTCACAACCTAAGTTATCCGCCATTTTGTAGAGGCCGCCATCTTGGATTTTAATTTTATATAGTACATTGTATTATACTGGTTGAGCACTTTCATTTGATACCCATATTGGATTTCAATTTTTTATAGTATATTGTATTCTGCTTGTTGAGCCCTTTCATTTGATACCCATTATTACCCATATTGATGGGATTGATAAAACCTACGTTATCCGCCATTTTGTAGCGGCCGCCATCTTGGATTTCAATTTTTTATAGTATATTGTATTCTGCTTGTTGAGCCCTTTCATTTGATACCCATATTGATGGGATTAATAAAACATAAATTATCCGCCATTTTGTAGCGGCGGCTATCTTGAATTTATAATGATAATGAATAAACATAATTGTATTGTCACCAAAATCCAAAGTGTATACAAAATTTCAGATTAATCGGTTGACAGGAAGAGGGTGAAATTTGAATTACTAAATTTGACCCAAGAATAATAAATTTAAAACAAACGGGGTGAGCTAAATAATATTATATTATATATTATTAAAACCGTTTAAAAAATGCAACAGGTAAAAGAAAATAGAGAACGTATGATTCCAATTATAAAAACAATTATTTTTTGGGATTCCCCCATCCCTGCATGATTTTGTCAAAACCATAATGATCGCCATGCACGAAGGATGTAACTATTGAAAGAAAATCTGGTGATTCCAAATATGTAGTGCAGATGTTTACAGGAAGATACAGATTTACGGTTGGTTCCTGGTCGTCCCCACCCTGTAAAGTTTAATTCGTTCCTAGTGGCGACGATTGGAACTTTTTATTTCCCTCTCGTTCCACTATTAGATCGAGAGCCAAAATGCAATAATCGCAACATTATAGTTAAAAATAATTTAAAAAAAAGGTGCGCCGTGGGGCGCAGTCAGTATAATATATAACCAGTTAGTGTAGTTAAACACCTATACGAGTATGAAATCTATATGACCTATATTATGTATAAAAAAAAAGATTCCTAAGCATTTACGGTCGCGGTAATTAATCAAAGTTTTCGCAGTAATTATCCTGATCTTAAATCAATTTTACTAGATCGAGGATAGATATAGGTAATTGAACTAAAGAGTTTCTTACCACTTGTGTTCCAATGCGCTCGGTCGGCTTTAATTTCTCCCCGAAGGCATTTTTCAACGTACGTTAAAGGGTCATAATCTGCATCTAGCACCTGAAAATGTTAATTGTATTTAATGTTTATATTCTTGATAATGCAATAAATAAAATAGCTACCATTTCTCTCTAGGGAAATTAACCCTACAAGTAGGTACCTATAATAATTTAGACTAGGTATGAGCGAGCAATATTTTGACTTAATATGGCAATACTCGTATCTTGATGACTTGTCAAATTCAAAGTGACAATAATTTGGTTTTCATCATAATCATTGTCAGCATGGATCGATCCGCCGCTGGAAATAGGCCTCATATCCCTTGTGTAATTTTTTTCCTTTTTTTGGTTTCATGGTAATCTCATCCACGCTTGACCCGCGATGGGTCTGATGTTGTTCCATAGGTATCGGCTAGCGTGATTAAAAATAAATTAAAAATAATTTAGTTGAAATATCATTTAAGTGGATAATCATTGGTTTGTGTTAGAATATTAAGTTTCATAGGTCTTGACACTCTTGACAATCTACTTTGGAAGCTTGGAATAGACTATACATGAGGCATTGAGTCCATTGACATTGACCATTGGCATCACTAACATCGTTATTGTCCAGATTTCGCAATGTCTTACTCGTACACTTGCAAATTTAAGTAAATACCTACACATACATCGACATCGAATTTCTAAGACCATTTGTTGAATTTACCTATATTTTAATTCAACAGTCGATGTGTTTAGATCTCAACTGATATGATTCTGATTACAAAAAAGAAAAAAAGTTATTTAAAAAAGGTAAATTATTTTTTTGTGTTATTTGGCTAAATTTAAATTTAAAAACGAAAAATACTACACTACAGCTGTGTAATTTTATGATTAAAAAATGTGACATATTTTTTGGAAATTCATAAGTTATTTTACCTACTATATCAAGAGATTATTGCGTAAACTATGCAATTTTGCGAATAAATCCCCCACTTCGGCCGTCAAGGTAACCGGGTTTGGAAACTAGCTTCCTAAATAGTAGCTTTTTAGACTTCTAAGTAACTGGTTTACTGAATAGCTTTTTGACGTGACAACGTCTTATAAATTGGTTTGCCGGGTGACACTTCAAGAAACTGCGTTACGCTCCGCTCACACTTTATGCGCTCTCATTCGTCTCATTCGTCTCAAAGTCGTTGTCACGTAAAACTTTCGCCCGTATACCGACTTTACAGGCAACCAATTTTTTTTATTTTATACTTCTAAGTACTGATAGCGCGCGAGTTGAATGCAGTCGGGGTCTGAGGTAAAGAGCGGGAGCATCTCCCCCCGCTATCCGCACGCCCCACCTCACGCGCCTGGGCGGGTTGGGCGTGCGGATAGCGGGGGGAGACATTCGCATTCCTAAGCTCTGCATTCAACTCGCGCGCGTACAGTAAGTAAGTTTTACTAAGTAGGTATACTTTTATGTCAATTAATAACAAACCTCTTTTGTATGTCTGGCCAGTTATCGTTTTGAAAGACATCATGTACCTATGACATAATTTGATATTTATGATGCACTTGACATTGAATGTCAACAGATCGTTTTCATAATTGACTTGGCTTTTGTATTATTGCTTTGAACATTCATTATTAAAATGGATTATAAGCAGGCCCTAAATATAAAAAACCCTTTAATTTTGGTCAACGGAAAAATCATCATCATCAGCCTGTATCGACCCACTGCTGGGTATTAGCCTCCTCAACGGAAATATATGATTTGAAAATAAAAAGGAGTCTTTATAGATACGAGTATTTAAACACCCAACAAAGGTACTCATTCGAGATAACTGCAGTGTGGGCTGGTAATCATTTAACTTAGTATGCGTATTGTTGTAGTGAAATCAGCTGTTTATGATTTTGATTTGCTTGGCACTATTATCGGCGAATGTCACTGATTTTTGACATGAGAAGACGCTGCGCAGTAGCCGTGCGCTTGAGTTGCGCACAAGTTAAATTTAATGCGCCTGTGCCAATACGCCAGAATCTCGAAATACTATTGGTGTCGATGACAATAATTGTCCGATGAAAATGAAGAATCTAAACACCAAGTTATATTGTCATTTCTTGTATGATTGTATAGTAATTTATATTTATTTAAGTTCTATTTCATATGTGATGTGATTCACCAAGAATGTTGTTGCGAATTTTTTACAATTTTGGATTTAGCGTTAGTATTTTATAGTTTTCTATTTTGACAATAAATCCAACAAACACGTCGTCCTCAGACTCTGTTGTTTTGCTTGAGGGCGTTATTTGCGCTGACCGAAAACTTTATAAGGGCCACAGAGGATTGCATATTCGTTGTTGTCGCAGACGTATACCGAGATCCGATGTTCTCATATCACCTGACGATATTGTGGGTCCTTCCGGATGGACAAACTTGATAGTCTAACTGATTTGTCCAACAGGAAAAAAAGTCCGCGTGGTCAAATTGCTAGACTCTAGAACTTTTTTCTGAATAACATGTGTCATTACGAAGTCATCACGTACAGTTAAAATAAATTAGGTTGTCAATTAAATTGTCATATTTTCGCGATTATTTCAGTTGAACAGAAATAATTTTAAAATGGATTATAAATTAAGTACTCCAAAAGGAGGAACAGTATTATTGCACGATGGGCGGCAAAATTACAAAAACTGAAATTATAAATATGGAAATACATTTTCAAATAACATTACATTTTAAATTTTGGACATGCAGCCACTTAAAAAAAGAGAAGTGTCGTGGCTCCATAACTCTGGACGTAAGCAAATATTACCATGTAGATACCATGTTCATGTGTATTTTTGTCAGAGTTCTCTAAACCAAAACTTCACTATCTCTATGCTCTATCTTTTGAATTGCACGTGGTGCTGCATAATTTTAACGCCCCAAGCTAGTAGATTTTTTAAGAAGGTAAATTGTGTCACACATGTGAAGCCGATCACAACAAAAATGAAATAGACATAGCGATACATGAGTTAAAACAAAAAACAATAGTTACAGAGAGACAGTTATATCGGGAAACAGAGGCAACACTTAAGGATAGAGAACTTGACTTGGTTACTAAAATACCACCTTTGGTCAATATTAAAACGACATTATATTGCCAAAGGACCAAAACTTGCTTCACTGCTTTGGCAGATGTCACGGTTCCTGAACAATACGAGTTCGTTATTTTAGCGGAATACGTGACAATAACACGTAAAATACTTATTTTTAGCACAGAAAGAGGAAAAAAACTACTGGCAAAATCAAAAGAATTCTTTGCTGATGGCACATTTTTTTGCTACCCAGTCCCGTTTAAACAAATGTTTAGTAATACATGTTGATTTAGCTCAGTCAACGTCAGCTACAGATGTATGTCCGGTAGCTTATGCGTTGATGTTGAAAAAAGAAGAGAGTGATGCTGCATTATTTGAGATGATAAAGTCCCAAATTCCACAATGGTCACCAGAAAAAAATCATATGGATTTTGAAATTGCGGTTAGTAACGCTTTGTCGAAAATGTTCAAAAACATAAAAATAGTAAAATGTTATTACCATTTCTGCAACAGCTTGTGGGAAAACGCAAAAAAAATTAAATCAACAATTAAAAATAGAATTGTGGGTTTAAGTTCTGCTCTCCCATTATTACCTGAAGATAAGATCGACGCTGGCTGGGAGTTCATAAAATCAGAAAATCCCGCTAGTGTAAAAACGAGTCAGTTCAACAAAATTTTTAAAAGTACATGGCTGAAAGACACATCATTCAAATCGCAATGGTCTGTATTTGGTGAACGACACCGTAGTAACAATGCTGTAGAAAGCTGGCATGCACAATTAAACAAGAATATGAAAAGACATCGCCCGATAACACTTGCACGTCTACTGTCGACATTGTTGAAACTTGAAGAAACTGATAAGGCACCATGCCCGCGCCGAAATCTACAAATGAGCAGAGACGACTTCATAATGAACTGCCAGTTACAACTGTTACACAATGAAATCGCCATTGGTAATTTTCTTGACAAACTACGTTAAATTATATTTATACCACACCCACTCGGAAAGTGTCTTATTACTCGTTCATAAACGGGTTACAAAGTTCGTAATTTCTCCCTTAAAAATGTGCGGCGGGAAAAGTTATATGGAATTTCATTATTGCCCTCCGTAGCAGGGCAGGAATGTTGTATGAAAATCCATATCTGCCCAACTAGCTTTCTTTTGTTTTTTAGCAGCGAACACAAAAAAAAAAAACAAACTACAAACCTCAAAAAGTTTTTGTATGAAATAATTAGAAAAAAAGGTGGGAATCATTTAAACCTCAAATCTCAAAAAGGTTTTATATCAAATAATTAGAAAAAAAAGAGCTGCGCGTCGGGCTTAAACATACTCTCGAACAGAAATAGATCGTTTTCTCCCCTCGATGTACAATGTACTATTATCAATATGGCTAATATTAACCAGTTTTGTAATTAGAAAACTGATGATCACGCGACGCGACGATGTTCAAAGGAAAATCAAAGGTGAGGAAGTTCTCATATCGAGGATTCTCATAATTCCGGCTGACATGCATTTAGAGTTTAAACGAATTCATTTTCGTATTCGTCTCAATATTAATTTATATTTAGGATTAATAAAGCCAACAATTTCTCAAAAAATGCAGACCTGACCAAACGACTCCCTGACACAGACGTTTAGCTAGGATCTATTTTAGCACGTTGTTATAAACGACGTTGTACGTCTTCCCATTAGGTGCTAAGACATGCATATTTTGAACGCTAGAAACACGCGAACACGCTACGTATAGCTGACCGTGGGAAAACATGGTCCTGCTACCTGTAAAGTTTGACCTTGTGCTTTATTAATCGTCATCGCAAAACTGTAACCTTTTAAACTGAAAAGGAAAATCATTGGGAATAATGGGTATCCGGGGTATGATGACGCTCTCGTCTTTGAGCCCCACACATTTTACAGAATTACTCTTGAACGAAGTGATTGTACATAGAAGTCACTGTTCGCCGATTATCTGTTCAAAGAAAAAAATTTTAGCCGATACTTTTTTTTACCGATAGCACGGTTCGCCGAAAGAATGTTTGATATATTAAATGTTTCACCGATGGCATGGTTCGCCGAAAGAACCTTTAATATTTTAAATGTTTCAAGGATACCACGATTTGCAGATGAGGGTTTTAACTTAAACCTCCACTGAAAACTTAAACACAGTTTCGTTACTAGTACGGACGCCAGCCAGTCGTAATACAAACAAGAATTTGTACTGTACTGTACTTTACCAGCCTTTTTGATAGTCCACTGCAGGACGTAGGCCTACCCACGAAGAGTGATTGGGCTATTATCCACCACGCTGGCCCAGTGCGGGTTGGTGGATGCACATACGCCATCGAATTTCATCCGCATTGAACGATGTTTTCCTTCACCGATAAAGCCAATGGTATGAAATTCCGTACATAAATTCCAAGGAATTCATTGGTACGGGACCGGCATTTGAACCCGCTACCTCACGATTGTAAGGCGAGTGTCATTACCAATAGACCACCACGGATAACACAAGAATTTGTAACGTGTCATTAATTTCTAAGCGTAAAAACATTTTCGTATTTTCAAATAATTGTATAGTTTGTAAACTTTTAGTTCAATAAAGCATTATTTATTATTACTGAAGGATGTATTTTATCGATAGGAAACATTGCAGAATGCACTAATTTTACCTGCATTTATTTGCTTTTGAGTTTTTTCTTCTTTTAATTACATAAAATAATTCTTAATTTTGATACCACCTAAATGAATGATTGATTAAATGTTATTGAATTAAAAAATGTGTAAAGTATGAAAGAGAGATCAGATCTAATAACTTTTTGATAGTGCGAAGTGTAGTCTCGCCTTGGCCCCATTTTACATGAAAATGTTTTTGTTGGATCTATATTACATATAGGTATATGCAATATTTCCTATCGATAAAAAACACCACTCAGTGGAGGTTTATGTGAAAACCCTCATCTGCAAATTGTGGTATCCTTGAAACATTTAAAATATTAAAGGTTCTTTCGGCGAACCATGCCATCGGTGAAACATTTAATATATCAAACATTCTTTCGGCGAACCGTGCTATCGGTAAAAAAAAGTATCGGCTAAAATTTTTTTCTTTGAACAGATAATCGGCGAACAGTGACTTCTATGTACAATCACTTCGTTCAAGAGTAATTCTGTAAAATGTGTAGGGCTCCTCGTCTTTTGCCACTCCAGTTAAAATGGTCGCACCGATTATATTTTTGCCAAGTTTCGTCACCCTTAATCTTGTCCCATTACATAACCGTGGAGCATCTAGATTTCGCATGAGCATTACCGGTACTCCCAATTTTAATTCAAGCTTGTGCGAGGGCACATCTGACAATTTTAGTGAATTTAAAAATTCAACAGGATAAGATGTGCTCTGTTATGCGTTCATTACCTATAGTATCCATTGACAGATACTATGTCATTTCACCGTGTACTTGTTTTAAGATTTGTAAATTTATCTTATTAACTACATCATTTTTGGGTGCCAGAATCGCTCTTTGGCACAACCACGGTCCGTTATTTATATTTCCATTCAATTTTTTGATAAACGTTAGCTATTTGCTCTACTTCATTGTAAACTAATTGACAAAAATCCTCCGTTAATGATAAATGTCCCTCAGCATCCGTTTCCAGCCTTCCGTCACCAATTTTCAAAAGCGTGTTCGTGTAGTGACCTGTCTATTATATTATGTCGTTGTAAAGATGCACTCTCATATTTGTAGCCAAACTGAACTTTTTAACGTTTGCCCATAATACTGATGACTTGAGACATGCTTTTATCTCGTCTGCCGGCGTGCCCCTCTGGATCACAGGTAAAATTTGGCGGAAGTCACCAGCCAATAAGACAAACATACTTCCCATAATATGTGTGTTATCTCGTAAGTCTTGGAGAGTTCGATTTAGTGCTTCGATAGCTTTTTTGTGAGACAGTGCTTTCATCCCACACCAATAGTTTGCATTGTCGTAACATTACACCCCGAGAGCTATTTTTGCTGAAATTACAGATTGGAAATTCTTCTTGCGCAAGGTTTAATAGTAATTTCAACACGGAATGCGCAGTACGGCCGCCGCTTAAAAGTGTAGTAGCTATCCCTGAAGAAGCCACCGCTATCGCAATGTTTGCATCTTTCCTTTAAATATGCCAGTAATAAATTAGTAAAAAAGTTTTTCCTGTTCCTCCTGGAGTATCAAGAAAAAAAGTGCACCAATTCCACATGCTACTTGTCGCAAAACTTCTTCAAAAACGTGTTTTTGTTCAGGTATCAAGCGAGGAATAAATTCAGCTATATCCTGATGCAATGCATTCCCTGGCAATTTCATCGTTAAAATCTTCAGCATCCGATCGTCGAGAGCTATCCATTCCGAAATCCTGCAGTTTTTTGCCCACCTTAACTCAACTTATGTCAAGGCTTCATTGAACGTCATATTTGCTTGCACGTGCTGATCCAACCACAAAATGTCTTCTGCCATAAATTCTTTGAACTTTTCCCACATAGTTTGGGGATTTGATAGGCCGCAAGAAGAAATAAGAGTCGCGTAGAGTTCTCTAAGTTTGGCTGGTGATTGACTCTGCACGGCTTCTTGCATTGTTTCATCCCAGTGACCGTCATTTTCTAAGAGTCCTCGAGCTTCACATGCTTCTCTTGATGTAGCGCGTTCGTGGCCGTCGACAGTATTAAGGCTCTCAAAGTTACTTGGCCCACGTACGTGGTGCAAAAGCAAACGTAAGCAAAAACATTCGTAGTTAATGACGTGCACAGTATAGATGCGTCCAAGAGCATCTGATGATTTTACTCCTGGCCAGTTCAGAACAGGCGATCTTGAATCCGTCTTTTCTACTCTTTTTTGTGAGTTATTACAAGTATAATATCGCGGGATATCGGCATACAGCACGGGATCTCGGCATACAGCAAAGTTTCCGCAAATGGCTCAGTTTGACAGAGCTGAAAGAATGCCGTTAACGTTGTTGGGGGCGGTGATGAGATCCTTTGCTGAAAGTTGGCTTCATTAAAATAAACACGTTGCCTGTTTTTTACATGTACTGTCAAGTGGGTGCCTCTCGTGCAAATGGAAACCCAGAAGCCGCCACGCTGCTTCATTGCTGCTGACATAGCGTCCTGCTTGAAACGTTTGCACTTCGTTGAGCGGTTGATTTTGTTCTGCGTTCCTCAAATTAAACATTGCCTGGTCACTCCCTTTATTTATGTATTTGCAAATGTATTTGATTGAGCGTTTAGAGCTGCAAACTTCTGCATTGATGTGAGCATTAAATATTTTGCACAATATACGAGTAAGTGAGTAAGGCACAACCCAGATATTTTCCAAAATTTCAATAGCCCCACTGCGCGTTTGAATCGTGACTCTCCTACCACCATCTTCAGGTGTTCTTCGTCTTTATAAAGGGTAACCCTTGTCATTGTGTACTGTTTCTCTTATTAGCTCTCTGGGATTTTTTTTTGTCCACTTTCCATTTTTCATGCAAGGTGAAACTGGGTTGTGTGCTCCACAGGGGCCGCGCAACATGTTTTTGACAATCGTGGCATGAAGATCTGGGTCAGGTGTTTCTGCACTTATTTGGTTATCAATTTGTTTAGAGCGTAGCTTCTCTTTAAACCATATCAAAATGTGTACGTGTGGTAGTCCTCTCTTCTGCTACTCGATCGAATACATGTAACACTGTACGGCACCAAAATGTTTCCCTTGTTAATAACATTCATTAAGTTTTGAACCTTTAAACGGATAACTCGTGCCACCAAATCATGTCGATCAGTAGCTCTCTGTCCAGGCAAAAGTTCGTCTGTTATTTCATGCCATGGGGGGTTGCAGGTG
This sequence comes from Hypomecis atomaria, assembly GCA_964007245.1. Lineage (NCBI taxonomy): Eukaryota > Metazoa > Arthropoda > Insecta > Lepidoptera > Geometridae > Hypomecis > Hypomecis atomaria. Next base: position 14,771,991 of record OZ023280.1, read on the forward strand.
AATGTTATGAAGAGATCGGGCCTCCCGTATGTGCGTACGTAAGCTAAAGCATCATGCCGTATATTCATGAAGATATATCATAAGAATAGCTTCCTTTGTTGTAGGATTCAGAAGAGGTATCTCAAAATTATATCCTTCTTGTCCTTTACTAAAAATTAATGGGTACTGCAGCTCATCATAAAATTTATGAGTATCCGCTATCCGAGTCAAGATATCATCGTGTGTTCGCAAAACAATATCTCGTGCAGAAAATTGGTCTTCGCTCACCACAGCAGCGATTTAATTTATTGTAGGAGCATTGTAGCGCCTCTCATGCTCTCCTGGTGGAGTCCGGTCAGCGTGGATCACAACCTTGTAATTGGCCTGAGGCAAGTTCTCTATAGCGGTTCTAAACGTGTTGATCAAAATGTTGTGGTCATGCAACATCCTCTGAATTTTTAATACAATTTCTCTCTTTCTACGCCCTACATAAATTCGCATCGACGGTTTGTTTCCATTTTTTCATTCCCCATGAAATATACCTACTTGCAAAAATTTGTGTTGTTCATTTATGCCTGGAAAAAGCGAACCTATTCTATGATTTATTTGTCCTTGAACAGTGAATGTAGGAGAAAACCCGGGCATAATTATTTCTACGCCTAAAGAAGTCATCTGAAAACATGAGTTATATTTCCGAATTCGATTTAAAAAGCGCCGAGATTCATCGGTATTACCTATATGAAAATAACGTTTTCAATGGCTTTTCTGGCTCGCTGAGCAGGGGCAAAGAAACTTTACCGTTGGAACAACACATTCCTGCCGTCTCAGCTGTCCATTTTAAAGCACTACAAAAGTTAATTTTTTTTATTATTTTCCTAATGACAATCAAGCGATGATTTTTGTAATCAATGACATGATCATAGTTGAATGCGGCGCCCCAAAAGACAGACCAAGAATTTCTTTCGAAGTTTTCCCGACGTTCCGCCTGACCTTCTGCATTTACAATCATTTGTGACTGCTGAGACGTCTCGAACATCCTTAATGCTGCTTGACGTTCAGCTTGCTCATCCAACCTTTGCCGAGTTTCAGCTGGTAGTTCAGCAGCATTTATTGGCTAACCGCTCTGTTTCTACGGCATTTCTATGCTGAGACTCGTCAGGCGATTTATTGGCTCTCAAATCAGCCTGACGCTTGGCCTGGTCGGCTAATCTTTGGAGAGTTTCAATTTGCGATTCCGCAGCGCGTCTATCAGCTAAACAACCTGCTTCAACGGCATTTCTGTGTTGAGTTACAGCGGGTGATTCATTGGCTCTTAAATTAGCCTGACGTTTAGCTTGGTCAGCTAATCTTAGAAGAGTTTGAGGTTGCGATTCAGCAGCGCGTCTACAGGCTTAACGATCTGCTTCAACGGAATTTCTTTGTTGAGTTCCAGCAGGCGATGCGCTGGCTCTCAAAGCAGCTTGACGCTATGCTTGTTCTTGTTTTCTCAGCTCGGCATCCTTTCATGACTCTTGCAACCGAGAAAGTCTCATTACTTTTGTTTTTGAGGATACTTTTGAAATATTTGTTTTATGTTTGCGAGGCATTTTTGTGTAACTAACCACACAAATACAAATAACAAAATACAAATGCAAACATTTCAAAAAACTGTAAGTAATAAACTGTTTTTCTATTTGAAACTAAAGTAACAAATACAATCCAACGTAACAATGTGTATTATGTACCACAAAGGTAGAATGAAGTCACATGTTAAACCTCTAATGACGGTAGATTTAAACATATTTTTAACGTCAGACAAAATGACGGCCTGGTATTATTAAACGTCATAGTAATATGTAGCACGTCAGAGGGAAAAAAACATTTTATCCAATTTTAATGTCAGTTGTCATTTTCTATCCATACTAGGGATATAATGGTGGAAAAACAATGTATCACTTTGCCATGTTACCAGTGATTTATATATTATATTAGTTCACATTAGCGTCATAGAGGAATTTATCACTTAGCGTCTTTGTGATAGTGGCTACAGTTTCGCTCTCCATAGTTTTTGTCCTATCCTACAGAAACTATGCAATTTTTCTGGATAAAAAGTATCCTAGGTCACTTTCCCCGTCTTTTATACTATATCCATGCCAAAAATCAAGTCAATCCGTTGCTCCGTTGTTGCGTGAAAGAGGAACAAACCAACAAACTTTGCGGATTTATAATATAAGTAAGGAAGTAAGGATAGGATGTCCAAAGTCGGACATGGGCCTACTCAAAAGATTTCCAACAGTAGATTTTGCCATAAAATGTTCCAGATAGGTGTAATCAACGCTTTTTTTGATTTAATTTGATCTTATATAGTGTAATATTTAAAATCAACATCGTCATCGTCAACAAGGCATCCTCAATTTTTTTTTTCTGTCAGTAGTCATATAGCTTTAACAATAGTAATCAGAAACACCTAAATTGTGGACCTCAATGCTACTAGACCATATTTGGTCAATTTTGAGCAGGGGTAACGCAATAGATATTTATTTGAAAATATTTCAACAGTACCTTTGCTTCAAAATGTTCCAGCTTTAGGCGTAATCAATGCTTTTTTTAATAATATATTGAGATAAATATTTGTTATCGTGGACATCATCATAGTCATCAACAATATCATTAAAGAAATAGGATATTCATTGTCGGGTCACATAGGACTTCTCAAAACATTTTTCAACAGTACTTTTTGCTATAAAATATTCCAGCTTTAGGCGTAATCAATACTTTTCTTTTTATAATATATTGTGATATATATTGAATTCTCATCGTGGACATCATCATACCAGGCATAAGATGTCCTCAGTTGGACAAAGCCCCCCTAAATCATTTTTATGTCAGTCGAATGCAGCTTTCACAATAGTACCTAAATAAAAACGCTAAAGTTGAGAAATTCAACATCATTTCCCAAATAAAAAACATTGCATACACTGAACCATCTACGTAGCACGGGTAAGCCATAAGCAAGATAGTGGCAGCGTCACAAAAACGTATCTAGGGAAACAAGCGACCGTCAGTCAGTGCATCAGCCATCAGACAGATGGACTGATATCGGTGCGACATGCGTGAACTACTCCAATTAGGAAGAAGTAAGACCAGGATCGATGGCGTTTTCATGTATCTTTGAGTAGTTGCATCATCTCTTTCATAAATGTTTAAGCAAATAAAATCTGCACTGAACGGATAAATCACACAATGAATTATGTATGGGTGTCATGTTAAGTAATTTTTCAGCATCATTTCAGCTACCGGTTTGGTACTGCTAACTGCTGAACGTATACTTTTCCGATAGATTTTCAGTAGGACCGATAAAATGAGCGGTTCGTAGGCAGCGTGACTTATCGATTTTATTCAGGTCAAATTTGCCACCTTGCCAACTTCTAGGAGCCAAGTTGTGCGAGCCTCATAAATGAGGGAGATGTATCTGAAGACCAAGTTAATAACCAAGTAGCTCAGGAAAATTTTCCTATCATAGGAAGAGACCAAGTTGATAACCAGTCACAGGAGAATAGTCGTAGCACTTTAACTGAGGATATGGATGAGTTTACCGATGCCACTGAAGAAACGGAAGTAGTTGAGCCCTTAACGGAGACTCGAAACAACCTCAGAAACAGAGCAACGATCGGAAGTTCTAAGAAACTGGAAGACTTTGTCTGCTATGTGGGGGTCGAAAACTTTCCTGAAACTTATAAGGAGGCTATTGAGAGGGAAGATAGTGTCGAATGGCAAAAAGCCATGGCAAATGGAATTAAATCCTTAGCCGACAGCAAAGTTTGGAAGCTTTGTGAACAACCGTGCAATAGAAAGGAATTACCATGCAAGTACCATACCATATTACCATGCAAGTGGGTATTTAGGATAAAAAGAAAACCAGATGGTACTATCGACAAATGTAAAGCAAGATTAGTGGTAAAAGACTTCAAACAACGTAAAGACGTTGATTATGAAACCTACAATCCGGTTGCCTGGATGGCTACTATTAGACCTTTATTAAGTGTCAGCGCCAAGGAGAAACTACATTTAACATAATTTGATGTTGCGACTGTTTTTCTTAATGGCAAGCTCAAGGACAAGATCTATATGAAGCAGCCACTGGATTTAGCGATGGAACTTCAAATATCTGTCGACTCGAAAGAAGTCTAAAAGGCCCAAAGCAAGCACCTCGTTGCTGGAACTCGTGTTTCGAGGAAATTTTGCTAGAGAAGGGATGTGAACAAAATGTAGCAGACTTCTGTCTTTCATAATGAAAGTGGGAGAAAAGAAAATTATTATAGCTCTGTATGTGGACGATGGGACTGTAGCTATTACAGATAAAGAGCTAGCGGATCAATCCTTAGAGAAATTGGGAGAGCAAATAAAAACAACAAGCAAGCCAGTATCTTATTACTTGGGCTTAGAAATTGCCCAGTTATCAGATGATTCGATAACCGTAACGCAGTAATCTTACACCAGGAAGATTCTAGAGCGGTTTTGGAATGACTGAATGCAATACTGTATCGACGCCTATAGAGAAGACTTCAGAAACAACTAACTATTTTTTATGCTGTGTGGTATTTCTTAACACGTGCACTTTGACAGTTTGAAAACAAAATGTACACGTTGAAAACAACATAAAATTTCAAAAACTTGGGCCGTTCTGTTGTGATTGATGTTTTTATTTGTCTTTCTAGACAGATAATCAAAGAACAGAATCGAAAAATGGACTAATGGTGTTACGCCACCGCGTGTAGGCCGCGCGCGGTACTACGGCTAGTTGTTTACACCTAATCGCGAGATTTATAGTTTTATGACTCAGGCGGCACCGGCCTTTGTGTCGCGTCTATTGTTTGTTGTTTGTTAGATTTTTTTGTGGTGTTTTCGTAATAATTAAGAACAATAGGGTTTCTCGAACTTTACACTTGTTTACTTTGTCAGTCACAATGGCACCGAATATTCTACAGATTTCTAGAGAACCCTTATTCCGATATAAATAGGGCGATGGTTTTCGTTCGTGGCAGTTATCGCGTTTTATACCGGAGCGAAAACATCTCGTGTTCAAGTGCGGTACCAGTGATTGTGAAGTGACTAGTTGTGTGAATTTCAGTGCCAGTGTGACGTGTTTGTGCGAACCAGTTGTGTCGTGTGTTTTTCATAAAATCTAAAAAATAGTTTGTTTTTTTGTTTAAAAAGTTATGATTTTTGAAAATATTTGAAATAAATGGTCCAGTTACGGTTTTAATTAATTAAACAAATACAATTAATTAAATCAACTCAATGCTTAATGCCAATAAACATTTCTACTGAAATCCGACTTTTAGTTTCATAGCTTGCTGAAATAACATAAAAATAGTACTTCTTTGAAACCAGTTACTTAGAAGTATAAAGACAGCCATTTAGTCACTTGGAATTATCAAAAGCCATTTAGTGTACATTATTGTTGATTTATAAAAACTGCTGAACCGATTTCGATAAAATTTAAATGGCACCACCTCGGGAGTTTCGAAATAAAAATATTTATTTGAAGTTGGTTCACAATTGGTGAAAACATTTACGAACATACATAAAAAAATGCATTTGTATATACAGACGAACGTAATACCTCGTCCTTTATGGAAGTCGGTAAAAAGAAACTAATGATACGAGTATATCAACTAATTGTATTAGATACCTCTCTAAGCAGCGCGATGTAAGCTATAGCGAGGCGGAGAGTATCGATCTTGCTGAGCCGCTTCTCGTAGGGAAACGTCGGCACGTGCACTCTCAGCTCATCGAACGCCGAGTTTATACTGCTAAAATCATATCATAATGCACGCGTTATAGAATTTCTCCATGATTAACACATTTCTAGATTTTCGCATTTTTTGTGGGCATTAAATATGATGAAGGGAACGATGGGGAAGCTATTAATTTACAAGCTAATCATCATTGGTACAGCCTCAAAAAGTCTCCACTATATCAGTCTACATTGTTAGTTTTTGCGCGTGTAACTCCACCATCGCTATGGTAAATCAAACGATTCGATTTTCTTTGGCATTGTTCAGTTCATTACTAGGGTAGACACGCCAAAAGACAATACAATGAAAGATATATTAAGCCCAAACCCTCCTTTGTCTAAAAGTAGTAGAGTTGTTGCAGAAAATATCTTACCTGCTATAAAAGTACCTTAGAATTACGAGTATGATGATCGGCCAGAGCGAGTCACGGAAAAAATTAAAGAACTTTCTCAATCATCACCCACTTTGTCCCTCTGCTGGTTTCTCTTACTGTGTCATCTTGCCCCAGTGCGCGATTTCAACTAAATCGCCCATCTTGTAGCCGAGCGGCAAAATATCTGCTTGCCTTGGCCATCATTCTGTGATAATCTTTCCCCACTTGTCATCATTTCGCCTCGCTACATGTCCTGCCCAAATACACTTTAGTTTCATTACTACGTTTCTAACGACCCGAACTTTAGAAATAACTTTGACTATCAATAATCCGATTTGAATGGAATTAGAAACATAATTAAATAAAAATAAAATACTAGGGTAGACACGCCAAAAGACAATATAATGAAAGATACATTAAGCCCAAACCCTCCTTTGTCTAAAAGTAGTAGAGTTGTTGCAGAAAATATCTTACCTGCTATAAAAGTACCTTAGAATTACGAGTATGATGATCGGCCAGTGCGAGTCACGGAAAAAATTAAAGAACTTTCTCAATCATCACCCACTTTGTCCCTCTGCTGGTTTCTCTTACTGTGTCATCTTGCCCCAGTGCGCGATTTCAACTATATCGCCCATCTTGTAACCGAGCGGCAAAATATCTGCTTGCCTTGGCCATCATTCTGTGATAATCTTTCTCCACTTGTTATCATTTTGCCTCGCTACATGTCCTGTCCAAATCCACTTTAGTTTCATTACTACGTTTCTAACGACCCGAACTTTAGAAATAAGTTTGACTATCAATAATCCGATTTGAATGGAATTAGAAACATAATTACGTAGTTTTAAACTTCTAACTTTATCAACAACCAAGCTGAAAGGGGTTCAATTATAAATTAAGGTTAATAAGTGTATAATATGTAATACCTATGACCTGAATGGCTTCGAGAAATGATGTACGGCTGTGGTTTATGTTCGGCTTGTTAGGGCGGAGATCAGTACTGGTTTTTTTATACTTTACTACAGATTTGCACACTTATTGAAATCGCAGAAATCAACACATGTTACTGAGAGTTCTTGAAATGCATTTTTGTACGGTAAGCAACAAGAGTGATACCCATTGGGTCCGGACCTCAGCATCCGTCTGCGCTCGCGCACGTTGGCTGCCGCGCGCTGCACGCGGTACGGCGACCCGCCGCACTGGTACTCGGGCTCCGCCGACGTCTCCAGTAAAACGTCTGTCAATTTAGCGAAAAAAAAAACAATTAAATATAAACCTGACTGGGTACAAAATAAAAGAAAAGAGCCAATCTAGTATCTACAAAGCGATTTATAATTGGTACTATTTGCTGATGATTCTACACTCATAATTAAGGGTGACAAAACATCGGTCTATGAGAACACTATCAATAGAGCACTTGAAAATGTTATGAATTGGTTTAATGATAATAATCTACTAGTGAATCTGGATAAAACTAAAGCAATGCAATTTCATTTTCCTCAATCAAAGCCAAATAATATCACAATTAAATATAAAAATACATTTATAGAACAAGTGAAAGAGATAAGGTTTCTAGGACTGATCCTTGACTGTCACGGTAATTGGAAAAGCCACACTGATCACTTAAGTAAAAAAGTTAGTAGGTTTGTTTATGCACTGAAGCGATTATCAAAAGTAGCATCACAGAAAGCAGCGATATGTGCTTATCATGGAAATGTGGCTTCCAATTTGCGTTACGGATTATTGCTTTGGGGAAATTCAGTAAATGCTAAAAAAGTCTTTACAAAACAAAAGAAATGTATAAGAGCACTAGTTGGAGCCAGACAAAGACAAAGCTGTGTCCCAATTTTCAAAAAATTTAAACTACTACCGTTAGCATCGATGTATATTTTGGAAGCGTGTCTTTTTGCAAAGCAAAATTTAGAAATATTTGAAAAGAAAGTTACACTTAAACTACGTAGAACACGAAAAGCTTATTATATATTACCTCCCCAAGGCGCTAAGACGGATTTTTATGACAAAAGTATATATGTAATGTGCACTAAATTATTTAATCATTTACCAGATTCAATGAAAGATATGACATGTAATAAATTCAAATTTAATTTAATTAAACTCCTACTTGACAAATGCTATTACACAGTTGACAAGTTCCTGACAGACGGAAGTCTTGACGTTTCACATAAGTAATGGCTTTGAATTGATCACATGACATTTCTTAACAATAATTGACATTTCTTAATAATATTATAATACTGATTATATTTCAATGCTTCAAATATTGTATGCCCAAGAGGGTAGCTGTTGACACTTCTTGAAATGTAAACCACCTCAAATGTACACAGCTGACAATAAATGCTCTTGATTTCTTGAATTATTTCCGCAAAAAATGGCACAACCGACTTCAATCGAGTACAAAATTCGAATAGTTCGCTCGAATCGATGTTTCGAATTTTAACACTATTGCTGATTTTTCAAAAACAGTTCAGCCAATTTCAATAAAATTTAAATAGGACCACCTCGGAAATATACCTTTTCAAATTAAACAATTTTTTTCTTAATCGGTTCACAATTGGCGAAAATATCAGAATCAGAATCAGAATTTCTTTATTGCATAAAACTGAGTAAACAAGATCTTAAAACTAAAACGTCCTTACAGCTTACCCATTACGGGCGTGCAACAAATTGATTTATTAAAGGTATACATAGGTTCAAACACATAGGATATGATTATTTGAATTGATTTTGTCAAATGTCATTGAATATTTAAAATTAGTGCATAAATGTCATTAGTAATTCAATTATTATAAATTTCACAGATATATATAAATGTAACTATGTCAAAGAAAAATAAAAATAAAATTTTCATTCAAGGACATTTGTCACGATTACATTAAGATTTCACATATATATTTATATTGGAATTGACATTAAAAAATTGATTCAATTCATAAAAACATTTCTCAGCCAGCCATTGAGTCAAACAGTGTTTAAACTTAACGAAAGGAAATTCTTTGAAAGCGTTTGGTATATTATTATATATTCGAATGCACATTATATAGCAATTATCGCACGTTCGTTGTAGTCTACATGGTGAGTGATATAATTTGAATATAATATCGATGAACATACACAAAAAATGTGATTTTGCCGAAAATTATAGTTTGATCGAATAAGATGCTGCCCAATTATTTCACTGGAATAATGATCAAGCCACGCTTTTGACTGGTTATTACGTTTATTATTATAAAGATGGAAATGACATTAAAAACAAAGCATCAATGGTTTCGAACGATTATTTTTCGATGACTTTGCCACATTCTACACTTTTCAAATAATACTGCACTAGCACCTTGATGAGTACAGAATTGCGGTATCTGACATGAAATACATCACAGACGGGGCCTCCCTAACATTTTAAGAATAGGTAGGTACAATTGTGTGATGGTCTTGGGGGAAACCTTAAACGTTTGGCAACCCGTGCAAGCTTACAGTCTACGAATAACGCTATCACTACATCAATAAGATTATGTGAATGGACTAAATCATCATTGGCTGAGATTACAATTTTCTACAGCTCGAAGGAACGTATTCAACAAAAGCGAGATTTTCTACAAGTCCGTTTTGCTTCCGCTATCACCGTTCTAAGAACTTAACAACTGCAACTTTTTCTTCCAACCAACGAGGGCTTATGTGTAAAGAGAATTAGTGCAAGTGTAAATAGTTGACGCACTGGAAAGAAACCTTTGAAAAATTTATGACAGTCTCCGGTGAAAAATCTTCAGTAAAAGTAAATAAATTCCAACTTTTGACCAATCACATATCACCTAAAATATTTGTGTACCTACAAGACTGTACCGATTACGACATCGCAATACAAAAACTCGACTCACTGTTTCTCAAACCACCAAATGATATCTACTTGTACCAGACCTTATGGTGTCTTGGGCTAAACATCAGTTGCATAGATTACGTGTCATGAGAGTTCTTATATGAAAGGTCTTGTCATCTGTCATAAATGTCTTGTTGGATGTGACGCAAAAGAAATCAATATTTTGAACCAAATGTGTTCTTTAGTTAAAAAATATTTCTAATATTAGATATGAGAGTATTTAATAAAATCTTGTAAGAAAGGAGTTCTCGGAGCTTCTTGTATGAACTAAAATAAAATAAAGTTACAGAATTTTTTCAAAAATGATAGGAAATCGAAAATGTCCAGATTTTATTATAAAAGGCTTCAGAAATTCGTTTTAGTTCGTGTAGGGATAATCATATTGCAAGGTCATCTCGGCTTGTCAGACCAGTAATATAGCATAAGGCGAACCTCTGCCCGATTACGGTCGGTATTTGGTTAAATTGAAGCCATTTTCCTTTAGTATTTATAAAATATGATTGGTCGAGGTGATAAACTTATAATTGAGTATCATCTACGCGTTGAGCGTGTCTTATAAATATCAGTGTTTAATCTTCTGTGCTACTCATATAGCTGAATAGCCGTGGTGGTCTAGAGGTAGTGACACCCGCCTTACAATCGTAAGGTCGTGGATTCAATCCCAGTGCCGTACCAATGAGTTCTTTGGAATTTATGTACGGAATTTCACACCACTGGCTTTTCGGTGAAGGAAAACATCGTGAGGCAACCTGCATACGTCCGTAGAAGAAATTCGATGGCGTATGTGAATCCACCAACCCGCACTGGGCCAGCGTGGTGGATATGGCCCAATCACCGACAGTGGACTATTAAAAAGGCTGCTACAGTACAGTTCAGTACTCAATAAAATGTTTCCAAATTTTACTCAAAGAGTCCAGTGAAAGAATCCGGACCATGAGTTTTTTCGGTGGTTATTGTGAGATTGTCTTTGTGTTCTGTTTGAACGTAGTGCGATGCACTTTCGTTCATGAAGGGTTATCGGTATGCTCTTAATTGCAGCAGTCCACCCGAGAGTCTCGACAGCTCATTTGGATATATTTCTAAATAATACCTTTGTTTATTTAACGAAAGAGGGCCAGAAGTTTTCACTGCAGCAAGGATCATGGTACCAAAGTTACTAAAGATCCGGGTCGTAGGACACCTCACGGAGTCTACCAAGGATACGACCTTTTTCCTGGGGATTTTAGTAGGCTGTTGACCTGAGACGGTTGACAGGTGAGCCTGTTTGCCCTTTCAGTGTGGAATGGCTCATTTTTGGTCTCCTTTAGACGCAGTCTTGTTCTTTTCGGCACCGGGATAAACGATTCTCCACGGGAGGCGGCTTATCACGCAGCATACTGCTCCGGTGTATCTGAGTTCAAGGTCTTGTGTTCCGAAGCCCAAAGTCACAAACTAATTCCATAAATACGACCATAGATAACCTAAAAATAAATAACATTAAAATCACAAATCATAGAGATATAGCTAAGTCATTTAACGACTACTTTGTCAACATCAACCCTAATAAGAACAATGATCAAAATCGGAAACCCACAAACCAAATAAACTGCAAAAGCATTTTTTTAACTCCAGTTAGTCCTCAAGAAGTGAAAAATATAGTGAAAAATCTAAAAAATACAAAAAGTACAGGATATGATGAGATACCAATGCAAGCTATAAAAAGCACAATAGATATTACAGCAGAACCACTGGCCTACATTATAAACTTATCAATAGAAACAGGTTGCTTCCCAAACGATTTGAAAAAAGCCATCATACGCCCAATACACAAAAAAGGTCCTACCAACAATATTGAAAATTATAGACCAATTGTCATATTACCTTGTTTTTCCAAAATCTTTGAAAAAGTCTTGTACAAAAGAATTATATCTTTTCTTGAACATAACAACATATTAAGCAAAAATCAATTTGGGTTCCAAAAGGGTAAGAACACTACGTCAGCTATTTTTAAATTTTTGAAAGAAGTGTGGGAAGCCATTAACAACAAAAAGAAAGGAATAGCTCTTTTACTAGATCTATCTAAGGCGTTTGATTGTGCGGTTCATAAAATTTTGATTGATAAACTTGAAAGCATAGGTATAAGGGGGAAAGCACTAGAATTAATCAAAAACTATTTGTCAAACAGGAGCCAATCAACAAAAATCCACTTCTACAATCGCAAAAAGCAAAACAATCGAACAAGTAGAATCAGAGTTAAAACCCAACTTGCTTGGAATACCCCAAAGAAGTATCCTAGGCCCGTTACTTTTTCTCATCTATGTGAATGATCTGCCACAAGTAACTGAACATCTCTGACCTCTGTGTTATGTTTGCAGACGATGCGACAGTCTATATACCACAAAACAATTTGAGTCTAATAGAATATGAAAAAGAGATTAATACGACATTAAAAGAAAATAGCTAAAAATCTAGAATCAATAAATCTAACAGTAAATGTTAAAAAAACTAAATTCATCTAGCTTCGGAACCAGAAAACTCCGTCACAAAATCTAAATATTCGTTACCAAGATATTGATGTTGAAGAAGTTGACGAAACAAAATTTTTAGGTGTCATCATAGATTGTCACCTAAACTGGAAACAAAATATTACTGAAATAAATTCTAAAATATCCAAGTATTGCTACGCACTTTCCATCTTGAGTAATATCTCTTGCAAAGAAATTGCGAAAAATGATTATTACGGATACGTATACCCTCACTTAACGTACGGAGTTATATTCTGGGGGAACTCGGTAAATGTCGAAACTACGTTTAAGCTACAGAAAAAGTGTTTAAGAGCCATTTACAATTTACGTACGACTGACTCTGTCAGAAATGTTTTCAAAGAAAATAATTTGCTGACTCTCACTAGTATTTTTGCCTATTTGCAAAAAATAACCACAACTATTTTTTTGATAACAAATCGACTCGTGCGAGTATTTTACGTACTCAACACAAATTTAACATACGCGTGGTCCAATCTAATAATACTCTGTACCACCGTAGCACATTTAACTCTGCCATAAAAATATACAATAGTTTACCACTGCATCTAAAATCCTTAGATGGAAATAAATTCAAAAACAGCTTAAAGAAATGGCTAATAGAAAACACTTTCTATAATATGAAAGAATTTTATGATTGTACAAATTCATTTACAAAAAATAATATCTAGAATAAGAATTACATAATGATGAAAATATTTTTTTTTGTTATTTTGCACTACAAAGATCGTATGTCAATATTTTGTAAACTAATACTTAACTTTAGTTGTAATTTATTCGATCTTTTCATGTAGTGTAGGTATAAAAGTTCAAATATGTGCCTACATTACGCAGATCTAGGTCATATTGTGTTCAATAGCCATAATTTCAAACGATGAATCTTGAATGTAAATATAGAATTAATAGTATAGGTATATGATTCGAATATATATATAATAGTTATAATATTTATCTCTCAAGTTTGTGGTGTAAGATAACATACAAAGCTTGTTAGTTACACCAAAACTAAATATTGCATGTCCGCTAGGATAAGTTGTTGCGTCTTAATATTGTTGTAACATCTAATTGTACACAGTTGAGAGCAATAAAGAATCTTTATCTTTAACGATATATTATTCAGACAGTACAGTCAGTCGTTTATTTTAAGTGTTCATTAAAGTGGATTGAGATGTAATATTCACTTAGTAAATCCGAAAGAAGTTAATAGATTGACTTGCTTATCCATCTAAAATGACGTCTATTTACAAAATTACTTCGACGAAGAGTACTTCATGTTTCAAGTGGGTAGAACTCCCTTGGCCAAGCAAAGCCGTGCCAGGAATTGGTTTCTCTAATCATATGGAAGAGATCCATTCCATTAGAGGAGAATAAATTTTACTTACTTTGAAACTGTCATGTTGTCACTTGGTTCTGATGAGATGTAGGATTAGTAGGTAGCTAGTTAGGTATCCTTTAGAGGTCCTTTTGGTTTCTAAATTGAGAAGCCAAGAGAACTTCGCAATTTAACCTAACCCATATATCACCATATTGAAGGTGCCTCATCTTCGCAATACAGGATGGGTTTTTGGAAAAAACGACACTCTTTCCCCTTTTAGCTGACATACGACTGACAGTGAAACAAAGGTGTCACTAGGGACCTCTGGCCGTGGAACGATAAGGCCTATTCATAGCGGAGGATTGTGGTCCAAGTCAGGATAGTCGCACATAAACTGTACGGGGCGGGGAGGGGCCTCGTACCTATGCCGCTGATTCCCAATTTGAATTTCTATTTCTTATACAACAAAGATCTTGTAAAGAAATGAGATAATAAAATTTAAAGACAAAAGCTTACTTTTATCGTTTGCGTTCTTTTCCTTTTCTAAGTCATTTTAGTGTTGGCAAAAGTCTTGCATTTAATATTGATAATTCCATATTATGATAAATCAACTTAGATTTCAATTTAATTGTAGGTTTCCAAACCCTATCTCTGGGTTATTGCGGTTCATATCGTAAGGTCTCATTAGATGATCACTTGGCTAATACAAACTAGTTTAGATATTAGGATCATATTGCATTCATTTAGATAGAGTCGTGGATGACAACTGAATTCTGAGTATAAGGAAACTAAATTGAATCGCATATTCTTTATTATATGAAGATTTCAGGAATAACAAAAAAACTTTATTGTGCAAAATAACTTATTTCTAAAAACTTACACCTGGAATATAGGAAAAGTTTTAGGAATCATTAGATTTATTCCTTAACAATGTAGTAGGAATTGTAATTTTAAATAGGTAGGCTAGGCTAGGCGGGCTAGGCTAGGGACTGTTCCCCCCCGAGTGGGTTCCCGCCTTGTCGTGGCGGGGGGGCTTAGTAGCCAGGTCTCGCCAGCCTGGTGAACCAAGAGGAACCCGAGGTGGGGCTGGCCTCTCCGGGTCTTGGGCCCAGACAAGCCCGTGCGGAGGCTGGCCAGTAGGTCGGCTTGCCGACTGAGGTGGACTGTATGCCAATGCCGCGGCCGAGCCCATCGAGGCGGGGGCGGCGACGGGTGGGATGGGCGGTGAAGACACCGCTGCCTATCCTACCTGCCAGCGGCCCTAACGGGTGCCGCCAACGTGTTGGCGGAGGCGGTGGGGCTGCAGGGGAAGAGGAGTGTCGGTATCGCGACGGCCGCTCTCCCTATCCTCTGCAGCCGTAGTGGCAGGCGCGGGGCCACTTTAATTGACCCGTTGCATCGGGACCAGGGCTGTCGGACACGGGTGCTGTCTGACGCCCAGTGCTGGTTGGTCCCAGGTGGTGGATGACGATGTGTCTGGTGTTCGGCACATCGTCATTCTGGCGGGAGCCGAAGCTCCGTGGTGGGGCCCAAGTTGGGCCAGCGCTGTCGGGTGCCGCGGAGGAGTGCGCAAGCGTGCCCGTAGCCCCGAAACCAGGCGCAGTGGTGGAACACCCAGGGGTTTTGGTGGGTATACTGTCCAGTCGGCAGGACTCCCACATAACCACCCGCCTGCCCTCGAGGTGTGGTGGTATTTATAAAAGATTTCCCCTGGTCAAAAAAAAAAATCGAAGTCAAGGGTTGCTATTACAACAGATGCTTAATTATAAAGAGTAAACAGTCGAAAATATCAACACGTCAAGAAACGCCATGGCGTTTCTTGGTGAAAATATATCAAAGAAGAAGGAAGGTACGTGTTAAGTTAGATGGTAGTTGAGAACATGGTGTTTGGAGAAATTGGTGTTACATTGCATAAATACTTATGCAATGTAACACCAATTTCTTTGTATGTGATTTACCTACATATTCTGCGGTCCGAAGTTCATTATACAGAGTCAATAAATTAATTTTCAAAAAGCTTGAAGATGTGAATATACTAAAAGGGTTACCCGAAAATGATTGAAGACGGATATGAGGATAGTTATATTTTGTCCCGGAAAATGTTGAAGACATTCTGCCAAAGTTTTTCATATGGCGATAAAACTTTCCAAACTTGTTCCCGAACATTTTATCAATTATTTTATATTTTACACCTAGATGTGATGATGAGATTCAGCTGAAACCAGCAATTTATTCATTATTACTCAACAAAACTCAGAGAACAGTATTATACTTGGCTATTTATGCTGATTAAAAATGCCTCATTGAACGCAGTACAACAAATATAATTATGATGTTAACATTTCAGGTTACATCAACACTTTAATAAGGCTATTTGATTTTAATAAAGATGCTTATAACCAGCAGTGGGATAAAGAACGCTGTGAATGATGATGATGATGATTATGATTTGGAAAGGCGAAAGAATTAAGAGATAATCAAAAAGAGAACTACTCACTAAAATCCTTTGTCTTCAAATCTGAAAAGACCGATTGTGCTCTTATTTTGAGCTACCTTCAATACATATGCAAAAGACCTGGGATGAGATTACTGAAAACGCTCCTAATACACCGAAAATACATTTGTTACTGGACAATTTTGAAAAAAATATGTAATAAAGATCACAATGAAAAAGCTTTTTTTTCCGTATAAAACAAAATGGAAGAATGAGGCATATTATTTTTGATCAAAGTCACTAAAACAGGAACTTTGTTCCTTGGCGTTTCCCCGAATAATGATCAACATAAGGCTCAACCTAGGTTCGTAATTGTGTTACTAAAGAGAAGAATTATTATCTCGTTAAATCGTTTTAGTCAAATTAATTATAATAGAAAAATAAGATATCTTTTGGTTCATTTATTTTATATAGCATCCAACGTTTTGGATTTACAGTCCAACATGAAAAGTTGACATTTAAGGATTTGTCATTTTGGGAAATCAACATCTTGCCATTATGAGCTGGAATATTTACATTTTATTTTGCCTATTTTACAGTCAATTCTTTATAACTTAGGACGCCTTAATAACTAAAAAAAGAAATAATTACAGTAAAACTCTGGTTTTCCTGCTATATTCTGGAATTGTTGCGCCGGGCCTTTTAGGTTCTGTTCTGTTCTTTTGTTCTCATTTTTGTAGTCTAGCAGTCAATTGGTTGTCCTTAGGTACTAATGTTATAAATCCGAAAGGATGTTGTTGGTTTATTGGTTTGTTTGTAACTTTTAAATGAAGCAACAAGATCAACAGATTGACTTGATTTTTGCCATGGATAGTACCTAGTTTAAAGGTGAAGGAAGAGTGTCACTGACAATACATTTTTATCCAAGAAAATTTAAGGATTCTGTGGATTTCTGTAGTGTTAGGAACCGCAGGTAAAGCTAGTAACGCTGGCTTATTGAGCAAACGTATTATGATTTTTCACTTTTATTATTGTGTGTTTAATGATTTTACTATTTATTAGTTTTAGTTTTATATAAGTGTTATACCTTTATACGTACCTATACTATTATTCATCTAATACAACGTTGCAGTTCTCGGGTCCTTCGAACATAAGTACGAGTACGTCAGAATATATGCAGTGTACGCAATGCCCACAGCAGTAAAGTGCACGGAAAAAACATCTGGTCAAATTTCATTAACCACCACACCAAATTCTGACCCACCAAACACCTCAAATCTATCACCAATAAACATTCCATTCTGGCAAATCGTATCAAACCACAAATCAACTATTCCAGTAGTCAACAGATTCGAAATCTGAAGAGGGGGACGAATTTCCGTGGCTCAAAATTTTGTGCACAAAGATTAAAAAAATGCTCTCCGATCATACCTCCATTAAACCCTGGGAAAACATTTGCTTATGAAATTCTCCATGTTGAAAAAACCAACCAATCGCTCACTTCTTCTGTTAAAAAGAACAGCATCCATTCCTACAATCAAAACATATCTGCTGGTAACCAAGATGATGAACACACAAGAGCTCATTCAACTCAATTTTATAATTCACACAATCTGACAAAAAGAATAGAAGTTAAATTCAGCGATGGAGATATAAAAGGCGCTGCTAAACTACTTTTTTTCTCTAACTCTATTTCCCCCGACATACTAGATACTTTGACCGCGCTCTAGGAGAAGCATCCATTTTCATCATCTCCAGTAGCTCCATTCTCATCAAATCACCGAGAATGATGTGCTTTCTGCTATCATGTCGTTTAGGTGTGGCACATGTTAAAAATGCCTTTAACTCTGTTTTAAGATCTACTATGCTTCAAGAAATCAAAAAAGCTATCCCAGAAATTTATGATTACATTTGTCAGTGTTACGGGTCAGACTCATCGTTACTTTTAAACAAAATCGTATTCTTTCATCCACTGGCTGTCAACAAGGTGACCCTCTCGGTCCTGCCATTTTTGGTCTCGCAATTCATCTGATCATCTCAGAACTTTCATCAAAACTAAATATGTGGTATTTAGATGGCACTTTAGGCGGTGACTCAGAAACGGTAATTTCGGATCTTGAAAATATAATTGAAAATTTTAGATCTATTGGTTTAGAGTTAAACTTTTCTAAATGTCAGCTCTATTTTGGTGATTCAGTCACTTCATCACGTAAAAGTCACATATTAGAAACCTTAAAAACTGTGGCTCGTAATATCACACTTCTAGACAAGTTTTCCCTTCTCCTATTGGGTGCTCCAATATTTGATTCTTTTTCTACGTTTATATCTGAGCAAAAATCAAAATTTGACGAAAATGTAGACCATCTCTCAGAAAATCATTCACACATGTGTTTCCACATAATTCTTCTTCCAGTTTTTGGGAATAAGTCTTCGGTTTTTTGGGTAGATCCATTTCTCATTACAATAACTATGACACAAATTGATGATTGGCGACCTCAAATGGTTAAAATAATAGTTACACAGTATTAAAATGGGAGTAAACGACCTACGAAAAAAGTTAACAAAACTTACAAAAGTGTAGATGAGGTCGATATGTTGAAAAATTGCTAAAAAAAAGCAGCAAAATTTTTTAGCTACAACTTTTAAGAAACTGTAGCTGCCAGGTGTGCAAAAATAGCTAGATCTAGCTATAAAATAGCTAAGTTGGTTTCAGTGTTCAGTGGTTTTTGAAACTGATCTATTTAAATTATGTACCTATGATCGAAATAGGGTGTGCCATTTTTGGTGTAAAATAATTATTAGGTTAACTATACTAAGGGTCGTCCACACTTCCATGGGACCAGCATCATGCCGTCAAGCCTTTTGCTATCACCACGCGCGAGCCCACTCGGTTAAATTGCCTCTAAGACATTTTACTAAGTATTGTACCCAATACACAATCATGAAATGCGCGGGTGTAACCGCGGGGCGCAGCTTGTTTACTTATAAATAAATTGATCAAGAAACATAGTCTGAAAAAGTCAAGTGCGTCATAATTGTTAGATGTAACATACCAGGGTGCAAGGTTCGCGTGTGCTGGTGCACATACGCTGCCAGGGGCAGCTGCAGACGCCCTCTGGCAGCAGCATACACGCACGACGGCAGCTCTGTGGAGAGCGCCGGCCCCTCGTCATCAGAACCTTCGGCGTACGTGAACTTGAGCCCGGAGTAATCCAGCCGACGGCTCTCGCTAAACCAAATCCACAATATTTTAAATCTTAACACACATTTGCTAAAGATACTCGTGTATGCCTTGTGATAATAAGCTAACCTTGTTCATGTTTTATTCGCTTTTTATCAGGTATTACCACATTTTTGTTACACTTATTACCTTAATATGAAAGTTCATAGCTTGTCCACATAAATGCTGTCTAATGAGATATGAGCCTATTATTTCAATGTTGTTGCTATGATTTGTCAAAATATTTTAGTTCAATTGAGTAGTGACAATAATGCACACTAATGAATGTCAGAAAAAAATAATCAACAATAATGAAAAACATTTGCAATAAATCTTCACAAAATCATATTTTTCAATTTGTTAATGGTGTCGCTGCGAAGTGTTAAAGATATTTACTTGTAAATGTTCCTTCTTTTATGATAATTAGGTATACTCCTATGTGCAGTGATGACATTCGATTGTAACATGTTATAAAATATAGTTTGTACCTATTTACATATATATTAGTTAAGGTACTTATTATTTAGATTTTAGTTTTGCCAAAATAAATTATATGGTGTTATTTTAGTTTTGTAAATAGAATAAATCATTTTTGTGATAAATTAAGATTAATTTATAGTGAGGACTAATTCAACCTGATTGTACCTAATTCATCACTGTGAATCTGCTTTCTATCTTTTTATAACTACCACTGAGATCGTTAAATAATATTATCAATTATCAGTGGCGTAGCTAGAGATTCTCTATGCGTTTCCCTCCAGTTAGTCTTTTGCACAGATTTTTTTGCATTATTAAGCCAGTTATTATTATTTTGTTTTCAGGAGATATACACTTTACAGCCAAACACGAAATAGAGTAATCGTAATTTTAACCATAAATAAAAAAATAAATTCACTAAATTAACTCACCTGAGCGGCGGCGACGTTGAAGAGTCAGCTAATTGAGCTCTTGCGCTGGACATTACGCTGGGCTATCAAAAACTGAAATAATAATTGCCTGTCACGAACACTGTTCACCCCGAACCACGTACTAAGGAAATCCGATCGGCGTCAAATATTTTTATACCAACAGGGGATCCTTTTTACTTTATAGTTCACCAACTATGTGTTGGCATTTCTTGTCAGCGATTCAGATTATACTACAACACGTAAAGAATAAGGTATAAATCAGTGCGGCAAAATTGGGGACGATTCGTTAGTGTGAGTTCAACCCTGATATTGGGGGTGGCGCTTTGGAGAAACAGGGTGAAAGTAGGCGGAGCTTACACGGACTTGGCGTAATGGGCCGTAACTGATAATTTCCAAACTGTACAGAAATGAAACGTTAATTTATTCGATATAATTATCGGCCACGATACTTATATAGTTGCATTATAAAGTTGAGCTGAAGCAGAAAAATTGAGACGAAGACGTCAGTAGGCGATTGCTGGAAAAAATGAAACAATGAGTTCAATCAAAGTGTTTTTTTTATAATAGGTGCTGTCGATAAATTCGATGCGATGTCATGTTATTTTTTCTTTGAATTAGAATTTATGACTTTACACTTGGGCTTTTTTACTACTACTTAATATAGGCTATAGTAGTAGTAAAAAAGCCTAGTGTAGCACACGCATATTATGTTCACAGCGTAATGTATTGAAATAATGGGGATTTGAAGTGGTCTCCAAAGACCACTGCAAAACCCCATTAGGACAGAGACATTAAGGAGGTACCTAATTAATTAATTCAATATATAGTAATTTAAATTAGAATCCAGGTAGATCTTGTACTTAAGTACCTCCGAGAATAATGCATTGCAGCAATTTTGCGAATACAACCGCATTCGCAAAATTGCTCTGCTTTCAAATGGGTGTGTCAGAAACACGCCGCGGCGAACCCCTCCTGTTGGCGGGGGTGGCTGTCCCTGACAGTTCCCATAAAACGCACGCTTGAACTGCCAACAGCCTAAATCTCGTATCCAGAGCTCTGTTTCAGTACAAGATTCACCTATTAAATGAGTACATATTTAAGTACTACAGGTACATCTAAGAATACTTAAATTTTTCGCCAGCCTAAAAGAGAACAAGCAAAAAAGAATAAAAAATGTCGTTTTAAAATGGTAAGGGGCAGTAATCAGATTGCACTGCCGGATCAGGTACCCGAGCGATGTTAAGATTGAATATTAGATAAGATCAGCGAAGGATTAGTCAATGGCAGCATGGTAGGTAGTTCGGGGATTTGAGTGGGAAGGTTTGTGAAGAGGCCAGTTGGAAGACAGAGCTGCCGAGGAAAGCGCTAGTTCAATTTGATGACAGTTCTGTCGGCAGAAGTCGTCAGGACGATAATGATTGGGTAGACATAGCTCCGGCGAGTGTATCATTTCAAGGTAATAAAGGTTCTGGAAAAATAGAAAGTGATGATTTCACTCATATTAAGTTTGGCAGTTACTGTCCACAAACTACAAGGCACTGCAGCAGTAGTCGATAAAGCGGTTATAAGTATAATAATATCTAGGTCCCATAACATTCGCCAAAGGGCAAGTTTATATCGCGCTCAATAGAGTACGATCTTTAGAAGGTGCAGTTACTGATCTAAATCAAAGAAAGCTTTTAACAACCCCCATAATAGCATAGCGATGGAAGAATAAGTGCGACTGAGAAGCACTTTACACCGGTCGCAAACCGAGGAAATAGAAAAAACGGCACTCAACAACACACAATATAATACTATAATACACAGAAATACTAGGTAAAATACTGTTGTTTTTTGTGTTTTATCATTTGTTTTGTCGTTATGTATTGGACCTCTTATTTTTGTTGCAAATAAAAAAATTCTGCCCCGCACAAACCCGCTACAAAGAACACTTAGCTGCATCTAGAAACAATCACCCAGAGAAGTCGAATTTTGCGAAACATTTATTAGAAACTGGACACGATTTGGATAACAACAACACTTTTGAAATTCTACATGTATGTGAAAAAGGGTTTCGCTTAAATGTTTTGGAGCATTTAGAAATAATGAAACATCAAAACACACACAACGAGTTGCTGAACGATCAAACTACCGTCACATCGCCTTTACTGCGGTGCGTCACGACGAGTATATAAGAAGCGCCGGCGCGGCGAGCCGTCATTCTTGCGAGTGAGCTCGAAGAGTCAACACGTCCTGAAGATGCCTCGTTTAGAGGCGAAACACGTGTCGAATAAAGTACAGTAAGAATAGGGGTGCTATTTATTGACTAAGTATTTTTTCAATTATTTTATACCATTTTTTATAAATAAATTATATTTGTAATTTTAACATATTAACTAAATATTATTTTCAGGTTTACTACATTTTTTAAATAGATTACTAATCACTATTTTTGTTACAGGTTTAATTATTTTTTATTATTTTAAACGGATTAATTAAAAAATTTTGTTTCAGGTTCATTCATATTTTGTAAACATACCTAAGCCTAACTTTTCTAACCTGACCTAACCATAGTCGAACCATGATACAGTTTGATGATTAATTACTAATTTTGTTTGTGATTTAATTTGGATTTTGAATAGTACCCTTAACTTATATGACTACGACAGAGCGGAAATACACTAAATATTTATTCAAAACAAGAATTTAAAAAAATTCTGTATTCTGTATATTTCTTACTCTTAATTGCTTAAAATGATAATAGCCCGCAATTTGGCCCGCGTTGTTTAAGTAATTGCTTAAAATGACAATAGCCCGCAATTTGGCCCGTATTTCTTACTATTTTCAAAATTCATGGTCATCTTTATGTTTACAAAAGACATCGATGATAGTCTTTTTTACTTTGTGTATTACACTCCACAAACTCCAGGACCTGTACCTTTCATTAACAATGTTTCGACTTTTTTTTCTATACAATACTTATTATATATTTTACTAATCTACGTTACGTACTTACGTATGTGCACGGAGGAGTCATACCCCCGCAAGCAGCAGACCGGTAATAGTCGATTTTCACTTCATTGCGATAATATTGTAATCACAAGAAGTGAATCAGTTCTAAATCTAAGTACGTTACCATGTACATAATTATTTAAAGTGTAACGTTATTTAAAATTTGTATAGTATGATCATAAAGAAGGTACGATGTTCTTCTTTCTATTTCCTTTATTGCCTTAGTAAACTCCCCATTTTAGCGCCGGTACGAAAGTAAAGCCAAACACTGAACAGTGCAATATAAGTAAACAAATGAATTTTACCTGATGACAGTGATGGTACAACTTCGTTATGTTCCTTTACTTTTTTTTTTATAATGGCAAGTGCCATTATCAACTACAATAAAATACAACACTGCCTTACATAGGCTAAACCTACATAAACTACTACTACATAAAAAGCAATTGGATCATCCACAGACCCTTGAAGGTCTAAAGATAATCCAAATGCTCAAGCTCACTGCCAGTTGGCAGCGTGCCCAGCATGCTCGCAGCATTGCCACGCTGAATGGCAATGCTTATACGTTGAGCCAAATAAACACCAGCATTTTGGACTACGTCGCTCCCACCCACCAGACGCTAAGAAAGACTTTTGAAAACAAGATGAGCCCCCACCGTTTTTTAAAGATGTTCGCCCACAAACAACACAGAAATCAGGTAATTTCAAATAACAAAAAAAGGTACGATAGGTATGTTCTAATTTTGTAAGTATGTTCTCTCGTATGAATTATACGGGCACAACACAACTATTATTATCGATTTCTTGAACAATGATTTGTTTGTTGTGTTATGTGAGAAAAAATCACCCACTTGAAAAGCATAAACAGGCTGGTAGCGTACCATATTTATTAAGCGTATTTTTATGCACCGAACAAAATCGCCGTAATTTACCAAGTCACCCTCTAACTATAAACATGTGATTTGGTGACAAGTATAATTTGGTGCTAATTCCGTTTACGAGTCGCGGCCCCGATCGACCCTGTAATTGATTTGTCGCGGGTCGCAGCGGCGGCCGCGCGACACGTGACCTCCACGCGACCCGCCACGCCCCCTAAGAACACGTTTGATAGTTTTTCGCGTGAGATCTCTTGTCAGCTTCCATTTTAGTTATGGGTTGTTTGAACAGATTTTGTTACCTAAGTGCTCTTCATTACTACTAGGCCAGGAAGTAGAGCAGGGGTCACCAATTACTTTCATTAGGGGTCCGTTTTCCAAAAAAACCCGACCGTCGCGGTCCGGAAGGTAATAATATAAACTGTACTATTTAAATAATAGGTATGTGTAGATACGACATCAATGGTCAAATAAAACGAATAGGTCCAGTTACATTACTTGATTAAAAAAATAACAAATGTTTTGAATAAATTAAAATAAGTACCTACCAAGGGTTTTTAAAATATAAATGAGAAATATGACATTTTCTGTCTTAAGACTATCCGTCCGAAGTTTGGAGTAAAGTTTGTGCAGGCTATTGTCATTAAATCTTGCAGATATCCATCGGCGAGTCGGATCTATTTTCACAAACATAATTATGTTGACAAAATGAGAATTTTCAAGGCTAGTTTTTTCAATTCTGGGTATTTATTAGCACAAACAAATTTTATCCAAAACACTTGACAAGAAACTTCATGTTATTGGTGTTTTAAAACTGTACCGTAACTGTTTTCTTGGAAATCAATCATTTTAATCTGGAGAGCAGCTTTATTACCCCCAAAAATATTTGCAGCTTATCATTACTTCATTCATCACCATGATTCAGAGAGTAAAATTTTACTGAGGATGTCGACGACATTCTCAATTTTCTTAAAATCTGTGAATTTGTTTTCAATTTCCAATTTAAGATCGTCAATAATCGTCTTTATCCTCATCTGAATTACTATTATCACTTATATTATATTTTGTATTGATAACACAAGGTCCGCATAAAATAGCTCCGCGGTCCGGATCCGGACCGCGGTCCGCCATTTGGTGACCCCTGAAGTAGAGGAAAGCTTGTTGAGCTCACGTATATATTGCGTAAAATACAAATCCCCCACATATTTGTTTGCTTTTGTTATTTTACTTTTACGGAAGTAACAGCTGTGGTAATTTTTATTGCTGTTCTAACAACTTTCGGTTCTTCCGGACGGTCAAACTTGAGTCTAACTGATTTGGCCATGCAGCCACTTAAAAAAGAGAAGTGTCTGGACGTCATTTCAGACTAATAGACCCAGATTAACCATGTTCATAGGTGACAGAGACAGAGATTAACCATGTTGTACTTTTTATCAGGGTCCCGTCCCCTAAAGGAACTCTACTTACCACTAAACCAAAACTACACAGTCTCTCTATGCTCTATCTTTTGAAATGCGCGTGGCTATAAAAAGAGAACCGTCGTGGCGTCACGGTGAAGTAACAATAAGATTTTAATCAGCAGCCAAGGTTCGGTACCTTGGTAGGCGCGATTCTACTGATAAAAACCGTATTGGTGTCTATCAAGTATCAACTAGTACACTTTTTGTTGTACTAGCAATGGCAGAGCATGATGTTTTCAACTTTACAAAATTAGTAAAATGCACAAAATGGCATAGGGGCGACCTCACCTACGACGATTCTCTTTTTGTACAAACTCTAGTAGATATTTTTAAGAATAATTTGTGTTGTTATCATTATGACTTATTTTCTGACAAATATGCTTGCTCGTCCCAGTTTAATTTACCTTTGCTAACGCACTATGTTACTATGTAGGTAAGTTGGCGCATTCATTATCTTAGTCCCTTTTTAGGGTTACGTACCCAAAGGTTAATAATTATTTTTCGCAAAAATTGCAATACCGCCTTCCATCGTGTACAAAATTTGAATATTTCACTAGAATTGTTTACATTGTTTTTGATGTTTCAGAAACGGCTCAGCCGATTTCTGTAAAATTTAAATGGGACCACCTCGGGGTTATACCCTTTTGAACTAAAAAAGAATTTTTCGAATCGGTTCACAATTGGCGAAATTATCGATGAACATACCTACACAAAAAACAAAATACATACACACGAACATAGTACCTCCTACTTTTTGGAAGTCGGTTAAAAACGGGACCCTATTACTAAGACTCCGCTGTCCGTCCGTCTGTCTGTCTGTCACCAGGCTGCATCTCATGAACTGTGATAGCTAGACAGTTGAAATTTTCACAGATGCTGTATTTTTGCTGCCGCTATAACAACAAATACTTACTAAAAACAATAAAAAAAATATATAAGGGGGGCTCCCATACAACAAACCTGAATTTTTAGCCGTTTTTCGCTCGATATTAATAACGGTGCCAGGTAGACGCTTGAAATATTCACAGAATATTTAATTGTATATTTACTTCAATATTTAATTATTAAATTAAAATAAAATAAATATTAAAGGGAGGCTCCCATACAGTACGGAGGAACCCTTCGTGCGCGAGTACGACTCGCACTTGGCCGATTATTTTATTTTATTGCAATGTTTCGATCTACATCACCAACACGATGCGCCCAATTGGATGTCGTGGAGCCTGAATCATCGTCAGACGTCACAAGGAGAACAGATGCGATGTCCCGATTGTTCCCAAGACCGTTATTTTAAAGCAATATTTTCAAATCAGTATTTTAGAGCAAAATGCCATAAATCCGATAACATCACTTTTTCGGCACCAAATCAAAACCAGCCGCTGGAACTCTCTTTACGATGGAAAGCTTTGGCTCATAGTAAAAAAAACAAACCTGTAGTTGAACGCATCCCAAGAGGTGCACGCCTCCCTATAGCCTTGGCTTTGTCTCACGCTATAAAGAAAGAAGAATAAGAATCTTGGGAACATTGGTTATTTTTTAAATTTTCTGTACTCCACGTCGGCTATGATGCCAATAGCAAAATTTCATTAACAACTCGGATCAAACAAAACTGCGTGGAGAGCTCACAACAATATGCTTTGCGGTCAAACGTTAATTCGCATAGGTACTACGCTAAGTTCAAACATTATTTCGAGAACGCCTGATGAGTCTGCTATTTCCAAACTTGTGTAAAATCTTGTATTGACGGTATACGACCCATAGCTGTTGGTATGACATACAGGTGACGTGCTGCAAAAATATGTTGCAAAAAGATTGCGCTAAGTTTATCAAATCTTTTTCAACCTATCCAATTAGGATTTGGATCGCGAGGTGATCATTTTGAGGCAGCCGTTCATTCAGTAAGAACTTTTTTGGATCAAAATTATTGAGATTTACTTCTGAAAGTGGATGTTAAGAACGCTTTTAATTCAGTTGACATGTATGCCACAAAAATAAAATAGACGTAGAGATGCATGAATTAAAACAAAAACCAATAGTTATAGAGAAATAGAATACAACCTTCCATGATAATAGTTAATAACATTTTTAGCGCTTAGTTAGATGGACATTGACATTCTACATAAATTCAGGGCAACGTAGTAAGTGCTCAGACTTATATTTCGCAAAAAAGGCAGTTATAAATTTAAATATCGTATAATTCTTTTGTCAAAACAAAAAAAAAACAGCTGTTCCAAATATTTTGTCGAGGGTGAACGATATTTTTCTATGGAACAACTTTTAAGAATTTACAAAAGTCGTGGAACAAAAGTTGTTAGTTTTGATGTACAGAATAAGCCCCTAAAAGGATGCTAATTGATTAGAAATAACCCTGTATATTGTGTAATTTCGTATACGGAACTTGTATGGAGTATTTGCAACTTCCATAGACAACATAGAGATTGTTGTACATATAATATTTATGTACATACAATCTGTTAAATTCCGTATAAGTTTCTAAGTGTTCGAATTTGAAAAATAGAGCCCTATGTACTGTCGAAGCAGAAGACTATGTATTAGACTATTACTTAGTTGAATTTAAGTAAGTAGTTCAAGAAATATGACGTGATTTACTTTTTCATTCCTTAGGTACCAAATAAAGTGTTATAACAAAATGAATTTCTCATGAGACTTAATTTCGAGCACGGGATTAAACAAACCGTGTGCTTTTTTTATTCGAAAGTCCTTGTTTAGTTAATTTATTTGCGTGCATATGGTTGGGCGAGATTATCCAGGGAGCGGTTGCACGTGGGCCTTTGTAGCGCAGCCGCGGCGCGTGCGAGCTCGCTGCGGCACGCGCCGCCGCGCGGCTCCAAGTGCCCGGAACGAGTGACGTAGTCTTGAATGACGCCTCTTCCGAAACTGTTTTTCTGACTGCACTTAATTAATCCGTGTCGCTAAATAGCTTTGTTGTAAATACCAGCTGTGTATACAGATAACACCCTATAATCGATTCGGTGCAAGAACCAATAAACACAAATGCAAACCTTGAATCGTGTAATTTTTAAGTTCTTAGATTAAAGAACTTTCTTTTAATAGTAGATTATTGTGGTGTATTGACCAAAGAGTTTTGGTTATTTTTAGAAGAAAACTGTTTTGTGTTGTTTTTATGTGACAGTGTCAGTTTTGGTTAGCGACGAATAAAAGTAGAACATAATATTTACAAAAATGCGTATTATTGGGCCAAAAACGCATTAATTGGCGACGAGATAGTAATCGACGTGTGAAAAAGTGTTGGTGTGAACTCAGAATGGGTAGTTCGGACTTATTCGGGGGCAACCTCACGTTCGACCATCGAAGTCAAGAGTGGAACATTTTCATCAGTTCATTGTCATTCGTCCAGTTTTGCACTGCAAACGACGTTACTAGCGATTCTGATCTGATAATTCTGATAAGCAACGAGCGCTCTTACTCACTGCCTTAGTGGAGGAGACATCGTGTTGCAAGAGACTTAGTTTTTCCAGATGACCTAGATGGCGTAGAATTCTCGGTGTTGGTAGAAAAGTTAAATAAACATTTTTCGCCAAAAAAGAGCACTTTTGCCGAAAGATTCAATTTTTATGAGGCAGAGCAGCGACCCAGTGAGGACAAGCACAAGCTGTGCAGGCCGTCCCCCACTCCCTCGAAAAGTCCTCTAAGTTGACTCATGTCATGGCTCCTACCGTGTTTAACAAATTACCTCTAGAAATAACGTTCGCAATAAGCCTACAGTCTTTTAAAATTGAATTAAAAAAATGGATTGTCGAGCAATCTTTTTACAGGTACGATGAATTTTATAAATGTTTGAAATGATTATTAGAATTTTTATACGCATTTATTTAGACATTTTTGACATTCGTATTTTGATTATTAGTTTTATTTAATTGAAATTTTTATGACTTTGTGTCCATTATTATTATTTAATTCTCAATTATTATTGAAGTGTTATAACTAATGATCAATGTAATTCCAAATTCATTACATCATTGTATTCAACGTTTATGTATACACAAGTATATAATTTGACGTGTAAATTGCCATTTTATCAATAAATAATTTATGACTTATGCAAGCAAAAAGGACGCCTAAAGGTACGAAGGTCCAAAATAGCAATTATATAGGAGAGGATGATGACGAGAACTTACAAGGTATTTATAATTGTGGTAGTGCTGTCTCTATTTTACCTGCAATAGCTTATAGGCAATTTTTCAAGAGCAGCCATCATAGCTTGCTACCTTGCAGCGAAGTGTTTAACTTCTACACGGGTGTTAAGATTTTGCCTGAAGGTTGATTATCTTTGCCAGTAACATACGAAGGACGCACTATGCCGATCAAGTTTTTTGTGATATCAACAAACGTGAAGCGATCGCCGCTGCTTGGACGCGACTTATGAAATTGTTCAATTTACACGTTTGTAGTCTGGACTGTAATAAATAGAGCGTTGAGAAAGATGTTATTTGAGGGTTTATTTGAGAAGTACTCTGAACTGTTCAATGACGAATTAGGCAGGTTCATAAACATAAGGTGAGCCTTAAAATGAAACCAGACGCTGAAATGAAGTTCTTCAAGCCACGTCCAGTTGCTTTAGAAGTTAAACCTTTAGTGGAGAAGGAAATAGACAGAATGCTGAAGTTGGGCATTTTGGAAAAAAAATATCATTCGGATAAAGCAACACCTATTGTACCGGTGTTACGGCCTGGTGGAGATGTCCGAATCTGTGGGGATTTTTCCGTGACGGTAAACAAAGGCATGTATTTGGATAATTATACTCTTCCGCGCATAGAAAATTTATTTGCTAAGCTACATGGAGGGGTGGCGTTTACAAAATTCGATTTGTCAAGAGCCTATAACCAACTCCAATTAGATGAATCGAAGAAATTGACGTGTATTAACACACACAAAGGTTTAAATAGGTACACCAGGCTTGTGTTTGGATTTTCTAACGCCCCTTTTATTTTTCAACGTACTATGGAGCAGTTACTCGGGGATCTTAAGGGAGTGTGTATCTATTTGGATGAAATACTAATAAAGACCCCTGATAAGGCTACCCATTTGCAGCGATTGTAGCTAGTGCTGGCCAGGTTGCAGGAGGCCAGTATGCGGCTCAAGCGGGACAAATGTGAGTTGTTCAAAAAGTCGGTAGAATACCTAGGATTTGTAATAGACAAAGACGGATTTCATAAAACGATGAAAAAAGTGGAAGCGATTTTAAAATGTAGTTCACCGAAAAACACCACGGAACTGAAGTCATTTTTGGGAATGGTGAACTATTATAGATGTTTTGTTCCTCAAACTTCATCCGTTTTGAGTCCGCTGCACAATTTACTGAAGAAAAGTGTCCAGTGGGTGTGGGGTACAGAGCAACAAGAAGCTTTTGATAAAATCAAACAGGAATTGGCGTCGGATCGCGTTTTGGCGCATTACAACCCCGCGTATCCCACGATTGTGACGTGTGACGCTGGCCCAGTCGGGCTGGGCGCCGTGTTGGCGCAGCGACAGCCGAATGGCAGCGAGCGCATTGTCGCATACGCGTCTCGTTCTCTTTCGAAGGCTGAGGTTAATTATGCGCAGATACAGAAGGACGCTACATCTATCGTTTTCGCAGTAAAAAAAATTCATCACTATCTTTATGGGCGGCTTTAAGGCTTTAAGCCTTTTATTTTGCGTACCGATCACAAACCTCTTTTGGCCATTTTTGGCGGTAAGAAAGGTGTGACTGTTTTGGCAGCTAATATGCTGCAGCGATATGCGTTGTTTCTGTCAGCATATAATATTGAAATTGAATACGTCAAAAGTGAAGAAAATGTGGTAGATTTCTTATCGCGTTCGGTTGATTCTCCAATAGCCGCGTCCAGACCGGCTGAGCGGGGCTCTCGAGTCCCGTTCGCGAGCCAATAGTTCGGCCGGTGTGGACGGCGCTCGAGCTTCCCCGGACACACGTTGGCTCGGCCGAGCGCTGCTCGGCCCCGAGTCATGCGTTGTCGGTTTTTGCCGATGCTCAAAGGCGGCTCAGTCTGAGCTGCTCGCCCGGTGTGGACGGACGTAACGACACACGCGAGCCAGTGAATGAAAAATGGATAAAGAAGACAGTCGCTTAAAAAACTTTACGGAAGCTTCAAAATGTTATGGGATTCGAAACATCCAGATCATTTAAATAAAAGCAAGCAAGAAGATTGCTGGAGGAAGATCTCTAAGGAAATGAAGTTATCTGTACCCGAGTTGAAAAAGAAACTTGACTCATTGACAGGTTCATACCGACGCAAAAAGTCAAAGCAGAAAAAGTAATATCACTGGTTCAGGAAAGGATTCTTTTATTTAATTCTGGTGGAATAGAATAGTAATTTCTTCGTAAGTAATCATATAAATACACTGTTGCTTAGACGACTTTTGTAGCCTTTTCTGGCTTTAGGAAGATAGGTTTCCTAAGGACTCTGTAGACTGAACTTAAAATACCAAAGGCATTTTCAACGACTCTGCGAGCTCTGCTAAGTCTGTACCATCGCCATCGACACAACAACCATTGCCATCCCCTCGAGAACCCACGCCATCGCTACAAGAACCATCGCAATCGCCACAACAACTATTGCCATCGCCACAACCATCGTGAAAGAAAAGACGACTGAATACGAATGCACAAAATGATTCTCTTGACAATTGAAGGACACTTTTGCCATAATTGAGAAATGTTCAACTTTCATAAATGATCCATGTGTAGCATTCGGTAATCATATTGCACATGAAGTCAGAAAATACGATCCTTACACTCAATCATGTGTTAATAATCGGCCAAGTGCGAGTCGGGCTCGGGCATGAAGGGTTCCGTACCGTATGGGAGCCCCATTCCTGTTGCCGTTATTAATAGCGAGCAAAAACTCTGAAACATAACGTTTCCTGAATGGGAGCCCCCCTTAAAAAAATATTTTATTCTATTTTAGTATTTGTTGTTATAGCGGCAACAGAAATACATCATCTGTGAAAATTTCAGCTTTCTGGCTATATCAAGAGATACAGCCCGGTGACAGACAGACAGACAGACGGACATCGAAGTCTTAGTAATAGGGTCCCGTTTTTACCCTTTGGGTACGGAACCCTAAAAATGCTATTAATACTATTATTCACGAAGCGGACATGGGAAAATATCAGATGTATAGACCAGAATATTACACACAACCACCCACTAAAACGTCAACCATAACTTCCGGTGAAAATTTGCAGAACACACAATTTATAGTAGGGGAGCCCAAGCGGGGATTTCGGGATTTACTAAAGCGCGGCAGATTAATATACAGGAGGATACCTTGTACCCGGTTATGTACCTCCACAAAACATGAGGCCCATATATAAG
Source organism: Hypomecis atomaria (assembly GCA_964007245.1). Classification (NCBI taxonomy): domain Eukaryota; kingdom Metazoa; phylum Arthropoda; class Insecta; order Lepidoptera; family Geometridae; genus Hypomecis; species Hypomecis atomaria. The sequence continues at coordinate 14,805,100 of OZ023280.1, forward strand.
GCCGCCCGTGAAGGATACAGGATCAGATTAGTAAAAAAAAATGACCATCAGAAATTCTCGAGCGCGTCAGATTAAGTTAGGGTGAGTTAATTACATCCTAAAAAGTGTATATTCCACTAATCTGACCATTTGAGAGTGACGTAAAAAAGGGGAGGGGCAACAAAGTTGTAAAAAAAAAGTCATCTCGACATTCTCGAGCGTAGCTACATTTTTTTTACTTTGAAGGAAATAATTTAAGAATAATGAAAAATATATAATCTGACGATTTCCGCAAGCCGAAATAACAAAAATTCGTCGATAAAGTTAAATGCGTGCAGCTGCGTGATGCCTACATTTCCTTCTCCGCGTTTCTATTACTCTCTCACTCCGTCCCACTCTGGTTTCTGCTGCCATGACGCCATCACAGCTGATCATAAAGACTCGTTCGTGGCCTACTGTTTACATCGTGTTTCCAACGTTTTGGCTTTTTTTGCTATTTCAATATTATAAGTGTGAATTAAAGTTTATAAATAATTAATATGAGTGATATTAATTTGAAATGTGTATTTGGTGGTGAAAGTACCTTTCAAAGAACAATTAAATTTACGGTAGAAACATTAAAAAAATGTGTAAATATTTTGGAATATCGTCGGAGCAAGCCGGTTATCCGAAAGTCTCGAGGAACATATGATAACCTCGAATTGTCGATGGAATCATCATTAAATGATTTATATCACGCACAGTGCTAGCTAGTCTTAAGAAGCTTCCCTGACTACCCCCGTGATGTGGTCACTATGTCTGTATGTATGTGTGTGTATGTGTGTGTGTGACTCGCTAATAACTTTTGAACGACTACACCGATCGAAATCTACTAAATGGCGTTCTAAAGATTTCCCTCAAAATTAGATTTCCTGTGAATTTGAACCGATTCAGACCGATAGATTTTGAGAAATTTTGAAAAATCTCAAAAAAAATAAGTTTTTTTTTAAAGTAGTTTTTTTGGAACAACTTTTAACCGGATTTAAAAACCACGTCGATCGCCACCAAGCTGGTCAAAATCGGTTGATTCGTTCGAGAGATATCGTGAACGAAAGAAACCCGAAAAAGTGTTTTTTCGGGATTACTCCGAAATTTGTGGTTCGATCAATTAAAACTGCGTCGAATGTCGCCAACCGCGTGAAAATTGCTTTATCCATTCAATAGTTATTGTGGTTTGAAAATTCCAAAAATAGTGTTCTATGAAACTTCTATCAGACTTTCGAGCTGGGAGAGCTCAAATGAATAGAAATATTATTTCTTTGAACTCAACGAGCTCAAAATATCACATAAATAATATTTTGAGCTCAAAAATGTCATAAGTACAATTTTAAGCGCCCAGGAATGGAATTAGCGGGAAGTTGCAGGGATGGCTTCTAAGGTGAACCGTTTTTCTAATTTTTTTTTTGTCAGATCAGGCGAATCCCTCTAGATAATCGTCAGATTATGAGACAGTACGTTTAGAACATAAAGATGAACCATATATACCTTAATTTGACGCGCTTGAGTATTTCAAAATGGCGATTTTTTTTTGCACATTATGAAAATGGCCGCGAGTAATCTGACGATTTCGATGGGACGCTATCCCATCGAAATCGTCAGATTAGTGAATGAGAGCTTTTTTTTGGTGCACTTAACACTCCCTTAGAAAATCTGACGCGCTCGATATATTTTTTTTTTTTTCATTTTCAACCCTTAAATACAACCACCCGCATCATGCAAACGATCAGATTAACATACGGACATTATTAGAAATACGTAGGGCATTGATGCTATCAATATCTGACGCGCTCGAAGATGTCAATTATGCAACAGTTTTTTTTTTACATATTTAAAAATCTATAGTCGCTTTCCCCACCGATGTAAAGGTATATATCTTGTAACATTTTTTTCTTCTTATCATCTAAGCTTTGCATCCCAATAGGTCTCTACGACGCTCGAGTAAATCCACATTTAATTTTAGCATCGTGGGCTCCCCTACTATTACTTCTGCTACTACTACAGAAACATCAGACTTTAATTTTGGTGACAGCTCCGTTATTTAAATATGAGTCTGCCTCATTTTTAAATAATTCTTTTCGATTTTGTAAAAGTTGATTAAGCAATCATCTGCTCATGAGGCAGACTCATATTTATATAACGGAGCTGTCACCAAAATTGAAGTCTGATGTTTCTGTAGTAGTAGCAGAAGTAAATTGTGTGTTCTGCATATTTAAATAAATGATTAAAATTTGATTGCTTAGTCAACTTTTACAAAATCGAAAAGAAACAAATATCTCTCAATTAAATTTTGTATAATAAATAGCTCACCATTTTATATAAGGCGCGAACGAAGTGTCGACATACCGGAAAATATGAATGACTGTGTCATCCTCTGCGGCAACGCCACCAGTTAAGAATAAAAACAGTTTTTTAAAGAAAAACAGTTGACTTGCTTAAAACCCGCGCCTTACTACAAATATTTTAAAGAAACGTACATAAAAAAACGCGGATCAACCACGGGCCTTTGTAATTTTAAGTAAATAATAAGACAATGCAAGCCAAACTATGGAATATAATCATTTTAAGGAAGTACAAAACAACTCGGACCAAACCGCGGGCTACACCTAATTATTTTGAGTACATAACAATACAGGGTAAATCGCGGGCTATTCTCACTTTAAGTACTAAGACGACGCGAGCCAAACCGCGGGCCATAACTTTTTTATATTAGTACAAGACAAATGCGAGCCACATAGCGGGCGAATATTTTGAAGAGAGTACAAAGCAACGCGGGCCAAACCGCGAGGTAATTATATATAATTTTAAAAAGTACTTAAACGACGCGGGCAAACCGCGTGCTACAATTATTTTAAGTAAGTACTAACACAACTCGAGCAACACCACGGGCTGTAATATTTTGAAGAAAGTATAGAACAACGCAGACCTAATAATAGCTTATAATTATTTGAAGTACAAAACAACGCGGGTCAAACTGCGGAATATTAGTATTTTAAGGAAGTATGAAACAGCGCGGGCCATACCGCAGACTAATGTCATTTGTAACTACATACTTAGACAACATGAGACAAACCGCGGGCTGTTATTAAGTAATTACTAAGACAACGCGTGCGAAGCCGCGGGCATTAAGCCAGTACGATATAAAGATACAGAACTGAAAGAAACGAAAAATGTAAAATTTTTGGGTATAACATTAAATCAATACGTAGACTGGAAGATACATGTACAGGTTAGTAATTTCGTCTTGAATAGATTAAGAAAAACATCATCACGTCAGACCGTCCTGCTGGTTTACCACGGCTATGTGAGCTCCGTGCTACGGTACGGGCTGCTACTTTGGGTAACTCTACGAATATATCCAGAAGGCTTTCCTTTCTCAGAAAAAGTGCGTTCCCGCTATGGTAGGGATACGGCCATTCGAATCATGCAGGCCCATATGAGGGGTCCAAAAGCAAACCTGCCACTGTCCAATTAGGCCAAAATTTTACTATTAATGCCATCTTGTAGATTTTTTAAACACTAATATTGTCGTTACTTCGGTTTAGTTTCAATGTAGGCACTGTCCCATAGAAAAACACGTATTTCTATGGAAATAAGATTCAAAATCGACACTGTCCTATGTAACATTAGATTCAAAGCTGTCACTGTCCTATTTGGCCAATCAACGGGCTCCATTCTTACACCGGCAATATGGCCGTGCCGTTGTTTTCCTAAGCGTTTATGACACTGTCCAGTGTTTTAGATTCAAATGTGTCTTTGTCCTTGAGTAAGAAACAAAAACGCTACTGTCCTTATTAATAATGGTAAAAATTTAAACATTTTTGTAATAATAATTACACCTAGATGTGTTACATAAAAGTTAAAAATTAAAACATGTGACAAATAATTATAACACTGAAAATATATGAGAAATCGAGCATTTGATCACATTTTCGGTGTTTTGACAAATTTAGGAAGCACGGACAGTGTCATGTTTGCTTTTGGACCCCTCAATTTAAGGAATTATAAATTCTGACGTTGACGTTGAGATGTACGTTTTTGAAATTGCAGTATTTGTCCGAAATCATCCCAAGTACTTTAAAGCAGCCAATGACGAATACCTAAGAAGGTAAAATATGGGAAAAGGTAAATTTTTTAACAATGGCCTAGATTGACTTTATTTCAAAAGAACTGTTATGCCATGTGTGCCACTGTATATAACCAATTACCGGTATCATTGAAAGAACTCCCTTATGGAATGTTTCGCCGTAAACTTAGGAAAATAATGGGTTCATAGATGTTTCTATGTTTCTATCTATAGCCTAAAAAACCTAAACGAAATTTTAATTAAGCGTAAACAATGACTTTTATAATTATATTTGTTTGATTTCAATATGTATATTATTTAATTTTACTTGTTATTATTTTTACTTTAATATGGTAATTATTTAAATTAACCGTACTTTGGCATGATTTGTAAATAATTTTAGGAATAATTTTGTAACAATTTTATTATAAGTGCTTTTTTTTCACATGCTAGTAAATGGCAATTAGAAGGAACCAATTATTCAATAACACCATGTATATGTACTCTATTTAAGTGGAATAAATAATTCAATTTCAATATTTAACGATACTCGAAATGAGAAGGTGGTGTTGAAAAAAAATTATTATCTCCACTCATTCCACATATATGGGAGCTACCCCTTAAATACACAATTTTTAATGTTTTAAGTATTTATTCTCGCAGCCAGGGAAGGCCCAAGAAGCGCTGGCGTGACGATCTTGACTCATTCGAGAGGGGTTGGCAAGAAGTTGCGATGGATCGCGACTCCTGGAAGGAAATGGGAGAGACCTTTGCCCAGGAGTGGGACAGTATAGGTTTAAAAAAAATCTCAATCTCAATTATAAATACAATTGAGATCTATAACTAAACTATCATATTGATAAAATTCATGCAATTTAAATTATGTATTAAGGCTTTGTAATATTTGGAATTGCACACAGACGGACAAACAGACGTACAGACTGACAGACGGACGGACACAACGAAGTTATACGGGTTTCTCGTTTTACTACGGAACCCTAAAAATGTCAAAAACTTCCCCGAAAACCTCTCGCAGCAACAAATTATATTTTTGATGTTGGAAAATGAGTTCTTGTAATTTAGTTAAATCGAAGCGAGGTGCCAGTACGAGTATTCTTATAGTGGAAGGGTATTCGTATCACTCAAATTAGAAGCTCGATGGTGAATATTACTGGAGATATACCTACCCGAATTAGTTGTAAAGGTTGTGGTGCTACTGCTACTACTTTATGTGTCACTAGCCAACATTCAATTATCACTGAAAACAACTGCCATGGACATCTACCAGAACCAGGGTAGCAGGTACAAATGAATTTTAGAGCAAAGGTAAAGGATATGGCAAACAATTTGTGGTGTGTTCAAACACACCTTAATTTTGACTATTATATAGTCTGTGATGGAACAGGGGCACAACACTATTTTAGTCGGATATAAACCATCCCACGTCCCATCACTAGACAGAGGGTGTCAGATTTAACTTTATCAACCGTAGAAAAGCATAATTAATCTTGTACTCGATTCTACTATAATTAGGCTACTTATCGCCGCTAATTATAAGAATAAACATAAGTACAATTGTCTGTTATCCGTCCTAGTGACGAAATACAATCCTGATTCTACAACAACGTTGTTTTCTTCGGACTGCCTCCTCCAGAGCTAGAATACTCAAGAAAAGGGACCTCAAACCTCAACTGACCTCAGCCGCATTCCCGGTCCCAAAAATTCAAACATTCAATTCTCTATCACAAATCATCAATCGCTGTTTGCTAGATGTTCCAAGTACTCGTACTTGGTACTTACGGTATACGGTACGGTACGATGCTTTCTTGCCTAATAAAGCAGCATTAAGAGGTATAGTTCAACGAGTGAGAACCAAAGATCAACCAAAAATCCCAAAAACAATAGATCAATTTACGGTGCCAGATAATCTTTGTAAAATCGACGAAGAGCAGTTTTTGATCGGTCATTACACAAGCCAGGGTGAAAACGTAGTTGTGTTGGTACCAAAGCAAACTTCAGACCTCTATTTAATGCACAATGCTAGGTAATGGATGGCACATTTACAACTTGCCCAGTTCCATACATTCAAATATATTCTATACATGTATTGATCGGGACGGAAAACGAAACAAATAAGTTTCTACCAGTATTGTTTGCCGAGTAGAATAGCACCCCCCTCTTGTACCAGGTGTCGTAAGAGCCGACTAAGATACTACGAAACCGACAGATGGAAGTATATCCATCCAAAACAGCGTAGTTCAAGTGCAAAAGGGCAGGAATGGGCAGCAGCATCTCCGTCGCGAGAGCTACGTACTGTGATAGCCAACACGCCTGCCTAGCGCGGCAATTACAAGCAAAACTCCTTAATGATAAGTAAAAATATAACCAGGCCCCCAGTTCCCGGCAGCTCCGCTATTCCTGACTCCGGCAGCTGTCATGGTAACGGCGGAGTACGGGGTGGTAATCTAAGAATCACCGCAAAAGATCCAGCTGCCACCCCGCTCGACAACTGGCCCTGGCAACATATAACGTGCGCACTATGAGAACTGACGAGAAGATTGCGGAACTGGAAGAAGAGTTGAGTAGGTTGCGATGGGATATTATGGGGTTATCTGAAGTCCGTAGAGAGGGCGACGACACGATAACCCTGAAGTCCGGCAACCTACTTTACTACCGGGAAGGTGACCAACGGTCCCAAAGTGGTGTCTTTCTCGTTCACAAGTCTCTCATCAACAACATCATTACCATCGAAAGTGTGTGGAGCAGGGTTACATACCTACTCAGTTATATACCTAATACTCAGAATATCTAAACGATATTCGTTGAAGGTCATTCAGGTATACGCACCAACCTCGTCACACCCAGATGATGAAGTGGAGGCTATGTATGAGGACGTAAGTCAGGCCATACATACGTCTAAGACCCGCTTCGCGGTTGTTATGGGAGATTTCAACGAAAAGTTGGGCAAAATAAGCGATTATGAGTTGAGAGTGGGGCAATTTGGAAATGGGCAACGGAACCCCAGAGGCTAGAGGCTGGCAGACTTTCTGGAGAAAGAGGGACTCTTAATGATGAACTCTTTCTTCCAGAAGCCACCTCATGGACCTGGATGAGCCCCCACGGCTCTATGTGAAATGAGATAGGCTTCATTGAGACTAGCGAAAAACGGATATTAAACGATGCCCCTGTGATCCACAGGATAAAAACCGGCAGTGATCACAGAATCGTGAGAGGCAAAATTGATGCAAGGAGACAAAAGTGTGATGTTTTTGCATAATTTTTTTTTTTTTACTTAGCAGACACCAGGCTGTCATTGTTAGTTAAAAAATCTGGACTCGGTGCACTGCCCACGTAACCGAAAACCGTTATTTATTACTTGCTCCAGATTACTTCCTCACCTATCAACAAACACGGGATTTAGACCCTTATTACCTGCCACGAACGATTATTGTTCCATTTGCACTTATCATCGTCATCATCATTATCAACCGTAGGACGTCTACTGCTGGACATAAGCCTCCACTATGGATTTCCAATAAGCTCGGTGGGAAGCGGTCTGCATCCAGCGCGTTCTTGCGGTCTTAATAATATCGTCGGTCCACCTGGTCGGCCGGTGGACCGACGATCATCATCATCATCCTGCCCTTATCCCACTAGGTGGGGTCGGCATAGCACGTTTTGTTTTCACCACTTCACTCTATCACACGTCATCTCATCATCGACTCCTTTCTCTTGCATATCATCTTTCTCACACAATTCATCCACATTCCTTTTTTTGGTCGACCCCTCCCATTTCTGCCGCTTACCATCATGTTTAGGGTTCTTTTCGTGACATGACTATTTGCCCGTCTCTTGATATGCCCATATCAAGATAGCCTGCGACTCTTTAATTTCTCAGTCACTACTTTAATTTCTCAGGCGCTACTTTCAGACTTCTTCTAACATACTCATTTCGAAATTTATCCATTCATGTCAGGTGAACCGATTACCTATTATTAAGACCGCAGGAACGCGCTGGATGCAGGTCGCTTCCAACCGAGGTTATTGGAAATCCATAGTGGAGACTTATGTCTAAGTGTAACTAAGTACTCGTACCTAATAGATCAACGCTGGTCAAACGCGCTTAAATGATTCTATTAAAACTAGCAGTTTTGCGAACAATAGACCTTGCGAAATTACGAGTCGAGCTTAGGTCTAAGGCTTTTTAAAAAATAATTACAATGACAGATATCGATAACGTGGTTCCCTAGCAACAATTTTTAAACAATGCTCTAATATCTCTTTTAGGGTTATAGTAAGGTGTCGATGTAGTGAAAAAAATTACGCATGTATGCCAGGCTGACTTCGAGAAGAACAAAATTGCCGTTTCGTTAACCTATCTTCTATCTATATCTATAAAAACCAAAGTCCTGACTCACTGACTGACAGACAACGCAGCGCCTAAACCGCTGGTCGCAGACCCTTGATATTTGGAGGGTGTATTTGTTTTGATGCGTAGGGGTTTACTAAGAAAGGATTTTTTGAAATTCAAGCTATAGGGGATAAAAAGGGGTGAAAACGTTTGTATAAAAGTCCTTTGTATTTTTAACTTACGGTTCTGAAAATTTGTTAATAAGTTCCATAAAGTAATCCAAGATGTCGCTTTCTTCAAATAAGAAAATTATTGATTAAATTGTGATGGATGCCCGAATAAAATCATAGATAGGTATTATATGACATGTGCAACATGTAATTGCAATTATGATTTGATCTGCGCCAATGTGTCCGACACGCGATTTCACATAATGGAACCTGAGAAAAAGAAGTCTTGGAAGTGTTTAACGTGTGTTAGTAAGAGGCCGAAAGGAAACAATATGAATACGCCAGTGGGCACTCACAATTTATTAGATGACCATGCAAATATTACCCTGAGAAAACCAAGACAACTGAAATGTCTTTCGTTAGAAAACTTATCGCTAAATGATGATACTTTCTACGACAGTTTTAAAAACGCTCAAGAAAGCACACCAACCTGTAACCAAACACAGTTGAAAAAAGAAGTAGAAGAATTAACAAATCACCTGATTCGAGCACGAGAAGAAATAAATAAACTTCTGTCAGAAAACGGTGAACTAAAAGCAACGATAGAAAAATTCCGTGATCAGGATAAAATTAAAAATCTCACTGAAAGACCAGAGCCAACAGTTATGGCAAAAACACCACGTAAACCTGGAAGAAAATCACCCAACTTACCTGCTTCTTTACCTTTATTTTCTTCATCAGCCACACCCTCCAGACTGCCAAGTGATCTATCCATAAATGAACAGCAAACAAGCCCTTCTGCTAGACAAGATCATGGAGAAAATCCGAAGCTAAGTTATTGTGACATTTTGATGACTCCTTCTGGAAACACTCACGACAAATCTCCAAGAGCGACCTTAAAAAATACGTCCCCGAAAACCAGCTCCAATCAAATGAAACTAGCGGTCACGAATAATTTTAATGAACCACTGTCCCCGCAAAAAGAGTCTCTAAAACTTGAGATAGCTGCTGATGTTAAAGAAAACAAGTTGCCAAAAATAATGATTATTGGTGATCAAAATTGTAAAGATGCATCCTTGGTTTTAGAAAAAATACGAGAAAAGCATACCAACGCAATAAATTATCAAATAAATAACTATACATATCCAGGTGCACCTACAGAATATATACTTAATTCAGCTCGAACAGATTTAAAATCACTGAATGAAAATGATTGGGTCATCTTACGCGTCGGTTCAAATGATACTAACCCGACTAAGCTTCAAATAGAAATGTCTTCAATTTTAAAAACTATTAGTAAACCAAAAATTATTGTATGTGGTGTTTCTTACAACCCATACTTAAACGAGGATAAAATAAACCGCAACTTCAAAACTATCGTGCATAACCAAAAAAACTGCAATTTCGTAGACGTCACACCCAAAACTAATACTATGATTAATGTTGCAAATTTTTGCAGGCGCATAAACAATGTAATCAACACACACGATTATGAAGCATGCTACATTGGGAAAAATATAACAAAAATGATGAACTCAAAAAGGCATGAAAAAAGAGAAAATCTCCAAAAGTTGAGTGCTTTGCCCAAATCTGGAACAATCCCTTTTTATTTTAACAAAATCACAACAACCGACAGTACCAAAACTAAAACGCCTGTGATAGCACGCCAAAACATAAACATTAATAGTGCTTTGCCCAAACTTGGAACAATCCCTTTTTATTTTAAAAAAATCACAAAAACTCAGACTTCCAAAACGCCCGTGATAGTACACCAGAACACCAACCAAAATAACGACTGTCAACAGTTTTTTCGAGTCTGACTCTGCTGAAAACTGTTTCAAAATTATGCATTTAAACGCGAGAAGCCTAAGAAAAAAAATCGATGAATTAGAAATAATAGTTAATGACATGAAGTTCGATGTCTGTTGTTTTAGCGAGACTTTTTTCAAAGAAGATGAGATTAGCGTTCGACAAATTGAAGGTTACAAAAATGCATCTCATTATTGCAGGAAAAACAAATTACGAGGAGGCGTTAGTATTTACATTAAAGATTCGATTAATTTTTCAAAACTTGACTGGATGACAGACATGTCTATTGAAACTCATTTTGAGTGTTGCGGAATAAACATACCAGAGTTAAACTCCATTGTGGTTTGTTTGTATAGAACGCCAAAAGGTAACTTTAATCTTTTCATTGAATGCCTAGAAACTCTTTTACACAAGATATCTATTAGATCCAGATACAACAAAAAAAAGGTATTTATTCTTGGGGATTTTAACATAAATTTGCTTACAAACGACAACCGTACCAAAACATTTAAGGACACACTAGCTGCTTTTAACTTACAGGCATCAATTTCTGAAGCTACCAGATCAACATCTCATTCCCAGACTTGCATAGACAATATCCTTACTAACACAAAAAAATATAAATCTAAAGTCTTAGATTTAGGGCTAATTGTGGGGTCTGATCATACAGCTCAACAAATAGAAATACCAACCAGTCTAAGCTTCAAAGAGAAATTTTGGTACGTGGAAAAACGATACATAAATGAGTACATGGAAGTTTTTCTAAAATACATAGGTCAAGTAAATTTTAGTGAAGTGTACAAACAAAATGAGTCAAACCAAGCGTACAAAACGTTTATCGAACTATTTTCTCTAATACATGATTTATGCTTTCCGATAAAGAAAATAAAAATGTTCCATCTAAAAAAACCAAATTGGAAGACAAAAGGCATAAAATTAGCCAGTAAAAATAAAAGGCGCATTTATCATGAAATTCAAAAAGATAAATGCCAAAAAAACTTGGATAAATATAATAAATATTGTAAGGCATTTAAAAAAGTAATCAAGCATTCAAAGAAAGCTTCGAATATACGATATATTAATAAAAGCACGAATAAAACGAAGGCTATTTGGGGCGTAATAAAACAAAATACTACATGCACAAATAAAATACGTACTGATATACAAACACTAAAAATCAATAATCAAGATATTGTAAATCCTTCGATTATTGCCGAAGCCTTCAATAGTCATTTTGTTGATGCTAGTCAAAAAAAATCAACTACAAATATACATTCAACCATAAATCATCTCACAAACCCAAATTGCAATTCACTTTTTGTTGCACCTGTTGACAGAGAAGAAGTAATTAAGATTGTAAAAGGCCTAAAAAATAAGAAAACATCAGGTCACGATAAAATATCAATGCAAGTCATCAAAGAAAGCATAAATGTTATAGCTGACCCACTTGTTCATATAATAAATCTATCTCTATCAACTGGTTATTTCCCGGACGATCTAAAAAAAACAATAATTAAACCCATACATAAAAAAGGCCACAAAGACGATTTAAATAATTACCGCCCGATAGCAATCCTACCAAGTTTCTCAAAAATTTTAGAAAAAGTAATATACAACAGGCTAATTTCATTCTTTGACTTGCACAACATTATAAGCAATAATCAGTTTGGATTTTTAAAAGGAAAAAATACAACAAAAGCAATATTTAAAATGTTGAATCGAGTGTGGGAGCAAATAAATAAAAAAAAGACAGGCGTGGCTTTGATGTTAGACATGTCTAAAGCATTTGATTGCGTTGTATACCCTATACTGCTAGCAAAGCTAGAACGTGTTGGAATACGGGGGCTTGCACTTAAACTACTAAAATCGTATTTACAAAATAGAACGCAGGCAACTATGATAGAAACCTACAATAAAAATACTAAAACAGTTGAAAATGTCTATTCCATATTTAAAAATATTGTGCTTGGTATTCCACAAGGAAGCATTCTCGGTCCTTTATTATTTCTCATATACATCAATGAGCTACCTCTTATTACTGATGAGCTATGTGTTATGTTTGCTGACGATGCAACTATATACATACCAAAAGAAAATGACAGTGATGAGCTTTTTGAGAAAAAAATAACAGATACGCTAGAAAAGGTTACAAGTTGGCTAGAACACTTAAATTTAACAGTAAATATTCATAAAACTAAATTAATAGAATTTAGGAATCACAAAAGAAAACCGTTACAGTTAAATATAATAAATAAAAGCACAGAGGTAGAGATAGTAAATAAAACAAATTTCCTTGGTGTGACAATAGATGAAAATTTAAACTGGAAAGCTCAAATTAGTAAAATAAACAGTAGAATCAATAAATATATTCACTCATTGTACATATTAACAAATGTGTCATCTAAAAAAATTGCGATAAACGCTTATCATGGCTACATTTATCCTCTTTTAAGTTATGGGGTTATATTTTGGGGAAACTCCGCAGAAGTGGAATCAACATTTTTATTACAAAAAAAATGCCTCCGTGCAATATTCAATCTAAGAAACGTTGATTCTCTTCGTAAAATATTTGTAGACTATCAATTTATGACGCTAACTAGTATATTTATTTACGAAACTTGTGTATTCGTTAAAAACAATCGTAATGATTTTTTCTGCTCTTCAAATAGAGCTAACATTCTACGGTCTAAATACTGTAGTAACATTTATATTCCTCAAGCAAATAACGCTCTGTACCACAGAAATGCATATTTTACTGCTATAAAAGTCTATAATAATTTACCCACTGGTCTGAAATCTTTAAATGGTCAAATTTTTAACAAAAATCTTAGGAAATGGTTACTCTCTAAAGCTTTTTATAATTTGAAAGAGTATTTCAACGATGGTGAAGATATATATTTAATGTATTTCTGATAACTCTTTCAATGTATTCTATTGTAAATACTTAGTAGTATAAATATTATTAAAATTAATCTTATGAACCATCTTTCTAGGCACTTAGGTAATTTAAAAAAATGAATATTGTATGTTTTTTGTTATAAATTAATTAAGGTAGGTACATTAAAGTATATTAATAATGTAGAATTTCTTATATAAGTAATTTAAACAATTTTGTGATAAATTTCATGTAGGAATTCGAGAAACAGAGTTCTACTTATGTCTAGCTAAGACATCTTTTAATATTGCACGCCCGTTAGGGTCCACTATTGGAACTATTTTATTTATTACTAAGAACATTGTACATAGTGATGCAATAAACGATTTCTGATTTCTGATTTCTGATTTCTGTATTTAAGAAGATAATTAAAAATTAAAAATGGCGTGTTCAATGTTTTTTGAAAATGAAGACTTAAGGGAAATCAAGGGGATGACACTTTCTATGAAAATATCTTTGTTGTTAAAGATTCTGAGATGAGAATTGACTCAAAAATTGGTATTTGCATCGCCTTTTCAAACAAGATTATGCCACAATAAGCGATGATTTATATTAGAACGGGCCGGACGCGGGGCATCCGAGCCATGTGCCCTGGCCACTGCCATTTTTAACTTGTCAATCCTATGTCGGTAACTTTGGTTCTTCTGTAGATATCCTCATTCCTGGTTCGATTTCGTAGGGAGACTCCGAGTATAGCTCTCTCCAGTGCTCGTAGTGCTACTTGGAGTTTATTGATAAGGCCCAGTGAGAGACCACGTTTCGTAGTCATCAGTCATGTCATAAGTCATCACTAGCAACACACACAGGTCGAAAACTCTCGACATGAATGAAGCACGAGGTATGTCAGACATGAAAACGTAACGCAATTTTCCGAATTTGTCGCTCAACTTTTATTCTCCTGCGGGCTACAAAATGTTAGATCAACATTCAACTATTCTTTGCCGCATCCTCGAGCACTAGTAAACTAGTACAGTAAAATAAATGGTGAACCGGGTTTCACGTTAGAAGCATTTAATGCTCTAAAAATTAAAAGTGACAATTCTGAGCAAAAAATAATTTGTAATTTGGTATTTGATGAAATGGCGATCCGCTAGCAAAAGATTTTTGATGGCAAAAAACATCATGGATATGTTGATTTTGGATTAATTCTCTCGTTTGCCTTAACGAAATATGGAAGATACCAGTAGCATACTTGATATCACATGGACTGACGTCAAATAAATTCGCGCACATAATAAATTTAGCTTTAACAAAAGGCACTCAAATCAACTTCTACGTAACGTCAGTGACATGTGATTAGTCAAAACAACATTGCAGCAATGCGCATTTTGAGATATGTAGTATACATACACAAAGTTAATAACAACTTTCCAATACCCGACAACGGAAGGTCGTGTGGCTTTATTTCTAGATACTTGCCACATGATTAAACTAGTTCGTAACTCTTTTACTTAAAAAAATTTTTTTTGGTAAAGACAACCAGCAAATGAATTGGAAGTTCACAAAGCAATTGCAGGTAATGCAAGATATTGAAGGATTAAGATCAGCAAATAAACTCACTAACAGGCATATACATTTTCGAAATCAAGTATTAAAGGTCAAATTGGCCCAGCTTCGAAGGCACAGTGTTGCTCTATCGCTATATTTAGCCAAAGAGCTTTCTCCGAAATTTGCAGGAAGTGACCCTACTGCAGACTTCAATGTAATTCACAATGATGTCTTTGACGTTTTAAATTCACGAGTTGACCTCAAAGCAAGGAGAAGTAAAAAGAAGAAAGAAGTGTAAACAAAGACCTTGCCCTATGCGAGGGAAATAGAAAAAAAATGGCAATGGGCGAGGCACGTAGCAAGGAGGACTCATGACGGAAAGGGTTGAAAAGTTCTCAAGTGGAGACCACGTGCCGGTAAGCGCAGCGTAGGACGTCAATCCATAAGTTGGACTGATGACCTCATTAAGACCGCATAATCGCTCTGCAAGAAACCCGCTTCCAACCGGTCTTATTGGAGATGCATAGAGTAGGCCTATGTCCAGCAGTGGATGTCCTATGGCTGATGGGTGGATGGAACTACGACCTATTTTCAGACATATCGGATATACACAAAAAATTATCACAAAAATCGGACAATTCGGTTCGGATTAGCCGATTCTGTAATAAAACTGTGATACGAGGTTTTATACATAATATACTAGCGGACCCACTACAGCGCCATCTGCTGGGCTAATTTGTGAATCTAAACCATACAGGGCGCCACCCAAACGCATACGGAAAAAATCACTCAAATCGGTCCAGCCGTTTAGGAGGAGTTCAGTGACATACACACGTACACGTATTTTGGTGAGTAAACGTAGAAGTTTGTCAACTAGGTTTTTGTTAGGATACCTTGTGGAAACCTAAAAAGAATTTGATTTCCGAGCAACTAATGAACGTTTGGAGCGTGACAGACAGCTAGAGAATGCCTTTAATCAAATTCATGCTGTTAAAGTCTTCAACTCAACATATGAATACCTTTTTATTCATAACTAGCAGCTTCCCGGCTTCACCCGCGTACGATTGGCTAAAAAAGACAAACAGTAAGGATCTCTAATTTTCTTTATAAATATAGCCTATGTTCACCGAGGATAGTGTAGCTTTACAACAGTGAAAGAATTTTCCAAATCTAATATTAAATATGAATGCTTTTTTATTCATAACATATGAATAAAGAGGTATCCGTTTGTCTAACATTCATTGCTCTTCTAGCATTAAGGAATTCGCCACCGGTCATGTTTTGTTCTGGCATCTCCAACTCTTCTTCAATGTTTTCCTGTTGAGCTTCTTGATTCAAGACTTCGCGCTCTCTAAATATCTCCAAGGAGTATTTTAGAACAGCTAAATAATCAAAGCGATGAGCGTATAAGGTTGTTCATAACAGGTAATGCTGGGACTGGAAAGGTATTCCTCTTTAACATATTGAAAAATAAAGTAAATCGGTGTTACGGCAAGCAAGTTGTTAAAGTTTGTGCCCTTACAGCCCGGGTAGCACAGCAAAGGGAGAAAACCATTTTATCCACTTTAAATGTCAGTTGTCATTGTCAATCCATATTTTATTTCCTCTTCGAGGGGATATAATGGTGGAAAAACAATTTGTCCCTTTACCATGCTTCTCGTGCAGGGGTGGCAGCGCCCTTAGTGGGAGGATCCATATTACATACTACACTAAAATTGTCAGTACAAAGAATGGTAGAATAGAGCGAATGCCTATTCTTACTGGTAATTACTTGCGTTTCATACGGCAACAGTGGCAACATATTGAAGTTTTATTTATTGAAATAATCTCTATGGCCCCATATGAAATACTTTGTATGGTAGGTTCCCGACTTAAACAACTTAAAAATAAAAATTAACAATGAATAACTCTTTGATGGTATTAATATGGTAACTTAGTGCAATTACCTCCTGTGCGAGGAAATCAAGTGTTTGAACAACCCTCTAGATTTGTCCTAGCAATACACTTATGGCGTTCTTTCTCGTTAATTGAATTGACTGAAAATATGAGACAACTAGGTAGCACTACTTTAAAAGACCTCTTGAATGCATTACGAATTGGTGAACTTCAATCCGAACCTTTTCCTATTTTAATGAAACTAGTAAACAACGAACAAACTAGTAAGTTTGGGATTGAAAAGGCTCTGTGAAATTATCCCTCAAATCAACAAGTACTTATATAATCACAACAAAACTTTTCTCGAACATTTCGAGCTTGTGGTGTAACTACTAACAAAATATCAGCACAGGACAGTCTAGTAGATTGTACTCGAAAAAATGACAACGGATTTAAATAATATTGTACCACCTGACATAAACAAGGGCTACCAACTACCTACCAAGCTACCAGCCAAGGTGGTGTTGCGTTACAATGTAGATGTGCCCAAATGTCTGGTGAATGGTGCCATTGGTAAAATTATAGAAATCATATGGCCCTACTTCCAGAGAGCATAAATGTATGAAACTGACATATACCATCCGTCCGCATCGACTTTGGTAAAGACAGTGTTCACCTTATTCAACCGAAGTCTATGCAATTTCCAGCAAAATATAGTCACGGCACTGCAGAACGAAGAATGCTGCTTAAATACGAGTATGTTGAGCTTGCACAGTACACAAAATGCAGGGTACTGTCGACCATGCCGTTGTACACTTAGGCTCAAAGCTCTTCGCTGCCGGTCAAGCATACTTGGCCTTACGCAGGTAGGATGAAATCATTAGATGGTCACCTTATTGAAGAGCTAGATTGTTCGAAATTAACCGGCAACCTTGCAATAATGATGCGTTGATTGAGATGAACAGACTGAGGAACGTGTCCAGCGATAACTAAAAAGTAAAAAACAATCTTTTTTTGAATAGTCTTAAAAAAAGAAAATAAACTGTAAATTGAAGTAAGCCGATAAATTTTGAATATTACCCAATTTTAGTTTTAAGTTATATTTTATTTATTCCAAATTTACTCAAATTGAGTTTTCGATCATTTAAAATATTTTTAATCTTTGGTCAGATCCGCGGTATTATAATTTTAATCGCATTTCAGAACGCAGTGCGAGTGAAGATAAACTTACTAGCACTCAGGATGATTTAAATATGTAAAAACATATGGAAACATGCAGATGCATATAATTCGGTCCCTACTTATTACTATAGGACTCAATATTACAGCGCATTGTGCAATAAACGAATATAGGTAAATATAAATATTACTCATATAATAATTCCGAAAAAGTGTTTGTTGGTTTGTTACTCTTTGACGCGGGAATTAAGTAACGGATAGACTTTATTTTTGGCATAGGTATAGTTCAAAGGTCGGAGTGTGACGTAGGCTACTTTTTAACTTGACTCAAGGTCCCCATGGGATAGCACAAAAATCAAAATACCACGCGGTAAAAGGCTAATATCTCTGAAGAACTCCGGATCTTCAACCGGGACGACGGGCAGTCAGTAAATTAATATAGATAAATCTGGTAGAATCAATAGCCTGGAAACCGAAGCCGTCCCATTGTGACAACCCCAACCCGTATTAGTGTTTGGTGTATTTAAGCGTTTGTATACGCAATTATTAACAAGTCCTCGTTCATCGTAGGCCACTGGTTCTGAAATGTGGTGATAATAATATACAATTTAATTATCTTTTTCCAAATATTTATTATATTAATTTTGTTGAAGAATGAGCACGTGTTCAAAAAGGAAAAGATAATATAAGGATAAAGATAATAAAAGGTAAAGATAAGATAATACAATACCGGGTAGCGAGAAGCACGAACACTAAAGAGATACATTTACTCTGTTTTTTAAATTGAATTAAAAAACATTTAAATAGTTATTTTTTTGTTTTTAGACAGACTGATGTGTAAATTACGAGTACATATTAAGTGAATATTGAATAAATTGTATCAAATCGGAACATTACATTATTACAATATAATCAATTTTGTCGAAGTCAATTAAATACACATTATTAATGATAATTCATAAACTACAAATCAGATCTGTACACCTGTGTCACCCACAAGGTGGACGGATGACCTCATTAAGACCGCAGGATCGCGCTGGATGCAAGCCGCTTCCAACCGGTCTTATTGGAGATCCATAGGGGAGGCCTATGTCCAGCAGTGGACTTCTTATAATGGATGGAAATCAGATCTTGATCAAGTTTAACAAGGCAACAAATGAGAACCATCAGACTTCAAATAAAAAAAATTAACGTCTTTTCATCTAGAAAAAGTTTCTGAGGTACCTAACGTAATATTAAAACACAGTCAAATGAAGAACCTTTACCCTCCTGGAAATCAGTTGGTAATGTAATGAAACTACGACTCCAAGAAAAGCACTTGATTAATCCATATTCTATACAATACATACCTACCTACCACTCAAGGTCCAAACCCAAAATGCAATCCAAATGCTAAACTTTTGTTTTAATAGTTTCGGTAGGTCAACCGTGGTGGTTTAGTGGTCACACGCTTATCATTCGTGAGGTAGTAGGTTCACATCCCGATCCCGTTCCAATGAGTTCTTTGGAACTTGTAAGGACTTTCACGTCACTGGTTTTTCGGTGAAGGAAAACATCGTGAGGCAACCCGCATACGTCCATAGACTGGGCCAGCGTGGCGAATTTGGCTCAATGACCCTTCGTCTGTAGGTCTGTTCAGTAGTGGGCCGTCGAAAAGGCCCGAACTAGTGTTCCGGCCTGGACATTTAAAAAGGCTACATTTGTTTCGCCCGATTTTTGATTGTCCACTACTGAACAGGCCTACTACTCAATATTTGATCATGTCAGTTAAAATATGGTGTACTGCAAAGTAAAATGAACATGTTCTTTTGCTCCCGTAAAATATAAACTTTGAGAGCCACAAAAATCTCCCCCTCATGTTTTTGACAGGGGGCTTACCGCTGTCACTCAGTGGTCCGGGTGCGCTCTAGGCATGCGCTGTGGCTTTGCTCGTGTGGGAAATACACACAAATAACTATAAACGACCCCAATTAATAGTTTAATGGGTTAACGTGTAACTAATGCAATTTTGGGCCGCCGATCAAACTATTGTTTTTAGCGGGAAAAGTCGTTAGTTACGAATGAAATTTTAGTATGAAATCCTCCAACTTTGGCTTTTTTGTTTATAATAATCTGCCAAGTACGAGTCGGACTCGCGCACGAAGGGTTCCATAATGTATCGGAGCCCCCCTTAAATATTTATTTTATTTTAATTTAATTATTTATTAGTAAAGTAAGCATGCAGCTAAATATTCTGTGAATATTTCAAGCATCCACCTGTTACCATTATTAATATCGAGCGAAAAATTTCTAAAATATCAGGTTTGTTGTATGGGAGCCCCCCTTAAATATTATTTTTATTCTATTGTTATTTGTTGCTATTGCGGCAACAGAAATACATCAACTGTGAAAATTTCAGCTTTCTAGCTATAACGGTTCATGAGATACAGCCTGGAGACAGACAGACAGACGGACAGCGGAGTCTTGTAATAGGGTCCCGTTTTTCCATTTGGGTAAGGAACTCTAAAAAGAGTAAGAACGCTAAAAAAATTAGGAAAGAGAGTCCATTTTATGATGTGAATGCGAAGTAGGTATAAACAAATAATTACTACTAGTCAAGCTTAAAAAAATCTGTAATAAATGACAGATTTTGTAAGATATAATAACTGGAAACACTGGCCAAAGTTATCTCCACATTCTATCAACATTATCCTCAGTTTATATCGTCTGAACTTTCAGCTCTCTTTGCTACTAAGAACTATGAAAAAATCTGGCCAAAGAAGGCGACGGAAGAAAATTATTCACGAAAGGTGGCCATTTTTGCTACTTTTCACGGTGGCCAATGTAACTTGGCAATTTTTGGTAATTTCCATACAACTGATTTGAGGTAGGTACTAGGGTTGACAAGAAGAAAGTTAATGTTATTTTTTGTTGTCTAGACGTTTTATTTAAAGATCAAGATTCAAGGTCAACTTGATGGTGAGCGTTGAAAATACTTAGAAAACCATAATTTGAAACTACTAGAATCATATTTTTTTTCAGCAGAAGATTGAAAACAGCTTAAATTAAAGGAAAAAGGAAGAGAAATAGTAAGTCGTTTAAAAACAGTGGAAGCACGCCTTCTCACTTCATGTGCACCTCACCAACATTAGAGGCTTGCACACTAACATCGACTCGGTCCACCACCACTCGAGTCAACTAAGTCGCACTTACTGTTCCTCACGGAGACGAAAATTAATTATCCTGCTGACGCAAATAAATTATCATTAAATGTCCTGCTGACACCAGTTACCTACACTAACCAGGCTATGTTCTAGAGCACAAATTTAGACCTCGTGCTGGTGTCTGTGTCTTTGTACGTGACGACATTTGTGTAAGACGTTTCCGCGACCTTGAAAAGCCCGATTTCTGTTATCTAGAGATGATTCTCTATTCTGGTGTCTATCGCTCGCACTCTGGTGACATGGAGACATCAGATCTGTGCCAGTTTCTTAGTGAGTCTACCGATGAGGCTCAACAACGGTATCCTTTGGCTCAATCGGTCTTTCTGGGGGACTTTAATGCATATCACCAAAATTGGCTGTTCCCGCACCAGAAAACTGATCATGCTGGGAGAGAGGCGTATAAGTTATCATTGTCTCTTTATCTCACTCAGCTGGCTCAGGAGGCAACAATAGTACCTTGAAAAGAAGAGACGCTCGTCAGCGTAAATCTCAAGACATTCCATAAAAGAAGAAAGCATAAAAACAAGGCATCCAAGTCTAGCAAGAAGGCAATAAAAAGGGCTCGATTCTATCATATTGGCCGTATTGGAGCAAAATTAGTCTCTTACCCGACTGGTAGCAAGGCATTTTGGTCATTGGCTAAATCGGTAGAGTCCAACTTTTGTCTTCCCTCACTTCTACTTCTATTGAAACCTGACGGCTCACTTGCTCACAATGGTAAAGAGAAAGCAAATTTATTTGCGAACCTCGTTGCAGAGAATTCACTTTGGAATTAAATTCGCATGAAGTACCACCATCTCTAGCTCGTTGTGATGTTACAATGGCCGATAGTCGCATCCATCAAAACGAGGTTCTTAAAACTCTCCGGGAAATAAACGTGAATAAAGCGAGTGGTCCCGATAGAATACCGGCAATAGTGTTAAAAAACTTCGCACCTGAACTGTCTCCGGTTTTGACTCGATTGTTCCGCCTTTCCCTGGACACAGGTGTAGTTCCACATTGCTGGAAGCTAGCGAACGTTCAGCCGGTTCCCAAGAAGGGCAGTCGTGCTGACCCTAAAAGTTATCGGCCTATTTCGGTCACTTCCGTTTTATGTTAAACGATGGAAATGGTACTGAATAGGAAGCTCATGGCATATCTCGAAGATAACAATCTTCTCAGTGACCACCAATATGGCATTCGCCGAGATCGGTCGTCTAGGGATCTTCTTGTATATGTTACACATATCTTGGGCGAGGCCATCGAGAAACACGGCGAGGCTTTGGCTGTGTCTCTTGATATATCTAAGGCCTTCGATAGAGTTTGGCACAATAGTCTTCTGAACAAGTTTCCTTCGTATGGGTTACCTGCTCGCCTATGCTCGTGGATGGCTGATTTTTCGAGGGACCGATCGATACGAGTGGTAATTGATGGCCGTTCGTCTAATCAATTGGTTATTAATGCCGGGGTACCTCAAGGGTCACTGAACGGAAGACGCCACATTACCACCCCTACACTATCGATTTTCCTTCGATACGTACGAAGCGGTTTGACTCAACATTTCTGATTCGTACCGCCAGGGAATGGAACAGTCTTCTTGCTTTCCTGTTTTCTAAGAGATATAATCTAAAGCTTTTCAAGGTCAGAGTGAATAGGTATCTTCTAGTTCTGCGTGCTTCATCTTCGACCACAACATCGCTTACCATCAGGCGAGTTGGTGGTCAAGGGCGGACTAATTTGCGTTAAAAAAAACTATTTTTTTCAATTTTTGAAAATAGTTGAACTACTTGAAAAATAAGTGCGAAAATTTCAATTACAATATTTAATGAAACCATCAAGCACATAAAGAAACAAATTCTAATCAGAATTGACCCACATCCACATCCCACCTTATACCTCCGTTGGTGAGTCGTCCGTCGAAGTTATCATACATAATTTTATTTGAAATAATAAAAAGACAAATACATGATTGGGTTCCGAACAAGTTTACATCCGATTACGAGTCAGCGGCACGGACGGAAATTATTCCCTAACATAATAAATAAAGGATGAAAACATTTTTAAGAATAAATCTAGTAGATATAAAATTGTAATGTAGAACTCTTCAAGAATTATATTAAAATTGTTTGGCTGAAAGATGACGATTTCACTAATGTTGGTGCGTTTTTGGCGATCGTCACAGAACCACCAACAGCGTTGAAGGATGGCATTTAAGTATAAATAAATGAATGCATACATAATAGGAGAAGTGACTCTTATGAAGGTCTTAAACATATTATTTGACGATGCGGAATTAAATGCCATCATAGAAACAAAAGAGAAAATACAATACCTTTGTTGCACAAATTTTAAGTTGTTTTTTTTTCCCTTTCTGTGTATTTTTCCGTATTGTATTTTAGTGTTAAAAATAAAGTGTTCATTCATTCATACTCTTACAAGGAAAGTAGAATAAATAATATAAAGAATGACAAAATAATAATGCAACAACAAATGAAACCCATCAACAGAGAAATAAGTGTGGGTCAATTCTTGTTAGAATGTGATTAAATAATGTAATTAAAATTATCGCACTTTTTTTCGAACTAGTTCAACTATTTTAAAAGTTGAAAAATTGGTCATAATCTGTCGAATTTGTTTAAAGGTTGAACAGATCGTTGATTATATTGGAGTAGACGTGGATAGCGCAGTGGACATTCAGAGGCAAATTAGTCTGAAAATAAGACTCGACTCCACAACGATTCCATAATATTAAGCACATGTCAGGATATGAAGGCATATTAACTTATGGTTCAAAATCTCATAAAAGTATTCACGCAGCAGTATTATAATACATGCGCTAGATGTATTACAGTAGAAGCTCACCTCTAGGTAATTAAACTACCCACAGAAAATGCATCCTTCTTATTACCGACTTTCAAAAAGGAATAGGTATAATAAGATTTGGTCATTGTCTCAAACAAAATAGTAATAATAAATTTAATGACAATATATAAGTAACAAACGATAACATCATTATTTTTCTTAACTTGACTTAGTTTCCAAATAAGGCTTTTCGGGTAGTTTAATCTCTTCGACCGCCAAATTCTGCTCACTGGATTGTAACTCCGCATATTTGTACCGGAACGCCATGGCCATAAATATGAGCATATCCACCAACATCAGTCCAGAAAATAGGAAAAACTCCTTCCACTGAAAACACAAAATCGTAGAATGGATTACATGTGCATTCGATATCTACCACGAGATATTTAATAATTATAACGACGTATCATTCTTAGGCAGTAGTAAAACTTATTCTCAAATAGTGTACTGGCTGAAAGTGAAAATACAAATCGCAGTTATAAGAGCAATTTCAATGAGAGTAAGAGGCACGCGAAAACATGTCAGGGCCTTTCAATGTGCAGATGGAGCAGGAATACTTTAGTGACAGTCTCTGTAAAATTAGTATTCAATGTATTTCTATGTAACTCTGTGTTATTTGATTAAACAAAGTTTACCTTCGATATTCCAAACAAATAAAGCAAATTATTAAATACTGTACCAGGTAATGGCCTAAACTCGATATGTTATTGCATTATTTCTTTTCTTATCGCATCTTTTATATTTTAGTTATTAAAGCTTTCTTTTTATAATTTAGAAATGCGATTAGCGTGCATCATGACGGTAACCTAATTACGCGTTCAGCTCACCTGAGCGTCTAAGAAATTTCCTTCAACGATGAGCACGACGAGCAAATTTCCAAAGGCGACAGTAAGCAACCACACAGATTGCAGTACCGACTTCATAGAGGCTGGCGCTTGGGTGAAAGAAAACTCCAGACCCGTGACAGAAAACATCACTTCTCCCATCGTCATCACCACGTATTGAGGCACCAGCCACAGGATGTGTACGCTGTTTGGCGGAGTTATCGTCACCACGTTTGCTTCCTACGGACATAAAATTTTCAATTCAAAATTAATTCTAAATTCGAATTTTAGTAACCAAATTGGTAAAATAAAGTCAGGATTATATTGGAGACAGATAGACCTTGGGACTTATTGGGAAAACATTTGATTCAGATTCCTCATTCTATTCTTAATTCCTCGGGTTCAAACTCCGGTCGCCTACCAATGAGATTTGATAAAAAATATTGAGATAAATAAATAATAATGATACGCTTAAAACATTAGTGTGAGGTGAGTCATCATTATCTGTCGAAGACATTGATTTATTTTTTTATACATGTTTCTTTGGTGCAGTCGATGTTCCCGTAAATAGCAAGGAATTTACTGTGTTCAATCAAATATATGTATCTTTAAGTAGGTATTGAGAAGCGGTTTCATCGAATTTAGAATTGGCAATCAAATGAGTAGTCTATAAATAGTTAAGTAAAGAAGTAGGTAATTGACAAAAAATATGTCAATGAATACTATCCTAATAATGTATAAAAATTGGTCAGCAAAAATATGCGAATCATGTATTAAAGTAGCTATTAAACATTTCGCGTGACTGAGAAAATGCTGGAAGCATGTTCGTTTGAAAGTGTTTTAAAATGTAATGTTACTTGTATTTTATTAGCATAAATACAACAGGTGCGGTAAATTTCTCTCGACATACCGTCGCTGGGTATATAGATTTGTTAGTATTTTCTCTTGAGAAAGTCTAACCGGTATAGATAGTTGTGTACACTTTAGTCGCTGTTATTGTTCAAATGATGTATGGTAGCTTTAAGTAGAACAAGATACGTGCATAATTATGAATTTACTATTTTTACCCAAGACGGAACGGAGACGGTATATGCGTTTGGGGTGAGATGAGAGGATGTTTGTGCAAACCTAAGTTGCCGTTTTTCTCCATAACTACTTATCCGATTTTGATGCAGTTTTCAGTTATGGGTTCGAGTTTGAGTGACGCATGTTTTAAGATAGGTGTTACGGTGCTAACTCACCAGAGGGAGCTACAGCAAGCATTATTTGAGCAAATATCAATGTTGCCATTTTTTTCCAAAACCACTAGTTTGAAGTTGAGGCAGTTTTCAGTTCTGGGTTTGGGTTTGATTGGTGCATGTTCTTAAATAGGTGTTACGGTGATAACTCACCAGGGGGCGCTGCAGCAAACATTGTTTGTGCAAATACATGTTGCCATTTTTCTCCAAAACTACTCCTTCGATTTTGGTGAAATTTTCAGTAATGGGTTCCGGTTCAATTGTTGCAAATTTTTAAATAGAAGTTACGGTGATAACTCACCAAAGGGCTCAGCAGCTATTTCGTGCAAAGCTACTAGTCTGATTTTGATGCAGTTTTCAATTATAGGTTTGGGTTTGATTGGTACATGCTTTCAGATAAATGTTACGGTGATAACTCACCGGGTGGCGCTGCAGCAAACATTCAGTGATGTGTCATTAAAATATCCGTCGGGGGCTGCCATCACTATTTTAAATTTAATAGTAAACAAGAATAAGTATTATCATCAGCTTCTAAAGGGCCTCAGTGTTGGAGCTCGGCCTATCCATTAAGGGTGTACTTACACCCTTATATAGCGATATAAGGGTGTAAGCGAAAAATCTCCAATTCTTCACGTTGCTATAAAACTGCAAAACTAGTTCATGGCAGCCCCCGACGGATATTCTTCCGCGAGGGCTCAAATCTACTTACTAAATCTTTGTACGTTTATTATCTTGCGTTACATTTTTTTGTAAGTCGGGGGTTTTAAATTATTACATACTTTTTCAATTAGGTACAACTTTCTAACCGTCGTGTTTTTTTTTTTTCAAAATTTTATTTAGCTATTTATTAAAATTTGAGCACTATTTTGACATGATATCAGCTCTTTTTTATTATATTTGTAGTTTGAAATAGTTTAGTTTCTACTAGTATTGTGCATTGTGTATTTAATCGTGATATTAGTGTATAAGTACGCTTCTGTACATGTTTATATGTACGAATAAATTAATGCCTACCAACCAAAGTCTAGGTGAACACTAACGAGCTGTACCTACTTCCACACAAAAGTGGATCAACTTAAATAAATCCATTTCTTGTCTCTGCTCCAGTTACAAATTACCATTCAGTGACAAATAGGTACTCAATCACTATACATTGTTTAAACAAGTGAATAAACATGTACTTGTGTACATATATATTTTGCTTCATGCTATAAGACTAGTCACGATCATGGTCAAAGAAAACAAGATCTTGCAATCGGTGAATCTTTATTGTCATTCTGTTGTAGCGAATCATTTAAATAAGGAACAGTTAACAAAAAAGAGATTTAATTGGACTAAGTAAATTTCTGTCTTGGTGCATTGCTTTAGAAAGTTCAAAAATAAATAATACGAAGATATTGTTTAAAAAAAATAAAAACATATTTTCAACATAAAAGTAATGAGCAAATATGAGTAGGAATACCCCGGGCTTACGCGAAAGTACGTAGTATTATTATATATTCTTTGGCGAAAGGTAGGACCATTTTTTTGTTCTCTGATCTGTGGTTAGGACCAAGCGATAGCCGCGTAAGTGCTCGTTTCCACTTGCCGGGTGTCGGATACGTATATTAATAGGATGTTGGTGCCACTGTTCACACTCGGTTGTCGGCCACGATCGAAGCTGGTTTTTTGCACTCTACGCGAAGCAACTGTGCACGATGGACGCCGACGAAGTTCTTGTTGTTATTATTTAAGAAGAAAACAAAGAATGAGAGCCAAAGAAAGAAAAAATTGCGTGCACCCAATCCTGAGGGAAAGATTTAGTTTGGGAATATTTCAGAACTTAATAACAGAATCAAGAAGTGGCGAAATTAAGTTTTTCATGTTTTTAAAATGTCTGTAACTACATTTAACGATCACATATCAGTGAACATATATCACCAAAATACAAGATTTAGAGACTGCATCTATAACAAATGTGAACAGCGCCATTCTTACTCATAGGCGAGCGGGATCCGACACGATATTTTTCCGGGCGTAGTGGGCTGGCAAAACACCCGACATTTTTTGTCGGCGCCGACACAAAATTGGTTTCCGAAAAGTGTGAATACCTTAGTATAAAATGTTCTGCCATTGGAACTTCCGATTAATATACGTATCTGACACCCGACAAGTGGAAACGGGCTCTTAGTCGGGGTTTAACTTTACCTTTATAAAAACATGTAAAAAAACATCAATACGTTCGTACTTGTCGTAAACCATATTTACACTGCGTACGTACTACGACAATTTCTCGCGGAACATATACCTACGAATGTGTCGTAAATCGAACATGTCGATGCGCGCGGTGATCAAAAAGAAAACAGCGTATCTCCGAATTCACATAAAACGGAGTAGCGTAAGTCGAGGTATTGCTGTCTTTGTGCTCCTCAATTATCTTGAAAACACACAAAAACTTAACTAACATCGACAATCTCACTCAGTACTTTTTGGGGCTTGTGGCAATTGTGGCCATAACCTTTGTTTACCTACTATGATTGACGATGTTTTCAGGACTAAGAACCTAAAAGAGCGGTTATTTTCATTATTAGAAGTTTGATTTTCCCTAAATTTCAGAGTTTGAAAACCGGTATGGTTGGTACAAGCCAAACGGTTTGACTGTCGAAAAATTGAGTAGGTAGATTATCTGAGAATTATATTACTCAGATCTCGATTATAATTAAGTTTCAAATCAATCAATGTAACAAATAATCTCAAAATACTTACGAATGTCCCGTTAGTGTCTTTGTAAACATTCACGGTATAAACTGCACCAATTCTCAATACTAAGTCGCTCAGTACTTTTTGACCGTTTATCACCAAATCGACTGAGCCTTTTGATGTCGTCAGTTGTGACCTCTCGCTGCTGTTTGTCGACAGTTTTACTTTCATTTTTGAATCCATCAGCAATATGTCAGCTTCTTCTTCGCTGTTTACTAGAAATCTGCAAATGATATGTTGGGGAAAATATAATAAGCTGCAAAATTCTGCCAGATCCGTAAAATGTAACGGATATATTGAGTGATTGCCGCAACTGAACTTGTTTCAAAATCATTAGTAAAACCGAAGTTGATGTGTCCAAAAGCTGTCTCTAGAGGAATATTTCGTAATCAAAATCATTTCTATTTTTGAACAGTTTTATTAGTTTCCAAACATTTAACGGTTGATAGATTTTAATTGGCCTTCGTTACTTGCACGTACGAAATGGCAACGAATAGTTTCTGCGAAATTGTAACAGTTTCTTTATAATAATGTATCAAGAGGTCTTGTATATAATTTCCGCGTTTATTCACGCATTTACTTATACCGTAGAAGTTAACGTTAAACAAGGGAAATTGTTAGGCACTCCTTTAGATACGATATTTGACGGAAGATTATACTACGCGTTCTTTGGCGTTCCTTATGCTCAATCACCTATTGGCAAGTTGAGATTCAAAGATCCTCGAGCTCCAAAGAAATGGGAAGAACCTTTTGATGCAAGAACAGAATTTCATGGGGCCTGTGCTCAGGCTCACATAGTTCAGAAGCACGGCTTGTATGGAAATGAAAACTGTCTACGACTAAACATTTTCACTCCATTTCGGCCAAAAAAAGGTAGTGACTTAAAGGCAGTTATTGTTTGGATTCATGGATACGCATTTACCGCAAGCTTTAGCCATATTTATGGACCTGATTTTTTTATAGAAAATGACGTCATTTTTGTTTCTGTTACACATAGAATAGGCGTTTTTGGATTTATAAAACTAAACGAAACCGACTCAAATGTGAACATGGGATTAAAGGATATTGTGATGTCTTTAAAATGGCTAAATACTAACATTGAACAATTTGGTGGTGATAAAAATAATATCAGCGTTATGGGCAGCGGTAGCGCTGCTACATATCTGGCTTTATTACTGACAACTAAACATAGCAAGCTTTTTGCTAAATTAATTTTACAGAGTGGCTCTATGTTTTCTTCACCATTATTTCAAGGAAATCATATTTTGGAGAAAACAATGCTGGAAGCAAAACTTAAATTGAAGGGATACAATGCCTTTACAGCGCCAACTAAAGATCTTGTGGAAGCTTCGAAAAACATTTATAATAGTTTAGATGTGATCAACACACAAAGAAGTTTGATTCCATTCTTACCTATTTTAGAAAAAGAATCGAATAAAGCTTTGCTCATGAAGCATCCTGTTGAATACGTACAAAATTCAGGTGTCCGTACTAAACCTATCTTAATAGGATTCACTAGCCAAGAAAGTATATCGGAAGTAATTCCGTTTCTACGTAATCCAAATAATCTTAAACGTTTTGGCGTATCATTTAAGTACATGGTTCCTTTTTTAACTGGCTGCAAACTCAAACACACATCACAAATGTATATTGAAGTCGCCGAATACATAAAAAATAGCTATTTCAAAGCAGGAATATCAGATAAATCTATCGATAATTTTCTAAGATATACATCAGATTTAACCAAATATCCGATTTATCACTTTATTCAACGTTATTTGCAATTAAACCGCAGTAGTGTATTCATTTACAAGTTTAATTTTAATGGCAACTTAAATGCGGTAAAGGCTAGCTCAATCAACGGAGTGAATTTTAAAGTGCGAGGTGCGGCGAGCGGTGATGAAATATGCTATTTGATGAGATGTGAACCTATTTGGGAAAATTACATAAAAGTGAATCGTGAAGAAACTAAAGACAAATCATTCATAAGACAAATAACGGAGTTGTGGGCTAATTTCGCAAAGGTCGGCGAACCGACACCTAGTACGTTTAAAGGAAATGTTACATGGCCGCCAACTACTATAAAAGATGATTATATTTTGCATCTAAGCAAGGTGATACAACTATCGGATACAAAACCGGAGAAGAGAATGTATAAATTTTGGAACGATATCTATCGCAAATATTATGAAAATTGCAATAAACGAGAAGAATTGTGAAACTTGTATATTTATGACCAAAGTAACCTACCTTATTTTGACGCTGTCGACAACCTTGTCATTATTGTCTGTGAAGTTGTACACTCCTTTGTCTTGGATAAATAATGAGTTGGCAGTTTTACCCGTAAGATGGAACGTGCCTGTAAAAGCGGTGCCTTCACAGTCCCCATCGGTACCGTTCAGTGTATAGGCCAATTTTGGGAATTGAGATACGTCTACGGTTAAGTGCTCGTATACCGACAAAGGTGCTATATTAATTTTTCCTGTTACGTTGTTGTCGAGATCCAGGCTTCTTAGGGTAAAGTTACAGTTGTAACCATTATAAACTCTCAGCTGCGAGTAACCTTCTTGCACGGGTGTCCCATATGTAGGCTGCAAATAAACATTTTCTTTTATAATACAACCTGAGTGCCGGTATCTGGCAAGCAAGCGAAATTTGTATTAGGTCAGGGTAAAAGAAATTTCGCATTTTTTATCTACGAAGTTGAAGTTAAATATTAAACTTTGGCTATTTTATTTGGCTCGGCCTAAATTTGCAATCATTCAAAAGATAAAATTTTAGTAAAAAATACACATATAAAACGCCATTTATAATCGTTTTATGTCCTCGGCAATAACCAACTGTGCTTCCAGCATAAGCATTAACCTGTGCCGTTTTATTTATTTAAAAATAAATAATAATGAGTCCTGACTTTGTTTTCTAAGATTAAAATGTGTTTTCGTTTTTCAGATTTTTTAAGTAGTATAAAGTTAACACCGGTAAAAGGACTTTCAAAACGAATTCTACCAGTTTTTTAGTCATGATTATCATCATTATAGCTTATGTAAGAGCAAGGCTCTTGTCATTTTCATTGTCTTGTGTATTTTTTTTAGTCAAATGTCTTAAAATTTCCACTAAAACGAAATTATGTCCGTACTTACGAGTACATAACATCAAAAGACTGTCTAATTATAGTAAAGATAAAAAGAATAAACCAAAACTTTAAAAAAAGTTGTAATTTTCATATCGATTTGTAATAATTTATTACAATTTATTTTGAACCTTCATATAAATTGTAATAAATTATTATAAACCGATATGAGTTGTCTTAAAAACAAGCAATTGTACTCACGTTATCGTGTTTTAATACGTTATAACACGTACTACTTAGCTAAAGAATGAGTTCAATTACTGGCATAGCCATCTAACTGTGTTACCATTGCGACGTAGACGAACAGCAAACGGATACAAACCAGCAAGTTGAGTTCCACGATCCCCGAGATTGTAAAAGCAGCGGCAGCAAAAATTCCTCCCCAGATCATTTTATGCAAGGGTTTTTTTATAAGTTTGCACCAATACATAAAAGGGTAAATTGCCTGAAAAAACAAAACAAGTTAGTTACCTCCGCTATTTTTGTATATTTCTTAATTCACTCTTGATATGTGATGATGGGTTCCACGAATTCTTTTTACATCAAATTCATCATTAACATATCCACTATGTATCATACCTAATTCGACATTTGAATTGATTAAATGATTTTTTAACAAATTTAGATTCACTAATACTAGACCGTGTTGTATGATACGCGTGACCTTACCACTTCAAATAGAGGAATAAAGACCAGGATCAGCAGTGGGTTGAGGACTTGCATCTGGTCAGCCTTGAGAGTCCAACTTCCGATCTGTTGTTCCATTCGATCGGCTTGGAACGTCCATCTTGAACCCTACACAACATATCATACAAATTTGTATGCATAAAAATTTAAATTTAAAAATTTAAAAATTATTATATAACATGTAAATTTTGGATTATCATCATATTTGTCAAAATTCGAAAACGTTAAAAATAATAACATTTAGGTACATTTTTCTTTGATTTGGTTCAGCATCAGTCCCTGGATATTGCGGATGGGATTTTCTTCTTCTTCATTGTGTTAATGGTTCAAAATGGTTAAATTATTTTCTCCCAATATGTAGCCTCTGCGACCCCGCAGGGTCCCTTGTATAGATCTTCCTTCGTACAGAGGCTAAAATAGGATATTAAAAAAATGGTACGAAACGGAACCTGGCAGGGAACTTATTATGCATCCGAATTGCCTATTTTACTATGGAAATTAACGTGGTTTTCACACATTTTAAACGATATAAAACGGGACTCACTCACGCCTATTGGAATAGAAATTATTTAAAACCTTAGCAATAAACCAGAAAAAGACTGAATGTATGTATTCCGAATAATTTCTGCATTACCTGTTGATCAAAAAGCGCCCAGAAAACTGGCAGCGGTATAAAAAGCACGAGCACCCTCAATAGAGACTTGACGTCCTCGATCAGACTCTTGTCATACTTGTCGTCAGCGTGATCCAACCAGTGTTTGCGCTTCTCTTTGCTTTTGCATGACTTGACTATTGCATGCTAAAAATTGAGCAAAATTTCATATTAAAGCTGGTTCATATACTTAAAATTGTCTTCTGTTATATAGTATTATCAAAAGAACTAAAGGAAAAGAAACAGTAGCAGTAGTCTTTAAACAAACAAAATATATACATACTTAATATCTAACAAAGTAAAACATACGCGGACTTGATTTAAAAGTTGCGTTAAGTGTCATATAGCCTAAAACATTTTGTGACAAGACTAGCAAACCGTTCTCCCGATGATATGCATACGCTCAATTCGCTTACACAGGATCAAATTTTTTGACGTCTCTATTTTATACCTTTCACTCTTCGAGCAAATATCTATTTAAAAATATCAAATATAAATATCAATGTATATTCGAACATCAACTAAATTTGACGTCTTTCAAATATAATACGTTACGTTCTCAACAATGGCCTTAATCTATAACAAGAGTAATTAAGCGGTCAACAGCGTTGCGTTTCTCCCTTGTCGGTACAATTTCAATATAAGACTATCACAATATTTTATTTTTATTTTTTGTGTCAACATAGAGTGGCTAGGCTTTTAATTATAATTATACTATAAGTTATCAGGTTATCTATACGTATCATAACAGGTTTAAACATTACACAGTATAAGCAGATCTTAGCAATTACACAATATACAATGTCCCTGTGCTAAAATATTATCGCTGAAGTGGAGTGTCGGTTGAAGTGGTTGCGTTATCAGCATTAGTGGTGATGATTTGTTTTATCAACCACTTTCCTCGTTTTAATTTAAAAACAATTTCTAAATTGTTTTTTCTATGCTATCACTAAATATGCTGTTAAGTAGGTATGAAAAATCTTTTTAAATATAAAAAATCCATCATTTTTACCACTGTCTAAATTATATAGTTTGATTTTTTATATATTTTGCGACGATAAAACTGATGACATGCAATGATTTAATGTCAGCACAAACTATGGCAAAAATGATGTTAATCAAATCATCTAAAACAATAATATTTATCTATTGATCAGGGACATTTCCCATTAGACGATAATTTCGAATGTCTGTGCAAATTATGTACGATGCTATGCTCCTAAATGGCTAGTTAAAATTTTCCACCGCTTAACTGAGAATTTACTAATTATATTAGCAATTCTTGTGATAGTCCGTAAGCCGCAGCTACATGTTGGTTATTTCCTTTAGGGCGACAACTAGCAAAATGCTTCAGAAAATTATATTATGAAAAAAGGTCTTTGGACAACAGCTGCGGTTTGGTTGAGTTGGGTTGGGTTAAGATCCTCTTAAATACGTCAAATAAACTAGAATTCCTTACAAATTGGTTTTTGTCTACGTTATTACAAATTCCCCATCTTTTTCCGCTAAGTTTAAAGATACAGCTCACGTTTTAATAATACAATTTGAGGAAACTTACACCGACACACGTTGATACTTTGCCCAGCACATTCCCCGCAGGTTTCTTCACGATGTACAATCTTCTTCCCGCCAAGAAGCACACTGTAAACGTAAGCCACCGTTACTGACAACATAAACAGATCTTTTTCGTCTTGGTTTTGAATTTGATCTTGACTTCGTTGGTCTAAATAGGTCAAGATATTCATATTCACCATGTTTAGACCATTTCAGTGATTTGAAAGTGTTATTTTTGAAATGTTTAACACTAAAATATCTCTGAAGTCAAAGTCAACATTTCTTTATTCCGTAGACACAATACGGGCACTTGGAATCATCTGGTAACAATATTTAAAGTTCTACCAAATTACATTTTAATACAACTAAGTAAGCACAACCTTTAGATTTTACAAGATCAAGTATTAGGTACACCAACAATATATTTAATTTATACCATAATAGAATATGAATCAAAAATAAAATTGTACCAGTTTCATAAAAATAACAATGTCATTTTCAGTTTAAAAATGTCAATGAGTATGAACTCTGAGATAAATCTAGTGTGGGATGCACTATAAAATTAAAATAATTTCATTGATTTGAAAGTGATTTCTCGTTCACTGATTCATGTATAAATAGTAATTTATATGTTGTTTTTTACAAATGATTTTTCAATAGACACAATTTAAATAATAATTTAAACTTACATATGGAAATAATCATAAGTATTCCAGGCACGCCGAACGCCAGAGAATAGCAATCATTGTCCCCGAAGCAATGCACATCAGCTCTCAAGATAGGCGTGAGGAAGGTCGATATGAGACTGCCCGCGTTGATTGCGAAGTAGAACAACGAAAAGAAGTAGCCGAGGAACTTCTCCTGTTCCGGTAACTTGAACTGATCCCCGCCGAACGCAGACACGCAAGGTTTTATCCCGCCCGTGCCGAAAGCTATCAAAAGTAGCGCTATTATCGTGAACTCTCTGAAAATGGTATGGTAGTGATTCATACAAAATTCTATATGTCTGAATGGAATGTATATTAATTACACTATTTCATATTTATTACTATTGCAAAAGAGCTGTTTTCGAATATGTTTTTATCTTTTGAATTATATTTGTCAAAATGTTCAAGTGGGTAAACAAACATATGTGTCAATTTTACTATACCTATACATGCATGGAGCAGATCAAACGTCAATAAGAAAACCCAGAGATATTATGGAGGTGTTGGGTAGAACATATTTTTAACATTTTCCAAAGTAATTAATATTTTACTTAATAATACTCCAGCTTCCTTAGAAAACGAGCTTTTTTGTTTGAATAAAACATACTAGTTAATAACGTCAGCATGAACAACGTGTGGTGACTGATGGTTGATATGTTCCGATTACCCTACTCAATGTGCATTTAATTTCAAGTAAAAAACTGAACGCTCACTTGGCTCGGGTTTTCGTTCTTCATTTATTAATGATGATAGTTTGATTTTATTGCTTTTTGCGATGAGTGATTTCATGGATAATCATGAACATAAGACTCGGTGAAAGGAGCTTGCTAGACTAATCGTAACAGATATCAATCATAAAAATTACCAACAACACTAACAACACCATACCTAATAATTTATTACTCACAGTGACGGCAATTTGACTGGCGGCATCGCTGTCAGGGAAATGAGAATGCTGCCCGCTGCATAGACTAGAGACAGGTAGAGAATCGTTCTGTAAATAACAAAAATAATCGGTCAAGTGCGAATTGGACTCGCGCACGAAGGGTTCCGTACCGTATGGAAGCCGCCCTTAATATTTATTTTTATTATTTCAATAAGTATAATTATTTATTTTTGGATGGAATACAATATTCTGCGAAAATTTGAGGCATCTCTCTGTTACCGTTATTAATATCGAGCAAACCACTCACGTTTCTTGTATGGGACCCTTAAGTTTTTATTTAATTTTATTTCGTTATTTATTTAAATCGAGCGAAAAAGGGCTTAACATTCAGTTTTGTTGTATGGGATTACATCCTTAATTTTTTTTTTCTATTTTTAGTATTTGTTGTTATAGCGGCATCAGGAATACATCATCTGTGAAAATTATAACGTTCTAGCTATCACGATTCATGAGATACAGCCTGGTCAAAGAAGATATAATAATACTTGGCCTGGTGACAGATGCACAGCGAAGTCTTAGTAATATGGTCCCGTTTTTACCCCTTAGGTACGAAACCCGAAAAATGAACATCGTCAAAACTATTTCGATTTACCTAACCTACAAGTCATTTAACCGTGAAGCCCTGGGGGTCTAGTGGTAATGACACCCGCCTTACAATCGTGAGGTCGTGGATTCAAAACCCGGTCCCATACCAATGAAACTTGGAATTTATGTACGGAATTTCACACTACTGGTTTTCTATTAAGGAAAACATCGTGAGGCAACCTACATACGTCCGCAGAAGAAGTTCGATGGTGATGTGAATCTACCAACCCGCACTAGGCCAGCGTGGAGGATATGACCCAATCACCCTTCGTGGGTAGGCCTTGGTCCAGCAGTGAACTGTTTTAATCAAGATTGGTACAGTACAATTTGACCGCTAAATTTAGTAAATTCAACATTATAGCTTATTATTAAATAAAGGCTTTTAGTTACATACAAGACATACATATTCTCGTACGTATAATTTTTGCAAACATTTTTCCTTGTTTTCAATAATATTTGACTGCTATCTAATACAATGATGAAATATAATAGAAAATTTCGTGTTAACACAATTAAATACGGAATAATCTGCCAAGTACGAGTCGGACTCGCGCACGAAGGGTTCCATACTGCATGGGAGCCCCCCTTAAATATTTATTTTAATTTAATTATTCATTAGTAAAGTATGCATGCAGCTAAATATTCTGTGAATATTTCAAGAATCCACCTGTTACCATTTTTAATATAGAGCGAAAAACGTCCACAAATTCAGGTTTGTTGTGTGGGAGCCCCCCTTAAATATTTATTTTATTTTGTTTTAGTATTTGTTGTTATAGCGGCAACAGAAATACATCATCTATGAAAATTTCAGCTGCCTAGCTATCATGGTTCATGAGATACAACCCGGTGACAGACAGACAGACGGACATCGAAGTCTTAGTATTAGGGTCCCGTTTTTCCCTTTGGGTACGGAACCCTAAAAAACGATAATAATATTATGAATGGTTTACCTAAACCGTCCGAGCCATCCATCAGCAATCATGGCTCCCAACAATGGAAAGAAATAGGCGAACATAGTGAACACGTGGTAGATGATTGTGGCGCCATCGTCAGAGTATCCCAATTTGTCTCGTAGATACAGGGCGAGAATCGCTGAAAAAGAGAGAAGTATGTAGGCAATAATTATTTTTTGCAAAAAATAGCATGATTGACTTCACCCGTGCACAGAATTCGCGAATATTTCGCACGGATCGATGTAGCATTTTTCACATTATTATTGATTTATCAAAAATGGCTCAGCCAATTTCAATAAAATTTTAATGGGACCAATTCCGAAGTATGCTCTTTCCAATATTTTTTTTTATTGAAATCGGACTACTATGAAAAAATTTATGCGTGGTTATGCATGAAAAAATATACAGGGTGATTTTATTTCCAGTGCACAAACTATGCATACGGAAAGTATAATTTACGAACAATTAAACATCTACTTTACTTTCACTCACTTTAGTACAAAAATATTGAAATAACTTCAAGAGAAAGTATACAGATAAACGGGGTAATCAATGTCACCCTACGTCTGAATACCTACGGCTGCGTCGCGAGACGTAGGTATTGTACCTACTAAGAACCGAGGGGGGCGAGTTGTACGCCGCGCCGAATATTTACCTACGGTGAGGGGCCATTGACCGGTAGCACTGAGAGAGCTAGCTATACGTTTTAGGTAGTAGTCATTGTCTGGAGTGTAAGGTGTATGCAATTTAATTATTTTTGGTATAGTTTGACAAAAAATTGATGAAAAAAAAGTTTTAATCTTTTTATGAACGAAATATGTTCTATTAATGATATCTATTGCGCGATAAATATTTGTGCACTGAATAAAATGTCTTGCTGTATACGCGTCAAAATGAGTACCTGCGGTTCGGTTCGTCGGTCAAAAATAAGTGTTTTACATTTTAACTAATATTTGGAATGACTAGAAATACATGACTTAACTTAGTGAAAATGAAAAGTAATAAATGTTTTGACCAACACAGTCTTGGCAACATATCAATTTATATTATAAGGTAACTAGAAATTGTTGTAACATTGTTATTAGAAATTGGTGACGAAATTCCGACAAACGAGATACAGGAATTCAAACAAGATGGAAGAGAAGTCAGGTTGGCTAAAATAAGTGTATTATACTTGATGGACTTCACAAAGATTAGTTCCTGTAAAGAGTAAGATTAAAGAGAGTTCTTGCAGTAAATAGTTCCTCATAAGATTTAGGAAGTACCTATACAAACATTTTTATGGAATTTTCAAGTAACCTGTTCATAAAATCGATTAATTCGTGCATTCTGGAAATTTAGTACAACAGAAAACAGTTATTTAAATTACTATCGCAGAGATAAATCATAAAATAAAACAAATTTAACACAAAAAGCATATTTGAGAAAACTATAAAGGACACGTCTACAACTTGTATGGAGGCTGGTATAATAACAATATAAAATCTAACCACAGCATGCGTTACATCTTGAGAAAGTACGTGTTATTCTGAGTCTATTACATCAATTACAATAAAAAAGAGCGCTCCGATTTTTAAAAATACTATTTAATTTCTTAGGATAAATAAATATATTTGACAGAAGAGGTAAATTTTTTTAACGGGCAGAAATGCCTTTTTAACTATAACAAAATACAAAACTACTTTATATGCTAAAACTACCGACACTACAACTACATAAAAAGCATTGAAATAAAGAAATTTATTTGCAACAAAAATAAGAGGTACAATACATAAACAACAAAACAAAACACAAAAAAACAACAGCCTTTACAAGCAATTACACCTAATATCCTTGTCACACAACTGGTCCCAACTCAGCGTAATGCTAGTTGCGCTTACGAGCAACCAGCGCTAGTATTCATCATTGGATCATCCACTGACCCTTGAAGGTCTAAAGATAATCCAAATGCTTAAGCTCTCTGCCAGTTGGCAGCGTGCCCAGCATGAACGCTGAATGGCAATGCTTATGCGTTGAGCCAAATAAACACCAGAATTTATACAGACATTTATTTGCAACAAAAATAACAAGTACAATACATAAACAACGACAAAGCAAATCACAAGACACAAAAAAACAACAGTATTAACATTTTCGTCACGTGACGCGTTCCCCAGACGCTGAGAACAGTGCTGGACGAAAAGCTATTGAAAGAGGACAAAGCTTGCAATCAAAGACCGGATTCCCATGCAGGAGACTGCAAGGATACGAGCGCGATCCGCGAAAAGTATCTAGAAGAGATTTCCGTGCTAGTTCGCAGATCGGCTGATCCCACAGTCTCTGCGATAAGTTTTTGGAAGCTCGGTATTTGGGCAAGCGACCCTCCAAGCATTCGTTACCTCATTCAAATGAGCTACTTCTATGCCAGAATGGCCTAAATAAGGTGCGAGGATTTTTTAAATCAATTTATGAGTACTATGAATATATGAATGGAGGACAAGAAAGCTGGTAAAGTAACACTTACAATTTGGCGGAGATATATAGGTAGGTAGGTAGATTATTTCTGGCAACCATGATTAAGCAACCTAGGAATAGCTAAAGAAATAGCATTTTTATCAATTAGACGCGATTCTTAACGATTTTTTAGAAATATTGCTATGACTGGATGTACCAACTTTTTATGTGAATTGTATATTTTTTGGAAAATATGACAAATATGGAAGAATCGGATTATAAGAAGTACAAGTGAAAGAACGATAGAAACACATTAATTTGGTTAAAACAGATAAAAATATGAGCTGTATTCCCATTTTCCGGACAATAGGTATATTTTTATTATTTAAAAAATGGAGGGATGAAAAAATATAAACTAAATATTTTTGAGAAGCCCATTTAACTAACTTTCGAATGATGCACATATCATCTTAGTTAGATTTTTTTTTTAAATATTATACCATTTGTAGACGTCTCTTTTATACACAAAGCTCCGAATAAAAATTATAATTAAGAAAAGTCATAAATGGTGCTAAAACCAACATGCCAAGTGAGCCAATAGAGCAGAATATTATCAATAGAAACACGAGTGGGCGAACTGTTCAATTTTTTCGCTCCATTTAAATACATAAATATTGTTTAGATGTGAACGGACATATACTACATTAATGGTCTAATATTATGTAACATGTAACTAACTTACTACAATAGTTTTGGTTTTGTCAGCTAAAGATTACAATGAGAATACGTCGTAGCGTGACTTTACAGTACGATTGTGTGAGGTATTTTTCTCTAAGCCTGGGCAATAACAGTTACTGTTGTTACGTGGGAGTATTGTGAGATTTGCTTGAGAAAAAAATAGGAATTTAGTACTCTTTTATCTAATCCGCACACAAAAGCAACTGAACAAATTCTTATCATAAATTTTGAAAGCATATTTTAGTGATAAAGAAGAGCTAATCTTTCTTTAGCTTAGATACAAAAAGTTACTCAAGTGTCTGTTATCTAGAGCGTTGATGTCGTAACAAGATGTCCAAACCACGAATTACCTAAATAAAACATGTCTGTATGTAGTTAGGTACTGTAAATTCCTTGGAGTTTACGCTATTCATTCCATTTACTCGTATTTTACAACGAACATTTAATTTGATACATCTCATTTTGTCAATTAGTGACAGATCGAATATGTTGTAAAAAACCATTAAGTATATTGAAGAAGTTTTATCGTATTTATCATTTACCTATTTATACATACACATTTACATTTAATAAGCACCTTTAAGTAAAGTATAGGCCGGGTGGCTAGTCCTGGTGCCAGAGTTAAATATTAATTTTAATTATAAGTTTTTTCTTCGTAGGTACTGTTTATAGCCCAGCAAAGTTGATGATAGCGTCGAGGGTGGACTGTACTTTTTTTCGGCATTGTTGCGATAGACATGTGTCTGTACCGATGCCGAAGGGAAGATACTAAAATAATCTTCATTTCATGTTTATCTTGACATTAGGGTCAGGCGGGGTAATTGTAAGACTGTCAAAATTGCAGGTAATAATCATTTTTCGCAAAAAATAGCATGAATTCGCGAATATTTCGCAAGGATCGATGTTACATTTTTCACATTATTGTTGATTTATCAAAAATGGCTGAGCCGATTTCAATAAAATTTTAATGGGACCAATTTTGAAGTATATCTACTCTTTACAATTAAAAAGAGTTATTGAAATCGGACTATTACAAAAAAAGTTATGCGTAGTTACACATAAAAAAAATTAAAAAATATACGCGCCGAATTGAGTACCTCCTCCGGTTTGGTTCGTCGGTCAAAATTAAGGCATAAACAAAAATCTATAAAAATCATCATAATGTAATAAATCATGGTTTAGTTTAAAATTATGTTTGATATTTTGTATTGTTAACTTTGAAATGATTGTTAAATTGTGTGTTAAATTAATTTTATGGGTTAATGGCCTGAAATAAATGAATTTCATTTCTATTTTTTTATTTAAAGTTACACCAAGCATAAATAAAAAAGATACTGGATAGGTTAGCATTACATAAATATATCGATAACAATTTGCGAAGGTAAAATGACACAATTCGAACAGCAACAGAACAGTAACCAGCTGACTGGAAACGATAAGGAGTTACACCTGTATCGAAGTAGGTTAGAAAATACATTAGGTTTATCACTAACTTGTGACAAGGCGCATCTAGTGGTTTTGTTACGGTTTGAATGTATTATGCAGGCGGTTGGCAACAAAGAGTATATTAACTCTATGTGTCCAGGTTGAAAAATAGCCAGCTCTGTCAAGGTGTCATAAATTTAATATGGAACCCCAAAATTACCATTGTTGTCGCTGGTGTCACGAACTAACTTTAAAATAAGTTTCCAAGTGTGTCATAAGACAATACACGAGTGTCTAAGACGGGATTTTTCATATGTTTTACAAGAAACACACAACATAATTATTATGTTAAACTTTAAATACTTTACCGATTAATACCAACAACATAATTAAGTCCACGGGTTACAACTTAATTTATTTGAAACATTAATGACCACAACGATACATAGATACTACACGTAACACGACATAATATAATATACGTACGTAGATAATTATCATCCCACGACACTATCACGCTGCTTCACAATAAATAAATCAATTATAAAGCTAATAACATCAAAAAAGTCACATTTCAAGTTATTTGATGGATGCTGCAAAATCGTCAGGATCTTAATCGGTACAGACTGCTGTTACCTACTCGTAACATGCAATGTAACACGCAATGAAAGAATTTGCCGTCCACATCGTCGCAATGTAGCATGCAATGTAACAGGATTCCTATGGTGTGGTTACCGTGGTGTG
Organism: Hypomecis atomaria; assembly: GCA_964007245.1. Classification (NCBI taxonomy): domain Eukaryota; kingdom Metazoa; phylum Arthropoda; class Insecta; order Lepidoptera; family Geometridae; genus Hypomecis; species Hypomecis atomaria. Next base: position 14,848,387 of record OZ023280.1, read on the forward strand.
GACGTCTTGCGCACGCGCGCACGCTAACCGTGCACACTACGGGCACGAACAGAGCATTGCAACACGAGCGCGCAGCAATCCGCCATCAGTCGGTTTTTTCGCAAAAAACAAAGAGGAGCGGAGCGCTAGTGTGGACGGGTTGTTTAGATCTGTACTGCGGAACACGAACCCGACTCTTCTTATTACATTTTCTTTGGACTGAGCTACAAATATGTTCGCTGCGTGCATGTCGCAATCAGATGCGAGTTGGTACAAGCGCGGGTCGTGAGCGCACTGAGTCCACACTTATGAAATGCTCCTTTCATATTAAACAATACATGTTACGTCACATCAGTCTGAACCCGGCTTTAAATTTTACTTGGTAAAAGAAATAATAATTATAATATCTCTGTTCCATATTTTTTATAATCAAATAAAAACAAAATAATACTAAATAGGTATTAGATTTAAGATTTGATTTGATGGTCTTGACGTCAATGAAAATACACACAAAAGTGTATTTTCACTTCATCATTTTTATGTTATATACGAGTATATATGTTAGTTAAATATATAGTAAAAGTACTAAGGTACAGTGGGTGATTAACGCCCGCTGCGCATTTACGCCCAGATGGCAGAAAACATACTAAATATAAAAATATTCCGTTACTACTCCACGCACACTTAGAATGAACCAATAAGAAACCGCAAAACAAGCGGCGACGCGCTCACGCCATTATCCGCGGCAGTGTGACGCCGCGTTCCGGCAGGATCGGACATGTACCACACTGTTATAAAAAGTACCGGAACGAAATTGTGAGTGGTTTTATGTGTTTTTTTGCGTTTTGGGTTAATTTTTAAGATTTAATTGCTTCAAGATAAACTTAGTTCACTATTGCCTGAATGTTTGGCGTAGATTTCTATGTTTTTTTCCATAAACGTGCCATTTGAATCAGCGTCCGATAATAACGCCCAGCTGGGTAATAACGCCCGTTAAAATAACGGTTGGGCGCTATTACACTACACGGGCGTTATAACCATAACCATAGATAGAGCATTTCTAATTTCAGAAACTACTAAAAAAATGAGTACCTATACATTGATATACTGAACATTAAATTAATTATCGACGCGATCAATATAACCTCAAATATTGTTTTCTTATACTTCATTGTTTATGCTTTAAGATATTTTTAATAAGATATATATTGACATATAAAGGAAATATTTCCATTACATTATTTTTTATATTTTTAGATATAAAGATGTCGCCTCGTAAAAAGAGGGGAGAATCTTGGTCAGAAGACGATTTGAAAGCCGCTTTGAGAGCTGTTAAAAAAGGGAAATTAAGTCAGCGAGCCATATCTCTCAAGTATAACATTCCGCGACGAACATTGAGGGACCATATGAAAACCGGCCAAGACGTAAAACGTATGGGACGAAAACCTATTTTAACAGAGGCTCAGGAAAATGATTTGTGTGGTAGAATCAAAAGGTTTGCAAAAATCGGAATACCTCTCACACCTAAATTTATCAGAAAACAAGCCTTTATGTTTTGCGAGAGATTTGACATAAAAAATAATTTCAATTCTACAAAAAGGATTGCGGGTGCTGATTGGCTAAGGCAGTTTTTAAAGCGAAACCCAACGATCACTAAACGAAAACCACAAATATTAAACCCAGCGCGAGCTCAAAAACTTAACAAAGCAATAGTTAGGGAACATTTTCAGAATGTAAAAGAAATATACGAACCATTAGATATTCTTCAACATCCTGAAAGACTATACAACATGGATGAGAAGGGTTGCCGAATTACAGTCCACAACCAGCACACGGTACTTGCGGAGAAAGGAAGTAAAAGAGTACATCTTATTGCACCCGAACATGCCGAAAATGTGACCATAGCAATGTGTGTTAATGCCATAGGAACCGCGATTCCTCCCATGATTCTTTTTAAAGGGCAAAGACAAAGACCAGACCTTTCAGAAAACTTACCTGCCGGAACTTTAGTAAGAATGGCGCCGAAAGGGTCCATGACTGCCGATTTGTTTGTAGAATTTATCCAGCACCTAGCCAAATACAAAGTTGCGGGAAAATGTTTACTTGTTTTTGATGGCGCTAAGTGTCACTTATCAGTTGAAGCACTCGAAGAAGCTGATAATAATGACATAGTGCTATACTGCCTTCCTTCAAATACAACCCATGAATTACAGCCTCTGGATAAGTCCGTAAACAAGTCTTTTGAACATCATTGGGACGAAGAAGTCTTAAACTATTTATGTGCAAGCGCCGACAGAACACTCACAAAAGCTACATTCAATAAAATATTTACTAGAGTTTGGCCCAAGTGTATGACGCACAGCAATATAGTCAATGGGTTCAAGGCAACCGGTCTCTTTCCCTTCGATCCCCAAGTTATACCAGAGGAAGCATTTGCCCCATCTGTTTTGTCGGAAATGCCATGCCCGCGAACCCAGGAACCTCTGCAGAATCTCATTTTAAACTCATTAGATGATAGCACTGATAGTGATGACATTAATGAAGATCATGATCACCATTTGGCTTTAGTTACTGAGTTATCTACTATTCAGAGAAAATCTGACTTACTTAATGAAAATATTAACCCAGTTAAGTCCCGTCTTGTGGATTACAGCTCGTCATCCGATAATTCTGACATAGCATCAATTTGGCCGAACCTTAAATCACAAGTTATGATAGAAGAAGATCGTGATTCACCTTCCTTAATACCAGATACCAACTTAATTGGTATTTCTCAATTTGATTCCTCACACTACAATGGCGATAAACATTTAGGACAACATGATCTGGCCGTTCCCAGCTGTTCAGGATTACAAAAATCTTTACGTGACGATCCGGGTTCTGATTCAACGATTTCTGATTTGGATTCATTCGTTACTAGGCCTCTTTTCAATCAATCCAAATATGTTGCTGATGATATCTATAACTACACATCAGACGAATCATCAAGAGATGGAAGTCAGTGTCATCTCAACAAAGGAACAAAAACACCGAAAAAACAAATGATCTGTCCTATTCAAAATGAAACTTGCAACCTAGATGAAGACAACAGTCATCTCAACAAAGGAACAAAAACACCGAAAAAACAAATGATCTGTCCTATTCAAAATGAAACTTGCAACCTAGATGAAGACAACGTACCATTAGCCAGTTTACAACAAGAGAATAAAACGCAATTTCAACAATTCCTACCTACGCCTAATTATGCAAAAAATAAATCTTCAAAACCACGTAAGAAAGCGATGAACTATAAAGGGCAAAGAATCACTAAGGATTTATTCAATGATAAAACTGAAACTAAAAAATCTAATAAACAAAATTACAGTAGCATGAAGAAAACTAAGAAAGAGCAGAAAAAGCTACACATTTCTAAAACACAAAAGACGAATGACAAAAGAGAAGAAAAAATAAGTGAGAAGAAATTAGAAGAAAGACGTGAAAAAGAAAACAAAGCGAAAGACACTAAAAATAAGACTAAGAATAAAAAGAAGATGAACGGGAATAGCGATGAAGTCTGGTACTGTAATGCTTGTGGTGAGATAGAGGAGTTAGACATGGCGCAATGCATAGTATGTAAGAGATGGTACCATGAGGAATGCGTAGGCCTCTCCGAATGTGATATAGAGTTTATTTGTCCATATTGTTAAAAAAAAGTATAGTTTCTATAAGACTGATTAATGTAACTTCAGACTGACTATTTTATGTAAGACATACTTTATTATGATTATCTGGCAATTTTAGTTTAATTGTTATATAAACAGTTAATACTTTTTTTGACAGAGTAGTCGAACTCTATTGACTAGACTTTTTTTAATACTTATTACTATTGGGCGTTATTACCCACTAACGATGTAATTGCGCCCAATGAACATTTAAAAAATATCTTAATTCTGCTTTAAAAATGATTAGTACGCCTTGTGCTCACGATAGGTTATTTGAAAATTATTAAAAAGTTCCTTAAATATGACTAAATACAAAGATACGACGTGTTATGAGGTGTATTCTTAAGTTGGGCAAAGTCTATATTAAATGTTGATTTTATTTGTTTATTTTTAGTGTAATCACGATAGTACAAAGTAAGATTTCGTAAGTTACCTAATTTTTTTTTGTTTTAAACCTAGTTGTTTAATTAAAGCTTAGTTTAAAAAACGGGCGTCAATGGACGCATACTTTTTAATAACGCCCAAATAAATGTTTTTTAAAAAGCAGGCTATTAATAAGTATTATGAGTAAAACTCACTGTAATGTGCCATTATATGTAGAATAAATAAACATAATTTATTTAGAAAGGTGTTTTTCTTCCATAACTATTGAAATACCAAAAATATTTGAAATTAAAGTTAGGTGGGCGTTAATCACCCACTGAAAAAAATAAGGATGTTTTATTAATTCAGTGTAGTAGGTGCATCAAGGATCAGAATATACATACATAAGTAAATAAATAATATAGAGGTACATTTATTGTACAGACGAGAATTTATTTTGATGTGACTGACGGACTAATTAATTACCTATATTTATTTAATCACCTATTCTATTATTGCTTTGTACTGTCTTTAATATACTGACCTCGCATTCCATAATAGGAAAATCTTTCACAGAATTCATTAGTGACAATGAATCCGACAGATTTTGGATATGGTAGTTTCTGAAACAAACAAAATTGCCATTAAAATGAATAATAATAAACCGGGGGAAAAATTTCATAGGTGTGCGACAATCATGTGGGCGACTATCAAGTGTGTGACGAATTTGTTGGGTTTGAGCTGGACATAAGAGCAGCGTTTTATGAGCTGCGGTAATAATATTGTTACATATAGTTTCCTGCTTTTTCGAGGAAAATTGTTTAGCTGATTTTTGTATGACGTTCCATTTGGTAGAATTATTGTTTATTATGACAAAAAAGGTTGGAACATTTTTCATTTTTCAAATATTTCATTAGGCCAAACAACTATTAGACGAACAAAGTTTCGTCGTATATCGTCACATTAAGGATAAGGTGTGAAATAAAAAATTGGTTAGGTTAGAACATGACAAACAACGCACCAGCCGAGCGCGCAAGGCAAGCGTGCCGCGGCAGCGGCCGGCGAAGTGCCAGAAACAAACCGCTTATGTAGATTAGGCGTGAAATAAAAAGTAATCATCATTATACAATAATATTATAACGCAATAGGACCGATTGGAAGCGGTATGCATCCATCGTGGCGCTGCAGTCACAACGAAACAAGTGGAACACTTAGCATATCAAATATTTAGCGTTTAGTCGCTGATTCAGGCATAAGTATCAATAGACCCTTATTTTATTGAGTTTTAACTTGTCAAATCAGAAGAATATTTTACACGACAATGGAATTAGATCCCGGTCAAAGTACTTCGGGTAGAAAAAGGCCTAACGCTGATATTGTAGTAGACCCTGACAAGAAAAAAGAAATATCCGATCCCAAAAGACCCCGTACGCTCCTGAAGGAAGACAAGAAGGTACGCTGCTGAAAAGTACTTGTCGAATCATATTTAGCAGTGCTGAGAAAGGTAGCGGCATTAAGATCTCCTGTTGCGCAAGGAAACAAAGAAAAAGAAGCTAAGTTAGAAGCAGAAACCGAAGAGATGATTAGTGAAGTAAAATTGGCCTCCCAAATAACCAGCGTTCTATTTACTTCATACAATTTCCACAGGCAGCAAGTGAACGGAACCACCTCCAACATTCAAGAGAAAATAAGAGCCACGGAATACAATGTCCTCTACGGAGAGACAGAATATTCATTGAAAAGAGATGATGTCCACAATGTTTGGTTGGTTCCCTTTAAAACGATGAAGAGGAAAATTGCTACGGTACCATGGGTCCATATCTGGATATGTTCGCAGCGTTCAAATTACGGATGGATGAGTTAAGACTTGGACATGGGCACATGCCTAAAACAAAAAAGGATGGAGCACACACTTCCTTTCCCGTATCCAAATACGGACTAACAAGCTCACCATGTACTTTTGGAGGGTAGCAACTTTCCGCCTGAAAGGAGGTCTCCAATCGTACAGAGCTTGGGGCCTATGACTCCGTTCATATGTATGGTTAGAACATCATGATTGGAAACCCAAACAAAAACATCAAAGATAAAGGAAATTACATCCCAACCAATGTCTTCGATGTGGAAGTAACAGCAATCACGATTTTTCAAGATGTAGTGCAAGAGAACACGTGTGCCTAGAGTGCAATATAAAGGGTTATTTTGAAAGCACCTGTATCAAAACAGGTCATGCATATATGGTACTGTCAAGTAGAGTTTAAAAAAAAAAAAAAACAAAATTAGCACAAGAGATTCGACAGAATCCACATTTTCAACAGATGGCTATAGTGACAATCGCACAGAGAATGTAAACAAATTGATGTCAAATTTAATGGTCATAAACGCACAATAGATTGGGATCTGGGATCTTTGTACTCTAAAATAAGCACTGAATTTTGGAAGAAAATAGGATCACCGATTCTAAGAAAAGGACCAAAACTCAAAGGCTATGGTAACAAAAAACTTAAAAATGAAGGAATTGCTGATGCCCCGTTGATGTTGATGGGAAACAGCTAACATTACCTATGGTCATCATGAAAGGTGCAAATCTAATGCTATTTGGTCTTGATTGGAGCGGAGATTTTGAAATGGATTTTCCAAAACCAATATACTCAATCAAACTTGATAAGACAACTACACTTAAACGAGTATTGAAACAACGCAGTGATTTTTTTGACGGAAAACTTTAAGAGTTTACAACTACCAAGTGCATATACATGTTAAACCCGGCTCATAACCAGTTCACCTACCTGCTCGACCAATCAAGTTGGGCGTAAGGAAAAATGTGGATCGAGAATTAGACCGCCTTGTAGGAATAGTACATTGTTCACCGAGAGGAGAAAGTGACCGATTACCGTCGAGGGTGTCGTTTGAAGCCCGAGCCGTAGGCGAGGGCTTTAAAACACCCGAGATCGGGAATCGCACTTTCTCTCGAGTGATACATAGTGCTTTATACTACACCTACGAGGAAAATAAAAAACTAAATCTTTACTAATTGAAATTTATATTGAAATTGTTGCAGTTAGTGAAGCTTAATGTAACACTTGAAAATGGCGCCAATGGCGTCTGCAATTTTCACATGTTCTTTTTTCAAATTTTTTGACACCATCCAACACACAGCTAGTGGCCAGTGTCATTTTGCAAACTTGGAGATAAAAACTCACTGTAAAAACTTTTTGGCTTTTGATATGTTACCAGCGCATAGTCTTACCCAAAATTAAAAAAGAAAAACCACGTAAGAAATGGATTTTCATACACTTTTCTCTCCCGCTCAGATGCGTTTTCTCCCCGCATATTTGTTCGATATGCAATGACATACTTTCTAACGTAAATTTGATAAAGTATCAAGGTACTTTCCGAGCAGGTGTAGTATAAAAGTAATTAAAAACATAAAAGGTTTTTTATGCGTAATATAAACATTTGGCAACCAACTCGCCTGATGGAAAGCGAAGTTGTAGCCTAAGATGCGAGTATGTAGACCCAGAAGATACCTATTCACTCTTGAAGATATCCAGATTATAATTGTCAGGAAACAAAGACAGAAACAGGGCATTCCAATCCCTGGCGGTCCGCATAATAAAGGAAGAAGCGAATCACTTAGTACGAGCAGGTGCGTCGACTAAGTAGGGATGGTATTTAAGTGACTTCCAGCTTGTTCTATTGTGAAAAGGAGATGAAGGAATCAGGTCGTGGCGTTCGAGCGCACACTCGCTGAAATGGAGCCTATAGAAAATTGCCAAACACGCAACTTTACGCCTGTGTTCCAGGCTTTTCAGTTTGGAAACGACAAGCTTACTATCCCCGATTATCCGCACGGCATGACGTTCAATCAAGTCTAAAGCTTTGAGCTGGTATCTAGCTGATCTATCAAAAAGGTGACTGCAGTACTCCGAACACGACCGGACTTGAGCTTGATAAAGATTAAGAAGCTGTTCCGGAGTGAAGTACCTCTTCACCTTATTGAGGACGCCAAGCTTTAAAACAAATCATAATACAAACATAACGTCATTAGAGTGGGCCACTCCAACTGTTTATGTCTTAAAACCAGCAGGAGATATCAGAATTTGTGAAAACTGTAACACCACACTCAATCCAGTTCTAACAAAACATCTACATCCAGTTCCTGTTTTTATCCATATTTCAAAAATTGATTTAAAAGATGCGTATTTAGAATTAGAAGTAGCGCCGGAATAAAAAAAAACTTAACAATATCGACCCACAAAGGGTACCAGTACAATAGAATGCCGTTCGGAATTTCAACAGCTCCGGCAATTTTCCAAAATTTTCGCGATCAACTACTTGGACACATTCTTGACGAAATTTACAGCAACAATTACACACCCTATACACGATTTTGAGTCTATTGAAACAAGCTGGATTCAGAGTCAACTTGAAGAAGTGTATCTTCCTAACAGAAGAATATTATATCTGTTCGAATTAATTCGAATATCTGGACCACACTATTGACAAAAATGGTATACGCCCAACAAATAGGAAAACAGATGCAATAATTACCACGGCTTTTGAACCAATCAATTCGAAAGAATTACGATCTTTCCTTGGACTGATCAACTACATATTATGAACGTTTTATACCACACCTACACGGACTATGTGCAGATCTCTATGATTTAACTCGCGGCAATCGAAAGAGCGTTGGACAGAACATGAAAAACCAATATTCGCTATCATAGGTACATTTTATTATTGTAGGAAATAGAGCTCTTTTTCTTCCACTGCCAAGAGTGAAATAGCCAAGCGGTGCCCCTTTTACTCCCACATTTGCACATACAATAATGTTTTGTTATTTATAAAAGAATGTACTGATCTGTCAAAACTAGCATTCAAAAGGAAACTAAGACAATGGCTGTTAAAGTTATCATACTCGTACAACGAAACTGAAAATCTAATTTGCAGCTTGTATGGTGAAACATTATAATAGAACTTCACACACACATACACACTCACTCACACACATGTGTAGCACACAAACCTTGACTCTCATGAGATCTCGTGTATTGCGGTGTTTACACACACACATTCACACACAGGCTTTCTGATTTAAAAATATAACAGGAAATTATTTTATCTCTGCATATACCTCATTAATCTCTGTATATACGACATTAATCCATTTTGGTAACTACGCACTCTTTTTTTTTTTTTTTGTTGTTCCTCTTGTACTTCCCCCGACTTAAGTCGGAGACATTGTCAAGCTGAACATTTGCTTACGCGGTTTTCTGTTTTATTATTAATAGGCCAATTAGATTGCCTCATGCAAGTTTTATAATGTGTGAGCAATAATGTGACATGAATACACAATAGCATATATAATAATACTAACATAAATATAATAACATAGCTTCGAATATAATATTATAGTTTATACGTATAATATATTATGTTGAAAAGAGAAAAGAAAGCTTAGATTAAATTAATCCTAATTCAAACTATAATACAACCAGTGCCAAAGCCAGACACTATTAACTCATCTTACTACTAATTACACTTAATATTCATCTCTTATACATATATATATCTATGTACACATTTTTTTTTGTTTTTTTTTTTCTTTTTTTTATTTTTTTTCTTATTTTTTTTTATCATGTCATTATTTTCGTGTAAACATAGGTACTTATAACTAGTACAGTATAATATAAAATTAGTAATGTTCTTTTTTTATTTTTAACATTCTATGTCTCAGTTTTTTTTTTATCTACATTCTTTATTATTATTTGGCCCATAGCTTTTGGGTTATTTCAAAGCGTTTAAATGAGTTATTCATGTATAATACCATGCTTACACTCATTTAAGTCGGATTGACAGCTTAGTATTAGAAGAGTGCTAATATTTACACTATATTTGCATCTCTTACAATTTTGGTTAGTAGAATTGTATATTGAGCTTATTTCTATTTTTAGTTGATTTTATTAATACCTGTTATCTGCTTTCCCATTTATACTGTACAAAAGCTAGGGTCTATATGCAAGTAATATATTCATAAATATATGTTACATATAGTTTTCATAAACGGTTTTTATATGTACGTCTTATTATGTACATTATCTTATCTTATATATACATTTACACTTCTTTTCTAATTATATTTACATAGTTTAAAATAAGAAAAATTATAGACTTATACGAGTATTTTTCATTAAATTGTTACTTATTTCTTTTGTTACATTTTCTTGTTATATATTTACAGAATTCAAGGAAACGCTCTCTGCCATCAAAATCCCCCAGCCACTCACTCAAATTGTTTCGCTTTAATTCTTTTCCAAATTCTATCTCCAGCAGTGTTCTTTTCAGTATGTATACAGGGCAGTCAACGATGGCGTGGATGGTGCTTTCATCTTCCTCCGGGTCACAGATGCATCCAGGTGAGGGTTTAATTTTAAATCTATTAAGGTACTGCGCAAAACCTCCGTGTCCCGTGAATACCTGTACCAACTCCTGGGTAAGTTTAATTTTCTTGAGTTGCTTGTGGGCCGTCTGGACGTCAGGAAAAAGCATTTTTGTGGTTCCTGCTGTCTCTCCTTCAGCATATCTTGCCTGCCACTTGAGAATACTCTCGTTTCGCACTATTCGCTTCACATACGAGACGGGACATCTGTCATAGTGAGCTGCAGTGTTCGTCCTTGTTGCAGCTTCCTTGGCCAAAAAGTCGGCTCGCTCGTTGCCCTCAATTCCGATGTGTGCTTTCACCCAATACAGGTTAATTATTTTGCCCTGATCTTTTAGTTCTATCAAATTTTTTCTACATCGAAAGGCTATTGGGTGGAACGTATCACAGTTTTGCAATAGTTCTAGTGATGATTTTGAGTCACTCAGTATTGTCACTTCCGGTTCGTTTGTTTTCAAGGCTTCTATTGTTGCATAGTACAGGGCGTACATTTCCACCAAGAGAGGGCTGCCCCTACTTTACCGTCTAACTTGCTCCCATCAGTGAACACTAAGAGCTCCTTCAGGTTGAATGCCTTGAGTGTTTCCTCTGTCCAATCCTCGATGCATTTGAATTCCAGACTAGGATTTTTGGCTGGATGGATTGTGCTTAGAAAACTTTCTCGCGTCTCTATCTGACGACCAGCAATGTACTCAAAAGGTTTACCTCTACGAGAGGTAACTACGCACTCGAACCCCAAGATACTAGCCTTGAGCTTAGTTTGGGGTTCATCGTCTAAGTTTATCTTGTTTAGTACATTAGTTCTTGTGAGGTTAATAATTTTTTTTTAGTTTAAGGATCTCAATATTGTTTTTGAAGTCGATGGTTACTCACTATCAAGTAAATTTCATTTAGCGTATATATTCTGACTTCCAACCATGTACATTTCTAGTAAATAAAATTTGTATTATTATTTGTATTGTATTTTTTTAATGCTTAGAATGCTTATAAATGCTAATGGTATATAAATTGGATATATCAAAGCATTTTACGTTGTACATATTTTCAGATGATTTATCAGAAGACTTAAGTAAAAAGGAAGCATTGACACGGGCCATCCGCGAATCCATCGGAAGTGCTGCCAACCTTGTTTTTACGAATTCTGACGACTAGTTTTGACTACATTCTTGGAGGATTAAACTGCTGAAGAAGAATCCAGCGCTGCTACCCCTCTGTCATGGTATAAGAAAAATTGTACCTACGCGTAATCGAGACACCAAACATTTTTTTACACAATTTTAGACTTCTAGGAAATTAACGAGAAAATGGATTATCAGCAACTGTCCTGCATTGTTCTCTCTCGGTCTGCTCCGGTCACTCGTTAACGTTGCTACTTTATCCCCATATGTTTTAGGTCGAAACTTCAGGGAACACCTTCTCCCCCGCGCCTCACTTAAAGCTGACAGAATGTAGTGAATGCGAATCGTAGTGCGTTTCTAGTCCAGAGATAAAACGTCCCTGACTACATTTGATGGTTTTTCTCAAGTTGATGAGTGTTAGTGTGCGAACCTGTTTCGTAAACTCTACGGGCTCCGCAGTCTGTGAGATGGGTCCCACATTAACTATTTAAGTTTCCATAATAGTACTTCGCCAAAAATGGTGTGCAAAATTCAAATAGTCTGATCGATGTATACCATTTTTAGATTTTTATTATTGCTGACTTTAGAAGACCACTCCACCGAATTCGATTAAATTTCAATGGGACCACGTCGGAAGTACCTATGCTACCAAACAAAAAAAAATAATCATCAAAATCGGTTCATATATAACAATTGGCGGAATAATCGCATAATATACAAAAGAAGCATTCAGTCTCCCCAAAGAATTGAGAACCCCCCGTTTTGAAGTTGGATGAGAAGATCTATACAACATGTGTATTCGTTATTATCATCATTATCAGACGACACTGCCTGTACACAATGATTTTTGCACATCTATATCTTCTTCTTATTTCTACGAGTACATAGTATAAAACAAAGTCGCTTCCGCTGTCCCCACAGAACAGCAGAACTATCTTCTGTGGCTGTCCCTATGTCCCCAGTCCCCATGTTTGCTTATGTCTTTAAAACTACACAACGAATTTTGATGCGTTCTTTTTTGATAGATAGAGTGATTCAAGAGGAAGGTTTATATGTATCATAAACCTGTGCGATGCCGGGGCGGGTCGCTAGTACCTTTATAAAAATGAACCGTGTTGTTATGAATCGTGTCACGCTAAAACTCGAGAACGGCTGGACCGATTTGGCTAATTTTGATTTTGAAATATTTGTGAAACCTAAGGGAAAGTTTAAACGATCAAAAATTTTAAAATAATAGCGAGAAAAATAATGAAACTTGAATTTAATTTTCCCATACAAAATGTTCCCACGCCGCCGTCGTCACACGTCGTGTCGCCGGTGGCGCTAAGGTGATATGAAGTTCACCGGGTCAGCTAGTTAATTTGTAAACGTATTTGGGAAATTAAGCCTATTTTATTGAAGTAGTTTTTCTCTTGGCTAAAGGTCATTTAGCAGCTGCTGATGATTGGGTTTCTCGAAGATTGTACCTGACTTCAAAGCCGACAAGAAGTTTGATTCGGCCTATAAGAGTAATTATTTTGAAATCTTGCTCCGAAGACATCAAAGGGGGGTTAATAAAAGCTAAGTGGGAGCGTTTATTACGTTCGCTGCATTTGGGACAAGACTTGTTCCGAATTCTTACGAGTTAGACGAGGTCCCCGAACTGGTTCAAACAGGATTTTAATTCAATCTTTGGCGAAGCCGCTGGCCACAGAGTAATTACTTGCTCGCAAGTATGGTACGTTCAAATACAACTGTGCTGTTTGCCGACACGACGTGATGTCCCAATCAACTAATTAACGTTTCTCCGTATTTGAGTCTCATCAAATCTTTTAATTGCAAAGAATCCTGTAAATTGATTGATAAAAGTAAGGGCCAACTGGCATATAGATATAAACTTCGATATTTTTAGGTTTTAAATGATGATTACCCAATTAGGTCCGTTTTCATCGTACAATGTTTGTTAGCTCTTGATGAGACATTAGTTAATAGGTCTTTGAATAACAGGACTGTTAGATCTTTTTATGTCCTATGAAGAAAATATAACAAACCATTAGTAAAACCCATCACATCTTTGAAGTCTAATAAATATAGGAAACAAAAAAAAATGGCTTTGACCACCATTATAGCTACACACAAGAGGACAATGGTGATTATTATGGTCACGACGATAACGACGATTCTAACACATGTCACATACGTATCCTATAGCGGAATCGCAATCAGTGCAATGAGAGTGAGCCCTAAGTCCACAGAAAGTGCACCTGTACTACACCTCGTTAATTTGACATATATAACACAATGGATTTCTGGATCATCATTTACGCAGAGGTCCGCAATATCTACGTTAGTCAATGAGAAATCGCTCATCGCTCGCGGGAAGTAAAAAAACAACGACGGCATGTACCTGATATGCGTAAAGATCAAATCGTCTTTCAATTATGAGCGTGACCATGATTCCTCGCTGCCCATTTGCACTGCATTCGCACCATTGCCCTGTTTTCCCCTAAGACCTGTCATCTAACAACCTATTAAGGCTCTTTCGTGGATTCGCCCCACAAGCTATTCGGCCCGCGGGGCGAATCAACGAAGCCTCTTTTTGAATGCCCTCTTTCGCCCCGTGGGGCGAATCGCCGAGAACGATAAAAGAAGAGGCCGTTTCGGTCCACGTTGATAAAGATCAATTTCCCGCATCAGTATTTTAACTTTTAACGGACCTCAAAGCAGCAATTCGATTTAACACCTTGTCAAGAGAACTAACAAATCATTAGCGCATGGTGGGACACTCGAAAACTTTAAGTCTGTCAATAGCTCTAACAAGGCATTTTAATGCCTATTCTATTTGACATGTCTCGGTGAAATTAGACCTTAGTATAAAATCGTCGCGAAATCTACTCAAATTTGCGAAATGTCAAACTTATGCCTTCCCTCTTTGTACTGAACATTTTTAACCGACTTCCAAAAAGGAGGAGGTTCTATGTTCGGCGGTATGTACTTTTTTCGTCTGCATGTTTGTGATGTTCATCGATATTTTCGCCAATTATGAACCGATTTGAAAAGTTATTTTAGTTAGTTCGAAAGGGTATCTTACTCCCGAGGTGGTGGTGGGTAGGTATATCTATATGGGACCCCATTTAAATATTATCAAAATCGGATGCGCCGTTTTTGAAAAATCAACAATAAATTATAAAATGTATTGAACAACGATTCGAGCGAACTATTTGAATTTTGTACACGATTGCAGCCGGTTGTGCCATTTTTTTCTTGTGTTAAATGATTATTATACTTTTGGTGGGCTTGCCTAAAGAGTTATCAGATTAATTATATAATTTATTGACAGTCTTGGGTAATTTATTTGTAAGATGTACTCAGATGTGCTGACAGAGATTGTTTGCGAATTCTGTAGATGAGTACCCAGTACTAGGGGCAAGGGCGGGGATTCTAAGCCAAGCAGATTGCGGAGACTGGAGAGACACTTCCATTCTGTCATTTACTACCAAACCGTACGGTTAAACTGTAATTTACTGCAATACATTTAAAAGTCATACATAAACTGTGTTTTTATTACGACTGCATAATTGTTAGCAAATAATAACTTTTATATGTGAAATACGGAAAATGCAAGCTAAAACAGCACGTGCAGCGGCTAATACTGCCTCGGTGGCTCAGTGGTTAATGACCCTAACTTCTGGGTCAAAGAGGCGTGGGTTCGATCCCCACCCAGGGCACACATAAATATTTATTTATGTGATGAACATAAGTGTTTGCTCAGTGTCTGGGTGTTATTTAGTTACTATGTATATATATTATGTATATAAAAATAAGTATATGTAGTATATCAGTCTCTGGCAACCATATCACAATATTTGCTTAGTTTGGGGTCAGAGGCTGTGTGTAAGATGTCCAAAATTATTTATTTATTAAATAGGTACAAACTGGTGTTGCAGCTGAGGTCGACTACATTTGTTTTGGCCACAGCTGCGCTACTACAGTTGGCAACTAGATTCCAAATAACACATTAAAGCATAGGTTATCTTATGAGAGCCAATATCATTGTTTCCTCAACTCAGCTTTGGTGGATGATGTGCCTTATGTTGTCGTTACTTGCGTTTACTGTAGTTAATTTTATGATGTATTTGGTAATCCAAATTGTATAAAAATTAAATGTGCGGGTTCTTCCACGGAATGCTCTTGTAATTTCTAAAATAAACAATTTTCGAAATATTTATACAATAACATAGTTTTAAAATTCATAAATTAGTTTTTCTTGTTAATGATTCGTCATATTATGTGAAACTTCACTATTTTCATTTATCCTTACTATAAGAATTTTAAAATGCGCACAATTACAACATTCATGATTAAATATTAGATTTTTGTGGTGTTTGTGTTGCGATATGGTAGTTCAGTGTCCTAAAGCTGGCTTGAGCCCTGTCTTCCTACCACTTTTTTTTACTCCCTGGCTTCACTGTTATGCGTAACTAATGACTGGACTGGTAAAGCCAGGCGGAGGTGCCTCTATCTATTTACGCTCTAGTATCCCTTACTTTGTGGTCAGAACTTCCACACAGCCCCCTCGGGAATGGAGCGGAGCTGGAATTTGTTTTTCGCTAAAAAGATACGACGTTTCTGCAATGGGCTTACGGACTACTCGTGCTACGCGTTTACCTATATTCATTTCCGCTCTGCTTTGGTAGACGCTGGACCTTACATCGTACGCTATCGATTACGAAACGGAAGCGCCGGATTCCGCGGTGAATTACTGTCACGCCATGTCCATAACACACAATAGCTATAAAATAACAATTTATTTATCCGACTGCAAAGGAAGGGTATTGTTTCTCGCGCATATCTTATTTGTTTGTTGGTAAATTTCTTTATTCCCACGCATCTTTCAAACGGCTGGATGGATTTCTACAATTAATCGTTAGATTTACCTTATAAACTCAAGTGTCCTTTTAAGTAGGTATTAGAAACAAGAATATAAAATGACGGATTTTTGGCGCCAAATATGTAGTAAGTAGTTCAAATTTTTTTTAACCATACCATTCGAATAGTCGAATTCGAATAGTCAAAGGAGATTAAAAAAAATACTGCCCTATGTATTTAAATGTAATCAGGAATAATAACAACCAATTTAATTTGTTGATAGATAGATGTTGATTTTTTGCAGTCGGGTTTTTTTGTAGAGTTAGATAGAGAGCAATAGATATTCTTGTTTATTACTTATATGTGACTACATTTTTGTCACATATATAAATGTACGTAAATTTATGCAACTACCTTACTTTAAAAGAGAAAAGTAGAGCAAATAAATTTACATTGTTTCGTTAGTTAAGGTACAATATGAGTTAAATAGTTGCTTTTCCGATCATTTTTAACTGATACAACTTTACAAATATGAGATAAGCGAGTCCGGATGGTTAGGTACGAGTAAGTCTAGTGTTAACAGTGAAACCCGACAATAATGTCACATATGTGGAAAACCAATTTTTGAAATTTTCAAACGATATTACATCATTGACGAAGATTGGATCTTTAGTTCCAATAATAAGATAAGGAGTCCAAATGTTGGTATTAGGTACTTCTAGTGTATACTATGTATGTAGGTATAGGTACCTCTAGTATTAACTGTGTATCCGTTAGGTGAAATCCGACAATAACGTCACGTCGCCATTTTTTGAAATATTCGAACAATAAAATCATTGAGCAAGAGAGGTACGAGTATAGTATAGACCTTTACCTAACATAAAGCCATTGAGCTTTATGTCTACCGCAGTCGAATGGACATTAATTAGTTTCTTATTCTACCTACTTATCAGTAAAAGAACACGGGAAATGTCTTTGCTTTTTGGCATGTTTTCCTGATAACAGTGAAACGTATCGAAATCGGATAAAGCTGTCGATCTCAAATCTTCCCGTAAAAGTTCTTACAAAAAGATCATCATAGTAGTCGGATCATATTTTATCTTCTTTGGTCGAATGCGAGCAGCAACGACTCTATAACCCACCGTACTCATGCGCTTAAATACTTAGCTATTTGATAGGTGATTGTGTTATTTATAACTGTGGTGCAGTAGCAGTGTTTAAAAATGTTTAATCTGTGCAGTTACAGAAAATGAGACTTGCGCGAAAAAACTACGTGATACTTAGCTATATTTTAAGAATTATAAATAGAGGTAGTAAAGGTATATATAATATATATTTTATGTAATAAACCACTTATTCTTTATCATTTTCTATGATTATATAAATAACATTTGTGTGTGATAATTTAGTTTATCGCTTTGAGTGGTGGCAACACCCAGGATTTAATAAAATAAAGTCTCTATGAATCTCTATTAGTCCGAAATCCCACTGCAAGATCGTAGCGTGCACGGTTCAAATCATTTGTGTACGTAATTATTTATGAATAAGAGAATATTGAAGTAAAGGATTTCCTTGCGAAATGTGGCAGCAAGTATTTGAAATTGAATAATGTTTAATTAATTTACACGAAAAAAATTCATTAATTTTGTTTTAATTACGAAGATTAGAATATATACTATGAACAAGGTTGCTCGGCGAATTGTCGATGCTTATTTTTGTTATTTCCTAACATTTAATTTCCACTTTTCTAGATTTGAACAATATCGGGAAACAACACGCTTTTAATCAACGAATCCAAAAAGAAGATTAAAGCGTCGATGAATTTATCACAGATCTTTATAACTTGGCAAAAAATACGCGTTCGGAGTTTTACATGACGAGCTTATGAGGGATCGCAACATAGCTGGCATGAAGAATTCTGAATTATCAAAAGCCATTCGAGAGCGACATGCCAGATAATCATATTTTAATGAAGGAGCCGAAGAGTTACCACTAATTGGCCATTAGGGCAACAATAATAGAAAGTAGCCAATCCCTAATCTAAACTCCAAATCCTCCCACTGATTTTAAATTATGGCACACGCTCACCACAGAATAAACTGTACACTGAAATGTAAACAGGAAATAAAGAGTAGAGAAACAGTCCAATCAACTAAAAATAAAACATCATCCTAACCTATGCAACACTGGCTACAATAAAAAAATGTCGTCCTGAGTATATTGGTTGAGTGGTACTATCGTTGCTTTTCAAGATACAAAAGTTTTCTGAAGGGTTACCTATCTGAAGATAGAGTTAGTGAAGAAATAAGATTTGATTTTGATAAGACTAGATCTTTGTTAACAACCACTTAGCAGGCAACATTACGAAAGTAAAAACGACGATCGCAATAGCAGTATCAAGATTATCTAAGATATTCCTATCTCTTTTCACTAAGGTGACAGCTTTAATAAAATATGCCATTAATGTAGTTAACTAAGTACTTAACATGTCCTACTAATATGCGACGCTATATTATCAGGTTATCCAGAAATAGTGTACCAAGCGGAAAAGCGGTGATTCCTTTTGAGGAACAACTTATACTATGAGGTCGGAATTCGAGAAAAGAAATCAGCTGTTTCAGACATTTTGTACATTCCGAGTTGCAATTTTATATAGAACAGCTGTTTTTTTCACGTATTCCAGCTTGACCGCATAGTAAATGTTGTTTGAAATTATGGTCTATAGATAACCCTGTATTTTGTTTAGACGCATGTCACACATGCCTGTACAAGCTTATCTTACGAGTAATATACCATAATGCAATGCATTAAATAAATTTTAAATTTCATTGCGATAGCCATCGAATTCGTTTCCGAAGTTTTAACAATATTACTACATTAGTAAAATTAGTTAGTTTTTATATGTCTGTTGTGCTTCTGTGAAGACGGCCGCGAAATTGAATAATTTGCCTTACTTACTAGCTGGAGCGTTGCGTCATCTAAGGACAAGGTATCGTCACGCAAAGCAAGTAGATTGAGGTAAACTTGTGAATTTGTCCTCATATTTATAAGGGCACACTTTTGAGAAAAAATGTGTATAGCTAGTCCAAAAAGGTTTCAGGTTCAAGAAGCTGTATTTTTCAAAAAAAGAAAATCCCATCAAAAGAAAAACAGTGGGTCACATGAAGTCGCAATTTGAACAGGTCATCCCAATCACCAATTTTTCCTCTACTAACCAAGAACCAACTCGTAAACTAAAAACATATTTTGTCGCATCATCCAAGGGAAAAATGCCACAGCATATAAACATACGCCTACGTAAAGTCAATAAAATGTTGAGATAACCGGATTTCGGTAAATTTGGCATATTGTATTGCAATCCCAACTAATTTGCATATACACACAAATTCAGTTTTTTATTATGCTCTTCAGATAAAAAACCGTTATTTTAAAGGCTTATGGAAATTAATGAAACTTGTGTCGGCATTATTGTACGAATTTTGTTCAAGCCTTGAATAAGAGAGAGCGCTCAGTTCACTGTTATGTACTCATTGTCACATTCACTTTTCAGCAAACATTGTTAAAACTGGTATGGTCGATTGATAGTTCACTACGAGTACGATACCTATGGTATTGTATAATTGCATATCATAGTATTTCATTCCATTAGTTCGTGACGTACTTGTAGTTCTTTAAAACCAATAATGCTATGATTTCACAAAAAGTCTAACACTGGTTTGATGTCGCTACACTAGTAGTACACTAGTACCAAATTATTTTATAATATTGAAATTATGTACAATACATTCCGTTCAAAAATATGTTCCGCCCATTGAGGTAATATGTATGTATATTAATATGAACAGAAAGGTTTCAAAGATATCTAGCTTTTAATGTCGACGTTTCCTTTTCTGACAATGTAATGATTTGAAAGAAATTCACTCTATATTTACTTAAACAAACTTGCAAATGTCTGAAAAAAAACGAGACAGCAGTGCCACCAAAGCTAGGATTCTGATCAAATCAATTACCAAATGACCATTTTATACCATAGGACAGCCCCTCTCTGCGTTATAGCGTTATTTATTTTAGTGTACAGTAAAATCAGACGAGCCCAATTTTTACCGACTTCCAAAAAGGAGGAGGATTATGTTCGTCTGTATGTACTTATATTTTTTGTGTATGTTCATCGATATTTTCGCCAATGGTGAACTAATTAAAAAAATATATTTTTTAGTTCAAAAGAATAAACTCCCGAGGTAGTCCCATTAAAATTTTATCGATTTATTAACAATAATGTACATGGATGTCACATCGATTCGTGCTAACTATTCGATTTCTCTACACGGAGGAAGTCGGTGTTGCGATTTTTTGCGAAAAATAACTATTATTGAAACGTCAGAATAGTTTCTAATGTTCGCAGAGTATCACATGCTATGCTTTGAGGAAATATTACTACGTATAGAGGAGCTACCCTGACCAAATATCATGCTCAATTTTGTTAAGAATATAACTAAAGTGCGCTTCAGCACTGTAACAATAATTAGCCGTCTAATCAGCCAGTATAAACACGCAGCGCTAGAACACTTTTAAGGTATAGTTTTCTCGTGGCAAAAAGGTCGAAAGCGCCGCGATTCTTCGAAGCGCTTACGCGTTTCGTTCAACGTTCTGCATTAGCTTGTCGTTTCTATAGACTAAGATGCTGACTGACTACAGAAGTGACAAAGTTTATATTACCTACACACGCTTCAATTGAATTCGTACTTTGTTTTTTCTTCTTCATAATATAATATTATTTGAATTATTAATCAGTAGAAAATATTATATTCATCATCATCATCATCAGCCCGTAGAAGTCCACTGCTGGATATAGGCCTCCCTCAAAGATTTCCACGACGAACGTAATATTATATCATAATCTAAATATTTAAGTTAAACTAATTCATTCGTTTAAGTATTTTATATAATATACCACTGTTTGCCTAATCACACTAATATTATAATTGCGAAAGTTTATGTGTAAGTGTGTTTGTTCCCAGTCAATTCGGTAACGGCTAAACAGATTTCTATGAAAGTTTAGTATGGGGTAGCTTATACTAGCCCAATACTAGTAATAACCTTTCCACGTAAGCTAATTTTTTTTTAGTTTTGACAAAAGTCGCAGAACAAAAGTTGTTAATTTTGATGTTTATAATACCTAAGCCCCTGAAAGGGTGCTAATTGATTAGAAATAACCCTGTACATCAAACCTTTTTCATTTTATTATAAAATATGCAACACAACAATACTGAACCGACGAATACAAAGAAATACGTTGATGTTTTTTAATGTTATGCAAATTTTTCAAACATAATCACAGAGTTCCTATCTGTGAACATAATACTTATAAGGGTACTTCTTCGAGTAAGGCATTCTTTGGTGATTTTCATGGCAATTTTCGAATTCAATTTTTTTTTCAAATCCTTCTCAGAATCTTAAAGTATATGTAAAAGTAATATGTTATATAGAAGAGGCACCTCATACAGCGATATACTTACAGAGATAATCGAGGTTAAAAAAATGGAGGCCACGCAAATCATAAAACACCCCACGAAAATGATAATTTTAAATTGACTTTCTCAGATGAGTTACTTACTGTTACTTCATATTGAAAGTAAGTTATTATGTTATGATAAGGTAAAAAAATAGATAGGTTACTAAGGCAGAAATCGTATTTAGTAGTATCAGTCCAACATTACTTATTAAAGAAATTACAAAAATGAAAAATTTAAAAAAACATCTTAAAAATAACAAAAATTGTGGTTTCTAAAGCAGATAACGTTTTTAGTGCTATCAGTCCAACATTATTTATTACTAGCTGGCTAAACGAACTATGCGGTCAGAAACTGATGGTACTGGTGAATCAGCACGTGACAATAGCAATGGAGTAAGAGTTTCTTCCAATGGATCACGGTTTTCTTTGTAATGAGTTTCTGGTACTTTTATGAGTTTCTCAACAAGGCAACGTTTAGCTTGATTTTTTTCTTTAGGTTATGTTTTCGGGAACTTATTCTACATTTCTTTCGTTTTGCTTTTTGCTCGTGTCGGTTTAAGTCATGAATATAAGTATTTTTCCTTCGGTTTTCGTTTCATAATATCTCGTTCGGTTTTTCGCTTTGAACTCTTCATTAAGTTTAAGCCTATCTCTTCTTCACTCGGATAACTTTTTTCTTTCTATTTTTTCTTATCTTGTTAATGGCATTTTTGGTCCAAAATGTTGATAATCCATTATAATTTTACTAAACTTAAATATAGGTATCTAATCTAAAGCTATTTTCAATTGTTTTATTTATTTATATATGCACGATTAATGTGACAACGCGAACTTAATGGTATATGGAATTATCTGCCAGTTAAGTCAGAAACCCACAGAACGTGACATTATAAGTTTGATTTAAACTAAGTTACATTTAACTTAAGTAATATAAAATATTATCATTCATAGCTAATACAAAACTCAAAGTGGTTTTATTTGCAAGGGCAAAAATTGATTTGCGTGGGTCAAAACTACCACGTGAACCACGCAAATCACGACCACGAAAATCAAAATAAATCCTTTATGCTAAAAATATACAAAAACCTTTTAAACAAATAAACTGTGTTTTGATTATAAGTTACGTTACTTTATATTTGTTAGCTACAATATTTTACTAAATAAATAAATTCACAGACACTGGAGATAATTAAACCACGCAAATCAAAGTTTTGAGAAACCAAACCCACGCAACAACGTTTTTACCTCTATTTTTTTTAAACTCAACGCACCATCACACAAGCACTCTGCCCGGTAGTCGGACCGCAATTAGTTCTTAACTTGAAGTAGGATTACGCAACATCAGGTCGCGAATTTGGAGATGTGCTAGTGAAATTATAATAATCCACGCAAATCAGGAACTACCTTGGGACAGTTACATTTAATTTTTTTTCAGGCAATGTAGTTCTTTCAGAACTATGGTCTAATTTTTTATAGTATTTTAAACTTTTTAGGACTTAGTGTGTTTTTTTTGGTAACGATGTATCGTTTAGTTTAAAATATATAATTCACTAAGTGATCAGATCGGGGATTGGGACACTCCACGAAAATCAAAGAATGGGGGTATTTCATTTTTTTATCATATTTATTTATAAATATAATTGAATAATAATCAGTATCCCAGTTTAGATAGGTTTTAAGCTTTGCGCGAAAAAAAAACTGGCTCGCTGACTTTAAAATTTCTATTATTTTTAAGTAAAGCCGCTTGAAAACTCTGACCAAAAGAATGACCCATAATTTGTTTTGATTAGGTACTACAATTTTTCTGTTTAGTTTTTGGTAACAGTTCTTGTTTTTTTTTATAATTATAATACCTACCAACTTAAATTCGGTTTAAATACAAATTTATAGTATAATTTTACGGTAGTAACAGGAGTATTTTTTTTTACTGTTCTAACAACTTTCAACCGTAGTAGTAAGAAGAGTAATTCGTTTCCCGTTCTTACTACTGGTAGTAAGAATGGTAGTAACACTGGGAACAAACCCTAATTTTACCTACACTTGTTACACACACAATGTCACATCTTCATTTTTAGTCTATGAAAAGTATCGCAACATGGCGTCTACGCGCCATCCGATAATATTTTGTTTGCATTTAATTGTAAAATGATTATCTAATTACTCACCGATGGAAAGTTATTCCTTTGCACTTCGCCGTATTCTTTGTATTATTCGTGCAATATTTTAACACACACGAGACCATATTCAATAATTTTGAACTTTTTTCGTTTTAAAACAAACTAGACTGATGTACTCAAGAGCTAGCAAGCAACTAATTGATGTGCAGCCATATGGCTGCATTTGGGCGGAACATGGTAGGGATGTGCGTCGTCCTCTCTATACGTAGTAATATAGCTCGATGATGCTATGCCCTCTTGTTCGCACAAGCGCAGGTTTTCAACGTTCACTCTCGCTCTCACTCGGTTCCGTGACCATTTATTTACGTATGCGAGCTATTCTATTGTTTAAATTATAGAGCCCCTGATCTCGATATGATCTCGCAATGTGCCATACTCGTATTAGGACGAGACGGGCACGGATTGCCACCGTCGAGTAAGTTTTTACACTTATTACAAACGCACGCGGCCCTTGCATGTATTTAAGCCGTGTTTGTATACATGTGTGTCTGTACTACTGATCACTCACATCACATGGCATACATATGGACGCAATACCTATGGATACCTATGGTCGGACGCTGGGTACCTACTTGAAAAAAACCGCGGTGCGCTTATGATTGGCAACAAGTATACCTATAATTCTGAGTTGGCGCATCAAGGTCATCTTCTTGGAGGTGCTTGCAGAATGTTGAACTCGCGCGTCACAAGTTTGAGGTGTTGCAGTTTGCTTACACCTAATTGCCTATCTTCTTCGTGTATTTGCTTTGCAAGTATTTTCACAATATTCAACAAATTGTTAAAAACTGAGATTAATCATTGGAACTCTTGTCCAATTATTTACAAAAATAAAACTTAATTTTATACATTTATCACTTTTTCTTAATTTTATGAACAAAATCAATCAATTTGATCCCATAATTTATTTCAAAGCGGTTTTCTAACAATAATAATTGAAGAATCAGAGACTACATATTGCAGGGAGAAAAAGTCTCTATTATCAGCACATAGATTTGATTCGATTATTATTATTATTAACCTACTTGGGGCCCGCCCCGGCTTCGCACAGGTGTATTATTCATACAAACCTTCCGACTGAATCACTCTATCTATTAAAAAAACCGCATCAAAATACGTTGCATAGTTTTAAAGATATAAGCATACATGGGGACAGACAGCGGGAAGCGACTTTGTTTTATACTATGTACCTAGTGATCAGCCCTGGTTAAACAATTTACCATTATCATCACTTGGTGTGAAAGCGATGATAATATAGTTTCGTATGGTGAAATTAGTAACAATAGAAAAAAAAGTTACATATCAGAACACAAATCAAACAAAAAAAATACATCTCGACAAAATTCCAGAAATAAGTGACCTATTGACCAAATGATGTTTGTTTTGTATTGTGTCGTAAATGGTACTATCGCTTAGTTCAAAGGGCGTAGCTAACTTATTTGCCCAGAAAACTTTAAACGCCAATACAATCTATTTTTCCTTGGCTGGGAAAAAGTAGGTAGCTGAACCACTACGAGAAAATCTTTAACTAACTGCTATATCATAGCGTGATTTAAAGCAACTAAAATGCACCTGTGACTGCCTTGACACGTCCATGACCGAGGATACGAAAGCGACAACCGTGGCATACTGATGACAACTATCATTTTATACAAGTACGTAACGTACCTACGTATTTGTTGACTAGTTTCCTTCATTGCATATGCGAGTTTAAAGAACACAAGATACATGATGTACGAGTACTTTCAAAGAGTTATAAATTAACCGACTTATGGTACTACCAGAGAGATCAGGAGAGATTCATATCGTCCATCTAATTTTTCTTTGGTGATTTTAACTAGGTACATATTACAAGTAAAATTCATTAACTGTTAGTACAAAGAAGCAAGAATTAGACATCAAGAAATCGCTTTATTATTATTTTATTTATTAACTAGCGACCCGCCGCGGCTTCGCACAGGTGTAAAATACCTTTATAAACCTTCCTCTTGAATCACTGTATCTATTAAAAAAACCGCATCAAAATCCGTTGCGTAGTTTTAAGGTATAAGGCATTAAGCATACATAGGGACAGACATACAGGGAAGCGACTTTGTATTATACTATGTAGTGATTAACGTGCTTTGATAAAGATAATGGAATTCTTCCACCCAGAATGCATTTTTGATGACTAATAAACAAAGGTTTCGGGCAATCCCACACTCTATATCTTCGTTTTATTTTAAAATAATCTGGTATATCAAGTATAAACATAAGTCGGTTAATTTATTTTTCAGTCCCTGTCTATGGGGGCATAGGGGCATAGTGGCGGGGTGTAGTGCTCAGTAAATTACCAAGCTAAGTAATTTAAATAGGCTAATGTCCAGTCGAATTAGGGTTTAACTCGGAAACAATTTAAACAGATGTTTACATATTTATGTGTCTCTTAAAATTGCAAAATCGAATGAGACTTCTCATCGGACTACAAAAATAAATTCGAATTTCATTGTGTATGTCAGTATCTTTTGTAAGACGTAGACAAGACATCGATATAATCAGATATTTAATAGCCAATTTGGTCAAGTTGTTAAATTATTGAGTATAAAATCAATTGATTATTGTTTCATTATTACAAAGTAAAGAAATTGCAAGAGAAATAACATGAGAGATATGAGTAAATAAATTAAACAAAGAAGAGGTTGTCTGAAGTAGTTCTTTGTCTTTGGTTTTCCAAGTGAATACGTAAATACAAAGTACGTGTGATAGGGGTGATTGACATTCATTTTCATGAACGGGGAACACTAACTACACTACTACAGGGAATTACCAAAGTTCTCAAATACCGATTTTATTAGTAGTCACGCACGAGTAGGTCGATACTCTTAAGATGCAGAAGGTAATCAGAGTACAAGGAGGGTACATCATACGAGGAAAACTAGGCGTGTGTCTTAGATGTCTCAAAGTTAAGATTAATTATACTCGTAAACAGCTCCAATAATGTATTCAAATGATATTATTAACCTGACAATTAAAAAGTATCATTTTGTTAAATTAGATAATTAGCTCTCCAAGTTATTGTTAACGATCACGATCAATTTATCAGGTGTTCCTATATAATCAACCAACTGTGTATGCACAAGTAGTGCCATCACAGATACACGTGCGTGGTACAACTACGTTTAACTAAGAAATAATATTTGTTTTTACTTATTCCTTGTAACATATCTACAGTGACATTTTGACATTTTTTTTTTTTTTTTTTTTTTTTTAAAATATAATGAGGATTTATTCACAAAACTTAAATAACATAATTCATTCTAACTTATGCTAAAATATTTACAAAATACCTTAACTATATCCAATATATATATACAAAACTAAATAATTTATTCTAACTTTTACTAAAATATTGAATAAACTAATACTAAAACTTAAACTAAAAAAAAAAAAAAAAAAAAAAAAAACCCAAAACAAAATAAAACCTAGTCTAAAAGCCCCTCGGCAGAGGGTAACGTGGCCAGAATGCTGGCAGCATTGCCTCGCTGAATAGCAATACTCAGCTTTTGGGCGAAATAGATGCCAGCACTCTGGTCACGTGTCACCGCTACCAAACGCCTGGCCAGATCTTTATATAGGTTATGAGCGTCCGGCCCCCACGGACCTAAAGTCTCAACCCCAAATGGCACAAAATGGTACATCCTGTCTAGGGACCCATATTTGTGCCGTTTGAGGTTTTCCGCTTTAGCTGCAGCAGCACCAGCCCTGTCTGCTGTGTCGGGAAGGTGAGACGACGCCAGTGTGTCGACGCACGTCGCGTCCCACACCAAAGGTCGTCCCACTTTCCATGGCACCAACGTCATTCCGTCGGGTCTTTTACCGTCGTCCCGCAACAGTCCATTAGGCTCTAGGACCGACGGGACGCATTAATTTTATATCATTCATCATTAATTAATCATTGTCAATTTGTCATTATTGTAATTCGTGTATGCGGTACTAATTGAATAAATAAAATAAAAAATAGTGAAAATAAAAAAAAGATACAATTCTTATTGCAGACCTCTTCCAATTTGGCTAATGATGCTGGCCAATTTAGCCATAAATAGATAAACGTCATGCCTTCCTTCAGTTCCGTACGACGACGAAGCGGTTATTCTGATTATTACATTGATATTTTGGTGCTTACGCAAGATATTTTGGCTGCCTTCGTCAAAGACGAACTTTCATTCGCCGCTTACAAAGATGTGAAGATAGTTTTACACGGAGAGTATTAGTAAAACTAATGTCCTTTTTTGTGCATATAGTTGGTAGCTGTGGAACACCTGGAATGATGGTCAAATAAGTTAAAACATTGAGTCATTTTTAGGGTTCCGTAGTAAAACAAGGATTCCCTTTTAACTTCGTTTTGTCCGTCCGTTGTGTCCAATTAATACAAAACCTTATAACCACCACATTTATCAACCAATTTCCATGAAATTTGGTATTATGATAGTTTACGTAGGTAAAGATCATAATTTTAAATACTAAAACTGTGTAATTAAGGGGTAGCTCCCATACATGTGAAGTGGGGATGAACATTTTTTATGCAAGATTCAAAACTTTCCCGGGAAATTATTTCGAGCACAGTGTGATTAAAACGTTTTTAAGTTAGAGGAAAATTGAATTTTTTAAACATTCACATAGCTCAGAGGTCATTGACTTCGCAAACATATATTATTTTATACTTAATTACGTTTTACTAGTCGTCATCCATCTAATGACATCGAAAAAATTGGTTTTTATCATCATAATACTCATCGTTACCATCTACGTAAGCCTATTAGGCATATGCGTGTCTCGACACGCACTTGACTAATATTTTAAATTTCTTTCGCGTTCTCTCACATTCGAGTTAATAATTACTTCACTCAAACAAGTAGTCAAGAAGTAGTAAGTTTTGTTGATGCAGTAAAACTGTATTTGAAAACTAAGAATGTTAAATCAGAATAACCATTATGGCATCTACCAGTAGAGTAAAGGAGATTCAGGAAACTTCAAAAACAGTTGAGATAGACAAAGAAATAGAAAAACTGTTCCAAATATTAGAGATAGGTAATCATTAAAAACTTAATTCGGAAACTATAAAAGAAATTAGGGTAGATGCATGTAATAAAATAATTGACATAGAGTTACCAGACGAAATATCAGGCGATCTAATGACTGTTTTCACATGCCTTCGCAAAGAAGAAAATGATGCCCCTGGCCACCAAAAGTATAAGGCCTATTATTGCAACTATAAGGGGGAATGAAGTATCAATTCAGTCTATCGTTGAAGAAATAAGAGCTCAGTAAATAACCATTCATTTTATGGTAGCAAGTCCAATATTTGAACCTACGACACTTTTCAAGGCATTTTTTTACGAAGTAAGAATAGATGTAACTAGGTTCAAGGTTAGAGCAGCCATAGCTAAAAAACAGTTAAGAGGGATTCAGCAGGTAAACCAATATCCTGGGAAACAAATCTTAAGGATCTTACGCATAGCATATCTCAGTACGGGTTAATCGATCACCACATTCCGCTATTGCAAGGAATTAATTACATTAGCCCCGGAAGGATGAACACTGAACAGGTATTGTTATAAAAATTCAGGTCCTTTGAAACAAATTATAGTGATGGAAGACAAATATCACTGTTACTGTATATATTAGACTGTTAGTGATGGAAGACAAATATCACACAAAATGCATTGCTGAACAGTCTGTAAATGCTACCTATAGCTCAGGAGATAGTATCCTGTTTAAGAGAGGCCAGAATTCCATGGTCAGTAGCAGGCATCCTCAAAGAATTAGGTGACATCCTTATATTGACTACAGCAAGGTCAACACAAAAAATATACTTGCACTCTTAAGGTTGAGTTCTATGTAGAACAGCCAAACTGCTTCTGACACCTGGAGTTTCTCAGGGGCTTCAATGATGATGCTATATATTAGAATGATTGATGGGGGATATGAGAATTAAGATCAAATCTGGTGCAGATGTCTTAAAAACAGGTGAAGTGGTGTGCCACTCAATGTTCGGGACTTACTCGTATCTAGACGATTTGATTGTTGAAAGCCAGATCACTACTAACGGTAAATGGCACCAAAGGAGAGAGCTAAATTCAGTCTTTAATAGAAGGGTTTCCTAGAACACTCTCACTGTGACCCCATCGAGTTTAAGTACGTAAATATTAAGGCACCATCTTTATTGTAAAAACAGTAGAATAGACAAGGCGTAAATATTACATAAACAAAGTTTTGTTGTGTTTACACAGATTATACAAAATATACAAAACCGCATATTATGGATAAATCTAGCCGCACACTTAATATCTTCAACAGCTACAATACAGGTTTCCGTTTTACGGTTTCCTGCCCAGAGGACTTTTCTTGATATGCCTTCTTTGCAATACTTGCCATACCGGCCAACTACTTGTCCGTCGGTATGCCACTGGTTGCCAAATCGTGACCAGAAAAAATCACTGACCTGAAATTTGGATATCTTGTGGAAAATATTCGACTAAAAATATTTTACACATTTATTTACGATTCTTTTCTTGTGGGCCGAATGCACGTATTATTACTACAGTCATTACGAGTATATCTACTATCATAATTACAGTCAATTCTTACGTTATGAGGATCTGTGCATTGATTGTGACATGTACCTCAAAATAATGCAATTCGTTGTATTGATCGAATTTTATATTTCACTATCAGTAACGCTTATAGCGTAGTTCGATTCTGTAAGGGGCCATCTAAGTTTTAACCGCCACCTGCAGTGGTTTAGACGACACGTCGAATTGTAGGCCTCGCTTGTATTAACTATTTAGTCATGACAGAGTTCTTTGAGCGGCTTAAAAACTCTGCTGGTGTTATTTTAACTAACATAGCATGCGCGCCACGACAAAAGATTTGACGACGTGCGAATAAGTTACAGATACACGGGATGGATAGCTGACGCCGACATTAATTTGACCCACAAGTTGCACTAGTAACCGGTAATCATAAAAGCAATGTGATAAAGAACTAATCGTTAAACTGAAAAAAAAAACAAAATTTTCAACAAACGAAATAATAAATAATAGGAAGTTAGTTACTTTATATAATTTATTAACATTATGGAGTCATCATGTTTTGTCACTACATAGTATAGTACGCTAACATACACATATCTTTAAAACTACGCAACGGATTTTGATGCGGTTCTTTTTAATAGATAGAGTGATTCAAGAGAAATGTTTATATGTTTAATACCCCTGTGCGAGGTCGGGGCGGGTCCTAGTCTAACTATAAGGAATTTATTAATGTCATTTTTACATTATACTAATCAAAACATTCCCGCCATTTTGACTTATGTCAATAGTTCACTGTTTAGATACAGGTTTTTGTTGTTTTACCAAAATACAAGTTTATACAAATGTTCATCTGGGTATCTCAAAATTCCGAGATACTTACCCAATTTTGCCTAAGATGATTAGGTAGATTATTTTAGAAAAAAACATACGAATTTTCTTTATAATATTAGCAGGATTAATTTGAATATGAATCCTGTTATTTGACATTTGTAACATATAGACAAATTGCACTATCTGCCGAATAAAAACAGAAATGTCCAAATTTACGTTATAAAGTACGTTTTACCCGATTGCCCACAACAGTCTAACTTCTCTGGCATTTATGCAGAAAGTACTTATAATAATGCTAGCCCGTTTCTGAACTACCTCTTATAACCTAAACATAAAAATTATCCTTTTTTAAATCTGCGAGTGATATGACCTTCATTTTGCAGTACCTACTGACAAAATAATTATTATGTTGGAAAACAGAAAAGTTGTTGTTCGTGACTCAGACACGATATAAAACAATAACGCTAGACTCGGTAAGTACTCCTTCCTACCTATCCGCGATTACTACAAAGTTCACAGAAAGATTTTCAAAGACATAGCATAGCTAAGCAAATTAAATTAATTTTTTTACACACACAATATAATATTAAGACGTTTTGTCTTAATATTATATTTTTACCAAGGAAAATTAAATTAAAATCTGGCAATGCAAGCGCCATCCGTACCAGTTTAAAAAATATATCATAAAATGAATTACATTTATTATTATTCGCAAAGTAAGTGCATAATCGTTTTCAAGCAAGACGATAGTTACAATGTCAATTTTATTGCAAGTCGCATTTTGTAATCGCATAACACACTTATTGAGACTAACCTCTGATTTGGTTTCCATCGTGTCCGGTTAGTTATGTTTGTCAGCCACCGACAATATTTACTGGAGTATTTGAAAGTCGCTCTGTGACATAACCGTGGTTGATGGACGTGCGCATGCACAAGAAGCGAGCGCACGATTTGTTGGAACGCGCGCAACTGACTTAAGTAGTGGAGATATCCGTGGCCGTGCAGAGTTTTCGTCATCGTCGCTGTTTGAGGTATGTTCCGATACAATTCAGTTGTCGATATAACGCGGGCCGCTGCCGCCGCACAGCAAAAAAACGACCATGATGCCATCGAACATGATATTTCGCAGTCTAGCATCCTCAATAATACAGATATATAATGTGCCATAAGAATGATCGTACAGTAACAACTACTACGTTAAATCGTTATATTGTTATACTATTTCAACAAGCACGGAAATGATTTATCAGCCGACAAATTATATTATATCAAGAAACGATTGTGTTGTCTTATTATGGTATTGAATCGTGTTAATAAACCAATAACAAATGATTAAATACACATATGCGTTCTCAAAGTAATGACAGTAAATTTATGAAAATAGCAAAAATATGTATTATGAAAAAAAAAAAACGAAAGAGCACGGCACCATCGGCCGACAAGTCTGACTCGCAGTCAAAAAAAAATCCCACAAAACTGGGAAATAAGTTGTTAAAATCGAAGGAAGGAAGCTAGTCATTGATAGAAGGGGGGAGAGATTATTTTATTGTTACTTTTTTCGACATATACCGAAATATCATGAATCAGTTTTAGTTTGTGTAGCTTCATTCCGTGAATGTGACAACAAAACTCAATTCCTTAGGTACTTCCTTGCATTGAGACCTTAATTACTAACACAAAAAAAAAAACAAGTTTTGCAGATGTTAATTAACGGGTTTTCCAAAACAAAAATTGCTTTATTTTGTTTTTTTTACGTTTAGGCCCGATTTCATCGTACCATGTTTGTTAGTTCTTAATGAGGCATTAGCTAAATAGTCTTTAAAAATAACAGGACTGTTAAATTATTTTATGTCCTCTGAAGAAAACAAGTTAAATAAAAGCTTTTAATAAAACATACCATTAGTAGATCCCTCGTCAAGCAAATTGTTCACTCTATGTTCATTCTCATTGTAATACGACCTAATCGAAATGTTTGTATTTGATACTCATATGTCATTGCATGTACATGTGCACAACTCTCTTCTAAGTTGCATGTTATGCTATGTGACCAAATTACGATCACTCTGTAGGATATTAATGCAACCGGTCTACTTTTTATTTTAATACTTAGGCGAAATGTCAAATTTGAATAAAATTATTTGATGGATCTTTTGACAATGATTAGGGGAGAATATGGCAATGGCGGTCAATTTAAGGGCTTTTAAGAATAAAATTCACAATATAAATCACAGCTTTATTAGCAACAAAACATACTCGTAGCTATTCTACATTATCGGACAGTTATTTGAAATCAAAACAATGTTTAGAGTGTTCGTCTAATAGATATATCAAAATAAAAATGGCTTTGACCACCACTATACACAAGAGGATATTGGTGATCATTATGATCACGACGATGGCGATGATTCTAACACATCTCACATGCGTATCCTTTAGCGGAATCGCAAGCAGAGTGAGCCCTAAGCCCACAGAAGAAGCACCTGTACCCACCTCGTTGTTTCGACCAATATAATATAATGGATTTCTGGATCATCATTTACGCAGAGGTCCGCAATAACGAAGTTGGTGCTAGCATACCACGTCCAGTGGTCGTTTCTACGTGGTACCAAACGGGACCAATTCCTTAAAGTCGGTAAGTCAAGAAAAATTCTTACTAGTGCCGAATTGGAATTGTCTGACGTTGCTCGCAAGGTCTTTTTCAATTAAAAAAAAAAACCAAATAAAAGAATTTAGTTTCGGGACGCGAGGAACAGAGCCAGACAACTGATATGCCTTTTGTTGGTGCGGCCGTGGATCGATTCACGTCAGGCACAGGGAAGGGAAATCAACTTAGCTAATACAATCTTCTAAGGATTTGGATAGACTACTTCCAGTTATTTCTCAAGCATGAGTTATGGCTGTCCTCTTCATTGGTTTATAATTTTCATGCAAAGAAAAAAACACCTTTTTTATAGTTACCTTTACCTTTTAAATTACAGTCAAAGAATTTATTAAGTTTGATATAGCCATCTATTAACATTTGATATCAATTGCCAAATTGTAATTCCCATAAACTTTATATCAACATAATTATTTTTCGCAAAAAATGGCAAAATCGCCTTCCATCGTGTACAAAATTCGAATATTTCGTTCGAATTGTTTACGTTATTGTTGATTTTCAAAAACGGCTCAGCGGATTTCTGTTTAATTTAAATGGGACCACCTCGGGAGTAGGTATACCCTTTCGAACTAAAAATAATTTTTCGATTCGGTTCACAATTGGCGAAATTATCGATGAACATACATAAAAAAAATTACAGACGAACATAGAACCTCCTCCTTTTTGGAAGTCGGCTAAAAATGTTTCGAAGGTCTGTGTCTCACCGAGGCTTCCGTACAAATCCCTAAATTACGTGCAGGTTCCATGAATGAATCTCATTCATTCAGAACTATGTCGTTTAAACCTTAGAGCGAAGGTCTTCAGTAAAGGGGAAATAAGTATGTAGTGGATTATGCACCTAGAGATCGCAGACCATCGAGGACGACTCTCTGGCGCCGGGCGGATGGCTTATATAGAGCGGGCGCACGTTGTGTGCGTTGTCGGCAGCAGGCGGTGTACTTTAATATATTTTTGCATAATATCTTGTCATTAATCAAATCAAATTAAACACGTAAAAATAAGTAAAAACCTGTTTGAGCGTGTTCTAATGAAGCTCTTTCATATGATACCCCACATGATACGATTAACTCACTTTAAAATTTGGACCCTCATTTCTGAAATGTAAGCCCTATTTTTGTGTTTTAATTAAAAATGTGCAGATTTATTCCTAAATGTGTGCTCTAAGACAAAACTTCTCGCCATATTTCATAGTTCTAGGTCAACGAGAAGTACCCTGTAGGTTTTCATTCCCGAGTGTCGAAATATGCGGTTTTTTACGATATAAACGGATCTAACTTTTTTACATACGGACAGACGGACAACAAAGTGATCCTATAAGGGTTCCGTTTTTTTCCTTTTGAGGTATGGAACATTAAAAATGAAAGAGAATAAGCTTAACACGGATTTCTCACCTATAGAACATACTGTATTATGGATAACAGGAAACTCAATGGCTATTCAATCTCCAGATGGTAAAATAGTGCGAAGGAATTCTACACATTTTCAACCTACATCTACCTCTATATTAGGGATTCTTATACTCTTATTTGGATGCAGAACACTTAAATGAGTAAAGGGTAGTAAGTAGGTAAGTACTCAGATAAAAACGTGTACCACTCGTGCACTCGGATAACATTGATCGAGTCTTTAACGCTAATCTAACAACGCAAATAGCGACACTAAAAACCATCTGGGTTTAGTTGGCAATAAGAAAAAAGTTAAGCCGTAGCAAATTAAAATTTCAACCTCGACAACATAATACAACTATTGTCGCAGGCGTTAATGAAATTTGTAAGTTACAGCCCGTTCACACCTGCTGTCCGTTTTACATAGGTACGATTTTTTCCATCGATGACGTATGGAGTTGTACGAGTGAATTAAAACACGACACAATGTTCTGTATACAGTAAAAAACTTATTTCCGATAAATTATGACATTCCGTTTTGTCATCGAATACTGGATTGACGGACATTACAAATATACGTACATATATCCGTACAATTTAACCGGATTCATACGTGTGCGGGGCATAGGAGATCGGTCGAGTAGCGGTGGTATACTGCGAATTTGCTGTATGAAAAACGCATCCAGACGGATACCGGATACGTTAAAGCGGCCGGTACAGTGCCTATGTGTGAACAAAGTCTACGTTTATGTCGTATCGGCTTGCTCCGTAGGTAACTGTACAGACAGTATGTGTGAACGGACTGTTACTCTGAGGTAAGTTAGATAAGTAGATATGGTTATGATTCCATTTTTGGGGACGGTGTATAATGATTACACTTTAATGCAAGGTCAAATCACCGTTATTTTTATTAAGAGTTTCTACTAAATGTATTTGTTAAGTTCTTTAATTTTACCAAGTTTACCACCTGCTCGAAGGAATTACGTACCTACTTAATAATTATCACTATAATTTTTATATTGTAATAATGGATGTGGTCCACGCTACGGGTGTAGAATACCGGAGTTTTAATGTACTTAAGCTTGTAGCCAATGTAATGGAAAGGCTAGCCTAAATATGTACTGTTTCGTTTAAAAGCGGCGAAGAAAAAGGTGTAATCAAATTGGAGATTCTA
Organism: Hypomecis atomaria; assembly: GCA_964007245.1. Lineage (NCBI taxonomy): Eukaryota > Metazoa > Arthropoda > Insecta > Lepidoptera > Geometridae > Hypomecis > Hypomecis atomaria. The sequence continues at coordinate 14,885,145 of OZ023280.1, forward strand.
TAAGGCCAGGAAACAACGACTCAGGATGAAGATGTCAAAAATTAAAAGCCTGAGGAATGACGAGAACGACGGTACCGAATTAAAATCGATGCGTACAACGTTAACACGTTGCACGTTGCTATAATAATAAGCGCAGGGGCATGTGATAGTGACATGAACGTAGATCTATGCGTTGATAAGTGTGTCAAAAACTGTTACTGAATTGAGATAGTAATTTTTAGGTATGTAATAATGTAACCGAGTCTTCGTGACTTCGTTCGCTTTTTTTATTGCTCTCGTCTTTGTTATTTTACATGTAGTCATGTACCTACTACATGAAAAATAAAATAATTAGTACCTAACAAAATACCAAATGAAGTTCAAATCAAGCCAATTAATCTTAATTGGCATATGGCAGATTTTTTTGTAGTTAGTATAAAATGTTTAGAAAATGTTTATCTGAACAATTTATACAAACTACAAAAATCTGACACAAAATTAAATACTATTGGGTTTAGTTTGTCAACAGCGATAAATTCAAAGTTACGTAATTATTAATTTAATATTTTATATCCTCATTTCTGATTTTTAAAGTCCAGACATGCAATGCAAACAATGGCGTACTCTAAACACAATTATCTCATAAAAGTGACGAATGGCCTTTAAATGCATACAGCATAACAACTGATAAAAAGCCTTCTCTAAACGCTATCACATACCGAGATAATGTTCGGAATAAACTGAAAATGATAAAAATAAATTGGATCAAAGATCGACCAAGATCGGAAATATTCATTTCTGTTATTCTTGGATTTCATTTCAGTGCCATAAACCAATGAGACAAAATTGGTCTAAGGAGTTAATATTTATCTAAGTATATGTCAAGATCAAAAAATATTTTAAATGCCATTTGAAGACTCAGAGCTGTAATGAGCTAAAATTAAGAGTAACAAATATTGTCTAACATCAGAACTAAGACAGACATTGGAATCACAGTAGAGTTTCTCGTTTCATTGCGATAAAAATATTTGTCTGCTTACATAGTCTGCACGCCAGAGTATGTGGAAGCATACATGCGAAACCGTTCTTTAGTCAGGATCAGATCCTCCAGGGTCATATTCAATAGTTGGTAGCTTATTTAGGTATGGCATTTATATTATTTATCTTACATGTTCCCGTATTTTTTAGCATTATTTTTAAGTAAGTACATAAGTTATGTATATAATTTTTTTAGGTAAAGTATAAAATGTAGCGTATTGGATTTAGTGTAATCTCTTAAGCTTTATTTTACTGTAAATAATAAATAATAATTTATAGATGAAATTAAGAAGGTACATGTCATGTCTGTCGTACAGGGAGGTGAATACACTGGCCGAGGACCGCGAGATGTTGGAAGTTCCACCTTAAACTATGAATGAATGAACTTATATACATAAATTTGGCACCTCAAATTGTTCATAGAAAGAAATTAATAAGGCTATTGAATAATTTTTTCAGTCATAAATGAAAATGTCATATTTAGGTAAATTTATTTTTATTTTAAAAAATAACTTTTATTTAACCCAAGCTTTTTACTGATGTCTTAGATGACGTTTGAAAAATGCTTGAATGGGACTCACGAGGAATAAACATAAATGGCGCTTACCTTTCTCACCTGAGGTTTGCAGATAATCTTATATTATTTGCCGAAAACGTAGACCATCTCCAGGATATGGTTCAACAGCTTTCGGATGCTTCTTTGAAATCAGGCCTTAAGATGAATATGACCAAGACAAAGTGATGTCAAATATCTCTGGAACCTAACGTCCAATTGGAATTGGAAACGATAGTTTAGAGGTGGTTGACAATTACGTGTATTTCGTTGATTATGAGCTGATTTACGTGCATGAGTGTAGGCAAGCAATATAATGTGAAGTAATATGTTTATCATGTCGTTCCGTGTTTTTTTTTTTTTCGTAGACACATTACATGTTCTTGAAAACGTCCGATAACAATACTTTAAATAATATTATATTTATAGAATTATTTCTTAAAAATTAAAATTCATTTTAAAACACACGTAAAAATTATCAAAATACAACAAATTAAAAATAGAACAAATTAAATACCAAATAAATACTATACAAGCAAAAAATAAATGTCAGTGTCATTTGAGGTGACAATTTGGATGTCAACAGGTACCGGTAGGAAACAAGTAGCATTTTAATACTATGTTACTATGCAATATGCCAGAAATTACTAATAATTATTAAAAAAATATCATGTCAGAATTAGAATACAAAAATAGATATCTGTTGATAAATTGTTACCAAAAAACCATAGACACCTCTAGTAAAGTCTCCACCCCTTTACTGAAGTATGACTTGGACTATGTTTGGACTTGACCGCGACTTTATTGGACTATGACGTGACTATTTTGATAAAATATCAAAAATTATAAATACTTGACACTGGCAAATGCACAACAATGCGACGCCAAACAAAAGAAGAAAAAAACAACTTATTAATTTTTCCCCTCCATTTTGAAACCTTTTTTCACAACACGTTTTCACTGTTGAAATTACAGTTATTTATAAATTAAAATGTCTACAAGTACTAATTATGAAGAAAATGATTTATGTTGTTAACCACCCGATATAAAATATGAAGCCCTTAACGTTATGGAAAGTTTACTACCTGAAAACTCCAAGGAAAAATATCTATTAAGTAGCGTACCAAAATTTCATACAATGGCAAAACAACAAGAATACGCAGTTTTTTTTTTCCGAAAATGTCTTCATGGCGTTTTTAAAGAATTATCTTCTAAGTACAAACCTAGCTCTTTGTGGTGTATATACTCAATGTTAAAAAGTACTGTCTAAACAAAAAATGGAGTGGACTTAAAAACATACTCTAATTTGTCAGCTTATCTAAAGAAATCAAAGGTTTTATCATCTGACGATATTGAAAAATTTATAAAAGATGCTCCCAATAACCAATATCTGGTTACTAAGGTTAGTTAATAATAATAATAATTTATTTATTTGTAGCCAATAATATTATGCTTAACATAGTTTTAAAATATTTTAAAATAAATTTAAAATTTTTTTAGTTAAAATAATTTTAAATATCGACGCGACTTCAGTCTGTTTTATGTGTTGAGCTTAATTATGGTTACTTTTTTCCAGGTTGCTTTAACACTTATTAGGTGTAACTGGTGCTTGTAGGATACAAGAATTAACAAATATAACTGTAAAAGACGTAGAGAACCATGGCCAGATGCTTCTAGTGAAGATACCTATCACGAAAAATAAAATACCGCGGTCATTCACCATACATGGCTATGAAATTGTCAAGAAGTATGAAAGTTTGCGGTCGCCTAAAACAAAAATGCAGTTTCTTTCTAAATTACCAGAATGGTAAATGTACCTGTCAGCCTGTAGGTAAACTTTGGTTATATGCCTAAAGAAATCACTAAGTTTTTAGGTTTAGCAGACTCTGAGAGCTACATTGGACATAGTTTCAGAAGAACTTCAGCTACATTGCTGGCTAATTAAGGAGCTGATATAATGACTTTAAAGCGTCATGGTGGGTGGCGATCTAGCAATGTAGCAGAATCATACGTAGAAGATTCCATACAAAACAAGAAGGAAATTTGTGCAAAAATCACAAAAATAATTAAACTGAGGCGCGTCCTACTGGCGAAACACCAAGTACATCCAATGATTGGATTTCACCTACGTACACGAATAATGAACCATCTCTTAAACTTGATTCTGAGGCGCGTCCCACTGGCGAAACACCAAGTACTTACGAGTACATCCAATAATTGATTTCTGCTACGTACAAGAATAATGAACCATCTCAAATAACAATAGAACACGACAAAATTTCAGTAAATATGAGTAATCTATCTGTTGGGACCGCCATGCTATCAAAAACAGTTAATTATAATTTTACTAACTGCACATTAACTAATTGTTTCTCTAAATAAACTTTTTATCTACGAGGGTCAAACTGAAAGTTCTTAGAACTGGCCACTTATAAACAATATAATAAAAAAATAATTCTATAATTTGAAAATAGAACTCTTTGCCAATATTACTGAGTATATACTTCATTCATTTGTCATTTGTTTTACGATTTGGCGGCAAATTGAAAATTGTCTGTGTCACGTCAACATGAATTTAACACGAGAAAATTTTCGTGCAATGATTTTTTATGACTTTCGATGTCATTTAAGTCAACAAGAAAGTTATGATAGACTACGATTGGCCTTTCACGATGAAGCCCCATCTCGTGCGACTGTTTACAACTGGTTTAATGAGTTTAAACGTGGTCGCACTAATCTCACTGATGATTTACGTGAGGGACGGCCTTCTACGGCGACGACTGAAGATAACATCTGTGTTGTGCGGCGTATGATAGAGACTGACAAAAGAGTGACCTATCAGCAGATTCGGACAAGCTTAGGCATCGGTATGAGTCAAGTGCACAAAATCCTACACGAACATTTAGCGGTCAGGAAGCTTTGCGCCCGGTGGATACCTCATAATTTGACTGAGGCTCAAAAACTCCATCGTGTGGATTGGTGCCGTAAAATGATTGAAAGATTTAACGGAGGTGACTCAAATGCTGTGTTCGACATACTAACAGGTGACGAAAGCTGGATTTACTGTTATGATCCTGAAACCAAAAGACAATCTGCTCAGTGGGTGTTTCCTTTCGAGGAGTTGCCAACTAAAGTGAAGAGAGATCGAAGTGCGGGGAAAAAAATGGTGGCCTCGTTCTTTGGAAGGATAGGTCATTTCGCGACAATTGTGTTAGAGGATCAAAAAACAGTTTCTGCAGAATGGTACACTACCAATTGTTTGCCACTTGTCTTGGAAAAAGTTCGAGAGAAACGACCTCGCAGTAGGATCCTCCTTCACCACGACAACGCCTCATCGCACACCGCCAAGCGAACGATCGACTATTTGGCGACATCAAACGTTGAATTACTGGGTCACCCGCCGTATAGCCCCGACCTCGCGCCTTGTGATTTTTATTTATTTTCAAAAATTAAAGAAAAACTTAAAGGAAAGCGGTTTATGAATGCTGAAGAAGCGGTGGCTGCGTATCGCGATGCCATTGAAGAGACCCCTAAGGACGAGTGGGCAAAGTGCTTTTCCCAGTGGTTCCATCGCATGCAGCGGTGTATTGACGTGAATGGACAATATTTTGAAAAGATATAATAAAACTAATAACTGGCTAATGTAATCAGTTTTTGATTTTCTAAGAACTTTCAGTTTGACCCTCGTATTACCTAAATAAAATATTTTTTATACTACACCTGCTCGGAAAGTACCTTTATACTTTATCAAATTTACGGTAGAAAGTACGTCATTGCATATCGAACAAATATGCGGGGAGAAAACGCATCTGAGCGGGAGAGAAAAGTGTATGAAAATAAATTTCTTACGTGGTTTTTCTTTTTTAATTTTGGGTAAGACTATGCGCTGGTAACCTAAATATCAAAAGCCAAAAAGTTTTTACAGTGAGTTTTTATCTCCAAGTTCGCAAAATGACACTGGCCACTAGCTGTGTGTTGGATGGTGTCAAACAATTTGAAAAAAGAACATGTGAAAATTGCAGACGCCATTGGCGCCATTTTCAATTTGTGTGTTGTTTGAGGATTCAGTTTTCGTAGAAAAGTAAAATAAAACTATCAAAATGATAAGTGGTGATAGTGATGATGAAGATTTTTTAACTCCGCCGCAGTTGAAGGAAACAGCAAAAATACTGATTGATAACCTCCTACCTATATTGTCGCAAACATCTCAAACAAACATTAATGGAAAAAGTGTTACATTAAGCTTCACTAACTGCAACAATTTCAATATAAATTTCAATTAATAAAGATTTAGTTTTTTATTTTCCTCGTAGGTGTAGTATAAAGCACTATGTATCACTCGAAAGAAAGTGCGATTCCCGATCTCGGGTAAACGACACCCTCGACGGTAATCGGTCACTTTCTCCTCTCGGTGAACAATGTACTATTTTTGTATTATTTTATTCACAAGTGTGTTGAAAAACATCGTATGCTACACGTGTGTATTGATAATTACTGTCCTCGGCTCTCTTAAGCTCTCTCAATAGCGCCTCAGCGGTAATCACCATCATTACATACCTGTACCATAATGTACTAATATCGAAAAATAAAAGTACTAGGTACATTAAAAAATAATTTATAAGCTGAGTAGTACCGAAGACACGCTGACAGTGCCCGAACTAACCCGAGTGAGCATGTGATGTCGCAATGGTAATTTCTCCTCACAGTATTACACAGCTATTGCAGTGTTTTGTATTTTATTAATAAAAACTTATGATTTTTTTGTAAGATAAATACATTCGCTAATCCATAAAAAAAAAAAAAAAACCTCAAGAGTTATCGTGCTTGCTTCGTAGGTACGGTTAGTTCCTAACGATCCACCTAAACCGACCACCTAGGTGGTTGGCTACCATATTAACATAAACTATCTTCTATTTAAATAATAAAACTTAATAACCACTAATCATATTGTACTTTAGTACCTATATATTATGTGTTTGTGTTCGTCATATGTGTCAAGCGGTGAGACATATTTATCGGAACAGATATTCACATGTAACAGAAAATATCTGTTACTCGTGCACTATAATCTGTTCTTTAAAATACCTCAATAACAGGAACAGGCATTTACACCACAATAATAAATATCTATTATGAAAATATAATAATGAATTTTGAAAATTAGTCTGCTCGATTTTGTAGTGCTATTGACTAAGCTTAATGAACCAGTTATTGTACGTACACCCAAATTGAGTAAATGGCTGTAAAGCTGTAAATGGCACACAACGAAAAAAATAAAATTCGTGCGCTGAACGAGTGTTACGCTGAAGAGAGCAAACTTGACACGCTAATTAAAAGGACTAAAGAACGCGAGGGATGTGCAGCAGCATGTCGCGAGGGCTACGCTCTGCGATTGCCACCACGCCTGCCCAGCGCGGCAATTATGGGTAAAACCCCCTTACAATAGTACGAAATAAAACCAGGCCCCCAGACCCCGGCAGCTCCGCTATTCCTGGCTCCGGCAGCGGTCATGGTAACGGCGGAGCACGGGCAGCTAAGAATCGCCGGAAGAGATCCGGCTGCCACCCCACCCGACAACTGGCCCTGGCAGTGAAACTTAGTTAAATGGGACCTGGATAAATGAGAAACCTCTATTATTGAGAGTTGTAATGAGGTACCAGTACTTTTTCATTGAATTGCTTCTATTAATGGGATTTTTTGAACCTAGTTAAATAAGATCTGATTTCTAGGATTTATTCGATGTTTACCTCTATAATTGGGACTCTAGAGCTCAATTTCCATGAGACATATTAAACGGGGTGGGACAGGTTTTTACATGTTTGTTTACAAACATTGGAATGTCTTTCGCACATGCTTTGTTTGTCAGTAGTGTGTAGTAGTTTTGACCTAAAAACAAGGGAGTTTAGTAATTTTAAGTGTACAAAATGGCCAAATGTAAATATAAAACGTTATCAGCATCTGAAAAATTACAACTTCTATCAGATTATGATTGTAGAAAGTCGCGTGATGAACTGTGTAAGGAGCATAGCAAAGTCAACCCTATGTAGAATTATTCAAAACAACGAGAAAATTCAGTCTCAGTGTATTGATGGAAAAGGAAAACTCAAAGTATACGATCAGCAGAGTATCCTGAAGTTGAAAAGTGTCTCTCGACATGGGTAAAGAAGCCACGGAATAATAAATACATTTATTAAATTCATAACACCAAAAAAAAACGCATTTTTAACATTTTCACCTCTAAAATTGAATAACTGTACATTTCGACGTCTATAAGCGGGAGCCTCTGTAAATGAGACAGCAATAATTTTAAGCCTGCCTAATAGGAAAACTGGATTAATGGAAACCCTCAAAAAATGGTACAACATTCTTGGTCTCTTGAGATCCCAATTAACCAGGTTCCACTGTATTTGACAATTGTGGGTTGTGTATGGCCCGTATCAAGGGCTATAGGCCTAATACGCTCGCACGTATGAATACGAGGCGATTCGTTGGGCAGTTAGCAAATTCATGTCAGCGCCGGTGACATGAATTTGCCCTTACAATAAATGCACATAAGTATCGATAAGTCCTTTTTATTAAGACAGAGAGGAAAGGAGGCCTTGGTCTTCTTTTGCCTTCACGAATTCAACACGTTCTTCAATTTTCCATATTTAATTAACAAATCGTTGTCTAACTAGACGAGTTATAGCATACTAAATTAAAAAAGCATAGCTTGGAAACGATCTGGCATTGTATCAAGCCAGAGTAGTTGATTCATCAATTGGAATTAGTCACGTGATACTGAAATGATCTATGTAGGCGGTTAAACCTGTTCTGTCATGCGTGACAGGATGATGAAGCACTTTTTGTCCCATTGTGTGATGAGCGCTAGATAAAAAATATGTGTTTATTAGACTCACTACACAGTACATATTAGTAAAAACAGTAAAGAGTGATCAGTACACTATATGTAGGTACTTATTGGATAGTGTTCTGAATATAAAGAACGATTCAAGACATACCCAGGTAGTATTATTATATATTATTTGACCCAGGTATACCTACATAGATATCCAAATGTAGACGTCCGACCCACTGATCTGATCTAAAAGGTACACTAGGTTAACTGTATAATTAAATATTAAAGGAAACAAATAAAATTTCACAATTCGTGAAATCGAAAATACATCAAATTAGGTCGGAAAAAAGCAGTAGAGTATTGGTTTATGCTATAAAATAGCCCAAAAACATGGAAGTCTGTCTGGAACTGTTTAAACAGGGATATCTCCTGAAGGTTGTCTTGGCTGATAAAATAGGGAATTTGACAAAGCGAACCTTATCGACAGTCGGTGTTAGGTTTGGGTGGAGATTTCTTTAGGCGATTTATTATTATGACTGGCCAAGGTGGTAAACTTATCATCCACTCTCTATACGTGTCTTGTAAATACCGAGGTATGTAGAATATTTTAGTGATAAAATTTGTCAAAAATTTTAGTGACATATATGAATTTGCAACAATAACAATAATGTTAATAAGAACAAACTACTAACACAAAACAATAAAGAAAAGCAGAATAAATTAAAGAGAGAAATAATTTCTATTTTAAGCCGACGTAGAAAAGATAGGGCCTGATAGAAGTATAGGAGCAGAGAAGCAAATGAGTTATGTATATTGTATAGGCAAAAACCGAGAATCGTAAGAAATATTGGTTTGGGCATAAATAATCGACTTTAAATGGTACCTACGTCTAAACATAGGTATACCTACCTACATTCTGAGGCAGTACGAATTTCACCTTAAGGAAAAAAAAAAGAAAATAAGAACATTAAAATTAATCAAGTAAGTAGTTAAACATACCACAGTTATTTGATTTTCCAACAGATCATGGTCTTCTGTGATAATTTCTTCTTTCTCCATAGTAATTACTATATAACTTTATGACACGTTATAAACCTCAGCATCGTTCTGTTAGTTACGTTTCTGCGGCGGCCTGATAAGACTGTAATTCCGATAAGAATGATAGGTAACTTTTCAGGTTCTCACAGAGGCGGCGCGACGGCGATGCAATCTCCAGACACCCTGTTAAGCCTTTTTGATCTTAACGCTGGCTACTTAAAAGCCATTGCAAGCGCAATAGTAACATGGTAATTTACAAAGAACAAAAAAATTGTACGATTTAAAATAAACAACGTTTATCTGATAATTATTATTGAAGTCTTTTATGTACAGAAAAACTTCCTGATTTTCAAACTGACTACCAAAGATGAGTTACATTTGTCACGTATTTATATGTAATTTTTGAATAATTTATTTAACGTTAACAAACTATAATCGGCCAAGTGCGAGTCGGACTCGCGCACGATGGGTTCTGTACCGTATGGAAGCCCCCCATAATATGTTTAATTTTAATTTATTTATTTGAAGGGAATATACAACTTAATATTCTGTGAAAATTTCATGCATTCCTGTTGCCGTTATTAATTTTGAGTCAGAAAATCACCTTCCTTGTATGGGAGCTCCCCTTAAATATTATTTTTATGTTATCTTAAACATTTGAAGTGAATATTTAACCAATATTTTATTTTGTTGTTACATTTGGTCTCACTAGTAGTTAATGTTACCTATTGAACTTAACTTAAATTCAGTTTATATTGAAGAATTTTTGTTCGAGTTGTTGTACTTTTTACATGCCACTTTGTTGGGATCTCACTTCTTTTTGTTAGTGATGGATTCCAAAACAAACTCAAACGATTTTTAACAATAAAATGCTACTACACTATTGACGACTACTTAAACGAAAAAGTTTCAAGTTCACAAATTACCATAAAATAACGCTGTAAGTAATGTACGTATGTTATACTTTGTGTTATACTTTTTATACTATTTGCGACACCCTAACGACAGGGTATAATGTGCACTGTGTTACTATTATATAAGTGTAATTGTAACTAGACATGTTATAAGGCAATTGTATACCCGAATAAATAGGTAAATAAATAAATATATCACCAACGTCGCCTCATGGGAGGTTGCTCTATCCTGCCCTCTACGGGCGGCGCGGCGTTTAATCGTAACTAAATGTAACCATAACTACATGTAGTTGACTTCTTTTCATCGTAGTTAGTAACCTACTCGTTACAAAATGTAGTTAACTACGCCCAACTCTGTCTGTACATCCCTACTAATAATATTACTTATACCTAAATATGAATGTAAGTTTGTTTGTTACGCTTTAACGCGAAACCCACTTAACCGATCATCATGAAACTTTGTACACAATATATTCCTGGAGATATGAGAAGTAACATAAGACTTTTTACTAAAAAAATGACAAAAATCTCCAAATCGAGCTACTTCAACGCCATCTAGCATTCCAGTAATGAAGTTCCAACTCTAGTGATATTACACTATATTTTGGGAAACGAATTTATTTTAGTAAACGACCGACAGACATTTTTCAACACACTTGACAACTAACTTGTGATCTTTTTTGTTGAAGTGAAGTGCGAAGAGCCATTATCTAATGAGGTCTTATTTCAATACCAACCCTGAGTACTGTTATGTTATAACGTTGCACTGTATTACCGACGGTCACGTCTATATCCAATCCAATTGACCATAGATTCAGCTGTTTGGATTTTTTCCATATTTTTTGTTTTTATCATTAAATATGCAGTATAAAAACTATTTGAATTTTTGAGGTTTGGTGTAATTTTTGTGGTTAGATGTTATTAATTATTTTAGATCTTTTTAGATTATTTTAGATTTAGTTTTCTACTAAAATGCAGCATGCATGCATGTTTTTTTTTTGCGTAGGTAACACCTGTGCTTTACTTAATTAAAATGTGCAAAAACCACGCTAGCTTCCTTAGTGAAATTTTAGATCTTACTCGCTAATTTCAATTCTTTCTCTATTCTTCTTTAAAATGCCTTTTAAGCGGACATCTAATCAATCCAAAAATTCAGTGCGGTCCCGTGCAGCAAAAGTTGCACGAAATCAAGAATCTTCGGTTCAGGAAGAGCTAATAAGACAAAAGCAAGCAGAGCGACAAAGTATTTTGAGAGTAGCTGAAACGCGTCTTCAGTCAGACGAGTTCCTTCAGAAAGACAAGCTGCGCTGCAGGCAGCTAGAAGAGCGTTAGACACGCTAGAACAATCGCAGGCGAGAAGAATTCATAATGCAGAAATGCAGACCACGCGCCATCTAAATTTCATGCGTAAGGATTAGTGTATTTAATGGTACTGGGTTTCAATATGATCCTTAATCATCTTTTGATTGCCATTGACTCAATGAATAAAAATGTCACTAATGCGATGCTTTCAGATGGAAAGATGAAACTGCTGGTATGTGCTGTTCCAGTGGTAAAGTTTCATTTCAATTACTTGATGAACCAGAAGAGCCTTTAAAAATAACTTTATTGTTAAGTGTTACAGATGAGTCAAAGCATTTTCTAAGCAAAATAAGAACGCATAACTCTTGCTTTCAAATGACATCCTTTGGAGTTGATAAAGTGATAAGAATACCCGGATTTTCAACAACTTTTTCTGTACAGGGGCAGATAAATAAATAAATATTTAGGGACATCTTACACACGGTCTCTGACCCCAAACTAAGCAAAGCTTGTGATATGGCTGTCAGTAACTGATATACAACATATACATACTTTTAAATACATACTTATGTGGATAGTAACTAAATAAATTATACATCATCAAATTGGATCACTATTTCCAGAAGATAATCAACAAAAATTTTTGCAGGTAAAATATACCTGCGTGGGCGATGAACAAAATGAAGTAAACCGTCGTTGCCAGTATTTTGAAGTAGGAGAGAAACAGTATTAAAAATTCAACGAATGTTACACAGTCACAATGTTTTGGTGAAGATCTCTAGAAGTGCAATAGACAACTGGCCTTCAGATAATTATAAAGTAGTCATTCATGCTGATCGATCGATCTGCCACGCTTCACGTGGCAAACATGAGAGGCGTTATAATGCGCCCATGATCAATGAAGTTGCTGTTTTGGTTACTGGTGACCCGTGCTTTCCACGAGATATAGTATTATAGGCACATAATAATACGCTTAAGCGTATAGCCGATACTCATAAATTTTGTGATAATTTGCAGTACCTACCTACCCATTAATTTTCAGTAAAGGTGAATCAGGATATCATTTTAATATTTCAGTCGTTAATTCAACAACGGAACAGCCAAACCCAAATAAAATAAAAGTAAAAAATAAATAAAATAAAAGTTTCCTGTATGGTCTTTTATGCGTATTACACGATGTTTCGAAAGCATGACTTCAATCTCTTCGTACAAGGCAACGATTCCATCAATTATTTTTTAGATATGTATATTAAAGTAGAGAGCGAACGTTTTCGTCACATTTCTCTATACCAGAAAAAAATTATGAGCTAAAAATTACATACTAAAAGTTTCCTGTATTATGGTCTTTTATGCGTATTACACGATGTTTCGAAAACATGACTTCAATCTCTTCGTACAAGGCAACGATTCCATCAATTATTTTTTAGATATGTATATTAAAGTAGAGAGCGAACGTTTTCGTCACATTTCTCTATACCAGAAAAAAATTATGAGCTAAAAATTACATACATCTACCTACAAGATGCGATTAGCTCAGGTGGTTGCAAAATGGTTATTTTGCCGTCTACTTTCGTGAACAGTCGCCGTTACCTGCATGAGTACACTCAAGACGCATTTACTTATGTACGAACTTATGGAAGGCCTGACCTCTTCGTAACTTTTACCTGTAATCCTTCGTGGCAGAATGTAACTCAAGAGCTTATGTCTAGGCAATAAACCACTGATCGACATGACATAGCTGCCCGCGTATTTCGTTCAAAGGTTCAGAAGTTAATTAACGTTTTGACAAAAGGAAAAGTATTTGCAGATGTCCAGTGTCATGTGTACTCCATTGAATGACAGAAACGAGGTCTACGAGAACATAATTAGCGCTGAAATTCCAGATCCAGAAGAAGAACGGTCCCTGTGGAGCTCGCAATCGAGCATCACTTTGAGTGCAAAATGACAAGTGACCAAAAAAGTATCCTCGAGAACTGATTAGAGAAATAGTTCACAGTGTTACCCGTTATATAGACGAAGAGCGACTGCTGATGGTGATAAATAAGTTGACATCGGACTTGCAGTGGGGAAATCAAGAGTTTGGATAATAGCTGGGTTGAGTCCTATTCGCCGATTTTGTGTAAATTATTCAACGCTCACAATTAATGTTGAAGCCTGCAATTCTGTACGTGCGATTACATATTTTTGCGAGTTTATCAATAAATAAAGGAAGCGATCAGGTGATCTTCAATCTGCGTAATGAAGGTGTTGTACAGGCCCCTCGATGAAATACAAACTTATCAAGCAGGAAGATATGTCAGTAGCAATGAAGCAGCATGGCGGCTTTCCGTTACATGAAAGATATCCCACTGTTACACATCTTGCAGTACACTTAGATAACGGACAGCGTGTTTTTTTTAAATGTATGTAAAGTATGAACAGATCCTTATTTAAGCATTCAAAAAGTAATACTAATAAACTCTATCATGGCAGCACCATCCTCATCAGGAATGACAGTCGGTGTAAAGCGATCTGCTGCTAGCATCTTGGTTGACCCTGACACTCTTCAACAACTTGAAGATTCAAAGAGACCAAAAATTGTTCTGAACGCTGATAAAAAGTACATGTGCATAAAATCAATTGTTGAAATGTATGTGAAGTTGATAAACCACTGGTTTATTGAAGGACCGAAGAAAGGAGAAACACAGAAGAGGGATTTTGAGGAAATGGACGTTGAGACACATGCTGCAACCCAAGTGACAAGGGATGAGGCACTAGCCAGCATAACTATAGGAAACCATTTCACTAGCATCATTTTCACCCTGCACAATATTTTGCGCCAAGAGGCCAAAGGAACAGCCACCAACATGATGTTAAAAACCGGAAATACCTCATTCAAGATACACTACAGAGGAAAAGATTCTTCCATTGACAACAAGAAGGCAAGAGACATGTGGAAAGAAGTGACACAGTCAAATGGATTGGAATATAAAGTTTTCGCTGAGGGGGACAAGAGCAATTGGTATGGTACCTAGATATGTTCAGCTCTTACGCTTTAAGAGTAAATGAACTGCGATTGGGACATAATAACATGTCAATAGCAAAGGAAGGAGGAAAGCACAAGAGTTTCCCAGTAACCAAGTACGGCTTGTCGGGTGCGCACCATGTTCTCCTAGAAGGGACATCATTCCCACCTGAACGAAGGTCATCAATTGTCCAAAGCTTAGGACCAATGACTGCCTGGTTGTGTATGCTTCGGAGTGATGGCATTTATCGCAAAAAGTATGCAGCAGCAGTGAAAAGAGCCTTTTCTCACATCCCTTGTTTCGACGATTTAATAGAGCTCACCAAAACCATGAGACAGGCCTCTGAAGTTTCTGCAGTGACAACATTATTGACTGAGATATTGATGGTCACTACAGCCAGGCAGGCAACCAGAATGTTCTTCCCGCTGACCATCTTTGCATCAGTTTGGAATGCAGCGAATGATAAGAGGGGTCTATGTGATTCCTTTAGCTTTTTTGCTTTAGCAGGTGGTTGGTTCATCTACAAAATGGCGGCAAGTGCTCGAAATTATTATACTGTTTGCGGCCAAATAGAGGCAGAGAAAGCAGCCCAAATTGTCTTTCATGGGATATTTGGAACATACAAAGAAGATTTGCGAATCTTGTCGTCAATAACAGACTGTGCCCGATGGTTTACAAGAGAAGAAATGGGCAATTGCTTCTGCAAGCAGGGGACCACCAACCAGATTACTCATATCACTTTGCTTGTAGTGAAATACTACGCCAAAATGTCCTGTCACGGTCGCCATGTATTGGGAAATAGAACACAAACACCCAATTATTTTCTTTATTTTATTTGCAGGTTTCTTCGTACAATACGTGGACAACTTCAGACATTACACGATCAATATAGGTAAATCACAATTTTTCATAATAACGCTGCACTTCAGATCGCCATTAAATCGGAAGAAAGGGAAAAAAGGGTGTCGGCCGTAGTATTGCCAACCTAAATAATTAATTAAATTGTTCGGATACGTTCAGAATTTGTAACAGCTAGCTTCTAACATAAATCTTGCAAGGCAGGATTTTATCTCCTCCTAAGACAACACTCACTGACTGCCTTTTTTCACCTTTGTTAGAATGATAATTTTGGAAAGACATTGTACTCTGAGGTTCCCCGTTATTATACATGGAACACTTCAAAAAAAGAAGAGCATCGTCGTATTTAAGGTCATCGGATGTTCTTGGTCGTGTCTATACCGAATGCTTTTGTATGCGAATTTTATTGCATCATGTTAGAGGTCCAACTAGCTTTACAGAACTTAAAATGTCAATGGTCAGGAATGTCAAACATATAGAGAAGCATGTGAAGCTCGGCGACTGTCAGAAAATGATAGTCATTGGGACGAAACTATGAAGGAAGCTGTACAATGTCGATCGCCAGACAAAATCAGGGAACTTTACGCTACGCTTTTATCTTCTAGCGGTCTTTCTAACCCTTAAACGTTGTAACATCAAGTGACTGAATTAGTCCCTCAATTAATTCCAGAGCAAAATCATGTTTTTCATCAAGTTTTACGTAAAATAGACTCAGCAGTGGCGGACTGTTCATTCTCGACGCACCAGGAGGAACAGGAAAAAGGTTTTTGCTAAACTTATTATTTATTAATGTCCGTCAGGAAAAAAAAAAATTGCAGTTGCTGTAGCTTCTTCGGGTATTGCTGAGACGCTATTAAACGGCGGGCGTACTGCACATGCGGTTTTAAAATTACTTACCATTGAATCTGGCACAGGAAGATTCGCCCATCTGTAATTTCAGTAAAAATAGTTCGCAATGTAGGATGCTGCGAGAATGTAAGCTTTTAGTGTGGGATGAAAGTACAATGACTCACAAGAAGGCTTAAAACCGGAAGCTTTAAACCGGACTCTTCAGGACTTGCCAAATATTACAGATATACATGGCAGGATAACGGCATGCATGCATGTATAATGGCAGGAATGGTAGTTTTATTAGCTGGTGATTTCCGAGAAACCCTCCTAGTCATTCAGAGGGGGACACCAGCAGATGAAATTCAAGCAACACCAGCAGAAGAAACTGCCTAGGGGGGTTAAAGATTTAAATTTGAAACGTCTAATTCGTATTGAAATCTCTCAACTTAGAATAAAAGGACAATCGTAAATAGAGGTTTTATTTTGCAAAATCAAATATAACCTCTTTACGTTGTACGGCAACTGGCATTGTAAGGAGGTTCTACTCGACTTCACAGAAAAAAACCTCTTTGGTGCCCGTATCAGTTCGATTTTATTGAATAAAACCTCTTTGCAATGCCCGTATTAGGCTATGATAATCAAGCTGGCCATGATCTTATTTTTTTTCATTTAGTAATTCCATTCTCTTTTTTATAATAAATTGTGTGCGATTCTATGAAAATTCGTTGGTACATTCTAATTTGTTTTAATTTATTGTGAACAATACCGAGTTGCCTAATGAGTACCTAACTACACTTAGTGAATTTATGACGTAAGTACCTATTGCTCATATTCTTGGGGTTATATTTTCACGCAGAATGTATGAAAAGTAGAGCATGGACCTGGAGGGTAGCTAGGGAATTATGTAGAGTCCTAAATGAAGCGAGGGATTCAAGTCACCCAAGGCGAAGACAATTAATTGCACATAATTAATTGTACGTAATTCCCTAGCTACCCTCGCTGCGCTCGGGACTGTAGAGTCCGTCGTTACACTCAGGGTCCAATTGTCGCCCGTGACATGTGACACCACTTGGTTCTCTTGGTTCATAATCTACTATTAATTTCAGTACAAAATGTTTCTGCATGTAAAAGTTGGCATTGACAGTTGACAGATGGTCAACTAATAATTAGGATAAAATTATATTTTAAGGTTGTACGACGCTTGCCGTGCAGCTCTTGCAGAAAGCAATGAACTGTCAATTTAAAAAATAACAATTGTTAAGTGTACAATGGTGTCATGTTTTAAACCCTAGATAAATAATAATAAAAGAATAAAAAACAAGGAGAAAAAATCCTAAAATCATCATATTGCATAAATCAATGGGATGATGTACATAATTTAGTAAATGCATAAAAGATATGCTCGCCTTTGACTACATCCTGCCTGATATAATGTAGAGATGCGGTCTAGGATGTAGCTTGTTTATCTTTCAAGTTAATTTTAGCATGTTTTTCGTTCCATATTCAAGTCTATAATTTATTTGCCCGTAGTAAAAGACCCGGTTCCAAAGTTCGAGAGACCTAAACACGCCATGTAGTTCTTATAATTCGCCACGTATTACTAAAATACCAGCAGTAATTTTATCAATTTTATTGATTTATTCATATTTAAATATTTTAGCAATTAATAACAGATACGAGTACAACGGCAGAGAATAAGTTTAATTTATATAAATTGTTCCTTTGAATTTATAGTATTGAAAACAAATCATAAAACCAATACCTATTTTACTGTTTATTTATATTACATGCATATTTTATTTTCACCTATAAATTCGATTGTTAAAAAAACATTTGAATTCTTTGTGTTAGGTACAACCGAACAGGCGATATCATGAAGATTTTCAGCCGAGCTTTATATTATTTTGCTGCTATAATTTGTTTGATATATTTCGTTAATGCTGTAAGTAAAATATAAATGTAATAAGAGACAAATTTACGCAGGTACTTGATGTATTTAAGTATTTATTTTTTGGTATTGTTTAAGATACCATTTTGGCCGCAAAATGTATATCAATATCCACAAATATATCCATATCTGCCAATGCATCAGAATCTATCGATATTCCCAAACATGGAAAATAAAAAACAATCGATTATCTTACATGAATTGGATAATTTTCACATTGTTCTCAAAAACATAATTGCCCGGACTAAATGGAATCTGATGAAATATTTTTACTAGGTAAATGTGTTTCAACATATATGGTATTTTTGTCCCTGCGTTACTTTCAGTGTACTGTATGCGCCGCTCAACAACCCGGTGATAGCCTCCAAGCAAAGCTTGTAAAAGTCTCAGTGCCAAAAAGGAAACACATGTATCGTTTGAAAAATTCAACATCACCTTATTAATATAAGCCTAGCGCCGAAGCATCTCTTTGAAGTGGCTAGGCTAATACAGGTATAGAGTTAACATTTGGATAATACTATAATTTTGATGATACTACAATTACTCTGACAGGCACCCTGCAACGGAAAAATAAAAAATTATCCTGGAAAACAGCGTCGAAGGTTACTAACTTTTCCGAAGACGATTGCACCTCAAATACAAGTAATAATATCCCAATTGAAAGATAGCAAACTACTAAAAGACAAATCTTTGTACCAAAGCCTACTACTTCAAATGAAACGAGCTTTCCACACTACTCCTGCTGTGTGCGCTAAATGTACAATATCTTAATTTTTCAATGTAAGATATTTTCCCTACAAATAAATTTAACAAAACAATAACTACTGTTTTATTCATATCTTCTTGTTTAAAAAAATCAGAACTGAGTTACATATCACAATTTGTAAACGCTTGTCAATCTTAAAAGCAAACACTACCTAACCCCAAAAGAAACATGTTCAACATGTTGCCAAGACGAGACCATAATTTGGCATGTACTATCAAAAGATATCAGGGACGTTATATTTGAAATAATATGTTTCTAAGGCCAATCTGCCGTCCGATTGCTTAAAGACCGCTAAGTGACATTTTTGCGATTTTGACTTTTATACACTACTAAAATCAGAATTTTTTCCTCTTTTTTCTAGTCTGGGTCATATTTTTTTCTGTTTATTAGTTGCTGAGTTACGGACACCACGTGCACAGTTAACTACGTACTTTTTGCTATTTTACAATTCTTAAACACAGTTATCGCATTTTACAACACTAAAATGCTATTAAGTGCGCATACATGTGGTTTGAAGCTTTACATTTATTCTGGATTGCAATTTTAGAAAACGTCTAAGTATCTTTGCGTTACTATTTCACCGTTACCCGACTTAACACGTTTTGTAGTAATTTGTAGTAGCCCAGTCATGTGTAATACCTGCAATGCTTAAAAACGGTTTTATTACCTCAACTATTCTATAAAACAGCTAACTCTACATAACCGAATAATTGTTGCTAAACCATTCTGAACATATATAATTTACAATTCTAAAAGACGGTGACTGTTCTTCAGCTGCGAGTGGCTCCTAATGCAGGCCGGTAGAAACAATATTAGAAAACGGTTAGGTGACATTTCCACGCTATAAAGCGTTTAAGTGCGAAGGCGCCCGAGCAACTGCCCGGCCCGATTACGCACCCGTCATTTGTCGCCAGGATGCCGCGAGAGGAAAAATGGCGTGTGTAACCGCCAAAATGGACGCGGGATCGAAGTAAGGAATTTTTATTCGATAAGGTATATTGCCTATATTTTATTAAGACAATGATTTCACTATATTGTTAACCACGACACCACACCAATAATAACAATGGCGCCTGTAATTTATTGTGTAAGCTTAGAAGCTTGGTTGCCTGGAAGAAATCGCTTGAAGCGATATTATTTTCTGCCATTTAGTATAACTTTGTAATGTTTTTATTTTTCGTGTTTTTTGTATTGTAATTGTGGTTAAACTAATAAAGAATTATCTATCTATCTATAAGCGTGAAGTTAGCAAAAAACATTGCATTGCACGGACTAATAACGCAACCAACTCTACACACAGTTGCCACCACCGCGCTTGGTCGCATAATTTTCTGCCATTAGTACAGAATGCCGATAAGTACCAATTATTCCAGTCCTCTAAAAATATCATGTAAAAATACATTTAAATGTTTCATTGTCACCCTAAATGCGAAAGTTTGTATAATGCATGCGAAAGTATGATTGTTCTTTTCACGCTTGAACAGCTGAACAGAATTAGATTTGAAATGCGAAATAAAGGTTGATTATACCCTAAGTACGATCGAGATATAAGAGATCAGAAGGTTCTATGGACCGCTATACGCTTCAGTCTCTAAGCCTGCGCAGCCAAAAATCCAAGAGTCAAGTTGACCTGGAACTTCACCGAAGACATTCCGGACATCAGCTTGTGCGAGATTAGAATAATCTTGATTCAGCTTATGAACAACAAGACGTTGGGTGAAGACGGTACCACATAAGAGCTTCTGAAAGCGGATGGAACACTGGTACTAAAAGTCTTTCAGAAGCTTTTTAACCGTCTTCCTTGACGCATGCATTCCTTGGGCATAACGCTAGAAGCACGGAAAAGAAGCGTGGTGATGCTGTTCTTCAAAAAAAAGTCATAACGCCTCATTGAAGAATTACAAACCTATTTTACTTCTGAGCCATGTTTATACGTAGTTTTCAAGGGTCATTTCAATTTCCGTCTCGATGACTTCGAGTATTCGTCATCGAGAGCAGGCTTGATGACTTCCAAGCTTCTGAACAAGCCGGGTTTCGCAAAGGCTATAGCACCGTAGACTACATTCATACCCTGCGGCAAGTTATACAGAAGACCGAAGAGTATAACTTGCCACTTTGCTTTGCGTTTGTGGACTATGAGAAAGCCATTGATTCGGTCGAGACTTGGGCTGTGCTTGAGTCTCTTCAGCGATGCCGCATTAGCTATCGGTATATCGATGTCAGTCCAAGTACACGAACAGAGTTCCAAGGCTATCCCTTTAAAAAGAAGTGTAAGACGGGGAGACGTAATATCTCCGAAACTTTTTATTGCTACTTTGGAAAACGCCTTCAAGCTTCTAGAATAAGAAATGATTTGGCATCAATATCATTGCTGAATACATCACTCATCTCCGGTTTGCCGGCGATATCGTAGTCATAGCAAAATCGATGGAAGAACTCAACATGATGCTCGAAGGCCTCAATCAGCTCCCTAAACAGGTGTGTCTAAAAAAGAACATAGACAAGATGAAGGTCGTATTGTGTAATTCATAATTCCCATGTTGCACCCACCCAAGGTTTAGCTAAGAACTCGGTTCTTGAAGTCATTGATCCGTACGTCTATCTACCCCTATAATACATAAGTAGTCCATTTAGGTCCAAATTAAAGAAAGAGGTCAATCGCCAAATCTAACTCGGCTGGGCAGCGTCCGGAAAATTGCGTAACGTCTTCTCGTCCGACATACTTCAGTGCTTCATGTCGAAAGTTTTCGACTAGCGCGTGTTGCCAAAGATGACTTATGGCACAGAACATGAATGCAAGCCGCTTCCAATTGGTCTTACTAGAGATCCACATAGGAGGCATATGTCCAGCAGTAGACATCATATGGCTGATTGATAGATGGATGACACACATGCCAAGATTCATCATCATCATGATCACCATTTGGCCCAAACGCAGGATGCTGCTAGTAAAAAGCAAAAAAAGTGCACATTGCCGCTGATGTGAAATTATAATAATACGATCTGGACTAATATTTACTACACTAGAAAACAGTTTTCGAAAATTCTTTCTCCAAAACTGTGTTTAAGTTTAGACTTACTGACAAATCTTAATTTAAAGTGTATTTAAATAAGCCGTTAAAAACATTAAACATTTATTGATATTGGGATGCATTTTAAATAGTGTAGTATTTACAACATAAAAAGGCGGCTAAGTGACGTAACTGTTATTTAGGTTGGCTTTTTTTTATAACTGTAGCTTCCATTCAAATCATCACACAGTTACAGCGTGTTACAACTCTATAAAACGGTTGCACTTCAGCCAACCGTTTTTTAGTGGAGCAAATGTACACAGATTCGATTGGGATAACTCGACTAAAATACAAAAAATGCAATTTCTATGCAACACCAATACGTAGAAGCCTTCTGTACTCATGCAAAAAAAGGAAATCATAAAAGGAAAACAATGGTATAGAAAAAATAACGATACGTTTTGCCAATTTCTAGAAATAAAACTTAATAAATATAAAATTACATTGGAATAGGTACCTTGGCAAATAAATATAGTCCTATATCTCTATGGAGAGATATAATAATATATTTACTACAAAAATGTCTAAAAATAAAATTAGTCAAACATATATATATAAATATATATGTTTATATATATATGTTTGTCAATTAGTCAAACAACCCGCCCCTAATTGTTCCCGGAGCAAAGGTCCCTGAAGAAATTTCTAGAAATATCATTTCCCACCTTTTTGTCCATATCTCGAAATTTGGTAAAATCACTTAGCCGTTTTTTAGAAATCGGACGGCAGCAATGACCTCTGAGCTGGAAGCATGTTAAAAAAACTTTAAAAACTCAAACAGTTAAAAGTTATAATTATGGTATTTTTGGATACTTGAACTGACTTTTTTTAAAAATTACAACACTCAATTACTGCTGAGTATTATAATTCAACAAAAATAATCAAAAGTTAAACAATCGGACAGCTTTCCGAGACAAATTACTTCAAAGAGAAATTAAATAACGGACGATGCTTCCACGACGGTGACTCGAGGCAAAGTGTCGGCGCAGCGTGTGCGCACCGCTTTTTATATCACGCGCCGGCCGGTGCTCGTCTACATACCAACACGGCCTTTCCTGATAGATAAGACCGTCCTCGGACTCTCTTGACATTGCGGGCTAGTCTCAAGCAGTCGCAGCCATAGAAGATTCTTCCTCTTCTAGGTCAGCATCTGTACAGAATGTGAAAACGATTTGCATCTGTACGAAATCATAGAAGAAGCTTGAAGATTAGTGAAAACTATTTAGACATGAAGTTTTTCTTGCTCAAAAAGATCGGGGCTCAAATTCAATTATTAGATACGAAACTGAACTGAAAATGTTTGAACCCTACACGGATTGCCTCCCAAAGGCTGTCAAGAAACAGGGTAGCAAAGTAAAATTTCATCAGAGACTCTTTGTGAACCATGACTGAATAAACAACCAGGAATAAAATCGGCCAAGTACGAGTCAGACTCGCGCACGGAGGGTTCCGTACTGTATGGGAGCCCCCCTTAAATATTTATTTTATTTTAATTTTATTATTCATCATTGAAGTAAATATAAAACTAAATATTCTGTGAAAATTTCAAGCATTTACCTAATACCATTATTAATATAGAGCGAAAAACGTCTAAAATTCAGGTTTGTTGTATGAGTATAAAATAAACATTTAAGGGGGGCCCCTTAAATATTTATTTTATTCTCTTTTTAGTATTTGTTGTCATAGCGGCAACAGAAATACATCATCTGTGAAAATTTCAGCTGCCTGATGCAAAATTTCATGCTTCATGAGATACAGCCCGGTGACAGACAGACAGACGGACATCGAAGTCTTAGTAATAGGGTCCCGTTTTTCCCTTTGGGTACGGAACCCTAAAAAGCACGCGTGAAGTGTGTGTATCCTGTGCTATGACTAAAAAAGAAACACATTAACAATAGCCACTTGCCAAAAGACACCAAAAATTGTCAAAAGACGTATACTTAACTAGTTATCCACGGCGTGAAACCTCTCCAGAGCAAGTAAGCAGCACGATTGAATGCTTTACTCGCTCACAGAGACAGATGCTCGGCACGGGGTCTGTCCCGAGCAAGTAAGAAGCAAGACTTGATGCTTTACTCGCTCCCAGCGACAGAGGCACGGCGTGAAGCCTGTCTCGAGCCAGCAAGAAGCACGACTTGATGCTTTACTAGCTCTCAGGGACAGAAGCACAACGTGAAGCAGTATCCTGTACAAATGAGGGGCACTAGGTGAGAATACTTGTTTCCCAAGGACAGAGGCACGACGTGAAGCAGTATTCCGCACCGAGTAAGAGGCACGACGTGAGGCAATACTCGTTCCCCAGGGACAGAGGCACTACGTGAAGCAGTATCCCGATCGATCTGAGTATAACCAAAGAAAACGCAGTTAGAACTATGAAACGTAAAAGATAATATGATATAATTGATTATTCACAGACTATTATACCGATTTGGACGCCTATCTATTACCTAATATAGATTCTGTTATCACTCAAGTCGCAAAATACAATGTTTTCAGCCAAATAGACCTTAAAACAGAAGGCCAATCCTCCTCTACTGCTGCTGCTGTGCCAGAATGGTCAATAGTCAAGAATATCTTGTCATTGTCTGATGATAATACAAAAGCACTGGTTGAGGAGCAAACATCTTTGCTGAGTCCCGACTTGAAGGCCATAGCAAAGGATGCAATTGCTGGAAAGATGGGCCAGGATTACTTCAATAGTCTCAAGAAGCTGTCAAAGCTGATAGCATATGACGGGTTTAACCCTCTGACTGTGCTCAAGATAATGGCTGAAAAGGCTAAGAAGCACAATGAAGGGACAACTACTTCTGAGGTCTTTTCATTTGAGATGGATGGCATAAAGTTTGAAATAACAAAGAAGGCTTCACTGAACGAGGATGTTGCTATGTTTGTAACAGTCTTCTTGACTAGGGGTAACAACCTCTTCAAAGTTCTGAGGACAATTGCAAAGGATGCTAAAACGGCCATTGCAGCAAAGATGGTGACATATGGAGTCAAAAGTGATGACGACGCGGATGCGGCAGCTCGGAAAAAGAAGGAGAGGGTAGTCCTGGCCTCAACAGACATTACCCTTAGCAGAATAGCAGCCACATTCCCGCAGATAACCTTGGCTGTAGCCAAACAGCATGAAATAGAGGGAAAAGCCTCATTGCTGGTCATAGGGGAGTGTTACAAGCTCAGTGGGAAAGATCCTGCCTCCAAGATTCCTTGTGTGCTCCAGCATGGGATGCTAGCGTCATTGCTAAGCAAATCACAGCCAGATGATGAATCATCCCTTGGGGACTTTTGCTACATGTTCAATCTAGAACAGTCGATGACCCTCCAGCTGCCAAACGTTAAGAAAACCATGATTCAGGAACCAATAACAGCCCACATAGAATCCAGCATCAAGTTTGTGCAGGCAGCCATTAATGGTCCCATGAACAGTGACAAGATCAGGCAGGAATTGAGGAAAGGTCTGCTTGAGGGTAATGACTCTCAGCAGGGGCACTGGCATGGATCAAAGCACAAACTTCCCCTTCCTATAAACTGCTAGTATCAGGCCTGGTTGAGCAAGTTGCAAAGGCTAGGGCGGAGAGAGCCTCTCAAGTACAGACAAGGGGGAGTACTGATTCCTAGGGAGCTATCTACCCCGATGTACAGAGAAAGGTTAATTTTGTTTGGTAGTTGGGTTGTATTGCAAATAACAATTTTCACTTTCATTAAATTAGTTTCTTAGTTGATAATTATAATTACCTTCATTTCATTTACTGCATGTTAGTTTTAGTTTATCTCATTAATCATTTAATCATATATTTAAATTTCCATTTGTATAATCATTCATTTAGTTTGCTTTATTAGACTTAGTACTGTATCCTAGGTTAAGAAAAAAAAAAGTGCCTATCACCAAGTACCAATCCTTAACAAAGAAAAGAAATACACGGCATTCGAAGCCTGTGGAAACCTTTATCAATTCACAAGGATTCCTTTTGGCGTGACAAACGGGGTCGCTGCGTTCCAAAGGACGCTCAACTTCATCATTAAGACAGAAGGGCTGAAAGGAACCTGTCCCGAGCAAGTAAGAAGCAAGACTTGATGCTTTACTCGCTCCCAGCGACAGAGGCACGGCGTGAAGCCTGTCTCGAGCCAGCAAGAAGCACGACTTGATGCTTTACTTGCTCTCAGGGACAGAAGCACAACGTGAAGCAGTCTCCTGTACAAATGAGGGGCACTAGGTGAGAATACTTGTTTCCCAAGGACAGAGGCACGACGTGAAGCAGTATTCCGCACCGAATAAGAGGCACGACGTGAGGCAATACTCGTTCCCCAGGGACAGAGGCACTACGTGAAGCAGTATCCCGATCGATCTGAGTATAACCAAAGAAAACGCAGTTAGAACTATGAAACGTTAAAGATAATATGATATACATAATTGATTATTCACAGACTATTAATCGATATACCGATTTGGACGCCTATCCATTACCTAATATAGATTCTGTTATCACTCAAGTCGCAAAATACAATGTTTTCAGCCAAATAGACCTTAAAACAGAAGGCCAATCCTCCTCTACTGCTGCTGCTGTGCCAGAATGGTCAATAGTCAAGAATATCTTGTCATTGTCTGATGATAATACAAAAGCACTGGTTGAGGAGCAAACATCTTTGCTGAGTCCCGACTTGAAGGCCATAGCAAAGGATGCAATTGCTGGAAAGATGGGCCAGGATTACTTCAATAGTCTCAAGAAGCTGTCAAAGCTGATAGCATATGACGGGTTGAACCCTCTGACTGTGCTCAAGATAATGGCTGAAAAGGCTAAGAAGCACAATGAAGGGACAACTACTTCTGAGGTCTTTTCATTTGAGATGGATGGCATAAAGTTTGAAATAACAAAGAAGGCTTCACTGAACGAGGATGTTGCTATGTTTGTAACAGTCTTCTTGACTAGGGGTAACAACCTCTTCAAAATTCTGAGGACAATTGCAAAGGATGCTAAAACGGCCATTGCAGCAAAGATGGTGACATATGGAGTTGAAAGTGATGACGACGCGGATGCGGCAGCTCGGAAAAGGAAGGAGAGGGTAGTCCTGGCCTCAACAGACATTACCCTTAGCAGAATAGCAGCCACATTCCCGCAGATAACCTTGGCTGTAGCCAAACAGCATGAAATAGAGGGAAAAGCCTCATTACTGGCTATAGGGGAGTGTTACAAGCTCAGTGGGAAAGATCCTGCCTCCAAGATTCCTTGTGTGCTCCAGCATGGGATGCTAGCGTCATTGCTAAGCAAATCACAGCCAGATGATGAATCATCCCTTAGGGACTTTTGCTACATGTTCAATCTAGAACAGTCGATGACCCTCCAGCCGCCAAACGTTAAGAAAACCATGATTCAGGAACCAATAACAGCCCACATAGAATCCAGCATCAAGTTTGTGCAGGCAGCCATTAATGGTCCCATGAACAGTGACAAGATCAGGCAGGAATTGAGGAAAGGTCTGCTTGAGGGTAATGACAAAGACTTGATCAATGACTGGATCTCAGCAGGGGCACTGGCATGGATCAAAGCACAAACTTCCCCTTCCTATAACCTGCTAGTATCAGGCCTGGTTGAGCAAGTTGCAA
Source organism: Hypomecis atomaria (assembly GCA_964007245.1). Taxonomy (NCBI): domain Eukaryota; kingdom Metazoa; phylum Arthropoda; class Insecta; order Lepidoptera; family Geometridae; genus Hypomecis; species Hypomecis atomaria. The sequence goes on from OZ023280.1 coordinate 14,912,888, forward strand.
AGGCTAGGGCGGAGAGAGCCTCTCAAGTCCAGACAAGGGGGAGTACTGATTCCTAGGGAGCTATCTACCCCGATGTACAGAGAAAGGTTAATTTTGTTTGGTAGTTGGGTTGTATTGCAAATAACAATTTTCACTTTCATTAAATTAGTTTCTTAGTTGATAATTATAATTACCTTCATTTCATTTACTACATGTTAGTTTTAGTTTATCTCATTAATCATTTAATCATATATCTAAATTTCCATTTGTATAATCATTCATTTAGTTTGCTTTATTAGACTTAGTACTGTCAAAGAATATATAATAATACTACGTATAGAACGGCCACTCGTTACCCCCCACCCGTTTGAGTGTTCCTCACTTCCACCCCACGTCTACGTACCGCATCGTGCACTCTGTGTGCGGGCTGCACAGGCCGGTGAATTTTCTAATAAAAACTACCTAGACTGTGACAATAGGGAAGACTTGTACTGTGTATGGTTGAATATCAACAAAACAAGAAATTTTAATGTTTTCCTAAGGATAAATAATAGGAACTTATTTTACATTATTTTTTAACTTCCTCTTGATATTATCTTACAAAAGAAGTAGATCGGTTACTTTTTGTTAAAATGCTTCCAAATTAAGTAATTGTTATACTATTTTAAGCACTAGATTAATATTCATTTTTGCAAATTAAGTACGCAACTGTCTCACTCACGCGGCATGACGTCACGATGTGGTGATCGCTGACAGCCATAGACGTTCCGCACACAAATGCACGTGTAACAATCGTGCGTATGTGTGTTGTCTGTGAGTAAGTACTGTGTTAGTGTGCGTAAGACAGCAGATTTTGTATGAAAAATCGCGGAGTGTCCGGGCTGTGGTACTGTATCCTAGGTTAAGAAAAAAAAAAGTGCCTATCACCAAGTACCAGCACGACTTGATGCTTTACTTGCTCTCAGGGACAGAAGCACAACGTGAAGCAGTATCCTGTACAAATGAGGGGCACTAGGTGAGAATACTTGTTTCCCAAGGACAGAGGCACGACGTGAAGCAGTATTCCGCACCGAGTAAGAGGCACGACGTGAGGCAATACTCGTTCCCCAGGGACAGAGGCACTACGTGAAGCAGTATCCCGATCGATCTGAGTATAACCAAAGAAAACGCAGTTAGAACTATGAAACGTAAAAGATAATATGATATAATTGATTATTCACAGACTATTAATCGATATACCGATTTGGACGCCTATCTATTACCTAATATAGATTCTGTTATCACTCAAGTCGCAAAATACAATGTTTTCAGCCAAATAGACCTTAAAACAGAAGGCCAATCCTCCTCTACTGCTGCTGCTGTGCCAGAATGGTCAATAGTCAAGAATATCTTGTCATTGTCTGATGATAATACAAAAGCACTGGTTGAGGAGCAAACATCTTTGCTGAGTCCCGACTTGAAGGCCATAGCAAAGGATGCAATTGCTGGAAAGATGGGCGAGGATTACTTCAATAGTCTCAAGAAGCTGTCAAAGCTGATAGCATATGACGGGTTTAACCCTCTGACTGTGCTCAAGATAATGGCTGAAAAGGCTAAGAAACACAATGAAGGGACAACTACTTCTGAGGTCTTTTCATTTGAGATGGATGGCATAAAGTTTGAAATAACAAAGAAGGCTTCACTGAACGAGGATGTTGCTATGTTTGTAACAGTCTTCTTGACTAGGGGTAACAACCTCTTCAAAGTTCTGAGTACAATTGCAAAGGATGCTAAAACGGCTATTGCAGCAAAGATGGTGACATATGGAGTCAAAAGTGATGACGACGCGGATGCGGCAGCTCGGAAAAGGAAGGAGAGGGTAGTCCTGGCCTCAACAGACATTACCCTTAGCAGAATAGCAGCCACATTCCCGCAGATAACCTTTGCTGTAGCCAAACAGCATGAAATAGAGGGAAAAGCCTCATTGCTGGCCATAGGGGAGTGTTACAAGCTCAGTGGGAAAGATCCTGCCTCCAAGATTCCTTGTGTGCTCCAGCATGGGATGCTAGCGTCATTGCTAAGCAAATCACAGCCAGATGATGAATCATCCCTTAGGGACTTTTGCTACATGTTCAATCTAGAACAGTCGATGACCCTCCAGCCGCCAAACGTTAAGAAAACCATGATTCAGGAACCAATAACAGCCCACATAGAATCCAGCATCAAGTTTGTGCAGGCAGCCATTAATGGTCCCATGAACAGTGACAAGATCAGGCAGGAATTGAGGAAAGGTCTGCTTGAGGGTAATGACAAAGACATGATCAATGACTGGATCTCAGCAGGGGCACTGGCATGGATCAAAGCACAAACTTCCCCTTCCTATAACCTGCTAGTATCAGGCCTGGTTGAGCAAGTTGCAAAGGCTAGGGCGGAGAGAGCCTCTCAAGTCCAGACAAGGGGGAGTACTGATTCCTAGGGAGCTATCTACCCCGATGTACAGAGAAAGGTTAATTTTGTTTGGTAGTTGGGTTGTATTGCAAATAACAATTTTCACTTTCATTAAATTAGTTTCTTAGTTGATAATTATAATTACCTTCATTTCATTTACTGCATGTTAGTTTTAGTTTATCTCATTAATCATTTAATCATATATCTAAATTTCCATTTGTATAATCATTCATTTAGTTTGCTTTATTAGACTTAGTACTGTATCCTAGGTTAAGAAAAAAAAAAAGTGCCTATCACCAAGTACCAGCACGACTTGATGCTTTACTTGCTCTCAGGGACAGAAGCACAACGTGAAGCAGTATCCTGTACAAATGAGGAGCACTAGGTGAGAATACTTGTTTCCCAAGGACAGAGGCACGACGTGAAGCAGTATTCCGCACCGAGTAAGAGGCACGACGTGAGGCAATACTCGTTCCCCAGGGACAGAGGCACTACGTGAAGCAGTATCCCGATCGATCTGAGTATAACCAAAGAAAACGCAGTTAGAACTATGAAACGTTAAAGATAATATGATATAATTGATTATTCACAGACTATTAATCGATATACCGATTTGGACGCCTATCTATTACCTAATATAGATTCTGTTATCACTCAAGTCGCAAAATACAATGTTTTCAGCCAAATAGACCTTAAAACAGAAGGCCAATCCTCCTCTACTGCTGCTGCTGTGCCAGAATGGTCAATAGTCAAGAATATCTTGTCATTGTCTGATGATAATACAAAAGCACTGGTTGAGGAGCAAACATCTTTGCTGAGTCCCGACTTGAAGGCCATAGCAAAGGATGCAATTTCTGGAAAGATGGGCTAGGATTACTTCAATAGTCTCAAGAAGCTGTCAAAGCTGATAGCATATGACGGGTTTAACCCTCTGACTGTGCTCAAGATAATGGCTGAAAAGGCTAAGAAGCACAATGAAGGGACAACTACTTCTGAGGTCTTTTCATTTGAGATGGATGGCATAAAGTTTGAAATAACAAAGAAGGCTTCACTGAACGAGGATGTTGCTATGTTTGTAACAGTCTTCTTGACTAGGGGTAACAACCTCTTCAAAGTTCTGAGGACAATTGCAAAGGATGCTAAAACGGCCATTGCAGCAAAGATGGTGACATATGGAGTTAAAAGTGATGACGACGCGGATGCGGCAGCTCGGAAAAGGAAGGAGAGGGTAGTCCTGGCCTCAACAGACATTACCCTTAGCAGAATAGCAGCCACATGCCCGCAGATAACCTTGGCTGTAGCCAAACAGCATGAAATAGAGGGAAAAGCCTCATTGCTGGCCATAGGGGAGTGTTACAAGCTCAGTGGGAAAGATCCTGCCTCCAAGATTCCTTGTGTGCTCCAGCATGGGATGCTAGCGTCATTGCTAAGCAAATCACAGCCAGATGATGAATCATCCCTTAGGGACTTTTGCTACATGTTCAATTTAGAACAGTCGATGACCCTCCAGCCGCCAAACGTTAGGAAACCATGATTCAGGAACCAATAACAGCCCACATAGAATCCAGCATCAAGTTTGTGCAGGCAGCCATTAATGGTCCCATGAACAGTGACAAGATCAGGCAGGAATTGAGGAAAGGTCTGCTTGAGGGTAATGACTCTCAGCAGGGGCACTGGCATGGATCAAAGCACAAACTTCCCCTTCCTATAAACTGCTAGTATCAGGCCTGGTTGAGCAAGTTGCAAAGGCTAGGGCGGAGAGAGCCTCTCAAGTACAGACAAGGGGGAGTACTGATTCCTAGGGAGCTATCTACCCCGATGTACAGAGAAAGGTTAATTTTGTTTGGTAGTTGGGTTGTATTGCAAATAACAATTTTCACTTTCATTAAATTAGTTTCTTAGTTGATAATTATAATTACCTTCATTTCATTTACTGCATGTTAGTTTTAGTTTATCTCATTAATCATTTAATCATATATTTAAATTTCCATTTGTATAATCATTCATTTAGTTTGCTTTATTAGACTTAGTACTGTATCCTAGGTTAAGAAAAAAAAAAGTGCCTATCACCAAGTACCAATCCTTAACAAAGAAAAGAAATACACGGCATTCGAAGCCTGTGGAAACCTTTATCAATTCACAAGGATTCCTTTTGGCGTGACAAACGGGGTCGCTGCGTTCCAAAGGACGCTCAACTTCATCATTAAGACAGAAGGGCTGAAAGGAACCTGTCCCGAGCAAGTAAGAAGCAAGACTTGATGCTTTACTCGCTCCCAGCGACAGAGGCACGGCGTGAAGCCTGTCTCGAGCCAGCAAGAAGCACGACTTGATGCTTTACTTGCTCTCAGGGACAGAAGCACAACGTGAAGCAGTATCCTGTACAAATGAGGGGCACTAGGTGAGAATACTTGTTTCCCAAGGACAGAGGCACGACGTGAAGCAGTATTCCGCACCGAATAAGAGGCACGACGTGAGGCAATACTCGTTCCCCAGGGACAGAGGCACTACGTGAAGCAGTATCCCGATCGATCTGAGTATAACCAAAGAAAACGCAGTTAGAACTATGAAACGTTAAAGATAATATGATATACATAATTGATTATTCACAGACTATTAATCGATATACCGATTTGGACGCCTATCTATTACCTAATATAGATTCTGTTATCACTCAAGTCGCAAAATACAATGTTTTCAGCCAAATAGACCTTAAAACAGAAGGCCAATCCTCCTCTACTGCTGCTGCTGTGCCAGAATGGTCAATAGTCAAGAATATCTTGTCATTGTCTGATGATAATACAAAAGCACTGGTTGAGGAGCAAACATCTTTGCTGAGTCCCGACTTGAAGGCCATAGCAAAGGATGCAATTGCTGGAAAGATGGGCCAGGATTACTTCAATAGTCTCAAGAAGCTGTCAAAGCTGATAGCATATGACGGGTTGAACCCTCTGACTGTGCTCAAGATAATGGCTGAAAAGGCTAAGAAGCACAATGAAGGGACAACTACTTCTGAGGTCTTTTCATTTGAGATGGATGGCATAAAGTTTGAAATAACAAAGAAGGCTTCACTGAACGAGGATGTTGCTATGTTTGTAACAGTCTTCTTGACTAGGGGTAACAACCTCTTCAAAATTCTGAGGACAATTGCAAAGGATGCTAAAACGGCCATTGCAGCAAAGATGGTGACATATGGAGTTGAAAGTGATGACGACGCGGATGCGGCAGCTCGGAAAAGGAAGGAGAGGGTAGTCCTGGCCTCAACAGACATTACCCTTAGCAGAATAGCAGCCACATTCCCGCAGATAACCTTGGCTGTAGCCAAACAGCATGAAATAGAGGGAAAAGCCTCATTACTGGCTATAGGGGAGTGTTACAAGCTCAGTGGGAAAGATCCTGCCTCCAAGATTCCTTGTGTGCTCCAGCATGGGATGCTAGCGTCATTGCTAAGCAAATCACAGCCAGATGATGAATCATCCCTTAGGGACTTTTGCTACATGTTCAATCTAGAACAGTCGATGACCCTCCAGCCGCCAAACGTTAAGAAAACCATGATTCAGGAACCAATAACAGCCCACATAGAATCCAGCATCAAGTTTGTGCAGGCAGCCATTAATGGTCCCATGAACAGTGACAAGATCAGGCAGGAATTGAGGAAAGGTCTGCTTGAGGGTAATGACAAAGACTTGATCAATGACTGGATCTCAGCAGGGGCACTGGCATGGATCAAAGCACAAACTTCCCCTTCCTATAACCTGCTGCCTGGTTGAGCAAGTTGCAAAGGCTAGGGCGGAGAGAGCCTCTCAAGTCCAGACAAGGGGGAGTACTGATTCCTAGGGAGCTATCTACCCCGATGTACAGAGAAAGGTTAATTTTGTTTGGTAGTTGGGTTGTATTGCAAATAACAATTTTCACTTTCATTAAATTAGTTTCTTAGTTGATAATTATAATTACCTTCATTTCATTTACTACATGTTAGTTTTAGTTTATCTCATTAATCATTTAATCATATATCTAAATTTCCATTTGTATAATCATTCATTTAGTTTGCTTTATTAGACTTAGTACTGTCAAAGAATATATTGTTACGAGATGGGTTCTTGGATAATCAGTTAAAACGCCGATTGTTCACTTTGCACTTTATTGCACAGAATCACAGTACACACGACACAACTGGTTCGCACAATACTTCACACTGGCACTGATATTCACACAACTAGTCACTTCACAATCACTGGTACCGCACTTGAACACGAGATGTTTTCACTCCGGTATAAACGCGATAACTGCCACAAACGAAAACCATCGCCCTATTTATATCGGAATAAGGGTTCTCTAGAAATCTGTAGAATATTCGGTGCCATTGTGACTGACAAAGTAAACAAGTGTAAAGTTCGAGAAACCCTATTGTTCCTAATTATTACGAAAGCACCACAAAAAAAATCTAACAAACAATAGACGCGACACAAAGGCCGGTGCCGCCTGAGTCATAAAACCATAAATCTCGCGGTTAAGTGTAAACAACTAGCCGTCGTACCGCGCGCGGCCACAGATTAATAAATAGTTACTAACGGCGTGGCCTACTGCGTAACACCACCTCCTCCCAAGACATGCTCGTCCCGAGCATCGTTGCATCCGTGATGTCGCGCCAATCGATCCACGTGAACTATTTTGGGGGCACCTCGAGGTCCTTTCTGTATGCGGAACGTCACGTCGTTGATCTTGGTCACCACTCGGTACGGTCCATCCCATTTGGCTTGTAGCTTTGGAGACTTTCCTTTGCTGCGTATGGGATTGTGCAGCCATACCATAGAGCCTTCCTCGAACCCAGGATTGTTAGCCCTTCTGTCGTATCGAGTCTTCATTCTTTCAGATGCTTGCTGGCCATGCTCTCTAATGTACTCATAGATGTCGTTCATCTTGTTCCGGAGGTCACTGGCGTACTCAGTTATGGGTTGTGGGGAATCCGGTGGAATGCCAGTTATTAAGTCGGCTGGTAGCCGTAATTCACGTCCAAAATTGGCAAAAGCGGGAGTGACATTTGTGCTCTCATGAACAGCACTTCGGTATGACAACAAAAATGGCTGGATATGCTTGTCCCAATCTCGTTGTTTGCTTCCGACTACTTTTGCCAGGTACCTCTCCAGAGTTTGGTTGAATCGCTCCACCATTCCATCTGATTGCGGGTGGTAAGACGTTGTCCTTGTTTTGTGTGCACCCATTAACCGGCACGTCTCTTGAAACAGCTGAGATTCAAAATTTCTTCCTTGGTCACTGTGGATTTCCAATGGTACTCCAAATCGACAGAATACTTCATGCACCAATTTGTCTGCTATCGTCGATGCCTCTTGGTTCGGAATTGCGAAGACTTCCGGCCACTTGGTGAAGTAATCCATGACGACAAGGAAGTACTTGTTGCCACTTTCACTCACAGGAAATGGTCCGGCCACATCCAGTGCGATTCGCTCCCATGGTGCTCCAACATTATACAGCTTTAATGCTCCTCTGCTGCGGGTATGCGGACCTTTCACTGATGCACAGCTCGTACATTTCCGTACCCAGTCTTCTACGTCATCTCTGCAGTTGATCCAGTAAAACCTTTCTCGAATTTTCAAGAGTGTCCGTTTCACACCCAGATGTCCTCCCGAAAACCCTTCGTGGTACAGCTTCAAAACTTCAGGTATCTTTGCTCTGGGTACAACCATTTGGAGATGGCACTGATTGCCACGAGCATTTTCCCATTTTCGGCAAAGTACTCCCTCCTGAAGCACCAGACTATCCCATTGCGCCCAATAGCTCTTTGTCGTAACACTCATTGAAGCAATAGCACTCCAGTCTGGCTTAGGGGCATCTGATTCCATCCATTCAAGAATCGGCTTGATGTCGGCGTCTTCTTCTTGTGCAACCTGAAGGGTTTCTTTCCATTCGTCACCGATGTCAGCTTTGAGCATTCTGACGGGCACTGAATCTTTCGACTCATGTCTTGAGCAATGCTTGCAGTCCTCTGAGCATGGCCTTCTTGACAGTGCATCCGCGTTGCCATGAGATTTTCCACTGCGATGCTCCGTGGTGAAGTCAAACTCTTGTAGTTGCTCAATCCATCTTGCCACTTGGCCTTCGGGATCCTTAAACTGTAGTAGCCACTTAAGAGCAGCGTGGTCGGTCCTCAGATGGAATTTTCGCCCGAGCAGGTACTTGCTAAAATGTCGCAATGTCTTCACCACTGCAAGTAACTCTTTTCTGGTCACACAGTAGTTCCTTTCCGGCTTGGACAGGGATTTGCTGAAATACGCAATCACCACTTCTTGGTCTCCTTTCCTTTGTGACAGTACTCCTCCAATGCCGGTGTTGCTGGCGTCAGTGTCCACGATGAACTCGTTCTCTGTGTCCGGGAAGCCAAGAATAGGCGTATTACAAAGTCGCTTCTTTAGCTCTTGAAAAGCTGCGTCGCAATTTTCATCCCAGAGGAAGGGTCGTTTTTCCTCAGTCAGTCTATGCAACGGCTTGGCTATGTCAGCAAAGTTCTTCACGAATCGCCTGTAGTAGGAGCATAAACCCAAGAATGCTCTAACTTCCGTCTTGTCTTTTGGCACAGGCCAATCCTTGACAGCACTGACTTTTCCTGGATCTGTCTGTACGCCAGCTTCGGAAATCACATGTCCCAGGAAATTCACTTGCCTCTTGAAGAAGGAACATTTCTTCGGACTCAGCTTGAGATTGGCTGCGCGAATCTTAGTCAATACTCGTTCCAGGTTTTGCAGATGGTCTTCGAAGGTTTTTCCCACAATTATGATGTCGTCCAAATAGACTAGGCATGCATCTCCAATCAGTCCCGCGAGCACTAACTCCATTAGTCTTTCGAACGTAGCGGGCGCGTTGCACAATCCAAACGGCATCACGTTGAATTGCCACAGGCCTTTTCCCGTCGAAAACGCGGTCTTCTCTTTATCTTTAGGATCTATTTCCACTTGCCAGTATCCGCTCTTCAAGTCCAGCGTAGTGAACCACTTCATGCCTGTCAGTGTATCTAACGTGTCATCAATCCTCGGCAAAGGATAGCTGTCTTTCTTCGTTACGTCGTTGAGTCGTCGATAATCAACGCAGAACCGCATACTGCCATCCTTCTTTTTCACTAGAACCACTGGCGAGCACCACGGACTGGATGAAGGTTCTATCACACCATTGCGTGCCATGTCTTCGATCATTGACTCAACTTCTTTTTCTCGAGCCACTGGTATCCTTCTTGGCCGCTGTCGAATCGGTGACACGCTTCCTGTATTTATTGTGTGCTTCACTAATCCAGTCTTCCCGTTGACAGCATCATCGAGAGCAAATATGTCGGTGTAGCGCTGTAGCATCTTCTTTGCCATCTGGGTCTTTACGGGAATTTCCAATAGCGTTGAAACGTTGTAACTCCCAGCACAGTTATATTTCTTCTTTGGTTGTTCTTGGCATCTGCGCATCCAGTCTACTTCTTCGCATTTACCAATCGAGGTTCCTCCTTTGATGAGTTGTTCTTCGTTACTTGTATTGAGCACACGCACCACAGCGGTATTACTAGTCCTCACTAGAGTCCGGGCCACTAACCATGGTTGATCACCTTCTGGCTGTTCTATTAGCACACATCGTCGTTGATGTCCCAACTTCGGTGGTAATCTAACTGCCACGATGGTTTCCGATCGAGGTGGTAGGGTCGTTCTCTGCAGACAATAGACATTTCCCGATATGGCGCCTTCCATGAAGATTTCCTCTCTTCCACACTTTAAAATTCCTTGGTTGACGTCAATCTCACAATGATGTTCCCGCATGAAGTCAAGACCCAGAATGCAATCGTCAACTATATCTGCCACAATGACTTTGTGTTGGAAAGTTTTCTCACCCAACTTTAACTCCACCAGCTTCTCTCCTCGGACGGATATGTGCTGACCGGTCGCTGTCAGAAGTTGAACGGTTTTGCAGCTTTCGAAGTTCGGAAGAAAGCGCTTAGCCAGTCGGGAACTGATGACAGTGCGAGAAGCTCCTGTATCCAATGTCAGCTTGCAAGAAGTTCCATTGATGGCACCATTGATGATCAAGCTGTTCCCATCGTGAGCTTGTGAGATCAAAATCTTTGGCTTTTCTGGCCCGGATAACACTCGCCATTTTCCGCTTTCTTCAGCGGGTCGTTTATTCCTCCATAGTGAATGCGTTGCCTCGCGATCCTTCCGTTCTTCCAATAGTCGATCGTCCCTGGTTCGGCATGGCTTTGGGCAATTCTGCCATAAATGGCCTCTCTCTTCACAGTTGTAGCATCTTGGGCCAAACCTCGTACGATGTGACGCTTCTTTAACTTCCTTTATGTGTTGAACATCTCTCGCTGGATTTCGTACAGCTTCCACTTCCAAGGCTTGGGCCAAAGCTTCCTTCAGTGTTTTATGATGCCCGAGTTTCACTGCAGCTCTTACTTCAAAGTCTGCTATCCCGTTAGAAAATGCTTCCACCAAATGCTCGTCGTTGGGTAACGGTGCTGACTGATAAGCTTTCCGGAACAGTTTCTCCACTTCGACTGCCCACTGCTGAAGACTTTCGTTGCGGCGTTGCACCCTGTTCTTTAACTGCGCTCTGTACACACGCTCCAGATGTTCATCACCGTAGCGACTCTCCAACATTTCCATTAATTTATCGTAGGTCACTTCCTTGCCCACAGCATCAAGAATACTCAGGGCTTCGTCGCGAAGGCTCATGATGGGGGCGTTCTTGGCTTGGTCCTTGTTCCATCCATTGGTTTGAACGGCAGCGTCAAATTGAATTTTGTAGGCTGACCATGATGATGTCCCGTCGTGAGGCGTTACTTTGATCTTCTGTAAAGCTGGCGAGAAGATTGTTGATGGTGTGGCTCCACTTCCAGTTTTAATGACGTTCAAGGTCTTCCTTACGTCGGCGATTTGTGTTTCCGCTTCGAAGATGCGAGATTCATACTCCTTCATCTTTGTATCGTGCTGGTCCATTTTTTCTTTCATTTCTCTTATTTCCTTTCCCATGGTCGCTTGTAGGCTTGAAAGCAGACCCGCTTGTCCACGATCCAGTTTCTCCTCCAGTTGGCGAGCCTGTTCTTCCAGTTGGCGAGCCTGTTCTTCCAGTTGGCGAGCCTGTTCTTCTCTGTTGTTGCGGGCCTGTTCTTCCAGTAGACGAGCCTGGTCTTCTTTGTTGCGATCGAACATTGACTGTATCATCGACACCATTGCAGCCATATCAAATGCCACAGGAGTGGCTGGTGCTGCAGCAGGTGTCGCAGCAGGTGCCACAGTAGGTGCTGCAGGAAGTGCCGCAGCAGATGCTCCCGGGTTCCCGGAGTCGTAGTTGGTTGCCTCGGACTCGCTGGCTTCCATTAACAGCGAACTGTTTCCGAATCGTCGTGTATCGACCTCCTCTTGGCGGCGCTCCTGCTCCTCTAGTCGGCGCGCTTCCTCCTGTCTGCGCTGGCTCCTTGTGCGAGGTGTCTCGTCGTCGTATGGCGTTACCGGCATTTTCAATTATCCACCCTTCTGACACCAAATGTTACGAGATGGGTTCTTGGATAATCAGTTAAAACGCCGATTGTTCACTTTGCACTTTATTGCACAGAATCACAGTACACACGACACAACTGGTTCGCACAATACTTCACACTGGCACTGATATTCACACAACTAGTCACTTCACAATCACTGGTACCGCACTTGAACACGAGATGTTTTCACTCCGGTATAAACGCGATAACTGTCACAAACGAAAACCTTCGCCCTATTTATATCGGAATAAGGGTTCTCTAGAAATCTGTAGAATATTCGGTGCCATTGTGACTGACAAAGTAAACAAGTGTAAAGTTCGAGAAACCCTATTGTTCCTAATTATTACGAAAGCACCACAAAAAAAATCTAACAAACAACAAACAATAGACGCGACACAAAGGCCGGTGCCGCCTGAGTCATAAAACCATAAATCTCGCGGTTAAGTGTAAACAACTAGCCGTCGTACCGCGCGCGGCCACAGATTAATAAATAGTTACTAACGGCGTGGCCTACTGCGTAACAATATAATAATACTACGTATAGAACGGCCACTCGTTACCCCCCACCCGTTTGAGTGTTCCTCACTTCCACCCCACGTCTACGTACCGCATCGTGCACTCTGTGTGCGGGCTGCACAGGCCGGTGAATTTTCTAATAAAAACTACCTAGACTGTGACAATAGGGAAGACTTGTACTGTGTATGGTTGAATATCAACAAAACAAGAAATTTTAATGTTTTCCTAAGGATAAATAATAGGAACTTATTTTACATTTTTTTTTAACTTCCTCTTGATATTATCTTACAAAAGAAGTACAGTGAAACCTGGATAAGAGAGAGTTGAAGGGACCGCCATCTCATTCTCTCTTATAGAGGTTTTTCACTTATCCAGGTTTCTCACTTATCCAGTTTCAGAAGTGGCTTCTCTCTCTTATAGAGGTTAAAAAATACGTCTAATTTGTTTGTAGCTATCTACGTCCGTGAAGAATGATAAATATGTCGATGAATAGTATATGGGTACTAATTTTTCGGGTTCAACACAACCCGAAAAATTAGTACCCATATAGTTAGAGAATTGAACATAGATGATTAATTATTCATTCTGTAAGGCGCTTTTTAAAATTGGAAAAATTTTAAAAGTCGAATCTTTTTAATATATCCATGTCCTAAGAGCACTGAGACCGTATAGGGTCTTTTGAATTTTATTATTTTATAAAAGTTGGATTCTTATAAATAAAATTCATTGCGTATATTATTTCGAGATTTTCCACTTTTGAACGCATTCAATATCAGTCTTAAGCTTATCACTTAACTATTTTTTTATTTACTCCTAAGGATTTATTTATTGACACCGAACCTTTCTCCTCAATTGATACTTATCAACTGTAGTAAGTTTGACCAATGAAATAGTGTAAACGCTCGTGTGACGTGTGGCTATTCCAAAAGAATGTGATACAAAAATAATGTTAGGTAGATAAAAGAAAAATACAAAATAATTTTGAATAAAGTACTATTTCAATAAATAACATAGTATAAACGCACGCCATTGAGGCCATTCCAAAAAAATGCGATACAACAACAATGTTACTTATTCCCACAAAATACAAAAAAAAGTTTGAATAGAACTCGATCCGAAATCAACGGAAGTTATATAGTTCCACGAAATTTAAGAATGGGTCATAAAGTGCAGATGTTTTATTACCCTCAACTGTCACTTATAGAGGTTCAGACAAGTAGTACTCTCAGTTATAGAGGTCCATGAGGGAAAAACGACTCTCTCTTATAGAGGTTTTGGTCTCTCACTTATAGAGGTATTTGAGGGGTAAAATGACGGGACCTGGCAATTACTCTCACTTATAGAGGTTTCTCACTTATCCAGTTCTCAGTTAGCCAGGTTTGACTGTAGATCGGTTACTTTTTGTTAAAATGCTTCCAAATTAAGTAATTGTTATACTATTTTAAGCACTAGATTAATATTCATTTTTGCAAATTAAGTACGCAACTGTCTCACTCACGCGGCATGACGTCACGATGTGGTGATCGCTGACAGCCATAGACGTTCCGCACACAAATGCACGTGTAACAATCGTGCGTATGTGTGTTGTCTGTGAGTAAGTACTGTGTTAGTGTGCGTAAGACAGCAGATTTTGTATGAAAAATCGCGGAGTGTCCGGGCTGTGGTACTGTATCCTAGGTTAAGAAAAAAAAAAAGTGCCTATCACCAAGTACCAGCACGACTTGATGCTTTACTTGCTCTCAGGGACAGAAGCACAACGTGAAGCAGTATCCTGTACAAATGAGGGGCACTAGGTGAGAATACTTGTTTCCCAAGGACAGAGGCACGACGTGAAGCAGTATTCCGCACCGAGTAAGAGGCACGACGTGAGGCAATACTCGTTCCCCAGGGACAGAGGCACTACGTGAAGCAGTATCCCGATCGATCTGAGTATAACCAAAGAAAACGCAGTTAGAACTATGAAACGTTAAAGATAATATGATATACATAATTGATTATTCACAGACTATTAATCGATATACCGATTTGGACGCCTATCTATTACCTAATATAGATTCTGTTATCACTCAAGTCGCAAAATACAATGTTTTCAGCCAAATAGACCTTAAAACAGAAGGCCAATCCTCCTCTACTGCTGCTGCTGTGCCAGAATGGTCAATAGTCAAGAATATCTTGTCATTGTCTGATGATAATACAAAAGCACTGGTTGAGGAGCAAACATCTTTGCTGAGTCCCGACTTGAAGGCCATAGCAAAGGATGCAATTGCTGGAAAGATGGGCCAGGATTACTTCAATAGTCTCAAGAAGCTGTCAAAGCTGATAGCATATGACGGGCTTAACCCTCTGACTGTGCTCAAGATAATGGCTGAAAAGGCTAAGAAGCACAATGAAGGGACAACTACTTCTGAGGTCTTTTCATTTGAGATGGATGGCATAAAGTTTGAAATAACAAAGAAGGCTTCACTGAACGAGGATGTTGCTATGTTTGTAACAGTCTTCTTGACTAGGGGTAACAACCTCTTCAAAATTCTGAGGACAATTGCAAAGGATGCTAAAACGGCCATTGCAGCAAAGATGGTGACATATGGAGTTAAAAGTGATGACGACGCGGATGCGGCAGCTCGGAAAAGGAAGGAGAGGGTAGTCCTGGCCTCAACAGACATTACCCTTAGCAGAATAGCAGCCACATTCTCGCAGATAACCTTTGCTGTAGCCAAACAGCATGAAATAGAGGGAAAAGCCTCATTGCTGGCCATAGGGGAGTGTTACAAGCTCAGTGGGAAAGATCCTGCCTCCAAGATTCCTTGTGTGCTCCAGCATGGGATGCTAGCGTCATTGCTAAGCAAATCACAGCCAGATGATGAATCATCCCTTAGGGACTTTTGCTACATGTTCAATCTAGAACAGTCGATGACCCTCCAGCCGCCAAACGTTAAGAAAACCATGATTCAGGAACCAATAACAGCCCACATAGAATCCAGCATCGAGTTTGTGCAGGCAGCCATTAATGGTCCCATGAACAGTGACAAGATCAGGCAGGAATTGAGGAAAGGTCTGCTTGAGGGTAATGACTCTCAGCAGGGGCACTGGCATGGATCAAAGCACAAACTTCCCCTTCCTATAAACTGCTAGTATCAGGCCTGGTTGAGCAAGTTGCAAAGGCTAGGGCGGAGAGAGCCTCTCAAGTCCAGACAAGGGGGAGTACTGATTCCTAGGGAGCTATCTACCCCGATGTACAGAGAAAGGTTAATTTTGTTTGGTAGTTGGGTTGTATTGCAAATAACAATTTTCATTTTTATTAAATTAGTTTTTTAGTTGATAATTATAATTACCTTCATTTCATTTACTGCATGTTAGTTTTAGTTTATCTCATTAATCATTTTATCATATATTTAAATTTCCATTTGTATAATCATTCATTTAGTTTGCTTTATTAGACTTAGTACTGTATCCTAGGTTAAGAAAAAAAAAAGTGCCTATCACCAAGTACCAATCCTTAACAAAGAAAAGAAATACACGGCATTCGAAGCCTGTGGAAACCTTTATCAGTTCACAAGGATTCCTTTTGGCGTGACAAACGGGGTCGCTGCGTTCCAAAGGACGCTCAACTTCATCATTAAGACAGAAGGGCTGAAAGGAACCTGTCCCGAGCAAGTAAGAAGCAAGACTTGATGCTTTACTCGCTCCCAGCGACAGAGGCACGGCGTGAAGCCTGTCTCGAGCCAGCAAGAAGCACGACTTGATGCTTTACTTGCTCTCAGGGACAGAAGCACAACGTGAAGCAGTATCCTGTACAAATGAGGGGCACTAGGTGAGAATACTTGTTTCCCAAGGACAGAGGCACGACGTGAAGCAGTATTCCGCACCGAATAAGAGGCACGACGTGAGGCAATACTCGTTCCCCAGGGACAGAGGCACTACGTGAAGCAGTATCCCGATCGATCTGAGTATAACCAAAGAAAACGCAGTTAGAACTATGAAACGTTAAAGATAATATGATATACATAATTGATTATTCACAGACTATTAATCGATATACCGATTTGGACGCCTATCCATTACCTAATATAGATTCTGTTATCACTCAAGTCGCAAAATACAATGTTTTCAGCCAAATAGACCTTAAAACAGAAGGCCAATCCTCCTCTACTGCTGCTGCTGTGCCAGAATGGTCAATAGTCAAGAATATCTTGTCATTGTCTGATGATAATACAAAAGCACTGGTTGAGGAGCAAACATCTTTGCTGAGTCCCGACTTGAAGGCCATAGCAAAGGATGCAATTGCTGGAAAGATGGGCCAGGATTACTTCAATAGTCTCAAGAAGCTGTCAAAGCTGATAGCATATGACGGGTTTAACCCTCTGACTGTGCTCAAGATAATGGCTGAAAAGGCTAAGAAGCACAATGAAGGGACAACTACTTCTGAGGTCTTTTCATTTGAGATGGATGGCATAAAGTTTGAAATAACAAAGAAGGCTTCACTGAACGAGGATGTTGCTATGTTTGTAACAGTCTTCTTGACTAGGGGTAACAACCTCTTCAAAATTCTGAGGACAATTGCAAAGGATGCTAAAACGGCCATTGCAGCAAAGATGGTGACATATGGAGTTAAAAGTGATGACGACGCGGATGCGGCAGCTCGGAAAAGGAAGGAGAGGGTAGTCCTGGCCTCAACAGACATTACCCTTAGCAGAATAGCAGCCACATTCCCGCAGATAACCTTGGCTGTAGCCAAACAGCATGAAATAGAGGGAAAAGCCTCATTGCTGGCCATAGGGGAGTGTTACAAGCTCAGTGGGAAAGATCCTGCCTCCAAGATTCCTTGTGTGCTCCAGCATGGGATGCTAGCGTCATTGCTAAGCAAATCACAGCCAGATGATGAACCATCCCTTAGGGACTTTTGCTACATGTTCAATCTAGAACAGTCGATGACCCTCCAGCCGCCAAACGTTAAGAAAACCATGATTCAGGAACCAATAACAGCCCACATAGAATCCAGCATCAAGTTTGTGCAGGCAGCCATTAATGGTCCCATGAACAGTGACAAGATCAGGCAGGAATTGAGGAAAGGTCTGCTTGAGGGTAATGACAAAGACTTGATCAATGACTGGATCTCAGCAGGGGCACTGGCATGGATCAAAGCACAAACTTCCCCTTCCTATAACCTGCTAGTATCAGGCCTGGTTGAGCAAGTTGCAAAGGCTGACTGCTTTCAATACTTGTGCGACAAATGACATTGGGAAAAGTTGGCGTCGTGCGAAAAATGTATGGAGAAACTGAAAGATTTGCGGACTCGCACCAAATTGCTATATTTAGAAGAACTCATTAAAGTATTCTATTGTGTGTTAAAACTATTGTTCTATGTGCGATGCCAGCTGAAATACACAACAAAAGGCCAATTGAAAGATATATTATGTTTAAAGAGATCATAACCTTAAAACAAAACACCGATGTAGCTACAATCAGAAAAAAAGATATTCGATAAAATAAGTTTTAATGGAATTTTATTTCCAAAAATCTACGGAATCGTTCAGCGGACTTCGACAAAAGTACTATATTCTGAAAGCTCATTTCAAGGAGCACAATAGTTGCCTGAAACGTTATAGTCCAATAGCGATGCCTGCCAAGATATTAGCTGGAGTATGATAATATGCACTTGGCTTGGCTTAACTTGGGCAAAATAGTACTGGATTTGGGATAATTTTGGCGTCGCGTGATAAGTAACTGAAAAACGGCTCAATTCACAGCAATATAGTAACAGGCCTTTGGGAGGGATTATTTGGCCTAAAATCATCCTATTTATTAAAAAAAACATTTGACTTAACTCGAACAGAAATGGAGTTATACGATGTAACAAAACCAAAATTAACTTGTATATTACATTGGATCCGGTCATTTCCCAGAATAAAAAGTAGTTTCATTTGATAGGTCTAAATACTATTATCTTTTGCAAGAACCACTTTCACCTTACTACGCCGTGGGCCATGATATTGAAAGAAAAGTTATTTTTTTTAATTCAATTATTATAATTCTACGGATCCCTTTAGCGGACTTCGACCAAAGTATTATATTCTGAAAGCTCATTTCAACAAGCACAATAGTTGCCTGAAACGCTTTAGTCCAGTAGCGATGCCTGCCAAGATATTAGCCGGAGTATGATAATATGCACTTGGCTTGGCTTAACTTGGGCAAAATAGTACTGGATATGGGGTGATTTTGGCGTCAGGGGGCCGTTCAAGTATTACGTAAGCAGATTTATTACAATTATTTGGCGTCGTGTGTTAACTGAATAACGGCTCAATTCACAGCAATATACTCGTACCTAGTAACAGGCCTTTGGAAGACCGGCCTAAAACCATCCTATATATTAAAAAACATTTGACTTAACTCGAATAGAAACTTGAGTTATTTGATGTAACAAAACCAAAATTAACTTGTATATTACTTTGGATCCGGTCAGTTCTCAGAATAAAAAGTAATGACATTTGATAGGTCTATTAAATACCTACTATTATATTTTGCTACAACCACTTTCGCCTCACTACGTCGTAGGCCAGGATATTGAGAGAAATGTTATTTTTTTAAATTCAATTGTTATAATTCACGGAACCCTTTAGCGGACTTCGACCAAAGTATTATATTCTGAAAGTTCATTTCAATGAGCACAATAGTTGCCTGAAACGCTTTAGTCCAATAGCGATGCCTGCCAAGATATTAGCTGGATTAAGATAATATGCACTTGGCTTGGCTTAACTTTGGCGAAATAGTACTGAATTTAGGGTAATTTTGGCGTCGTGTGATATATATGGAACAACTTATTTCATAGCAAAAAACACATACTCCTCGATGTGTGCCATGTAATATAGATTCGTAGCCTATTCCATTTTGGTCTAGAAACCTATTTGATGCGACTTTCGCGAAGAAACCTAGTTGTATTTGAAAATAAATTCCATAATACATGTCAAAATGTTTAATACTTATTCCTTTGTTTTTGCGTTTTAAAAAGCGATAATATTACTGAAGTAAGCATTTAAACAGACAATAAATCATTGATGCGATAGAAATTGAGAAAACGAAACAAGTGTACTATCATAATACCTATATATTTTTTTCAGTTTTCTCAAGGAGATCGTGTTTGTAGAAATGGCTTCGTGCGTTCTGAATGATATGAACGGAGGCGATTCAATTCGATTAAACGTACAATCAACGACGTCTATTCAAAGCTCAGTAACATTTCAAGATCAAGGAATTCAAACTACCAGCTCTCAAATGATAGATACGAGTATGTCTAGGTATAAAAGAGCGCCGTACAATACGCATTCTTGCTTGATCCCATCATGCCAAAATAGAAATCTTGCAAGAAACAATGTTGATATAAGAGCCACAATTTTAAAAGAAAAATCATGTTCCACGCGGAGCAAGAATATGCTCAGAACACTCTACAAGTTTCCATATGGCATGACATCGAGACTTCAACTCGAACTCCTTTGAGCCAATTTTCACCAGCTCATGTAAAAGATATGACCGACATTCTTAGAACTCATAAGGTATTTTTAGATTTTGATGAAATTTTTAATGAGAAATGAAATATTACATTACTTTATAGGTTTTTCAAAATCTCAATTCATGGACATTTTCGCAAGCACCCCTAGCATTTACCGGCGGTTTAAAAAAAAGCTGGTACCGCTCTCGCAACAGTGCTGACAAAATTACATACGGGTGATTCTAATGAAAGATTATGTAAGTAGTATCTTCAATTTGACAAGAAAAACTTTTGAGAATACGATGAAACCACAGAATAGGCCCTATTACACATGAAACTAGTTCGAAATTATTTAATGGCTGAGTTTGTTTGGCACTTAGGTTTTGACCACATGACAAGATATATGGAAGAGGTTATTTCTCGATGTTTGGCGATTCCAAATGCTCTGTTTGGCAACCAAGCAGAATCATTAACAGAAAGAAGAGCCATTGTCATCCTAGATGGTACTTACATCTATTTACAAAAAAGTAGCAATTAAGAAAAACCTACAGTTTACATAAGTATCGGCATTTAGTCAAACCATTTTTGATAGTATGTCCTGATGGGCATATTGATGTCCACGGCTTATACGAGGCCACATCGGATGCAACAATATTGTCTGAAATAATGAATAGCGAGGACGATCCATTTCATAGGTATTTTAAAACAAACGACTCGCTTATTCTAAGATAGAGGTTTACGTACCTAACTGCATTTATGACGTGGAGTCTTGTGGGTATCTTCCATTCATGCCAATTTCAAAAAATTTAAATGAATTGCAGTTAACTACACAACAAGCAAATGACTCTCGAAAAATAACTATGTGCCGTTGGATAGTAGAGGCGATAAACGGAAAGCTCAATTATCAATTTCGCCATCTACGGTCTCAAACTTTTAATACAGCTGCGACGCACCTACTTATGAGTACCAAAATCAAAATTGCCGCGGTCTTATTAAATGCGTTTGGAGCACATTTAAAAGACCATAAGCTTGTTCAACAAATAATAAGGTGTACCTATACCATTCAGAACTGGTAACGTAAATCGGTTAAGTGAATGTGTCATCAATACAAATCTTAATAGAAGTAGAATAAATTTTGTATCAATAAATGCCCAAACGTCGGAAATAGATCAATTCCCTGAATTAACTGCTAATGACTTAGTGATGAACAGTCTACCTGTTGCTACCAAATCAAATAAGCTCGAAGCTATTACGGAGAGTATTTAAAAAATGGAACTTACACAATCGAATTGTGCAAGGACACTGAAATGGAGGATTTTAGGGAACGAACCTCGATTGTACCCACAGATCCATGGATGTTACGAAGAAAAATTCAGTCACGTCATGTAAACAGGCGTATTTATTACGCTTTCATTTTGATCGAAAGAAACGTAATGTTAGGGCATTACTGCACATGTGTCGTGGGTAAACGCACTTTAGGCTGCTGCGCTCACGTAATGAGTATTATTTGGTACTTAGGATGGGGAAGGTACCAACAAAACATCACTCCTCCTGCCCAATTCTTGGATAACATTTTAGAAAATTGAGCTGATGTTCGACACGTTTTCATCTCAAGTACTCAGATACTAAAACGATCTCTTTGAAGAAAGGCATGAAACAGGTTGACGTAATATCGTATTTCCGAATCCTCATCATGGTTCACACTACGAAAGAAAAAGCTGACCTATTAGCCCATCTCTTTGCAGATTATTCACGGATTTAGACCATGCCTGATGTTCGCATCAATCAGAAAAAGGTTCACATAGAAATATAAAATCTTGACGTGAATAAAGCCAGTGGCCCAGATGGTATTCCTGCTCTATTGCTAAAAAAAATGTACACCTGAGTTTTCTCCTATATTTACTCGTGTCTTTCGTCTATCTTTGAGGACTGCCGAACTGCCGGACTGTAGTTCCAGACTGTTGGAATAAAGCAACTGTGCAACCAGTTCCTAAAAATGGGTATTCGTGCCCATCCAAACCACTATCGTCCTATTTCTGTAACTTCTGTTATATGTAAGACCATGGAGCGCGTGCTAAATAGGAAACTCTAAGACAATCTTCTCCGCAGCGGCGGTCAATATGGGTTCCGTCGCAAAAGATCCCTATCTTGTGTACCTATGCCATTCACATTCTTGGAGACGCCATTGAAAAGTACGGCGAAGTCTTTAGACATTTCAAAGGCTTTTGATAGGGTTTGACACGATGGTTTTAATATTAAGCTCTCATCTTACGGCTTAACCCCTGTTTTGTGCGTTTGGATTGGTGATATTTTGAAGAAATGATCCATTCGTATCATAATCGATGGGTGGTCATATAATCTATTGGATATTAAAGCTGGCGTTCCTCAGGGTACCGTACTCTTTGCCACGTTATTCCTGCTACACATCAATGTCATGCTTGTACCCGGAATTATCGGGTATGCTAAGGACAGTACGATTGTGGAGAGATGATTATAAAGCCAGTCCTCCCCAGTTTCCGCCAGTCGGTCGGAAATAGAAGCTTTGCGTAAGGCCCTAGTTGTAAGAGTGAACTAGAATTTTTTTATAGTAGTATGCTATTTTGTCTAGGGATAATATATGGGGAGCTCAGGTTTTGCACATAGGGAGACATAACAAAACAAGACATTCCTTCAGGACCCGGAATTAAATATTAATGGAAGTTCCTAAGCTTAAAATTCTATATTTTATCCACATTAAAATAGTTCACGGTCTTGCCGATTCACTAATTTTTTTTCATTATTTATGTTTTAGCTATGTGCCATTTCATTAGATAAGATAAATTGTATGTTTTTATTTTTCATTTTACTTGCAAAGCAGGAATATGAGTCTCATAAATTATAGCAAAAAATAGTGAGCATGAATTCAACCAAAATGCACAAAAAAGCAAAAATATTTATAAAAGCAACAAGAAACATATGGCCACACCAATATGAACGCATAACATAAAAACATCAAACAAACCAGGATTTCGATGAGGAATAATAAAACCACATTGCAGAAAACGCACTTTCCCCAACATGAGTCAGGCTTTTTATGTATAGAATTCATTTATTGTTCTCGAGATAAGCCTCGTGTTTCAGTCTAATATTCCTTGAATTGAAATTGTTGTTTTCTGAACAAAAGACATTCCTTCAGGACCCGGAATTAAATATTAATGGTTTAAGTTTTAAGCTTAAAATTCATTCTTACTGTAACATTTTAACTAATGCTTTCCTAATATGAACCTTCTAAATATATGAAAACAGGATAACAGAGTTCATTTTCGTACCAACCACCAGAATAACTTATGAATGGTTGTTTTTATTTTTTTTAGTATTGAAATTTGTGACCTGAAGTTAAATCTTTGACTGGAGAATGATGTCAGAATAACCAAAATAATCAGCAGAAATTGCGACAAGAACCAAAACATCCAAACATATTTATTGCTACCACATCGTGCACGCATCAATAAATTTTTATCCGTACTCGTAATAGCTTTTTCTTTCACAATTGACACATGAATACAACGGATTTAATATCCGATACTTTTATCCACAATAAAATATTTCACGGTCTTGCCGATTCACTAATTTAAATGTTTTTTTTTATAATTTATATTTTAGCTATGTGCCATTTCATTAGAAAAGATAAAATATATTGTCAGCAGAAAATAGCCCGAGAAGTGTTCAGCGGAATCGTAACAAAATGCCCAAAAACACAACAAAACAGACAAGCAGCACCATCATGCATCAACAATTTATCAGCAAATCAAGTCTTTTCACCACAAATTTCGATTTCCCCGTGAACTACTGAACTTATTATTAACGTAACCATTATGTGTTTGAAATCTATCGTTACTTGAAAGTATGGATAAAGGACATCAGTCATCAATCATCAGCAGCAAATAACATTCTCGGCACAATTGAAAGATGTCCAGAACCACTGCAATCTTCTCAAATGAGCCAGTCCAGCTCCATTACCCCTTGAAGATCACAGAAAAAGTTATGAAGGACGTTTCCAGACGTTTTTCCGACCCGAGACCAAAGAATGGTATCAGAAAACCAGTAACCGCTACGCCACATAACAATATTTATACTGAATATATCTAACTCGTAACTAAACTATCTACCTGAAAATGTTCTATTCTTAAACATATACAATTAACTAGCTGTTTTATGACCTGAACTAAAATCTAGACTGGGGAGTGAGCAATCAACAGAATAACCAAAATATTCAGCAGAAGTAGCGGCAAGAAGCAAAATAACCAAACATATTTTTACTAAATACCACATCACGCATGCATCAACCAATTTTTATCATTAACAATCACTTTTTTGTCATTAATAGCTTTTACTTTTCCCTACGTTTTTAAATACACAACCAACCAACACCAACAGAAACAATAGGCTAGCTGTTTTATCGTTAATTCCACATAACTGCCCAAATAAACATTAGTGTTGCGTAGGTATACATTTTTGTTCAGTTTGTCTAATCTGTAGCAATGTTTTGACAATATGATATGTAGCTATTTTGTCTAGAGATAATATGGGGAGCTCCCGGTTTCGCACATAGGGAGATGTGTGAAATCTATATATATATAAAGCATAGGGAGACCGGAGCCCGCTCAAGGCAGCTTCTACTCTTAAGCATCCTCACAAAGTCGCAGTAACCAAGTAGTATATCAAATTGGATCATCAACAAGAAGAAACAAAAATAATCAAAATATTGAGAACCATTGTAACAAATACATAAAGCCAAACAGAAATATTAAGGACATCCAAGAGTATTCGGTAGTACTACACTGTGCATCAATAAATAAACAATAAGTGTTGACGAGGGATTCGATGTTTGTATCCACATTTTAAATAGGTAGTTTAACGTCTTGCCCAATTACTGCCTACTTTAGTTTTTTTTATATACCTATTTTTTATTTATGCAATCTGTAATTTCTTGCGTTAAGATAGAAATATTGATAGCAGAAAATAACCCAAAAAGTGTTCAGCCGAATCATAACAAAATGCCCCAAAACACACAACACAGACAAGCAGTACCATCAAGCAACTAATAATTTATCAGCGAATCAATGAGAATTAAGCCTTTCCACCACAGATTTCGATTTACCCGTAAACTGCTGAAATCACTATTTTGTTTTCTGTAGCGATTTCTTGAGAATATGGAGACACATGGTCGGTTAAACATGACCATAATTTATAGAACGATTGTAAAAAGAGCCCATAAGCAAATAGCAAAACAAGAATTATAAATTAACAGCACACATCATGAATCAGCATTAGGTATATAGTACGACACAATACATTAGCAATATTATAATAATTATTATGGTTATAAACCAACAGCAAAATTAGGTAAGAATGTACGTACATTTTTGAAACTATTATGCCAGTCAAGTTATTTCAATTAGTATCCATAATTGCTTGTAAAGTAATAATTTTGCACAGATCTAAACCATGATACATATTTAGTAAATATTATGCAGTATATCAAAAAAAACCAGGCAATTATATAACTTGTTTCTGGTATCATACCGAAAATACGGAGCCAAATTATAACACAGTGCCCATATACAAACAGAACAACAATATTTAGCAGTAACATCATGCAATAATTTATCAATTGATGAACAAAATCAAGTACATATCTTCAGAATAATATATTATTATGTAATATCGTTAGTGTTAATTCTCTTACGATTTCTTGAGATAGATCTATAGAAAGGGATTATAATCAGCAGATAATGACCAAAATATCCAGCAGAAATTCCAACGAAATGCCCATAAAACAACAGTTCAAGATTTGTAGCAGAACATCAAGACAAATAAAGTGCCACGAGTTGAATGACAAGACTGAGAAATATCATTACATCCTTGACAATGACTTGATAAAGCTATCAGTTTTTCCTTCATGATCTTTTGTATGACCTTCGTGTGTTCCATAGACTTACTACTTGTGTCTTGCAAAGCAGGAAATTATAGCAAAAAATAGTGAGCAAGAATTCAACCAAAATGCACAAACAAAGCAAAAAATATTTATAAAAGCAACAAGAAACATATAGCCACACCAATATGAACCCATAGCATAAAAACATCAAGCAAGCCAGGTTTTGATGAGGAATAAAACCACGTTGTAGAAAACGCACTATCCTCAACATGAGTCAAGCTTTTCCATGTATAGAATTCATTTATTGTTCTCAAAATAAGCCTCGTGTTTCAGTCTGATTTTCCTTGGATTGAAATTGTTGTTTTCTATACAGATTCCACTTGTAGTTATTTGTTTATTGGCTATTATAGACATCGAAGGGGATGCAAGTAGTTCGCTGGGAATCTTGATTAATGTTGGTGAGGTACGTGCGCACGCTACGGTGTAAGTTGTTCTGGTTACCGCCGCATCCAGAACAAAGGCGCTTTTTGCAACTCCTGCAACAAAGAACATTACATATATATATCATCAGTTCACCAAAGGTTAGTAAGTTGTAGGCCGAATCATACAAATTGAGGGATGTGACGTTAGCTATTAGCTGCGCGAAACCCAACCAACGCGCAGCTTTATGTGAGCTTCAGTCAGGATTGGATATTGCGCAGCTTGTAGCTAACTTCACATCCGCCGACTTGTATGATTCAGGTGTCTGTCAGCGATCATAAACGTTAAGCAACATTCGGCACAATCAATCTTCAGATACTGACTGCAAGTGGCACAACTAAGCGCTACCGTAGCTCTGATGATACGTTAAATTGTACACCCCAATGGTTTTGTTAACTGTTTAGCTATGTCAGAGGTCTTCAGGCGGCTTAAAAACTGACACCAGGGCTACACGAACTTACTTACCAAAGGTTAAGGCCTTAGATAGACAGACGTCATTATGCTTGTCCTAAGCGTTATACAGGGTATTTCGGATAGAGTATATTGCCGAATCAAAATTCTTGGCGGCTGTGATGTTAGCAGCGACAAGCTGCGAATAACCCAATCCTCGCGCAGCTGTTAGGTGAGCTTCAGTCAGGATTGGGTTATCCGCAGCCGCCCAGAAGTTTGATTCTACCTATAAATCTGCTATTGTTTCTCGTATTCTAGGTTGGTCCCATAATAAAACTAGTTCATGAATAATACTTAGGTAAATAGGATTACGACATTTCATTAATAAGACATGTACTTGTATGGCTAAAATTGTTGTAGATGAGCTCAGCTACCAACCCTTTATAACTTTGTATCTACTTAACAGCTTCTAAGAAATCGGATTATCACTTCATTTTTATTTAAATATGTTTGTGATATTTTTTTTATTATATTTTGTTGGTGTAAAATCATTTGGGTATTACATTGATTCTTAAAAATATATCAAATACCAATAGAACAGTATTATTATTTTCAACTAGCTGACCCCGTGAACTTCAAAATACCTTCATTTGTCCAATTATGTATGCGTGCTTCATCTTCGATCACAACGTTGCTTGCCATCAGGCGAGTTGGTGGTCAAGCGCAGACTTGTTCGCGATTAAAAAAAAAATATTGACGCTTAGCGCGACCGACGACCAGATACGGAAACTTTAACATATATGAAGATTTTGTGTAGGAAATTTATATTTTTTTTTCAGGGCAATTTTCTTATTTCTATCTTTCATTTAATAAGAACCTTGTTCTGGCAATAACAAGCACAATAAAAAAGAATTAGCGAAATCGGTCCAGTCGTTCAAGCGACCAAGCGGTATGTGACCAAGGGAAATAGGGGCTCATTTTTAGGGTTCCGTACCCAAAGGGTAAAAACGGGACCCTATTACTAAGACTTCGATGTCCGTCTGTCACTGTGCTGTATCTCATGAACCATGTTAGCTAGGCAGCTGAAATTTTCACAGATGATGTAATTCTGGTGCCTCTATAACAACAAATACTAAAAAGAAAATAAAATAAATATTTAAGGGGCTCCCATACAACAAACCTGTTTTTTTAGACGTTTTTTGCTCTATTTTAATAAAGATAACAGGTAGATGCTTGAAATTTTCACAGAATATTGAGTTTTATATTCACTTCAAAAATAAATAATAAAATTGAAATAAAATAAATATTTAATGGGGGCTCCCATACAGTACGGAACCCTTCGTGCGCGAGTCCGACTCGTACTAGGCCGATATTATTATATACATACATACTAGATAAGAATACAACTATTGTTTTACAAAACGGTACTATTTTACAAGCTTTTACCTGTTTACTTTTAAGAAGAGTATGTACCTAATCAAAGTGTAGATAAATCATTGTTAAACTTACTTTCCGAATGAGTCCCAAGCTTAAATGGTAGAAGTGCCCATAACAAGAACCATAGTCGAATGTCAAGGAGCAAGAGAATGGTATCTCAGCTGAAACAAAAAAAAGCATTCTAACTATAAATTGGAAAAAACTAAATCAGAATGAGAAAGATCATTATAATTTTTGTAAATGAAACTATTGTCATAGATATCAGGTTTATCTTGATTTTTTTTTTAGAAAACTTTTTTTTAGGAAAGCTATGGCTTAACACTTATAATAATTATATTAGCTGACCCGGTGAACTTCACATCGCCTTCATCTCCCAAATTCGGTCTATTCTAATTTCGATGGCGTTTAGCGCCACCTAGGGCCAAATATGGCAACTTCATGTGTGAGAACATTTTGTATGGGAAAATTAAAATGATGTTTTTATCATTTTCAAATTTTTACTTTCTTAAGAACCTTCTCCTGTCAATAACAAATACAATAAAAACAGAATTAGCGAAATCAGTCCAGCCGTTCATGAGTGATGGTAAATAATGATTCATTTTAGATAGATGACTTCTGAAGATGCTCACGCTGAGTAAAGAGACACATCGGTAGAGGATCATCAGAGACCTTCAGGTGGCCTAAAAACTCTGACACCAGGGCTAGCCACCCGGCCTATACGAACTTACTTAATAAAGGATCAAAATGTTGAATGAATAAACTCAATAAGCTCGATCACAGAGGCGCCAGCGTAAATTTAATAGCAACGTAAAAAGCGTTCTCTCTATCGAATGCCTAAAGCGAAAAAGAAACAGAACTATGCTATTTAGCTAATATAATTACGATGGTGCCTCTGTATTCGGGCTTAATGTTAGATGAGTTGTTAGTGGCACCAACATAAAATAGTGCAAGCAAAGCATAGCTAAGAGGAGAAATCACAACTAGAAAAGAGAACTCTTAACTGTAGCCAATTTAATAAAAACTCAATTAGGTTTTTGAAAGCTGACTGGAATACATGAATAGGCCAAATTATAAAAGTTGGCGGATGTGAAGTTAGCTACAAGTTTTGCTTTATCCAATCAACATGCAGCTTTATAAACCTATACTGTGCAGCTTATAGCTAACTTTAGCTACCTACCTACCTACTTGTATGATTCAGCCTATATACTATAAGCTTTATTTTAGTAAATCTGTCTGTAGAAGGTAGCTTTTAAGGTAAGGTAACTTACATGGCGGAGCAGTATTCTTAAGGAAGCAGTAATCGAAGCAATCTTTCTCAGTTCATGGCCCAGTATCAGGATGCAAAAAGCAG
Organism: Hypomecis atomaria; assembly: GCA_964007245.1. Classification (NCBI taxonomy): domain Eukaryota; kingdom Metazoa; phylum Arthropoda; class Insecta; order Lepidoptera; family Geometridae; genus Hypomecis; species Hypomecis atomaria. The sequence goes on from OZ023280.1 coordinate 14,942,394, forward strand.
GTCTTGTGTCGAGCTGGAACAAATAAGAATACATTTTAGCATATACACAGACATTGTGACCACAACTTGTAAGAATGTACAAGATGCCAGTTTTAAAAAAAAAAATCCACCTTTCACATGCTGCCTCACAAGAGCAGGATTTTATAATATTAGACAGACATGGAAAACTGGCTAGTATATGCACCACAAAATAATTCTTTCAACGTGTTAGAATGAGACATTTATGGAGAAGTATTGTATATAGGTATCTGTCAGTTTTTCACAATTCAACAAAACTCTTTTTATGGTCATATACTAAGCTAGCTGGCATAGTTCTAGACTTGTGTTTGCCTAGTTTTTTTATACAAATATCTCAAAACAATCTTTTTGACTGTCTCTCAAATGTATAGGTAGGTATACCTCGGAGTGTATTTTAACACATCCATACAAATCGTTTTCATCGGCATAGGAGGATTGGTTCTCATTATATCATACTTATAATGAGTTTTTTTTTTTGTATTTGAATGCAATAGTTCCCGCAAAGAATGCTAGTTTAAAAGCAACAGTGAATTTCATTAGGTATTTACACCGATAAATTTATTGTAGAGTAGGTATGTCACATGCTATGTGCACATTTGTCTTAGAATATCGACTCAAGTTTACTTTTGAGATTATGTTGTTATCAAATTGAATATTACGAAGTGCTATAAACTTGTATGATACTTATATCGATAAGAAACGGTACGTAGATACGTACGATGGTACGTAGGTAATGAATATGTACAAATGCCTGCCTTCAATTTTACTACCTACCTAAGCATATAAGAGACGTTATTATTTTTAGATCATAATTAAGATGAGTATGGTCATTAATTACCTAGGGCATTGCGATTAAATGCTTCAGTAACTGATAATAACAACCAAAATGGGTTTAATTCAACGAGTTTTATTACCTATTCATTTTTGACGATAGGTACGCGTGTTCCTGAAATTGTTGATAGGATAGGAACTATTATTGTAATTAGATTAGTAAGTAGGTATCACAATTGTAAAATCTGATTAGCAAAACACAACTTAAAAAATACAAGTACCTAATCGAAAACATTTTGAAGTTTTTTACTTCAGCCATGTTTATACAGAACAATACGTGTGGTAGGTACAATTGCAATAAAGACGTTTTACTAGGATCATGCATAAGATTGTATTAAAACTTTACCTGCTTAGTTGAGTACACGTAAATACTCGCTTCTGTTTTCTGTCTTCAGCCATTTTTTACAATTAGGTAATAAAACAATGTTTGTAGGCCTCTTGCGAACCTGTTCAAAATGGCGGCGGCGTAAGAAAAGGAAGGGAAGGGAAGCGCCCGGCGCCGGCCGGCCAGTGTGACCATCTTAAAAATGGCTAATCTCCCGTAGAGACTCGTAGAGTAAGCTAAAAATCAGCCATTTGCCATTGCTTCTTAACGCCAAAAATATGATTATACGGAATGGAAGAAATACCTACAGTATAGCAAATTCAATGGAAATTCTTTAATAAGAAAACTGTTTTACAAATTTTACATACAGACTGGTATACCTATGCTTTTAGCATAGTGCAAAGACTTTCAAAGACATACTAGTATCTCTTTAGTTTGTGAAACAGACGTCAAAACTCATAATCTTTATACTACGGAAATAAGTGATATTTTTTTTTTTTAAATCTGCTGTTAAAATACCTACCATGCCATACACAATGTACCAAACATAGGGTAGTTTGGCTCTTGGTTTAGTTCTAATCTTTGTTGTTGTCATCTGTTTTTCTTGTGTTTTGTTTTCTTCAAATAAATATCTATCCATCTATCTAATATTCTCTCACTCCCGACAAAATTTATGAAAAAGCTGATTTTCCGTAGCAAAAAAAAAATGTCCTGTATATTTGCCTCCATCTTAATTTTTCGTTTAAAGTACATTGTTTATGAAAGCAGTTGTTAAAAAAGTTTCAGTTTTAAAACATTGTGAGTTGTATAAACAATCTTTGAAATCTGTCATTCTAGCTTTCAATTAGTTTTACCTGTCCCGTTGTCTGTCTGTCGGTCTGTAATCAAATCTTCCAAATTAAATTTGATCCACTTCCCAGTTTCTGATTGAGCTGTTTTTGATACATGTGTAAATTGCGTGACAATGCAATACTATGATGACATAATATATGCTTATCTGATGATGGAGCTGGAAGGTGGCCAAAGGAACTTTGCAATGTAACGATACAACCTCATAGAGTTTGGGCCCACTGGCGTGTTTCGGACAAGAAATTACCGTGTTTTGAGGCATTTGAGAAATTGCCGTGGTCAAAGAGAGTGTTAAAAATGTTCTCCTTTAATGAATTAGACGCACTGTAGCCCCAAATAATGCTCCAGTGAAAGTAAAAACAAATTAAAAAAAAAAAGACGTGTGGCACTCGGGGACTGCCGCGGTAAAGCTATTGCATAATTTTACAATACGTCTAATCGCACACAACGCCGTGTCGAAGACTGCCGAACTAAAACGACGTTAGACGATGCACGGCCTTCAAGCCACATCTCCTTGCCCGTCGGAGTGGGGAGCGTGAGGTTTTTTCGTTACGGAATTTCTGGATTCGGTCCCCGCGCTCAAGGCTAAAATATTTTCAAAACTCGATAACTTATCAGGGAGTGAACCTAAAGAGTCGGTCCGATAGTACAAAATGTACAAATTAATATTTACTAATAAGCTATTTCTTAATAAGTTATTCAAAAGCTCTAATGAAAAAAAATGAATTTCTTGTCTCGTTATCTACCTAGCTTACTTTGGAGCCCCGAGAGTCGGGAGGCTCTAAACGATGTGACTTTACTAGTCGCGTTTCACTCCGTGAGGTGCGACGTCGAAGCCCATTTGGATCGCGGAGATCGGTGCGGTCGGTTTAACGCGTGCATCACGGCTCCGAAGGTCTGAATTTACCTCAGTTCGATGTCGGGGCTCGGAATAGTCTGTAGACGACTTACGTCACCCAGGATTGGACCTATGGTATAAACGCTCAAAACAATATGTACTACATACAAATTTTGACGTGACAACGTCTTATAAATTGGTTTGCCGGGTGACACTTCAAGAAACTGCGTTACGCTCCGCTCACACTTCATGCGCTCACAATGAATCTCATTCGTCTCAAAGTCGTTGTCACGTAAAACTTTCGCCCGTATACCGACTTTACAGGCAATCAATTTTTTTTTAAACCCCTGTTCCAACATTGCACTTTTGCCCTAAAATAGGGCGAAATCCCTAAAAGTGGAAACACTGTAGAAACAACATGGCGCTTGGTGTGACCAGTGCTTGTTTCACAAATATACCGCTTTTTAATAGTACTACAGTCATCGTTTGCTGTAAAGACTGCAAATCTTGATGAGTTCACTGGAAACTTTCAAACAACTTGTAAAAATCATTATCTCTCTAAATAAGTAGTCAATTGCTGTATCATTGTTTTTTTTCGTTATTACATGTCAATGCGTAATATGATTATATAATATTATGTATGTTTATGTTGTATGTAGTTGTAGTACAACATTGTGTGTTAAATATAGTAGGTATGTAGTTATGTTTATTATATTTTTTAGTAGGTAAGTATTACTCTATTGTACTGTAGTCCCGTAAAATATTTTATGATCATTCCGTTCCATGCATGGATTACTTACCTGGAAGAAATCGAGACAAGTATTTTCTGTGTTACTGTTCGCTTTATATTTTTTGTGTACAATAAAGTGTTATCTTACTTAGTTATTACAGTTTAGAAGATTACTTTGATGACAAAAACAAAATGAATAAAACCTAATATTCATATGGACAATACACTTTGATTACATAATTATATAACTCAGATATATTTAAAGCATGTTATGTTAACGTATGTTGTGTGGTATTTTTTAAGCTTAATTTAAGGATACATTTTCTTAGATATTAAGTCATTACATACTTATGTTTGCAACACCCTAACAGGGTATGTTCCTAGCTATTAAGATTGCTTTGTACATAATGCAAGAAATAAATAAATACTAAATCTATGTTTTTGTGTTGACCTAATTTTTAATGACATTTAGAGCGGTAAAAATTAAAAATGTCTTCAAGGATTAACCTATGAGCCATAAAAGTTGAAATTCGTGTTATACTTATTACTTAGTTTATCTTTCGTAATGCTTTTTAATCAAAGAGTTCTGCATAGTTTCAGAAATATACCTTCGATGATTAACTATGTGTATTTGGGCAACACTGGATGCGGAACTGGTAAACGGGACGGAAGTGTTTGTTGCAGAAACAGATAGCGGAAGTAGTGAAGGAGGATGTAAGTGTTTTTATTATTTATTTTTACTGAAATGGATAATAAGTTTTTAAGGCTGATATTCTCAGTCAGCGCGGAATTCAGTTTTTTATAGTTTTTTTTCTATTTTACAGTTACTCTATTTTCTATTTATATCTAAACTAGGTAGGTATACTGGCTTGAATAAGGAAGATCGTAAAAATATAAGCCCCAACGACATTAATAAAACTTTTATTGTTGATTAGCCCAGGATTTATTTCGATGAGGAATAAAATCACGACGCAGAAAACCCACTATCCTCAACATGAGTCAAGCTTTTTCATGTAGGTACCTATTTTCATTTAATTTTCTCAAAATAAGCCTCGTGTTTTACACAGTCTGATTTTCCTTGGATTGAAATTGTTGTTTTCTATAGAGATTCTACTTGTCGTTTGTTTATTGGATACTATTGACATCGAAGGGGATGCAAGTAGTTCGCTGGCTATGGTAAATCTTGATTAGAGTGTTATTTGGAGGTGTGAGGCACGTGCGCACGCACTCGCTCCGTGTTTCGAAGTTGTTCTGGTTGCCGCCGCATCCAGAATAAAGCCGCTTTTTGCAACTCCTGCAACAAACACGCAACAAACAATCATCACTATCACTACCATAGTATAAAACATCCCGCTGTCTGTCCCCATGTACCTATGCTTATATCTTTAAAACTACACAACGGATTTTGATGCAGTTTTTTTAATAGATAGAGACATAGAGTGATTCAAGAGGAAGTTTTATATGTATAATACACCTGTGCGAAGCTGGGGCGGGTCGCTAATTACATATACATATATCATCAATTCACCAACGGTTAATAATGTATAGTAGGTATAGGCCGAACAATACAAGTCGAGGGATGTGAAGTTAGCTACAAGCTGCGTGAAACCCAAGCAACGCGCATCTTTATGTGAGCTTCAATCAGGATTGTATACCTATTGCGCAGCTTGTAGCTAACTTTAATCCGCCGACTTGTATTTATATTTGCGTGAGCCTATAAATTGGGATGGTGTGTGTGCAGGCTACGTGGACACTTTCAGTGTAACTCGTGATCATTGACTCCAGTTCATCTGGGTTCCTAGTTCCTACATTCTCTTACTGACTTTGGTGGTATTTTCACAACCTCGAGTGAGGTTTTTAGGCATGACATTAATCTGACCATTTTGCTCTCTTGGTGTTGTACTTGCGTGTAGTGACTGCGGCTTTATATATTCAAGGGTCTTTTCTAGACGCAAGGTTAACGTTATTGCATTGTGGTCTGATGTTGTGAGATTCCTGTCTACCTGCCAGCCCTCTATTTTCCCCAGAAGGAAGTGGCAAGCTGCACGTGGTAACATCTACTATACTTGTGCAGAGTTTGCCTCTTCTGACGACTTCGAAGGTTGGTGTGTCACCTATGTTGAGTATGTGTAGGCCCATCTCGTCGAAGAAAGAGTGGACGGCTTCTCCTCTGCTATTCTCCGATGTACGCCCCCACCAATGGAACCAGGCATTAACGTCACGAGCTACTATCAAGTTTTTGGACGCTAGTTTTTCGCTAAAGGCCTTTATCCTGTTTAGGTACGGACCACCATGCTTTTCCCTCCAAGCGCAAAACAGCTGCTTCAGTTTCAGAACAAGCTTGGGGTCATAAATTACCTCCAGCCTGTCACCAAAAACAATTACTGCTGCTTTTACTGGCTTTTACCTACCCACACTGCACTGAATTACGCGGGTTCCGGGGTACTGCTTCATAACGCCCTTGTTGCCTACGTATGGTTCTTGGACTAGGGCGATTGAAACTTCTTTCCTTTCTTCTGAACATTCTTTCCTTTGCAACTTTCAGGAGTTCGTCTGTTGCAGTTTGTGACCGATGTAGGTTAGCTTGAATGAAGGTCAAACCCAGTTTCACCGTTACTCTTTGGGAGACAGCTATGTGCCTCTGGGGTGCCATGCATGTGCTCAGCAATACGAAATACGGATCGCGCTATATCGTCCCATTTCACTCTTTCAGGACTCACTGCTGAACACATTGTGGGTTTAGTCCTTATTGGAGCTATTGGGATGTGCGAGTACGCAATACCTGCATCTTGGTACAGGCCTTCTTTTTTGGCCTTGCATTGGGACCAAGAGTGAGATCTTCTGCAACGGCTGCAGAGCTCATCCATTTCCCGGCAGATCGCTTTTTTGTGTCCACTGCACTGAAGCAATGCAACAAGCTTATAAGCTTTCATTAAATTTCACCTGTTTACTTTTTAAAACAGTATGTAATGAAAGTCATCATAATGAAGCAAAAGCACAGACTCTGGAGTCTGTGGAGTGTAACAAACTGCGTTTTTAATAATATCGACTTTACTCCCCATCGGCCATCATTCCTCCGAAATACATACCCTGCCTACTGCCATTTCAACGTACTAATCCGCTGGGCTATGTCGTTAACTTTGATTCATCTGCTAATCTCCTCATTCCTGATTCGATCTCGCAGCGAGACTCCGAGTATAGCCCTCTCCATAGAGCGTCCGTCCATAGCATAATGACAGTGTAGATAAATAATTGTTAAACTTACTTTCCGAATGAGTCCCAAGCCCAGCGGTAGAAAGTCCCAAAACACGTACCATAGTCGAATGATAATGAGCAAAAGAATGGTATCTCAGGCTCAGCTGAAACAAAAAAAAAACATTCTATTAAAAATCGGAAAAAGAAAATCTTAAATAGGGCAGAATGAGAAAGATCGTAAAAATGTTGTAAAATTTTATTGGGTTTTATTTTTGTAAATGAAACTAGCTTCATAGTTGTCAGGTTTTTCTTGGATATTTTTTTTTTAAACCTACCTACTCAATAGTACATTATGGTACAAGTGTGTAATGTTGGTGATTACCGCCATATACAGTACTCTTTGATTACCGCTAAGGCGCCATTGAGACCCTAGTAGTAGGCGAGGGTCTTAAGAGAGCCGAGGAGAATCATCAATTACACACGTGTAGCATAGCATACGACGTTTTTCAACACACTTGTGAATAAAATAACACTAAAAAAACATTTTCTTCAAAATTAGTACTTGTAGACATTTTAATTATATAAATAACTGTAATTTCTACAGTGAAAACGAGCTGTGAAAAATATTTCGAAATGGCGGGAAAAATTTAAAAAAAAGTTTTCTTATGCGCGCACAATGGCTTTCGGCCATATACTAAAATAATGAGGTTTCTTTTTGCTTTTCGCGGATAGCGATTTAGCCATGTACAAAATGGGGAATTTCAAGTTTTTTTATTGATTAGGTACAGAGAAAACAATAAAAGTTATATTTGAGTAAAAGTTTTATTAATTTAACACGTACACGTTGAAATTATCTATTTAAATACGAAGTTGAATGAAATGAGCAAGCAATAGGTACATTAATTTATTTGTACCTACTATTGAACACGATTTTGTTTGTATCGAAAGTTTTTGACGTGACAACGTCTTATAAATTGGTTTGCCGGGTGACACTTCAAGAAACTGCGTTACGCTCCCCGCTCACACTTCATGCGCTCTCATTCGTCTCAAAGTCGTTGTCACGTAAAACTTTCGCCCGTATACCGTATACCGACTTTACAGGCAACCAATTTTTTTTTTAAGAACAAAGCAACTCAACCAATAAAAAACCTCTGTTCCTATGAAAAAAAAAGAGTTCACTTGTGAATAATGGCAAGGAAAAAGTCACAGTTAACAGGTGTCATTATGTGCCTAAATGCGGTGATATTAGAGTCACTTTATGAGCAAGTGTGTTGAAAAAGAAAGTTATGGCTTAACACTTATAATAAAATGACTAGCTGACCCGGTAAACTTTATGTCACCTTCATCTCATTAATTTGGTCGATTCTAATTTCGATGGCGATTATCGCCATTCGCCACCAATGCCCAGATACGACAACTTTTCTCCTGACAATAACAAATACAACAAAAACGGAATAGACTGGGACTGAGTTGCCTTCGTCCGTGGGTAGGAACCCTTTTATTATTTTATCCCCCACACGTGGTCCTGGGTGGTGCTAACCAGGCAACAACCATACTGGTGGTAGGCTTTAGCCGTGGCGAGAGATCACCCACCAGACTAAGTCGCGCCGCCAAGCGACTCTCGTGAGCTCGTGTTCCGGCGCGAAGTCTGGTGACGTCATTCAGGAAGTTGGGTCGGAACAGTAGCGTCGTCTGGTGGATGAATACGGTGCACACGTTGATTACCGCATCGGCCGACCAGTCTGACGTGTCGTATCTATCCTACCCAGGGTATTCCCTGGAGCATCTTTTCAAACCACGTGCGGGTGTATGCGTTTACGCCCGAGATGACATTTGCTTTCTGCGCCTTCGAAGGTTTGAAGACCCCTCTTTTTCAGTGCTCTGGGCTCTGGCGGACACTGGCATAGAAAAAATTGTCTATGCCTGTGTATACCGATCGCATAGCGGGGACCAGCGGGCTTAGCATAAGGACCATAAAACTATACTATCGACGTGTCAGAACGTGACAGAGTTATGATGAAGCATATATCTGTCACCTTTGCACACGACGATAAACTCTTGTCGTGGTCTTGTATGCTAAGCACACTGGAGACGACTAGACTCACTGATTACCTCGGTGAGGCGGCGGATGCTGCTCAGCTCAGCTACCCTTCGGCCCAATTAGTGATCCTGGGGGACTTTAACGGTCACCATAAGGAGTGGCTTCACCCATACCTGGACACTAACCATGCTGGGCTTGAAACGCGCAAGCTGGCGTTGACGCTAGATCTTACCCAGCTGGTTCAAGGCGCAACCCGGGTACCTGATGTTGACTCGCATACGGCCTACTGCTTGGACCTTCTGCTAACAACCGATCCAGACCGATATTCAGTGGCGATTTCCTCTCCGTTAGGTACATCTGATCACTGTCTGGTGAAATCTGTATCCGTCTACTCCCCTTCAGACCCCAGCCCAAAAGGGTCACGGCGGGTGTGGCGGTACAAGTTAGCGGATTGGGATGGGATGCGGTGTTTCTTTGCGTCTTACCCTTGGCAGCCTGTGTGCTTCTCTTCTGATGATCCTTCTACGTGCGTGGATGCCGTGACAGATGTGCTTCGTACCGCCATGGAATACTTCATCCCATTTTCGGACGTGCCTTTGTCTAGCAAAGCTCGGCCCTGGTTTGGGCCTGATTGTGGACGCGCCGAAGCGCAAAAGCATCAGGCATACCTGGCTTGGGTCGATGCTCGAAACCGTAAGGCGAAGGACATACATCTGAGGAAGAAGGAATACAATAGGGCTGCTAAGTCCTGCAAAAAGGTTATGCGGAGGGCTCGCTTTGAGCATATTAGTCGAATAGGGAACAGGCTTGCTTCATACCCTGCGGGTAGTAAGGCTTTCTGGTCCTTAGCTAAATCGGTCGAAGCGAACTTCTGCCGCCCCTCACTGCCTCCGTTGCTGAAACCCAATGGTTCGCTGGCTCATACCGCGGTTGAGAAGGCAAATTTATTTGCATCTCAATTTGCGGAGTCTTCGCGTCTGGACCCCGGTAGTGCGAGACCTCCAACTTTGCCAAACTGTGGCACCTCAATGAGTGAAATACATATCCGGCAAAAGGAGGTTCTCAAAGTTCTCCGCAGTCTAGATGTGAACAAGGCCAGTGGCCCTGATGGTATTCCAGCTATTGTACTAAGGACTTGTGCGCCTGAGTTGTCGCCTGTGCTGACTCGCCTCTTTCGCCTCTCTCTGAAGACAGGTCAAGTGCCCAAATCTTGGAAGCTTGCTAACGTGCAGCCTGTACCTAAAAAAGGTAGCCGTGCCGACCCTGCCAATTACAGACCGATTTCGATCACGTCCATACTTTGCAAGAGTATGGAACGTGTTCGTAACAATAGGCTCCTGGCGTACCTGGAAGCGAATGACCTACTCAGTGACCGTCAGTACGGCTTCCGCCGAAACCGGTCTACTGGGGACCTTCTGGCGTACGCCACACACATATGGAGTGAGGTCATCGAGAAACACGGAGAGGCGCTGGCTGTCTCCTTGGATATCTCCAAAGCATTTGACAGGGTCTGGCATGAGAGTCTTATTGGCAAGCTTCCTTCTTACGGCCTACCTGCTGATTTCTGCGCTTGGATATCTGATTTCTTGAGGAATCGGTCGATACGAGTAGTTGTAGATGGCTGTTCGTCTGACCAAATGGCTATCAATGCCGGTGTTCCTCAGGGGTCAGTGCTCTCTGCGACGCTCTTCCTAGTGCATATTAACGACTTGCTAAAGCCCGGTATCTTTGGGTACGCAGACGACAGTACAGTCGTGGAGAGCTACACATCCGATGCAAGAACGAGCGGGCCACAGATCGAGTCACTCAGAAAGGCTATGGTCGAACGGCTCAACTTGAGTCTGGAGGCGGTATATGACTGGGGTGCTGCTAACCTGGTCAAGTTCAATGCCACGAAAACTCAAGGCTGTTTGTTTTCGGCCAAAAAGAGGCCCTTCCAATTGTCTCCTGCTTTCTGTGGTGTATCCGTTCCGGTAACTGACAGCTTGGAACTATTAGGCGTTACGCTATCATCGACTCTCAACTTTGGCTCTTATATAGAGTCAAAAGCGCAATTAGCCTCAAAAAAACTCGGTGTTCTCTCTAAGGTGAGACGGTATTTCACACCTGAGCAACTGCTTAGTCTTTATAAAGCGCAAGTCAGGTCTTGCATGGAATACTGCTCTCACCTTTGGGGTGGCTCTGCCAAATACCAGCCGGAGGCTTTAGAGTCCATTGAAAGGCGAGCCAGGAGGCTGATAGGCAACGAAACTTTGACTGAGTCGAAGCTGCAGAGTCTCGAGCATCGACGTTGCGTAGCGTGTTTATCAGCCTTCTATCGGATACACTTCGGTGAGTGCGCCCAGGAGTTGCACAATCTGGTCCCACCTGCCCCTTTCTTCTATCGTACGGCTAGACAGACGCGACCAAAGCGCCACCCTTTTATGGTGGACATCCCACGCATTAGAACCAAGCGTTTCGAGTCCACATTCCTCATACGAACTGCCAGAATGTGGAACGCTTTGCCTGGGTCTGTCTTCCCGCTAGAGTACAATGTAGGTGTCTTCAAATCCCGAGTAAATAGGTATCTTCTAGGTAAGCGTGTTACATCCTAGACCGCATATCTGCTTAACATCAGGTAGTGTGTAGTCAAACGCAAACCTATTCGAAATAAAAAAAAAAAAAAAGGCTAGTTGACAATATTTTTTTGATATTCTCTTGTTACAGCTAAACAGAGCCGATTAACGAAAACAAAATATAAAATTAACTAAGAAATAAAGAAGTTACAATGCAATTACAAGCATATTTTATTTTCTTGCTTGACAAGGAGCGCTCTATGACAGGCTACTTCACTGCCCGTAACCCGTAAGTGTCATACTTTCGCCCTATTATGTTATGCTTTGCGAGAAAGAGACAAGGCATCCCCTCTTTATCACTACCAAAATCTTTACAAGCTTATAGGTATCTCTGAAAACTGGATTAGCCAATTTTATATATTTTTTCATATTTTTCATCACAATTAATTGCAGAATTCACTAATACTAACACATGCTGTGACCAAGGAAATAACGATTCATTTTAGATAGACAACGTCAGAAGACATCAATAAGGACACATCAATAAAGGATTATAATGTTGAATGTATAAAATCAAAGTTAGACGAGTTATTAATGGCACCAACATAAAATAGTGCAAGCAAAACATAGCTAAGAGGAGAAATCACAACTAGAAAAGAGAACTCTAACTGTAGCCAATTTCATAGAGACTTAATTTTCTTGAATCAAGATTTTTGAAAAATGACCGGAATACCCACATGAATGAGCTGAATCATACACATCATGGCGGATGTAATGTTACGCAATAACCAATTGTTAGTTTGTAGCTAACTTCCCATCTGCCGACTTGTATGATTCGGCCTATATCCTATAAGCTTTTATTTAGTAAATCTGTCGAGGAATACTTTACTTTACTTTATTTATTTATGCAAGATATACCTACATACAATATAATTAGTACTTAGCGTATTAGGACTAATAATACTTATTGCTAAATGTTGTATATAATGAATAGAAGGTTTACTTACGTGGCGGAGCGGTATTGTTAAGGAAGCAGTAATCAAAGCAATCTTTTTCAGTTTCAAATTTATTCCCGTTGCCTTGACATCCTCCCCAGAAGAACCGGTAGCATTTCTTCTGCTTCACATCATAGTACCATTGCATAATATCAGCACGGCAAGGTCCAGTATCAGGACGCAAAAAGCAAGTCTTATGTCGGGCTGCAACAAATAAGAACACTTTTAGCACAATATACATAGGCAATGTGACCACAACCTATATCAATGTACAAAGTACTCTTTTTTTTTTTGTTTTTTTTTCGGGCATTCGTGCCTTCATTAACTACAACATAACTACACTACTACTACCTACGTAAAAAGCATTGGATCATCCACAGACCTTTGAAAGTCTAATCCAAATGCTCAAGCCAACTGCCAGTTGGCAGCGTGCCCAGCTTGCTGGCTGCATTGCCACGCTGAATGGCAATGCTTATCACAAGGTACTGAAGGAATGACAATGTACCTACTTATCAGTTTTAAAATGTTAAATTTTTACATAACTACTGCCTCGCAAGAGCAAGATTTTATAATAATAGAAGACATGGAGAACTGGAATAGTTCTAGACTTGGGTTTGACCAGTTTTTTAGTAGAAAATATCTCAGATAAACTCAATACAATCTTTTTGACTATCCCTCAAATGTGCATACCTACCTCGGAGTGTATTTGCCACATCCATGCACATAGTTTTAGTCGGCTTTGGAGCATTGGTTCTCTTTATATCATATTTGTAATGAGATTTTTTGTTGTGTCTGACTTCAATAGTTCCCGCAAAGAATGCTAGTATCAAACCAACAGTGAATTTCATTACTTCTAGAGTGATGAATTTTTTGTATATTTAATAATGTTACATTCTATTTGCACATGTCTAAGAATATCGAGTCAAGTTAACTTTGAGAATATAATGTTGGCACCAAATTGAATATTACTATAAACTTTTATGATAGGTACATAAATCGATAAGAAATAAAATCGAAATTTCGTTAATGGATTATGTACAAGTTCCTGCCTTCAAGCATGTAAGAGAACTCATTATTTTTCATACTACCTGCTCAAAAATTACCCATTATATGTCAGAGAATCTCAACGTAAAACGAGTCATTATTATGTTAACACAATCTCGAGGGCTATGGCAGGCTTTGATCGAAGATGGCAGGCAAGTCAATAATGTTGTATGAAACTCCTACCTAACGGTTGGACTCGCACATGAAGGGTTCCGTACCCTATGGGAGCCCCTCGGCGAAAAAAATCACGTTTGTTGTATGGGAGCCCCTCTTAAATAATTATATTATTCTATTTTTAGTATTTGTTGTTATAGCGGCAATCGAAATACATCACCTGTGAACATTTCAACTCTCTAGCTATTACGGTTTATGAGATACAGCCTGGTGACAGACAGACGGACAGACTGGCAGACGGACAGCGGAGTCTTAGTAGTAGGGTCCCGTTTTTACCCTTTGGGTATGGAACCCTGTAAAGCATATAGTTACCCGTTAAAAAACATTATAGCCAAATTTTAAAATAGTAATGTAAAATTATATAACATTAAGAATATTACTGATATTTTCTGATTTGACTGTCAATATTTTCATATTGGGTAAAATGATAAATACTCGTATGATGAATGGCTTAAAATGATAACCACCCTCTATTTGACCCGCGTTGTCTTATTACTTGCTTAAAATAATAATATCCCGCGGTTTAGCCCGCGTTGTCGTATTACTGGCATAAAATGATAATAGCCCGCAGTTTGGCCTGCGTTGTCTTAGTACTTATTTGAGATTGTATTTTTTAGCCCGCGCTTTGCCCGCATTACTTAGTAGGTACTTGTTTAAAATTATAATGGCCGCAGTTTGGTCCGCGCCATTTTAGCACCTATTTGATTACTACTTGATGAATTTTCTTGACTTGGGATAATATGTAATATAGCCCGCGTTATCTTAGTACTTATTTGAGATGGTATTTTGCAGCCAGCGCTTTGGCCCGCATGGTCTTAGTACTTGTTTAAGATGGTGTTTTGTAGTTCGCGCTTTGCCCTGCATTGTCTTAGTATTTGCATGAAATGATGGCCCGCTCCGTTTTAGTACCTACTTGCTTAAGATATGTAATAGCCCGCAGTTTTGACTGTGAATGAAATCTATTCATTTTCAACAATGCATGAAACAAAGTTTATTGTTTTTCATTCGTTCCTGAGGGAATCATCAATATTTTTCGGGATCATGCTAATCCATATGCTAATCCATGTTGTTACTTACTCCTGTACCTAATTTAAAATGAATTCAATCAATGTCAATTGCGCCGTTACTGTAGACCATTTGTCAGTCAGTCACTCACGCCGAAGCCTTTTATTAATGTAGATAAACAACCTTACAGGGTATACCCCGATACTATTAGGTACAGGTTTTATTTGGTTCTACACTTATAAGTACATTTTACTGAAATTGGTCTGATTATCGGTTTATGAAAACTTATAATAATATAAAAAAGGCACAGGCACACATCGATTCGATCGATTTTGTACGTAAATTGCAATGGTTGAAGTTGGTTGTGCTACTTTTGGCGAAAAATAATCATATCAATCGATGATGATAATATCTGGCAAGATCCAAACCAAATATAAGTATCAAATCGGTCAACAGCGTGCCGAGATGTCAGCTTATTCAGTTTTGTTTAAAAAATGTGCTGTGAAATTGAAACTTAGATAAACATCCAGTATAGGCCGAATCATAAAAGTTGGCGGATGTGAAGGTAGCTACAGCCTGCGCTGAAACCCAATCAACGCGCAGCTGTATCTTAATCAGTCAGGATTGGACATTGCGCAGCTTATGTAGCTATATAACTTCACATCGGCTGACTTATGATTCGGCCTATATCCTATAAGCTTTTATTTAGTAAATTTGTCCAGGAAGAGAAGGTAACTTACGTGGCGGAGCGGTATTGTTAAGGAAGCAGTAATCAAAGCAATCTTGTTCAGTTTCAAATGGTTTCAATTCCCGTTGCTTTGACATCCTCCCCAGAAGAACCTGATATGTTCATTTGTACCTGAACCTGAAGCTCTATTAATTACACTAAAGTGTAATTATGCATTTTTAAACACAGATTTATTCGAAAATCTACAGGGTTATCTGCTTACCTATCCTGTACTAAGCCGGAAGAGGGTGATTAAGACCATCATTATGAACGAATTTTACTATGGGGCCAACCCGCAATTCGAGAGAAAAAAAGCAGCTGTTCAATATTGTTACCTATTCACTTTTGCAACTCGAAATCGACAAAATGTATGAAATAGCTGATTTAGAACAGTAATAATCACCTGACTCACCTCCGAACAGTAGGTAGACCTTTCTACGGAACTCTACGGAGATAACCCCGTAGAGTTGCGAAGTCTACTGTTCTTAGAACTACCAGTGTATTTTTTTATACGAGATGTCTACTTGGCCTGTACTAAGCCGATACGGTGTGCTTACTGCTTAACACTACCATTACTATGAATAATATAATTGTTTTTAATTTTTTTGATTATTTTAATTACCTAGGGTTTCTAATTTGTGTAAATTATTTTATGTAAGTTCAATATTGTAACTAGTAATTTGGTGAATAAGAACGTAAATTTGCACCTACCTATTATAATTAAAGTACGAGTATGTTATCGAAAATCTTTGTAAAAAAGACGATTCTAAGCGCATTTCTATATGTCTAAAGAATAAAGCAAATTTTGATTTTGATTACTATGAATTACTTTTGTAGAGTTTTCTACATAGGTACTTTTTACCGATCCCGAGTTGCGATTTCACACATGGGTCAGCTATTTTTTTTTCGAACTCTGGGTTGGCCACAATCATGGTAAAAGCACAGACGTATTCATATATGTCTGTGGGTAAGTAAAAGTTTAATTCATAATGATGATAATCACCCCCTTTCGTTTGTAGGTAAGTAGGCTAGACGACAAAATATATAATTAGTGCGTGTGCGTCAGTTAGATTATCAAAATACAATATTATGTATCAGACACGTATTTTTTCTTTTCTCAATTAAACAAATAATAAAAGATTTTTTCGCCATAAATTGCATAACCGACTTCCACCGTTTACAGAATCAACGAACTATTGGTACAGAATTCGAATACCTACCACAAATCGATGTGTCAACCATGTAGTAATTTTTACATTATTGTTGATTTTTCAAAAACGGCTCAGTCGATATCGATAAAATTTTAATGGGACCACTTCGAAAGTATACCGCTTCGAAATGAAAAAAGTATTTTTAAATCGGTTCACAATTAACGTTTTAAATAGGTAATAATCAACATGAGCCAGATGAGGCGCTTATCCTTCCTATTTTCTAAGTCTAAGCAGGAGCGCTAGTAGGTAGGTAGTAGGCTAGTAGGTAAATATAGGTCGACCTGAAAGAGCTCAGCAGACCAACTCTTGGGGTTACCGATGAACATGTCAGACGCAGCCAAGTATTAAGTAACTAATTATAATTTGCAATTGAAATGCTAGTCAAATTCATCTTAAATGACGCAACTCCATCTGTTTATCTTTTTTTATGTAGAAGCTTATGGCGAATAATGCATAGCGGGTGGGGTGAAGAGCGCCGCGGCGCGCCGGTGGCCGGTGGCCGACGGGCCTAGAGTCGCAAGCCCGGTGCCCGACGTGCCCACGTCGCGGCTGCGGCGCGGCGCGGTCGGCGCGGGCGCTGCGCTGCGCTTTTTCCCCGCGGCTGGCGATGGCGCGCGCGCAGCCGAGGAGTGCGGCGCGGTGCGGGCGGCGGCATCGCACCGGGATTTTATCCTTATTGTATTTTATTCTGTTCTTAGCCTTCTGTCCTGGCGAACGCCCCGCCGACCTATCCCTTTGTGAACCACCGTTTTGTTCCAACAAAGCCTGTTCGTTACTTGTACCGTAATATGCCAATATGATAGCACGAAGCTATTCACTCTTTCGTCGGACGAACGACGGATTATATTGTTTAGTGAAAAAGTGCCCTTAATAAAATCGACTATTCTCAATTTATAATACTATACCTACAACGAGTACGGTGTTAGATTTATCATCACTATGTATTTTATTGAGGTCGTGATTTGTTTGTTCATTTTCAACTTTATTTATTTTGCCAATGGAGCTGCACCAGATCTGAAGGTAAAAATTATTTTTTTGGTTTTATATTCACATAGGTCTTTGTGATATATTTATTATTACAAGTATTGTGTAAGCTGTATGGCGTTACCCATGATGTCCAGTGTACCCAAATTCAATATAAAATTTATTTTCTCTACCTACGTACCTACTCACAATTATTATTCGATCACTATGTACGTACGTAGGTATAGTACCTATACTTACTTACTTTCCTATCTAGTAAATTTCATAAAGAACAGTCGAGTCATTTAATCGAGGAATGATAACAGAGTTGCTTCACATTATTTATAAATTAGTATTATGTATTTACCTACACCTATTAACTTAATAGTTTTATTATTGCTAAATACACTTAGGTATATGATGTAGGTATATTACCTTTACTACAGCCTACCTATTATGCTTTATTCGTTCATTGCATTTCTCGTCTACTATGCTCGACAAATTGTAAGTATGTACGTTTCTATTTTTTTCCTATAATTTTATACCTATTGGTTCATGATTAAACGGTTGTTTTTCGAAGCTCAAAAACTATTGGAATAGGTTCCTATACCTACTTGTTATATGTGCAAATCTAATCTCAGCGTCGTTTCATGTCGAACATTAATACCTAACTAAACAAATGGTTATTTATTTGACTTTTATTGCTGGTGCTTCTATTTATAGGTATGCGTAGGTATATAAATGTTATTAAACATGTCCAGAAAAGTTAATTGGATCATGTTTTTGTTTCATTGTTGGAGTCATGTTTGCTGCCAAATAGTGTATCTAATACACTTATGCGAATTTTTGTTTTTAATCGGCTTCGGAAAAGTGTGTTCTCAATTCGACTAAGTTTTTTACCGATTTTAAAAATGAGCCTACCTACTATGTATATATATTTTTATGTTTAACCATCGACACGTTCGCCAATTGTGAACCGTAAGTATAAAAAACCTTTTTTATTTCGAAAGGGTATTTTCCCGAAGTGGTCACATTTGAATCATATCGAAATTGGCTGAGCCGTTTTTGAAAAATCAACAGTAATGTAAATATCACATCTTCATGGATGACACATCGATTTATGCAAACTATTCGAATTCTGTTTTCACGGTGGAAGTCGGCTTTGCCATTTTTGGTGAAAAATATTATTTATTGTACCTATGCTACGCGATTACTCCGCCAATTATGAATCGATTTCGGCGATTCTTTTTACAAGATTTTTTGTTTGGTAGATCATACTTTACAGGTGGTCCCATTTAAATTTTATCAAAATCGGCTGAGTCGCTTTCATCAATATGGAAGAAAAAATGCCAAGTCGATGGTCGTTTTACAAAAATCGGTTTAGAAGTTTTTGAGAAAAACTATAAGTTTGAACAAACATCCTCTCACTCCAAACGCAAATATACCGTCTCCGTTCCGACGTGGGTAAAAATCAACAATAATGTAAAAATTACTACATAGGTAGATGATACCCACATCGATTCGTGCAAACTATGTATTCGAATTCTGTAGGTACATGGTTGAAGTCTGAAGTGAATTATTTCCTGATTTAATGAATTTATAACAATGTTACCAGACTAATATCGTAGTAAGTATAAATTGTAAAGTTAAATAAGCAAAAAAATATGGCCTGGATATTCTAAATAATATATACACATTTTAATGTCGTATATTATATATCGTATTTATCGTAGATATAATATCTACTTACATATAGGCAATTTTCGGTTATAAGCGCGTTTTGCCGTAATGGGGAAACCCGAATCAGAATGAAGAAGAGATAGAGGAAAATTCTTATTAATATTACAAATCCGAAAGTATGTTTGTTGGTTAGTTACTCTTTCACGCAGCAACAGAGTAAGGGATAGACTTGACATATGCAAAGACTGTTTGTATTGAACCAATCATGCTACACACGATCCGAATTTTCGGTTAGCTCTAAGCTCGAGCCGTCTTAAATCGGACTGTCCTCAGAGGGTTTTAACTGTTCAGTTCAAACGACTATGTGTGTGCCCAACTTTTACGTTTTTTGGCAGCCTAAGGCAGCGAAACAATCAGATAATTTTTTTTTCTTTCTTTTCTAAATTAAATCTAATTTTTTTTGCAATTTATTTATTGCTCATTAATCGTCGATTGAGATTCATAACGACAGGTTTAGCTTGAATTATAAAACTTAAAAATAAATAAATTACCTATGGCCGCAACTATCACGTAATTTGTTATTCTTCAGTTAAGCTACACTTTACCTTCAGCTGATTTTTGTCTTTATTTATGGTAAATCATCATCATCATAACTTAAGAGCAAGGCTCTTGTCGGTGGAGCAACTTCCACGTCTTGCGATCTTCATTAGATTGTCATGTCGTATAAAGTGGTCAAACATCTTTCCTCTTCGGTTTTCGATTACCTACTTTCTTTCTTATAATGATAAGATAGCTTCCTTTTTTATTTGACAATGTTTAGCATTTCTTGGATTGATTTCTTTTCTGTCCGGCTGATTTTTTCCATCCTTCTCCAACACCACATCTAGAATGCCCCAAGGTTTCTATCATTCTGAGTTCGTGTGCACGTTTCACTGGCGTAAAGTGCGATTTTCCACATTATGTAGGTTTTAATCCATTTTTTTCTTATGTGTTTAGAGATTTTGATTAAATAATAATCGGCCAAGTACGAGTCGGACTCGCGCACGGAGGGTTCCGTAGGTACTGTATGGGAGCCCCCCTTAAATATTTATTTTATTATTTATTATTGAAGTGAATATAAAACTAAATATTCTGTGAAAATTTCAAGCATCTACCTGTTACCATTATTAAGATAGAGCGAAAAACGTCTACAAAATCAGGTTTGTTGTATGGGAGCCCCCCTTAAATATTTATTTTCTTTTCTTTTCTTTTTCTTTTGTTATCATAGCGGCAACAGAAATACATCATCTGTGAAAATTTCAGCTGCCTAGCTATCATGGTTCATGAGATACAACCCGGTGACAGACAGACAGACAGACGGACAGACGGACATTGAAGTCTTAGTAATAGGGTCCCGTTTTTCCCATTGGGTACGGAACCCTAAAAAGGTGTTTTTTTTTTGTTGTTGAATGCTTGCTTGGCTATTTGTACTTTTATATCTGCACGGGTAGCACGGCAAAGGGCGAAAACCATTTTATTCACTTTTAATGTCAGTGGTCATTGTCAATCCATACTATATTTCCTCTTCGATCGAGGGGATATAATGGTGGAAAGACCATCGTTATCGTTACTGATGGTGCTTCTTAAATATTTAAATAATTTAACCTATTCTATTCTTTAATTTGATGGGATTATTGGGTGTGGTATCCCTTGTTATGGTCATTGTTTTGGTTTTGTTAACACTGTTAATGAGTCCTATTTCTCTAAAAGCTTGGTCCTTGAATATTATAAGTTTTTGTAGTTGTTCTTGGCTTTCTGCTAGTGCTGCGATATTATCTGAATAGAAAAAATAAAAAAGTTATTATTTCCGTTGCAATTGACACCTCCGTTTTCTGACTCTGTTATATTTCTTGTGGCTTTTCCGATTAAATTGTTTAATAATGTTGGTGAAAGGAGACATCCTTGCCTTACTCCTTGTTTTTTTCGATATTTTTATTACATTTCCTATTTCTATTACTCTGTTTCTTGACTGTTGTATATTATTCTTCTGTATCTGTAGTCTATTCCCATATCCTTCTGTGGTCATTAGGTATTTGTATCCAGTTGATTTTATCGAAAGCTTTTCAAGATTCAAGATTTATGAAAGTTTGCGTGTTTCTAGGCCAAGGTAAAATGTTAGAATAATGGTAGATATACGTGGGTAAATAAATTATAATCTCGGTTTTTGGTGCTCTTTAATTTTTTATAAGTACTTTCTATTCAGCAGTTTGCCGAAACTCTCAATGACCAAATGAGGAAATCCTAAGATAATGATACATATTTTGTTAAATATTATTGCACTAGGACCGTGAATATGTCTTCACTAATCACTTTTTATAAACCAAAGTCGCCTTTTATTGTGTTTGTCTAACAGACAAACTTATCCGCGTAAACCTTCTAAACTTCACAACAGAGTGCATAGGTAGTCAAAATTCGAGAAAAGCTTAAATAGGCTTACTCGTAGGTATAGCTACGTGTGTAATGCAATACTCAATCATTTATTGCAACATTAATATTTACATGTGGTTTTTAAGTTCTAAATAGTCATACAAATGACCCTTCGAGGGTATGGCAATTTTATTTTTTGTATTGGAACAGTGGAGTGTAATTCACTCATAGCCGGGCGAAGCCGGGACGGGCAGACAAAAACATTGTAATATTTCAATGAAAACTGGTCTTTTCTTCATCCGTTTTTGCTTGCAAAGCAACGCTGCGGCAGGTCTGAATTAAACTTCTTGAAGTAGGACTTAAGTTTCATGTAAGTATGTATTATTAAATATACCTCGCAGTCAAGTCAAAAACCTTAAACAGGAAGTACACATATTTGCAACTGGTTTCTGTTAGACGTTTCTTATAAGACAAAATATTTGCCATAAAAAATGCAACTTAGATTCTACGACTGATTAAGTTTGAAAATAAATATAGAATATAAAACTTTTATTATTAAAGTTATAGGAACATGATTATCTAATGATTACATCCTAAGGACACAGTGTAAAACGTATAAGAGATTGTACCTAGATGGATCGAAAAAATGCTGTCTTAAAGAAGATACCTATGTCCAACTCTGGATCATAAGGGCTGAAATGATGGGTCACATTAATAGTTCATTAATAATAGCCATGAAAAAAACCGTTGCGTTGTTTCGAACAACGTCTTAAACGTTTTATTTCACTATTTCAAAATGAAACTCTGAAAAGTTGTATAGGCCGAATGATACTTATTGGTGTCCGTAAATACGAAGCGAGTCGTTTTATAGGAGCAAATGTCAGCAACGACGAGGAGCGGGGATTTGTGCAGTTTTTCGGCAACTTCACAGACACGATTAAGATTGATTCAACCTTTACGTAATGTGTACGAAGACTTGTGTGCAAAGTGTTTACTAATTATAGAATCAAACATCTTGGCAGCTGTGATGTTAGTTACAAGCTGGGGTAGCACAATCCTGACTGAAGCTCACTGAACAGCTGCGCGAGGATTGGGTTATCCGCAGTTTGTAACTAACATCACAGCCGCCAAAAAGTTTGATTCGGCCTATATCTGCGCATTCAATTCAATTACCAGGTTAGTATAAGCAATGGAGAGGCGTGCAGATCGCGCGTGTCAGCGTGTGAAGCCAATGCAGCAAGCGCGCGGCGGCCAGTTTGCGGCACGGATGGCCGCACGTACGTTAATCGATGCCAACTGACGAAGGCGCAATGTGCTGGTGAACCCGTCGCTGTTGCTAAGAAAGGAGCCTGCGATGGTAAGTGCAATTTTTTAATTCTAGAAGCCTGGACGCATTTGCATATAGTTAGGAGGATAGCGCCAAAGCGCGACTACGTGGATGATTCTGTTCGGGAAATTGACAAAAGTGAATCGTACTGTCGACTGTCCAATAACAAATCAGTCATAGGAAAACGGTTGCTGATTCGATGAGAGCAGCTTACAGCAATTTTACTCTTGTTCTTTCTTGATCAAAGCTACATTTGCATGTAGTTCTGAAGAGGAAGTACTAAAGTAAGTAAGTTTACATAGACCGGGTGGCTAGCCCTGGTGCCAGAATTTTTTAAGCTGCCTATGGGCTATGAAAAAGTACTAATAACATATCTACCCAAAAAGTGAAAGCTCTATCGTTTTCGAGAGAACACAATACCTACCATTTTGATGCTTTATCAAAGAATATATAATAATACTACGTAGCTTTATTGACCTAACATTGTAGATTGTATATACCTTTCCGAATAAAGTAGATTATCGGTGTCGTATTCATTCACCCAATATTGTTTGTCCAAAAGTTGTTCTGCATATATCTTGTTATAAATTGTGTGGTCATATTAGATGCGCATAATTTTTCATAGTCATACTTGTATGTTGTCATAACAGAATTCTAGGGCAAAGTCATACATTAGGTCTGACGACGAGCGAAGCGAGGAGGAGGGTTAGGTTACTTGCGACCACAACGCCAGAACCAAATCGGCCCCTATTCAGTAGTCTATATGCAAAAATATGGTTTTCGTATGTTATTATTATAAATTTTATGACGTATGATTCAAGGATTAGTGATACATATTAGGGATACTGACTATTAGAAGCAACGAATATTAGGATGTAAATTTATATGATTTTCAATATTACAGCTAAACAAATTATGCGAATCAATAGGGAACCTAAGTTATCTCATTTATCTCTCAAGTACTCATTTTAACTACTTAGATAATAAAAATAAAATAAACAAGGACGAACTCTAAAATGCTGACAGCATGCTGGACACGTTGCCAACCGGCAAGTGGGCTTGAGCATTTGGATTATCTTTAGACCTGCAAGGATCTGTGGATGATCCAATTGCTTTTTATGCAGTAGTAGTTTATGTAGCTTTAGTCTATGTAAGTAGTGTTTTATTTTGTTGTAGTTAATAAAGGCACTCGAAAACGATATCTATAACTATAATATTTGTAACTGTGCTGCTGATTGCTACCACGTCCTATTTCAAACTCGCAATTTACAAGCTTATATTCAATTACTTTCTTCCGGTCTACTTTTTTCATTAAGCAGGCGCTTGGAGATTGTAACCATTTTACCATCAACCATGTAGTTTTACCATTAGGCAGACACGTTGTAATTTTATGTAACTGTACGGACATACGTATTTAGGATAACATTGTTGAGGTACATATCATTATGACATTTATGACCAACTTATAATACGGGATCATCCTTTAAATCGCGAAAAAACCAGCTGTTCCGTACAAAACGTTAATCGACTCTCGACTAAACCTACCTATATGGATCTGATCTTTTTCAAGATTTCGGAGTCGCCCCTTGTAGTAAAAGTTGGTCATATTAACGATGAGTACAATGATATCCTAGAATATTATCTGTATTCAAGAGAAAAAATCTGGTAATTTTAGTCTTCGGATCCAATCCCTGCCAACTGTCTCTCTCGTATTACTTATCTAGAGCATTTGTTTTACAGAAGAACAGTCATCATGTCTAGCAACGCTGCGATACGCATTAAACGCCCACAGCGGCAAGCGTTCAGCGTACATCCCACGTTGTCGCACTGATGGGACGTACGCAGCTGTGCAGTGCGCCGCGGCAGGGGCGGCAGCCGGCTGCTGGTGCGTCACCCCTGACGGCAAACCACTGCCCGATACCGCTGTGCGGAATGGCAAGCCCGACTGCTCGAAAACTGGTGAGTTCTAGCATCTCATAAAGTTCCTGCATATTGCTTTTAAACGTCATAGCACTAAAACATGATTTTACGTATGCATAACAATATATGTAGCTCCACGCTAAGAGCCGTCTTTGCTCAATGCACAGCACAGATAGCCATTGTTGTACTGATTTTATCTATTTATAGTATGTTTATTATGTGGTAGGTAGTCATATACATTGGCGTAGTGAGAGTTTTTAGAAGCTTCTTCAAGTGACCTTTTTCAAGTTTCTTCAAGTTTGTTAGCTACACCCATCCATCCATCCATCCATCCATCTAACAGACGTAGTACGTCCACTGCTCGACATAGGCCTCTATCTATGGATATCCAATAAGGCTGGTTGGAAGCGGCCTGCATCCAGCGCGTTTCTGCGATCTTTATTATATCGTCAGTTCACTTAGTCGGTGGTCGATGCCCTACGCTGCGCTTGCTGGTCCGTGATCTCCTTTAGCTGGACTTCTTGTCCTAGGTAGACGTACGAGTCAGCAACTCAGCACCTTCAAGAACAGAGCTCTCAATAGATATTGGGTTGGGTACAACATGGGCATTACACATTACCTTCGTTTTATCCATGTTAATTTTAAGACCCACCTGTTGAGAAACTCGATTGAGACCTTCGAGCATCGTGCTCTTCCATCGTCTTTGCCATGACCACGATATCGTCGGCATACCGAAGGTGGGTGATGTATTCGCCATTGATGTTGATGCTGAATCCTTGCCGTAAAAAAAATAAGTAATGATTTAACCTATTTAATGATATTGTGGGTCTGAGTGTTAGTTGTCCTGGCTTGTGTGACCCGTATTATCCCGAACACAGAAAATGATGAGTGATTTGAGCACTCGTGTCACCTCAACTGGCGTGATTAGCCATTGGTAACAAGCATCGTGCTATGTAGGTACTAGGTAACCTACTAGGTAGAGAAAAACAAACGAGATGCTCTAGAAAGACGTTACCTACGAGAAGCATCAAAGCGAGCAAAACTGCTAAACGAAGAGCTACATTCATAATCTTTTAAGCGTTTAACAACTCTTCAATTTTAAGAATATGTTTCTCAGTCTAACTCAAAACATCTGTTTTACCTAACCACACCGTTGTAAATAGAGTTCGAAATACTTTGGAAGCGGTTTGTAAACACAGACCCAGATGAAAGCTGTTGTTTATGTTATACGAGTACGTACTACAGCGCCTTCATAGAGCATCTACCGATCGATAAGTTTCTGGATTCTCGTAAAATAAAATGTAAAACTTCATCAGACTGGAACCTGGCGATAAACATGGCTTCCTAGAATTCGTACTGGTTTGGCTGTATGAGTAATCTCGAGTTCACGACTCATCGTACTACTAAGAACTTGATCGGAATAATGTTCAAAGCTTGCTTGATCGATCTTTTCAGTTTCCTTGGGTGCGTATTAAAATACTAGCTCCAACTTCGTAACTAACATCTTACTTTTACCAATTCACATCTTGCCGCACGTCTTTCGTTTGGAAAATATTTATGAAATCATTTATTATACCAAACTAACAACGCAGTAAAAGAGAACAGAGCGCATCGATGAAAGATTTATAAATATATGTTCGCATAAAATACTTGTAGAATAAATAGGTATGTATTTGAAATACGGGCGAGCATACCGGATCTGGACTATCATGGTCTTTAATTTAATTAGCCTTAAACATTTCAACATCAACTTTTTTAATGTCCAGATTTGTTCCTTTTTGGCGAGTACAAGGTATATTAGTTATAAGTAATTTTTTTTGTGTGATCAATGATCATCTTTGTATAAGACGTCCACTGATACAGTAAATTCTTAAGTATTAATAAAATATACCATCAGACAAGTACGTTTTCTGAATAGTCTCAGAGGATTATCGCGTCCATGGGGATACACATCTACGACTTCGTATATTACGTAGGTACTGCAAAGTACATCTATTAGGTAGTGATGATTCTAACTAACAGCTGGCCCAACCTTCTTAGCTCTAAATATGAAAAGTCACAAAACTTGCAAGACATCGTGCAAATCACTGCAAATGCTAAACATCACGGTGATCTGGGGCCCGAAGATACGGAAGGGGGCAATCTCAGCCTGTTTACTGTACAGGTGCCTATCATCGAATCAAATGGCATTGATACGATTTGCGCTGGGCTGGGAACACAATGCTTGGTTCTAGCTTTAATACTCGTAGTTAGCCCAGTACTTTGCCAACGAGACAGTGCGAGAAAAATAAAAATCTTTTCTAGCACACATCTCGTGCGTAGTTTTTGATTTCGCTGTTAACGATACTGAAAGTACTTACCTAACTCTATCGCGGATAACAATGATCAATACAATACGAGTACCAACACGCTTAGTGCCTTTTATCAACTAGTCGACTCGTTACCAGTTGCGGAACCACTCAGCTGAAACTTGAAAGCTTATGTATTATACTTTAACAAGAACTTTCTATGTCAGACTTCCCGTACAGATAGTTACACAATCATTGATTCAATGAATGCTCGTACCCTTGAGAGGAGAGACAAAGGGTCGACCTACGCAGGACATCGCCCGTTATTTGGCCTAATCACCGTCTTCCCCGCGGCCACCTTCTCCGGAGAGGCAGCTTTTGTCTGACGAGGTGCAATCTGCATATCGAATGCTCGCGTGATCCAATTTCAACATACCTGCCTACCAAAATACATTAAATTCACGATACACGCCGTTTAATTCCTTATTAAAGGCATTCGAGCAAACTGCCGCGCCGACCGCTTTGCTGTGCCACGCGGGCGCCCTGATTCAACTCAGGTAATCCGATTAAACTTTCGATAAAAACTTCTACCGCTCCTTTAATCATGGCAGAATTAATAACTTTGTTTAATTGAACGACGCTATCTGCGAGAACGGCTTAACGCGCTCACAGCAATAAAATCAACTAGACATATGTATAACATGGCAATTCTAAACTGAGGTAGAGCTGGTTTATACTCAGAACATATCAAAACATCTAGATATTGGATCGGCTCCAAAGAGCCAGGTCGGGCTCGCAGAGTGATATATCGCTTACCTATATCGCGGTCTGTTTCAAAGGGGGAGGATTTTTGTTGTAAAAATAATCCAGGTAAAAACGTAGCGTGAGTCAATAACTTACGACCTGTGTTGACTTCATTCTGCACTTAAGCACTATCGAATAATGTGAATCAGGTAAGATGGTAGAATACTGCCGTTCCTCAACATATTTTGAAGACGAATAAAATTGAGATTATATTGTGTTAAAACTGAATATAGTGTACAGTACATTGTAATCCAACAAAAGCTAACTGCGCATGGGCGTAAAGTGAAGATTAATTCATTAATTCTGTTATACAAACAGTTCTTGTTGTAACGAAACGGCCAAGTCACATTTATTGACTAAGCTGTAGAGTTTGCGGAGTAAGGGCTTG
The DNA here is from genome assembly GCA_964007245.1 of Hypomecis atomaria. Lineage (NCBI taxonomy): Eukaryota > Metazoa > Arthropoda > Insecta > Lepidoptera > Geometridae > Hypomecis > Hypomecis atomaria. Next base: position 14,970,708 of record OZ023280.1, read on the forward strand.
TAGACTAAGGCGCGTAGAGTTAGAAGCTTGGCTTTACGTGAGATCTGACAACTTTTTGATAGTGGGAACTGTGACTTGGCTTCATTTCACATGAAAATGTTTTTGTTGGATTTCACTTCTTTTTGTAGTTTACTACAAGGAGTAATTTTATCGATTTTCACATCTCCAGCTTCAAAACTTGCTCATACCAACTTTTAACCCCTAGTTTTAAAGGTTAGGGGGAGATTTACTAAAAATCTTGAAATACGTGTTTGATTATATTTGTAACAAAGAGTCCCTTTTTCAATTTAGCATCAAACTTTGCAACAGTGTCATACCTACAAACTTTCATCCCCCAGTTTTAGGGTCTGAGGGGTGGTTTAGAAGTTTAAAAGTTCAAAGTTTTAGATTTTTTCCTTTGTATATGCCTGATAGCCTACCTTGATGCCAAATATCAAGTTTCTAGGTCATCTGGAAGTGGGTTAGGTTTTTCATCTATAAGTCAGAGAGTCAGTGAGTGAATCAGTCAATGAAACCCCGGTTTTTAAACGTTAATATTTCATTAACCGTCAAAGCAAAGTTAATGAAATTTTGTATAGTAGATAAGCTAAAGAACTTTAATAAATGTGTTAAATTTCAAATAAATAGGTTAAATAATTTCGAGTTATGAAGGGGTCAAAAGTGTCTCGAAATGGTTCGTGTAATATTACACACGTTGCGTCGCCAGTTCCTTTTTTTTTGACTTGGCTGGACACGCTTCCGCGTGTCTAGATACAAATTTTAATTGAAGCACATACGTTAGATACCGACTTTGTTTAATTTTGCTGGTCAAAATTCCATGCATTTGTACTCATGTGTTTAACTTATAGAAGTACTTGTATCATGTTAGCTTATGGTTACAGAGAGTAAATCTTGCTCAAAAACATGTAACATATTTTTTCTATAAAAATATAGAGCAGCATAGTCTTATTTTGAGACTATGATATTATACTGATCCAAAAGTCCCCTTTTCCTATGATATTTATGTTTACGTCACTATTTGGCTGTTTTGATCATAACTTATTGTAGGTATCTCTCTACTCTTTACTTTTTGTATCTGGTTATGATCCACTTCCCTTTTGTAACTTCCATTGTCTTTTGTGACAATTAATATCTATATCTTATACATTTATGTTTACAAACATTGCTATGTTTTCAAAATTAATACGCTCATTGTTGATTGAAGGAAGATGTGGGTAAGGAATTATTAAACCTTTTTTCATGGTAATGTTGCGTATAACGTAATATTTCAAAATTTTCTTAGCAAGATAGGATTGTAGATAAGTATTTAAACAAGACTTAGGTATTCCCTTAAGGTATACCTATAGCCGTGTCTCGCATCCTAATGACTTAACATGTATGAAACCTGACCGTAAGCAGTAAGTGGGAATATGAAATGGCGCCATAAAAGTAAAACCTTCTCGGAATGCCATCACGACTCACTTGACTGATCATTTCATCTGCACTTCATTAGCAAACCAGCAACAGGTACATTGTTCACCATCAAAGTGTTTTGGAAAATCCATCCATTCATCCATCAGCCATAAGACATCCATTGCTGGACATAAGTCTCTCCTATGAAACTCCAAGAAAACCGGTTGGAACCACTGTTGGAAGCGACTTACATCCAGTGTGATCCTGCGGTTTTAATAAGGTCATCCGTCCACCTTGTAGGTGGGCGTCCTTCGCTGCGTCTTCACTTGGTCTTCACTTGAGAACAGTACTTTCGGACCCCATCTGTCCCCAGTCCTCCGTGCTATATGCTCTGCCCACAGCCATTTCTTATATAATTATATATCCCCTAATATTTTTATACATTTTTTATATACCTACCTCTACTATATTTGAATAATATATCATCATAATTCGTACAAACGAAATGATAGGTCTACATTGCGACTCTACATTTTAAGCGGCGTCAAGCGATGATCAGCCTTGCGTCGATTAGAAGGCGCTCCGCACTCGGTAGACGGACGATGGTAACAGCCCATTAGTTTAATGTCTGCTAATTAATAAAGCAATTTATAGAGGCGCAAGCTGCATAGGCTCAAGTGAGAAATTATCAGTAGAGCACAGTATTGACTAATTGAAATCTGTCGACTGCGGCATACGCTGACGCATGACGTGCTGATAGATGATTTATGGCTATAAGTTCATTAGTAAGCGCTGGGCGTATATTTACGTCGGTTTATTTGCCAATTACTAGTTCCAGTCTCTTCCATTAGACAGTGGCACTTGGATGCGGTGCCAATTATGTAAGTAGATGCCTCAGCATTCAATCACGCCGATCAGCTTGTGCAAAATCTGACTTCAACCGAATAGCCAATTAGTTTCAGTCATATCTTTAGACTGTCAAGGGTCTGCGGATAATCCAATTGATTTTAATGTAAGTAGTAGTATCCTAACGTAGAACTGTAATTTGTTGTAGTCAATAAAGACACTTGCTCTCTTAATAATTATTTTTGAAAAAAATAGCATGACTGACTTCACCCGTGTACAGAATTCCCGAATATTTCGTACGGATCGATGTAGCATTTATCGCACTATTGTTGATTTATCAAAAATGGCTCAGCCGATTTCAATAAAGTTTTAATTTGACCAATTTTGAAGTATATTCTTTCCAATAAAAAAATAATTATTGAAATCGAATTATGTACTATGAAAAACGTTATGCGTGGTTATACATTAAAAAAAATACGCTTGGAATTGAGTTCCTCCTCCGGTTCGGTTCGTCGGTCAAAAAACGAAATTAAGTTCAAATCTACTTTTAGAAAGAAAAAATAACTGTTTAATACAGTAACGAAATAAAGCTTATCGTGAATTTTAAAAAAAAGAGTCTCCGTAAGATTAATGTACCTAACTCCAAAAAAATCTCATAGAGATCAAAAAAGGGCTCCGTGTGTGTGTGGGTTCACTCATACTCGTAAGTGCAGGTTTAGAATTCTAGTCTAGAATTGGTGACTCAAATAATATTTTACTAACTTCTTAGTTATCATTTATCAAAATTAAAATACACGTGTGTACAGCGTTTCATAACATCTGTGATATTATTTTCTAAACTAAAGCCGAGACGGATCTGAAGCTGTTTTCTTAGAAAAGGCGGCTCGAGTCAGACAGCTCGACGCCCGAGCACAATGGATTCGACTTTTTTTGTGTCTGTCAAAAGGCAAAGAGAACCCGTCGGTCATGAGATGATAGAAAAAAATGCTTCAGACATCTGAGAACAGTGGGCGACCTCTGCGTTCGCACCTTTGATGTTTTATGTTTATATAGACGCATAGTACCTTACCTACCTGGCTACTATTTAATGAAGTCGTCAATGGGTTACTTTATTAAAATAGTAAAAGTAACGTATCTGTAGATACTTAGAAATCGCCTTTGTTAGGTACATCGTGGTTGTTTATCTACAAATACGTTACCTACTAGGTCTTGCTTACCAAGTAGGAGTATCTTCTTAGTCGGTTTTACTTGTTTAACCTACTATTTTTTTGTAATTACTTATATTTTTCATTTTATATAAGTAGTTGGTAGAGTTGAATATTATTATCTACTAGATAGTAATCTACCGATTTCAGTCGTTATCGTCTTGGATTTACTTGCTTAAATCCCTAGGTAGTAAAAAATGATCCCAAGCGTCGCTAGCTATATCTTTCTCATATAGGTCCCTGCTGCATAATCCATTTATAATATCTTTTCGCACACATAGAAACTTTATTGAGTAACATTTAAAAACATAAACTTTATCACTATTTTTAAAAGACCGCTTTCACTGTTTATCTTCTTGTTTACCTAAGTATATTGAAATGAAACAGGAGATATATTATTCCCAGACAGTGATAGGTACTTAGTATCTATTTTATAACAAGTACTTATTGTTTATATCAAACTATGTGAAGACGACAAGGTGTATACAAGTCGCTAGCGTAGCGAGCACTTGTACTGAGCGAGAGAGAGATGAGAAACTATGTGGCGTTGCGTGTCTCTCTTGTCTATGTACGCGCTGGTGTACTCGCCCCTTAAGACGCTCTCTGTGTGAAGTGCAAGGATTTGCTACTCAAAGATGCCTGAAGTAGCTGATCTGCCGCCGACGTGCAGGGGTCTCGAAGTAAAACTCCGGAATCTTAATTAATCCTTGGCTTTAAGTAGCCCTTTTATTCACAAAACAATCCTGTACAATTCAACCGTTAACTGTACACTCACTTTTCACTACTAGTTAACTTGCCGAGATCGAATTGTCGGTTGTAACTGTTCGCTTTGCAAATTAATACTGACTATCGGGCGATCCGCGTGCCCTTTTATACTAATTTAACTACTTGGCTGTTCGTTTCTCCGAATGTTCGAGAAACTTCCCTTCTTTCCTCAGGGCCTAACTAGGCTATGATGTATCGGGAAGGTTCTAGAACGCCTTTCCAGAATGTTCTATGAATTGAATTCGATCGAACGGCAAAAAATAGGTAAAAATCTAACCTGAACTAATTCGAAACTGTAACTTAAACTATTTTATGTCCGAATTAGTGTTGATCGCCGACATCCTCCCCCTCGTGCTTTGCACAAACATCTGGACGGCGATCCTATTGCTGAGGCTCGTAGTCTGCTGCCTTTTTCTTGAATCTTCTCCAGTCAGTCTTTTTCCACTTCCTTGGTAGGTTGACTGGGTAATTCTGCTCGCACAAATCAATGAACTGCATCACTCTCGTAGCTCGACCTAGCCGGTTCCAACTTAAGAATCGCGCTGAACCCGGAGTCGAGTACTTGTCAGAGAGCCTCGTCGCGACTGAGTGCATTTCCTCCTTTGCCTTTGTAGGTTCCACTTTGAAGCTTCTTGGTTCTGGCCTAGATTTCACGTTTTCTGCCAATTGTTCAGAGATGTCTCTCGTCGCATCGCCTGCAGAATTTTCTCGCATTTGTTCATTGTCTTTTTCCAATGGAAGGCCAACTTTGGTCATTCCATTTCTTTGATTAGTCTTTACAATCTCTAATGCCCTCTTTTTGTTGTCTGTGTTGGGTTGGACCTTCTGGGGTCCTACAGCGAAGTGCTCCTCGATCGTATTTTCCTGTTCTTCTTCTCGGACAGAGACGTGTGCGCATGTCACAAAGTTAACAGCATTTGATGCCCTCGAGTCGCATCCATGCAGCACCCAACCCAGGTGCGTAAGTGATGCGACGGGCTGGTTCTTCTTGCCTTTGCGCGTTCCTCTGGAGACTATCAGCTCCCAGTTGTCTTGCCCGATGAGCAACTTTGGCCGTCCCTCTTCATAACACAATTGTTCAGCCATCTTAATCAGGTGAGGGTATTCTTCCACCTTCTTTTTGTCCATCGATTGAGGTGTCAGGCGCAGCTCGTCGATTGTCCGCGCCCCGGTGATGGACCTCTTTCTTGTCTGGTGAACTCCCTTTATCTTCATGTTGATCTTCATAGAGTCCTTCTTCGTGATGAGCTTTCCGCCAACCGTCTCAATCTTCAGGGCTTCTCTTGGTCCTCGTAGCCCCAGCTGGTTGGCTATGGATGCGTCCATCAATGTCACCGTTGAACCTTCATCCAGTAGTGCCAAGACCTTGGTGGATCCTTTGGGACCGTAGACTTCTACTGGTACCATCTTTAGGTACGACTTCACTGCCCTTACAGTGTTAACCTGAAGTACGTTGTTGGTGATTTCTGTCTTCGGTGCTTCTGGTTGCCGGTTCTCATGTAAGAGAGTGTGATGCCACCTCTTGCACATATTGCAAACGGGTCTGTTGCAGTTCTCTTTTCGATGTCGACCCTGCAGGCATTTAAAGCACAGCTTTCTTTTCATTGCGATAACCCAACGTTCCTTAATTGATGCTGCTAAGAATTTATTGCACTCGAAAATACGATGCCTTCCTTCACAGAGGGGGCAGTCTTCAGCTTTTAGTTCCATTGCTGCGTGAGTGGCTTCTCTTCTTATTCCAGCCGAAATCTTTCTGTTTACAGCTTCCAGCATTGCGTATGGTCCGCACCGATCCGCTTCTCTGTCGAGGAACTTTCCCAGAAGCACCAGGTCAGGGTCTTCAGTGCTGGATGAGTAATCATACCACCGAAAACGAAGCACCGCCGGCATCTTATCAATGATGGTTTTCAACATTTCTGGCGAGTGTAGATATTGCGGTTTCTTCAAGCCTCTGATCGTAGCAACAGTATTATTGACTAGACTCGCAAACACACAAACATCCTGTGCACTATCGCTCATTTTCGGCAGGTTCCTCAGCTTATCCATCTCAGCCAGCACCAGAGCATCTGGTCTTCCAAAGCGACGACGAAGTGCTTCCATGACCTCGTCGGGTGCGCAGTCTGAATACAAGAGACTCTTGACTGCCTCTCTTGCTGCACCCTTGATGGATTTTCGTAATCTCGTCATGTTCTGGATTGAAGAGAAATTAATTGCTGTATCTTCATATACCGTCTTGAAAGCCAACCACTCGTTGCTGGTTCCATCGTAGAACGGTAGCTCGTCTATGTAGTTGGGTACCATTGCGCTTTTCGATGATGCGCTTATCGCTTTGATAATGGCTTCAGCTAATTCCTTTGTCCCACCAACGACCGGTGTAGACTCTCCAGGTTCAGGCCTGACGCGGTCCTTAAAGGCTTCCTCGCCTTGTTTGTCTGGTGGTGAACACTCTCCAGACATCCTCTCGACTGTGTCGCTGACCCACTTGTCCACACTTTTCTCTAGGTCGATTGGTTCGCTGATCACTGATTCATCTTCTTCTTCAAGTTGAAGCATCTCCAAGCGTGCCTTAGCTAGGGCAGATGCGGCTTGTACCTCTTCCAGTTTGAGGCGAGCTAACTCGACGCAAACTTCCGCCACTTTTCTTTTTCTGAAAGTTGAAGCCTTCGACATAGCCTTGGAGATCTTCGGGCAATCGCCCCCAGTCGGAGTTGTTTCTCCCTTCACAGTGTCAGGGACGGTTACGTACGACGCCCTTGACGGGAAGGTACCTTCTGTGATACCCGATGTTGTCGCACAAAATCCCGCGGCAGCCTTAGCAGCGTCCTTCCTGACGCAACCCGTGACTTCCCTCACGACGGCCTCCGCAGTTCTCTCCGCGATGACACTCCCCTCGGTGTTATCGGCGGCGGTCGATGTCTTCCGTTGACCGCTTCCCTTGTTGCTTCTCGTTACAGGCATCTTAATCCTCAATTTCACACGTTGATCACGATGATGTCTTCCACGTAGATCTGCGTCAATCCGGCTCGAAGGACCAGCTGAAGACGACAAGGTGTATACAAGTCGCTAGCGTAGCGAGCACTTGTACTGAGCGAGAGAGAGATGAGAAACTATGTGGCGTTGCGTGTCTCTCTTGTCTATGTACGCGCTGGTGTACTCGCCCCTTAAGACGCTCTCTGTGTGAAGTGCAAGGATTTGCTACTCAAAGATGCCTGAAGTAGCTGATCTGCCGCCGACGTGCAGGGGTCTCGAAGTAAAACTCCGGAATCTTAATTAATCCTTGGCTTTAAGTAGCCCTTTTATTCACAAAACAATCCTGTACAATTCAACCGTTAACTGTACACTCACTTTTCACTACTAGTTAACTTGCCGAGATCGAATTGTCGGTTGTAACTGTTCGCTTTGCAAATTAATACTGACTATCGGGCGATCCGCGTGCCCTTTTATACTAATTTAACTACTTGGCTGTTCGTTTCTCCGAATGTTCGAGAACCTTCCCTTCTTTCCTCGGGGCCTGAGTAGGTTGCGATGTAACGGGAAGGTTCTAGAACACATTTCTGGAAATTTCTATGAAACGAACTTGATAGAACTCGAATGTTCGAGAAACTTCCCTTCTTTCCTCAGGGCCTAACTAGGCTATGATGTATCGGGAAGGTTCTAGAACGCCTTTCCAGAATGTTCTATGAATTGAATTCGATCGAACGGCAAAAAATAGGTAAAAATCTAACCTGAACTAATTCGAAACTGTAACTTAAACTATTTTATGTCCGAATTAGTGTTGATCGCCGACACTATGAATAAAGCAGTGTTGGAAATATATCATCATTATTTATCTACCTCATTCCAACATTTTAATTATATACATGTGAGGTGGCAACAACGTAATCAAAGAACAAGTTATATGACCTAGCTGGTATCGGACCTAGGTACCAAATGATACAGTCTCAAGCGCACAATGGTTTACTTTGTTAATATTTAATTGATAGTGTCTAAAGTACTTAGCTACGGATGGATTTTTCCTACGTAAAATACTCCGTACCTACTAAAGGAAAATATCTAATTTCATGGTCATGGGATCCCGTTCGTCTCTAAAGGCGCCGTGGTGTCTACCGCCTACCAAACCCGATTTAGACCGACATGGATTTTTTCTTTCTTTTTTACATCTATGGTCATTGGACTTGGTAGATAACGAGATAGTATATTTGTTAGATGAATGGGTCGAACAATACGATCTTAGCTATCACTATACATTTATTTTGAAAGTTTCGGCAATGAGATGTGAAGATAGAATCCAGATAAAATATCGAGTGGAATTTGAAATACTTAAACACAATATACCTATTGAAGTAACAAGACAAGCCAATAGGCTTGTCGAGTAAACGCAAGCAATTTAGGTATGGTTGGGAACATTTTTAGCTCTAGAAAATGAGACCACTCACACCGATCGTACAGCCGATGCTAACCTATTGATTTTATGCTTCATATCCTACCTAGTAGTGTGTAGCCAGATCGAGTAATGTCGCCAATGACTATAGATTAGAATCCTTACTAATATTATAAATCCGAAAAGTTTGTTGGTTTGTTGGTTTGTTACTCCATCACGCACCAACGGAGCAACGGATTGACTTGATTTTTGGCATGGACATAGTTTAAAAGGCGGAAGGAGCTTTAGGATACTTTTTATCCCAAAAAAATGCATAGTTCCTGTAGGACAGGACAAAAACCATCGAAAGCGAAACTGTCGCCACTATCACAAAGACGCTAAGTGATTAATTCCTCTATGACGCTAATATGGACTAACGAAACGTCACAGCCAAACGTAATTGGATGACAGGTGACATTGTCTGCAGACTTTTATAAATCACAAGTAGCATGGCAAGGGGACAAATTGTTTTTCCACCATTATATCCCCTTGAAGAGGAAATAAAGTATGGATTGAAAATGACAACTGACATTAAAATTGGATAAAATGTTATTTTACCTCTGCATGCTACATGTTACTATGACGTTAGGCCGTCATTTTGTCTGACATTTAAAATATATTTAAATCTTCTATCATTAGAGGTTTAACATGTTTCTTTATTCTACCTTTATGGTATACATCATACTTTAATATTATCAATCCGAAAAGTTTGTTGGTTTGTTCCTCTTTGACGCAGCAACGGAGCAAAAGATTGACCTGATTTTTGGTATGGATACCTTTGGTTTAAAAGACAAAGAGATAATAGGATACTTTTTTATCTCGAGAAAATTCGTGATTCCCATGGGATAGGACAATAACTGTTTCTCAGCAATGGAGCAACGGAATGACTTGATATTTGGGGTGGGTATAGTTTGGAAGACGGAAAGTGACATAGGATACTTTCCATCGCGAAAAAATTGTGGTTCCCGTAGGACTTAACAATAAATTTTTCTCAGCAACGGAGCAACTTGCCTTGGCTTATTGCATGAATATAGTTTGAAAGACGAAAAGTGACATAATAGGCCACTTTTTATCGCAAAAACTTTAACAGTTCCCGTAGGATAGGATAAAAACTAAGTGAGCGGGCTGCGGTAGCAGCCGTCTAAGCGCCAGAAATAACCTGTCATGGCAAGTTTAGGACGTTCCTACATTTTTCGCACTCCTTCGCGGCACTCAACAGAGCTAGCCCAGACTCGGGCTCCATAACGGAGCTTGCGCTCTCGCCATAATGACGGAGTGTTTCGGAGCACAAGACACATCGTCATCCACCACTCTGGACTAACCAGTACTGAACGTCAGACAGCATTCCAACGCCCTGGTTCCAGTGCAGCGGGTCAGTCATAGTAGCCCGGCGCCTGCCTCTTCAACTGCAGAGGGCAGTGAGAACGGCCATCGCGATACCGACACCTCTCTTCCCCTGCAGCCCCACTGCGTCTGCCAACACGTTGACGGCCTAGCGGAAGGTAGGGTAGGTGGCGGCACCCACACCACCAGTTCCATATATCCCTCCGCGGCCCCTAATCCGCGGCAGTCATATCAGAGTCCAGGAAGCAGCCTTGCTTTATGAAACTGAGAAGGGTTATTCCCAGCAAGTAACTGGAGATAGAGAGACAGAAAAGTTGGCCCCTTATATTAAGAAGCCACACCCAGCGCAGCAGGAGGAGCTGGAGTTCATATGCCTGGCAGACGGAGCAGCACTAGAGCAAAATCTTAACCGAGAAATTAACATATTTACAGACGGCAGCAAAGTTAAAGGGAAAGTTGGGGCGGCATTTTCCATTTGGGATGATGCCACTGAGATCCGTACCCGCAAGCTGAAATTGGCCGATTGATGCTCCGTGTACCAGGCCGAGTTATTGACACTTCTTGATGCTACCGAAAAAGCAAAAATCTTTTGTGACTCTAGGTCTGCACTGGAAACGGTAGTTGGCGTATCTTCCCTCCATCCCTTAGCAGTAAATTCAAAGCTAACATAAAGTTGCTACACGCACAAAATAAAATAGTGAAACTTTATTGGATTAAAGCACACGCGGGGATGGAGGGAAATGAGAGAGCGGACCAGCTAGCAAAGGAAGCAGCACTGCACTCGAAGTGCAGACCTATTTACGATAACTGCCCCGTTTCATTCGTCAAGCGAGAAATCCGAAAGGACTCTCTTGACGAGTGGAACCGGCGTTATCAGGATGGCCACACAGCGGCGGCAACCAAAACATATTTTCCGGATGCAAGGGCGGCATACAAGATCGTAAGAGAAATAGCACCAGTGGGAATCATAACTCAAGTGCTGACGGGGCATGGTGGGTTTTCCCAATACTTACATCGATTTAAGTTGAGGGAAAGCCCATCGTGCATCTGTGAACCCACAAAAGAGGAGACTCATGTGCAGTGGCACATAATCTTGGAATGCCCAGTTTATGGAAAGCAGAGATTTTATTTAGAACAAAAAATTTGAATTAATCTAACACGTAAAAACCTTAGAAACGAATTTATCGATTTTTGCACAAATATTTGTAAAAAAGCAATTATTAGGAACAAGTAGGTATAAACTTTGCTGTACCATTGTAATGTTTATTATAACTGCAAACAGCCAAAAACATTGAAATATAGGTATAGTTTTTATTCATTTGTAATTAAGACCCGTGACCCTTGCATATACACTCCAACCTTGCATTCCTTTAAGGTATTTTGATATTTGTCGGTTAGGTTATTAGGTTTCGCAGCCGACATAAACATAAGCCAAAATCAAAATATAACGCGGGCGAAGCCGCGGGTAAAAGCTAGTTAGAACAATATGATCGATCGCCCCTGACCAGCAGTTCAAAACCAAATTAAACCTTATGCCGTTTGAGAAGATATTCCAATCAATCCGTTATTCATTTAACATCCGGCAAGTTATATAAAAGCGGGCAATATAATTAGGCGAAGATAATAAATCTCCATCATGATATCAGACGGCGCCAGACAGAGACACACGTCATTGCGTCAATAAGCCACGTTAATCGTCGATTGAGGTGCCAACACGAACTCCAACGGTTCGATATTGAAAACATTAGAAGAAATATACGTGCGGCCACACGTTACCGGTTTCCGAATGGGCTAATGATGTACACCACAGATCGGCTACCGGGACCGGTTAGGTAGACGGTCTGCGTCCCCTCTCACGGCTCCAACATATTCACATAAATAAATCACTACATCACTACCACTAACGCGCACATAGAAAGGCGCTCGTTCAAACTAAATTATACGTATTGTAAACGCGAATGCTTTAAAGATGATGTTTATGCATTCTGCTGCAGGTGATAATGAGAGGTATTACGGCCCGCCAGCTATTACAATAATATAGCGGTTGAGTTTTTGCTCTGTTCGGTGAGGATTACCCCTCTTTTATATGTTGTAATGTTTGGTTTTCTCATCATATTTGAGTTTATAAAACCAGAGTGAAAACAAATGGATGGCGCTTCGCGTGTACATCTTATATAGGTACCTACCTAAGTGCGTTGTTTTCTGAGCTGGAAACACTTTACACGGACATTTTGACGACTTTTCAAGTTTCGTACAATAGAGACTACAACTAGCCTTGCAGAGAAATCTTCATGGGACAGTTATTGTTCACGGCAATTTGTTTAGACGTACCTATCTAACTAGTCTCGAGTTTAAAAGAGGTTTACAGTTTGAACAATCGAATAATACTACCTACTATACCATAATTAATAAAATGCAGGTAGGTACGGTCTTTCTCATTACATTAGATATTTAAATATCCGAATCAGGAAATTTTAAATTGAATTCAGTGTAAAAACGTCGTTTAACATAAATATTGTTGGTTGATTACAGGTAAATCCCACACGCGGCGGCGGTCCTCGGTTCGCGGTCAACGAAATAAAAGGAGTAAGTGCTCATCATTTTGATCTGAGACAAACATAACGAAATATAACTTAAAAGAATATTTCACTTGAGTTATTTTACATCACTAGGTACGTAGTATAAAACATAGTCGCTTCCCGCTGTCTGTCTGTCCTTATGTATGCTTACCTACCATCTTTAAAACTACGCAACGGGTTTTAATGCGTTTTTTTTTTTTTTAAATCATTCAGAAGAAGGTTTATACTCGTATGTATAATACACCTGTGCGAAGCCGGGGCGGGTCGGTAGTCTTTTATCATTTTCAAAAGTTTTAGATTTTTTCACAATACCTACGTTACGTTCACCAGGCACTGAGGTGGACTAACTATTAGGCAGGTCTCCAATAGGTATATTTAGGTATTATTTCTAATTAATTAGCATCCTTTTAGGGGCTTATTCTGTACATCAAAACTAGCAACTTTTGTTCAGCTACTTTTGTAAGAAACCAAAAAAAAAATTAGCTGTTCCATACATTTTGTCGCGGGTGAACGATATTTTTCTATGGAACAACATTTTTTTAGTTAAGAATTAAGTATTGAATGATATTAAACTAGCGACCCGCCCCGGCGTCGCACAGGTGTATTAAACATTTAAACTTTCTTCTTGAATCATTCTCATCAAAATCCGTTGCGTAGCTTATGTTAAAAATCGCAGAACAAAATTTGTTTTGATCTACAGAATAAGCCCCTAAAAGGATGCTAATTGACTAGAAATAATCCTGTATATTGTTCAAAACACTGAATGAATGCGACTTGCAGACATTAAGTTTCTGAACTATCAAGTCGACTTATATCTACGTGAACATACTTATTAGTTACTAGCTCTTGCTCGCAGCTTCGCCCTCATGATATTTCGATTTTTGTGCTATCCCATAGGAACCTTTTATTTTTTCGGGATAAAAAGTAGCCTACGTCACAGACCTTCTTTCAAACTATGTGCATGTCAAAAATCAAGTCAATCCGTCGCTCCGTTTCTGCGTGAAAGAGAAATAAACCAACACTTTCGGATTTATAATATTACTAGCTGCCTGTCCCGGCTTCACCCGGGTACGATTGGCTAAAAAAACAAATAGTAAGTAATCCCATTTTTTTTAAATATAATATAACCTATGTCCAGTAGGGACAGTGTGGCTTTCCCAACAGTGAAAGAATTTTTCAAATCGGTTCAGTAGTTTTGGAGCCTATTCGATGCAAACAAACAATGAAATCTTTCCTCTTTATAATATTGGTATAGATTAGTAAGGTTTACCTCCCCTGCTCTCCCTGCATAGCCTATACTGTAAATCACTAAAGTTTATAAAAGCGATCGTTCGGCAGGTTGTACTCGTACAGACCGAGCTTTGTTCAACGGCAACCTGATGAAGATTTTCGGCGGCGAGTACGAGCGAGCGAAGTCGGAGCAGGGACCGCCTCCAGACCCTCGGACCGTCGCCAACTGGAAGTTCCGCGAGCTAGACCGCGACCGCAGCGATACGCTGCAGAAGTCCGAGTACAGGGGCCTAAGAAGACTAGTCAAAAAGGTAAGCAGTGCATTTTCATTTTCGTCCGATTACTTCACAACAATGCCCACAATAATTACTCCACAGCCCACAAGGCCACAATATAATAAATATAATGTACAATGAAAAGTAAAAAAAGTATATTTTTCGCTGGTTTGTTTGCTATGTGCTGTCAATAAAATGTATTTATAAATACTCGTACCACATCACTATAGTATAAAACAAAGTCGCTTCCCGCTGTCTATCCCCATGTATGTTCTTTCAAACTACGCAACGGATTTCTTGCGGTTTTCTTTAATAGATAGAGTGATTCAAGAGGAAGGTTAAATGTAAAATACACCAGTGCGAAGCCGGGGCGGGTCGCTAGTGGATTATGTATAGTAAATAATTATTTTAGAAGGGATCAACACAATTAATACTCTAAGAGTTATCTTTGTGATAAGCATTTAAAAAATCTGAAGCGAACGCAGGATTTGAACCTGCCCCTTCGGATCACTAGCCCTACGCTCTAACCAACTGAATACTCTTATTCAGAACAACATTATAACATTAGGTAATTATCTGGGGCTCTATGTAGAACGGCTGAACGTATGTGAAAATCACAGAACAGCAGAACTAGATGGAAATGGTCACGGGAGCGAGCGGGAGTGAGCTTTGAAAGGATATATGTGCTTGTGCGAGCGGGATTGCGGATAGTAGTTGGTATACTTATTTTTAACCGACTACCAAAAAGGATGAGGCACTATGTTCATTTGCATGTATGTATTTTTTGTGTAGGTATGTTCATCGATATATTTTCTTCAATTATAAGTGTTATTATTGTCCTTCTATTTAAAATATCCCATTCTCATTAAAATTTCATCAAAATCAGCTGTCGTTTTTGAAAAATTACTACATAGGTACGAGTACGTAGTAGTAGATATTCGTGACTATTCCAATTCTCTACAAGGTTGAAGTTTTTTATGCTATATTTGGCGAAAAATTGTTATCGAATGATTCAAATAAAAACTCTTGGTCAATTGTTCTTCAGGTGGTAAAGCCGAAGCGGTGTGCGCGCGCGTGGGCGCGGGGCTGTGACGGAAATGGCGACGGAGAAATAGCTCGTGTAGAGTGGGCCGAGTGCCTCCTCGCCAACCCAGAGCCCCCAGCACCGGATTGTGAGTACTTTTTTAATGCTGACTATAGGCCGAATCAAACATCTTGGCGCCTTTGATGTTAGCTACAAATTGCATACAACCCAATCCTCGTGCAGCTGTTAAGTGAGCTTCAGTCAGGCTTGGGTTATCTGCAGCTACAGCTAACATCACATCCGCTGAGTTGATTGATTCGATCTATAGCTTATATCTATGATCAGCTACATTTAAATAATTATTTATTCGTAGATGCTCGACGTTTTGTTTTGTATTTCTTTTTTAAAATAGAGCACGATTTTGTCTTTTCAATCGACTTCAAAAAAAGAGGTTCTCAATTCGGCTATGATTTTTGTACCTACTTATGTTACGTGATTACTCTGTCATTTTTTAACCGATTTTGATGACTCTTTTTTCGTTTGGTAGATCGTACTTTAGAGGTGACCCCATTTAATTTTAATTGGAATCGGTTCAGGGTTTTTTGAAAACTCAACAATCATCTAAAATGTCATACATCCTTTCATTCGAGCGAACTTTGTACGATTGGAGTCGGTTGTGCTATTTTTGGCGAAAAATTATTATTAATAATTGAGAAACTTTTGGCTTTTATAAAATAACAAAGTATTGGCCATCATGACCTCTTGCTCTTTTACATTTTATCCAAATATTTGGACATGGGATACTGACGGGATTTATATGTGAGACCGTTCTGGGGATCTGTGATATAACTTCGAACGGCTAGGAAGGAACGTATCCGGAACTTCGACAGATTGTATGGTGAATCCGTTAAGTTTTGTACACGTTCTAGCCGTTAGATCCCTGTTCTAATAGTTGGTAGAGCGTCTGCTTTGAAGGTAATGGATGCGATGCGACCCCGGTCGGGTAGTAGATCAAGTAAATAAATTGAATGTGTGTTTTGGGTTGCCTGCAAGTTTGCAATTGATTTGATTTATAATCAGTGCAAATGTGTGCGCAAACATAATAATAATATATAGTCTCTCTCCGTTTCTTCATGTCGTTGAATGCAGACGAGGATAGCGGGACGGAAGTGGAGCCCGACTATAACGAGGAGGAGCCGCCGCCCGAGCCCGGCTCTGGTAAGCAATCTAATATTTTCATACATATTTGTCCTTATCACTCTCAATGACGTAACTAAGCAAATGAAAGAGATGTGTTGTGCCATAGAAAAATATCATTCACCCGCAACAAAATTTATGGAACAGCTGATTTTTTGAGTTTTGACAAAAGTAGCAGAACAAAAGTTGTTAGTTTTGATGCACAGAATAAGCCGCTAAAAGGATGCTAATTGATTAGAAATAACCCTGTATAGTCGGTGCCGTATAATATGGATTGGCAATAAAGTGCGTTGACCTTTCAGTGGTCTAGTAGCGGTGACAAATCTTTTATGACAGTAAGCCCGATTACAGAGGCGCCATCGTAATTATATTAGCTAAGTAGCATAGTTATGTTTCTTTTTCACTTAGGTAAGGCATTCGATAGAGAGAACGCTTTTTACGTTGTTAAATGTGCAGACTCATAGGATACGATATCGAAACACAGTTATTTTTATAAATGCCAAGCCTGAGGCAGATCAATGTGTCAATTCAATATCAGCATCGACATCATTGGAGCTGCATACGACACGAAAAAGCTCTTTTCGACGTGTAAAAAAGTGACAGATATACTTCACCATAATTCTGTCTCGTTCTAACACGTCGAAAGAATTATTTCGTGGTGCGTATTCAAGTCCGGCAGGTGCATTGCTGGAGATAGGAATCCCTATAGATCGCCAATAAGACCGGTTCGAAGTCGCTTGCATCTAATCACTGCATCGTAAGCTCAATATGCGATACCTACTTAGCTTAAATGTTGATCCCTCAGTGTTACCTGGTATAATGCGGAACTCGTTCGCCCCGGACGGCCCTGACGCAGACACGCGCCGGGAGGACGAAGCCAACGACTGCCTCACAGACAGACAGGCAGTTTTGGACGAACAGGTCTGCATGTACCTATACTCATACTCATTTATTGGCAAATTACAATTTACACGTCATTTTACAAAAAAAAGTTATTTTATTACCCTTATCTCTGTGCCTTTAAACTTAGGAACTAATAACTTCCTTTTTCTGAGTTGATTCTTATTATGGCGAGACTTACCGGGATTTATTAATATGTAAGTACTTAGTAGGTATACAATAGGCATTTTCTTTTACTTATAATTTAGGAGCTCGGCCTTTGTCAATGTGAAAGTTGCCCCACCGACAATAGGCATGATGACTAAAGAATATAATTAGTCCGTCAGATCGATTTTCAAAAAAAATATGACCCGTATTTTTATTTTGTCAATGAAACAAACAATTATGAAGATATAGCCCGTTAAAACCCGCGTGACGTCACGACGAGTCACAAATACAAATGTGTAGATTTTTGTCAGAGAAGTGTGTCACGAACCCCACTCCTGAACTTTATGAAGGTTAATCTTTGTCATTTATTGTTTGATTGAACAATAATTAAAAATACGTGTCCAATATTTCTTGGTATAACTCATGGCCTAATTATAATAATGATTTTTTTACTTAGTCATCATGCCTCGTGAACAGCTTGTGAACACGCCAGATGTACATAGGTAGCTCGCCGAAACGTTAGGATTATGAGTTATTTGTACGAGTGTACGTATAAAATACTTACCTATTACGCGATAAGTCCTGCCATATAAGGGGTGTAATCCTAGACGAAGGTCATATAATTCTAGTCTTGGATGTCACAGTACAAGTTGCTCATAATGATGTGCAATGATATCGTAGAATACCAACTTATGTCCTAGGTTATGCAATACATCCTGTATATAATCATGGGTTCAAATTGCGAATGTAGGTACAATATATTTAAGATGTTTAAATGAATGAGCAAAGTTCAAAAGTACCTAACTGCATTTCACGTGTTTTTACCATATTTTAAAACTGGTTTCGGGATGTGTTAAATTAGTTTTTAAATTACAAAAAATAATTTATATTTTGAGGCATGTTTCGAATAATCCTCCAAAGTTTGATTTTATTTGTATGTGTGTAGCATTGCGACTGTTCTTTATATACTGCGAATTACTAATTAATATCTTTTACAAGCATTGCGAAATGTAAAACCTATTTATAACTAACTACAATTTAATCCTGTGTAATTGTAACTATCACGAATGAATGAACCACTTGTAGTACCTAGATATGATTCATATTTCAATGGGCGGACTTCCGATAAATATTATTTGTAGTTATAGTATTATAGATAATAGTGCCTACAAGGATAGTGTTTTAAAATATATGAAATCAAATGTTTCTTCCGCCGAACAAGTCAAAAACAGAAAAGGTAGTAAACACAATAAACTTGAGGCCAATCTAGGGGACAAACGTGCAAAAAAGTATGCGCGACATAAAAAAGCAAATATTACAACTGTGGAATGGTCAACGCTCGGGCACCTACATAAATATAAGTAGGCAGTAACTGTTAATACGTATATCGGTAATAGTCCGAGATCCCGATGCAAAAACATCTAGCTCATAGCGTACACGGTTCAAACCATTTTTTTACGTAATTATAATTATCAATAGGAGGTTATTTATGATATATTTCATAGATGAATGAAGGTCTCTTGGGTCTATGGGTCTCGCTCATATTGAGATAATTCATCTATGATATATTTATATTGTAAGCTTCACAGAACATTCTTCTGTGGTAAGCTAAGAAATAATTCTATAATTATAATAAGTATTATTAAAAGTATTGTTATCGGACGTTTTCAAGAACATGTAATGTGTCTACCTTGTGTCTACGAAATAAAGAGAATTTGACTTTGACTTTGGCTTAGTAATTGATGTTAACAAACAAGTGAATGAAATGTTTTGTCAAAAACCAATCAAACTTTTTTTCAATCAAAAATACTATCGGCCACATTTCGCTAGGCAATCTGGTAAATATATATTCTTCTGTTCAATACATTTAAATACGTAAATAATTAATGAATGATATATTTTCCTATAAATTAATTAAACATTATTAAATTTCAAATACTTGCGGCCACATTCCGCAAGGCGACCTTGTTTAAATATATTCTCCTATTCATATAATTAATTTAAAAAATGGTTTGAACCGTGTACGCTATGAGCGGGATGTTCTTGCGGTGGGATCTCGGGCTATAGGTAGAATGAGTTATTCATGTCCATTGTTCAGAAAGCGGGCGACGCGGCGCTTTACGTGCCGGAATGCACGGGCGACGGGCGGTACGCGCAGGCCCAGTGCTACCGCTCGACTGGCTACTGCTGGTGCGTCCACCAGGACACGGGGAAACCCATCCCTGGC
Source organism: Hypomecis atomaria (assembly GCA_964007245.1). Classification (NCBI taxonomy): domain Eukaryota; kingdom Metazoa; phylum Arthropoda; class Insecta; order Lepidoptera; family Geometridae; genus Hypomecis; species Hypomecis atomaria. The sequence goes on from OZ023280.1 coordinate 14,990,259, forward strand.
TCCTCGGTCAAGGACCGCCGCCCTGACTGCGACGCAGCACCACAACATGCAAGCCCAATGAGAGGTATTATTTATCCATCTAGAGTAGGTATACGCCAAATCATTCAAGTAGGCGGTTGTGAAGTTATAGCTACAACCTGCGAAAATATTCAATTCTGACTGAAGCGAAAAGATGCGACTTGATTGGTTATTCTCAGCTTGTAGCTAACTTCACATCCGCCATTTTGTGTGATTCGGCTTATAACTTTTGTGGTATGATTGTTTTTCGCTCGCTCGATCGTTAAAACCATTATCAAAATCCGAACTCTGTATAAATCTAGAAATATTACAAGATTTATAAACATACCTGATTTGCTTGGCACGCCGACGTACATACTCGTATTTAAATTCGTATATTTGCGGATATGGGTTCATAAGGATGGCATTAATACATAAAAAACATAGTTACAACGACGCCGACGGTTCTAGAATCAAAGAGAGAATTACATATCTTCGAGGGTCGGGTCTACAGTATGGCCCCGCGGATTCCAGCTAAGTCAAGTCAAAGTAAAAAAATAGACGATTATGCGAAAAAAGTAGATAATATTATCAAATTAAACAGATCGTAAGGTATGCAGCCCTGTGAATCCCGCAAAGTAAAGTAAAAGCAAGCCTGCAAAGAATCAAACCCATTTAATTCAGATGTTGGCACTTCGAACTGACAGCAGGCGCATATCCATGGAGGGGTCCCCCTGGACCCATGTCGATATTTCTGCTCACTTCCTTTTCTTCACTTAAGTATAATTAACTCTTTGTTGAAAAATGTTCGAGCTCGCTTCGCTCGCGCTATTAAATGTTCGGTAGTTTTCTTTACTCACATCTGATGTCACTTTTAAATCTAACTTTTACTGACAAAATATTGGAAAAAAAATATTTCTAACTCACTACTTTAGCGCTTGAAAGCTCACGGTCCGGCCTTTCCTATATACCTATTGCATTCTTAGGCAACCTTTTATTGACACACCGACCCCTGTACAGCTCATAAAATTGTATTACGTAAATAAACTGTCTGGGCCATAACGTCTATAAATAGATAGGTACTTAGTAAGAGTTGATCATAATAATGCTTTCTCGGTTGTGACTTACCTACAATGTAAATCAGAGAGTTTATAATATAAAGATTTATAATGTATAATATAGGATAAAACCTATCCCAAAAATATGTATTGTCCTTAACTTTTAGTTAATTAGGATCGCTGACAAATTCCAGCAGTCTGAATTTGAGAAATTTTCCTCCAAAAAGTAATAGGTACTAGGTATAATTAATGTTTTGGAACTATGTATGTTTGATACGGACATTTTTAATTATATGTATGGAATGGTATGACTATCTGAATAGTATTATATAATGAATATGTGCTTACCTTCATACAAGTTACGTTCTTTACCTTATCTGCCATGTCTATTGCATAATTCGGAGTATTTTAAGTGTCCTCTCTAACTTACCACAACTCGTCGTATTTTCTTACTGTACCGTCTCTCTCCATCCTAAGGTTGCTTAGAAGAAATCACTTTCAGTGATAAGGCCACCGATTGCTTCCCATGTCTAAGCATTTGTTTTCTCAGTTTTCTGTATTATATACTGTGTGTGAGTAATCAATAAAGAGTTTCTCTACCTTACCTTTATTTTAGGCTGTCCGGAGCCGATGAAATCTAACTTTCTGCGAGACTTGAGAAGCTTCTTCGAGTCAAAAATGACAGCGTCTACCAACGGCACGGGACCAGGGTATGTCCAACTAATTGAAATAGCTATTAATCGTTGTTGCTTGGAATGCTCCTACTAAATCTGCGCCGTCGTCAGTCTGCGCGTTAATTAGCGCACTAATTAAGCAGCTACGTAACGCTTAACGCTAGGAACTCTAGATTTGAATGCGTTAAAATGTTGGCTACATCTAGGTAATGGATTGTTTGCGCGTTAATTTACGCGTTAAGGCGCTGGTCGAGCAGTAGCATAATAAGATCACTTTGTTACTGGATTGTTTATGTGGGTAGCCAAATCATCAAGATGTTAATGATAACGTTAGGCGACGGTCAAATAGGATTTCTATCATTGTACTTATCATTCTGACCAAAATTTTATTATTGGATTGTATCAAATAATCAACTACAAAATTATTGAACTTGTATTTGGTCATTGAACATTTTGTGTGGAACAGCTGTATGTAGGTACAGTGAAGTATGATGGCCATAGTAATAAAGTATGTCATAGCACAAGTAGTAAAAAGAAGAGTTAACTAGTGATTCAGACCTTCATTATTAACAACTTTTTTCAATGAGGCCAACACGGATTCGAAGAAAAATCAGCAGTTTCATATATATATATGTCATCAGGATCGCCCTTTGAAGGCACTCCAAAACGCAAGCTCTTTAGTGACGCTTTGGCAGATTCTTGGTGGCGAATGGCGATGCTTGAGATAGCAGTCGCGTACGCACCAAGGAACTGTCTCACGTTTTCGGAGTGACCCAATTAATTAATCGTAGTTACCTAATTGATTCCTTAATCAATGGATAATAATTAATTTACGTGCAAATTATAACAATAATAACTTAGTGGTAATAAAATTATGTAATAGAAAATGCACAATAAGTGATTGTTAATTTTCCCACCCACTGAATAAAATTATGTCGAATCAGTCATAATAATAATCGGCCTCCCCTGACGATATATAATATATTTCATTCATATTTTGTCGATTCCGAGTACCTATATAAATAAATAAATATAAGAAGACATCTTACACACGGTCTCTGATCCCAAACTAAGCATAGCTTGTGATATCGCTGCTAGAGACTGATGTACTAAATTTACATATTTTTAAATACATACTTATATAAATAGACCTAAATAACACCCAGACACAGAGCAAACGCCTATATTCATCACACAAATGTTTGCCCTGGGTGGGGATCGAACCCACGCCTCTTTGACCCAGAATCCAGGGTCACTAACAACTGAGCCACCGAGGCAGTTATGTGTGTGAGTATTGTATGGAACAGCTGTTTTTTCTCGATTTCCGGGATGGCCTTATATAGTAAAAGTTGTTCATAATGACGGACTTAATTCACTCCCTTCCGCCTTAGTACAGGAGAAGCTGATAACCCTGAACAATCACGAAATGCTGTCATTTTTAATCAAATTTATTTAGAGTTCAAATAATTGTTTTTCGTAATAAATTTGTATTAGGTACTTACTACTAAAGACTCGCCTTAAAAATGCCTAATTATTTACACTAAGTATTTAATCTTTCAGAGAAATGGTAAAATGGGGCGCTTCAAAAGAGGAGCAAGCAGCTACTTGGACGTTTGTTATGCTAGACAAAGACAAGAACAAGGTGTTGGAAAGACGCGAGTGGAAAGCGTACCACCAGCTTATTTCTAACGTTGAGCTGCTGAAAAGATGTGGAAGGAAACTGCCACGATACTGCGACGTCAACCACGATACAAAGATTAGTATCACAGAATGGATGGCCTGTCTGGAAGTCACGCAGGGGACGCAAGGCTCTACCAGTAAGAACTTTACATTTTCTTACATTTTTTCTCTCATCCAGGACCTTTGGCATGGCAAATGGATAAAACTATTTTATCTACTTACTTTTAATGTCTTTTGCCAATGTCAATTCATACTTTGTTTCACACTCCGAGGGGATAAATTGGCGGAAGGACAATTTTTCCTATTGACATACTAGGGGTGCAGTGTCGGATATAAATACATTTGCCGCCAGGTAATGATATTTTGCCGCCCGAAACGACCTCTACGACTGATAATCATAGCTCAAAATCATATTAAGCTATTGACCATATCCTTGCTCCTCCTCAAAATCTGCCGCTCTAATAAGCGACTATGGATATTGTAGAAAAAAAAATTAATGTAAAAAAAATATGATCCCATATTTGCCACCCCCTAAAATCTGCTGCTCTATGCTCCAGGTTACTCAATGAGCTGAGCAGGTTAATCCGCTACTGTTCTCATCAATAATGAGTTGTGGATGGTGGGTTCAACTGTTTAAATATCTGGACAGTAATTTAGTGCATGGACACAACTCAACTAAACAAATATATACTCGTAATAGAATGTCATTACGGATCTGACTGTTCGAATGCAACCGAGGCAACTGCCGATTTTATCTATGGATATCACAGAGCAGCAGAACTTCTCTTCTGTGATGGAGATAATAACAGAGCAGACTAGAAATCTGACGAGGTACTCAATATACTTGTAGTTCCCCATTAAATTAAAACTAATACTGAGCATTTACTGACCTCATAATAATGCCTGTGGGGTTTAGAAATATCTGATACTTTATAATGAAATGTGTAATAATATAGTGCCGATTATAATCTCAGTGTACATGAATATTACCTGGTGTTATGGAGTTTGTGATCATTATATTATATTGTAACTATGGAATTTTTATTCTGGAATAAATTTTATATATTTTTTTATTTATAATGTATGTACATAGGTAATAATACTCAATCTTTTTCCAGCGGAAGCTGCAAAAGTCCCGCACAACCCGAGAAGGAAAGGACCTAATCCGTTAGAATCGTTTCTGAAAGCAGATGACTAAATGCCTTAAAAATATGACATCAGAACATTCTTTTCAAGTACCAGTGAAGTGAAAAGTGATTAAGTTTATGGGGGACAGTGTTTATAGAAGTGTGGATGATTTGAGGACGAAGTTCAGGAGCTTTATTTTTCAACTTCTAACGCCTGGATACGTAAACAGGACTTTAAAATATTGTATAGAGAATCTCTATGTTACTCCATGGCCCTATTTTATAAAACTACAAGTTACAGGCTACAGGTAAATTACTGGCAACATTGACGGAATCCGCATTCGTGATTGGTCGAGACTGCGTCATTAATGTCAATTTGCCTGTAGAATTGTAACTTGTAGCTTTATAAAATTGGACCCAGGTATTCACAACTTCCATAGACAAGTTTCTTATGCGACCAAGCCGCGCGAAGTTCAAAAATCATGCTCCAGTGTTTGATTTTCGTCATCCTACCAGTTCACATAACACAGAGTTAGTAATAAAGAATTGTGTAGATAAGGTTTTCTTTCAGCGCGCTTTGTCACTTTTTTCATTGTGAATTAATTGACTTATCGTGTCTCTGGAGCTTGCCGAGCTAAATAATAATACATGCGTTACATGTTGTCCTACTAGTAGTACCAAAAGCTACTTTGCTTCTCCTATGATATTACCAGTAGAACCAAGCAATAGGACTATAAGGATCGCATGATATTATGTGATACAAAAGAATGGAAGTGTAAAATAAAATCCTCTTAAAACGTTACTGTAATTTTGTCTATAAATTAAAATATTTCGGAATATTCTGAAGCAGCTTTTTGTCAAATTATATTGACAGTGTATTTATTGTTAAGTAAATAGGAGGCCCAAAGATTTTTATAACTATAGATTCAACGAATCGTCAAATGCATCACATAAGTATTTTTAGAGGCGAAAAAAGCCTGTCTATCTTACGATTGAGCATTTCAGATATTATTTAAATTGTGAGTAATTTTGAGATTGCTTATTTCTATGTGAAAATATGTTCACAGTGATATTGAACCTATAAAGAGGATAATGTTGAATCTAGTTTTAAAATCTTTTGTTGAAGTACACGCGGTGCGATGTGTTCCAGTTCCTTTATTGTAAGATGCGTAAAATAAATTGAAATTTCCACACCGATTCTCTATACTAGACTGAATTCCAGGCATACATTTTCCCCTATTCTTAAACCAATAAGCTATTCTTAAGCTTTCTTGGTATTTGAATCCTATAGAAAACTAGTTTCTTAACTCGTCGCACCTTATGTGAAGTGCCTTATTGTATAATTTTAGTTAAGTGGCTTTTATTAGTTGTAGTATTATTTATTATAAAATATATGTTTAGGCTAGACACCTACTTTATAAGCTAGTCTTTAAATAATGCATATTTTATTGTTAGATCGAAGAGTACGGGGGCTAGAACAGTAACAAATTCAATTATTAATGTTATGGGCAACTGTGAAAACCTAGCAACTACATGAATGTAGTTCGAAATCTCATAATGTGCATTTTCACTTTAATTTATATACGTTACATAGCCAGAAAAGTTCCTGATGCTCGAATATAATCATAACAGCTTTTGTTACATAGCCAGAAGCACACAAAAGAGACGTCCACAAGTGTACTATATTATTCAGAGAAAAATCCATCCAAGTTTTTTTTATTTTAATTCCAATTTATTTTTGGGACTTTTATACAAACATACATAGCAGGATATATACATCATTTGAAAGCTTGATTTATGGGCTACTCAAAAATATTTAATTTATATTATTTCACTCCTCCATTTTTTAGATGTGATAAATGAATTGTATGAAAAATAAAAAAGCTTCCCTACTAATTTTTCTAGTGAATAATGTGCTTCTATCAATCTTTTACTTGCATTTTACCTGATTCTTCCACATTCATCTCATACTTTGCTAATATTAAAAGAAACTAGTGTGGCCAGATAAGTAGTACAATGTGACAAAAATACTAAAATAATAAACCATTTGAAGGTTACTGAAACAGGGTTGCCAGAGATAAACTACCTAGTGTGTCAAGTATATATATTTGTTCTAAGAAATCAAAATTATTTTAAAAAATCGGAGCGCTCTTTTTGTTTTAAACTGAAGAAATCACTCAGAATAACATTTGTGCTTTCTCGAGATGTAACGAGTGCTTTGGTTAGATTTTTTTGTTTTAACACCACTGGCTTTTCGGTGAAGGAAATCGTGAGGCAACCTGCATACGTCCGTAGAATGAATTCGATGGCGTTTGTGAATCCACCCACTGGGCAAGCGTGGTGGATATGGCCCAATCACCCTTCGTGGGTAGGCCTACGTCCTGCAGTGGATTATTACAAAGGCTGGTACAGTACAGTATACCAGCTTCCATACATTTTGTGTACGTGTCTTTTTCTTGTTTGACTTGGCTGCTCGATGAATTATGTATGTCAATTAAGATGGACATGGAAACAAGCCCTTGCTCTAACAGTCAAATAATTACAGTTAGATAGCCACAAAATAATACGCTACTCGAAGAGTAGTTTAATTTTTATTACTCAGATTCTAAGCTTATTGCACATCTTTTTTTATATGATTACTCGTATTAGTAGTGCCAATATTTAAAAAAAATATCTAGACTGGATAATTATCTCACTTAGATCTAGTCTTGAAATAAGTAACAACTAATTTGTCCTTTAAGCCATAAGTAAATAGATCGCATATTGCGGAAGCCATTAACAAATTGCTTTTTTATCTACTCGTAAGGCTAGAGACATTTTGTGAGGATTTTGATGTAATCATGCAAAGTCATGTTGCAAATGCAAAGATGTTTATAGCCTGAAAAGTTTATATCGCTAAATTTGTACGAGTATATTACAGCGCTTAAACTTAAAAACGCTCATTTTTTGCTTTTTGAATTTAAGAAAGCTAGATATTATTCCACCTTTCACAATGCTTACAGTGCAAGGGCACATCAACCTTACAAAAGTCGATAAAAAATTCATTGTAAAGAGTTTCATGAGTATTATAGTTTGTATCCACGATATCAAATCGAGCAATTCTTCGTGAAATTCGTCAAGACCGGTTGTATATTTAATTATGATAAACAAACAAATATTTCATTTCGCATTAACAACGTAGTGTAATTTTAAATCCCAGTATTGTGTATTGTAAATCAGTGTTGTGTTACTTAATTTTATATCTTTTTAGGCGATTTTTATGATATAAAACATAATGCATCTTTCTCCATACATGAATGTATTTTAGTTTTACTTTTACGTCAATAACCACATTTAGACAGGGATAGGCCGGCGCTTCGTTTGTTAGAGCTGTTTTTTTACCGAACTAAAGAAATTAGCTAGCACAGGTCTCTATAAATGTAAACCTTATAGCGTATTGAGAATGTAACCCTTCTTGTTTACATGCAACAAAGTTCTGAGGCCTTGGGAGACAAGTACCTACACAGTCTAGAGAAGTCCATGTCATATTATCCAGAGATGGTGTGCTAAGCCGAAAGGAGGTCCGACCATCATTTTGAACAACTTTTACTATGGAGACAACCTGGAGATAAAAAATCAGTTATTTCGTACATTTTATTGATTTCGAGTTGTAATGTTGTATGGAATAGCTGATTTTTAAGTGAAATCTTCCTTAGCGGCGATTTGCACTTTTTGGGATGGGTAAAAAATGTTAAACTCGAGTCAGGATAGACGCGTAAGCTGATCGAAAATTCATAAGACGGAGCGAGAGTAGACCGCCCGCGCCGGCGCGGCATACAGAGGAACTAATATCCCCATCTCTTTCTACCGCGCGGTAAAAATGTATGCCTGCTCCTGCTGTTTGGTGCGGCGCAGGGCGCTTGCGCTAGTGATATTTTATTTTACCACATAAATGAGTTTTACTTCACAAAGTTTTCACTTCTGCCGGCACTCCCGGAGTGCAACTGTTATTTTTTTCTCAAATTTCGGGTTGGCCCTATAGTAAAAGTTATTAATAATGATAATCTTAATGACCCTCTTTCGGCTTAGTCCAGGGCAAGCAGATAACCCTGTATAGCTGAAAATATCCTTAGACGAAATCATGCGTTCCATAAAAATCTACGTGCCAGCGTAAGATACCCATACGGCATTTTATATTTAAAGCCTTCAAAAGTATTTATATCATGTTAGATTTAAGCAATATGTGTGAAATATAAGAATTATGTGATATTTTCGTCATTATGTATTATTTGCAGATTATATTATTAAATGAATTATGTATGTTTTATTACTGACCTGAGAGAAATCACTAATTCACTTTCCATTAAATAGCAAAAATATATTTCATTTGTAATATATCTGATCTAATGTATGTATAGAAATTCTGAGGAGATATACAACTTATATTGAAGAGGACTTAAATTAATAATTATTTTTTTGTTTTGACTAGCATCGTGTAAATGTATAAGAAAAAAAAAACAAATGTACATCAGTACGCAGGCTCAATGCAACAAAAGCATGTATTTGAATATACATATAATACATTACATTTGGTGCATAATGTATAGTGTATAATAATAATAATAATAGCACAGTGATTTGAACACGACAATAACTTAAAACGGAGGGTTACAACACCAGTGATTTTTCTGGCGACGGGACGAGTACAGACCGCTTGTATTCGTCGACTGTTTCGGTCAATATTCGTTGGAAGATCGTTTCAAAGAGTTGGTTTTTAACAAGGGCTTCGTCGTTGTGGAGAGAGGTCCATTCAGGTTCAGCTCGCCGCCACTCCGCGAATAATATGTCGTCGATGTGGTCCGATCGCCTTGAACTCACGCCTGAAACAAGTCAGTGATCAAATATACTCATGTTTTTTAACGTGATAACGTCTTATAAATCAATTAACGCCGGCTGCACGTACGAAATTGTCACAGCCTGAGCTGAGCGTGGAACAAGCGATAGAGGCACGATCGGCCTAAGCGTTCGGCTTGTTTCAGTTGTTGATTCAACAATGTTTTCTCATGACGTCAACATGTAAAATTATCACCCGTAATATTTAGTTCGTATAGGTTTGCGTTTGACTTCATACCGCTTGATGTTAAGCTGATATACGGTCTAGCTAGGGTGTACCAGGCTTACCTAGAAGATAACTATTTACTCGGTTTTTTTTTAAAATTTTAAGGTACATCTTACTCACGGTCTCTGACCCCAAACTAAGCAAAGCTTGTGATATGGCTGCCAGAGACTGATATACTACATATACATATTTTTTAAATCCATACTTTTATAGATAGTACCTAAATAACATCCAGACACAGAGCAAACACCTATGTTCATCACATATATGCTTGCCCTGGGTGGGGGTCGAACCCACGCGTCTTTGATCCAGAAGTCAGGGTCACTAACCACTGAGCTACCGAGGCAGTCAGTTTGAAGACACCATGTACGAATCGGCCTATAACTTTGGTGATCGCTGATAGTCCAACTACGCCATGAGCGCTGCCGCTATTCGGCTTATACGCATGATATGATCTTTGCCTGGTTAAGTATTGTAGGCAATCTAGTATAGCTGGCGCGTCGGGAGATGAGGAGATAGGACTTCCGGCATACTACGTCATCACAATCAAACACTGAATTACATGATCTGATTTATTGTACAACACGCGAGTACATAGAGCGGAGGTAATGGACAAACTGTGGCGGCGTATGAGAGCGCAGGGCTTATGTGTATGAGAGATCGGCAAAATCGCTGACGCGCGTAAACATGCATCGCCACAGTACTCCCCTTATTTTTAAAAAAACGAAAAATGAAAACTGTCCTTAAAATTAAAATCATAATATAATAAACATTGACACGGATCCCTAAAATTATACAACGTTATCTACTCACATTCATACTGCAAGGATTTTGCTGACATGCTACATCATACAGCTGTATACGTATCTACAATCTCGGCTATACGCTTATCGCTTAAATGTAACTTTATCGCATCATGTACAGGGTTACTGGCACGCATTACTTATAATATAAACTAGGAACGGTTTGGAAACAAATTATTACAATTCATCGTGCAGTTCTTCATCTATCTACTTATACTTATTCTACTTTTAACTAAGTAACATTTTTCTAAAGTACATTTAACATGAGAAATCCAAATACCAAAGAGGAACATAAAGAAGAAAATATCATCATCGCACAAAATAGTGCTAACAAAGTTTGCATAACCTACTTTACGTTTTAATATGTAATGAATAACCTTGTATATTTCGCTTAGTCTGCACTCTGTATAGTATCCTACTTGTTTCTAGATTTCTAGGTTACGCTATGTTTACATTTTGTTTTGTAATAAACATTTTTGTATTTTGCAACGTTGCATTACTTATTCCGGTCTAGTATATCGATGCCACCGTTCCACCATTCCATTGCTTTGCGGGTGGAAACTGGTGGTGCGTATTTTCTCTATACCCAGGAATTTCATGAGCTCTGTGAAAAGACTACTCTCAAATTGAGAACCTCTACCACTAGTAAGCCTGACTGGACAGCCGAAACGCACTATCCATCCTTCATAAATGACCTTGGCTATTCCTTCTGCATGGATATCTTTTACCGGGAAGGCCTCTGGCCACCCTGTCTTACGGTCTATCACGGTGACCAGATATCTGTAGCCCTCTGGAGTGGTCGGTAAAGCTCCTACGATATCTACATGTATATGGGTAAACCTATCAGCTGTCGGAAACGTACCCAGTTCTGCTTTATTATGACGTTGAACTTTGCTTCTCTGGCATTTGACGCACGCTTTTGCCCACTGTCCTACTTGTTTGTTCATATTAGGCCAAAATAAATTATTAGCTACTAATTTTCTAGATGTATTGATACCTGGGTGACTGCTGTCGTGGAACATACTGAATGCAGTTTTTCTAAATTCTGTAGGTAAGTAAGGTCTCGCTTTTTTCCCTACGACGTTGCAAAAAATAGATTTTCCACAGGTCGGTAAAAATATTTCCTTGAACTGTGGATCGTCGTTGCCGCCTGGTTCACATAATCGTCCTTACTTTGTGCAGTCGCTAACTCTTCGTAGACTATTTGGCCTTGACATATTATACTCTCTACTCTAGATAAACAGTCTGCCACCACGTTTTCTTCACCGCTGACATGGCGAATATCGGTCGTAAATTCGCTGATAAACAATAACTGTCGCGTTCGCCTTGGCAATTCTTTTTCCGGATTTTTTTTAGAAAAGGCGTATGTTAGTGGCTTGTGGTCAGTATATATGGTTAGTTCTATCCCCTCTACCATGTTCCTAAAGTGTTGAAGGGCCAAATATACCGCTAACAGCTCTCGATCGTAGGTGCTGTATTTTTGTTGGACATCGGTGATTTTTTTGGAAAAATAGCCTAAAGGTTGCCACTTACCTTTATCAACCTGTTGTTGCAGAACAGCGCCGGTGCTTGTATTGCTTGCATCGGCAAAAATTGCTAGCTTACAATCCGGTAGCGGATGTGCGAGCATAACCGCTTCGCGAAGCTGTTTCTTACATTCGTCGAATGCTACCTCAGCTTTCTCGGTCCACTGTACCTTGGACTTATCTCGCTTCTTAGAATTATGCAGGTAAGCATTTAATTCTGCTTGGTTTTCAGCTGCGTGTGGCATGTGCGATCTGTAAAAATTTACCATCCCGAGAAATCGGCGTAATTGGTCGATGGTCTCGGGTTCGGGAAACTCTTCGATGATTTTTACCTTGTTTTCTAACGTCTGTATGCCTTTGGCCGTCACTTTGTATTCTAAGAATTCCACTTCTTCCTTTCCAAAGTCGCATTTAGCTTGGTTGATCGTGATTCCAAATTTACTAAATCTTTGAAATACCTGCTCTAGATGCTCTCTGTGTTGCTGTACGGAGTCGCTTGCTATGATGACATCATCCAAGTAGCTAAATAAAAAATCTAGGCCATTTAGAACTGTACAATGCATGAATCGTTGGAATGTTTGCGCAGCATTCCGCAAACCAAACATCATCCTTGTGAATTCTAACAACCCAAACGGTGTTATGATTGCTGTCTTGGCTACGTCGTCCGGGTGCACGCAAATACAATGATAAGCGCGATTAATGTCGATTCGAGAGAACACTTTTTTGTTTGCCAATACATATGTAAAATCTTGTAACCTAGGAATCGGATATCTATCAGGCAGGGTTACGGCGTTCAATGCACGATAATCACCACAGGGTCTAATATCGCCACTTTTTCTTTGCACTACATGTAAAGGATTGGCCCAAGGACTTTTCGAAGGTCTACATATTCCCATTTTAATCATAAGTTCAAACTCAGCTTTTATTTTTTTGGATCGATCGGGAGGTAATGGACGTGCTCGAGCAAATACAGGTGGGCCGGTAGTTTCAATATGATGGAATACCGGGTGAGTCGGTACTTCTAGGAAAGACACGGGCTTTGTAATCTCAGAGTACTTACCAAGCAAATCGCTGTAGACGTCATTGTTCCGGATGCTCGTAATAGACGGTTCGGTATACTTGCACACAGTACCTAAACTATTAAGATTTGTAACAGAGTCTATAATTTTTCTATTGGCTACGTCTACTAACAACTTATAAGTCTCTAGGAAATCTGCTCCCAAAATAGGTTGGCTTACGTCACATTATGAAAGTCCACATATACGGTCCTTGCAATCCGAGATTTAACTCTAACGCTACCGTACCGTATGTCGTAATTTCTGTACTGTTTGCAGCGTATAGTTTGTACGGACAACCGCGCGATATTTTTAATCCGAACTTACGCGCACTTTTCACTGGTAAAACGGAAACATTGGCACCTGAATCGACGAGGAAAGTCAACTTGCTCGATCTGTCGTATACGCGCAGGCGATGGTCACTAATCGGGGCAAAATCTCCAGCCTGCTGAGATCCTACCGCAGCTAGTTTTCCTGGTTCTTATCGACATTTACTGGGGTTGATGCTCTCGTCCAGGTACACGGTCCCACGCATTTAAATGCTCTATCCCGGAACCGCATATGATAGGTGCAAATCCAGTCAGGATCCCCAGGAGCCTTGCGGGACTGCGATCTTGATGTACTTCTGTTATAGCCTCTGCCGCGTCCTCGACCGCGGAAAGGGTTGCGCCTGGTCTGTTGAACCTCCTGACGTAGCGCGGCAACCTCTCGGTTTAGTTTCTGGACTTGATTTGCCATCTCTAAAACGGAACATGTTGGTAACGATGCAACACTGGCACTATTGCTGGGTCCAGCTACTTCAGCTACTTCTGCGCATATGTTTTCCATTATCTTATCAGCGATCTTTGCTAAATTTTCCAAGTCCTGATCGTGGCTTACGGTGAGCACTGCCCTGACGGAAGGAGGCAGCCTAGAAATCCAGAGGTTTTATAAAGTCACCTCGCTGACTTGCGCATTTCTGCCGCATTCTCGCATGCGCCTTAACAATTGCGATGGACGCTGTGTGCCCAGATCCATTCCGCTTATCATTCTCTGGAATTGTTTTTCAGCTGACTCTTCATATGCAGCGAGTAGCCTCTCCTTGATGGCCGTATATCTATTATTTTCAGGAGGGTTAAAAACAATATCGCTGACTTGTTGTAGCGCATCTCGTCCCAATTTCGATATAACCATATTGAATTTTACCTCATCGCCCTGCTTTTGTGGCGCCAAGATGCTTTCCAGCTGGGCAAACCACAGTCTGGGCATCTCTGCCCAGAACTTCGGGATTCTCGCCGCAACTGTTATAGCCGCCAGCTCTGTGTTCACGGGCTCGCCCATTCCTTGCGCCGAGGATGCAGCAGGGACTGATTTTGCTGGGCAAGCCATTGTCTTGATGCCGTGTTCTGGGGTCACCACTTTGCCTGGTTAAGTATTGTAGGCAATCTAGTATAGCTGGCGCGTCGGGAGATTAGGAGATAGGACTTCCGGCATACTACGTCATCACAATCAAACACTGAATTACATGATCTGATTTATTGTACAACTCGCGAGTACATAGAGCGGAGGTAATGGACCAACTGTGGTGGCGTATGAGAGCGCAGGGCTTATGTGTATGAGAGATCGGCAAAATCGCTGACGCGCGTAAACATGCATCGCCACAGAACTTACCGGAAACTGAAGAAGGTGTAGCGGCGGTGAGTATTTCCATCAGTTCATTGGAAGCAACTTCGATAAGTTTCTCTGCGTCCGGGGCAGGTTTCTGCGGCATAAGGTTGACAGCATCCCACGGTCTGTCGCTCTGCTCAGATCTGTGTTTTGTAAGTGTCTCTTCGGCGAAATCGTGAACTAATCTGAAATCAGATTTCAGATTTTGTGAAATACCGTTCATGCATCGGTTGTGGCCAACTTAGTGTCATTTGTGGCCACTTTGAATTTTAATGATTATTAAGACATTTTAATGTAAACGTAATATTATTAAAGAAATTTTTAAACTGTAAGGTGGCGCTACTGTAAAACCTAACTGTAAGGCATTGTTACTTGTTTCAGGTAAATGGCTTCCATTAAACTCTTTTTTAATTATCTACCCGTACGCCAATTTTCAGCTTTTAAATGTAGTCGGAAGATACTTTTTTTTTAAATTTCAAACGGGTAACCCCACCTCACGTTAAGGTTAGCATCCCAGCTAACTGAATCCAGGGTATTTTTGTACAACACCATGACAACGTAATACCAAAAATTCAGCTTTTAGAAAATAGTTGCATTTTTTGCGCTTACCCGGGAGGTAAGGCTAATAGTAAAAGTTGTTCATAATAATGATCTGAATTACCTCCTTTCGGCTTACAAGTTCTGGATTACCCTGTAATATATGAACCCTGACCGAAACCCAACTTAGGTAGCTAGACATAGTCGACATATACGTCAATATCTGTTGTAAACTCGGTTCCTGAAGTTGACTCGTACGTCTACAAAGGATAAGTAGACCAGTTAGGTAGGCCCGACTATTGTGGAAATAAATGAAATGAAATTTAAGAATGAGGCCAATCGCCGAAACCTACTCGGCTGGGAAGCGTTCAGAAAATTACGTAACGTCTTCTCGTCCGTACCTCAGTGCCTCAAGTCGAAAGTGTTCGACCAGTGTGTGCTATCAGTAGACGGGTAGACTTATGGCGCTGAAACGTGGTATCTTACTATGGGCCTTATTCATAAGCTCCAAGTAGCCCAACGCCCAACGAGTTATGGAGAGGGCTATGCTCTGAGTCTCTTTGCGAGATCGAATCAGAAATGAGGAGATCCGTAGAAGAACCAAAGTTACCGACATAGTCCAACGGATTGGCAAGTTGAAATGGCAGTGGGCAGGGCAAATATCGCGGATGACTGATGACCGATGGGGTCGAAAAGTTCTCGAGTGAAGACCACGTACGCCAGTACGTGGCCAGTTAGCGCAGCGTAGGCCATCCATTACGTCCACCTACAGGGTGGGCGGATGACCTCACTAAGACCGCAGGATCGCGCTGGATGCAAGCCGCTTCCAACCGGTCTTATTGGAGATCTATAGGGGAGGCCTATGTCCAGCAGTGGACGTCCTATAACTGATGGATGCAAGGTGCCATATCGTGAGACCTGTAAAAGATACTAACACGTCAAATGGATCCGTAGGGTCATAGCTGGCGGTGGCGGGGTCGGTGACGTAGTTCCGTATCCGGTCGTGTGTGATCTGATCCGGCCGGAAGGTGCGGGGCTTCTTGGGCGGGCGCGGCTCCAGGGGCGGGGTGTACGGCGGCGGCGGCTTGTCCGGGATCTCCCGGACCACTAGCAACCGACACTGTTGCTGTTCCAATTCTTTTATCTAAATACAAATAAATACAATTAAAACAAATCCATTGTTTATAACACCATGTAACAAATCAAATTAATATACAATAGGCATGTTTACTGGGTAAATAAATCATTATTATAATTCGTCCGTTAGTAAAATTATTAAAAAATATTGGACAAGTATTTTTTATTTTGTCGGTTAAAAAAAATTGATGAATATCTGACGGACTAATTATATTTTTAGTCATTATGTCTATTCTAATAGTAGGTATATGTCATAATTATTATTTTCCAAAAATGGCAGAACCGACCTTACCCTTTCGAAATAAACCCGATTTTTCTAATCGGTTTATAATTTGCAAAAGTATCAATGAACATACATAAAAAACATACAGACGAGCATAGTACCACGTCTTTTTTGGAAGTCGGTCATAAAATCACAAATACAATTTTATAATAATATATTCAAAATATTGCTATACCACAGTATAATCAACTTACTGATGCTAAATCAAGAGAAATAAAATCAATTACAAAATTACTACGTCCGGTAGTTCCATAAATTCTACAATTTATCATAAAATAAATGACTTAATAGCCATCTCTTCTATTTAGTCCATGTTTTCAATAGGGAGATAAAAAATTGGTGTCATTCACTACAATGTAGATCTTCGATTACCAGTGCATACAATACACAATGAACACAACAAACGGTAAATGAAATGGTTATATTAGGATAGTGACGATAATGTATGATGTACTTCCTTAGGCGCTGCGCAAACGTAGACACTTTTTGTTGCCGACACGGCACACTATCACAGGGAACAGTAGTTGCTGTGTCCTGTAGCGGTGATCGGACACAGTCGCCCGTTGCTACACTGTTTAATGGTAACCGTAGTTGCTGTGTCAGCTCAGTACAATTGTAAGGAAATTTGTTAATGTTGTTTGTGTCTTCAACTGTGACTTTTAGTTTCCAGTTACCGATGGCGAACACTTTATGATCGTTAATCAACATGTATTACGTGGAAGCAACTGGACACTTTTAGCACTGGAAAAAATGTTTACGTGTGCGCAGGGAGTAGATTCATACTAGTTCTATAGAAATCAAAAATTCATCGGTAGCTTGTATCTGAAACAACGACACGACAAGTGTCCACGTTTGCGCCCTGCTTTCATGTATAGGTTCGACGCAGACGGCACACCGACCACATCCACCGATAAGCAGTTTACATGATTTTTCATACATGTAGTTAAAACGCGGCGCACACTTGTGGCCGGTGGCGGCCACTCGCTACAGTAGTGTCCACGATACATAATAACGGCTGAATGATCGCGTGACATACATACAAAAAAAAACATACAGTGGAACTGATATCTTCCATTTTTAATTTAATATACATAACATAATTATGTATATTTTTGTAATCTCTTTTTAAATCCCTTCATTTTAATACATCGGTTAGGCTAAAAAAAGATTGGGACTACTAATAATTTGGCGCAAATTCGCTATTTTGAGTTTGGTCTTTGAAAACCTATGTGGACACTTGGGCTTTTGAGACAAATATAACGATAGTCTAATTGTCGAAATCCATCCAGCCTTTTGGAAGATACGTGGGAATAAAGACATTTTTAAACAAACATACAAAATAACGCGCGAAATACAATAACCTTCCTTGGCAGTCGGGTAAAAAGAAGCAGTGGTTGTCAATACCTCTTTTTCAATGGCGAGTTGCTGGCGACGTAATTCTTCGGCCTCGGCGTGCGACGGCTCCAGGGCAGGCTGACCGTCTGTGCTGCTCTCTGCCAAACGACATTTTACAAATTTTAATATTTCTAACAATAGTCAGTGTACAGTGGCGGATTTATATATTTGCTGCTAGTTGACTGTCGAATTCTTGATCCAACCCTAAAATCTGCCGCTCCAATAAGCGACAACGCAAACGGC
Source organism: Hypomecis atomaria (assembly GCA_964007245.1). NCBI lineage: Eukaryota > Metazoa > Arthropoda > Insecta > Lepidoptera > Geometridae > Hypomecis > Hypomecis atomaria. Next base: position 15,008,519 of record OZ023280.1, read on the forward strand.
AGTATGAATATTTCAGACTGCTTCTAAGAGGTAAAACGTATCTTTTGTTGTTTTTTTCTGTAGACCTATTAATATTTAGGTATAAAAATTAATAATTTATTTTTGACAAATGAGATGGTCAGAAAATTTGCCGCCCCCTAAAATCTGCCGCTCTAGGCCTATTGGTAAATGCGCCTGTAGACCTAATTACGAAGGCACCGTCGTAAATTTAATAGCAACGTAAAAAGTGTTCTCTCTATGGAATGCCTAAAGTGAAAAAGAAACAGAAACATTCTAAATAGCTATTATAATTACGATGGCGCCTTCATAGTTGGGCTATCTATCTATACTATACTATCACTATATCATTCTAGCACAGGGTTTATCAAACTATGGATAGCGGTTGTGAGTTTAGCTACAAGATGTGGATAACCCAATCCTGACTGAAGCCTGTTTAGCAGTTGCGCAAGGATTGAGTTTGGATTGTAGCTAACTTCCCAGCCGCCAAGATGTTTTATTCGGCCTATACAGTCGGTACGGTCCTTGTTCGGGCAAAATACAAATGTGTCTAGATTACTCTATTACTTTAGATACACTGTAACAATATTTACATTGTATGTGCTATAGCTGTGCGTTAATTAATGTTTAATTTTTAAGTCTGACTTTTGACTTTATCATTTATATTATTTAAAATTGAATTCTCCAGTAGTAGATAATGAAATTATATACATTTTTATTGAAAGAAAATTATAAAGATTTAGTACCTATCATTTTTCTTTGATTTTGGCACTTGGGTTTCTAAATAATTTAACACAAAGGGGTCGCGTATCAAGTAAGAGATTAGAGAACACTGGTCTATTAAATAGAGTATCTAGGACGTAGGAGCAGAGTGGTAAATTTCGTAAATTAAATTCAAAAGCCTTTGAACTTAGTCGCCAATTGTAATGTGTAACAATGTCTCCGATTGAAGTTATCGCGAAGACGACGTATTATCTCGCATAACATTTGCATAATTATTATAAATATAATTTTTGAAAGGACACTATAACAAGAGCTAGCAAAATATAGAACTGACTAATAAAATGACAATAGCTGTTCGTTTTATAAGGTAGGAAATAGTAAAATAATTAATCAATTTCAATTTATCTACTATTTTACCATTATTGGATTTTTTTATATTAGTAAATATTCGATTTGACTATTCCCTTACCGGTACAGGGAGAATCCAGCGCTCTGGGAGAGGAGTAAACGACGTCGACGAGAGGGGCCGGCTCAGGAACACGCGCGGCGCCCGCCGGCACTGGCAACGGTCCTGCGGGCACTGGCAGTAGCGCAGGAGCGGGAAGCGGCCCCGCGGCTAGTAGCTCGGGGAGAGCGGGCAAAAACTCTACTGGCGAGAGCAAAGGTCCCGTCGGCGCAGGCAACAGCCCGACCGGCGCAGGCAGCGGCCCCGCCGGACTCATCGACGCCCGCTCCTCCACCATCTCACACTCGCACGACTCTTCCGCAGTCACTTTCACACACTCCACAGACTCCGTAGTCATCGTCTCTACAGACACGCCGAGCTTGCTCGAACGCGTCTTCATTTTACAGACAGAACCTGCCTGCACCATCACGTCACTAGTCTCGTAAATTTTCGTCGGCGACTTTGGCTCGCCAACAATTTCCGGCGACCGATCCTCTTCAGCCAGCGTCTTGTAATACTGCTCGAACTCTTCGACGAGACTGCGGGCAGTGGACGGTGTGCTAATCTTGTCTTCTTCTTCGTTCTTCGGTTGGCTAATCAATTTCTCCACCACGTCGCTCCAGTTGTCGCAGTGCCGGCTGTTAGTCGAGTCTACGATATTTTTGAGTGCCTCCTCATTCACTTCGTATTGCTTGCCACCGCTAAATATTTGTGGCAAAGTAAGGTTATGGAACAGTATGTTGAGATAGCCGCCGTCGACAGCGACGAAGTTTTCGTCAGCGGTGTTCGTGGAGCGTTCTGTGAGGCTAGCTCCCAGAATACTATCGCCGGTTTGGATGCTTTTCTCGGCGCTGGTGACCGTTTCAATAGCTACGCCCTCGGACGTTCGTGACGTGGTGCTTTCCTCACAGCCGCTGCTGGAAAGGTCGAAACATTTCACCGGTAGAGACGATCGATCTACGCACGTACTCCTCTTTAGCTTCTTCTTACCGAGAATGATCTGTTCGACGTTAACGTGACTTTTCAGTTTCAGCTCTAAATCCGATTTGGTCTTCATGAGGGCGACTTTCCGCTTCTCAGAGAGCGCGAGCAGCGCCTTGCGCATGCGTTGCATCTCACCACACTCGTGCTGCAGTTTGAGGAGTGCGCCGCGCTGTTTCTTCTTTAGAGCCGAGATATCCGTGTTGTCCTGACGTTTTTTATTTTCTAAATACAGTATTTGAGATTTAGTGAAATCTTTTAGGGCATCTTCCCGCCTTTTCAATACACATAAGAGATTCTTCGCTCGTCGCTGCTCATCGCGGATGAGTATGTTGAGCTGCAATTATTAAAGCACACAATTAGCTATCGCATACTAATTATTAGCACTCGATTATTGCGAACGTAATTAATTTAGAACAGTGCAGTTATGAGTTAACTTTCACCACATTATCGTTAACAAAGACCTCGGCGCAATGCGCGATGCGCAATGAATTAATCAAACGAGCGTCTATTCAAAATATTTACAAACTTAAGAATAACACTCACCAGAAAAAGATTCTTGGATGCCATTGTTTCAGAGTCGTCACTGTTTGAACCATTTTCAAACTTGGAGAAGAACTTGTCGTATTCCGAATTTTTAGGATCGAGGTCAGGATCTAATATTGCCGTGTCGTTGACCAGTTGCTCGATTTTAGCATCTTTGTAACATTTCTCGGAGAGAGAGCAGCTCTCCAAGTACTGGAGCGATTCAAAAAACGAATCTATAAAATTAAGTTCCCTCTGGAACTGCTCGCATACGAGCACGCTTTGCAACAGACCGTTATTAACTCTTATTGTGCTAATTATTTCAGACGGTTTCATTAATTTGTTGCTATTGGGGACGTACGAACAATTGAGTGACTTTATTTCGTTCACACAGTTCTTATACTTTTTGCTCGATTTATTGCCCTGTGTTTTTTCTACTTTGACACCTTTGTCCTTAGAGCTCATCTCTTCCTTAAACACGGACACTACACTCATAGGATACTTTAACTGACTAGGCAATTGATTAGAATAAGCTTGGAAATTGATTTTTTGTTGTGTTTTATACGTTAGCGTAGATCTACACATTATGTATGAAGTGCTTTTGCAATAATGTGTATCGAGGATCGATTTTTCTTTCCTGTTGTCTTTTATATTTAACGATGGGATTTGTAGATTTGGCAAGGACTTGCTGTGTAGATCAAATAGTTTTTCAGCAGCTTTGAAGTTAAATTTGTCTTTCTTTAGTGAAACATTCGGTATATCTAGTTTATCAAAGGTTTCCTCGATGAGATCTGCTTGTAGACCTGTGCTTTCTATGTGTCTGTAGGTAATGCCAGGTTCATAGCCCTCCATATCAGTGATTCCATCGACTGTTTCGGGCGGAGGATCAGTGCACGTGTTTACATCTTTATGTAACACCATCTCTGTGTCCATAGTGCCGTCTGATTTTGTATAAACCATTATAGTGGGATTCTCTGCAGGACTGGGCATCGAGGTTACTAACAACTTCTTCGATTTATGACATCTTTCTTCTAGAGGCACATGTATCACAGGTGTTGGTTTGTTATTCTTCTGCATTTCGATAAAAAATGTTTTGCCTTTGGCAGGGGGTGACGAATTTCGTCCACGAGTTTTTTCAACATTTTTCTTAAAAGGCATACTATTTAAACTTGCATTTATTTTAGATTTTATAAGGGACATCTCTTGTTCACTTTCACTAGGTTTTATAAAATTTTTACTTAAACTAGATCTTGGCAATGAAGCACTTTTGGTTTTTGTCGACGGATCTGTAAAATAAGACAAATCGGATTAATTCTAAAGCTGATACCTAAACAATACATGTCATCACCACTATCGAATCAGTCGTAAGACACCCATTACAGGACATAGGCTTCTCTTCGAGGTTTCCAATATGGCGGGTTGGTAGCGGGTCCAAAGTATTTCTACAATCTTACGCAGATTGCCATATTTCACAATATGCTATAGCTAACAAAAAGTAAACAATAAATAATAAAAAAATGGAGACGTATGCCAACAGTGAACTTTAGCGTCTTTGATAAAAAACCACTCGCCTTTTTCAGCAGACGTTCGCGACCGAACATTTTCTAACGACGCTTGATTTGAAGTTTTATTTTTCGTCGCAGATCTAGATGATACTTCCTTGTTATCGGGCACATTGTTAATTTTGGCAGCACATCTAGTTTCCTTTGAATCTGAAACGCGATAACAATACACATTAAGTACTGAGAAATACACAGAGTAATGTATGCAGACCTATATTTGAGAAGATTAGAATGCATACGTGATAACATTCCAAGTTAAATTGTGTAACATGCGTGATGAGATCATGTCTCAAAACTAAAATCTTTTGATGAAAAATCGAGTCAAATCATGTTTAAATAAGGGTGTAACTTCGAGCAAATATCTATAGAGTCACAATCGTGAATAAAAAGTGTCCGAGGCAAAACTCTGCCCAAGCTACGTAGTGGGCAGGCTTTTTAGTTAGTCGTAAGGGGATTGCAAGCCGACTACAACGCCGCACGATGCCAAAGTGCACGGTTACAAGCACTAATTGAGTGACATAACGTCGAGATTCGAAAAAATGGGTCATAGTGATTTTTTTCTACGTTCTATGTCAACATCTACGATTTTATCATCTGTTTATAAACTATAATCCTATCGCTTAACTTAGTCCCAGGACTTATGAGACTGAGACAGGTGCGGGCGCCTCAAAATCCGTTGCGTAGTTTTTAAGATACGAGTATAAGCATACATAGGGACAGACAGCGGGAGGCGACTTTGTTTAATACTGTATAGTGATAGTGAAGGTATTGGTGATATTGGTTTAGAGATTAAACGCCATAACAACTATCGTCCCTAAAATAAGTATTTATTTATTGGAAATACGAGTACATAAATAGATATAAGCCGAATTAAATTTATTTTCGTCTATGGACAGGAGGCGAGTAACAAATTAGTTTTGAGACTGATTGCTATTAATATATCGCACAAATTAGTTCAATAAAATCAATTCTATACTCCTTAAATTACGTTCCAAATTGAAACAACATAACAAATTCAGGGCCGCCGCAAGTGGGTGTGCAAGTGCCTAAGGCTATGGGGGCGGTAAAATGATCGATCCTGTTACAATACAGTCCGTTCATAGTTATTTTACTTTTAACATTTCTAGCTCTCTTTTCGCTGTCTCTATCTAGCCATTACACAAAATCACAAGTTAAACAGAGACCAACAAATTTCAGAGGTAAAATGACTGTGAACGGACTGTACATCGCCCAAAGGTGTTATTGAGAAAATTTCCAGTGACGCCTTGGGGGCAAACGGACGCGGTTGCATTTCAGCTAATGCCGTAATTAGCTGGTGTATTCGAATTTTAAAGTAAGATACGGCTTATGCAACTATCATTCATGCCCTGGGTTTGATTCTGGTCATATTAGGACCCCACTAATCCAGCTCTAATTACGGCACTGAAGATAATGGCGCGCTCAAACGCATCAGGGTAAGTTCAGATAACGGCGTTCAATTATTTGGATGACAATTTTTTCATGTGTTTTGATATAGTACGAACTACTGATTCAAAATAGATAAAATATTGAATGTACTGTTCTGTACCAGCCTTTTAATAGTCCACTACAGGACGTAGGCCTACCTAAGGGTGAAAATATTGAATGTCCTCTCAAAATTTACGAATGACTAATACGAAGAGAATTAAGAACTTCCCCCATTTTGGAAGAGGCTTATTAGTCAGAAAAATCAAAAACATCTGGCCTTTTCTCGGAATTTCTCTGAAATGTGTACGTTTTTGTGTAGCACATAGATTTTAAAAAGTGATGTGTCGTCGCATTTTACTTCGACTGACTCTTATTAAAGAAAATAAAATAGTATTTTGAATACAAAACTTTACAATATTTATGCATAGTTATAATATTTTTAGTAAAGTAACTTCAAATACATTATTATACTCACATTTAGCCGTTGTTATACGGGGCACATTCTTTTGTGAGATGTGCTTTACAGGTTTTTTTTTCGTTTCAGTCTCAACAGCTCTATTTACGACTACCGAACTTGGTTTTTTTGGTTTATTTGCTGAAAAAAAGTTATTATTAATACCAGGAGAATCATCCTTGAATGAATGTACGGTCTTTACTAGATTACAAAATGCAGTAAATACTTCTGAAAATAAAAACAAAATTGAGTGTAAAAAGTAAACATTCTTTGGAATTATTATTAAATAATCGGCGAAGGGCGAGTCAAACTCGCGCACGAAGGATTCCCATAGAAGGAGTACCATATATTATGGGACCCCCCTTAATGTATTTTAATTTAATTATTTATATTTAATGTTTTATTCAACAAAATATTCTGTGAACAAGCGTCTACCTGTTACCGTTATTAATATCGAGCGAAAAATGGTTAAAAATTCATGTTTGTTATAGCGACAACAAAAGTACATCATCTGTGAAAATTTTAGCTCTCTAGCTATCACGGTTCATGAGATACAGCCTGGTGACAGACAGATAGACAGGCGGACAGCGGAGTCTCAGTAATAGGGTCTCGTTTTTACCCTTTGGGTACGGAACCCTAAAAATGAACACATTAAAAATCCTTCCATATGTTAGATTAAAAATCAATTTCAGTTCGAAGCAATATCTTAAGGCAATTGTGAACCTCAAACTTGGCCAAACAAAAACAATAAGTACCTCTTTGAGTAATTTTTCTTTTTGTAATCAATATTTCAAGCGCTAGGGTTAAACATATTAGTTTTAAGTTTCACTAATAACTCTTCTGAAATAATTATGATTCGCAAAAATGGCACCACCAACTTCCACCGTGTACAGACTTCGCATAATTTGCACGAATTGATGTGACATCCATGTACATTGTTGTTGATTTATCATAAATGGTCAACCGATTTCGATAAAATTTAAATGGGACCACGGTAGTACATATTATATCCTTTCGAAATAAAACAGGTTTTTTTTAAATCGGTTCTCAATTGGCGAAAGTATCGATAAACAAACAAAAAAAAAACATACAGACGAACATTGTACCGCCTCCTTTTTGGAGGTAGTTTTTTTTTTTCGGAGAACTAATTACTTATTTTCTATTCATATTGAAAAAAACCACGTAAGTATAGCTAATAGAGGGACAATTGTGGTGTGAATTTAACATTTCTAAGAAGACTAACCCAGTAAAACTGATTATATCTTGTTGATTTATTGTTTTGTTACGCATTATAACATTTGATATGTTTAACAATCTAATTTTATATGTATACTACAAAACAATCAATCTTTCTATCCAGTGTCTAACAATAGTACCTAAAGATAAACAATATGTTGATAGTCCGAGGACCCACTCCAGGATCATAGCGCTCAATGCATACATGGTTCATACAAATTTTTTTCATAATTACATATAACATATGAATAGGAGAATATAATATATACAGGATTGCTTTGCGAAATGTGGCCGCAGGTATTTGCAATTTAATGATGTTTAATTAATTTTTAGGATAACATTTCACATTTTCACAATTCATTCATTTGTTTTTTAAATAAATATTGAATGACGAATAAATATGTATTGAATAACGAAGTTGCCTAGCGAAACAGTATTTTAGATTGGTTTTTAAGAAAACCTTTCATATATTATTTACAAATATTTTTCTATACATATAATTACGTAAACAATTTGTTTGGTTTGTACCGTGTACGCTATGAGCCCTACGATCCGCAGTGGTATCCCAGGCTATACATACATTTGTTGTAAATATGGCTGCCAGAGACTGACAATATATTTATTTTTAAATACATAGTTATAGATATGCTGGCTTTTGCCAGCGGCTTCGCCCGCATTATTTGATTTTTATGCTATCCCACAGGAACCTTTTATTTTTTCAGGATAAAAAGTGTCACTTTTCAACCTTTGAACAAAGGATAACAAACAAACTTACATTCATATTTATAATATTAGTAAGGATTAACAACCAGACACAGAGCAAACAACTATGTTCGTCACATACCTTTTTGTCTGGGTGGGAATCGAATAGAAGCCTCCTTGATCCAGGAGTCAGCATCACTAACCACTGGGCCAATGAGCAGTCAAGAATAATACTCAACCCGACATTCAATGGTTTAAAAAGTACTTACAGAACTTGGGGTGGAGATCATATTCATCGTCTTCACTGATAGTAACAATTTTACGATTGTTATTAGGGGTGGTGGTAGACTGCCTGAATGGATCCATCATTTTCAATGATCTGCTGGTATTACTTTTGGGTTCTTCAAGGGTGATGATGCGTCGCAACCGAGGCTGCAACGTGTAGTGATGTTGGAGCCATGAACCTATACAGATAGCAGGAAACTCTTTCAATGGCACCTGGATATCGACGTAAGAAAACGAAACTGCTGCAAGTAGTCAAACCCTAACTTTTAACTAGAGTTAAAAACCAGTCGAAATTAGAAAATAAATGCGTAGCTCAAGAACGGGGCATTATTTAAAGATGATTCAAATAGAACATACTTAATATTTGCTTTATTGCTGTCCATTAATGTCCAAATTTAATAGAAGCAATACTATCTCTACTAACAGCAATTGACTTTATTTCTGGGAAAGATGTTGTAAGTATATTACATGTTTGTATGAAACAGGCTTAGCCCTGTACATATTGATGCATAAAATGCTGTAAGTAATGAGTAGTCTAACCTACCTTGAATTGATGTAAGATAAAAACTAGCATCTGCTTACCTGTCACCGTTTTTAATATAGAGCAATAAAAGGTTAAAAATTCAGGTTTGTTGAATGGCCTTAATTATTTATATTTTTCTGTTTTTAGTATTTGTTGTTATAGGGGCAATAGAAATAGGAGAGAAAGGCATGTGTTATGTTTAGGGTAACTTTAGAAAAGGCAAGCTGGTGATTCCAACTAACCAGTCAACTTGCGCTTCATATGCGCATTATTTTATGGATAGTATGCACTTTACTAGGTGCAAAATTACAAGTACAATACAAGTGATTTATCCAATGAGGAGATGGCGAACAAAAGAGGACATGTCCCACAATTTTTTTTTACAGTAGTAGTAAAAAAAATAGAAAGAAGAATTCAAGTTACTTGGACTAAATATTAGCTGCCTTTTGCCATGTTTAACGTATGCCTGCCAGACTTAGAAATACACAGACAAAATAAAAAGAAAAATTATAACTTGTCAACGGGGTCTAGAACGGAGCATGCTCAGGATTAGAAAAAACAATAAAATAAGACACACAAAGATAAGAAACATAACTAAAGCTACCGATGCCTTAAGCTATGCTCAAAAGCTGAAATGGAAATGGGCGGGGCATGTGGCAAGAATGTCTGATGAGCGCTGGACTTCAAAAGTGACAAGATGGTGCGGCCCTAGTGGCAAACGCCACAGAGGAAGACCGCTCACAAGATGTGCAGATGATGTGGTAAAAACGGCTGGCTCAAGATGGTTACAAACTGCTCAGGACAGAGAACGCTGGAGTTCCTTGGAGGAGGCCTTCACCCACGGAGGGGTTCTTACTAATAATCAAAACTAGGATTAAATAATATTAGCTCATGTAATCTTTGTAGTAAGAAATAATAAGGCTTTTTTATTTTATTTATTAGTAAAAAAAACTAAATGACAAGGATAGCTAGAGTTCTAATTATTTACTTACAACAACTAGCTCGAGTTTTAAATTTTACATTATGCATTCTGCATCAATTTATAATCATATTCCCGTTTTCAGTTTATTTAAATGGGGGCCCATAATAGTTACTTTCATTTGGACATGTCTGTTTCTGCTTAAAAGTGCAGTTTCTGATGTTTAATTTCTATGATTTAGAACTGATTTTAATGATCAATTTCTTTAGGATTTTGTATACAGGTACACTAAGGGCCGATTTCACCGTTGAAGCAACTAGACTAGTTTAACTAACCTCAGTTCTATTTAAGCGAGTTCAATTGTCATCATAGATCTCCGTTTACATCGAACAGATTTCACCAGCGTAAATTGGATTGCGTTCACGAAAACTAAGTTTACGAGTTCAGACGTGGCAAAAACTAAACGCAAAGCCAACCACAATCGTATTTTCATTGTCAAAACTGAATTTTAACGTCACTGTCAACGTAATGGATGTATTGTATGTCATATTCTTCGTATAGTTTTCGGCGGGAATTTGTTTATTTTTAAGTTCTCACGAAGCTCACGATCCCGTTGGCAAGTTATTGTACAAATAAAAAGCTCTGATAGTTATAGTTGTAAGTCTTTTAGGTTTGGGATAGAATACCAGGTAGAGTAATAAAAGAGAGAGCGGCAGATCCTGGCCGAGCCTGGCTAAAGAACTGTTAGGGACTGTTATGGAATATTTTATGTATGAACTTTAGCAGTTTATATTTTCGGTAGGTAGTCATGTTATGTGTGATAAGCTGATACCAGATTACCACAAACAAAATGAAATTTCAGATTTTTTTTTTAATCTTAAATTAAAGTGCTTTTTCGCACAGCGAAAATGTCGCACATGTCGTGATGATTATTTTTATCATCACGACTATCGAAGTGTTCATCCATCTCATGTATCCATCTCGGGCGTCACGTCGTGGGCGAGAGAAATAGTGTATCTCTCGTCAAGTCTTTTCATTATCTTCAAATGCGAGTGTTCAGGCTCTATCCATTTTACAGTATTTTTATTTTATTTTAGTGTAATTTACAATAAAATATCACTAGCTTGTATCTGCGTTTTTAACATTTGTTTACAAATATGACCTAACCATCAATATCAATCCGTGGTCTAAACCAAGTTTAACAGCTTGAACGACGAAAAATCGGGCGTTCAGAACTTAAACTCGATTTAGCTAAAAATGCGTTCAGATTGCCATGGTGAAATCCGAAACAGCGGTTTAGGCTCGTACACCGAGTTCAGGTTGCTCTGATCGCGTTTAAATTCACTGGTGAAATCGGCCCTAAGAACCCAATGCAAAAAGAAAACGCCACTGTGAACACATCCACCTTTGTTAGCCAGCTCCCCAAATATTATTACACACTAGACGACCCGCCCCGGCTTCGCACAGGTGTATTATACATATAAACCTTCCTCTTGAATCACTCTATCCATTAAAAAAAACCGCATCAAAATCCGTTGTGTAGTTTTAAAGATTTAAGCTTACAGACAAACAAACAGACAAAAATAGCGACTTTATTTTATACTATGTACAGATTTTTTTAACTTTAGCCCTTGCAGGCACAAACATTTCGTAACACTATTGTTCAGTATAATTATGCAAAACTTGTAAACCTTTTGGTCTACTTTATCATATTAATTAAAGACAAAAAACATAAATTTTTTCTAAGACTCTCAAAGCAACAACATGGTGACAGTATTGATCCAGTTCAAGTTTTAGGATCGTCTTGTCAATTCTTTTAAATGATAGAGCCTAGCAAATAATAAAAATAGTCATGTTATGTAGAAAGGATTGACATATGTTTTGTTGCAGGTTATTAGGAAAAAGCCACATCCATACTAAACAACAGACGATGAGCAGTAGGTATTTGATCAAAATCTGCCAGTCTCACTGTTACATGTGGATAAAAAGAGAATAGGTGATAGAAAATCAAAATGAAATAGAGATGACATTCATTTAGTCCTGTCCTGGGTTGGGGAGGGGTCACTTTATCTTACAACACACATTGCAAGAAAAGAAAAAATAACCAAGATCTAAAAATGTGCATACTTACATGCAATAATTTCAGTACTAGTGAAACTAATGGCTCAGGTGCACATTAGCTACCTAAAGTGGTAGGTAATAGGATTTTAGTAAGAACCAAACCTGAATCAATACTATGTACTTACTATTGAATATTAGTAAACTACATACCTTTAGACTCGTAATCAAATTCTGGAAGTTTAGTGTACTTAATTACTGTGCTCTTTTGTTTAGCTGACGTAGGACTAGGTAGCAAGTTATTATTCTCAATTTTTAAAAAGAAGGCATACACATCTTTAACGGCGTCAACTTTTGAAGATGCCGAAGCATCCATTGTATTCGTAACTAGAATTTTACTACATGTGTTTTATCGTGTTAACACTTCATTCCTCATAAAGTACGTTATGTTATTTTTAGGATGTCTATAGGCACTACACCAAGCAAAATCTACAGGTCTATTTACACATTTTTAATTTTTGGATTATTTTTAGTGCACACTGCTGTTGTGTTCCACTTTATTTATCTTTTTTTAATTTTTAGGGTTCCATACCCAAAGGGTACATACGGGACTCTAATAATAAGACTCCGCCGTTCGTCTGTCAGTCTGTCCGTCTCAAAGAAAATATTTACTCTTAACGAGCGGATTTCCGTCTGTCTGTCACCAGCAAGCTATACCTCATGAACGGTGATAGCTGGACCGTGGAAATTTATTTTATTTTATTTAGATTCGCTTATTTTATTTATTTTCACAGATGATGTATTTCGATTGCCACTATAACAGCAAATACTAAAAACAAAGTAATAAATATTTAAGGGGGGCTCCCATACAAAAACCTAAATTTTTAGACGTTATTAGCTCGAAATTAATAAAGGTGACAGGTAGATTCTTGAAATATTCACAGAATATTTAAGTAAATATGCACTTTATAAATAAATTCAAAATTAAAAAAAAAAACCTTAAACATATCCCATACAAGTAACGTATTTTTTTGCTCGAAATTAATAACGGCAACAGGAAGATGCTTGAAATATTGAGCTGTATATTCCTTTCAAAAATAATTAATATATTAAAATAAAATATATTAAGGGGGCTTCCATCCGGTGCGGAACCCTTCGTGCGCGAGTCCAACTCGCACTTGGCCAATTATTAGTGTTACCATGTTTGATCTTTTTTATTTCCATTTCGTAATAGTGTGCTCAGAGATACCAGATGCCAGTAACGGTATAATTTTAATATTAGGCCGCGCGCGATCTGTCGAGTCGAGGCGCGGGCAACTGTTTACAAACGCGAGCCACGACGAGCCGCGACCGGATCTGTGTGAGCCCACCAGTACAATACAGATGACCGCTCGCCCGCTATACCGCTCCTACCGCGCCTGTTTACGGAACGCTTTCATCTATGGCCTACCAAGGAAGTTTAAAGCAGTCCGCACACAGGCGCAGTAGGAGCGGAATAGCGGGCGAGCGGTCATCTGTATTGTACTGGATGTCTAAGAAGGGCTCTCACAGGTCCGGTCGCGGCTCCCGTTTGTAAACAGTTGCCCGCGCCTCGACTCGACAAATCACGCGCGGCCTAATACGTGAACACTTCCTTGGCCTATACAGCAGCTTATATTAAAAGTTCTATAATCTAAGACTAAAAGTTGAAACTGGAAAAGCGCGGCAAAACATTAGTGTGTCAACTTCAAACCATAGGGGCGGTGTTTGAAATGACATGGCATTATTGCTATAACGATAAAGTTCAAAATAAAAGCTCTACCTAGGAGACGTTTGAAGTTTGTCCACCATCTTTGTGAAATCAAATTTGACATTTGATGAGCAGCTCAAGTGTCATTTGTGTCTAGATTACTTAGCAGTTTCTATAGATTTTCGACGCCATGTTTGTGGAATCATGCATCACAACTTTTTTACTTTATGTCACTTCTACTGTTTTTCCTTATTCTGAGCTTCAAACTGATAGACTATACTCGGAATTTTAATTCGATTCCAGATTTGACATTAGCTACTGTCTAGTCTAGTCTAGTCTAGTACTGTGGAGTAAAGTCTGTGAGTAAAGTGATTTAAATTAGGGCTTCCAAAAACAGAGAAACCTGTTCTTACTGTTTTAATTCTGGTATATTTTAAACCAGTTTGAAACTTAAGTACTTATTGGTTTCAAACCTTGCCATTACAGACACGAGATCCTGTGTGTACGTATGTGGGTATCCCTCTGTTTTGACTTCCGACCTTAGAAAATTGAAACTATAGAATGCTGGTTAGCGTGTCCAACATGAGATAAAAGATCATATATAGCTATAACTACGTGTAGAAAATTTGTAGAATATCAACCAATCAGGAAGACCATTACTTGGCATTTTCACGTTTGTTTAGAAAAGCTTTAGAATATCAACCAATCAGGAAGACCTTTGCCTTGACCTCGCTTGACCTCGAAAATACTGGACACGGCACTACGGAACAGAAATAGTGTAGCGTTATATTTTTCCTTCATGACTATCTCCTATTATACTGTTTCTTTCTTTGAGCGAAAGAGATTACCGCGTCCCGCAGTCTCTTGTTTTCTCTTTCTACGCCTCCAACTCATTGCTCCGACCACAGAGCTATTACAACGCTCCGACCAATCACAAAGCCCGAAAAATTTCAATCTTAAGATCTGTGATCAGTCGAATCATACCAATCATACATCGCAGCCGCAGTCGCACCTAATCCGCAGCTGTCTGTTCACAGTGTCTGATGGACGCTTTACATGTTACCACAGATACAACTTTATACCTTGTGACAGTTGTCTTGACAGCAAAATAAATTAGACATATTTAATCTGTAGTGGAATCCATTGTATCGAAACTTTGTCAATTTTTATTGGACCTGCCTTGTTTCTCATGATTATTTATTTAATTAAACGAAGAACGTTAATTACTAATAAGCATTGATTACACGCTACATGTAAACTAGTTAATGCGAACATCTTGAGTATCTGAAAGAATATTTCTTTCTTTGTGACCTTTTCCAAAAGGTCGAAGTGATTTTACATTCGATCGAAGTCCTAGGTACCTAGTGTTTGTAGTGCGCAGCTAATATTGGAGCAGGGAAGTGATACATAAAACATCTGTTAACTAAATGAATTGTTCCTATGATCACGAGAAAGTGAAAAAATCTATCTAAGACAACTATAAATGGCGACAATGCAGTTGTCCATCTATCACCATCGTTATAAAAGATAGGCGTGACAAAGACGATGTGCTCTATTGTAATCGGTGTGGACTGAAGTGAATTCATTTTGTCCGCACTGCTAATTACATTTTAGGAGTTAAGCAGTAAAAGGTCAGTATACAAACCATCAAAATCATGTGTAGCCTGGTAGCCATTTTAGGTTCTGTTTCAGTCTAGGTCTCAGATTTACTGGTAGGTGTCGCAATCATCTCGGGATCATCAGACAGAGATGAACATAGTTGTTGTTTCCATAGCTCCCTGGAGGGTGCACTTCTTCACACTTATTCAGACAGTGTTCGTTGTGGTGCTGACACAGGTGCTACTTCTGCTTTAGAGTCTTCATACTTAACAATAAAAATGGTGTTAAATTTTTTCATGGTACGCGTTCTGAGCATAAAGCGAAAAATAATAATGAATTCTATAAATATTCGTAAAACTGCCATTCAATTATTTTGCTGTGTAATATACGAAGAATCGCCAGTGGCAAAGAATACAACTAATAAAATTAGGAAACAAGACATAAATAATAATACTGATGTTAAAAATTACAATATTCAGCGTAGTGAAGTTACGTCTTGTATGAGCTGTAGGGAACATAATCCGAGGGCAATAACAAAGTTAAATGAAGAAAGGTATGAAACAAAATTACCTAACTGACGTGTGGGCCGTTTCCATAAAATTTGTACATGTTGTGTTATGTACAACTTCCATAACATTAAGGAACTATTTTTTTGTGATATACTATCAGGAACTTTGGTTCTCATTCTATCTTAAGATTTTAATTTAGATAAAAAGAAATTTGATTTCTGCCGAAGTTTTGTTCAGGTCTCATTGCTACTTTGGTAAACACAATGTTGAATTTTAAGTATATAATGTCACTTAATTATGAAATATTTTATTCTAATTTATGAGTATGTGCTTCTACTTCACACATCATATACTTAATTTGTCAAATATTATACAATATTTACATTACTTTAGTTTTGGATTTGAAGTTTCGAATTGTTCCTGATCCCTAAATAAGTATAGTAATATTAGTGTGAATTTACAACCAAAATTATAAAAAAAAAGAGAATTAAAATTTCAGTAAAATTCTTTTGTGAAGTTCAATACTCAAATGATAAAAGTGGCATCTTATTACTAAGATACTGTCCGTCTGCCTGTCTGTCACCAGGCTGCATCTCAATTAACTGTGATAGCTACACAGTTGAAATTTTCACAGATGATGTATATCTGTTGCTGCTATAACAAAAACTAATAAAATAGATGTTCCCATTTAACAAATGTGTTTTTTTGCCATTTTTTTCTTGATGTTAATAATGACAACAAGACAATGCTTAAAATATTTACAGAACATTTAGATGAATATTTTAAAAATAAAACACCTTTAAAATAAATTAAGGGGACTTCTTTGTGTATGAGTCCCTCTCGCAGTTGGTACATTTTTACTACCTAATGGGTTTTGTTACGAGTACGGTAACGAAATTTAACTCCTATCACGTAAGCAATAGGAGTTAAATTTCGTTGTGGGCAGTTTGAAGCTCCAGCGTTCTTTTTAGGTGACGCGAGGTATACCAGTGAAATTACAAATAAAATAGCAATGTTTTGATTAGGCTAGAAATCTTGTCATGGTTCTATTAAATCATCCCAATTGGTAGTACATATTTGTTAAATATCATGGTTTTGGAATTAATATTTCCACTTTGCATGGTATTGTGGGACATAAGATGTTCTCACATTTTTATTATTTTATAATAATTAACCAAAGCTTTTCTTTTTGTTTCACTCGTATATGTGATTTCGCTCAATGTTAGTAATATAGGATAAAGACATTTCTTACATAAATCTTGTAGCTTTTACATTATGTCATATTTTTTTCTGGTTTCAGGCAAATAATGGCAGTGAAAAAGCACAAGTTATTTCAAGACCCGCGGCAGTTAGACCTCAAGGCATTGGCGGAGTACCTCCAACTTATGAATGAGCATACACACTACTTATCTCCTGGAGAACTTATCAAGAACTGCCAAGATATTGTGAAATGTCTAGGTAAGTGTGATGCTATTATACACCATCTAATATGTCTTACCATTAGATGTCTTACCCTCGTCCCACCTGCCCCATTCTTCTATCGTACGGCTAGACAGATGCGACCAAAGCGCCACCCTTTTATGGTGGACATTCCGCGCGTTAGAACCAAGTGTTTCGAATCCTCATTCCTCACACGAACAGCCAGAATGTGGAACGCTTTGCCTGGGTCTGTCTTCCTGCTAAAGTACGACGTAGGTGTCTTCATAACCTGAGTAAATAGGTATCATTTAAGTAAGCGTGCTACACCCTAGACCGCATATCTACTCAACATCTGCAGTATGTAGTCAAACGCAAACCTATATGGAATTTAAAAAAAATGTATTTTCTCTTAATCCATCATTCTAGACACAGGATACTATTTTAGAGATCATTGTAGCTAAAAAGGAGGGAGGGTTTGGAAAAAAAAAACGCAAAATATCTAGAGGGGTCACAAATCAGTGAATATGTCATCTTGCGATATTTCGTGATCTTTTATCCGAATCTCTCCCTCTCCCTTCCGAGCTTCACATGATGAATTGTGGGGAGATATAATGAGATATCCTAAGTGAAACTGAAACAGAAATATTCTAAATTGCTAATATAACTACGATAACGCCTTCATAATTGAGCCTAGTATGTTTGTAGTCATGTTAAGAACTCAAAAAAATACTTCCAATATGTCAAGTTAGCTATCAATGACCCTCCACCAACAAAAAAATGTCTTACCCTACTAAAGTCTCCAACAAGATTTTCTTAGCCATAATATGTCAATTCAATCAGAATTTAAAAGCGCGGCTCTTGTCGGTGGTCCACGTTTCTCGGTCTTCCGTCAAGTGTCTTCACCTCCTCTGTACGACATGACATCTAACTTCTCATTGATCTAATTTAAAAATGGCTCTATAGTCTTTACCTTCCTCTCTTTCTTTCTATTTTTACTTCTGTAATGATTTTTAAGATGTCCATTGCTGAACATAAAACTAGTTCTGACGCCTTTTACAATTCACACGTTATGTTTCATACAGCTCGTGCGCAAGGATCGCATGGAACCATGTGGGAGTCCCTGCAGGTTGTGGAGGATTTCCTGCTGCAAGTAATGAACTCAGTGCAAGAAGATGTCCGCCAAGAAATAATCACTGCAATATTGAACAAGTTCAATCAATACATCTCCGATCCTCGTAAGTTGACCATCATATTTCGTCTTGGTTTGAATTGAATCATGTAACTATGCATATTGTGCACTGAAAGTTACCAATTTAGGTAAAATTTCAGGCTATATAACCCATAAAGCTAATACTGTCATATTACTTAACTATTAGTGACGTAGCGAAGCGAAGGTCTCTGCACCAACTCGACGACTTTGCTTCGATCCGGATGTTGATTTTCCTCTACAGATCGCATTATTCAACGAATCTCAACAAAACTTGGTACACAGTTTCTAAATATTGAAGTTTTTATTTGTCGTCGGCGAACTTAGGGGTATTCCCCTCAAAAAAGAGAGAAATGTGTTGTCACGCACGCCATTTATCAACTGATTTCTAAAATATTTGGCAAAATAGTTCATATCATAATCCAAACAATATTTGCGAGTATTAACCAAATTCGTCAAGAACGAGTCGAGATATAGGCTTATGAAGATTCAGTTAAAGAGATGTGCTCCGAAGTCTACTGTTCGGAGAACTACTAGTATAATATACAGCCTATCCTAGGCTAAAAAAGCTTAGTCTTTACCAGTTCGATTAGTACTATCGAATTACTAAAGACTGAGCTTAATTCCTGATGAGTCTAAACTAAGCTACTTAGCTCTTTTGGCAACCTTTTCTATCACATATCCAAGAAAAAGAGATCGTGTTCTACCATGCTGTCAGACCAATTTGAGCTACGAAGAAAACCAAAACTAGTGTTTAATGGACACGTCTCACCTGTTTAAATTACTAAAAGGGATAGTAAAATCTGACTTATTCAATTGGATTCTTTTCGGTTTGGGGGCGATAGGTCCTGCACTGACGTTCTGCATGGGGTGTTGTGTGCCTTTCCTCTTTCAGCGTTTACCCGAGCCAGCCCAGCTCCTTGAATTACGGAGCGTGACTTGGATGTTGCATGTAGAAAAAAATCTTTGGGGATTATGTCTGGTAAAAACTTGCAGACAGAAAATAGTGGCAACTACTAGAAATGGTTTCAGAGGCCAAGTCACATCCTGGGTCGCTGCGCCAACATCCTGTAGTAGCCTGGTAATCTTCTTGCCCCTATCCCGCTAGGTGGGGTCGGCACTGCAGAATTCCTTTGGCAACTTCACTCATATCATACTATCATACGTCATCTCATCATTAACTCCTTTCTCTCGTATCTCATCTTTCTCACAATTCATCCACACTTTTTTTTTGTCTTTCCCTCCCGCCGTAATAGTGGTAGTCTATTTAAAAAAAAATCTATTCTAGCGTTTCAAGTTTTACGTCTATTTCTTGTAGAGTCAAATGCCTGCGCTGCAACTTCTGTGGTGTTGGTGGTGTTGAACTCTGACAACGAGGCGGCTCAGTCGACCGCGCGCTGGCTAGTCCAGCAAGGCGAGGGCCCAGGCGGCGCAGGCCTGAGAGCTTCTCTCTCTTGCCTCTATACCTGGATGTGCCAGTGGAGCGGAACGCCCAGCCTGGGGGATTGGGTCATGGCCTTCATAAAAGCTTTAGAGGTAAGTGCTGCTTACAACATTTCTCTTCTGCTCTTCTTCCTATTGTCATCGAATGGCTAGTATTCCTAAGAATTACTAGGAGCTTTCCCGGGAACGCGGAGAAATGATGTCGCCACATTGTATTAATTTGTAAAACTTGTGTTTCTTACTAGTCATAATTAGTGAAAAATTGTTTTTGGTTAATTATGAGCTGAATTACGTGCATAAGTGTAGGCAAGTGATTTAATGTGGTGTATCTTGTTGTTCCTCTAGTCTCCACTGCTTTACTGAGGTATGACTTAGACTATGCTTGGACTTGACCGCGACTTTTGTGGACTTTGACGTAAGTACGACTGTGACTAATTTGAAAAAAAAGTCTGCCATAGCCAAGCATTTGCTTGACGGAGGAACTGGTCATTAGATCGAGCTCCACGACCCGAAAGTTCTCTCCATTGATCGACACTCTTTCTCAAGAATAGTTCGTGTGGCTGTAGAAATGAAAAAACAACCGAGAGGATGGTTTAAAACTATCAGTGTCGTGGAATCCTGTAGTCAACAAGTGCAAACTGCGTGGTGTAGGCATTAAGAGACAGGCACTGCCAGTGTGGTGTGTCAGAGTGACAATTTCAATTTTAGTGGTACGGCCGGTACGGCGTCGCATTTAGTCTATTCTGCCCGTGATCACGACCAATGCAACTTGGTCGAAACGTCGGTAGAAAAAGAGGTACTTAGTTAGCTCATATCTCAAGTTTTATTGCGCGATAAGTCCCGTATGATCATAGTAGGATAATGTGCTCAAATTGCGAAAGTTTAAAAATAACAACAATTTAATAAAGTGCCAAGATATTAAAGAAGAAGAATTACCAAAAGATGCATAAGTGTAGTAACATAATGAAACTTGAAGTTATTTTTGACTATGGCTACATTTCTACCATCTCAAACATAATCCAGTTGTGTAAAAATAATAAATGGAGAGTGAACCAATAAATTTGAAACACATTACTCAGCTAAAAAATGAAAGCAAAAACAGTGACTTGACATGAAATCTTTCCAACAGTTTGAGATGTTGCATTGATACAAATTTATTCAGGCTTGACCCTGAATCCTTTAAAGTATGGAAATCTGAAATCACTAAATATATATTCCATATGTTGAAACCAGCTATATTCGAGATCGTTCTATGTAACTTTTTTACATAGTACAGACGTTGATATTTTCTAGTGTATATTCAAACACTAGACGTGTTGTTGATGTTAAATAGAGTTAATTAATTAATTTTTGTTTTCGTAAATCAAAGATTTTACAGCAGAAAACTTAGACGATGATTTTCACAATATTTTTTTTCTATTTTTTAGGAAAAAGAGCGTTTTGACATTTTGATTGAAGTTACCGTGGACAACCTGGGTCATCTGTTCTCTGCTATGGATGAACCGGGAGCGCTGCGGCAGTCCTGTACTGATGTTATATTCCACGTCCTCTCTTCGCTGCGAGAGTCGAGAGAAGCCCTCGATGTGGTAAGAAATCATCATTTTTAACACGTTAAGTACACGTCTGCGTTTTTTTTTCATTTGCATGTGCGGTGTTTTGCGTCGCGTTCGATATGTACTCGCGCTTTTCTGCAAAAAGTACCTCAGCGGTTAACCGACTTCGAAATTAAGGTTTTCAATTCGTCTGTATATATTTCTGTTACGCCATTACGCCAATTATGACCCGATTCTGATGATAATTTTTTTGTCTGGTAGGTCACACTTGAGAGGTGGTCCCATTTAATTACAAGCTTATGTTAAATTTGACCAATTTCCTGGTTTCCGATTGAGCTGAAATTTTGCAAGCATAATTATGTATATCGCGTGACAATGCAATAATGGTACCATGGAGCTAATCTCATGATAGAGTCGGAAGGTGGCCATAGGAACTCTTGTACTAAACAAGACCAGTCGTGTTTGGGCTCGTTTTTTATTTGTCTTTGCTAGCACTCTGCTGCAACATGATATCCAGAATCTCAAAACCTTGCATTTAAAAAAAACATAATGATATAATTATTTTTATCGAAATCGGCCTAGTCCTTTTTGAAAAATCAACAATAATGTTCGAAAATTACTACGTCAATGGTACATCGATTCGTACGAATTATTAAAATTCTGTACACGGTTTGGTTATGCCATTTTTGGCGAAAAATAATTATAGCTTAAAAACTCATCTAAATACTGAACCATGCCCACCTTACCTACGTCCGTTTCAACGCGTATTTAACTAAAACAGTTAATTAATTGAGATTTTTCATTAAGCTCTTTGGGGATCTCGATAGGTAAAAAGCGCATTTATTTTATGTCTTGTTAATCTTGACTTCAAGTGCTCATCAAGACTGCTCTCTAAGATTTTCGATATAAATATTATATTTGAATACTGTTTTCGTACCGTCACAAAATAACAATATAGTGTTGTTACGGAGCGGAAACAGTTTGGTAACCGCATTAATTAACAAGATAAGTTAAAAATACCGTGTATGTAATACTAAGCTGGAATTTTGCCCCCATCGTAATGAAACATACATATTAATATAAAAAAGATATTATTGGTGTCTATGTGGTTTTGTTCTGTACATAACGTGTTACTCGTAACATTTTATCACACTGGTATGCGTATTCTTGCGCATAACCAATGCTTTATGAATAAATTTCTACCTCTACTCTGAAACTGAAATTACAAAGAGGTAACGTTGTGCGTCATTGTGGCATACAAATAAAACCAAATTTACATTAGCACAGGCTTGCAATCCAGTGGCTCAATCTGTCAATAGAGTTTTGATTTTTCTAAAACTGCTTTAAAAGTACAAAAGTTGAGTTTTCATGTCATTTTCGCTAACGATGGCATTTTAAATTTCAATTCAATTTAAATGAAATTCAATTTATCTTGGGTTTTTCAAAAAACCAAAATAGTGGTCAGTTAGTTTTTGGTTGATACACTTTTGACCTAAAAGTACATACGTATAATAACTTGGCCTTATAATAACTTTTGTGACTATTACTTAGGTACTGGCAGTCTAACTAGATCTTTATATTGTTAGATCTCTTGGCTTTTTTGCCTACTCCTGGTTATTTTGTTATTCAAAACTCTGAACTGTATACATTTAAAATAATCTATTTTTGTCATGTCTGGATATGGGCCTCTGTTGTTCATTTTTCTTAGGGAACAAGGCGTCTGTCAATTTATTAATTATCTATCATATATTAAAAATGTGCACATTGAAAACTACACAAATACTGTGGCGTTAATAGCTTAACATTTGCGATATATGATGGCGCTTTTGTGAATGTCTACTCTTATTGACTTTTAGAAAATTGAAAACATTAACGAGCATTCGATTCTAATTGGTCTTACTGGAAATCTATAGGGTACTTCTATTGTCCAACAGTAAACGTCCTACGGCTGATAATAATGATGATGATGAAGCTATCATTTACGTCACGTAACTATGAAACCTATATCAGCTAGCAGGAGTTTTAAAATGACATCATGTGACCTAAGCATTTCTGCACGGCGCACGGGTAGCATGGCATAGAAACAAGTTGTCTTTCCACCATTATATCCCCTCGAAGAGGAAATAAAGTATTGACAATGACAACTAACGTAAAGAGTGGATAAAATAAAATTTTTTTCCCTTTGCCGTGCTACCCGTGCTGTAGTGAATTCGGAAACTGTAATCGAACCATCTCGAAGCAACAGGCTGCAACTTGGACAGTATTTGACGTAGCGATAAAATAAATCCTATTTTATTCTTCAGATCACGCCTCATGTGGATAGGGTCCTCACCAATCTGGCATCCGATAGTGGTCAGTTCAGTCGGCAGCTACTCCAGAACATCGTCGATATTCTCACCGAGATGGTGTACGGTCTCGCCAGTGTTGGCAACGATACTACGGCCTTCAAAAACAAGTACTGGGATGTGGTAAGTGATACCAATTTTATGCAGGATCCTAAAGATTGCCCTTGACCGTTTATAACTGCATAGTAACCGGGATGCAGTACCAGACTTGTAAATATGTATGAAAAACCTTAGGTATTTTTCCTTTCCGTCGTCGCTTACGTCACCAGTAAGTTAAAATGGCGGACGGGTGCGCGTCATGAGTCTTCAATGTTTAGCATATGGTGCAAAAGGAAAACTTGCACTAATAAGTCTGTTTCTAGGTCTTAATCGAGGGGGGCTGGTAATTACACTGCGTAGTAGCGGCTGCACATGCCCACTGCTGTAGGCATTGTACTATACAGGGTTATTTCTAATCAATTAGCATCCTTTTAGCTTATTCTGTACCTCAAAACTAACAACTTTTGTTCTGAGACTTTAGTCAAAACACAAAAAAAAAATCGAATTAGGAAAATGTGTGATTTTCATTTGTTTTTCGTACTGTCAAGATGAGTGAAAGTAATGAAGAAATTCGATACATTTTAAAAATTTACGATGTTTATGGACCTAGTGCAGTGTCAGTGAGAGTAGCACAAATTTGGTTTAAGCGTTTTTAATCCAGAAATTTTGATGTCAATGACCCACGTCGCTCTGGTCGCCCTATTACGGATAAAAGGGATGCCATTTTTGAAAAAGTGGAGCAAGATCGGCATATTAGTAGTTACGACGTAGCTGAACAACTGGGAATTGACCAAAAATCAGTTTTGGTGCATTTGAAAAAAACTGGGTACACAAAAAAGCTCGATATTTGGGTACCTCATGAGCTCACTGAAAGAAACCTAATGAACCGTGTACTCATAGTAGACCTCACTTTTAGATCTTTAGCCACTCAGCAAAAATTAAGAGAGTTTGACTGGGAGGTGTTAATGCATCCGCCGTATAGTCCTGACCTTGCACCTTCAGATTTCCACCTGTTCCGGTCTCTTCAGAATTCTTTAGGTAGTGTCAGGTTAACATCACGAGAGGACTGCCAAAACCACTTGTCGCAGTATTTTGATCAGAAGTCCCAAAATTTCTATAGCAATGGGATCATGTCCCTACCTACAAGATGGCAAAAAGTTGTCGAACAAAATGGTACCTACATACTTCAGTTAAATGTAAATAAACAATATTAAAAATATTTTGAATTTTCTTAAAAAATGCGAAAAGACTTTTTCCCCAACCTATTAAGATTGAACGTCTTGGAACACGAGGCGAGTCGCTACGCAGTAACAAATTAGAGCTTCGTATCCACTAGGCAACATTTGACACGCAACACGTGTCGCTCAACAAGTTGCGTTACGTGTCGTGCGGCTTGTTGTTTGTTCCCGTGCATCTGCAGTTGTGCAACTCATGTTGTCAAATGGAGACGTGACGCACAGTAATATCCGTAATGGTGCGACAAACGTATGCTTGCGTTCTTCTGGGAACATATTGCCTACGACTGGTCGTGTGTTAGACAAAGTTGTTAAACAATTCGCGCGCTGCCGCGGGACATGTGTTGTTACGCATCAAATGTTGCCTAGTGGATACGAGGCTTTATAAGTTATCGAGGGTGAGGGTGGGGTTTTGCGCATGTTGTAGCGCAGTTCACACCCGCTGTAAAATTTGACGAGACATCTAAAAATATCGGAACGTTGCGTCTTGACCGAAAGGTGGAGCCACATACCTTAACGTTGTACGTTGCGATCAAGAGATCAAAGACTTTATTGACGTGATAACGTCTTATAATTGATGAACGCCGGCTGCACGCACGAAAAAGCTTGATTCGTAGTCACGTTCCGCTTGAGCCGAGCGTGCAAGCGGAAGCGATAGAGAGGCACGATCGGCCTAAGCGTTTGGCTTGTGACGCATAGGACGTTATCTCTATCTAGGTAAATGCATTTTTATGAAATCTGATGGAACTGTGATGATTTTTACCTATATTTAATAGTTCTAATCGGGGTTCTCCTAGATTAATTCTGCTTTTGTAAGTTTAACAATTCTGAAGTATGTTTTTTTTTTGTAAGTATGTAATGTTTGATCCCAACTCTCGCAGTCAGTTTTCGCTTCAGTATAACAGTTATTATGTATTAGGCTTCACTCCTTTTCCTTTCCCGTTATCCGTAATAGCTTTTGCGAATAAGTCAGTACGAAAATAACAATTTATTTTAGCATAATAATAGTATCTCTCGTTCATCATTGAAGAGCACAGTGTTTGGTGATAACTATCCTACTGAGAATATGTTGGACTACTCAGTCATATTTTACCAGCCTTAACAAGTAGTGGTGAAAATATCTAATACAATAATCGTAAGAAGTCAATTTTGAAAGAAAATAGAAAGTGGATAAAAAAGTGAACTGGAAAAAAAAGCTAATGGTGCTGATAGTTTGATAAAAATACAGAAGAAAATAATACATAGTCGTGTTACTTTCCAAAACTTTTGTAGTAAAAGGAATCGAAGTGGCTGGTAGACCTTCAAGTGAGTACGCGTATACGTACCGCTGGCTAAATCTTTTGGATTCTCCGATAAAGTTCACGTAATTGTTGAAAAAACAAACCATAGGATATGCATTACCCGCCCAAAAGTGTCCCACTTGGACAGCTTGCGTTCGTTTACTTAATTAAACAGTGGAGTCTTACAGTTAATTTGTTAACAGCTATTGTACACAAATTAGTAGCTGTTTATAGCACAGATTACCAATAAGTATACTTATACTTGTAGAACGGCCACTCACCTTCCCCCCACCTATATTAGTTTCTTCACCCTCACCCCACGCACAGCCCCAGGTCTCCCGATTTCAGCCAGAAACGTTCTCTAAACGTTTGATTTTGCCGGTCGAGTGTAGAAGAAACAAATAAGCTAATCTGACTTTTGAATCTAATCTGACTCCTAAAAAAGTTCAATAGGTTCAAATGCCTGTAATTCTTTAACGTGTGTGCGTTTGTGTATAGACTTTAGCTCATGTGTAAGAGCAACTAGTGTTCGGGGTGAGTTTACAGTCTAGCGTCTCCGTACGAACAATGGACAAAATCTGCTACGTTTTTTTTTGCGGAAGAGAGACAGTGTGCAATTTCCACTGAGTTTTATCAAATGTTGATGACACCAGCTTTACCGTGTATCACTGTATATCGCCGTATTGGTGTCATTACTGCAAGACGATAAAATGTTGAAATCGTGTACATGCTAGATAGAATCTGTCGAGCCGTAATACGTGTTATTTTCTGTTTATGATATTATTTATACATAATATACATTTGGCCATCAACTCGCCTGACGGTAATCGATGTCGTAGCCGATTCAATCTTGCCTTGAAGATATCCAGATTGGAACTTTCAGAAAACAGTGACGGTAGGGCATTGTTGAAATGATTTTTATTTTATAGTGCTCTCCACACACTAGGTTCATCTCAAATAGTTATTTTTGTGATAAACATTTCAAAAATTTATTGCGACCGCGGTGGTTGAACCTGCTTCTTTCGGTATACCGTCCCAGATGATTTTCCAACTAAACTAGATCGCTTACTGGTTCCAGTCCTGCGGTCGCGACAAATTTTTGAATGGTTTAGCACAAAAATAGGTCGTTGAGTACTTGATGTGTTCATAGATACTGTGCTTGGAGCGTCACATGGCGTCCCGTGGGTGTACGTTCCTGCAGTTGCCGGCGTGGCGCACTCGCAGTGTTTGCGCTAAGCCGGCTAACGCGTGCCAAGCGCTGCACAAAGTTGGTCTCGACAACCTCGGGAATACATGCTATATGAACAGCGTTATACAAGCTCTACTGGTCACTAGACAGTAAGTATATTGTTATATGACTCATCTGTTGTGTACTTTTTTGCCAATATTCACTAGAATATGTATTGCGAAGTGTTGCTAGCGACGTCCAGGGGCCTGATTTTTCAACTTGGCTTGGCTTTTCAATTTTTCAACTTAGCTAGGGACGTATACGGAACTTTGACAGATTTTATGAAAAAGCTCTATGTTATCTATGGTAGTTGCGAATGCTCCATACAAGTTCCGCATACGACCAAAGCGTGCGAAGTTGAAAAATCAGGCCCCTGCAAAGGCAGATGACACCGCGCGAAATTCCGGCCACTTGATGCTTCAATTGCATAATGAAAATGTATAACTTGTACCGTATAAGCCTTAATAGTTACTGCTGAACATCGAACTTTACTGAAAGGGTAATTAGATCATATCTATCACGCTGGCGGAGTCGCGAGTTGGGAGATTTACACGCGCCATCGAATTTCTTCTCCAGATAAATATACTGGTTTCCTCGCGATATGCGATGCCAATGATGCGAGAAAATATAACGCAGTATTCACTCGAAACCAATATTTTGTGACACATATTGCGAAAAGTTTGTTCCAGTTAAAACGGTGTACACGCCCACTGTACCTGGGCGTCGAAATCAAACAAAACATTCTCGAATGTTCTCGAACGTTCCAAAGTTCATGAATATATTTCACAGGATAAAATATCACAAAATGGACAAATTATACTGCTGGGTGAGGTTTAATGTCGAATAATGAAATTGTAAACATGTTGTTTACGATTTAAAATTTTAGAAGTGGTCAGCTTACTGCGTCTGTTTTATATTAGTAAGCCATGACCATATAGCTTTATCTTGGTATATTTTGCTTAGCAACAATAATATTACTCTTCTTGAAGTCTCGAACCCACTGCCGCTTGCTCACAGCGTTCTCCATACATTTTATATCTCGCAGGCAAATCAATAGACAGTGAAGTCGAAATATATGAAGGATGCACATCGCAGAAAACCTCCAGTTGTTTCGAACTCTAATATTGTTAAAGCATGTGTTTGTTGTTCACAAATCAACAGCTTGTTTAAGTTTTAAGCCGTGTCAGAAGCTTTTGGCTGGCTTAAAAACTCTGAAATTAGAGCTGAATAGGCCCAAGTGTCTTTTGTATGTAGGCCTATGTTCAACGGTCAACGGTGAACTATTTAAAAGGCCGTTAGAGTACAGTTATGCTATTTAATTAAACCGAGCTACTATTTCTTAATAGGGATATAATCCCTATTTTGTTTAATTCATAAATTAGCCATGTTGTTTTGTAGGCTTTCTTTGTATTCAATTGTTTTATTTTGCAAAAGAAAAGCGCTTTACTAAGTAACGTTTTAAGCTTTACTTTCTTTACGATAAAATGTTTTCCATCCAAAAGTATTTGTTGCCAAGCTTTTCTGAAAGATTAAAGATAACTACAAAAATAAAATAACAAAATTAAAACATTACAATTTCAGCTTATTGTTTTTTTGTCCAGTACTGCGATTCGTTTATTTGCGAATACTTTCATTGTAATTATCTATATATTTCTAGAGCTTATATATTTTTGTTTCTGCTATTCTAGACATCCAACCTGAATTTCATGTACTTTTAAAAGCTGAGCGCATATTTGGAACTTTGCAATTATGTTTTGCATAAAATATATCTCTTTATTAGCTTTGTTGCGAATTATGTTCAAATGTCGGAAGCTAAGCATGTGCTAATGTGCAATTTTTTTTTCTTTATTATTAATCTACTTTAAATAAGGATGTTCTCAACTTGAGTAAATGTTTTTTTAGTATGTTTGTTACGCTATGATTCCGCCAATTATGATCCGACTTTGATTATTATTTTTTGTTTCGTAGATCATACTTTAGAGATGGTCCTGTTTAAATATTTTCGAAATAGGCTGTGCTGTTTTTGAAAAATCAAATATAGTAAAATAAAAAAATCGGCCAAGTACGAGTTGGACTCGCGCACGGAGGGTTCCGTACTGTACGGGTCCCTTAAATATTTATTTTATTTTAATTTTATTATTTATTATTGAAGGGAATATAAAACTAAATATTCTATGAAAATTTCAAGCATCTACCTGGTACCATTATTAATATAGAGCGATAAACGTCTAAAAATTCAGGTTTGTTGTATGGGAGCCACCCTTAAATATTTATTTTATTTTGTTTTTAGTATTTGTTGTTATAGCGGCAACCGAAATACATCATCTGTGAAAATTTCAGCTGCCTATCTATCATGGTTCATGAGATACAGCCTGGTGACAGACAGACAGACGGACATCGAAGTCTTAGTAATAGGGTCCCGTTTTTCCCTTTGGGTAAGGAACCCTAAAAACGTATACATACCGTCTTACCACAAAAGTTTACGCACGCTTTAGACAATGTTTAACAGTACAAATTGCACGGTTAGACAGTGTTTAAGACGTGTTTAAGTCTTTTGAGGTAAGGCGGATCTAGCGAACCATTTGAATTTTGCACAACGATGCCATTTGTGGCAAAAAATGATTTTGGATGTATTGGAACATGTGGTTGTACTTTTGAATTTAATAAGCTATAATAGTTTTCTAATCTATTCAAAAATGGCACTTGTTGGCCGTCTTCCATAAAAGAAGTTCAACAGCATTCATCAATACGCGGAAACCTGTAAAGCGTTAAATGAACTTGTTGGGTAACAGAAGTTTGAAATTTTGATTTACCTAACTAAGGAAATTCTAGGGCGCGCATGTCAATAACCTTTATAACATATTTGCTCGTAAATTAAGTAATTACACCAATTTCAATATCGTAATGTATTTCATTACGCAATTGTGCGTTATTGTAATGTAAAACGCACGAGTGAACGATACTTTTTAAAATTTTAGCAAAGAGTTTTATGTCAGAAAAGTGGTCAATATTTTGTGAATAAAATTAACTTTGGGAGATAAAATATAATAAATAAACATTTAATTCTTTAATTTAATTAATTTTGACAATAAATTACAACCATTTGTACCAAAACCATCTGTAACAAAAACCCAAAAATATTAATTTCCCTACTTTATTAGTAGTACTGGCTGTTTTTGTACCTTCGCCTAAAAAAAAAACGTTGATGCGGGCGCATCGCTAATTTGTGGACTAGTAAAGATTTATTCGTTTAAGAAAGTCCGAGTTTAATTAATTTCCTCGCAAACGTCGTATGACATACGTGCGCTTTGAAAATTACAGCCCCTGCTTCCTTATAGCAATATCGTCTCGGCTGTAATTTTCAACTTACCGCACTTATATCATAATGTACTACTAATTAGCCATTTTGCTCTCTGAAATGTTTATGTAATACCATATTGTTGTCGCGAAAAATTATCAAATCAATAATATATTTTCTTAACGGCTTCGTAGCTTTTATATTCTGTCTCGCTTGCGCAAATATGGTGAAGATAAGAATTTCAAAAAAATAATTAATGTTGCAATTGTTTGCAAACAATTGCAACATTAATTTCAAGTTTACACCAATTTTTACCATATTTCGTTCATAACATTCTTAATTTCACAAGAGTAGAAGAGTAATATAAAAATAAACTTGATTCAATATCTTTTAATTTAACAGAACGTATCGAAAAAGCGGTCATTGTAATTTTTTCGATTTCTTCTCTTAAATTAAAAAAAAAATACAAAATAAACTTTTCTTTGAAATATTTTACTTCTTCTGACAAACAAAATTAAACGTTACTAATTTTGGAAAGTTTAATGCATAATAATGTAGCAAATGTGCGAATGAAATTGCCGTCACACGTCTGAAAGGCTGTTATTTTTTTGTACTAGCTATTACGGCGATACCGTTTACCACTGTGTCACTAATATAATATCGCTTACTAATTGATTGTAAATTAAACGATCCACTCCTAAGTATAGTGGTTTATTGTTCTCGGGAATCGTTATCACTCGTATTAATTAGGTGCTAAATTACATGCGCCAATCGTGCGCTTTCCGTACTATGTCTATGCCGTGCCCGGCGGGTGGTGACTGGAGCGGCGCACTCGGGCTATGCATTGCATCCCGCTAGATCAGCAGAATGTTGACGCTACAACCGTCTCGAAATTGCGTAGCGATCCAAAATGTGTCTTGGTTAACTGGTATATTCCAATCCTGACTGAGCTCAATTCATTGCCGCGCGAGGATTAGGTTATCCGCAGCTAGCTAACATTTCAGCTGCCAAGATGTTTGGTTCGGCCTGTACTAACAATCGCCGCTCTTTTCTCTGTCTTGAGCAAGCTCGTGGCAGGCATCAATTCCAAGCGTGCACAGATGTGTAATGTGTATCTCGTTTTCTGTCTTCATTTCATTGGAACTGCTGACGGGCCTTCGACCCTTTCTACAGCGTGATCTTCAATAAAACGTGTGAAATGAAGAAAATGCTTAATAATATTTACACTTGTCTTCAGATTCAGTACCCACGTCGTGTTGAAAATGGGCTCGGTGCCGTATTGGA
Organism: Hypomecis atomaria; assembly: GCA_964007245.1. Lineage (NCBI taxonomy): Eukaryota > Metazoa > Arthropoda > Insecta > Lepidoptera > Geometridae > Hypomecis > Hypomecis atomaria. Next base: position 15,040,543 of record OZ023280.1, read on the forward strand.
CCAAGTTGGGTGAGCTGTTCGCCAAAATGATGCACTCGCTGTCAAGCACGCTGGACCCGGTAGAATACTTCAAGGTCTTCAAACCACCTTTCTTCACCTCCAATAATCAACATGACAGCTCCGAGTTCCTAGGGTAAGGCATGAACGTATGTAGAGTAGACCCGGTGTTTGAAATTACATGAATACTTTAGTAATAAGGTTCATAGTATTATAGTTGGGTTCTTAGGTAATCAGTTAAAACGCCGATTATTCACTCTGCACTTTACTACACACAATCACTTCACAAAATCACAAAACACGCGACACTGCTGGTTCACACTTACACTTTACACTAGCACTGACATACACACTTAACAATCACTGATACTGTACACGAGATGCTTTCGCTCCGATAGAAAACACTAAAACTGGGTCTGCCAAGATTCGGCCGGTCTTTTCATATCCGATATAACAGTCTGGAATCTACTAGATCATTCGCGACATTTCTTGAATTAATAGGACGCTATTGTGTAATAAAAGTAGCAGGATAAAGGTTCTGGAAGTCTTTTGTCATTCAATACAAATACACAAAATAGTAGTTTATGCAACTGTCATATAATGAAGGGTATTAAAACACGAGTGTGAGTTTATGAAACGAGCGTAGCGAGTTTCATAATAGTAACGAGTGTTTTAATACCCGTGTTATATGCAGTTGCATACACTACTTTATCTTCACTAATAAAAATAAAAAAAAACATTGCGAAACATTAAATTCACGCGTACGTGTATTGTCACAGTGAACTTGGCGCCATTAAAATCTAACCAATGAGAGCGCAGCTGCGCGTGCAGGGTCAATCAGGAGCGAGCGCGCGCTGTTCTTTTTTTTTTCATTGGCTCAAGATCTTACCAAAGAGTTTTGTGTATGTAAGTTTAGTAGTTTCGACGAAGTTTTCACGTATAACCCAACTGTTTTCAAAAGCCAGCCTAATATCAAAATTTAAACAACTTGTATGAGGATTTTGACATAAGGCTCGCCAGGTTAATTGGTCGCGTTTTATTGATGTTATAATGAGATTTTACGATATCGATGTGGATATTATAACATCATGTCAAATTGCTTAAATTGAGTGTTTTGTTGTCTGCGCTATAACAGTAGTCATTATAAGTCAAGTATTGGAAACATAAGTAGAATGTTACAACATTAGTGTAGATAAAAAAAACTAATACAATAGATTCGAGCGACCCGCGACCGCAGATTATGTCATAGTTACTACTCGCGCTTTAGATGTAAACAAGTCGTAGTTACTGCGTGCCTACCGCGTGACAGCATGCTTGTGCCATGTAGACCAGTGTCATATTGTTTTTATTTTGTGTTTTTTAATTTTATTTAAAGTTTTTGTGTACCCAATTTTTTCGCTGTTTCTCCAAAATGTAGGTAATCGGTGTTATCATACTGGCAAATATATTTATGTGTATCACCATATTACAAAGTATTTCATGCTACCCCCGCTAGTCAGATGAATACCCAGAAAGATTTGGGGGTTGACGAAACACGTAAGGAATCATACGACTTGGCAGCTGTAATGTTCGTTACAAGCTGCGGATAGCCCAAACCTGACTAAAGCTAACTAAACATATGTTGTTACAGCTTGGGTTATCCGCAGCTTGTAGCATTACAGCCGCCAATTTTTATGATTCGGACTATACCAGCCCTCATATCGAACTCAAACTACAAGCGTAGCTGCCTTTTTGATCTGGAAATAAGTTGTTCTTTCGACAGGTATCTATTCGAGCTGCTGCAGTCTTTCGAGCATTGTACGGATTTGAACTTCGACTATTCCAAGCCGGCCGTGCTGAACGCATCGCAGTATAATAATAACACGTATCGTCTCCGTAGCTCCACCAGCCAGTCTACTTCCACCATAATCTGGTAAGGAGAATATCTCGTCTACCTTATAGAGAAACTATTCGTTCGTTCGTTTCAGCTTTTGGACGTCAACTGCTGGACATAGGCCTCCCCTATACATCTCCAATAAGACCGGTTAGAAGCGGCTAGCATCCAGTGCGAACCTGCGGTTTTGATGAGATCATCAGTCTACCTTGTAGGCGGACGTCCTACGCTGCGCTTGCCAGTACGGAAAGAATATTTTCGCGAATCGATTCAATCGTTATGTATACAATGTCCACACATTTAGATTTAGTTACTTTATTTGGTGTGCCTACCTATTTCAGTGCGGATGTGCGATTCAGACTCCGTATTCCGTCTGTCCGTCTGGTCACCGGACTGTATCTCATGAATCGTGATAACTAGACATTTTCACAGATGATGTAATTCTGTAGCCGCTATAACAAATACTAAACAAAATAAAGATATAAGGGGGGCTGCCATATAATACAACAAACGTGATTTTTTTACTCGATATTAATGACGGCAACCAAACTTTATCTTGCACAAAAAGTGCAGGACGCTTTTCGCGGCACGCCAGCCTGAACGATATCATCCGTCGGGTCTTTGTAAGTGCCGGCGTCCTATCAGTACTAGAGCCCAATGGGCTGTCACGGGACGACGGTAAGAGACCGCGCGGACGAAATGACGTTGGTGCCATGGAAGGGACCTTTAGTGTGGGATGCGACATGTGTTGACACACTGGCGACGTCTCATCTTCCTGGCACAACAGACAAGGCTGGCGCTGTTTACGCGGCAGCTTAAGGCTGCGGTACGGAAACCTTCGTGCGCGAGTCCGACTCGCACTTGACCGATTTTTTTTGTTTCTTTTTTACCAAACTCACAGAGTTCATATTTCCGACTTTTTCACTGTACAATCACGTCTATCCGTTGCTCTGTAGCTGTTTGAAAAAGTAACAATACAACAAACACTTTCGGATTTATGATATCAGTAAGGGTTTGACTAAGTAAGGGGTTGACCGGGAAGGTGTAAGGGAAAAGCCCCAGGAGGCGTAGCCCAATACGGTGGTACGACCAAGTGAGCAAAGAACTGGGCATAACCATATTTTGACGCCATACACCAAGCGGAAGACCGTCTGAGATGCAAACACATATGACTTCATTAAAACTACCGTGAGTCTTCATCATAACTATGATGCGGAAATACATAATATATGCATGAAGTAAAACCCCCCTATGGGTTTTGGCAGAAACGCGAAAAAATCATGTCGCCGCATTATATTAATTTGTAAAACTTGTGTTTTTATCAGTGATAATTAGTGAAAAATTGTGGTATAGTTAGCGTCACAAAAGTCGGCGGATGAGAAGTTAGCCGCAGAACTTCGCCGTGATTCGCTAATTATTGCGCATGTGTGCATAATGCCGACGCCGCGTGGCGTAGTGGTGAGCACGGGCGTAGAGAGCATGCGGGAGGCATGAGGTTGGCGGGCGGGTGTGCCCCGGCGTCTCGTCTCGCTGGCTCCTGCGACCTACCTATATTTTGCCTTTTGCACAGCGTTCTGCGCCTAACTTCCCTTCCGCCGTCTTGTGTGGCGCGGATTATATTTCGTGGCGAGACATCACGACGCTCAGATGTGAGCAATAAACCTAAAGAGGAGGAAGGGTTTGACTGTATTCATCATTGTTTTCAGTGAGGCTGACAGCTCAGATGCTGGACCGAACCGACGTTCCGTGTCTCCTCGCCCCGGCAGCAGCGGAAGTGGTACTTATTTTTATTTTATTTTTAACCGACTAAAAAAAGGAGGTTTTCAATTCGACTGTATGTTTTTTTTGTATGTATGCTACGTGATTATTCTGCCAATTATGAACCGATTTAGAGGATTCTCTTTTGTTTGATAGATAGAATATTTCAAAGATCGTGGTGCTATTTAAATTTTGTTGAATTCTGCTGAGTCGTATTTGAAAACAGTATGTACACTTATCATATCACAAATAATGTAAAAATGACTAGGTCGATGATACATTGATTCGTGTAAACTATTCGAATTATGTGCACAGTTGAAGTCAGCTATGCCATTTTTGGCTAAAAATAATAATTATTATTATTTGCAGGGTCTAGCTCAAGCGGCATGAAACGATTACTAAAAAGTGATGGTTGCTTGCCACCGAAGAAGCGCAATCGCTTTGCCGCTGTAGAGCCCATCTTACGGCGCGATTCCTTCGTAGACAGTATGTTTGGCGGCGTCCTGCTCACGCGTGTGGAATGCACTGAATGCCACTCCTCTTCTCTCTCTCGCGACGTATTCAGAGACCTCCAATTAGCGTTTCCGGAGAAACCGGAAGGTTTCCAGTACTCTGTACAAAATCTTCTGGAGTATTACTGTTCCGAAGAAGAACTTACGGGAGACAACAAATATAGGTGTAGCGAATGCGGAGTGCTCCGGGACGCGCAGCGCAGTGTTCTCGTGGAAACTACGCCTAAGTATTTAATACTTGTTCTCAAAAATTTCAAGTAAGTTCATTTTATACCGACTACAAAAAAGTAGGTTCTTATTTCGTCTGAATGTTTTTTTTAATGTATGTTACGCTATTACTCCACCAAGTATAAACTGATTTTGATGATTCTTTTTTTTTTTTTTTTGTAGTTTATCGAAATATGCTGATCCGTTTTTGAAAATTATCGATAATGTTAAATTACTACATTGATCCATCCGAACTATTTGAATTCTGTATTATGTCATTTGTGGCGATATATAATTATTCCTATAATTCACTCGTCAGTTTGACCTCTGTCTGCTTTGCCAAATGTGCGCTATTTAATGACTACTCGTATCACAGAGCTAGTGACTCGTATAATCTTCAAATATCTAAGGTTATTCAGTATATCTGTGTACATGTGTGTAGGCCAATGAAAACCTATGCAAAAGCCCCCATAATTTGACGATTTGAAGGTTATGACGATGTTCCTTTTATTTCTTAGTTGAGAAGTAGTCTATGACATTCTCTGAGTTTTTAAACTTCATGCATGCAAAAAAACAAGTCGATCTCTCTCTCCGTTGCTGCTTGAAAGAGTAACAAACGATCCAATAATCAACATTTCTGATTTATTAATATACAGGCCGACTCAAACTTTTTGGCAGCTGTGATGTTAGCCATACGCTGCGGATAACCCAATCCTGACCGAAGCTCACTTAACAGATACGTGAGGATTAGGTTTCGCGCAGTTTGTAGCCGCCACAATCCGACCGCTTAACTCAGTCCTCGCCTGCGCGGGTACAGGGGCGCGAGGGTAGACGACAAAGGGGACCGAGACAGGTACGGGCGGCGACGTCGCACTATGGGACAAAACGGTATTTTCCATCTCAAAAATCGATAACTCTGTTGTTTTGTGATTTTTCTCCTTGTAATATTTTTCACGTATTTGTGAATACCTAGGCTATAAAAGAAATCAAACACCATCATTTTAAAAATTATATATTTCGTAAAAAATTGACAAAGATAAAGTTATACAAAATTTCATGCAAAAATATAAACAGTTATATTAAAATAGCAATAAAAGTTACACTTTTGCTTAAAATAAGTTTAAAACTAAATTATTATGTAAGTATATTTGAGAGACAGGAACCTAAATAATACAAATAGAAACCATTAATTCACAATTTATTGATTAAATACTAAAAATGGAACGATTACAACCAAAATTAGAGATTATTTTTCAAGTTCAACAATGACAATCATCTGACATCTCTTTTTTTTTTAATTTTCTTCACAATCAGCTCACGTTTCTACTTACGCAATATTTTGGCGATAATGAAGCCCTTGTCTTGTCATCAGCTCATATAATTATTATTTTCACACATAAGTTTTAGCTAAAATAAATTAGCTAGAAACATTTTATTAAAATATAAGTTATTTACAACTGCGAAGTTGTCAAAGTTTAATTTATTTTTATATGAATACTTTAAGTTGTTTTATGATTGCACGTCGACAGAAACGACATAGCAAGTATCACTAGCGCCACGGCTAAACTTTGAATTAGTTTATAATTTAAAATTTAAATATTTGGCGCTAAATTTCAAACGACCACACGGCCATTCTGCTCAATCGCGACCCTGCGATTATAACTTTACAGAATACGTGAAAATAACATGTCAAATGCATCGACAAGGATCATCATCACCTTAACTAACAATTATAAAACAAATAAATTAAGTCTAAACAAAGAAAGGGCGTAAAATTATTACACCTTACAATGTTACAAACATAGACAGTACTGGAAAGTTTTACAATATGGTTATAAATAATGGAATTTTCCATGATTGTTCTATTTGTTTTTCATAATGTTTAATTAATTAATTAATTAACAATATCTTAGATATTTTTATCCTCTTTATAATTTATAATATTTACATGTCATGTTCGGTACCTACGGAATTTTTATCGTAAATTAAACGTTACGCCAAAATTGCATTGTGCGAGACACTTTAATTTAAAAGACAATACATTTTGGAAGAGATTCTGAATAACATTTATTTTTGTTTTAATATTTTACGACCACATGGTCATTTGAATCTAAATTTGTTGTTCAATGTAGGAAATAATGTAGCAGTACTGTCTTAACCAATTAATAATTTTTTTTTTAAAGTGTATGCAACAAAATTATTACGGTTTAGCTTAATTGAATAATTTAAGAAAAACACAAACATCATGAATTGTGTCAAAATCACAATATAACAGCCCTAAAGGTTATTAATTAATAAGATTGCGCCCTCATTATATTGATTAATAAGATTGCTTCTATTCACAAATGGGGTAATAGTAATAACATTGTCAGTAAATAATCACTACCCGCTAAGCAAGCAAAAGTTGCAATAGCATTACACATGAAATATATCTGAAAGTTGTAAAGTTAACTTTACGCAAGTATAACGTTTAACATTTCTACAACTTTAAATTTGAAGGATAACAGTAACTTGTCTCATCTATCTTGCTAAAAGGTTACAAATGAAACTTGCACGTGGCTTGCAATTATTTAGTTGTCGCAAAAGTACAGGCAATACCAGACAGTGAAGTTAGTAAAATTGTATTGCTCCAAAGTTTTATTTGTAACGTTCCAATCGCAATGTTGCAACAATGTTAATTTCTGAAATTTAGGTATGTTTGGGAGGCTATATCCCTGCAAAGTTGAAATATAAAGTTTCATGCGAAATATAACAGTAACATAATAAAATAACTTATAATAAGTTTCAACATAGCAATAAGATTTATGTAACTGACATGTTCCTGCAACATGATGTCTGAAATTTACAAATGTGACATTTACAAACTTACTACAACTTATTGCAAGTTTCATGCTTAGTGAGTGCCATGACGTAAAATTATATTTATAAACATTTTAAAATCACAGTTATTATTTTCACTGTGAAACATTTTGATTGAGTGTAATAAAAGTAGATAGTGCAATGTTAACTTCACAGTGCAAACAATAGATTAATAGGTTTGTTTTGTTATGAAGAGAATAATTAAATTAGGAATTTAAGATGCATGGAGATGTAATAGAAAGTCAAACAATGTACGATACAACAAACAGAAGTAACACTGCCAGTTCCGTTGTCTTGTAAGTTTAAGTAAAAAAAAAAAGTAAAGGTAAAACACGGCTTGCAAAAACGCGGATAGATATATTTTTAAATCAGAAAGAATAAAGGAAGTGAACCACCACTTCAAGCTTACACCATTCCGGTTTCTCGCTTATCAAATCTGTAGAGAGGATGAAGAAAAAGGTACCACCAACCAAGTCAAACATCACTCCAAGCTTACACCATTCCGGTGTCTCGCTCATCAAATCAGTAGAGAGGATGAAGGGAAAGGTACCACCGATCAAGTCAACCACCACTCCAAGCTTACACCATTCTGGTGTCTCGCTCATCAAATCAGTAAAGAGGATGAAGGAAAAGGTATCACCTACTGACCCCAGGCTCATCACAATCACATGACATATTGCCCAGGAAGGCCAAAGCTCAACCATTCCGATATCTCACTTTGGCGAATCAGTAGGAAGGAAGAAGGAAAGAGGACAAGGATATGGAAATAGTAGAATCACGTAAAAACCATACATTTATCAGTGCAAGCATTGCGAAAATACGTTAAATCTTACCGGAAAGACAACAGATATGGCATGTCTATCTTATTCAGCCGGCTGTTCTCGAAATAATAAAGATTACAAAAATAAATAATAATCAATAAATGATCTATATGCTTAGCTCAACCATGGTTGCAAAAAAAAGACATCAGTTTCAAAAACAATCTACGTGGAGACTCGATTAACCGGACTAACTAGTGTCGTTGAGCATTCAGATATTCAAAAATCCGGATAATGGAGTTTCCACTGTATATACTGTTCACATAAAAATCAAGGTTTACCTAGAATTTTTACTTACTAGATTCCATATACCATAACATCAAAAGAGTGGCAATATCAATAGGCAAAAATAACACTTGACGCATTAACTTACAGGAAAAGTAAAGTTACATTCACATTATTTGCATTACTGAAATGAAACATCATCTTATCTAAGAATCGAATATCTGTACTAAACAGACTATAATTTAGTATAACTGACTTGGTTACAAATAAAAAAAAATAAAATAAGCGACATCAAATATTTCATATTAATCCAACCAAGGCACTAAAACAATCAGAATGTAAAACTGCTCGACCATCCCTGATGCGCTATGAAGTCATTTTAAAATCATTATCAATGAAAGCTTCTGCAAATTTTTATTTCTATTGTTTAGTTATGTTATAAGGCCAATACTTAAATCATTCTTATTCAAAACTTCCAATGACTTTCTATAGGTACTTTTATACTTATCTGTAGATTCAAAATAACCCGACACAAATGACAGTCAAGAAATGGTTATTAAGTACATTCAAAAGCAATTACTTTAGAACGGCGCATCTACAGAACTACAACGCATCAAAATAATAATAATAAAAACAATAACAAAAACAAAATTAATATGTCGCCTTTACAGGAAGGTGACAGATTGCCAACAAATGAACTTCGTAATTAAGTCAAAATTTATAAAATTCAGTAAGTGATGACATAAAAAAAAATCTTTGTTGTCGTTCAATAAATATTGCTTAAAATTGTGCGAAGTTATAAGAAAGAGCGATTTGAATGTAAAGAAGCAAATGTAAGTAATGTCAATAAAAATAACTTCAATTAGGTAAACAGAAAAACAAAACTCTGAAAGTGAACTTATTTCAGGTCCACACTTATACAATAACTTTAGTTCTACTTTGGCGATCAGCCCTGTAAACCGTTTCACATTGTTCTATTTCTGAAAAGCAAGGCTATGACAGGAATGAATTACTAATTTCAGGCACTAATTACTAATATTTTGACGAAATTACGAATTTACCAAGTTCTTTTTTTTTTTTTTACAATACATAATATCAAATATTTTATCAATTGGTTCTATGAATTATGTTTAACCAATTATATTTCGTAAAGTTTAATAATTTTCTTTTTAATTTAATACATGAGTAGACACTCGTTATACAAAGAATTAAAATGTATAAAAAAATAAACTTGTTAGTTTCTATAGTAAAATTCTATAAGGACTTATGAATTTAATTTACACATTCTTACATTGTTATAGCTTGAGAAAAGCCACTGGCTGAAAATTACATATTATGTGAAATTAGTTCACAGCCAGTGGATTTATTTGTTATCATGTAACTTATTTGCGTCAAAAATCTAATTTTGTCTCTAAGCCTAATAAGGAAATGATGTTCAGTACAGTTTACACTATCACACCTTTAAAATATCAAGACAGCTTTGATAAAATCAGTTTTTCTAAAGATCTAAGGTGAAAACCATGCTACTTTATGTGAAGTTGGCTAAACAGAACACTTTGGTTTCCATTTTATATTTCTTTATGAGCATCAAAGATGTAGTGATTAATATTTGATCTTACAATATTGTATTACATTGTTTATTTTCAATTATTTATCATAAGGTCTATTTTTTTTTAAATGTCTCAGCATTAAGATCTCACTTTATGATAATGATAATAGTAGACTGATATTAGACGTCTTTGAATATTTTCCTCTATAGCATTACACAGCTGAGCTCTATTTACTGAAAACTAAATAACACGGCAGTCTGGTACTGCAGGGTTAGTTCTACAGGCAGGGCCGATTCATATATTTGCCGAAGACTCGACAGTGGGTCATGACCAATAGTTTGAGAAACCCTGGACTAGGATGTTTCCACTAAATTGACACAATCTATACATGAATGTAAAATTACATAGATAATATTATAGCAGTAAAGACATATAGTTCAGCCATGATAGGTTGGCCATATTTTAGCAAAGGTATTTTATTTCAACATAATTAATTATCAGTTCTTCCATTGCAACAACCAAAATAACAGTAAAATTGTAATATTATTCTAGATTAAAAATAATTTTGGAAGATAGCCAGCTATCACTAATAAATACTTTAGTACCTCCAACACTTATTCTGGCATTATTGCAACAATCAAAAATAAACATGAGCAAAATAAATTATTTACCTATTACTCATTCATAACATATAAAATCCACCGTTAGATATCAGCTCTCTGTTCATGAGGAATGCGTAGATGATCATGTTGCACGGGGAATTGAAGACAGTATGTAGCCGTTAGCATGAGGCATATGCCTCGAAGCATTCTTACATTGCTTGTAGTACTGCAGCATCTTTCTTAGCCACACTGGATCAGCTTCAGCTTAGAACTGCATTTTTCATTCTCTGCCAGAAAAACAACTTGCATTAGCTCTATAACAATATCACTACGTATTATAAAGCAGTCTCTATCTCTGTGTGCCTTTGTTTTCTCTTAAATGACCTAAACTATACAACAGATTGCAATGCAGTTTTCCGCTATTGTATAAAACATTTCTTTCAAAAGGTTTATACCTATAATTCATTCATAGCTGGGTGAAGCCGGACCAAGTAGCTAGTTAATTATAACTCTAAATTAGCCGAATAGGAAACTAGGTCTTCAAGGTTTAATTGTGACTTACGTCTGTTTGTGAGTGTTATACAAATCGATCAGATAATGAAGAAGAGATAATGCTTTTGAAGGAAAACAAAGAGATAAATATCACAATTGTCATAATGTAATGACTACGGAAGTAAACCGTATGGATCATCCTCCATCTCAGCTGAAGACCAGCACTCGGCAGAAACTCTGTAACAGACTATTGCAATTCTCATACTTTACCTACATCAAAAACACTTCCTCGATGCAACAGGAGAGTGTAGTCCTTTGAAAGTACTTACAGGCAGTCACAATGGCATGTAATATTTAGTTATCTACCGTTTCATATCACAAACCAAAGAAGAACAAAGTTGAGGTTAGAAGTAAAATATTGCGATCTCGTCACTCTGCGTTGCCAATATATCAAACAAAAAAAACATCACCTGGCTTGTTTCCTTGCGAAATGGGTCTCTGCATTAGTATTTAGTTTAAATCTTCAAGGCTTTCTCAGATTTTCCTCAGTTTCTTCACGTGTTCGCAAGTTTCACACAGCCCTTCAAAGGTCATGATGGAAATCCCACCACCGCTGCTTTGAGAGACAGGAACCTAAATAATACAAATAGAAACCATTAATTCACAATTTATTGATTAAATACTAAAAATGGAACGATTACAACCAAAATTAGAGATTATTTTTCAAGTTCAACAATGACAATCATCTGACATCTCTTTTTTTTTTAATTTTCTTCACAATCAGCTCACGTTTCTACTTACGCAATATTTTGGCGATAATGAAGCCCTTGTCTTGTCATCAGCTCATATAATTATTATTTTCACACATAAGTTTTAGCTAAAATAAATTAGCTAGAAACATTTTATTAAAATATAAGTTATTTACAACTGCGAAGTTGTCAAAGTTTAATTTATTTTTATATGAATACTTTAAGTTGTTTTATGATTGCACGTCGACAGAAACGACATAGCAAGTATCACTAGCGCCACGGCTAAACTTTGAATTAGTTTATAATTTAAAATTTAAATATTTGGCGCTAAATTTCAAACGACCACATATACAAACAGTTACATGATAAAAAAATAAAAAAAATAGTGCTTATCCTACTCATCACTTATTTCCAACAATTCTTTAGCTTCGTCAAATAATTCTTTAGATATTAAAAAACTTTGTCTACTTAAGTTAGATATATAAGGATCAGATGTATATAACAAAATATGCAGAACGTCTTCGTTTGTTGCTGATCTGGAACACTTCCTAGCGTGATGTAACCTATATTTCTTGTAATCTTCATTTCGGGCTTCCTGTGCATCTTCGGATAATTGTCCTATAGGCAAAACTGCATAATGTTCTATTATTTTAGCACCATGTATAAGTACTTTATGGACCGAAGATGGCATGTAGTACCAGTTATATTTGCTTACATATAACTGCGCGGTTATCAATGTATACTGGCCGAATTTTTCTGCGTTTATAGGGAATCCCGATGACATGGTTTGAAGAATTACATATAATCTCTTGATTAATTCTTCATCAATTCCGGTTATCTCTGCAGAGCATTGGTAATTTTGGAAAAATCTCCTTGCCGTATTTCCGTCATTGCTATTACCGGAACCTTGACGTGGTTTATCAATATGCAAACCAAGCACTTCTCGGAAACGTTTTTGGACATATTTTTTCTTGTCTTCTTTAAGTTTCTTGTTATCTGGAGTTGTTGCAGACCACTTCTCAAATCCTAAATTGTAAGAAATATGGAGAATCATTTCCATAAATCTTATCCATGCGTGTAATGTCGACAATCCGTATTTAAACGCATTTTCATTTTCAACTCTCGTTGTTACGTTTAAAAGATCATTCATTTGTCTGGGAGTTGCTCCACAAACAGTGCAAGTAGCACTGGATGATGTGTTCGTTAACACTTGAGCAACTTTCCCATCAATCATTGTCATAAACAGTTCATGTTTAACTTCGATGACTTTATCGTCTATTGCCACAAGAGTTGGAATCAATTGATTAATTTTGGCTTCAATTTCACTGACAACCGCTGTAGTTTTTTCGGGTGTTTCTTTTGCAAATTCTAATGAAATTGGTCTGCAATATCTAACGGACGAGCAAGTAGGGTTTTGCCATATAACTGCAGAAGTTTCCTCGTCTACTAGTCGCAGTGGTACAAGGGACACTATAAACAAATTAGCATCCGATATTTGTTCGCTTTCTTCCGGTAGAGTTTGTTTATACTCACTCTGCCCGGAGGATCCATCGCATCCCCATTTAGTGAACAGCTTGACACGATTGTAATTTGTCGATCCTGACTTTATCTTTATAATACGGCAGACGGTATGGTCTAAGAGATCTTGCAGATTGATTTTTGCGCTTATATTCGTCACCGTTATGCTAGATGCAGGCGGATAGCAAGCCTTTTTTGCTTCACTTAATGTTTGATACGAAGGCAATACGGAACTTAAATTCTTATCGACGAGCCTTTTTCTTAGGTACGCATATTGGGCTTTGGTTAGATCTGTTTCAATACACATACTCAGTGCCTCCTCTTTTGTAAAGGAAAGAGCATTATCTGGATTGAGTATGTTTTGTAGAATAACTTTTTTCTCTTCTTTTTCTGTATTTCTGATAATAGTCACAATCGACGCTTCGTCATTTTCACCCATGGATCGTAAACCTTGCACATAAGCGTTACGCACATGACCCATTCCATACTCCTGGACCAGTTCCATATTTTTTCGTTTCTTTGTATTTTCCGAACACTCGTCATATGGCTTTGTTGGTCTACCACGATCACCAGAAGTATTCAAGCCAGAATTTTCAGATGTTGAGGTACTGCAATAGTTCAATGGTACTTTAAACTCGCCATTTAACCAATTTGAGTATAGGTTCTCAAAACGGTCTGGCTTTCTTTGAGCTTTGACCCATTTCTGGTTGCAACTTGATGTTAGATTTTTTTGAATACTCTGTATTACAGTATTAACGTCTGTTTCCGATAATTGAAAGTTGTCCAACAAATATTGTTTGAGGTCTGAAGTACTTTTACCTTTTATTATTTGATCACATAGATCGCGTCGAACACAAACGAATTCACTCATTGTTAGATAATATAATTGTTTTTTGATAGTTAATTGTTACTGAACACTTTGATGAATAGTATGCTGAAAACACTGGTATATAAAGGTCCAATATTTTAGTGCCTTGTGCAAAAAGCATGAGACAATTGATTATGACAGTACTCACCGAAATAGTGTAATCAATACTGATAATTACCACAATAGATAAATAGTACTTCCGCAGCAATAAAGTTTATCATACCTGTGGTTAAGATGTTCACCGCAAACAAAAGTGCCATGGGAAGATTCTTTCAAATATTATAATGGTAGTTTATTAATTTGTTTATGTATGCTTCTATCATAGAAATGGTAAAAGAAAAACAATATAGACGTCAAAATACAATAATAAGACAGAAAAAAGACGAACCGTAATTTTCGGGGATTTTTTTATGTTTCCCTGATTGACATTATTGCTTCTAAATCACTTTGGCGCAAAAAAGGCGCAAGATTTTTTTTGATCCTCATATTACTGAATAGGTAAGCTGTCTAATAGAGTGATTAACTTGACACCGGCAGCTTTCGGCAACAAGGAAAACTCCAATTGTAATAAAAAAAAACGAAAATTTCTTTACTTCACTAAAAAAATATTAAAAAATAAAATAAATAGATTTTTTATAAAAATCTAATATGGTTGCAAAGTGTACATTCTAAGCTATCTAATGATGTATAACACTGACATGCTTTCTTAGAAAACTTTCAAATAATTTTGTGTTGAACTTCCTTAACGGTAATTTAATTGGCATGAAAATATTTATGTCCAATGTTTGAGGTTCATTTTATAAACGTAAAACTAAGTTTTTTTTTTTTTTTGTAATTTATCTGTAAGCTCCATTCTTTGAGAGTATAAAACCATAAAGAACTCTATGGATTTACGACTTTCGTCGAAACCATTTTCGAGTTGGAAAATACCGTTTTGTCCCATAGTGCGTCGGGTCCCTACGCGTGCACCTGTCTCAGTCCCCCTTTGTCGTCTAAGCCGCGCCCCTGTACCCGCGTTGGCGAGGACTAAGTTAAGCGGTTGGATTATAATATAAGTTTGATTCGGCCTATAAGGTATTAGTTCTTATTTTTTAACGGTGCGATTCCGCAGGTTCGAAGCCAAACTGCAAGTGCAAACGAAGCTGATGCACAAAATGCATCACAACTACACCATCACATTACCGACGGTTCGCTCCCAAGCCGTTCATTCGTCGTATGTACTCTACGCCGCGATCGTACACACGGGCACTACGCTAGACTCCGGACATTACTACACTCTCGCCAAAGACAACGGCGCGTGGCATGCGTACAACGATCATAATGTCACGTACACTACAGAAGCGGAGGTAAACCGACTGCGACGATGCTGCACTCCTTACGTCCTGTTCTACCGCCGAACTGATGTAGAAGAGGGCACCGCCCCAGCCCTGGACGACTTCCCACCAGTCCTCCAGGAACAGGTGATGTCCCACAATAAAGAAATAGTAGATAACGCTCGGAATCAACACCGAATAGGCCGCCCTTGACGACTCGCGAGACTCTCTGATAAGCTAATCGATTACGAAGTTCTCAACGGTGTAGATTAGACAATTTGCATTTCCTTGTACTGTAACTGTCATGAAACTGAATAAAAAATGAAAAATAGTACAGGATACTCCGATGTGATATAGTAATGAAAGTAAATTAATGAAGTTTATTTATATTAGAAACATACAAATATGTAATTTTTCGCTAATATTGCGAAGCTTGCAGTTTTATATCGGCGATCGTATTATGACTATTACCTAAGTAATCATCACATGTGACAAAAGTTATCAATAACTTGCATGGCTTTAATTTTATAAAAATATATGACGTGTCTTTATATATTGTTTTAATGTTAATTTTTCTTTTGGTTGTTATGAAATTGAATGATTTAAAAAAAAACCCTGTTAGATTTTAAAAGAAATCAATTTTATTATACTGTCCTAACCAAAACATTTTAATATTTATTGGACGAATAAAACATTTGAATAAGATATTAGGCCCAATTATGAAGACGCAATCGTAGTTATATTAGCACATTTAGAATATTTCAGTTTCTTTTTCACTTTAGGCATTAGATAGAGAGAGTAATTTTTACGTTGCTATTAAATTTACGATGGCGCCTTCACAATTGGGCTTATATTGACCATAGTCATCCGACGTTTTAACTAACAAAGTAATTGAGTGTTTGTTTACTGATTACATGAAATATATTATTTTATCTTAATTTATATTTCATTGTTTAATGTCGCTAAAACAATTTGATTTAAAATAAGAATGTACAGGGTTTCTGCAAACCCTGCACTAAGCCGAAAGAGGGTAATTAAAACTATCATTATGATCAACTTTTACTATGCGGCCAACACGGAATTCGAAAACAATCAGCTGTTCCATACAAGTTAGTATGGATCTACAAAATGGCTGTCAACAATCAGCTGTTCCATACAAGTTAGTATGGATCTACTCGGAATCTACAAAATGACATAGAAAAAGTTGTTTGTAATGATGGTCTGAATCACCTCCTTTCAGCTTAGTACGCCTGTTCTGGAGAACCCAGTATTAGTATCAGAGGCTATGACACATTTCGATCGCTGTGCCATCAAAGACAAGCACAGTTAAGGTCTCCCCCCACATAGTACGGCACTGTCCTATGATAAATTTATAATAGGGTAGATGCACCGGTTGTTGCCACTGTCCCGGTATTGGCCATTTAATGACAAAAATATTGCAAAATTATGTAACACCATAAAAATATCGCTATTGTGAATGACGAAGTTTTGGAAATTTCTTTCAAAATATTAGGTATTTTAACATTAAAATTGTCTTCACAATAATTAAAATTCAAAAATGACACTAAGATGGCCATATGAATGAATAGCCAAATGACATAACCGGTGCATCTACTATGTATTTGTATTTTTGGACTTATTAGTATTGACAGGCGAGTTGGTGGTCAAGCGCGGACTTATACGCGATAAAAAAATTGACTTAAAGCGCATTATCCGTAAAAAAAGGAGACTTACGGAATCCCAAGTTTCTAAAACGATTTTTTCTGATTTACTTTAGCATTTCCTTGACAATGTATGTTTTATGGTACTGTAAACAATTAATTGATAGAAAACTCAAAATACATTATCGGGTTTATTATGATCGGTATTTTTTTTAAATATATTTTGTCTCTTTCTGTGAGCCTTTCGTTGAGCCCCTTATCCATAGATAGGATGAAAAAGGCAATGCTTCAACAATTGAAAACCGCAAGCTTCGTACGTCATTTTAAGTAATGATAATTACGCTTTTACCAAATTGTGAATAAAATATAACCTTTATCAAAACTGCGGAAGAAAATTTGATTTATTATTGTATTTGTTATGATTATTTCAATCAATTGACAATATGGTATATTCATTAGTATTTTTCTGAACACAAAATCTGCTAAGCTCAAGTGTGAGTCATAAATCGGAAGCCACCCTCCCACATTCAGGGTTGTTCATTTAAACTAAGCTAAATGGAACTATAGTTATGAACAACTTTTATTTTACTATGATGTCGTTCCAGAATTCAAGAAAATTAATCCTCTGTTTCGTACGTTTACTCGATTCTGTGTTGCAATTCTGTATGGAATAGTTGATTTTGAATCTCGAATTCCGTGTTGCTCTCTACTAAAAGTTGCT
Source organism: Hypomecis atomaria (assembly GCA_964007245.1). Lineage (NCBI taxonomy): Eukaryota > Metazoa > Arthropoda > Insecta > Lepidoptera > Geometridae > Hypomecis > Hypomecis atomaria. The sequence continues at coordinate 15,058,266 of OZ023280.1, forward strand.
CACTATGATCACCATGACCACATTTTGAACACTTCAGAATAACCCTGTATGGTAAAGGTGTGCACAGAAAGATTCCCACCGTACAGTCGACCCTGAAGTTAATTGCAATAATAAAAAAAAAAGAGAAACACCCTAAAGTGTAAAAGAGGATCTTACAAAGTGGGACCAGACAGTGTACAGTAGCTCAAAAATCCATTAAAGTATGGTAAATAAATGCGCAGAGTAAAATAGCCGCATTAAATGCTTAATTTGAATGGAATTATTTTCTAATTTGTGTTTTGTTGAAGGTCACGCCGCTTAACACGCCGTTTAACAAGCAATGTCAAAAGATTATAAGATCCGAAAATATGAAATTCCTTTAAATGAAGATTGTTTTGAAAGAAAATAATATGAAAATCCTTTTCCAAAAAAAATAAAGCAAATAATTGAATACTGTACAAGGTAATGGTCTAAGCTCGTTTTATTCTTGCATTATCTCTTTTATAAGACGTGACCACAGCAAAATGTCATCGAAGACGCATAGACATTGCTTTGTAATCAACTTAACTTAACACAAATGACACTTTAAGTACTGATAAGCAGTTTATCAGTAAATGCAAAAGAAAATACTAAAAAATAATTTCGCGCGCTGATTTAGTGCAACTACCAACAGATGCAAGATCTAGCGATAATACAATTCCCCGTGCATTTCAGCCAAATGCCGCTCGGGCTTTTGTAGTCGAGATTTCCACTTTAAACTCCAGAGCAATTCGTCGAAGTCGTAAGCTGAGCCCTACAGGGTTTTTAAGTATATAAACTGTGCATCTTGCCACTACAAATCCCCGAACAGGTTATCTAATTAAGCAGGGTATTGTAGCTCTTATACCCAGAGCGTTTTAGTCTACGTCCCTCCATTCTCTTCTATTTTAAACGATATAAAGAATTACAACCACTGGTTAGTTCCGTTCATCAGAAGCGAGTGCGACACTGATTAAAAAAAATAAGAGTTCAGCCAACATCGGTCGCAAGAAGAATTCAAAGAGAAAGAAACAAAATTTAGTCTGGACGTCCATCTCATCATATACTAATTTAGACGCCGGTTAATATAATCTCTATTTCCTGTCGGCGAAACCAGAAGCGAATAGGTTTTGTAGATTAGGTGTAAAACAAAAAGTAGGTTAGGTTATGAACATGACAACGCACGAGCCGAGCGAGCGAAACGAAGATGTCGCGGCAGTGGCCGGCGAAGTGCCCGAAGTAAATCGCCATTATAGAAAAGCTGTCGTAGGACAAACGAATTTCCACGTAATACATTTAAAATATAACTCCATATTTTACTGAATCAAAAAAAAAACTACTAAAACTTTTAACACTCTTGTCATGTGTAAGTATACTACAAATCGACGGATGAGAAGTTAGTCTCACTCAGATGACACTTCGCCGTGATTCGCTACTTATTGCGCATGTGTGCATAATTCTGACGCCGCGTGTCGTAGTGGTGGTACGGGCGTAGCGAGCGCGCGGGAGGCATGAGGTTGGCGGGCAGGTGTGCCCCGACGTCTCGTCTCTCTGGCTCCCTCCCGCGCATGCCTATTATTTCGGCTTTTGCGCAGCGTTCTGCGCATAACTACCCATCCGCCGATTTGAGTGGCGCTTAGTATAATTGAGTATAGATGACTTTTATAATTAACTTCGATCCTATCAAATGTTTTACTTTAATCTTTAGAACCGATCTCTATTGAACTTAGCAGGGATTAGCAGTGACAAGATTCGATTAATATTACTACAATACCCAGTTAGGTCCAAAATGCAACTCGGCCATATCGCTCTGGGGTTTAAAGTGCAAATCTCAACTACAAAAGCCGGAGCGCTACTTGGCTGAAATGCACGAGGATTTGTAATGTCACGCAAGGTCTACTGTGGAGAAATACTAGTTTAAATAATTTAAGTGTTTTTAAGGGTTCCGTACCCAAAGAGCAAAAACGGGACCCTATTACTAAGACTTCGATGTCCGTCTGTCTGTCTCTATGTATCTCATGAGCCGTGATAGCTAGATAGCTGAAATTTTCACAGATTACGTATTTCTGTTGCCGCTATAACTAAAATACCAAAAACAGAATACATTAAATATTTAAGGGGGCTCCCATACAACAAACGTAACTTTTAAACAATTTTTTTGCTCGCTATTAATAACGGTAAGAGGAATGGAGCTCCCATACGGTACGGAACCCTTCGTGCGCAAGTCTGACTCGAACTTGGCCGATTATTTTAATTTCTTTTTTACACTCACTTCCATTTCAGCTTGGCATTAAGGTACTCACATGATTCGAATAGAAATGTCTAAAATAATTTTTTTATGTCAATAATACCTATTAGTTGGTGAGATGCGTTATGTTGTAATCGATAGAATGTAAATATAATAATATGTAATGCTATACATATATTAATTAATAAATATTGTTCAGTATGATATTAATAAGGGTCGTGACATTTAATCAAAAAGAATATAATTCTGATGTTTGGGTTGTTTTATAAAATATAATCGATTATCGGTGTTAGGTTAAGATTAGGCTATATTATATTATACCTTAAATCGTTTAAAACTAGCTATTTGACGTGTAATTACTGCAACAACAATTTGGCTATTGATTTATGCTAGTTACTTAATAAAAGATATTGGGTGTAAAATAACATCTTTTTTAAAAGATCAGAAAGTATATGTGACAGGTACATGAAATAAGTGAAGCTCTAATATAGTGTGTTCTGCGCAGCTGTAGTAAAATACGAGCTGTAATTTAAAAAAGTTATTGATGATTATTTCATTTGTAAAACATAATTGTGCCTCCAGACAACCTGTAATTATTTTGCTGACTGCCAGATTTCAAGTCTCATACACTTAAACTATTTAATAAATTTCATTTTGTTAGTTATACATCTATGCTCCCGTCGTTTAACTGTTTCAAATATTTGAGTGGCGTGATTTTGATTTAATCAGAACCTTTTCTTTTTTCGATTCTCTTCCTCAAAACTGCATATGCGAAAATGTAAGCTTTGTAAGCTGGGACACGTTCGACAAATACACGTCAACGCATGCGAATCTCTCACAAACGAGTTTTTTTTAATTACAGTTCCACAGACTCCATGTTCTGTGCCCTTTGTTAAGTTGGTTTACATTTGTTTGAATGCGACTGTACAATAGAGTTCGTGTTTACTAGATTTAGACCCAACTCCACTAAACCATCTCTCTCCTCTGGCTTTTTTATAATACGCCTTTTACCTCTCATAAACAACATAATATTATAATGCTGTCAAATGACGTAAATCAGTCAAATCACGAAGAGGCAGAGGTGGTCGTGTGACGTGTTATTTGCAGAAAGCTTTGTAGCCTAGGACACTATATCTTGTCGACCAACTTCAGTTGTTCCGCGGTTGTCTTGAGGCTCCCCTTGTAATATAATAATTAAAATACGTACAATTTTTATAGATGGAAATGGGCATGCTGTTTTTTTGCAACTCCAGATTTTTAAAAATAATTATTTTAAAACTACTGTTTTAATTAATCACTGATTGTATCTGCCACATTATTTTCTCAGTATCGTAAAATGAAACCACTGTGCAATAAGCAACAGGTAAATAACTACCAGTCTAATAGTAATGTAAATATTTTTTAAACTAAATGCTACTTTTTGTTCCACCTACTTATTATATACCTAACGGAAAAATCACACAAAGCTGATAGATTTTATTATATATGTGTGTATATTGAGTTTTTTTTAAATAGATGCCTATAATATACGGATATCTATACCGAACAGAGAAAATAAAAAGCAAAATGAAATTGTTACTGATTTTGACAAGAATATTATCAGCACATTATTATTATTATAAGTACTTGAAATGAAATTAACATACATACATTGTTTTAGGCCCCTATACGCGCAACAATTTTACTGATGACAACTCAAACATTGTGACGATTTGTTTTTTTTTATTAAATAAATTATGAAAATTGAACAAGTTTTGTATTATTCATTCAAAGTATTCATTACTCAATTGCATTAACAAAATACGTGAAGAGGTAAAAACTTATGGACACAGAAACCGTGTTGTGTTAGTGTGATTTTTTTCTACAATGCCTGATTTAGAGTCTGACCGCGACCGTCGTCGGCCCCGATAGTTGAAATGTATGAGCTTCTATTTGAGACTAACGCGTAGTTATGAACGCTGATGATGGTCAGCGCTAAACCATGCGCAGCCATTCGCGCCGAGCGCGTCCCGCGGGCCTCTGTATTCAGTGAGCGTTTTAGTGTCAAGCCGAGCCGGATGTGCGGCGACTTGCAGCGATCAACAGGAAACTAAAATAACCAGCGCTTACTGTCATCGCTGACGAGCTATAGGCGCCGACGGTCTTTCCATTCTGTACAAGGGCCAGAACGCAAGGGTATCGAACTAATCACGTATATATTGAAAATAAGTTTTGTACTAAGTTCTTCCAAACAATACAAGAGCAGTACGCAAATACTCGCGTATACTTTGTAGTAACGTAGAAGTATATCTTGTTCCGTAATGTACAGCGCCAGTACGCATAGACGAAAAAAGGATATGATTATTGGCTGTTTGTGTGGTGACCAAAGTCCGCTGATACTCCACTGGGGACCCCGCTCCAGGATTTGATCATTTCAGGCTATATAAAGTACGCGCTATATTAAATACTTTCATACCGGTTTTTGGTACCAATCAGTATAATACCGATTTTTCTTGGTAGTTCTTTAAATTTCGCATTTTATCGTGTGTGATCAATGAAGCTCAGAGTCACGCGGACCGTCGGCGCTGACAAATGTATGAGCTTCTAGGGAGCGTTTTAGGCTGATTTTAGTCTTACGCCGACGGTGCGGCGCTGATGGTCCAGAAATCTGAACTAGGAAGCGTTTTTGAATGAGGCTGGTTTTAGTCTTACGCTCACCGTCAGCGCTGAGGCTCGGCGTGGCTCGATTCAGTATCGCACTGACCGCCTTACTGTCAGTATGTTTTGTCAGTGAAAAGGTAGAACGTAGATTTGAACGTGACAAGAGATGTGAGCAAAGCAAACCACTAATATTGAACTATAGTTCGGCCGTTCAGAGAATGCGTTCCTGACACGTCATCTTGAAAAAATGTTTTTGGCCGATAAATTTCGCATCTTTTGTTTCCAGTAAACTTTTTTGTAATACTTACCGTTTACGATTTATGGCCCATTTAATGAAATTTTATTAAATGGACCTTAAAACATTAAATGGGCCATAAATCGTAAACGGTAAGTTTTACAAAAAAGTTTACTGGAAACAAAAGATGCGAAATTTTATTTTCTACAATAATGATCTTAATGTTTTTTGCCCTTAAGTACATAGTTTCCGAGATATCGGCCAAAAACATTTTTTCAAGATGACGTGTCAGGAACGCATTCTCTGAACCACGAAGTTTTACTTTACCTAAAACTTCATGCTCTGAACGGCCGAACTTATAGCGGAGAAGGCGCGAAAACTTTGACATTTTTTTCGACAAAGCGCCGATTTTAATTAAAGAAGAAGTAAACAAATATGTACTTATACAAACTGGGAGCGGAGCGAGTATAATATTTCTAGATTTAAGACGTTGGTCGTAGCAAAAGCCAGCACCTGACCAAAGACCAGCATGACCCCATGACGCCCAGCCAGAGGAGCGTTCACGAGGATCCATGGGGCTGAATCCGAATCTGAATTTCTGATTGAATGCCTTTAGATGTTAACGTATAAACGAAAAAGCTTAGATTAATGGCTGCGGTCAATTAATTTAATCGGAAATGGTATTATGGCAATGAATTTGAATATTACTTGATGGATCCCTTGATTTGCCGCCCCCCTGGACGTGCCGCCCGCGTGCGTAGCACTCTTTGCACGCCCGCTTGCGGCGGGCGGGCCTGACCAGCCTTGCGTAGTTGTGAGGGATGAGCCGTGGGCAGATGTACGCGCTGCGCGTCGGCGCCGAGCGCTTCCCGCGCGGTTTTGTATTCAGTGAGCGTAGATCGAGTGGACGTCGTAAGCGAGACTCGAGGTGCACGGGCCTGAGGCAATTTTGGAGTGTCTTCGGACCACACGTGGGGTCAGAGTCATGGGACCGGTTGGTAAAAAATATTTTCATCAGCAGGCAACTAAAACGACCCGCGCTGACTATCATCGCTGACCTGCCGGCGTTGACGTCGGCGTGACTCTAAAATCAGCTGATAACCAAAATAATGCTGCTTCGTTCTAGACTGTTTGTCAGGCGAAGGACATTAGTTTTGAATCATTTATTTCGGACAACATACGAAAATGAATCAATGATGATTTCCTATATTTATTTTACTTCAAGTCAACCAGTTCTAGTGAAAAAGCATGAACTTCTCCCACGCGTTTTTCATAGGTATTGCTGTTTCGCTAGAGAAAAGATAATATGAAAACTTTGTCTGATTTCACAGACGTCAAGAACGTTGATTCGCCCTATACCTAGGTACCTTAACTTTATGGAGGACGCACCAGCGGGTTGTTAGTTGAGAATAAAACCACAAACAAGATTTTCTAAACCACATTTACCTACTTAAGCAAAATCCTACTTCTAAAACATATCCAAGAATATTGTACACAGATAGTACCTACAGGAAAGGTAAGTCTAAGTAGTGATTAACAGCGAAACTAAATAAAACTATATTTCCTCAATCAATTTAAAAATTCTCCGTAGCTTTATGCAGCGGCCTTCTAGAAGTTTCGTAATATGTTAAAACGAGATTTTGTGCTAATAAACATTTTTAAAACAAATTATTTGTACCACGCACAACGAAGGTAGGTATGTATAATTAATATATAACTGCATATACCACATTTCTGTAGTTTTTTTACCACGGAAAACCTAAGAAGAATAGTACCATCGAAACAAGATTGTTTTTTCATATCCTCACTTCAAAATAAATATGCACAAGCTAAAATGTATAGTAATCAACAAACTCTGTCTATCCACAAAGTCATAGGCAGGTACTTACAAATTATGTACCTACTTATTTTAATTATTTTTCATTTTCACGGTGTTGGTAAAAAATCGCTTGGAGAAAATAATTGTAGTCTAATACATAGAAAAAATATTATTTACAGTTATCTTAAAATATTAAATACAATTTTTTACGTATTACACGGCCATACATTTGTACGGTTATTTACAATAAGACAACACGAAAATTTAGGGTAAAATAAAATTTTGGAATAAAACGTAGGTAGACCCGGGTGACGAGACGCTTCTTTATTTGGTGATGGCCTTAAATATAGGCCGAATCATACAACTTGGCGGCTGTGAGGTTACAAGCTGCGGATAACCCAATCCTCACGCACCTTTAGTCAGGATTGGGCTATCCGCAGCTTGTAACTAACATCACAACAGCTAAGGAGTTTGATTCGCCTATCCTATACCATAACCCAATCCTCACGCACCTTTAGTCAGGATTGGGCTATCCGCAGCTTGTAACTAACATCACAACAGCTAAGGAGTTTGATTCGCCTATCCTATACCATCAGGGTAAGCTTCTTGCTTGTCTCGTCACTCAGTTTTAGGAAAAAAAATCTAACTCAAACGTATTCTTCTATGGAATTTTCGTAAAATAGCCGAATTCTAATATGGCTAGCATACTCCATTTTCCCCCATTATAAGTCATGGACGTAGTGCTACGTCCTGGTTATAAGCCGATGAGTTTTCCACCCACATTATTCAGTTTCTCGGTGGCCGATCGCGCAATTGTCTTGAACAGAGTTCCCGGTATCTGACAAAGAAATCAAATGTAAATTACAAAATTATAAATAATATACATATATTTAATTCAACGGATATGAGAAGGTCATGAAACAGTAAAGCGGATGGGCGAAATCAGCTCTTGCAAAGGTTGCACACCGATTAAATGGACCATTACTGTTGATAAGTACCTAATAACTTAAATTTTTAACCGACTTCCGAAACGGAGATTCTTATTCGACTGTATGATTTTTATTAAGTAGGTACAGATAGCGCGCGAGTTGAATGCAGAGCTTAGGAATGCGAATGTCTCCCCCCGCTATCCGCACGCCCAACCCGCCCAGGCGCGTGAGGTGGGGCGTGCGGATAGCGGGGGGAGATGCTCCCGCTCTTTACCTCAGACCCCGACTGCATTCAACTCGCGCGCTATCTATACCGATTATGATGGTTCTTTTTTTGTTTGACAGATCATACTTCCGAGTAGTTCCGAGGTGGTCTCATTTAAATTTTATCGAAGTCGGTTGTGTTGTGTACGAAAAATCAACAATAATGTAAAATGCAAACATCGAATCGAGCGAACTATTCGAATTTTGTACCTACTATTGTAGTCGTTTGTGCCACTTTAAGCAAAATAATTATTCATTGTACGAGAATATCAGATATAAGGCATAGGAACAGTATACCCTTTTTTTAAGGTTCCGTACCCAAAGGAAAAAACGGGACCCCATTACTAAGACTTCGATGTCCGTGTGTCCGTATGTCTGTCACCGGGCTGTATCTCATGAACCATGATAGCTAGGCAGCTGAAATTTTCCACAGATGATGTATTTCGGTTGCCGCTACAACAACAAATACTAAAAACAAAATAAAATAAATATTTAAGGGGGGCTCCCATACAACAAATCTAAATTTTTAGATGTTTTTCGCTCTATAATAATAATGATACCAAGTAGATGCTTGAAATTTTCACAGAATATTTAGTTTTATATTCCCTTCAATAATAAATAATGAAAATAAAATAAATATTTGAGGAGGGCTCCCATACAGTACGGAACCCTCCGTGCGCGAGTCCGACTCGTACTTGGCCGATTGTTTAATTATTGTTACAGCTTAGCTGATATCGATAAAATTTAAATGGGACCACATCTAAAGTATGATACACCAAACAAAAAAATAATCATCAAAATCGGTTTATAATATAACTAGACGACCCGCCCCGGCTTCGCACAGGTGTATTATACATATAAACCTTCCTCTTGAATCACTCTATCCATTAAAAAAAACCGCATCAAAATCCGTTGCGTAGTTTTAAAGATTTAAGCATACAGACAAACAAACAAACGAAAATAGCGACTTTATTTTATACTATGTAAGGATAAGGATTGGCGGAGTAATCGCGTTACATGCCTACATGCAAAAAAAACAGTCGAATTGAAAACCTCCTTTTTTAAAGTCGGTAAAAAATAGAGGCATGTGGTGGTCTAACGTACCGAGTTATGTCGGTAATCGGTGTGAAAACTGCCTGTATTTTGTTGCCGCTTGTTAAGGATTGATTGACCGAGCGGAAGCGAAGGTCTCCGTTTTAAACACGGCGACTTTTTTTTTGTCTGTGCAGATGTTGATTTTCGTCTACAGGTCGAGGAAACTTAGTGGGTATATCTGTACAATATCTATAGATTTTTGTTCGGCAATTTTTAATGGCGGAGGAAGGTAGAGTACGTACATACCTCAAAACTGTTCGAAGTACTACTAGTAGATCTACTAGTAGATAAACGTTGTTGGTAAACTTGCTCACCTCTAAGATGGAGTTGACGATGTTGGAGACGCCGGAAGCCCCTCGGACGAGAGCCTGTCCTGATGCGTAGAACTTGTCTCCAGTGTTGCCATACTTCTCCGATTCGCTTATTGTGTCGACAATAGGCTTCGGCTGTAAAAACATACATATGTACATATGCATACATACGTATGTATGTATACATATGTACGTGTGTTATAAACTTTAAGACACATAAGTACGTATGTGTCTTAAAATGTATGATAGATATAACTTGGATTTGCAAAGAAAGCGCGGGCGAAGACGCGGTTGAAAGCTAGTCTATACAAATATTAGATACCTAAATAGATAGAGGTAGTTTTTAAGGTTGCATGTAGGACGTTTTTAATTCATGATACATGGAAAACAAATTTCATATATCAAATGATGTTACTATGATGAAACAAATTGTGAATAATATTGAATAAGATGTTAGCTAATTTATTAATCTGTAACTTAACTACCTATTGCTCTTTTTAGAATTTTCCTGAGAATATGAGTAACTAAACTAAAAGCCATGTAAAAGCGGTATTTTGGGATGACCGAAAAAGGCATCCCAAAATACCTAAAATGGATAAATGAACGTCTTTTATGTTACTTCTCTTACCTGGAAAATTCCTGCGACAAAATTTTGAAGGTTTTCCTTTACAGAGAGAGTCCGGCTGCCCCAACCCTCTGTCTCATACACGGCACTCTCAAGTTTGGTCTCGGGCGCCGCAAAGGGCCCTAGGAAGCCCGCCTGTTAACAAATTCAAATTGGTTTTACAACCTCTTCGAAATACTCGTAAGATAGGTAATCGTCTAGCAATGTTCGATGAAGACGAATTTTTATGTAGACTTCTTTACCTCCATTGTCAAGTTTTGAAATTGATTTCTGAATCTTGAAATCATAAGAATTACGCTGGTGGTGTCACTGATGATTGAAGGTAAACTTACTTTAGAGTCCAAAGCATTTCCAAGAAAAGTATTCGCCGCTTGAAGTTTGTTGGAAATGAAGTTTGCATTGGAAGGATCAGGATCCCCTCCTGGGTAGTTTTCTGGTAAAATGCCTTTCGACACTTGGAAGTCTGAGCTGGATTGTTGGTCATCTGTGACTTTCGGCTGGTCGTTGCTGACTTGTGGCTGGTCGTACACCGGCAAATCGACTCGGATGGGATCGTCAACGGGGAGCGACGAACAGCCTCCCAGTAATGCCACGAAGACTAGTGACATGTAATCCATTCTGAAATATTACTTCTGGATAAATATAAGACTAAGGACGAATAGGTAAGTCTTCTCTTTTATTTTACAACTCAATCTTACGAGTAGTATATTTACATATATTCGCTTACTATCCGTGAGTCGCGGCGCTTATTCTTTGTGTTGATTAATAACAACGAATCAATCTACAACTAAGTTGAGAACCAGTTCTTTTTGGAAGTCGGCTGAAATAAATTTATACAAAGAGATTCGTGCCCACGCCCGTGGCTGTCTGCTGGACGCCGTTACAGACTTCCATAATCTAAGCGTTGCAGTGGTAATGATTGCGCAAATATATCCCGAAAGAGTAGCCGTAGCATAAGTCACCAAACGTGCATCAATCACAAAGAATACTCATGTCAACGTTATTTTGAATTTTGTATACACATTGGGCACAAAATGTTTATTTTTCTGTGATTTTTCTGTATTTTTAAAATTATCTGTGAAAGTACACCAAAAATAAGAGGAAACAAGCAAACCAAGCATAAAAACAATACACCATGGAAATGCCCGCAGTCGATCATTGCTTCGGAATGTTTCCGCCTAAGTACGCATGTTTTCTTATATCTTTAGCCGGCCTCGCAACTGGTGGAATTGGCATAGCAGGAATTGTTTTATACGGACTTTTGGAAAAAGCGATCATTGCTAAAGTTTCTCCTGGCACCGATAAGTTAAGTGGTGATTTAAAAAAGGTGTTCTTAGGCTCTGTTGGTTTAATGTCTTTGTTTTTGATCGGTTCTAACCTCATGCTGTTTTTTGGAACGACAACTGGAAGCAGAGGGCTGGTGAAAGGAGCTAAGCTTACGTTGTTGGTAATGTGCTTTCTGCTCATAATGGTGATGATAGGCTTGCCGACATCCTGCTATGTGATAGAAGGGAAGTGCCTGATCAAACAAGTGTCAACAGCAGGGACAGTCGTATGTTATTTGGCAATGGGGGCTTTTGTATGGATTTGGTTGTATTTTATGGTTGTGGCGTACAATCTGGAACTAGAATTATAAACAAATTGTTAATTGGAACTAGGATTGTAAATAAATTGTAAGTAAAGTAACGTTTCTTATTCGTGTTATGACTTTTATCTAAAACGTGGGTGATTCTGTATGAAAACAAGCACTTAACGCATTCTAACGTGCTCTTTGTTTTTAAGAAATTTGTGTGAAAAATATTTATTTTTCAAATAACATAACTTAAACTCGGTTTATAATTCATTTTAACATAATTTTACATTTCAATCAAACATTTCTCCTAATGAAATACACGGAAAAAAAATGTTACCGCGTTACGTTTCGTTTGTAAGGTGTAACTACCTACCTCCTGAATTTAACTGTTGCCATTTTAGAATTTTGGTGCCCAAAAGAGAATACTTAAACAGAATGAGGTAGTCAGAGCGAAAGTTCCGGAAAATGAGGCTACCAAAAGACCACAGATTTATGACGACGGCAATCCAGGATCACTAGTACTTACGAATAGAGAAATCATGAGCTTTTATGCAATTTGTTAGGTTTACTTTTCTTTCCACACTTTTTTTGGTGTAGTCAGTTATAGGTTGCGGCATATAAGTCTAGCGCTGGGCGAAGTGTGGAGGGGGTGGCTGCGCATGAGTTTAGTATGGCAGTCAACATGCGCACGCGCAGCCTCCTTCCACATTACCCTCAGCGCTAGACTTACGTGCCGCTACTTGTATCATAGTTTGGTGCTGGTCTTAACGAAACGGAATTTTTAATTAAAAGTGGCGCAATTTTTTTCTCCTTGACAGGTATTTTGTGATTCGTTAGAACAGCATATTTATAGCTCGCTGAATCATTTTTTTAAACATAGGAATAAAATTGATCAGCACTTACATCTAGTAGACACAAGGCAATAGAGTTACAAATACTTGATTTCGTAATTATATGTACATGTTATTGTGATGAATAGAGTCAAACATGTTTTGTTATTTAGTGTCTACCAAGTTAGTTTTTCGCCTATGAATTATGACCTTGACCCTTAGCCTTGACCCATATATCTGTGTCATCCCTAGGAATATCCGAATAAAATGTTGTTTAGTGCACGGTAGATAGACAAACGTAGACATAAATCAAGCAAAGAGATTTTGTTTGTTTGTATAGTCCGCCTCCATCGTAAGTAATAGGTATATTATACAATGCTAAATAACATAATTATTTTTCGCTTAAAATGGCAAAACCGTGTTAAACTTCCATCGTGTACAAAATTTAAATATTTCGCTAGAAATGTTTACATTATTGTTGATTTTATAAAAATGACTAAGCCGGTTTCTGTAAAAATTTTATGATACTATCTTGGGCGTATACCCTTTTGAACTAAAAAAAAATTTTCGATTCGGTTCTCAATTGGCGCAATTATCGATGAACATACACAAAAAAAAAATACATGTAGACGAACATAGAATCTCCTCCTTTTTGGAAGTCGGTTAAAAATTCATCAACGTCAAAAATAGTTGATACGAGAAACAAGCACATAATGTAAATTCTTTGCAACTTCGCAACAAAATTATAAACTTCTGACATAACTTTTTCGCGCCATTTACTTGCGATAAAACATTCGCTAACTTGACTTCTACATTGCAAGTAAACCCCACTAAAAATTGCATAAGGCTATATCACATCCGATTACTTACCTTTTTAATTAGAGAATCCTGGAATCGTGACTAGATCGGTGTTGTTTCTGGTCTAGAATTGAAGCGTGAACTCGCGCGCGGCTCGTGTGTGATTCTGCCGTCGTTGCCGTCGCTGCGCGTGCGGCGGGCTCCGAACACTTTCACGTTACGTCATGGACCTTGGCACTAGCCGAATGGTGCCACCTCTACTTTGCTACCATCGCTGATACATGTGAGCTAACACTGCACCTCCGCCGAAGGATCGCTGTTACGCAGAATTAGTAATACCCAACTATTGATTGAAAGTTGTACTTTTTAAAGCCCTACAGGACAGGACAGCCCATAATTTTTAAAAGCTTCATTAAAATTTTATCGAATTTGGTTAGATGGTTTTCGAAAAATCAACTAACTAAGTACCATCCACTTTGTAATAAATATCATGATCAATGTTCAGATTTCTTGAAAATTTATCCGGCGATTACAATCTAAAAATTACGAGTTCGAGCTATTCTATTTTTATACGATTGAAGTCTGTTGCATGGGTGCCGCCGAATTATTTTCAAGGGGGTGAATCTGCATCTTAGTGACCGCAACCCTAAATCTTAGCGCAGAGCCTATTAGGTAAGTAGGTATAGTACCTACCTGCTTAAGGCCCAGCTTAAGAAACCCAAAGAAAATATATACTTCTAGAGAAACCACGCTAAAAATGTTTGTAGTACTTGTAGGGGCAACTTTGACTTACCTAATTATCTAATTAGCATGATGCTTAGTTAATCGATGGGCCATGAATCACCTCGGTGCTATGGGAACAAGTACCTAATGTATGACCTATAGCCTCTCATTGTTTCCAACAATACTACTCAAGCTAATTATGGTAATAAATTTACGTGCATAACTTGACTAATAACTTCACAACTTATTCGTTGAATGCAATACTTGAAGGTTTAAAGAAAAATTTACAATTGTGCAATTAAGACATTAAAAACTATGTGTAGGTACGTAGGTTTAACATAAGTATTAATTTTATGATAGAGATATAATATGTGGTCAACTGAGCACATATTAACACTACCTATAATATTACTATAAGTGTCTACCTATGTACTACAACTAAGTAAGTAAATAGCAGCAGCTACCAATATTGTACATATTACAATGGAATTTTATTGTTACTACGGTAAAATAGGCCCGTTAGGTACGTACCTACCTTTAATACTACTTAATTTAAAATGACTAAAAAGTCCTATGAATAGTTGATGATAAATCGATAAATTAAGACTCGTGAACAACATGATTGTACTTCGTAAACCCGGAGGCATAGGACAGAACGTATGAGAATATAAAGCCTTCTTGGCATTTAAAACGTTACTTTAACAATACCATGTTTTAAGATTGTTTTCATAAGTCAAATAATATGCGATATTGACATTTGAGATTTTGACATATCAACAAATGCTTTTGAATACCATTATTTTGTGAAAATAAATTTTATGGAAATGTAGTTTAGTGTAGTGGAAAACTTTTAGATCGAACATGAATTTTATTTACGGTGAATGTTTGTCTCGCTACAGTAGAGTACCATTTTGGTGTAGTCAGTGTTGCAGAGACCGTGTGGCATCATTTCCTTTTGCCAACCGGGATGACAGCCTTATGAAGAGAACACCTCACCGAATACGTCTTGATCGACCTCTAATAAAAACCCAATGTTATGGTAAACATCACATATTATCAAGCTTGAATTCGTGGACTCAGGTGCGCTTCAAAAACAACTATCCACAATTCCACCGCGACATACCACAACCGAATTTTGATGCGTACAGAAAAGAAAAATACGTAGACGTTAGAAAAACGCAGTGGGCTGAAGGAGATTCTAAGCAGGGTATGGTGTACGTAGTGGGATTTTTCGGATTGCTTGGTGGCATGTATGGATTAAAAACTACTCTCATTCATTTTGCTTCATTCATGGCGCCGGCTGCTGACGTATTGGCGATGTCGGTTGTGGAAATCGATATTAGCAAAGTTGCTCCGGGAACATGTTTGTCGATCAAATGGCGAGGGAAGCCGTTGTTTATTAAGAGCAGGACACCAAATGAGATATCTGCAGAAGCCAGCACGCCCCTGAGCTCCCTGCGGGACCCCCAGACAGAGGCGCAGCGAACTAAAAAGCCGGAGTGGCTGATCATCATAGGAATCTGTACTCATCTAGGCTGCGTTCCTTTACCTAATTCTGGTGACTTCGTCGGTGGGTTCTACTGTCCATGCCACGGCAGTCACTTTGATAATATAGGCAGAGCACGAAAAGGACCAGCACCTACTAACATGGTAGTACCACCATACAAATTCCTTAGTGACACTGTTGTTCTTGTGGGATGACAAGACTGCTTGTTGGAATTGCATTTCCTTGTCATATTACCCATTTACATAAATTAGTTTAGTAAATAGATTTTTCATTACTTTAATTTTTGATTTGTATAGCTGTGTAATTAGCTGTGCATGTGAATAGACCGGGAGATAAGCGCAAAAAATGCAACTACTTTCTATAACCTGAATTTTAGGTATTACGTTATCATGGTGGTGTACAACCGTACCCCGGAGTCAGTGAGCTGGGTTCCTTAGCGTTTGGTAGGGATAGCCGTTGAAATTAAAAAAAGAAACAGTATCTTGCAACTAACTACTTGTAATAGCTGAAAATTGGTGTACGGGTAGCAAAAAAAATTAAAAAAGGGCGAGTCAGGCTTTAAAATAGCACCATATTAAAGCCTGACTGACAGGCCCTGTTACATGTTTCAGGTAATTGGCTGAGGTTAAACTTTTAGTAAGTAGTTGCATATTTTGCGCTTACCTCCCGGGCTAGAAGAGGTAGGTACAATACGTTGATTTGGTGATGTATCTACGTACCTAATGTACCTATTAAAGACATTTTGATAAAAGTAGGTACCTGTAATATCTACCTACTTTGTTTGCTCATCAGTGGCGGATTTACGTATTTACCGCCAGAAGGCTGTTGAATTTTGCTTCACTACACTTCGATACTACATAAGCTGTAAAACTAATAATAGTGGCAAAAAACGAATAATAAAAGATTGACAAAGGACCGAGGCAGATGGAATGCCTAGGCCCCAAGATACGGGTGCTTTATTGAACCCAGTTTGGGGAATAGTGACTACGTAACCATTGCATAATTTGTATCTTATGACAATAAATAATTTTGAATTTTTTGATACTAATAAGAGAGAGGTAGGCTGTGGATGATGATGATGATATAACTTGATCTTGTATTTTTGTCAATCATAAAATTAATGGTCCGAAATTTGCCGCCATCTAAAATCTGCCACCCTAGGCTTCAGCCTACTCAGCATACTGATAGATCCGCCACTGTTGCTCATAGTAGGCATTTACAAGCAATTGAACCATTATTTGGAAGTCGGTACTGTAGGTAGGTAGGTACTCACCTAAAATGGACGAGTGGTTTACTTAACTAAAATAATCGGCCAAGTACGAGTCGGACTCGCGCACGGAGGGTTCCGTACTGTATGGGAGCCCCCCTTAAATATTTGTTTTAATTTTATTATTTATTATTGAAGTGAATATAAAACTTAACATTCTGTGAAAATTTCAAGCATCTACCTGTTACCATTATTGATATAGAGCGAAAAAGGTCTAAAAAATCAGGTTTGTTGTATGGGAGCTCCCCTTAAATATGTGTTTTATTTTATTCACTTTGAACCAAAGGTCTATACCCCTTTACAACCGGCTCAATATAGGCATAAAATCATCAAAAAAAAATTGACGGGAACACCATGGTGATTTTGTGAACGCAACCGGTTTCATACGATCGTGCGGTTATCTGCTCATCCCGCACGAACGTATGAGACCGGTTGTGTTTACAAAATCAATATGGTTTTTGCGCCAATTTTTTTATCGATCCTCACGATTGTATTGAGCCGGTTGTAAAGGGATACACTAAAAGTCTAAATATCGACGTATTTGTTTTATTGATATCTTTTTTCAACTGTGAATTAAAAGCTACATTGTTGGTTCTGTGAGTCTGTGACGTTCACCGAAAACGCTCAAAATATAAAGCTCTTCAAATCTGAAGAGATTTCATAACTAGGTGGACTGTGGAAACTTAATATTTCCCAAGGAGCACCCAGGTGGACACAGGTGAGCCGTTATAAAAAAAAACTTTACACGGTTCACCCAGGTGGTCTCAGGAGGTGGACGGTAGGTAAGAACTGGTATCAACGTGTAGGAGTACAAATGGCAAGTTTTTATAAAAGCTTGCTAGTAGGTAGGTCCTTATTTTAAATTTAGGTACGCTTTCTTGAAAACGATCTCATTTCTAAAATTACGAACTCTTTTTTCAGTCAAACTAGGAAGGTACCAATATTTTAAACGATATACAACGGGACTCACTCACGTGTACGTAAAGCATAGTCTATTATCTATGACGTATAGTCATAACACGACTATAGTTTCGGTCGCGTTCAGCGACCTTTCTCAAGTTGGCGAGTGCTAGCACGCGGAGCCGTCTCGCAATTGCGCGAGACGGCTCCGCGAAAGAAAGAAAGGTCGGTTTGAGCAAGGTCGCCGAACGCGACCGAAACTATAGTCGTGTTATGACTATACGTACACATGAGTGAGTCCCGTTGTACATATATAGTTTAAAATGTGTGAAAACCACGTTAATTACCAAGGTAAAAAAGGTAACCATACACTCTAAGTTTTATTTTCCAGTTTCGACAATGAATACGTAGTTTCGACTTGGAAACAACAATAGTTTTCAATACCAGAATGATGTTCATTATCAGATGATTAGTGACCCTTGGTAAGCAAGCCTAACTCGCACTTGCTTGCTTGTCCGTGCCTAGGGGTCCCTTGTCGATGCAGGGCCACAATAATCTGCCTTTCCTTAGGGATTATGCACTGTCTTCAGTGGGTACCTAAGCTACTGCATGCCATGTTACATGCCCTTTCCAAAGAATCGAAGGGTGGCTAATTTAGTAAGCCTTCTCGAAACAATGCAAGCTGGACGAAAAAGCGTGTGGGCAACAGTGCAGGCATAACATGCTGTGCCATTCGTGTTATACTAGAGGCGTCTGACCCATTTCATAGATATTCGTAGCCATCTCTTCTATTTACCTACAATTAGTAGGATGTATTCGTTATTGCTTCTAGACCAAGGATCCAGCTGTCGTCAAGCCTTAACTGGTAGACTTTAGAAATTATGACGTCACAAAGATGGCCCCCGACCGTTGTAGGCACGAAGTTCTATAGAACTTCGTGGTTGTAGGTATCATGAATGATGAATCTGTATACTTCGTAGGTATTTGCTTAGCTAAACTAGCCCTGGATTACGAGCAGGTGTACCACGATTTGCGGCTCTCCACTAAATAATATGATCTTTAGGGGCGCATCCTTACTTCCTTAGTAGTCCTTACCAAGTCCTTACCTACTAATAGTATAAATCCGAAAGTGTAATTGTTGGTTTATTGGTTTGTTGTTTGTTCTTCTTTCACACAGCAACGGAGCAACGGATTGACTTGATTTTTGGCATGGATAAACCTAATTATAATTATAGAAGGTATAAAAGACGTAACTAAATTGACCTATGTTATTCAAAAAAAAAAAAAGGTTTCTATGGGATTAGGTACACAAAAATTAAAATATCACGCCGGCGAATACGCGGGCAAAAACTTGTGAATTTATAAGTACCTACTTAAAAGGAAACTAAGTAGGTATAAAAGTTTCTGTGTGGCTCCATACATTTAAGTAAAGAACTAACAAGAGGCATGATGTCTAAAAAATATACCTTATTCAGTCCGTCAGATAGCCTTTAAAAAAATATTAGAGACATATTTTTTCTTTTCTTATTTAAATAAAAATTTATGAAGATATAGCCCGATCACAGAGCCCGATAAAGTTTCGCGTGACTGCACAAGTGAATTCTCTAAGAGATGTGACGTCACGACCCCCACTCCCAAACGTTGACAAGGTTTATCTTTGTCATTTGTTGTTTGATTGACAAAAGAAAAAATACGTGTCCAATATTTTTTGATAATCAAACTCAAGGACTAAACAAAATAATGATCTTTTTACCCAGTTATCATGCCTATTGATGTAGGTATTTTATAATTTATGTTTTACCCCCCCTTTTCCACTCCGACCAACTAAACCTGATCAACTAAAACTAATCAACTCTATATTATTGTACAAAATGTGTAGGTATTTTTGTTAGTTCTTTAGCAGTCCATGTCGGTCGGATGACTCGGAGGTCGGTGTATTTTTGTGTTCATGCACCATTATAATTTTCCGTTACCGTTTTGAAATTTCAAATCAAAATTGATTATTCAAATTGTAGTTTTCTAAATCTTTTTAACACTTTCAACTTGGCTAGCAGTCTCTATAAGCTTGCAGCGAATGTAACAGCCTACGGCCAAGAGGTGGCCAAGAGTATTCATTCGTAATTTATTCCTTCATAATTTCACTTCTTCTACAATTGGCCAAATATCATATTTGCTAAGTCAACTAAAAAAAAAGTTGTTACTGTCAACGTGTCAAGTGCTCTCAAGCCTGTCAAGTTACCAAAAAACATAGAGTTTAGAAATACAAGGAGGCGCCCACACTAACAAACATCGGCTTACATGCTGATGAGCTGAATATGGCTGCCGTTACTACGGATTCCGTATGAATTTGACAGCAGCCGTTGTCATTATTCAGGAACAACGGTGAAGAAACTAGGAAGAAGGTAAGTGTGACATAACGTTAAATTCCATAAAAAATTGTGGGTGCCTTTTTGTTTTTCTAATCTCCACGTAAAAACACAGAAAATATAAGCAATATATCAATACTTACGGACTTGAAATTCAGATAAGTTAAAAGATGCGTAAATGTTACGTCAGATGTCTCACAATATGGCTGCCATTACTAAGTTTACTGTGCAACTAGCGATCCACCCCGGCTTCGCACTGGTGAATTTTATATATAAACCTTCACCTTGAATCACACTATCTTCTAAAAAAAACACATCTAAATCCGTTGCGTAGTTATAGAGATATAAGCATACATGGGGACAAACAGCGGAGAGCGACTTCGTTTTATACTATGTAGTGATTTATACTATGAATTTAGCATAATTATACAGAATTAAATAGCTTACATATACAAAATTAAATTAATATTTCATGTTACTTAGCAAATTTATTTGTTGTTTAGCAAAAAGCATAATTTTTAGCATATAAAAATAATTATACAGTAAAAATTACCATGAAAATTACATGCAGATTTATCTCAGCAATATCACTATTTTTACTGCTACTAGATTCAAAAGCTGAAGTTGTAAAAACTAAGCTACGCATTTGTTTTTCGGTAATAACGTTATTTTGTACTGAAGATTCGGCCTAAAGAAGGAAACAAAATTTACAACTCTTACACAGTTCTGGATAACGTACTGCGCTCTATAGGTACCAAGGAGAGGTTACAGTCTGAGCAATAAGACAAGACACTTATATTTTATTTGATGACATAATCGATTAAAATATATATTTTGTTTATTAATATACATTTAATAATTATACATATTACGTTTTATTTGATATTAAAAAAATTTTGTGTAATTTTTAGCATATTTTTTAGAGCAGTTGGCATAATCTTGGCATAATTTTAACACCATTTTAGCATATGCTTTATTAGTCTTGTAGGCAACACTGCTGTTAAGAGGGCACCGAAGCCGCCACCATCGTGAGGGTTTCACTTTCACTTTCTTTCAGTAGATACAATCTTACATAACCACCTGCACCCCAAAGCAGTCAGGCATCTTGTGAAGATTTCTCCTTAATATTATAGAAAAGATGGATACCGCAGCTTACTGTCGTAATCTTCTGATGCGGCCTAGTCAACAACCACTGATCTCTAAACGAATGTTCCAGCCTCTGTGACTGGTCGAAAGGTCGAAACATAGGCCACAGACGCAGGCCGTAGCTGTCTTGTTGACGAATTAGCTCGGGAACAAAATACGAAGAAAGTGGCGTGAGACTTCTCCATAATATATGTTGCACTCATCGTATTTTACCACAGAGTACAAACTGTGTTTTTATTTTAAATTCTCTGTCTCTGGCTTGCTTGGGCTGAAAGCCAAAGAGTACTGTATATACGGAGATAGAGACGTCGCTTGCGATTTCGTTGATAGTAGCGCTGTCTGCTGTTAAAATTAATCAACTTTTCATTTCTAAGTATAACTATATCTATAATATGAAACATTCGATATAGCTAGCTATAATGTAGCTAGGTATCTACATATATCTACCTATATGCCTATGTATCGTAGGTTGTTTCAACTTATTTTTTGTATATATCAGTTATAAAAATGAAACTACATCTTCGCATTAACTTTTTATTTCTTTATTGTACATTTATAAACACTAATACTGTAGCAGAGATTTTATTAAGATCACTTTTTCCGTCCAACATTTTGTTTGTCTTTGCTCGGTGTCCTTAGAGTCGCAAGTCAGGTCAAACGGGTGAGATGAGAGATGATCAGTGTCCTTATTCAAAAGCAATGTTGTATTATATTCACAATTTATCACTTCCACACACATTGAAACCGAAGAAAATTAAAACAAACAGTATCTCCACAGAAAAGAACAACTTTTTTTGCAGCCAAAGCAATGTTGCCAGTTATAGTTTTCAAAGAGCCGTAGGCCGGTATTCTTAGACATCACATTAGGGAAGACTTTCATGTCATAATTTTGCTCTTCAAATGAGAAGTCACGTATATAGTAACTTACAAACAACTTCAAGAATAATGAATAACTTTTATTATGGGACCAACCCCGAAATCACAAAAAAACTGTTGTTACAAATTACAAACATTTTGTCGAAACTCAATGAACTTTTAGTATGGAATAGCTGATTTTTTTCGCACTTTCGAGAATAGTCCTATAGTAAAAAAGTTGTTCATCTTGATGTACAATAGTCACCTTTTTGAGGTTGTGCATGAATTACCAGTAACCTTGTATAAATCGATTAGCTATAAAAAATATATTTACTTCCGGGTAGTTATCGCTATATTTCAGTGATAATAATGTCCGCTAATATACTCTAGAAGTGGGACATATTCTAAGATATTGTTGCACTCGTCATTATATCCAACTTTTACTATGAGGCCAATCGAAATTACATCAAAAATAGATTATCTGCATAGTCACGGACGATATTTTTATGTGATAACGTCATGTGCGTCACAAGCCGAACGCTTAAGTAGATCGTGCCTCTCTATCGCTTGTTTCACGCTCTCACCTGCACGCTCGGCTCAGACACAACGTGACATTTATTTGGTGCGTGTAGCCGGCTTCTATCGATTTATAAGACATTATCACGTCAAAAATTCATCTTCGCACGTTTTGATTTTCCGTACATTGAAATTGAAAATATTTTATTTTATACTGAGTTGTGAAAGGGCTCCAATTTAATTTTAATTACGCATCACGTAACGAAAAAGGCTGAAAAGCACTGTTCTAGATGTGTTCTAGATCAATGACAAAATAGGTACGAATGTCTGAATTCCGTAGATAAATGGTGTAGCATGCTGATGCTGGTATCAATTAGCTGAATCAGTGTTGGCATCCTATATTACCAAAAAATGCTTAAAACTTAGGTGCCACCACAGAAATAACTTTGATAACGTTATTTCATTGGCACCTAGCAATGTCATAATAATATGAATAAAATTAACGAATGAATGAAAGTAATAGACTAATTTAAGATACATGTTAACCTGATTAAAAGTAGTAAATACAATAATTAATTGTTCTCATATAATTTCGTTTTAGTTCATTATTATTATATGGTTTGCGTGTATTTTACTACGCACTCAACTTTTATTGCAATAATGCATGGAATTAAGAAACATTTAACCACAATTCAGTTGTTTACCACAAATCAAGGAAAACCATTTCTTGCTGAAAACACTGTTGTTACAGTACCAGTTACGTTCTGATCCACGAAGAATAGTTAAATCTTAAGAAAAATACATTTAGGTATTCCTAATTTTTAAGTTTTTATAAATATATTTTGATCGATAACTCTTAGATTTTTTTTTTATCTTATAATATTGTGATTAGATCGATTTTGGTAGTATCATGGCGTGGCCACATTATCGCCCTACGGCGAATCTTCGTCACTGGGGGCTCATTCACTAATTCAAACGGTAGTAATTGGTTGTTCACGATTTGAACTAATACCTGAAGCTGGGCACACACGCTGCGATGATCGCATCTATTCATCAGATCAGTCCAGCGAGGTCCTAATATAGTTGCATTGCCAGTAGGTAGTTATTGAGGAATCAAAATGACACCCCTATTTTAATCGAAAAATATTGATTTAACAAAAAAAAATTGGCATCAAAGTTGTAGAAAATCAAATTTTAAACAACTTTTGTTCCTATAACTTCTGCTGAAAAATTGAAATAACACAAGTTATTGAAGAAATGAAATGGCACAACCGGCTATTTGAAAAAAATATCGATCCTACAAAAAGTTAATGGGAACTAAAGTTGTAGAAAATCAAATTTTAACCATTTTTTGTTCCCATAACTTCTGCTGGAAAATTGAAATAACACAAGTTATTGAAGAAATGAAATGGCACAACCGGCTATTTGAAAAAAATATCGATCCTACAAAAAGTTAATGGGAACTAAAGTTGTAGAAAATCAAATTTCAAACAACTTTTGTTCCCATAACTTCTGCTGGAAAATTGAAATAACACAAGTTATTGAAGAAATGAAATGGCACAACCGGCTATTTGAAAAATATATCGATCCTACAAAAAGTTAATGGGAACTAAAGTTGTAGAAAATCAAATTTCAAACAACTTTTGTTCCTATAACTTCTGCTGAAAAATTGAAATAACACAAGTTATTGAAGAAACAAAATGGTACAACCAACTATTTAAAAAAAATATCGATCCTTCAAAAAGTTGATGGGAATCAAAGTTGTAGAAAATCAAATTTTAAACAACTTTTGTTCCCATAACTTCTGCTGTAAAATTGAAATAATACAAGTTATTGAAGAAATGAAATGGTACAACCAACTATTTAAAAAATTATCGATCCTGCAAAAAGTTTATGGGAATCAAAGTTGTAGAAAATCAAATTTTAAACAACTTTTATTCCGATAATTTCTGCTGAAAAATTGAAATAACACAAGTTATTGAAGAAACAAAATGGTACAACTAACTATTTAAAAAAAGATCGACCCTACAAAAAGTTGATGGGAACAAAAGTTGTTTAAAATTTGATTTTCTACAACTTTGATTCCCATCAACTTTTTGTAGGATCGATATTTTTTTAAATTGTTGGTTGTACCATTTCATTTCTTCAATAACTTGTGTTATTTCAATTTTTCAGCAGAAGTTATAGGAACAAAAGTTGTTTAAAATTTAATTTTCTACAACTTTGATGCCAATTTTTTTTTGTTAAATCAATATTTTTCGATTAAAATAGGGGTGTCATTTTGATTCCTCAATAACTACCTACTGGCAATGCAACTATATTAGGACCTCGCTGGACTGATCTGATGAATAGATGCGATCATCGCAGCGTGTGTGCCCAGCTTCAGGTAGTAGTTCAAATCGTGAACAACCAATTACTACCGTTTGAATTAGTGAATGAGCCCCCAGTGACGAAAACTTCGCCGTAGGGCGATAATGTGGCCACGCCATCAAGATGTGATAGAATACCATCTAACGATGAATGCAAACAACTTCCGACGTATAATTCGACTAAATTATATATTGTTCAAATCACTCCGTTAGCTCCTAATGAAGTAACGTTCTTAATCTAGTCGACTTATACAAGGTACATTTTGTTCTAAGCTTTACCAAGCTTTACGACCATGCTGAAAGCGGCCAAGATACGTAGGAGTAGGAGCACGACATTAAAAACTTGTTAATAACTCGCTAACCATTCGCAAGAAATCAATGGTTTATTATTTTATTACGTGCTATTCCCTCATGTATTACAAAACGTCTTGCATAGTGAATATGAAATACAGTCAAACCTGGATAAGAGAGAGTTGAAGGGATCGCCATCTTATTCTCGCTTATAGAGGTTTTTCACTTATCCAGGTTTCTCACTTATCCAGTTTCAGAAGTGGCTTCTCTCTCTTATAGAGGTTAAAAATACGTCTAATTTGTATGTAGGTATCTACATGCGTGAATAATGATAAATATGTTTATAAATAGTATTAAGGTACTAATTGTTCGGGTTGTGATGATTAGAATCGAACATAAATGATAGTTTGTTTTATTCATTCTAAAAAGCACTTTCAAGATAGTGTAAACGCAAATGTGGCTGTTCCAAAATAATGTGATACAATTATAATGGTAGGTAGATGAAAAAGAAATACAAAATAATTTTGAATAGAACACTATTAAACAAACAGGATTGTATAGACGCACGTGTGGCCATTCCAAAAAATTCGATACAAAAACAATGTTACTTATTTCCACAAAATACAATAAAAAAGTTTGAATAGAACACGTTCCGAAAGCAACGGTAGTTAGTTCCACGAAATTTAGGAATGGGTCATAAAGTGCAGATGTTTCATTACCCTCAACTCTCACTTATAGAGGTTCAGACAAGTAGTACTCTCAGTTATAGAGGTCCATGAGGGAAAAACGACTCTCTCTTATAGAGGTTTTGGTCTCTCACTTATAGAGGTATTTGAGGGGTAAAATGACGGGACCTGGCAATTACTCTCAGTTATAGAGGTTTCTCACTTATCCAGTTCTCAGTTAGCCAGGTTTGACTGTAATATTAAGATGTTAACAGTAATCCACTTACTTAGCCCAGTTGCTTAAAACTGGACAGATTGTTTTCAGTCAAAGATTCACATAAATCTGTAGTATTCATTTGAATCGACCGTAAAACATAATTTATACCAATATGGCTCGAATAAACAACTCGTTTTTGTGGGGAATAATCTTTGCATCGGCTACTTGGAGTGTGTCTCTGTATCTATACTGGCTTCTCAACATGACTGGTAAGTGTTTGTTGTAATGAAACTATTTGTATCTACCTTTAGTTCGATTTTATTTTTGTGTTTATCTGATATTGATGTTGAGTTATAAAGCCAAACAGTTCCAATGACATCTGGTTTAAAATCAGAAATGTTTATTGTATAAAACTAGTAAGTACAAAGGTGTTTTAAATATTATTCTAGTAACACAGTTATACCCTCTTTGGGCGCGTTTAGATCAGTAAGTAATGGATTTCTAAAATGTGTGTAGATGTCTACATAATGTACCTACTTAATACCTTCACAAATTCTGTATATCAGTACTTACATAAGTATTCCATAGATCTATCTACATCTATTTTACCATATGAACTAATGTTTGTGCTAATTAATTTGCTGTGAAGGCCTTTTTCAAAAGCGATTGGGCCATATTCACCATTCTGGCCTAGTGCGAGTTTGAACATTCAACTTTCATTTAATTTGAAGTAGTTTTACAGACAATAATCTTACATGACAACATCATAAAAAACATTGTTGAAACAACAACTGAAACAAGACGAATACTTAGGCCGATAATGCCTCTCAATCTCTTGTTCCGTGCTCTCGCTTTCACACGTGGCTCAGGCAGACACTTTTTCGTGTGTGGTGCAGCCAGCATTCATCAATTTATTTATTTATTTGTTTATAAATTTATATTCGTTTACTGCACAATGCACTGTTACAACAAAGTTCTTACAGAATCGAATAAAATTAGTATTTGTCTGTCAAGGAATTTTTTTAATTCCGATATGACCTAAACTTCATACAATTAAGTATGCAATCACATTTTCCAACAGAAACTTTTTTTTTCTGGGATAACAAGTATCTTACTACACTCTGACCTCTAAATTATATCCTTATAAAAATTCAAGTCAATCCATCTCTCCATCGCTGTGTGGAAGTGTCAAACTAACAAGTAAATCAATATTTGGATTTATAATACCTCCTCTCATACTCTTAAGCATACTCCCAAGATATTGATTGTTTTAGGAGAGACTACAGTGCATGCCAAAGAAAAAAAAATGCAATACCAGCTACTGAATACAGACGAGAAGAATCGCATGAAAAATAATGACAAATCTATTGCTGCTTTAGAAGGGAAAAATCTTCTGGAAGACAGTCCAGATCCAAATGAGAAATTTTCTGGAAACGTCTGGAAGTTTCATAGAAACCATGCAGAATCCCAGCATAAAATGAGGCTAAAGGAAAAATATGCCAGACATCTTGCTATGAAGATGTCGCAAAAAGTTGCTGCTGATAAAAGCTTAGGTATTAATATTTAATAATTTTAAAAATAAACATGGCTTGTGACATTAAACATGGATAGGTTTAACATCACAAGCCATAATCACTAAGACCCCGCTGTCCGTCTGTCTGTTCCAAGGCTGTATCTCATGAACTATCATAGCTAGAGAGTTGAAATTTTCACAGATGATGTATTTCGATTGCTGCTCTAACAACAAATACTCAAAACAGAATAATACAAATATTTACTTAAGGGGGGCTCCCATACAACAAACGTGATTTTTTTGCCGAGGGGCTCCTAGCAAGAGGGTATATAAATTCTGTCAAATTAGTATGTTAAATGTACCAGTAGTTGATATTCCTTAGCTTTGATGAGCAGATTGTGTAAAGCTTGCGACTAATTGCATAATCTTGATGTAAAGCAGTGCTGCTGCCAGGAATTTCCATGTTTACCTAAAAACTTTTATACATGTGGTGAGTGCGTCGTGTTGCGCCGCCATAGTTCGACTGATAAGCTAAGGCGTAGCTTTGTTGTATGTGTATGCGTGTGTAATTGTGTCTGTAAACGGCGAGGCGTAGTTTTGCCGGCCTCAATTGTTTGTACACAACATTCTGTCTTGATTTTTAGGGTTCCGTGCCTAAAGGGTAAAAACGGGACCCTATTACTAAGACTCCGCTGTCCATCTGTTTGTCACTAGGCTGCATCTCATGAACCGTTACAGCTAGAAAGCTGAAATTTTCACAGATGATGTATGTCTGTTGCCGCTATAACAACATATACAGAATAAAATTAATATTTAAGGGGGGCTCCCATATAAATAAACCTAATTTTTTAACCGAATTTCGCTAGATATTTATAATGGTAACAGGTTGATGCTTGAAATTTTCACAGAATATTTAGCTGTAAATTCACTTCAATAATAAATAACAAAATTAAATATTTTTTTAAGGGGGGGCTCCCATACAGTACGGAACTCTACGTGCGCGAGTCCGACTCGTACTTGGCCGATTGTTTTATTTAGTCTGAGATAGCAATATCTAAATTCTAGAAGATGTTTAATTTAAATCAATGTTCACAGATGGTCAGTTCGGTTTAATACGAAATGCAAATGATGTTCAAGTTCGGGACAAAGGCTACAACCTCCATGCTTTCAACACATTAATATCACAAAGAATAGGGAACCACAGAGGCTTGCCAGATACAAGAAACAAACTGTAAGTTGCTGTTCATGAAATCTTTATGATTTATGCAAGCATTTAATAATGTTTCAGCATTTAATAAAATTCATAATGTGTGCACAGTGAATATGATTTTATTTCAGTAAATTGAGGTTTCATAGGGGTTTGTGTCTCCTTAGTTTCAATCAAGTGATGCAAATTGCAAACGATCTAGTTCAGCCTAATACTAATAGGTTATGCTATAAACCTAGTCTTTTTGGTTATTTTGAGTACTTATTGGTATATTTCTAACTTTAGAGTGTGTGTTATTTTTCTAGTGGAGCATTAAGTGAGACTTCACGCTGTCATTAGTGCTCATTAGAAATCAATTCTTTTTCCAGATGCCGATCTCAAAAGTACCATAACAAACTCCCGAAAGCGTCAATTATCATATGTTTCTACAATGAACATTTTGAAACTCTTATGAGGTCTGTCCATTCGATACTGGACAGATCAGACCAGAAACATCTAAAAGAAATCATTCTAGTCGACGATTTTAGCGACTTAGAGAATCTACATGATGACGTCCAGAAAGCGGTAAACGATTTGAACAATAACTTGAGGAAAGAAGAAGAAATGCTGGACACCAACAATTTAGATGTAGAAAATGTTGTAGATTACATAAACGATGACAATAACATTGAAAGTAGGATAACTGATAGAAATGCTGCCAAGTTTTCGAAGTATGGTCTCAATATAAGACTGTTGAACACAACTAAGAGGGAAGGGTTGATTAGAGCAAGACTGTATGGTGCAGATAATAGTGTGGGTGATGTAAGTGTGGACTGTTTTATATTATTGTACTATAATTATAGGTACATTAGCTAAAGCATTGATTCATTTTTCAGGCGATTATTAAATAAGCATTATTATTTAAGCATTGCATAATAAAATTGACGATCCGTTGCGAATTAAACTTCTATCATACCAAGCAAAATCGAATCGTCTAGCCAGTAGGCTTCCACTCCATAGGAAAAAATATATTACATATGTGATTATAGTTCTCCGTAGCCTTGTGTTTATGATGTATATTAAACCCTAAGGTAATTTTTAGGTAAACTATTAATGCCACAAACAGTGCTGTGCCGTGTAGTTATGCTTAAGTTTCATGCTGAAAACATGTGCCACTTATAGAAACCCCTTGTATATACTTACAGTGCGTTTCTAGTAGTTTATAAGTCCATTTAGAACACTAAAGAAAAATAGAAGCCAGATGTAGATAGATAAAATTGTGTGCATTGTATATCTATAGCAATAATGAGACCATGTACCAGCAAGCGCAGCGTAGGACCTAGGATAATTAACGATATAATTAAGACTGCATGAGCGCGCTGGCTGCAGGCCGCTACTAACCGGTCTTATTAGAAATCTATATCCTACGCCTACGTCCAGTACTGGACGTCTTACGGCTGATGGACGGATGGATGCAATTTTAACACGAATTCGAGACAATGGTTCTCCATTGGTTCTATATTTTTTTGTGTGTGTGCTGGGCGATATCTCCACTGACTGAACCAATGGGCATGTTTTTTAGGGTTCCGTACCCAAAGGGAAAAACGGGACCCTATTACTAAGAATTCGATGTCCGTCTGTCCGTCTGTCTGTCTGTCTATCTGTCTGTCACCGGGCTGTATCTCATGAACCATGATAGCTAGGCAGCTGAAATTTTCACAGATAATGTATTTCCGTTGCCGCTATAACAACAAATACTAAAAAGAGAATGAAATAAATATTTAAGGGGGGCTCCCATACAGTACGGAAGTACCCTCCCTGCGCGAGTCCGACTCGTACTTGGCCGATTATTTTTGTTAGAGAATACTTTCGTTATAAATATTTATATAATATTTTATGTAATAAAATATAAATAAATATTTTTTGTGGTACAGGAACTTATCAGAGGTACCAGCTAAAATATTGTTAGAATACTTAATCTTGAAGTTATACATTTTTTGAAGCGGCTGATATGATTTTTATTATAACGTCTTTAGCGAAAATATTTGTCTACTGCTTTGCGTCTTTTTATTCTACATTGCATCGAAAAATATGACTGTACTAATGCAAATCAAATCATGGTAGACTAAGTAAACGCACCAAAGTTATCGACATATTCCTGTATTCTGTTATCGTTATCTCATCTATTTAGTATATCAATTTCTAGCAGCCATTTCACAAGCTTTGCTTATTTTGGGGTCTGATACCGTGTGTAATATTCTTATTTTATTCGATGTGGAGGCGATAAGTCCTGCACAGACGTCCCGTATGGGGTGTTTTGTGCATTTCCCCACTCCTGCGTCTACCCGAGCCAGCCCAGCTCCTTAAAGTGGCAT
Organism: Hypomecis atomaria; assembly: GCA_964007245.1. Lineage (NCBI taxonomy): Eukaryota > Metazoa > Arthropoda > Insecta > Lepidoptera > Geometridae > Hypomecis > Hypomecis atomaria. The sequence continues at coordinate 15,089,526 of OZ023280.1, forward strand.
GGCTCTAGGCCGCTGGCATAACTGCTCCAGCGGCTTAGATGGTGAATAAAAAGATGGAGATGTGGATGACAAAGCTGTTGATAATGCTAATGCAGAAGTGTCATGCAATCCGTTAGCGATTCTAGTGTCTTCTGTGTCTTTTCAATGCCACAATCCAGAAGAGTGTAAGATGTAATCTTTCTAATAATCCCGAAGTGGCAGTGGGCGGGGCACGCGAGAGTACTGGCCAATTGAATAGAGTCCTTCATCAGAGGTCCATAAAAAAATTTAAGATTTGATAACGATCGTATGAACAGTCAAGAATATTTCAAGCATATACCTGTCACCGTCATTAATATCGATTGAAAAACGTCTAAAAATTCAGGTTTGTTGTATGGCCCCCCTTAAATATCAATTTTATTCTGTTTTTAGTAAATTTTTTATTCCAGCGGCAACAGAAATACATCATCTGTGAAAATTACAGCTTTCTAGCTATCACGGTTCATCAGATACAGCCTGGTGACAGACAGACGGACAGCGGAGTCTTAGTAATAGGGTACCGTATTTTCCCTTTTGGTACGGAACCCTAAAAATTTATGATAATAGAGATTTGCGTTGGTAAACTCCCGATCAGGATTATTCACGTACGTAACAATAGCTGGCATATCTAAGGGAGTTTTTTTACTTAGCTGAGCAAACTGTATCTAAAGATGTGTTTTGATATTCAATCTAAGTGTCACATACAATTATTTTTAAACATGCACTGGTTGTGGCCGTTTTAATGGTTAATTCGACTATTTTATGTTAAAATACTATTTTTAATATACTACTATAATATCTACGGTTTCACGTTGTTTATAAATATCATGTATGCAATTATTTTGACACTGACTAGCCACCACCATCGGTGGCCACAACTGGCACACCTACTATATGTAGTAGGTTATTCGACACTACTAGTGTATGTATAACATTTGGTCAATGGCGAATGTTCGTAGTGTGAAAATTTAGAACTCACGGTGATATCTGATTTAGTGTTGCGTCTGTAAATACCTATAGGCCGAATCAAACATGTTAACGGTTGTGAAATTAGCTAGAAACTGCGGAAAACCCAATCCTCGCGTAGCTGTTAAGTGAGCTTCAGTCAGGATTGGGTTATCCGCAGTTTGTATCTAACATCACAGCCGTCAAGATGATTGATTACATCTATAAGTTTTTTAAGTGCTCTGTTCTCTGTTCCTATTGTTCTGCGGTTCACAAAGCTGCAGTATGAGATGTAATTTAATTGTTTCAGGTACTAGTTTTCTTAGACTCTCACATCGAGGTGAACGTGGACTGGCTTCCGCCGCTTTTGACTAGGCTGGCGGAAGGTGTACCCTACTCGCAACAGTTCTCGGAGCGTGCAGTAATGCCGGTTATTGACGTCATCAATGCTGACACTTTCGAATATACGCCCAGTCCTCTGGTGCGCGGGGGCTTCAACTGGGGCCTCCACTTCAAGTGGGACAATTTACCTAAAGGAACTTTGAAAAGTAAGTGCGAAGACAGACAACAGGAAGATTGGAGAAGTATTTCTCCAGCGTGTTAAATTATTCAATTTCAATCATTTATTCATCAAATAGGTATAGAAACATCTTGTTGGCTGTGATGTCATTGTTTTTATGCGTGCTCCATGTCGGCCCCTACGTAGAAAATCCCTTAGAGAGTAAATATAGTAAGTTTATATATTCGTTAGTTGAAATAACGTTTTTTTTAAATACATTCATTTAAACATTTTTTCCTAATTTACTACCGAGAAAACCCTTATGCGCATTTAGTACGCAGTCATGTTAGGTAAAAGTTATGGATATTTTAAACAAATAGAAACAAAATTATATTGCTATGGGCGCGCACGCACTATATTTACTGTTCATCGCCGAATTTATCTCTTCTTCAGACAATACAGCTGAGACATGATTTATTTAAGCTACGCAAAATCTGAGTTCGTACCGTCAACTTGTTGCACCTTAAAAGTTAGAGTATTATTTAGTAGAAAACCTTTCTTTTTCAGCTGACGAAGATTTTGTGAAGCCTATAAAGTCCCCGACGATGGCTGGTGGTCTGTTCGCTATCTACCGCGAGTATTTCAACTACATTGGGAAATACGATGCAGGAATGAACGTGTGGGGAGGAGAAAACCTGGAGATATCTTTCAGAGTAAGAGCAATTTATAAAGGTTCATTTGAGTAGCTAAGAATGTTTACTTACCCACTACAGTCCATGAATAAAATAGTGACTAGATTTTATTTTTCCAAAAATGATAGATATCTTTTCTTGATACACAACTTGGCGGCTGTAATGTTATACAAGCTCCCGTAGCTGTTAAGTAAGTGAGCTTCAGTCAGGATTGGGATATCGCAGCTTGTAGCTAACATCACAGCCACCAAGTTGTGTGATTCGGCCTTGAAAAACATTTCTCTTTATCATATTACATTAGTTATGGAAATGTAAAGCTATAAAATTATTGATAGAGGAAGAGAGCGCTATCATGTTGACACGTAACACCTTGCCAGCGCCGAACATAAAACATATCATTCTAGAAAGGGATACAGATATAGCCATGATGAAATTGTTTATAATAATTTACATGAAACCTCAGCACGGGTAGCACTGCAAAGGAAGAAAACCATTTTATCCACTTTTAATACCAGTAGTCATTGTCAATCCATACTTTGCTTCATATAATGGCGGAAAGACAATTTTTACCTTTGCCATGCAACCCGTGAAGGTTTGGTTATATTCGAAATTTTTAGGGGATTCAAGTAGATAATAGTAAAAAGTCGTAGCGGTCTAGTGGTAGTGACACCCACCTTACAATCGTGAGGTCGTGGGCTCGAACCCCAGCCCCGTACCAATGAGTTCTTTTGAATCCACCAACCCGCGCTGGGCCAGCGTGGTGGATATGGCTCAACCACCCTTCGTAGGTAGGCCTACGTCCTGCAATGGACTATTAAAAAGGCTGGTACAGGTAGGAGGATGTCTTAGGGCTAAAATGATGATTGCGATTCGTCAAGCAAACATTACATGTCTTATATAATTTCGTTTTCTAAGAAAAAACCTGAAGCTTTATCAGAGTGAATAGGTATCTTGTAAGTCTGCCTGCTTTATCTTTGTTCACAACGCTTACCATCAGGCGAGTTGGTGGCCAAAAGCGCTACGCGGACTTATCAGTACATAGCATAAAACAAAGTCGTTTCCCTGCTTGTCTGTCCTATGTATGCTTATATCTTTAAAGCTACGCAACGAATTTTGGTGCGTTTTTTTTAATAGATAGAGGCCAAGAGGAATGTAATATAAAGGTTTTTTACACCTGCGCAAAGCCGGGGCAGGTCGCTAGTTCGAGATAAAAAACAATTGGTTGTCTCTAAAGTCTGTTCAGGGACGATAATTTTACGTGATAACGTCTTAAGAAAACATTTTTGAAACAGCTGAAACAAGATGAACGCGTAGCTGATCGGTTTGGGTCCCGGGACGTCTCGTGCCTCGTAGTCCAGGGATTTTTCGCAATTTTAGTTGTCTCGAGTCACGGGACTTTCGGGTCGAGATTCGAGACGAGACAAGATTTTCGAAATTGTTATGTAATAATTTTTATTTTCAATTAAAACTCTTCGTAAAAAGCTTACCCTCCTTAAAACTAGTAGTTGTCCGAACAATAGACCTCGCGACACGTCTATTTAACTGAATCTTCATAAGCAGTTTTCGAAATAACTATTTTGTATGAACTGGTATTTGTTATATTTGTATTTGTTAAAAATAATTAACAAATACATATATTGTATCGTCATCATGCAATCAATCTAACGTAATCGACTATGATGTACTGGATTCGATTATTTGCAAGCGCGATTAAAAACCGCGCCAACGAGTCCTCCCTAATCATCGATCAAAATCAATGCATTTGTGAGGGTATGCATCTTATCTCGAATACTCCGCCATTCGAGTTTAAAATTTCTTAGAGAAACAAAGTATAAAAGTTACCCCGTGTTAAATAAATGGTGTAATAGCAAACATCACCCACGGAGATCTCCGACCGCAAAAGTTCTTCAGGATTAACCGAGAAGAAAGAAAACAACAAGTGAGTGACTTGTTGTATATTGCAGAAGTCGGCCCAGTGCATCGATATAAAAATTACGTTTGGGAGGTTTATCTATTTAAAATCACATCCCATGAAGCATAACGCTCCATTTTTTTTGTGCCGAAACACGGGAATAAGTTTGAAATTCACTACATACTTTAATCGTAAATTCCAATAGTTCAATTTGTCATTAGTTACGATCTAACCGATAACATGGCGCCGCCATATCGGAACCGCTTGACATTCTAACTTCATCGAAATAAATATCGTAAACCATATCATGTTTTTATCTTGTGTGTGAATAACTAATAACTAAAATATATACAGATCTTAATAGTAACTATATTTCTGCGCCTGGGCTACTCAATCGTATAATCCGAGTACATAAACATTACATTTTTTCTAAGAATTCGAATTCTTGTGTTGGTTCGTGCGAATTATTACATGTAAATTATCGTTTTATTTTCATTCAGTACATGTTTTAATGCGTACAATTTATCGCCACAACAATTAAACTAGTTCTCCAGTGGTATTTAACTATTTCATAATAATTTTCGCGTACATTTTTTCCAATCAGTAATGTAAACAAACATCGTAAGAAACCTGAAATTGTTTTGAGTTGCATCTAAAAAACCGGTTTACGTACTTTATTGAATACGTGCAATTCATATCGCTGCAATCGAACTACCTCTTCAATCATACTTTTAGTTGTTTTTCGACTTTGTTTTCTCATGTAATTATTTTAAACTCGAATCAAAATGACAGTAAGTAGGTAGTTTATAATCGAAGTATTTTCGAACGTAACGTGATAAACGAGCCAATACTTCAATTTTTAGGGTTCCGTATCCAGAGTGTAAAAACGGGACCCTATTACTAAGACTCCGCTGTCCGTTTGTCTGTCCGTCTCTGTGTCTGACAGACGGACATTGAAGTCTTAGTATTATTTCATTATATTGTATATTGATTATTGTTATTATTTGTTGTTGTCTGTAAAAACACAACAATATTTTGTAATATTATGTTTAATTATTTGCTACTAAGCAAAGATGATATCATATAGTGATATTTTTATTTTAATAATAACAAATGTAATTATTACCTATAATTTTTTGACGTGTATCTTTTATATTTTTGATACCAAGAAATAATATGAATATGAATTGTAATAGGGTCCCGTTTTTCCCTTTGGGTACGAAACCCTAAAAAGCAACATAAGAAAAAAAATGTGCGTACACATCCACGTCTACTAGAAAGTATCTAACCAGAATATAAACAAAATTCACGACTTCAGTTTTTTTGCTGTCCGCTTAACGTGAAATGCCCTATTTATTGTTAAAAATCTACTGTAAATAATCAACATTCGGACAGAAGATAGCAAAATCGTCGACTTGTCGTGTCCGGGGACTTTAAAATTGTCGGGAATTTCCAAACCCTAATCGTGCCTCTCTATCGCTTGTTCCGCGCTCTCGCTTGTACGCTCGGCTCCGGCAGAACGTGATATGTTTTCGTGCGTGCAGGCGGCGTTCATCGTTTTCAGACGTCAAAAACATTATCCGTTTTACTTTGCTGATTCATTGCGATATGACCAGTTCTCGAATTTATGTGTCGTTTGTATCCGTTTCAGATTTGGATGTGTGGCGGCACCCTAGAGTTGATTCCCTGCAGTCGTGTCGGTCACGTGTTCCGTAAACGTAGGCCTTATGGCCTTGGCGAGAAAGAAGATTATATGCTGAACAATTCGATGCGAATGGCTCGCGTTTGGATGGACGAATACGTTGTAAGTATCTGTGGAAACCAGTGATGATTTATGGCATAGAACCGTGTTCTCTCACTATCAACATTATCCGCAGCCTTCTCTATCCCACTGCTGGGTATAGCCCTCTCTCTTACGGTGCCATTTGTCTCGGTCCTGTGCTGATCGTGTCCAGGTTCGACCCGCGATTTTCACTATATCGTCTCGCCATTTTGTAGCCGGACGACCAACGCTCCGCTTGCCTTGCCTCGGCCACCACTCTGTCACTGGCCTACTCCACCTGTCATCACTTTGCCTGGCCACGTGTCGTGCCCAACTTCACTTAAGGTCTCTCACTATGGGCCTTATTAATAAGCTCCAAGTAGCCCAACGAGCTATAGAAAAGGTAATGCTCCTAATCTCTCTGTAAGATCGAAACAGGAGTAAGAAGGTCCGTAGCAGAACCAAATTTTTCGACGTAGTCCAAAAGAGTGATGACGGGAGGGGGGTGGTCGAAAAGTTCTCGAGTGGAAACTACGTGCCGGCAAGTGCAGCGTAGGAGTCCCACCTACGAGGTGAACAGATGATCTCATCAATCAAGGATATTCCACAAACCGGTAAGGGCAGCGGAGGACGTACAACGAGATATCAACAGGACAGGGTTGACAGATGACTTCATTAAGACTGCAGGATGCACGCTGCTTTCTTCGTCTTATTGGATATCTATAGCGGAGGTCTATATCCAGCAGTGGACGTCCTGTGGCTGAAAAGTAAGAGAAGATAAAGACCTCCGTTTGCTTACTGCTGAGCGGTGTGACGATCGTCATTATTATGGTTCATAAGACATTTAGGCCATATTTCAGTGTGAGTGTGAAGCGAGAGAAAACGAACGTTCAAATGTTTTCTTTATTGATGCAAATAATATTAAAATTTTCATCATGTACTTACCATAGTAATAACGGTTTCAGGAAAAAGTGATAAAACAAAATCCGGCAGCGGCTCACGTGTCGATTGGTGACATCGAGGATAGAAAAGCTCTCAGACAGCGTCTCCAATGCAAATCCTTTAAATGGTATCTAGACACAATATATCCAGAACTAGAGGCCAATACTGATTCGGCGGCGAAGAAACGTATGGCTGCTTTGAATGATGCCGACAAAAATAAGTTCCAACCATGGCATTCGAGGTAAATATTCACAGTTTCTTACCTTTGATAAAATAAACTGAGAGTCAGTGGCGTAGCGTGCCTTCGAGTGGCTTCATTTGGGCTCCCCAACTAATTTTGATGTATCAAAATTAGTAGGAGAGCCCAAATAAAGGATAAAGAATAGAAACTAAAATCCTTGAATAAATATTAACCGCCATACCACAAAAGATTTAAACCGAGATTTAATTTTAAGATGTTACTGGGTGGGTGAGAGGGGTACGCGGGGCAGAAGGAGCGGGGGGAGATGTTGCCAGGTAGGTGAGAGGGGTACGTGGAGCAGAGCTCTTTCCCGTATGCCCCCGCTCCCTTCTTCCGCGCAGGCTATACGCGTGTTAGCGGGCGGCCTATAGGCAAAATTCCGTCTGAACAGTTTGCGGAATAATAGTTGCCCATTGTGACCAAATTAGTTCGCCCCACCTACAAGAGCCACACTCGCAAATTTTAAACGAAGTGATGGCAAATTACAGGGAATAAATGCATTAATAGATTTTTGGCGACAGGAATTCCACCTCTTGCGGAAAAGACCTAAGTGTTTTGCTACACTGGGTAGAAATTTCCGGAGTAACCCCTCAGATCAACGTAACGTGCCACGTGATCACGTATAAACATGTACATTGAAACTACTGCTGTTTCCGTATGGCTCTATACATATTTGTACAGCACAGCGCCCCTGGCGGAAACGAGGAAGAACTAACCAAAATGTATGAAGCCACACGTGAACGCGAAAGTTTAAGTAAACTACGCAAAACCTAGACTAAGGGCTCTGGTGTACTGAAATATTGGTTTTATCGGACAAAATCTATTGACAGATTTTACGCTACAGAATATTCTCGTAGCGTGGTAACAGTATAAGTCGTGCTCATATTCGGTACGGCATTTGTTGAGTGACTAAGTTGAAGTATTCATTATTCAAATTAAGTTTTCTTTCTGCTTATATCAACGCAATCAACCTACCCAAAAAACCAATATCGCCCGGCTGCGATCGGCATAATCCTTCCTTCGCATTCTCCCAAGTTTTTCCGAGTAGAGTATAATTACCTATACTTCCGAAGTTTATCAGGACATATTAATATTCGATTTTACCGCCGATTCTGGTGTTAGGGCTCTATCGCACAGTTTGCAATCATCTTTTTAATTGAACCCTAGCATTGGCCTATGTAATTATTCAATAAGCCTGTTTTAATCGTCTTATTTTTTATTTATTTATTATAAATAATCGTCTTTTTTACAGACAACGGAATTATACAGATTCCTTCCAAATAAGACTGAAAAAAACATCTCTATGCATCCAAAGTGCGAAAGACATAAAGACCAAAGGCAGCGGTCTGATTCTCGCAAGCTGCATTCGAACTCTGAATCAGGTAAATCTGCAATTCTACCATATCTTGGAAAAAAATCTAAAAATAAAATTAAATGTAGTGTATTATGACGGACATTTGATATAGTCTACTACTGAACATCTCTCTTTAAATAAAATTAAACTGTATGAGGCTTATACAGCCTTTTACAGCTATATCCACCGCGCTAGCGCTGTGCTGTTTAGTGCACATACGCTATCAGATTTATTGTACAGGTTTTTCACGCACCAAAGCGGCATTCTATTTACAAGTTACCTCGAAATTTAAATAAAAGCTTTGATTAGTTACCTCCTTGGTTGATATGTTTCGGACTAAAAGACCGTTTCATTTTTAAATAACACGGCAGATATGAGTTTATATAGTAATTTATCTGGCCGCAAAATACGACAAATATGGATTTTCACACAACTTTTTCGCTGCCGCTGCTCGTATTTATTTGGCCAGTACAATAATTTCCATTTATCTCGAAGAAGGTTATCAAACTAATGCTCAAATTTCCAAGCATGTTTGAAAAATACATAATCATGGGATAGCATTTTAACGTAATTGTTCTGTATTAATTTCAGATGTGGTTTGAAACCGTTCGCAGTGAGCTGGTCCTAGGGCGGACGCTTTGCTTGGACGCGTCCAACAACGTGGCTCCTTCTCTGGGCAAGTGCCACGAACTTGGTGGCTCGCAGGAGTGGCGACACAAAGGCTCCGTAAGTATACAACGCATTTACACTTCTTTGGCTGACTTCAAAAAATAATCCTCATTTCGACCTTTTTTTGGGTTACGTACCCAAAGGGTAAAATCGGGATCCTATTTACTAAGACTCCGCTGTCCGTCCGTCTGTCTGTCTGTCTGAACTGAACCAGGCTGAATCTCAGGAACCGTGAAAGCTAGAACTTTGTAATTTTAAGAGACGATGTATCTCTGTTGCCGCTATAACAACAAATACTAAAAACAGAAAAAAACTTTAAGGCCCCACTTAAATTTTTTTTCCTTACAACTTACCTGAATTTTAAGCCGTTTTTCGCTCGTTTTTAATAACGGTGACAGGTAGATGCTTGAAATTTTTACAGATCATTTACATATATTTACTTTAAATAAACATATAAATTAAAATAAAATAAATATTTCAAAAAATCATGTTTCTTGTATGGGAGCCCCTTACATTTATGTACATACCATACATACATTGTATGGGGGCTCCCATACAAGAAACATGATTTTTGTCTCTTAAAATTTCAAACTTCTAGCTATCACGGTTCCTGAGATTCAGCCTGGTGACAGTCAGACAGACAGACAGACGGATGGACAGCGGAGTCTTAGTAAATAGAATCCCGATTTTACCCTTTGGGTACGTAACCCAAAAAAAGGTCGAAATGAGGATTATTTTTTGAATTCAGCCAAAGAAGTGTACATGACATGATTTTTTGCTCGATATTAATATCGGCAACAGGAAGATGCTTGAAATATTCACAAAATATTAGGTTTGAAGTAAACAAAATGAATAGTTAAAATAAAATATATTAAGGCTTACATACGGTATGGAACCCTTCGTGCGCGAGTCCGACTCGATTTTGTGTGTATATGTTACGTGAATATTCCGCCAAGTATGAATCGATTTTGGTGCTTCTTTTTTTTGTTTAGTACCTATATAATACTTCAGAGGTTATCAAAATCGGTTGGTTGGTCATTGAAAAATCGACAATAATCTTAAAGTTGTAAATCAATTCCAGCAAACCATTCGAACTTTGTACGTGGATTGCAATGATTGAAGTAGGTTAGTGTGTTGAGCCATTTTTGGCGAAAAACCAATTATTTCATTAACTCGGTAACTAGTAAAAGTAATCAATCAGTCTATGTTTAGATAATTTTAAATTAGCGCGAATATTTAAAGTTTTCATTGAATTTTCAGCAACATTACTCTAAAAGTTACAATAACACCTGCATCCTTACATAGTATAAAATAAAGTCGCTATTTTCGTTTGTTTATTTGTTTGTCTGTATGCTTAAATCTTTAAAACTACGCAACGGATTTTGATGCGGTTTTTTTAATGGATAGAGTGATTCAAGAGGAAGGTTTACATGTATAAAAATTCCCGAAATTCCCACGGGAACGGGCACAACGCGGGTAAAACCGCGGGGCGCTGCTAGTGTATAATAAAATAAAAATTTAGAATCCGCAATTCCTCACTAATATTATAAATCCGAAGGTGTGTTTGTTGATTTGTTTGCACGCAGCAACAGAAATAGGGAATGATTTGATTTTTTGCATGAATATATTGTAAAGGTAAGAGAGTGTCAAAGGCATACACTTATGTGACTTATCTACTTGTTAACCCGAAATAAATAAACTTGAGGATCCTTTGGGGGGCGTCGTGTAACTAACTCAGAGGATTTAGCTACGGGAGAAGCATCAAACGTGCGTACCCCTCTCTCAGAAGAGTACGCACAATTTTAGACTTGTGTGAATTTGGAACATCAACAACTGGGCTGCACTGCTCGTGCTCGCTCCGCCCTGTGAACTCGTCACCCGTTAACATTTCGACTTCATTATTATGTGCTTTAGGTCGATACTTGAGCGTTTGTTAAAAACACCTCACCCTCTGCGCTACACGTAGACTCGACAGAACTTTTCACGTGCGCTATTATTGTCAACTAGCGACCCGCCCCGGCTTCGCACAGGTGTATGATACATATAAACCTTCCTCTTGAATTACTCTATCTATTAAAAAAATCCTTTGCGTAGTTTTAAAGAAATGAGCATACACAGGGACAGACAGACAGGGAAACGACTTTGTTTTATACTATGTAGTGAAGGCTTGTCAAACGCAAACAGTTGTCTTTGCTATCCCGGAAAAAATAGAGGATCCTGTGAAGAGCGGCGAGTAGCTAATAGTCTTCTTACAGGGCTAGATTTAAGGGAGGGCAACCGGGACAACTACCCGTTCCTCGAAAAAAGAGACTAGACAATAGATTTTGAAAAATAAAAACTTTCAAATTCCAACTAGTACAAACTAGCAAACAACTTTCTTTTCATTTTTTTGCTCTTTTACTTTTGCCTGCCTACAGTTTTTTGTAGAAAAATGATAATTGATTCTTTTAAATTATATATTGAATATAAATGTTATATTTATTATTAAATATTGACAAAAACGATTAATCTATATTTGTTTACTCTCATCAAGCAATCAGTAAAATATTAAAATTCCAAAGCGTCATGATAAATCTATATTTGAAATTCACTACCCATCTTGAAGAAGTACTTACCTCTCTGTTTGTCACCACTTACCTCTCTGTTTGGGCCACCACTCCTGCCTCAAGGCCTCTACAGCTGTAAATCCGGCCGTTGTGACCTATAAAGAACTACTTTTGTTTTTTTTTCAGGCTTCAAGTCCGATTTACAACACAGCGGCGGGTATGTGTCTGGGCGTAGATCGGGCGTACCGCAACGAGCCCATAATTATGGTCATATGCGACAACGCGCCAACGAACCAATGGGACATCGTCAGGTCGTAGACATTCAGGTGAAAAATATTTTTTTGCGCCAACAGTAAAATAAACTTATAGTCAGTCCGCTATCGTAACGTCACCGGCACGTAACATAACTGAAAAGTACCTAACTAAAAAACAAAGAAAATTTATATTTTGCAACTTTTTATGAAAAATAATAGGTTTATATTATGGTTAAATACATAATATAAATCAGTCATGAACCGATAGCGAACACACTAGTAAGTTTCTAGGTAGATAGGAATTTAGGAAACTTAGATCTGTACCATATATTGTCGACCTATATTGCTTTAATATTTAAAATAAGATAGAACAAGAAACAGGCTAACTGGAATACATTCCCTCAATTCAGGGTAAAACGAATGTACATAGATAATTGAAAACTTAGAATCTTAAACTTGTTTTAGTTTAAAAATAACCGGACAAGGGCGAATCAGACTCCTCCACCGAGGATTGCTCATGAATCTTGGAAATCTCACAAAACCGGAAACCTTCAGGCGAAGCTAGTCATTCATAAAAGAGGAAATTTTTCATCATAAATCTATAATTAGACGTAATAGTAGTATATACATTATGGTACAAGTGTGTAATGATGGTGATTACCGCTGAGGCACCATTGAGCCAGGACGGTAATCATCAATACTCACGTGTAGCATACGACGTTTTTCAACACACTTGTGAATAAAATAATACTAAAAAAATGTTTTCAAGAGTGAAAACGAGTTGTGAAAAATGTTTCGAATAGGCGGGAAAAATGAGTCTTCTTCTTTTATGTTTTGGCGTCGCATTGTTGTGCATTTGCCAGTGTCAAGTAATAAGTTTAAATTAATATTTTTTCAAAATAGTCACAGTCGTAGTCATGTCATAGTCCAATATACTCGCAGTCAAGTCCAAACATAGTCCAAGTCATACTTCAGTAAAGCAGTGGAGACTTTACTAGAGGCGTCTATGGAGTTTTGGTAACAACATGATGCGTCACATTATATCACTTGCTTACACTCATGCACGTAAATCAGCTCATAATCAACGAAATATTACCATTTTTCACTAATTATCACTGAGAAAAACACAAGCTTAACCAAATAAAACAATGGTGATGAATAATTTTTCATGATTTTTCCGCGTTCCCGCCAAAACTCGCGGGATAAATTAAACAGTTTTCCTATGTGCCGCAATGGCAATTGGCCATAGACTAAAAAAATGAGGTTTCATAGGGTCATTAATTTATTTTTACCATAGATTTGTACCTACTATTGAACACGACCTTTTTTGTATCGATACTTTTTTTTAATAACAAAGCAACTCAACCAATAAAATAAAAAACTCTATAACTCACTTGTGAATAATAATAATAGTAATGATAATCGGCCAAGCACGAGTCGGACTCGCGCACGGAGGGTTCCGTACTGTATGGGAGTCCCCCTTAAATATTTATTTAATTTAAGTTTTATTATTTATTATTGAAGTTAATATAAAACTAAATATTCTGTGAAAATTTCAAGCATCTACCTGCTACCATTATTAATATAGAGCGAAAACCGTCAAAAAAATCAGGTTTGTTGTATGAGAGCCCCCCTTAAATATTTATTTTATTTTTAGTATTTGTTGTTATAGCGGCAACAGAAATACATCATCTGTGAAAGTTTCGGCTGCCTAGCTTTCATGGTTCATGAGAAACAGCCCGATAACAGACGGACAGACGGACATCGAAGTCTTAGTAATAGGGTCCCGTTTTTCCCTTTGGGTACGGAACCCTAAAAAGTCACAGTTTGATTACAGGTGTCATTATGTGCCTAATTGCGGTGAAATTAGAGCCATTTTATGAGCAAGTGTGTTGAAAAAATAATTAAAAAGTTTTTGACTTTGTTCTAGCTTTTTAATTTGACACCCCACTTGATACGGCTAACTCATTGTAAAAAGTGGACCCTCATTCCTTTCATAAAGAACCTTTCATGATTACTTTGCTATCGTTCGAAGACCCGACCAGCAGGACACATAAAACCTGTGTTTTCTGGGTTTGGTTATGTATTGATTTCGGCCAAAGTTTAACATGGCAGTCTACATTCAATTTTGAATTCCCCATTTATTATAGGTATGTGCAACATGTCATGCTGCGGTCACTTCAGCAGTACTCACAATTTTTATGGTATTGTTTGCCTCTACTGACAAGGATTATCCTGACAGTCTGCATTCGATTTTGATTTTCCCATTTTTATTTTTATATTTTATTCAGATCTTTTATTACCTACAATTTTGCCATACAACTTATTTCCATAGGACTTGTAGTTTTGCCGGAAATCGAGATTTTTAACCTTTAACTCGCCCCCTCTTAACCTCCCCGACCTCAGATCGCCCGTAATTTATTTTTCCTATAATTTTTGTTTTCTTACTTTTACAATAGGTTTCATTCTGCTATGAACTTTTTTTTTACTTTTCATCAGAGGCTTCTGCACTGGTCTATAATGCGGGTAGAAAGAAAAGGAAGCACGAAGGTGCCGTAACACATTTTAATTTTACTAGAGCCAACCGCGAAATCGAATTAGGATTATTGTCAGAAGTAGGTTCTACTAAAAACAAAAAAAAAAAAATTTTCATCCTCACTTTACATATGGTATGGGAGCTACACCTTTTCACAATATGCATTATTTCTGCCTGATTCTTCTGTCTTTTGAGGCTGTACGGATTCCGCACAGTGATTTATTTTCCTGGCTGTTTCCATTGAATTTTAATTTCGAGTTTTGTTACATTTATTATAGGTATTTGTAACGTGTCATGCTGTCGTCACTTCAGAAGAAATCCCAGTTGTTATAGCATTAATGTATGCCTCTACTTGCAGATAATGATTAATTAGCTATCATAGGAAGAAGTGGCCAAACAGACGCTTTACGTCTGGTTCTTCTGGCTTTTGAAGCTGTACAGATTTCGCACAGTGATTTATTTTCCTGGCATTTTCCATTGATTTTAAATTTACACTTTTATTATATTTATTATAGGTATGTGCAACGTAGTGTTACGTACGCTGCCGTCACTTCAGCAGTACTCCCAGTTATTATAGCACCTAATGTTTGTCTGTACTTGCGGACAAATATTAATTCGCTATCATTCGAAGAAGTGGTCAAACGGATGCTTAACGCTTGGTTCTTCTGGCTTTTGAAGCCGTACAGATTTCGCCAATTGATTAATTTCCCTTTGATTTCCACTTTTATTACATTTATTTTAGGTATATGTAAAGTGTCGTGTTGCCGTCACTTCAGCATTACTTACTATTATTTTAGTACCTAATGTTTTCTTTTCCTTTAAGACTGTGATTAATTCGCTATCATTCGAAGAAGTGGCCAAACGGACGCTTTACATATGGTATGGGATCTACACCTTTTTACTTAGACAGAAGAATCAGGCAAAAATATGCATTATTTCTGCCTTATTCTTCTGTCTTTTGAGGCTGTTCGGATTCAGCACAGTGATTTATTTTCCTGGCTGTTTCCATTGATTTTTGATTTCGACTTTTATTACATTTATTACAGGTATTTGTAACGTGTCATGCTGTCGTCACTTCAGAAGGAATCCCAGTTGTTATAGCATTAATGTATGCCTCTACTTGCAGATACTGATTAATTCGCTATCATTCGAAGAAGTGGCCAAACGGAAACTATACGTCTGGTTCTTCTGGCTTTTGAAGCTGTACAGATTTCGCACAGTGATTTATTTTCCTGGCATTTTCCATTGATTTTTGATTTCCACTTTTATTATATTTATTATAGGTATGTGCAACGTAGTGTTACGTACGCTGCCGTCACTTCAGCAGTACTCCCAGTTATTATAGCACCTACTGTTTGTCTGTACTTGCGGACAATTATTAATTCGCTATCATTCGAAGAAGTGGCCAAACGGACGCTTTACGTCTGGTTCTTCTGGCTTTTGAAGCTGTACAGATTTCGCACAGTGATTTGTTTTCCTGGCATTTTCCATTGATTTTTGATTTCCACTTTTATTATATTTATTATAGGTATGTGCAACGTAGTGTTACGTACGCTGCCGTCACTTCAGAAGACTCCCAGTTGTTATAGCACCTTATCTTTGTCTGTACTTGCGGACAATTATTAATTCGCTATCATTCGAAGAAGTGGGTAAAGCGTCCTTACGCTTGGTTCTTCTGGCTTTTGAAGCTGTACAGATTTCGCCCATTGATTAATTTTCTCTTTTGATTTCCACCTTTGATGTCTGCCATAGTCAATTATTTAAGGTTGCTTGTGATCATGTCCTTTTGTAGCATCATGGTCTTGATCATGCTGCTTAGGCTGATCAGTACTTGGCGACTGACCAGGATCATTATTGCCGCCAGGATTGTGAGCTTGGCTTGTTGAAGGGCCCTGAATATTTGGCGGCATAAACAGGTGATTAAAACCAGGCTTGGGATGCCCGCACGCCCCCTTAACGAACGCACCCTTAGGTAAATGTAATGTGTCATGTTGCCGTCACTTTAGCATTACTTACTATTATTATAGTACTTAATGTTTTCTTCTACTTTAGGACTGTGATTAATTCGCTATCATTCGAAGAAGTGGCCAAACGGACGTTTTACGCCTGTTCTTCTGTCTTTTGAGGCTGTTCGGATTCCGCACAGTGATTTATTTTTCTGGCTGTTTCCATAGAATTTTGATTTCTACTTTAATTATATTAATTATAGTTATGTGCAACGTAGTGTTACGTACGCTGCCGTCACTTCAGCAGTACTCCCAGTTATTATAGCACCTAATGTTTGTCTGTACTTGCGGACAATTTTTAATTCGCTATCATTAGAAGAAGTGGTCAAACGGATGCTTTAAGCCTGGTTCTTCTGGCTTTTGAAGCTGTACAGATTTCGTCCATTGATTGATTTCCCTCTTGATTTCCACTTTTATTACATTGATTTTATTCTATCGAATGTTTTCTTCTACTCAAAGGTTGTGATTAATTCGCTATCATTCGAAGAAGTGGCCAAACGGACGCTTTACATATGGTATGGGATCTACACCTTTTCACTATATGCATTATTTCTGATTCTTCTGTCTTTTGAGGCTGTTCGGATTCAGCACAGTGATTTATTTTCCTGGCTGTTTCCATTGATTTTTGATTTCGACATTTATTACAGGTATTTGTAACGTGTCATGCTGTCGTCACTTCAGAAGGAATCCCAGTTGTTATAGCATTAATGTATGCCTCTACTTGCAGATACTGATTAATTCGCTATCATTCGAAGAAGTGGCCAAACGGAAACTATACGTCTGGTTCTTCTGGCTTTTGAAGCTGTACAGATTTCGCACAGTGATTTATTTTCCTGGCATTTTCCATTGATTTTTGATTTCCACTTTTATTATATTTATTATAGGTATGTGCAACGTAGTGTTACGTACGCTGCCGTCATTTCAGCAGTACTCCCAGTTATTATAGCACCTACTGTTTGTCTATACTTGTGGACAATTATTAATTCGCTATCATTCGAAGAAGTGGCCAAACGGACGCTTTACGTCTGGTTCTTCTGGCTTTTGAAGCTGTACAGATTTCGCACAGTGATTTGTTTTCCTGGCATTTTCCATTGATTTTTGATTTCCACTTTTATTATATATATTATAGGTATGTGCAACGTAGTGTTACGTACGCTGCCGTCACTTCAGAAGACTCCCAGTTGTTATAGCACCTTATCTTTGTCTGTACTTGCGGATGATTATTAATTCGCTATCATTCGAAGAAGTGGGTAAAGCGTCCTTACGCTTGGTTCTTCTGGCTTTTGAAGCTGTACAGATTTCGCCCATTGATTAATTTTCTCTTTTGATTTCCACCTTTGATGTCTGCCATAGTCAATTTTTTAAGGTTGCTTGTGATCATGTCCTTTTGTAACATCATGGTCTTGATCATGCTGCTTAGGCTGATCAGTACTTGGCGACTGACCAGGATCATTATTGCCGCCAGGATTGTGAGCTTGGCTTGTTGAAGGGCCCTGAATATTTGGCGGCATAAACAGGTGATTAAAACCAGGCTTGGGATGCCCGCACGCCCCCTTAACGAACGCACCCTTAGGTAAATGTAATGTGTCATGTTGCCGTCACTTTAGCATTACTTACTATTATTATAGTACTTAATGTTTTCTTCTACTTTAGGACTGTGATTAATTCGCTATCATTCGAAGAAGTGGCCAAACGGACGTTTTACGCCTGTTCTTCTGTCTTTTGAGGCTGTTCGGATTCCGCACAGTGATTTATTTTTCTGGCTGTTTCCATAGAATTTTGATTTCTACTTTAATTATATTAATTATAGTTATGTGCAACGTAGTGTTACGTACGCTGCCGTCACTTCAGCAGTACTCCCAGTTATTATAGCACCTAATGTTTGTCTGTACTTGCGGACAATTATTAATTCGCTATCATTCGAAGAAGTGGTCAAACGGATGCTTTACGCCTGGTTCTTCTGGCTTTTGAAGCTGTACAGATTTCGTCCATTGATTGATTTCCCTCTTGATTTCCACTTTTATTACATTGATTTTATTCTATCTAATGTTTTCTTCTACTCAAGGATTGTGATTAATTCGCTATCATTCGAATCATTCGAAATGTGACCAAACGGACGCTCTACGCCTGGTTCTTCTGTCATTTGAAGCAGTACAGATTTTACTCCTTGATTAATTTTCCATTTGATTTCTACTTTTGTTACATTTATTTTAGGTACATGTAATGTGTCATGCTACCGTCACTTCAGCCGAACATTCAGCTGTTATAGCACCTAATGTTTGCCTCTACTTGCGGATAATGATTACTTCGCTATCATTTGAAGAAACGGCCAAACTGACTTTTTACACCTGATTCTTCTGTCTATTGAGACTGTTCGGATTCCGCACAGTGATTTATTTTCCTGACTGTTTCCATCGAATTTTGATTTCGACTTTTATTACATTTATTATAGGTATTTGTAACGTGTCATGCTATCGTCACTTCTGAAAGAATGCCAGTTGTAATAGCATTAATGTATGCCTCTACTTGCAGATACTGATTATTTCGCTATCATTCGAAGAAGTGGCCAAACGGACGCTTTACGTCTGGTTCTTCTGGCTTTTGAAGCTGTACAGATTTCGCACAGTGATTTGTTTTCCTGGCATTTTCCATTGATTTTTGATTTCCGTTTTTATTTTATTTATTATAGGTATGTGCAACGTAGTGTTACGTACGCTGGCGTCACTTCAGAAGACTCCCAGTTGTTATAGCACCTTATCTTTGTCTGTACTTACGGACAATTATTAATTCGCTATCATTCGAAGAAGTGGTCAAACGGACGCTCTACGCTTGGTTCTTCTGGCTATTGAAGCTGTACAGATTTCGCCCATTGATTAATTTTCTCTTTTGATTTCCACCTTTAATGTCTGCCATAGTCAATTTTTTAAGGTTGCTTGTGATCATGTCCTTTTGTAGCATCATGGTCTTGATCATGCTGCTTAGGCTGATCTGTACTTGGCGACTGACCAGGATCATTATTGCCGCCAGGATTGTGAGCTTGGCTTGTTGAAGGGCCCTGAATATTTGGCGGCATAAACAGGTGATTAAAACCAGGCTTGGGATGCCCGCACGCCCCCTTAACGAACGCATCCTTAGGTAAATGTAATGTGTCATGTTGCCGTCACTTTAGCATTACTTAGTATTATTATAGTACTTAATGTTTTCTTCTACTTTAGGACTGTGATTAATTCGCTATCATTCGAACAAGTGGCCAAACGGACGTTTTACGCCTGATTCTTCTGTCTTTTGAGGCTGTTCGGATTCCGCACCGTGATTTATTTTCCTGGCTGTTTCCATGCCCTTTTGTAGCATCATGGTCTTGATCATGCTTCTTAGGCTGATCTGTACTTGGCGACTGACCAGGATCATTTTTGCCGCCAGGATTGTGAGCCTGGCTTTTCGAAGGGCCCTGAACATTTGGCGGCATAAACAGGTGATTGAAACCAGCCTTGGGATGCCCGCACGCTCCCTTAACGAACGCACCCTTAGGTAAATGTAATGTGTCATGTTGCCGTCACTTTAGCATTACTTACTATTATTATAGTACTTAATGTTTTCTTCTACTAGAGGACTGTGATTAATTCGCTATCATTCGAAGAAGTGGCCAAACGGACGTTTTACGCCTGTTCTTCTGTCTTTTGAGGCTGTTCGGATTCCGCACAGTGATTTATTTTCCTGGCTGTTTCCATAGAATTTTGATTTCTACTTTAATATATTTATTATAGTTATGTGCAACGTAGTGTTACGTACGCTGCCGTCACTTCAGCAGTACTCCCAATTATTATAGCACCTAATGTTTGTCTGTACTTTCGGACAATTTTTAATTCGCTATCATTCGAAGAAGTGGTCAAACGGACGCTTTACGCCTAGTTCTTCTGGCTTTTGAAGCCGTACATATTTCGCCAATTGATTAATGTCCCTTTTGATTTCTACTTTTATTACATTTATTTTAGGTATATGTAAAGTGTCATGTTGCCGTCACTTCAGCATTACTTACATTATAGTACCTAATGTTTTCTTTTACGTTAGGACTGTGATTAATTCGCTATCATTCGAAGAAGTGGCCAAACGGACGCTTCACGTCTGGTTCTTCTGGCTTTTGAAGCTGTACAGATTTCGCACAGTGATTTATTTTCCTGGCATTTTCCATTGATTTTTGATTTCCACTTTTATTACATTTATTATAGGTATTTGTAACGTGTCATGCTGTCGTCACTTCAGCGGTACTCATAATTATTATAGTAATGTTTGCCTCTTCTGATAAGGATTATCCTGACGGTCTACATACGATTTTGATTTCCATTTTTTTTTAAGGTATATGTAACGTGTCACGCTGCGGTCACTTCAGCAGTACTCATAATTTTTATGGTATTGTATGCCTCTACTAACAAAGATTATCCTGACAATC
The DNA here is from genome assembly GCA_964007245.1 of Hypomecis atomaria. Lineage (NCBI taxonomy): Eukaryota > Metazoa > Arthropoda > Insecta > Lepidoptera > Geometridae > Hypomecis > Hypomecis atomaria. The sequence goes on from OZ023280.1 coordinate 15,110,349, forward strand.
CACATACGATATAGATTTCCATTTTTATTACATATATTATAGGTATGTGTAACGTGTCATGCTGCGGTCACTTCAGCAGTACTCACAATTAACATAGTATGTAATGTTTGCCTTCACTTACAATAATTATATTATCTTGGCAGTCTACATTTGATTTGGATTTCCACTTTTATTACATTTATTATAGGTATGTGTAATGTGTCATGCAGTCACTTCAGCATTACTCACAATCATCACAGTACTTGAGGCTGTACAGGTTGGTGATGTTCTCATCATCCTCCCTAGTTAGACTAAGCCTGCTAGCCTCTCGCCCTTAGTTTTCTTAGTCCTCGTTTTTAACTGCGCATGTTCTGGAGAACACCTTGATAACCATCACGGGATCTCTGAAGCCGAGTGGTGAACGCAACAATGCGGTCGAGATCTCTTAGCCGAGAGCAGCCGAAAACTCGAGCTACAGAAAGTTATGGGCGCGATCTAGGTGCCCAAGAAACGATATCGAGTTGAATGCTCTCAAAGAGAGGCTAGCACGTTAGAAAGCCTGGACAGTGTGATGAGAACAAGAATAATCTGGCCAGAAGATCCAGGCTTAATGCGTAAGTTTCTTTCACTTCCACTTCTTCGAATGATAGCGAAATAATCATTGTCTAAAAGTAGAAACAAACACTATGTACTGTAATAATTGTGAGTGCTGCTGTAGTGACGTCATCCTAGTGATAACAGTGTGATGAGAACAAGAACAATCTGGCCAGAAGATCCAGGCTTAATGCGTACGTTTCTTTCACTTCCACTTCTTCGAATGATAGCGAATTAATCATTGTCTAAAAGTAGAGACAAACACTATGTACTGTAATAATCGTGAGTGCTGCTGTAGTGACGTCATCCTAGTGATAATTAATCCTTGTCGACGCAAACACTATGTACTGTTATCGATAAATAGTAGATTGTATCAAATGGGAGCTAAATAATATTTTTACGGCGAGGGCGCTTTTTTGAATCCAGAGCGAAGTGAGGGATTCTAGAGTAGAATCCTGAACGTAGCGAGGGATTCAAAGTACGTCGCCCGAGCCGAAAATATATTTTGCGCCCGAGTGGTACACTCTGCTTGTCATCACCTCTATCCACTCTCCACTTCCACTTCTTCGAATGACAGCGAAATAATCATTGTCTAAAATTAGAAACAAACACTATGTACTTGTAATAATTCTGAGTGCTGCTGTAGTGACGTCATCCTAGTGATAATTAATCCTTGTCGACGCAAACATTATGTACTATAATCGATAAAATATAATTTACAGATTTGATATCATAGAAGTGAAAGGATTGTTTACATTTTCTAAGGACAAATGTTATTTCGATGTTCCAGCCCGAAATAATTGTTTTGTGTAATTGTAGAAAAGCGTATCGTGGCAGTGCCAAGGATTACAAGAAGAACAGACAAAACATAAACAAGGACTTGGTGTAGTTTAATATTTTCTCTAAAGCAACTTAGGGCAGCTTCCTACTTGCCCATCCAAAAAAAAAAAGAATGTCTAGTCTAGAGAAAAGACCCAGGCATAATGCGTCCGTTTCTTCCACTTCCACTTCTTCGAATGATAGCGAATTAATCATTGTCTACAAGTAGAGGCAAACTGTATGTAGAGGTATACTAAGCGCCACACAAATCGGCGGATGAGAAGTTTCCACATATGACACTTTGCCGTGATTCGCTAATTATTGCGCATGTGTGCACAATTCCGACGCCGCGTGTCGTAGTGGTGAGCACGGGCGTAGGGAGCGCATGGGTGGCATAAGGTTGGCGGGCGGATGTGCCCCGACGTCTAGTCCTCCCGCACATACCTACATTTCGGCTTTTGCGCAGCGTTCTGCGCATAACTTCCCATCCGCCGATTTGTGTGGCGCTTAGTATACTGTAATAATTGTGAGTGACGCTGAAGTGACGTCATCCTAGTGATATTTAGTCCTTGTCAAGGCAAACACTATGTACTGTAATAATAGGCGTGATGACTGGGTAATACAATTATTACTATAATTAATCCGTGAGTTAGAATATCAAAATATATTAGCCACGTATTTTTTCTTTTGTCAATAAAACAACGAATAGCAAAGATAAACCTTGTCAAAGTTTGGGAGCGGAAGTCGTGACGTCACGTCTCTTGTGAAAGTCTATACATATGTATGACACTCGTGACGTCACACAAAACTTTAACGGGCTATATCTTCTTAATTTTTAGTTTGATTGACAAAAGAAAAAATACGTGTCTAATATTTTTTAATAATCTGTTTGATGGACTAATTATATTTTTTAGTCATCATGCCAATTGTGAGTTCTGCTGAAGTGACGTTATCCTATCGATCGTCCTTATCAAGGCAAACCTTTACCTACTACGATTAATTGTGAGTATTGCTGAAGTGATGGTAGCATAACACATATACCTAAAACACATATAATAGGTATTAATCACAATGGAAATAAAAATCTAATGAAGACCCGTATATGTTGTCCGAAAAATCAAATAAAAGAATTATTATTGTAAGTAATGCTGAAGTGACGTTAACATTACATGGTACATAATGCCTATAAAAAATACATGTAATAAAAACGCTGTAGCGCTCATAGCGTATTTGACTGAGTGTTTATCAGCGGTCACTGAAATTAAGTAACGATCGGCACGGTCAGTCTTCAACTAGGTGACCGCGGGTGGCATTTCCAGCTGTTAGTAACGTTAGAAACGCTAAAATCTTTTGCGTTTGCCGGATATCAACCGGCACGGCCGGACTCTTCCGGAAATCTGGAATGTGGAGTCCAACGTGTATTTACCGCAACGCCGTAAAAGTGGCTTCAAGAATTTTATGATCTTTTAGTTCTGAAGAATCAACAATTCATAATGTAATTTACAGAAATCATAGAAGTGAAAGTATTCTTTACATCTTACAATATGAACAAATGTTATTTCGATGTTCCAGCCCGAAATAAACATTGCTTAGTTTTTTTGAATGAGTGCAGAAAAGCGTATCGTGACAGTGCCAAGGATTACAAGAAGAATATACATAACCTAAACAAGGACTTGTTGTAGCTAAAAAAATTTCTCTAAGGGGCCCGACAACTGCATACTTTTTGCTCACTTGCTTGTGCTCTTCACACAAAATACAACTTTCCGGATTGGGAACCAACAAACAAGTTTCAACGGTGGGTGAGAACCAACCCGAACCCGAAACGAACCCGAACCACCATTGCTAAAAAGTAGAGGAAACCATTAGGTACCATAATAATAGCCATGATGACTGGGTAAAAAAACCTTATTATAATAAATATGATTTTTCCACCCAGTTTTTTTACCAATATTTTTTGATAACCTAATTCACAGACTAATTATTAGTCCGTGAGTTAGGTTAACATAAACAAGGACTTGGTGTAGTATAATATTTTCTCTAAGGCAGCTTGGGGCAGCTGCTTACTTTTGCCCCCACGTCCCTCCACAGCTACTTCCATAAATAGAGAATGAGGGTCCAAATTTTGAAGTGAGTTAACCGTATCATGTCAGGCTATTACTCTCTTTGACTTGCTTGTTTTATATCTCACTTGGTGGTGGGGTTATAACAATAATCACCTAAATTAGGTTTTTAATTGCTTTTACGGTGTGTAATTTACGGTTTATGATGGATAATGTAAAAAAATATAAATAACCTCCTTTAGTAATGACTAGTTACGCCCTAAGGTTTCAACGACTCATTTCCCGGTTTCCTCGGATTTCCGAGATTTGTACGGACCTCCGGTGGACGACTCTGACTCGCACTTGTCCGGCGTTTTATTGTTAAACTTACTTTGTTACCTGAACGCGGCTGTAAGTCAGCCGACGTGTTAAAATTGTGAGTCTCTCTTGTTTAATTATTTTGTTTGAAATCTGAAGTCTTCTAAAAGTCTGATGTCACGGCTAGCCATTTGGGCTACATTTATATTTTCTCATAAAAAATGTTACTATGTTTCGAATACAGTTTATACTTGTGTCCATAAAAATAAGTATTTTCATGTGCGTGCATTGAAATACGCATGTTTACTTTAAGTACAGACATTAACTTTGTTACTTTAGATCTGTAAGTGATTAATTAGTTTTTCTTCCAAAATAGATTTAGTAGTTAGGAAAAAAATACAAATTTAATAGGTACCTATATCACAACTATATTAAAGTCTGGTCAACGAAAAAATGCGATCCTGAAGTCTGTGAGTGGGTTATGACAAGGTTATGACTAGATATTGAAAATAATTAACACTAATATGTATTTACTTCTTAAGTGGCCCAATAAGTAAACGCAAATTCAAAAGTAACGAACTTATAACCTATTTGTTTGTCTGGATTCCTATTTCTGAATTTCAGTAAAGTTTAAAATAAAGTAATTTTGATAAATATTTACTAAAAATGCAACTATTTCTTGTTACTCATATTAGCTACTACACGTACCGGCAAGTGCAGCGTAGGACGTCCACTCACAAGGTGGACGGATGACCTCACTAAGACCGCAGGGTCGCGCTGGATGCTAGCCGCCTCGGAATCGGTTTTAATCGAGGCTTATGTCCACAGTTCACGTCCTATGGCTGAAACGACGACGATATTAAGTAGCTACTTGCCTTCGCGTGTTTGGTTTAGACGCCATTTTATAGTAGGTAAATAAATATTATCGCTTCAAATACATTCTCATGTTATAAAATTATTCAAAAGGTAAATGAAATGAAATGAAATATTTTTATTCGACAGAGGTAAAGGCATTATTGTTATTATAACGATAAATACTGCTACTTTAACCCGCTATTTTGGTCTACAAAAACACACAGTTGAATCTTAACCCGTTTTTTTCAAACCTTATAACCACCTAAACATTATTGTATACATGTCATTTAAAAAAATATTTATTTAACGTTAAACAAAGCGCTGATAAATATATCTAAAAAATAACAATCCACGATGACGGCAAATAAATAATATTATATTTTAAATATTAAATTTACTTCAATTCTAAGTTAAGTCGTCCGTTCGATCACGACCTGTCAGGATCGTAATCTCGTTGTCCAGACTATAATCTGTTAAAAACAAGTCAAGACAAAAATGTTGTGATAAAAATGGGTATGTTGTGGTTTTCCACGTAGCTAAAGCAAAACAGTTTATTCTATCAAATTGTATATTGCCTAGGTACAATACTTATGAGGTCATATTTTTTTACTCATTGATATGCTATTTTTTAAGCAACCACATCACAAATAGCTAGGCATAAATTGTTTAGTTTAAAATAGGGCTAAATCCTGTTTTGTACATCATTAATACCAGACGATGATGACGAATTAGAGAAAAGTATTTACTTAAATATCTGCTTAACATCAGGCAGAATGAAGTCAAAGGAAAACCTATACTAAATGAACTTCTATAGCTTTTGTATATAAAGTATCGATTACGTACAAGAATTGAAACCTGTGAGTAATGGCGGCTCCAGACTATTGCCGCGAACACCCGCGAAAGCGCTCCTATTGGTTGTTCATTTCTGTTTGACCAATAGGAACTGCAAATAGAAACTTTTGCGGGCGTTCATGGCAATAGTCTGGAGCCGCCAAAAGATACGTCATGATGAATCGTTTCAGCATTTTGTATGAGTAAACGCACTATATATGCATGTGTAACTAAAAAAGTACTTAATCATTACCCAAACCCATCGAGCACGGTGCGCGGTAGTTTGTGCGAGCATCTAAAGGCCACGTCCCACCGGAGTCACCGGCTGAGTTATACTGAGGTAGTTGAGCCTAATGTGTTGCACACTAATACCCAAAAGTACATCTTTCTCGGTGGAGACGGACAAAGAATATCAACACTGTTGTAGTTTTTTCAAACTTGTTGTCAACAAATGTGATTAGCGTATTTTGCCGTGGCCCCGCGCCCTCATGTGAGTCCACCACTTCGTAGTTCCATATTACAGGTCATTTCTGAGTGTCAAGACCGAGTCAAGTAATTGGTAGCTACTTAGATTTTTTGAGCGCTACGCTTATGTTTTCAAAAATAATCAACAAAACAATTCAAGCGCAAGAGCTCGTAAATCCCTTAGAATTGAGTATTTTTAAGTTCCGCCTCACAACCAGTACCTATATATCAGATTATATTATGTCATTTACATATTTATAATGACTTTAAATAAATGAATGATTGTTGTGATTTGTTGTGAATTCAAGCTAATGTATTTTGCAAATGTGTTTTTTGCTGACCTTTGGTTGTGTAGTATTCATGAAAGACAAATACAAAGCTATATTTTATTTAGTTTTATTGAAAATACTACGGCGGATTCGATGTAATAATTTTTATCGTTTATGTTAAAATGTTGTGTGTAAATTCGTGAGTTATGAAAACATTTTAAGTTTAATTATTTTAAGTTGCTGTTAGAATAGGCTAATCGTATGGTTTAGATCTGATTTTTTGTTTGTTCCTACTTTTATATTTTTGGCATAGTTAAGTCAATACTCTTTTGATTATGTAGTCCTATGCTCAACATATATTTTTACGTACTTTTTACTGCATTTAGAGTTTAGTAAGTCCTGAAGAGGTACGATGATTGTACAAACGTTCAAGTTAGATCTTGAATTTAGGATTACGTATTCATCAGTTAAAATGTTATATATTTTTGTACAACTTACTATATGTAACTTTAACATATTTTTAGTTGAATATCGACTAGATCGAAATGAAATCAAAATTAGGTATACAAATGAAATATGGCGCTTTCACAATAACAAATCATTACTACAGGTATTTGTTGTGTACCTAATGAATGTAATTAAGCTTTTGTATAATTATTATGAAATTATATTTTATCTAAGAGAAATTTGAATAAATGTTATTAATTTATTTATTTTTTTAATTTATTAGCCCTGTATTATGTTTACCACTAGCTCGGGTATAGTAAAACAAATCGTAGTGGTGCGTACCGATTATAAAACATGTTATAAAACATTGTTAGGTAAATAACATGTTCCAGTAATCTGGACATAAAACGTGTCGAAGAAGTTATAAAACAAAGTTAAACCACATGTTACACAAATATTATGTTAATGAGAAGTGAAAAATAACAGTGTTTATAAATCGGTTAGTTATGGTGTTATTATAACTTAAAACCAGCTAAGAATCCCTTGGTAGGTCTCTTTTTAGGGTTACGTACCCAAAGGATAAAAACGGGACTCTATTACTAAGACTCCGCTGTCCGTCTGTCTGTCTGTCCGTTTGTGTCCAAACTGTATCTCATGAACCGCTAGAAAGCTCAAATTTTCACAAATGATGTATTTCTGTTGCCGCTAGAACAATAAATACTTAAAACAGAATAAAATTAATATATGATTTAATTATTATTCCCATTCAACAATCCTGAATTTTTCAGACGTTTTTCGGTCGATATTAATAACGGTGACAGGTAGATGCTTGAAATATTCACAGAATATTTGGTTAAATAAGCACGTGAATAAATAAATAAATAAATTAAAATAAAATAAACAAATTCCCATACAAGTGATTTTTTGCTCGATATTAATAACGGCAACTGAAATAGGCTTCAAATATTATGTGGTATATTCCTTTCAAAAATAAGTAATAAATTAAGATACAATATAATTAAGGGGGCTTCCACAGGGTGCGGAAACCTTCGTGTGCGAGTCTGACTAGCACTTGGTCAATTATCTTTGTCTTAGCTGCACACGCGGCCGCGTGTCTAGATAAATTAATTACCGTTCTTGCTACTGCAGTTGAAAGGTAAGGGTTTGCGATATTTAACTATAACTACTCAAATTATGTATAAGGCCGTTGTGAACGAGAGAGTAGTAAAATTGGTTCGAATGCGGCGAGACATCTGAGTCCTTGTTTGTATTTTATATATAACTAGCTTTTACCCGCGGCTTCGCCCGCGTTGTATTTTGATTTTGGCTTATGTTTATGTCGGCTGCGAAACCTAACCTAACTGACAAATATCAAAATACCTTAGAGGAATGCTTTTGTTGGTTAAGTTACGGTTGGAGTGTATATACAATCCCCCCGTGTATTCCCGCCTTGTCGTGGGGGAGGTCTGAGGCAGCTGAAAAGGCGGCGCTCGAAGTCTCCCTCTTCTTTGGGTCTTTTCCCCCAAGGAAGCTTAGAGGCTGGCACTCGAGTTTCAGCCGCTTTTAACTAAAGCAGCTGAGAGGATGGCCGGTAGGTTGCATGCCTTATGAGGAGTGTCGCAACTTAGGCGGGCTGCAGTGCCGCTCTTGCGACGCTGCATCCGAGGATTTTTTTTTATTATATCGCGAAATATCCCTGACATGATCAGGGGTCTTAATTACAAATGAATAAAAACTAAGTATACCTATATTTCAATGTTTTTGGCTGTTTGCAGTTATAATAAACATTACAATGGTACAGCAAAGTTTATACCTACTTGTTCCTAATTAAGTATTGCTTTTTTACTAATATTTGTGCAAAAATTCGATAAAATTGTTTCTAAGGTTTTTTCGTGTTAGATTAATTCCAATTTTTTGTTCTAAATCAAATCTCTGCTTTCCATAAACTGGGCATTCCAAGATTATGTGCAGTGGAGTCTCCTCTTTTGTGGGTTCACAGATGCACGATGGGCTTTCCCTCAACTTAAATCGATGTAAGTATTGGGAAAACTCACCATGCCCCGTCAGCACTTGAGTTATGATTCCCACTGGTGCTATTTCTCTTACGATCTTGTATGTCGCCCTTGCATCCGGAAAATATGTTTTGGTTACCGCCGCTGTGTGTCCATCCTGATACAGCCGGTTCCACTCGTCAAGAGAGTCCTTTCGGATTTCTCGCTTGACGAATGAAACGGGGCAGTTATCCTAAATAGGTCTGCACTTCGAGTGCAGTGCTGCTTCCTTTGCTAGCTGGTCCGCTATCTCATTTCCCTCCATCCCCGCGTGCGCTTTAATCCAATAAAGTTTAACTATTTTATTTTGTCCGTGTAGTAACTTTATGTTAGCTTTGAATTTACTGCTAAGGGATGGAGGGAAGATACGCCAACTACCGTTTCCAGTGCAGACCTGGAGTCACAAAAGATTTTTGCTTTTTCGGTAGCCTCAAGAAGTGCCAATAACTCGACCTGTTACACAGAGCACCAATCGGCCAATTTCAGCTTGCGGGACTGATCTCAGCGGCATCATCCCAAATGGATAATGCCGCCCCAACTTTCCCTTTAATTTTACTGCCGTCTGTAAATATGTTAATTTCTCGGTTAGGATTTTGCTCTAGTGCTGCTCCGTCTGCCAGGCATATGAACTCCAGCTCCTCCTGCTGCGCTGGGTGTGGCTTCTTTTCTGTCTCTCTATCTCCAGTTACTTGCTGGGAATAACCTTTCTTAGTTTCATAAAGCAAGGCTGCTTCTTGGACTCTGATATGACAGCCGAGGATAAGGGGCCGCGGTGGGATATATGGAACTGGTGGTGTGGGTGCCGCCACCTACCCTACCTTCCGCTAGGCCGTCAACGTGTTGGCAGACGCAGTGGGGCTGCAGGGGAAGAGAGGTGTCGGTATCGCGATTGCCGTTCTCACTGCCCTCTGCAGTTGAAGAGGCAGGCGCTGGGCTACTATGACTGACCCACTGCACTGGGACCAGGGCGTTGGAATGCTGTCTGACGTTCAGTACTGGTTAGTCCCGAGTGGTGGATGACGATGTGTCTTGTGCTCCGAAACACTCCGTCACTATGGCGAGAGCGCAAGCTCCGTTATGGAGCCCGAGTCTGGGCTAGTGCTGTTGAGTGCCGCGAAGGAGTGCGAAATATGTGGGAACGTCCTAAACTTGCCATGACAGGTTATTTCTGGCGCTTAGACGGCTGCTACCGCAGCCCACTCACTTAGTTTTTATCCTATCCTACGGGAACTGTTAAAGTTTTTGCGATAAAAAGTGGCCTATGTCACTTTTCGTCTTTCAAACTATATTCATGCAATATGCCAAGGCAAGTTGCTCCGTTGCTGAGAAAAATTTATCGTTAAGTCCTACGGGAACCACAATTTTTTCGGGATGGAAATTATCCCATGTCACTTTCCGTCTTCCAAACTATGCCCACCCCAAATATCAAGTCGATCCGTTGCTCCATTGCTGAGAAACAGTTATTGTCCTATCCCATGGGAATCACGAATTTTCTCGAGATATAAAAAGTATCCTATTATCACTTTCTGTCTATTAAACCATAGGTATCCATACAAAAAATCAGGTCAATCTTTTGCTCCGTTGCTGCGTCAAAGAGGAACAAACCAACAAACTTTTCGGATTGATAATATTAAAGTATGATGATTCTGTACCATAAAGGTAGAATAAAAAAACATGTTGAACCTCTAATGATAGAATATTTAAAAATATTTTTAATGTCAGACAAAATGACGGCCTGGTATTAAACGTCATAGTAACATGTAGCTTGCAGAGGGAAAATAACATTTTATCCAATTTTAATGTCAGTTGTCATTTTCAATCCATACTTTATTTCCTCTTCAAGGGGATATAATGGTAGAAAAACAATTTGTCGCCTTGCCACGCTACTTGTGATTTATAAAAGTCTGCAGACAATGTCACCTGTCATCTAATTACGTTTGGCTGTGACGTTTCGTTAGTCCATATTAGCGTCATATAGGAATTAATCACTTAGCGTCTTTGTGATAGTGGCGACAGTTTCGCTTTCGAGGGTTTTTGTCCTGTCCTACAGGAATTATGATTTTTTTCGGGATAAAAAGTATCCTAAAGCTCCTTCCGCCTTTTATACTATATCCATGCCAAAAATCAAGTCAATCCGATGCTCCGTTGGCGCGTGATAGAGTAACAAACCAACAAACCAACAAACTTTTCGGATTTATAATATTAGTAAGGATGATAAGATATCTTTCTAAATAGTAATTATTATGTAATCCTGTCGTATTGACATGTAAATGAAATATTTTATGAATAAATTGAATACGAATATTGGTTTCTTTCCTATTACAAAAAAAAACATACAGCTAGGCAGCTGTATGTATTATTTGTTTGTTTGTAAGTCGTGGTGACCTAGTGGTAATGAAACCCGCCTTACAATCGAGGTCGTGGGTTCGAATCCCGGTCCAGGACCAATGAGTTCTTTGGAATTTATTTATGGAATTTCAGGATAACATCGTGAGGTAACCTACATACGTCCGTAGAAGAAATTCGAAGGGTTATATGAAACTACCAACCCGCACTGGGCTAGGCGTGGTGGATATGGCCTAATCACCCATCGTGGGTAGGCCTACATTCTGCAGTGCAATGTCAAAAAGGCTGTTACAGTACAGTATGCCTTTTATTTCTACTATGGATTTGATTTGGTCCTACAATGATATGGTATAATATGGTAGACCTTACTGGAGTACTACACTTAAAATAGGTACTAAATGGATAAATGTACCTACAACGTAAATGAAACACAGATGTGTATTTTGATATGTTCTTTAATAACAAAAACACTTTCTTTTAACACTTTTTTTTTTCAAAATACAATACATAAAAAGTTAGGCATTGTGCCGTAAAGTCTTTGATTAATTCATAATTATACAGACAGAGTGAGTTCATTTTATAGAGTCGGAAAGGAAACAACATGACAAAGGTTTGAATAGTTGATTTGTTAAATGATATAAATGATAGGTGTGTAAAGTATGTTTGATAAATATATATTATCTATGACGGTACCTCTAGAACAAGCGATAATTCTAGTAAAATGATTGAAATTTTAAAAACATTTTGCGATGGGTACCTATCTATTATATCTACTACAAATATATATTTTAGGTTGTAATACTTTGACAATATATTAAATAAAAATACGTCGATATGTTTTAAATTATGTTCAATCTCTCCTCGATAGTTAAAGCCAGTGTCATTGAAAAACGAGAAACGTTATTAAATGTCAACGTTCTTCGTTAAGATTTTAACAAACTCCCTTTCGGGACTTATCTATAATAATGTATATTTTATATTACATTTGAACTAAATAATAGCAATCTGTTCGTTAGAGATGCAATCCTACTAACAATTTTACAAGACGTAGTCAACGTATTAACTACTTTTAGGCCGTGTTTAGGCCCCAGCGTGCAACAAAGCGGTAGCGACAGTCGAGTGATCGCAAATAAGTCGTAATATCGTGCAGTAATAGTAATCTGATGTTTTCAACTGTATTTCGCTATCCAAACTGTTAATGTAGAAGTTCGGTCCAGTTTTCATACTATTACGTACTACATGCTTAAGCAGATGCTGTCCTACCGTCTCGTAGGATCGTAGGCACTGTGCCATTCTGCCAGTTATTACAGCGCTTCCTACACTTCTCTTGTTGCGTTATATTTTATTTTACTATTTTCTGGGACGTAGACTAAAGATATTCCGTACTCATTGTAAAATGAGTGCTGAGAAAAATAGAGAACGGCATAGCGGCTACCATTGTATCCACGCTTAAAGCAATTAATTTAGTAACCCGAATTTATGTATTCAAATGAAAGCATCACCTGTCGCTTCTGCTCTGCAGCCCGGCAAAGTTAAACGTGGCGTCAAAGCAACGAAATTGAAAGATTTTATTTTTAAAGTCAGATCTTAATTTCGAAGTAGATAGGCCGAAACCATCGTAGAATTAGGTTAATTACAAGTTATGAGAATATTGTCTTCAACACGAATTTTCACATAGACTGCTTCCTAGGTCTTAATTCATAAAGTTTGCACTTGAGTCCAGCTTCAAGCAGTCAATGTACAGAAGCCGACACTGGCACATACAACCCGTGTTTTATGAGTTATTATTGGTCCCAACGCTTGTCGAGGTGTTTTTCTAGTGGCAAACGTGTGCATCTTTGTTCAATCGAAACATCCACTTATGTGTACTAATGAAAAACCGATAAAAACGATCTGTGCTAATTCACAAGTATTGTGAATGAAATGCTAACAGGAATATTTCATTACAGTTACTTTGCAAGATGTGTGCGATATAAACTTTGCCAAAGGTTTTGATAATTTCGTACAATTACTTTTAAAAGCCAGGAATCATATTACACTTTCGATAAAGTACTCATTAGTAACGTGTAAATGTGTATTTTTATCTTTGTTTTATTTATCTAGTATATGTTGTTGGTATTGACAATAGCACAATTTTTCGATGCGCAGATTACCGCTAGAAAGACCCCTCTTACAACTCACCATTAGAAAGTAGGTTTGCTATAAGTAGGTCATACATATATAAATATTATGCAAATGTTTCAACTCAAGTAGGAATGAGGAAGAACAAGTTTGCATATGATATGATGTTGCGTTAAAAGATATTACAGCACAGATATGATATACGATAGAGGCGAAAAATGATATAGATACGAAGTTATGTGTAGCTCTTTATGTGGAACTACTTTGGCGAATACAGACAATTAATATGAACATATAGTTGCACAAACATACAACACATATAAATTCAAAATTACATTTACGTTAAACCATTTTATCAATTAACTTAATCTATGATAGGCCCGGTGTCTACTTATGAGACGTAACACCTGTCCTGTTTTTTTCACAATCAGGCAATTATGGGTACATCGCAAGAGCGTGTGATTAAACTAGACCAATCGAGAGTCACGTTGGTTAGATGGACACCGGGCCTTATGAATAAACACTGGAAAATCGTCTCGCTGACGAAGGGGAAGGGGTAAAGGGCTGGAGGTAGGGAAACATTTATAACATTGAACAATAATATTTTACAGAATCCTTTCGTTGTTGAAACCATTGCGTATCGCGACTTTCATGTTTATGTTAAAATTAATTAAGTACTATTAATCAATAGAACGTATTCTCTAAAATGAATTCAATCTGTGATTATACCTAACGCCCTGTGTTTTATTTTCTTCGATTTCCATTGTTATGAAAATTATTGTGGGTGCTGAGAGGAAATTACATTCACTTTTTTTCTCGCTTAGTAAGTAGTAAAGTTATTATAATAAATCTGTCGACGTATACTTTGATCATTATATGACAGATAACTGTCAAATAATGCCCAAAGTATCCGTAAAGTTATAATACTAAACATGATGATCATGAGATCATTATGTTTAGTACCATATTGCTATCGAAAAGTGTCAGACGACGTCGACGCCTACATTGAAGTCATAAGTCAACGCCACCTTACATTAATGAGTTTAGGATTAAGTGCAATGTGTAAGGAGAAAAGGATAGGCCACAGCTTATTTATCTACGTAGTAACTTGACATTTTGCCGCTTACACTAAATATGGACTTAGTGGTCGTCCTTGTGGAGGTTGAGTTAGGATAACCTGCGGTAAAGGAGTACTCTTTCGTGTGAGGTGTTGTGCTCGGGAATAGCTATCCAACAGTGTAACATTAGGTGTTGATATGGTTCACCCTCTACCAGAAACTTCGTTTGCGCGATGCAGGCCTTGGCTTGTAATTGGCTACGGGCGACGTTAGTTCCGCTAGCAGGCGTGCGTAGATGACGGCGCTGCATGTAGCGAAGTTAGTTGCTTGCTACATCGAGTTACCAAACAGATACCAATTAAAATCAATCTTGTAAATTCATCAGTTCATTGCGAAAATCTTAAAAATATTTTGTTTAATAGTGACTGGGAGCGTTTATTTACCTAATGAAGTGCGGAAATCACATTTCCATAATGCATAAGTGCTTAATGCATGTCGATGATCTAGGGCGACTATTTTGAGTTTTTCAGCCGTGTGGAACATGTACACTGGAAGCCCTAATTGGTATTTCTAGTGTCTAAATAGTGGTATGTGGCAGGTAAACATAAAAAAGCGTAAATCAAATCTCTTTTTATTAGAGGTCATTGATTGATTGGTCTGTAAAGTTTCAATGTCAAGCTTAGAATGTTGAATTAGGTATTGGATGGTCTAATATCTGAATATAAATTAACAACAAATGAATTACAATGGAATAATCTAAAATCGTTTATAGAGGTATATTGAGACGCAATAACTAGTGTTAACGTGTTAACACCAGTTATTGCGAGATCCCTATAACATTGGGCAATACTTTTGGTTCTTAAGAAGGATGTCAGATAGGTAAGACCTAGACGCAATACTTATCTACTTTTTACTTTAGGGTTAAAACTGTTGGACGCAAGTTTAACTTACATCAAGTTTAGGTACGTAAGACTAGGTAGCTAAAACATCATTCGGAACATGGTCTAATTCACACAACACTAAAGTATCTTAATAGTAAGAGTAATATTTTTTGATTTTAGCGATCGCGAATACAATGAAGCAATATAGGTAGGTACAACTGCCTTTGGCATTGGGGCTTCTTAACGCATTCGTAATGAGATGTCTAATATGCAATAATAAAGCTCAACAATATTAAATTAAGCACAGTGGTAAAGCACACATTATAACACAATATGAACAAGTAAATGGCAAATACAAGTATTGTATGATAGTCCTGCAACGCAAATAATTTTGGAAGCACATGCTTCGAGTATGTCAATTTTATTTCTTTTGACGATGGAACATAAGTAAAATTAAAGATATATCGTAAGTATTACTTCATTTAAAAATTACTAATACTCAACTGAGTAAAAGACATTAAACCAAATTACAAATACATTCAAACATATTTAAAAGCTTCAGGGATTTTTATTACACATTCGTTTTTTAATTGGACGTCCACTTATGAACTTATTCATGATTTCAACTTTTTAGGAGTACTATTATTCGATTAAGGAAACTGATCACTCGCCAATACAAATGTATATGTATTATGATGTTACTTTTCTTCTTCCATGACGAATGATTCAATTTAAAAAAATCATAATTTGGTCTTATCATGTAATTAAAAACTCAGTCAAAAACGTTGCAATGCGGTACTCGAAGCATGGGATCTAAAACACATATAATGATTAAATGAATTGGCAAAAGTGAAATGTAGTAATATCAACTAACTTCATGAAAACACCATTGAGGCCCATCCTGGGTCCTCCTACAAATACTATTTATAAAACGTTGATACCACAATCTCGGAACTCCTTTCAATCTACACTTGTATGAATAAATATACACACATATTTAAAAAAAGTTACTATGGCAAGTACGCAGAATTTTGTGTTAAATTAGAAGAAATTCCAAGACTGGACATATGATTTCATATAAAATTTAGATATCCCTGCGAATTTAATCACAGGCGATCTTATGTACAAGTTCTAAATAATACAAGTCTTGTAACAGTCTAACTGTATTAGCTTCGATTTGGATATTAAATTACAACAAATTTCGAATTAAAATAGGTATGGTAAAAAAATGGCTCTCTGACAAGGTTTTTTCTAAGTTAACTTTTATTTCTACTATTAATTAACAACTAGATGTGAACTCAATTGTTTCCTATATGTACTGTATAATGTATTTATCTTTAGAGCTTTTTTTAAAAAAATAATGTCATTGGATTAAACATAATGGCTTCCACGAAATAAAAAGCAAGGAGCTTAGTTAAACTGCACAAGACGGTTATTATACGAAGTCATACTATATATCACGTTTGTTTAAACTAACATGAAGGGTATCTAACTAATTATTGCTTTAGAATACAAGACTGTACCGGAAATAAAATTCCATCAGCCGAAAACTCAAAAACAAACATGCGCTTGTAAATCTACGCTTCGTAAAACTAAAAAACAAACATGCGCTTGTAAGCTACGCTTTCTAAAATGCTAGGAATAATTCTAGGGTACACATATTTCTCAAACACGCTTTGCAAGGAAGTATCTCTAATGCTGTGTTTGATGAAGTAAATTAAGTGCTAGTCGAGGGCAAGTAAGAATTAATGTAGTCAATTATTTTAGTTATAAATCCTATTGTTCAGCCACTGTAACCCACTAAAGCTATGAGTTTAGACCGCACCCTGCACATATACCTACGCAAGTCTCAGAAAATAAAAACGTTGGTTTATGTAGTGACTCTACATTTAGACGATCAGAACAGAGACTAAAAAAAAACCTTTTAAGCATGTAAGTAAATTTATGTTATCTCAAAGGATCGGATTTTTTATTTACCTGATTTAACACGGAATTATTATTTGCATCAATGTAAATAAAACCTTTAAAATATTCTATATTAGCCTATATTATTTTTATTCATTAAACAGTATCATTACCATGTTGTATTAGCTTATCGATGGTTTATGCACAAAATTGTAAGTACGAGAGATTAGCGACATGTGTTACAAAAATCATATTTTAAATTTGTAGTGCTACAAATTTACTATAAGCTTAACAAGATATCGTAATATTATGAAAGCATTTACGAAAATAGCGCGCTTATATAATTTTATTGTTTGACAGTTGTGCTTTGTTTCGTTAGGTCTCTAGACACTTACGCTGACTGCTACATTTGACACAGTAAAATTTGTGGAACAACATCAACAATCCAAAGCAATCGGGAATCGAATATTCTTCTTCATGTCGACGATTCTAGTATATTTGAGTGCTAACTACACAAGTTTGGCCCAGTCGTTAGTGACTGCCACTGGATTCCATCCGGTGCTTGGACACTTGGCATTAGAAAGACGGGGGGAAAAGTGTGGCCAGTAGATAGAAGTCTAAAAATACTACAGCAGGCAATAGGTGATCCATTATCTACACTGCTTCAGTCACATTTCACAGAGTCTGCGTCAGAGAAAACCCATTCCTATTAGTAGCGGCCAACTTAGATCCGGAGTCGATTCAACGAAGACGACAACTATTTCTTGAGGGAGCTTTTCCGCTGGCTCTATGAAGTCTTGGGGTCGTGGATAGGTTTTATGTCACAGTTTAAGATGAGCCTCTCTAACGTTTGGGCCTTAAATTCTGAACCTGATCGAGCAGTGACTGGTATACCTAGATATGATTATTATGCTCTTCATTTTAGGTATGTTCTATATTCTGCTTCTTTGAATTCCATTGAGATAAATACATCGTTCCTTTTTGCATCAAATTCACACTCAAATATTAACATTGTTACAAACAATTAAACATAGATTAATCTAACTTTAAGCCAAATTTATAAAATAACTATCACTGTCGACACTTACACTATGACAGCACTTGTGCGGTAACCAGCTAGGAGTAAACAGGTCTTAAGCCCCGCGGTCTTTAGACGGGATTTCCACCGGATATAAGATGTGAGTGACCTTACATCTGATATGTCTTGATTCTATAAGCGTATTTTTTCGCACACCGCTCATGAAATACATGTCTGTTGAATACGCAGCTTTATCATAAGTTTTAAATTACGCTTCATAGTTTTTTTTCTGTCAGAATTATGTTTAGTTTGACGGGAACAACACCATGCTGGCGCTGACAATAGAAAATTGGAGACAGTGACGTCATCTGTATAAATCAGCTTATATATTGCTGTTTTCTGAGAATGCGCGTAGTTATGGTTTTTTGCTATAGCTGGGCAGTACTGAAACATTTGTAAACCTAATTAAGATTGGATAGGCCAATTGGCAGACCTTGGTGATAGAATAAGGAAAGTAATCTGATTTTCCGAAGTTAAAAAGCATACCGTGGCTTACATAAGTTGTATTTTACGATTTTAGACCACAGCTGTGAGTTCTTTTATTTTCATGATCTAGGCCCTAGGGCATCTTAAAGAAAAAATAAATAAATGTTTCTACAACAAATGTTGCTTTAAAACTAAATGTCACATTAAATACAATTTTATAAAATAATACTAATTTTGCATTATAAGGGGAGAATGAAAGGAAATTGCGTGCAGCGGAGATGCGAAAACTGACATGGATGTGCGGAGTAAAGAGAATGGATAAAATTAAAAATGACTATGTTAGGGGAAGTCGGAAAGTAGCGCCAGTGACTGAGAAATTAAAGAAGTGACAGGCTATCTTGGTATGGGGATATTATGAGAGACATGCCACTAAGAGAACTAAATATGATGGAAAGCGGCAGAATCGCGAGAGGAAGACCAAACCAGTGTGGATGAATTGTGTGAAAGATATTATGCGAGAGGATGTTGATGATAAAAAGGCGGATATATGATGGAGTGAAGTGGCGAAAGGAAACGTGCTGTGTTGACCCCACTTTGTGGGATAAAGGCAAGAAGATGATGGAAACTGATATAGCAGATGACTTTACAAGAGCATCGCACTGCCCAGCTAGAGTAAGGTCTTAATTCTAAAAGATTTTTTTTTTTGAATTTTTTCTTTTTATATAAATTTTAAAATTATTATTTTCTCAATAGCTTATTATGTTTATACTTTTACAATTTTTTAGTTTTTTTTTATAATGTTAAAATTATTATTTTCTTAATGAATCACTATATTTATACTTATTTCGTTGATAAATTCTACATAATTATATTAAATACCTATTTAATGCTTACCTATCTAGACAAAAAACATCAAACATCGTTTTCTATTTACAGCTAAAAATAGGTTGTTGCTTTGAATACACTTTTTCATTTGTTTTATTTACAAAATTATTATAACTAATTTAAATCTAAGCTTTATAAAATATATTTTTTTATCTCTGCTACTAGGTTATTAACTAAAAGTTAGAAGTTTTTGTGTATACGTTACAAAGAGCACGTAAAATTCATAATTTGTAGACAAGTATTATTGACCGTGACCGTAATTGTACCACACTGTCCAACTAGTTGTGCGAAAGCAGTTGGTCCACGAGGAACTCTTCCATCCGTATTGTAATGTAAATTGAACGAGCCAACGAAGCGTCGCTGCTTCGTGTCGGCAAAATTTTCTTTCGTATATTAGTTTGGATGTTGCTTCATGCGACAAGGTTACATTTTTCAACGAATCTTGACAAAAATTAGTACACAGATTCTATACACTATTAGATTTTTTAATCGTCAGCAAATTTTTGAGTTTTCCCCTTTAAATTAGCCTTGTCTGTAGCGCTGTTTATCAGTTGATTTTGGTATTTTTTGGCAAGATCGTTTAATGTTTATAACCGAGTTGAGACATAGGTTTATAAAGATTCAGTCAACGAGATGTGCCGCGGTCTTGAACCTTACTGACTATTGTATATTTTTTATCGTGAAATTATGATTTTTTAAAAACAGATTGGCGAGCGCTTAAAATTAATGTCGCAGGGTTCACTATTCAGATAACTACTTGTGCATCCATGTGGTGAGATATTAAAAATTAGTTTTATCTACAATTTTAAATAAAATGAAAAAGAAAAATAACTCTTGTTATTTCCATATTATATCTAATAATCATAGTGTAATCTGCTCAGCTATTAAAAGCTATGAATATTCCGAATTTTATCCCCATTTGTTAATAAGATATGCCGCTGCAGCATTTGAAATTAGCTATGATTCTTCTGAATTTTTAAAGTATGAATATATTGTGTTGTTGTGAAATTATTGATCTTGCTGTCTGATTCACATAATTTTACAAACTTTTTCTGTGATACGCATACAATTGTACAATGTACATATTATTGTTATTACAATGTAAATATGAAATTATTATTAAATAAATTTATTAACCCTCTTATTCATAAATTTTAATTACCTAACGCACGTTACAAAGTGCTCTGTTATCTTCTTGCCTACCGTTTGCTAAGGAAGCATGCATCATGATCTATGCAGATGGATAATGTGGTCGATCGAGCAAATCTGAAAGAGATGCATTCATTTAATATGGGCATGAGTTAGAAAATGTCATGAAAAATATATCGGTTCGGTGGCTGTTGTCAGACTTTTCGCCGCGGAACGTCAAATTGTACAAATCCAATACATATTTGACCACTAGCAGTCAGATTTTCCATCCATTTAGTGGTTGAGATTTGCTCGAGTGACAAAAGCGTTATCACTCTGGTATCTCTGTGGCCAGATATGTACCTACTGCGTGAAAACGAGATACAACTAATTTTAACTACAAGTGAGTACAATAAGTTTGTATCTAATATGTACCTTTCTTATAACCGTGTTATATCTTATGTACCTATAGCGTAAAATATAAATACCTCCAATATTTTTTTACCAGAGATTATTTTAAATTTTGATGATAATTAACTGCGTCTATACGACATTACACTAACGTTATAATAATTATAAATACCTTAATTTTAAACGCGATAATTAATTTTGAGTACAAATCTTAGATTAATAATAAATTATATGTATGTAAACAACCATTATAGTGATGGCTTTATATTTACAAATTTGTTAAAAGCATCTTATAAATACTATCGATATAGCATAATAGGTATAAATAGTGATTAGAAATAGAGTAAACACTATTTAGTGTATAGTGTACTGTACACTATCGCGCAATCACGATAGCTACTCCTACATCTTATATGTACCCCAAGTAATCCACATCCTGCAGCTTTTTCGTATAATGTTCATAAAACAAGTATATTTAAATACTTTATATTGCAGAATCCAGAAAATCCGTTAAGTTTGTATTATTACATTATTGAATTGTAATTAGAATCAATAATTTATTGAAAATAATAGTAGAGACGCTCTCACACTTTAATTTGGTTCTGTCTCTTTAGTTCTGTTAAAATTTGACTAGGTATTTCTATATACTCAGAAGCTGTTCTGCCGCTAACTCTACCTAATCATAAAGTGTACATACGAATCCAACGTAGCTAAGATCGAGTGATTCCGCCATTTGCGTACTACTTTAAACCATGTTCCGTTTGATAAAGTACCATTTTAAATGTAATCTCGTATTAAGTAATTGTTTTTTTGAAGGGAAAACTTCTTTGGCGGCGTTGTGCACTTTTTGGGATGGGTAAAAAATGTTAAACTCGCGTTAAACGGAGGGAGAGTAGACCGCCGTCGCGGCGTAGGAGAGGAAGTAATATCCCCCTCTCTTTCTACCGTGCGGTGAAAATGTATGCCTGCTGTTTCGTTTAAGCGGCGCAGGGACCTTGCGCGAGTGTGCGTGTGTGATATGGTATTTTACCACATACTCGTAAATGATTGTACTTTATATGTTCAAGTTATCACTTATGCCTGCACTCCCGCAGTGCAACCCGTTATTTTTTATTTTATTTTTTTACCCGGTAACACTGATGTGCATTAAGTAGGTATTTTGATTAAGGTTACGGTTTTAAACACGTAGTATCTATAGTAGTCTGTGGTTTTAAACTTTCTTCTATTTTACTAGTATTTAGAGCATCATAAAATCATTTCATTCAAGTCTCTTTTTCTCTTCTAAGGTTTCTCATTGTTCGTAAGCGTGATTTCCTCTCAGTTTTTCCCATATGAGACTGCGATAAAAATCGTTAAGGGCAGTTTACATGTACATGTTTCTCTTATCTTATCTGTAAAGCCTGTAAAAGATTAGCGAGAGCTCCGAAGTTGGAAATGAAATAAAATAGGTATCAATATTTACATTAAAACATAATTATTAATTAAGAAGAAGTTGGCGGATTTCGAGAAGGACCAAAGCTAAAGACTTTCTATCCTGTAGAGAGCGTTTGCTTTTTTTTTCAGCTGTGACCAGACATTAGTTCAAAAGATGGTATATTTAATTCCTTGTTGTTATTGTAGGCATGTTCATTTGGTTCGTCTACGAGATGGAAAGTCATTGACTAAGGGTTGAAGTTGTTTCATAAAACCTAGTTTCTAGATACGATAGGCACGCTATCGTATTGAAATGAAGTACCTAACTACATAAGCATAATTATTCCAAAGTTACGTTGTTTTACTTTACACGCTGAATTTGCGAAACGTTTTTTACGTAAGATTTCAGGGCCTAAATGGTAGAAGTTTTATTTTTTGTCGCATATCTAACTACTTAATAGTATAGTGATTAAAACACCCATAATACTTAACCTTAACTAATAAATAATTGCCACAAGGAAAAGAATGACTATTATACACAGTAATTCGGTTTCAACCTTGTGACGACGGGGCGTTATTCGACTCCGAAAATATTAACTTTAAAACATTCCTAACATAATTAATAAGTGCTTCGATCTTCGATGATCACATTTCTCTAAGATGTATAATTCTCTCTAATTTGAGCTCTGGCAAGGCTCGACTCGTCTATATTTTCGGAGGCGATGTAACCTCACCTATATTACTTATTTAAGTGCTGAATCGAAGAAAACAATAAGCACAGGGGCGACTATCGCCCGAGAGGTGTTTAACCTCCCTAAGTATACAACCTTAACATTAAAAAATAGGTTAAAAAAATATAGGAGTTAGATTTTGGATATTCTAATGCCGAGGGCGGCGCGCGCCGCGCGAGCCAGGCGCGCCGCCGCCGGCCGCGGATCACTACTTGAATTTGCAATGAAACTTAACGGCTGGCTCTTCTCGGAAGCTCACTTTTTCGCGAATATTTCACTATTCTGATGATTAATAATAACAATTGATCATTTGTATAAAAATAAACACCAGTTCAATAAATTAATAATTTAAGTTTTTAAATTTATAGTTAGCCTGCTAAAGAACAATAAAAAAGCTGTATGATATTTGATTTTTTGGTATTGTGAAGTTTGAAATACACATTTTCAAACTTCACAATATAGTTTTATTTAAATCTTTGATATCATCGTTGACTCAAAAAAGAAAAAAAATATACGTTGTTGTAGAAACCATCATTTTTAATCATCAATAATAAAGTAATTCTTCAAAGAAGTGAGCTTTGACCGGCAGCGCAGTCTTAACCGTCGTGAAAAACATACTATGGCTAAAATGGACGACGGTGCAGTGACAAATGGGGTTTCTATCGCGCATTGAAGTAGTGCCGAAAGTAGGGGGCGCCGTAGAGGCTGTGATAGTGGAAGAACGTGAAGGTGCGCAGGCGAGGCGCGAGGGTGGGGTGAGACGCGGCCGCGGCCCGTCGAGCCGTAACCAACACAAGAAATAGATTTCTGAATAGCGATCGCTTATAATTAAACACCATTAATCTAAACTATTTCATGATTCGCTCGGGCTATATTTTTACTCTACAAAAAGAGGCCTTCAGAAACCTACATCGAGTTTTAACACGACAGCCGTGCCCGGATCTGCCGACTTGAAGTCAACCTCTATAGATGGAGCGTAGCGATCGACGCCCGACCTCTCCAAAATACACGTTTTATGAGCGGAGCGGGCCGGGTGCCGACATATCAAGCTTAACTAGCACGTCTTGTAGATCGTGCGCTCTTAATAACTAATCCAAAAATTACTTACATAAATACTGTTAGTTGAATACTGATAAGTTCATGATCGTATAGAAACAGTCTGCCAAAGGGCGTCAAGCGGTTCCCAGCCGAAGGGAACCTATCGTTAAGAAACAACGACACACGAGCGCGCTCCACATGTACATGTACATGTAATACGTACAGTACACACACAGTACAAGTAGTATAAATGCATAACGTTATTAATAAATCATTTACTTTATTATTTAAAAAATATTTATCACTGAAAATAGAACCTATGTAGAGTTAAGAAAAATAGTTCGAACAAAGAGCTGTGGAGTACGATCATATGTTTTCTTAATAGACTACGCTAGTGTGTTTGTGAAGAAAAAATTTAAACAGTTAGTCAAATACAGAAATAATCCCGTTCTTCTTACATTTGTTTTACTCAAAAGCGAAGTCTATCTACAACAAAGTAACGAGTATCGTAATATAATGTAGATATGAATGTTTTCTGGACAACTCTACCACGAGTGCATGTAACTCTAGGTACTGTCGTCGATTCAAAATTTGATTGTGCAGATTATACAGGTTGATATTTTATTAGTTAATGTTTGTTAGATTTATGCCAAATGTATTTTATTGTTAGATATTTTACAATCAGAGTAAGCTAAGACCGTAATTTCCTGATAGTAATTAATTCATCAGGTTAAGGACTATCAAATTCGAAAATGATCTATGCACTCATCATACATGAGATTTTTGTAGTTTTAAAAAATAAAACCATATCACAGCGCTGGATTGATAGGGTTTTTCCAATCTAATAAAAAATAGAACAGAGGAATTGAGCATATAGGTACCTAATACCAACGTAGCTAATTATTTAATATTAATAACGGGTCTAAAATTACATGCACCTACCGTGGTTTTGTCGTATACAAACTTTGAACCTTTCAAAAGACTTTTTTTTAAATTTCGAAATGCTACGTGTTTTGTATGGCCAGTGACATTGCATGAACTATTAAAAAATGGACCCTGAAATGAAAAATCGACAAAAATCAAAAGTTTTTATTCAGAGTTCAATGAATGTCCTTGACTATACGAAACCAATATACCTAATGTTGTAAAAAAGTTTGACCTTTGAATTGAAACGGCTTAAACTGACTTGCGCGACGTTTGTTTGCAATGGATCAATTCTTGTATCTGTTTTTGTAACTCATAGTCTTATTATAGCCAATACCATAGAGCTTCGAGTCCAAAACGGCTGCTTTGTTTGATTCACAATATGATCATCTATTGATTCATTTTCTCATAAGTTCATTTACTTCTGAAATAGGTAGGTACAACAATGCACACTTATGAATGTCGAAATGCAGAAAAAAAAATCGGTACATTACATTATTAAACTGTCAAATCGTGAAAGCGCCATACAACTCAGAGCTCAGATATTTATTGGTCGTTCAATTCATCTGCTACGAATACGAATTCATACTCGTAGTAGGATTAATCGTTGATCTAGGCATGCAACAAGGCACAGTTAGCAACTCCGGTGGAAGCAGGCCTGCAATGTCGCGAGTCAGTCTCCGCTCAGGTTCAAAGTTTGTTTTAATTGGAAATACGTGATGAGAGTGTCACCCTTAACGCAGATGGTGGTGAGTCTTGTGGCCGGACATGCGCTCGAGGAAGCGGTGCAGGTCGTGGAAGCGCGGACGCTGGGCCGGCTCTCGGCGCCAGCACTCGTGCATGAGGTCGTAGAGTTCGCGCCGGCAGCGCGGCGGCGGCGCGCATGGCACGCAGGCCCCGCGCCCGCCCATGCGCCATTCGCCAGCGTTTGCTACCACCTGCATAGTAATCACAATAGGCAAGATGACTTAAAATCACAGAGATACCAGAGGGATAATGTCGATCGAGAAAAGAAAGAAAGAGATTCAATGATTACTTTCAGTGGCTAGTTGCCGTGTTTTTCTCTCTGTACCAGCCTTATTTTGATAGTCCACTGCAGGACGTAGGGCTACAAAGGGTAATTGGGCCGAATCCACCACGCTGGCCCATTGCGGATTGGTGGATTCACATACGCCATCGAATATCTTCCATCCACGGATGTATGCAGGTTACCTCACGATGTTTTCCTTCACCGAAAAGCCAGTGGTGTGAAATTCTGTACATAAGTTCCAAAGAAACTCATTGGTACGGGACCGGGATTCGAACCCACGTCCTCAAGAATGACAGGCTAGCGTAACAACCACTAGACCAACACGTCTTTTTTTCTCTCAGTAGTGTCAAATTCGAATTCGAAAATTCAAGAGTGTTGACAGCTCTGGGCAAGATTTTCCATACATATTTGTGGTTGAGAATTGTCTCAGGCGACAACAGCGCTATCTCTCATAATAGCTCTGTGCTAAAAATATAAAATTAGTCCGTCAGATGATAGACTATAAAAATATTAGACACGTATTTTTTCTTTGGTCAATGAAACAAAAATTGATGAAGATATAGCCCGCCAAAGTTACGCGTGACGTCACAAATGCCATTCAAATGTATAGACTTCCGTAAAATAGGTGAAGTGACGACCCCCACTACCAGACTTTGACAAGGTTTATCTTTGTTATTTGTTGTTGTTATTGACAAAAGAAGAAATACTTGTCCAATATTTTTCGATAATCTATTTCACGAACTAATTATATTGCTGTTTTTTACTCACTCATCATACCTATTGTAGCGTTTTATAGCGTAGTTTGATTAGGCGTTTATCAGCGATCACCAAAGCTAAGCAACGTTCGGCACGGTCAGTCTTCGGATGCGTGATCGCGAGTGGCATTTCCAATGGAGCACTACCGTGGCTTAAATTTTCCGTACACCTTAATTTTTCCGGTTGCTTTAACCGCTTAGCCATGTCAGAGGCCTTCAGGCGGTTCAAAAGGTCTGACTCCAGGGCTAGCCACCTTGCCTATACGAACTTACTTTATCACGATATCTTCTTGGTCAAATCTTTAATGGCTACCATGAAGTTAGCTACAAGCTGCACTAAACCCCACTCCTCGCCGGCATGTGAATTTGCTACTGCGCAACGTCACCCCTCGTGTTCATAGACACCACTTATAATACAATTCGAACTATTATTTGTTCTATTTTACCTATTAAAGGGCTAAAAAGTTTTAGATATAATAATATACTAAATAATAAATGTACTAAATGTGACAATAATTAAAGTTGTCTAGATGTACTAGACACGCCCTTAAAAGGTGTTGTATTTAATACCTATGACCCTGTATAGGTACAGGCAGACGACACGCATCAAATTATTCATTAATATCGAGCAAAAGATTCTAAAAAAATAAATAATACAAAAAATACACTAAAAATCAGGAGCATAACATGTGTAAATGGTCATGATACCAAGGAAGAATAGGAGCGAGCATTGAACATCTGTATTCGTGCGACCGGGATAGCGAATACTGCGTCTCGTTTCGATCGATTAAAAAATTGAGCTCCAATTAATTATTATTATGATGACTGTACAGTCATAATTATAATAATTAATCTGCAATCGTAAGCATTTCCCTATCCCAGTGCATACCTACACGACATACCTCAGTTCCTCAAGTTTGAAATTTGCGACCAGTGTGTATTGTCAGTGACGACTTATGGTACAGAAACGTGGTTTCTCACTATGGGCCTTATTAGTAAGCTTCAAGAAGCACAACGTGCTATCGAGAGGGATATGCTCGGAGTTTCTTTGCAAGATCGATTCAGCAATGAGGATATTCGTAGAAGCAAAGAGTAAATGCAAAACTACGTCGTAAAAGAACCATAGTTACCGACATAGCCTGCAGATTGGCCATGTTATTGTCAAAGTAAGAGAAGAAGCGTAGTCCACATAGATAAAGTAATATTTTTAGTTAGGTACTTTTGGTGCAAATAAATATCATTATAATTTACCTGATCGTCGCTCATTTCATCGTAGGGTTTGGCTGAGCAGAAAGTGAGTATTTCCCAAACTGTCACTCCAAAAGACCACACGTCGCTGGCTGGTGAAAACATGCCCTGGAAAAAGAAGCCAACCTTGTTACGAGCCTGTTTTTATTCTAATTTTTCTTTTTATGTCATCAAAATCGGTTAAGCGGTTTTAATGTTATCAGCATAGCATTATTGTTAGCTGCGGTAGGAATTTTGTTGATACAGAGGTTTTTAAAATGTTTATATTAATGCTTTTAAATATTTCTTTTTCAAAAATCATTTTCTTTCTATCTTAAATTAGCGGCCTGTCCCGACCTCACACGGGTCGAACAACAACTATATACTTAAAGAGAATACTTGGCCTGTTTCTCATTTAATATGCATGTTTTTTGCATTTGATTTATATTAATCACTGTCTATTAATGAACATATCGTAAATCGTCTGATTTGCGATATTTTCATTAATAGACGTATGTATCGTACGTTGGAACAAAAAAAAAATAGCTCGACCGAAAATAAAATGAACCAAGAGGTGCTCGATATGGTGAAAGAGAAAAGAAAAATTCTGACAACAGTAGAAAATAGAAGGGGAAAGATGTTTGGCCACCTTGTACGACATGACAATAAAATGAAAATCATGATAGAAGGAAAGATAGGAAGGGGAAGACCACGGAGGGCATTTTTAGATCAGATCAAAGAAAAGGTAGAAGTCATGTCGGACAGGGAGGTGAAGACACTGGCGGAAGACCGCGAGACGTAGAAGTTGCTCCACCGATAAGAGCCGCGCTCTTAAAACCTGAATAAATTAATGAATGTATCGTAAGTTCTAAGAGTGACGGCGAGAAGATAATTGGTTTCATAATAATATACTATATTGTAGAGACGATAGAACGTTTTGAGGCAGCCAAAATGTAATATAAATGCCTAAACATACGAGTAGAGATTATCTATAGGTAAATAGACACTTCATTAAAGTAAACTGTGGTAGTCTCAGTGATTTTGTCAAACAGTTCACTAGTCAATATCTTCCTTTATTTAAACTAAGTAGCTACTATAAATAAAACTTTGTAGTGCTGGCAAGAAGAACGTAGAAAAACACATTCTCATTATGCCTTAACATGCTTTATTAATGTGGGATTGGAATTGTTTAGGAACAACTGCGTTTACATGGAATCTCTCATGTATAACTCTTAACTACACGGATTTGTGGACTTGCCTTATTATACATTTTGTAACGACTTGAAGAAGTGGCTAGCGAGAAATAAATTTTATTCATTGAAGTTTTTGAGATTGAGGATCTTGCCGCCTACATATTATTATCATATTATTTATCATGACAATTATAAAAAAAAAAATATTTATTGTAGTTATCCTGATTGCCATTTATATTGTTAATTGTGAAATTGAACAAATGTTTATATTTGCATACCTTGTATTAAGTTGTTATTGGCAGATAAGACCTTTATTGCTACGCATTATTTTGCAAATAACGATTTGAATTGAAGTTCGTACCATCAAATATCTCCACGTACGTCTCATATCGATTCAGTCTCTGTTATATAGGTATTTTCTCCAAATTCCATCGCAGTGTTCATATTGCGATGAGAGGGAAAAATTGAAAAACTGATGCAGTGAAAAGGCATCCATTCACGCCTTTTCCATGAAGTTCCAGTCTGCATATTTCCCAGGATCAAGAGCTCGCAGCGTGAATTCATAATTTAACGATTCGATCGGAAACTATAGAATGTACAAACAGTCCTGCTTGAAGTTCAAGAGTCAAGAACCTGAAGCGAGTTCATGGCTTAATCCAAAAAGTAAAAAGTTAAAGTAAAAATTATTTATTTTTCATTGCTTTTATGCAACCTAAATAATTAAATTTATAGAATGTCCTTGAAAAGATGTACTGTGAAATAGAGCTATAGGCGAATGTAAAGATCCGTAGAAGAAATGTGTAGAAAAATGTAGATTTAGTCAAAAATCAATATTGTCTTTTCATAATTCATCATTACCATCAACATCATAATTAATATCCATAATGCTAATACTCAATTAATATTCATATTCAAGTTCTAATAAGCTGAAACTTAAAGATGACAGAAAAATCAAAAAGTACCAACAGTCCATACTGAACTACTCATTGTGGCAGTCAAACTGCGTTGTCCAACCGATTGGAATATCGGTCTTCCCTAGGGGGTAGTGATCCAACTATTTTCATAGTTACTTCGTCACTGCCCGTTGCGTAGTGGTTCAACTACTTTTATAGTTAAATCACGACTTCTAGCGTAGTGGTCCAACTATTACCATAGTTGGGCTCAGAATCAAGTTAAAGTTCCGTCAAACTGATGAGACCACGAATCTCACCAGTAGTGGACAGGCGTGTATGATGCAGTAGAGACTTCTCAACTTTTTGAAGTGAAAACGCTAAAGAGCGTTATGAAGTTAAAAAATGTTAAGATCGCGTAAGGCACGCGAATTACGTAAGACGGCGCAGTGTGCGTTTGTGATATAGTATTTTACCACATAAATGCTAGTACTTTATTTGTTCAAGTTTTCACTTTTGATCCGTCAACGAGATTTTACTTTGGTTCTGTAGAATTATAAAAATAGTAAGATCACCACACCTAGTGAAGGTACGGGCCCAACTAGATGGACAGCAGTTGGATCTCTGCAAATGCCCTGTCCGAAAAAAAATAGTGAAAAAAAATTAACTGTGTCCGTAGAAAAACCAAAGTTAACGACATAGCCCAGCAGATTGGCAATCCAAAATAGCCGCGGGCAGGGCACGTTGCTCGGAAAACTGATGACTGATGGGTTTTAAAAAGTTCTCTAGTAGAGACCATGTACTGGCAAGCGCAGTGTAAGACGTCTACCCACGAGGTGGATAGATGATCTCATCAAGACCGCAGATTACGCTGGATGCAAGCCGCTTCCAATCGGTCTTATTGGGGATTCATAGATGCTGCCTATGTCCAGCTGTGAACGCCATATGGTTGATGGATGAATGGATAAACTTTATTCTACATAACAAAGATACAACGACAGATAAAAAAAAGAAATGTCGGCAGATGAAGAAGGAATATAACTAGATGCCCTGAGCACAAGAGTCGTACTCACCATAAGCAGGCTCTCCCAAGCCATCCAACGCAGAGGCAGCCTCGTCCCGTCCGGCATGATGTGGTAGTCCGACACAAACTCCTCGCAAAACATCGCGTAGTCAGACACTTTCACGTTCAGCTCTTCAGTCACTGTCACGTTCCTGTACACAACATTTAGTTCAGGTTCAGTATACTATAAAAAAAATATTGAAGGTGATATTAAAAATTACCTATGATTCAACAACTCGGTAATCGCTTTAAAGTTCGTACTCGTAATAATGATACCACTACGACTAGCGTCGTTGAAATATGGAGTAATGTTGATAAATATTTGATAAAACTTAGAAAAAAATACTACCAGAAATTGGTCTCTAGGGACATATTAATATGAAGTCATAATCAGAAGTAAAAACCCACACGTTTTGTCAAAGGTAAGAAATAGAAATCATTAAATCTAAAATAGACAGAGATTTTTAAAATAAACATAGAAATATTAATCGTGATTTTTCTTGGAAAATTACAAAACACATTACCTGGCCGCTAAATCGCGGTGTACTAATTCGAATGATTCCAGATACTTCATGCCGGCTGCTATCTGACAGCATATGTGTATCAAACTCGAATAGCTGAAAAAAATAACATTTAAATATGTTCAGATTAAGCTATAATTAGTAGAGTAGATTAATTATTATTTAAGTTGTTCTTTGCAACATTGCAGCCAAATTTATTTGGTTCTGTGAAGCAGAATACTTGTCAATTCAGAAATTGCAAATCAACATCAGCTAGTCCTTACACCAAGTTCGTTGATGTTGGATAAACCGTACAAAACAGCTGTTTTTTGTAATTTTGCGATAACAGCTCCTCCAGTTAATCTTAATAGCGATAAAGTCCCCCTCGAGATGTTGTACGTATCTAATGTAAGTTAGCAGTAACTATGCTTAAATACTTGGGTATTTAGTTTCAGTTAGTTGTAGAAAATTTTCTCAAGTTTAATTTTGTGTAAGATATTTTTATCACAGAGTGAGTTGAAATAGTTGTACATAGTGTTGCAATTAACGATTTCTGATTACTGAAAAGGAGAAATCGTCAATTTTTCAATATGGAGGCGAGAGCGGCAAAGTTGCGGTGGCAAAGTTGAAATTCGAAAAGAGCTTATCAAAATCTATAAAACAGCCGGATTTTAAAAATAACTCTCGGAAAAATTTTCAGATAAGTATCCCTCTTTTTTGAACGAAATGATTGGACTATAAAAGAAGCAAACTGACCGTGGCTGAAAACGACTAAGAAACATCATCATCAAAACAACAAACAAAAAATTACCTCAATTTCTTGTCTCTCCGGAGTATATTTGGCAGGCAGGCCGCCTCCCCGCGGTCGAGCGCTGCGCACGGAGGCTCCAGCAAACTGAGGCCAAGCACGCGCGCCAGCTGTGGGTGTTTCAGGCCAGCGCCCCACGTCGCTTCGCGGGCAAATGCCGCTCTAATAGACGTAAATGAAAATGTTCTTAAGTATCTCTGCTAGTGCCCGGTCAACACGGTGCTGCTCCGTGACAATTTAGCCTCACAGGCAGACACACATGGTGATTAGAGAGGAGTGCAGGGACTGATTAAGAGTTCTGACTGCCCTAGGCTAATTGTGAAGTGACCGTGTAACTGTTATTCTTGATTCGTGGCTAATCGTCACTGTACCTTAAAGGTATATTACAGATACTTTTACAAGCAGTTGATTAATACCTCTGAGTTAGAGTTAAAACGTAAAATTGACTTTCTATATATCTGTGAGTTACCGTTTATTATACCTATTTAAGACAATGGAGCAGCACTGCTCTGTTTGAACCGGGTTTGATGGTTATACTGGCTGACATGTGTAAGCAGTGTTGTGTGGTGGCGTACCTAATTTAAGGCACCGTGGCGCCGTTTCAAGTTTGTCTGAAGGACGCATAAGGCTAACAGTTCTAGCACCATAATTTAATATTATGAATAAACGCGCTTCTAGTGTGGGTATTATTCACATTATTAATTTGGACCTCATTAACTATGGTAGAACTAAGATAACATTTGGCGGTGCGCGGAGCATTTATATATTTATTAAAAATAAACTTGCAGAGTACATTATAGCCGACAACTCATAGTTGTAACATAGGTAAAACCTATCACAAATATGAAACGAAAATTTGTTTTATAGTCTACACTACAGGTAGGTTAACGTGAGTGAATCAGTGACAACGAACTGTTATTTTTAAATAATTATATTAGTTATGTTTTCATGGAAGTGATAAATAATGTACAATGTATGTATGATGTATATTTTCGACCACAACGTCGCTTACCATCAGGCGAGTTGGTGGTCAAGCGGGGACTTATTCGCGATAAAAAAAAAACCAAGATGTTTAGCTATAACTTTGATTTTGTCGATTTTTTTTCAATTATAGGTATTCTTATTAAACGACCTATTTGTATTTTCCATACAACATCGTAATATATTACAGCAACGTTAATTTACTTACTAGTTTAACAATCCCTATGATAGATTGAAGACGGTTGAAACAATCAATAACATTTTTATTTTGGTGTACATATATATCTATTCACGTATAATTTTTGAATAACATACCATGACACATGTAGGCCGAATCAAACTTTTTGGCGGCTGAAACATTAGCTACAGGCTGCGAATAACCCATTCCTGATTGAAGCTCACTCGTAACATCCATTCGATGTTACGAGTCTGCGAATTCGTCGTTAGAAATGGCGACTTTTCATTGGTTTAGCGAGCGCTTTAGCGTCAAAAGTAGTTTTGCAACTTGTCTGATTACCCTCAAACTAAATCATCTGTAGATTTATCTCTATGTACATTGTATTATTGGTTACGTTTATCTTAAAAAAAAAGTGTAAACATAAATACACTAAATTGTTAACATTAGCCACATTCATTTGGATGTCATCCATTGGTCGTGATGGTCAGTGGATCCAATAACAGCTGCGCGAGGATTGGGTTTTGCGCAGCTGATTTTACAGACACCAAGATGATTCGGCCTATAGTTGTCGGCAGACAACCCTCTGACTCACTTGATATCGTTATGGCAACCGCGCCATAGCGTCTTGACAACCACAAGGCGGCGGCGGCCTCCGCTCGGGGACTCCTCGTCGCTCAGTTCTTCTATGCCATCGGTCTCGCATATCTGGAGCTGAAAATGAATCGAAAAATCACATATTAAAGAAGAAACAAATGTAGAGTTTAAAGTTAAAGTAAAATAAATAAAGAAAGACAAGGAAGACACAGATCCAGTAGAGATATTAAAATTCATCATTCAAACATCCGCCAGGCTGGGAATCTTATTCGGACCTCGCAATTTTTGCATTTTCAATCGTTCAAAAATACGATATTTTTTTCGCCTTTTTTTTTTCATAATATTTTATCTGGTTTGCTTGCTACTCTGCTCGTATAACAGCATGATCGTGAGGCGATGCAAATAGTTTTTCAAATTTTCAGACAGCTTAGGAATAGTTCTTTTTACCAAACTAAATCTAATGGTACCTATAGTTGTAAAATCTCCAAAATATTTATTTTCCGCGATACAGTTGATGGAGCCGAACCATAGTACTACCACAAAAACCCCGCCATGGTTCGTCTCATAGCGGATTTTCTTAAAAATAAAAATGAAATAAGTATTCGACGGTTGAGAATGATGATAACAATAAAGTAATTTCGTATACCTCGTGTGGCTAGTCCGGGAGTCAAAGTTTTTAAGCCGCCTGAAGGCCTCAGACTTGGTTAAACGGTTAAAACAACCGGGGCCTATAATTTAACGTGTCATCCAATCCGCGGTAGATCTTCAGCGTTCAGTTGGTTTATTACCAGTGTTATTACCAATCTTACTACCAGTAGTAAGAACGGTAAATAAATTACCCGTGTTACTACCGTAAATCTAAATTAACAAAAAGAAACAAAATATGACCTGACATGCTAGATTTGCATGACAGGTGTCAAAGTGACAGCTGTCAAACTAAAATTTTTTTTCAGGTTATAGTTCAAATCATTTATGACAGATATCAAAGTGACAGCTGTCTTTCTGGAATTAATACTAGAGTTTCATGACAGGTGTTGAAGTAACAGCTGTCAACTGAACTATTTAAACTGTTTCATTTCTCTCCTTTTCATCTTAAATGGAATGCATTCTTTTGAAATTATAATCTGTCCTTTATTGAAAAACATCGAACATGTTTACGCTCTCTGCGCTGAAGGCTGAATAGTTTACTAATAAGTCTTTGACTAAAAAAAAAGAGGAAAAAATTTTGCGCTCGTTGCGCTTACGTTTTGTTGCGTTAACGTTGATAGAGACATCTCATTTCATTTTGCCAAATATTGAATAAAATATCGAAGTGGAAATAAGGTGTACTTAAAAAATCACAGCGCTTGCCGTCGCCCTTTTTCTATTTATTTTGGCTATTAACCTTCTTTAATATTCTTGTTTTTTATCACGCCCTTATGAGACAACAAGAAACAGCCTTTCTTATAAGCTCGTGGGTAGTCATAGATAGACAGGGGCTGCATATTCGGTATTGCACACGGTACGGGCGTACGAATAGCTAGCGGCGGGTCTGTGTAGCAGAATAAGCTTGTAAGAGATCGACGCGCGTGACTGATCCTAACCGACGGTAAAAAGAGTGTGTGATTATTGAGTTTGTTTTGTCAAAGGTAACAGGCGAGGTGCGCGTGGAGACGAATTTGCAAGCCCACAGGTGGGGGTACATTCAGTCGTCGCTGCGCTCCTCCACGCGCACGACGCGCGTTGCCTGCGTAATATTTTTTGTTACTGCAACTTAACGGATCGCGAATAAAGCCCTAGTTTTGTGTTTTCGATATTTTTACGTTTTATTCCGAAGTAGTCATCATCCCAGCAGCTACATCCGCTGGTCTTCGAGCCCGATAATGTTCAGCACACCGCCGCCGCGAAAGCCGGTCATGATGACTACCCGCAGTACAAAAAAGCTGAAAGGAAAACAGGCAAAGCCACAATCGGTTGGAGAACCTTCACCGCAGGAATTACCTTCGCCAAAAGTGATTGATGACAACAAGATGGCAAAGTCATGCACAACCAGTGTAATGAGGCTGATGAAGGCGGAACTAACGGTACCTAATCCGCCACGAACGTGCCCCTCTGACGCTGACTCAAAGAAAACGTCATCATCAAAAAATGCTTCTCGTCGTCGAAAGTTAGAATTAGAAGCAGCGAAGGCGAAGGCGCTCATCGAGAAGGACCTGATTGACAAACAATTAGCGGCGGACCTTGCCGACCTCGACGAAGAAAATTACAGTCCACCATCAGTT
The DNA here is from genome assembly GCA_964007245.1 of Hypomecis atomaria. NCBI lineage: Eukaryota > Metazoa > Arthropoda > Insecta > Lepidoptera > Geometridae > Hypomecis > Hypomecis atomaria. Next base: position 15,146,841 of record OZ023280.1, read on the forward strand.
TTATCGAACGAAAGTCGCGGTAGTGAAATTAAAAAGTGGGTAGAGCGAAGTCAACACGAGCTGGAATTGCAGCATGCCACTATGATTGGAAACCACAACGGCATGCCGCAATCGTCAGGTCACACTGACACAGATGGTCCAGTTCAGCAGCTCGCCAGCGCACTTCAGAACTTGGTCACTTCCTCGACTCTTCAGCAAAATACTCACCTGCTCAGTCGTCTCAGCACGCCTAAAGAGCTCCCATTATACCACGGGAACCCACTGGAATGGCTGCAGTTCAAACATGCTTACCAGGATTCCACTGAAGCGTGCATGTTCACCGATAAGGAAAACCTGTGGCGGCTAAGAAAGTGTCTCCGTGGTGCAGCTCAGGAAGCAGTGTCAGCGCTGCTGATAAGTGGGACCTCACCTGCAGCTGTGATGTCTACATTAGAGCTACAATTTGGAAACGCTGACGTCATTCTGTCTCACATTAAGACAGACATACAAAAGATAAATAATTTATCAGCTGACTACCTGCGAGAATTAGTACCATTTTCAGTCAAACTACAAAACTACGTAGCAGCGGTACGTGCCCTTGGCCGTGAAGAGTACCTACGAGGCGTCGAAGTAGCTACAGTCGTGCTATCTAAGCTACCTACTACTCTGCTATCCAAGTGGACCGACTACAGTTATCCGCAAATCACCGCAAGCTCGCCTAAGTCTAGACTGGAGATGATATCTGAATTTCTCACTGAAGAATCTGTGAAGATATCTACGTGTAGTGCCACATTAATTCAGCCTACGTACAAACGTAAACAGTTTAACGAAAAAGTGAACAATGTATCAGTGCTAAATACAAATAAACAAAATGAACAAAGTGAACTAAAGTGCCGTTATTGTCGTACGCAAATTCATAAACTAACCGAGTGTAAAAAGTTTAAAAAATCGTTACGAAAGGACAGATGGGCGCACGTGAAACGTTACGGCATTTGTTACAAGTGTTTGTTAGCGCATCATAACCGGGAAACGTGTCCCGCTGCTGCTTGCGACGTGAACAATTGTGGTGCATCTCATCACCGCTTGTTGCACTATGAACCGCGAAAAGACAATAGTGAATCTGCGCCAGCGCAAGTGTTAGAAACTGAAAGTGTGAACCACAACATAAACATTAATAGTTCGGCATTCTTAAAAGTGCTACCTGTAAATATTCACGGACCTAATGGCATAGTAACAACAGCTGCATTACTCGACGATGGTTCTACAGTGTCCTTGATAAGCGCCTCCCTCGCTAAGCGGGTGGGGATGACCGGCCGCCGGGAACGTCTACGTGTACGTGGCGCCTGGGAAAATACTGAGCTAGTGTGCGACGCTCAGCTGACTAACCTGTCGTTGTCCGGTGCTGATAACAAACTATTTACAATTAGTGCGCGCATTGTTGATGAACTTAATTTACCTAAACAGAACTTAACTACAGTGAATGTGAATAACTATGAACACTTACGTACTGTGAGTCGTGAATTATGTACAGAGCGACTCGAACCTCAAATTTTAATCGGCCAAGATAATTATCACTTACTTTTACCTCACGAGACGAAGATGGGTCTACCGAACCAGCCCTGTGCCACCCGGACGCCTCTGGGCTGGTGCCTGCATGGAAGGGTACCTACCGACTCACCTGGTCCTGTGCGTCACTCCACGTTGTTCGTCACCAGTCAAGGAGATGATGACGCCACGAAGGCTGAAGATACTTTACGAGAGGTCCAGGAAGAAGTACGAAGGTCGTACTCCATCGAGTCCACGAGCATCTTTTCTAAGCCTAATCAAAACTCAGAAGATTTACGCGCTGTGAAAATTCTGAAAGAAACATTCAAAACAAAGATCAGCTGGGATGAACCTGTATCCGACGCAATATATACATTAATAACAATGTTACAATCGATACGTCACGTAAGCCTGCCCAGGTATTATCAGGATGCAACAGCCTACGCGAGCGTGAGCGAGACGGAAGCAAAACCTGTTCCCAGTCAGCCGGCGCTCGGGCAAGCGCATGCAGCTCCGCCGTCGGCCAGCTATACATGCCTACAGCTGCATATGTTTTGCGACGCCAGCACTCAAGCGATGTCTGCCGTCGGTTATTTTCACTGGAAAAATTATGATGATAACGTACACGTTGCGTTTATAACTAGTCGCTGCCGTGTTACGCCTATCAAACCAGTTACCGTACCGCGCCTAGAACTACAGGCGGCACTGATGGCTGCTAGACTCGCTGAAACAATAATTAAAGAACATAGAATAAAACCGGAAAGAAAATTCTTTTGGAGTGATTCTAGTACGGTACTCAGTTGGATAAGAAATACTGTGCGTAACTATAAACAATACGTCGCGCACCGACTCGGTGAAATAGACAAGTTAACAGATATAAATGAATGGAAATATATCAATAAAAAATTGAACGTAGCTGACGCTGCCACCAGGCCATGCGACGATAGTTCAATGCTTGAAAAAGAATGGATGCACGGACCTACCTTTCTCCGCTGGCAGTGAGGAAGACCAGTGGCCTCGCGACTTTTCACTTTTGGAACCTGAAAGAAAAGAAACGAGATCAGATCCGGAATGCATAAATATTCTACTAAAAGAAAAAGAAGAAATAAACTTACATGTACCTGAAGCGATGCGATTCTCTTCATGGCTGCGTTTGCTACGAGCTACTGCCATGGTCCTGAAATTTATAAATAATTGTAAAAATGTACTTACCATTTGACAATACCACGGAACGATCTGAAGTACTGTTTCTGAAACAATATCAAGCGCATTAAAATTGAAAAAGAAATATATAATAGAAAAAACCAACAGATGTGTACCTAAGACTAAATAAACTACTTACCCTGACGCGGATGAGTCATGCGAGTTGGCGGCCGCATTAGTTCTGCTCCTGGAATTTGGTCTGAAATGAAAGATCCTACAATATTGGACGGGCACAGTCACGTGACTGAATTGAATCATTATCATCATCGTTTCACTTAATGGAAACCAAGAGACGGTGGTGAACGAAGTGATACAAATATACTGGACTACAAGATTGAAACCAGTAACTAAGACTGTGACGTCTCAATGCATGTTGTGCAGAATACCAAAATGCAAACTAGAAGTACCCAGAATGGGTACCCATTGCCTCGACGGCCCATCATCAGCGTCTCTCAACCAAAAAAGGCACCCTTTTAAGATCAGCCACTCGTGTCGCACGGATACCTGTTGTAAATGAGTGATGCCGACACATCACTAAGGTGGGAGAATGTAAGAGATCGACGCGCGTGACTGATCCTAACCGACGGTAAAAAGAGTGTGTGATTATTGAGTTTGTTTTGTCAAAGGTAACAGGCGAGGTGCGCGTGGAGACGAATTTGCAAGCCCACAGGTGGGGGTACATTCAGTCGTCGCTGCGCTGCTCCACGCGCACGACGCGCGTTGCCTGCTTAATATTTTTTGTTACTGTAACTTAACGGATCGCGAATAAAGCCCTAGTTTTGTGTTTTCGATATTTTTACGTTTTATTCCGAAGTAGTCATCATCCCAGCAGCTACAAAGCTAATGATCGACTTAGTCAATTATACTTTGTAATTCAGCATACTTTAATAATCCAGTGTAATTAAACGTAATTACAAAGTAGGCATATAATTAGCCTTCAAGCGAGCAGCTGACCTGTCACTAGACTTCTTAAAAAATGAATGTAATATTAAGAATTCCATTTACATTTTCCATAATACAGCTCAACCCAATTACTAATAAAATTCGTAGAACGGCTGTAATAATTTAATCATGATTTTAATATTCAGACCGATATTTATTATTCATTTCTCCAAAGAAATTGGAATAAGTAGGTGTACCTTGACAAGTACCCGTCCCGAAACAATATTGAAATATTTGTTATATAAGGGCTTAATCTTGCGCCTTTTTATGAAGAACTTTTATTTTTTTACAACTTTTTATACATTGTAGTTCAGGTTCAGGTTTTTTATTCCTTTTGCGATATTATTAGTTACTAAGATTGTGGATAAATTAGATTACTTGTGAAAAAAAATTACCTACTTTGAATTACCTAGCTAGATGCATCGATTGTGGCCGTTGCCCCGGTGTTGACCATTTGATTTTAAAGTTTCTTTTAAAATATTATTTTCACATTCAAATTGACCACACAACCATTAAAATTACACTAAGATGACCACAACCAGTGCATCTACTCTACTTGTGACATTATAAGGATTATACATATATTATAAATAAAAACAGAAGAAACAACACATATTGGAAAAGAAAAAGATCATCAAAAGAAAGAAAATTAAAAATGTCTAAGAATATTTTCTGTGTAATAATTATGAACAAAATATAACGAAACAACGACTTCGTGAAATTAAATAAAAACACCATATCAATACGTAGGTAGATTTATTATTTTATCTATTTAATATCTATATTACGAAAGATTATAGTGTTATTTTTAAGATTTTATTATTTTGTAGGTCTGAGAATAGATTGTAAGCGATTTTTTTACACCTACGAGTATGTTATAAGGGTCTCTAGATTCTTTTAAAATGGTGAAACAAAGTTTGCCGGTTCAGCTAGTTTGTCTTTGATTTAGGCATTATACTCATGGTAAACTAATAAAACTCCTCTGTTTACGCCGACACAGAGACTTAATAATACTACGCATTGCAAACCCTAGCGCAAAGAACGCAGTATCTTAGCAACTGACTTCAAAAGAATAAAGTAAATTCAGTTAAGGGGTTAAGCCGAGATAAAAATATTTAAAAGATAAAAAGGGATGTAACGGAATTTACATTTTATTCTGCGGCACGTGGGAAGTTTTCGAGGAAATAGTTCTTAAGCACGTAATATAGTGGAAGGAGGGTTGGGAATTTCCTGTGTATTTCGCAAAAGCCTACTTTGGCCCAGTTTCTAAGTTTACCGAGCGTGGAAAATGGCTTCGCGCCTAGCGGATTTACAGGCCTTGAGAAAAAGGCCTCACCTTCCCGCTGCTTAGAATGACGCAGAGCTACTGCTATGCGATTTCTGCTGGAAACTTTGGTGTACACTAGCTTATTTTGTGGTAAGGCTCGTTTGCTGAAAATAATTATTAAATGGTAAATGGCCATTAAATGGTTATGCAGTCCTAAATTTTTTTCGTGTGGGTATTTCACATGGTAAGTATTGTATAATTATTGTACCTTGTATAGTATTATACGTATAAATCAGTAGTTTTTGGCTGATGAGTTTCTTGGCTTGTTTGTTACTCATTTAAGCAGCAACGGAGCGACGGATTGCACTGATTTTTTTACATGGTCAGTAAAATAGAATTTAACTTTGCACTAAATTTCCGATCCAATTTTTTTTATAAGGTTTAAGATCACTTAGTGAGCATATAATTAGGCTGATGTCTCGAAAACTATGCACTTTAGGGCAAAAGGAGAGATTTTAGGAGACCATTATTTCAAGAATAAAATTTCGCATCTTTTGTTTTCAGTCAACTTTTTTGTAAACTTTTCGTTTTTGATTTTTATGCTCAATTTTATACCTTACGAAAAAAAATTGGATCGGAAATTTAGTGCAAAGTTGACCAAAAAAACGTCTATTTTACTGAGGTATATAGTTAATAAAAGTTTGATTTTTATGCTCAATTTTATACCTTACGAAAAAAAATTGGATCGGAAATTTAGTGCAAAGTTGACCAAAAAAACGTTTATTTTACTGAGGTATATAGTTAATAAAAGTTTGAGAGTGATAGACTCATATTACTAATATTATGAATTAGGATTATGATTAAGGAGCATTAGGTGTAAAAATACTAAGCTATGGAAGCTAGTTGTAGATATACTACCAAACCCAAATAGTAAAGCCTGAGTCAGGCACGTAGCCGTAACTTAAAAAAACTTGCAGTGAAATAATATAGCAGGCAATCCGTAGTCGCAATGCGTTAGCTATAGTTTTTCATCCATTCTGAGTTACTCGGCGCAGGGCTCAAGATAGAAGAATAGGGTGATTGAGATTCAGAGCGCGTCGGCGACGGGAAGCCTTCGATGTGATTCGATGATTGTTTCCAAACTTTGAAAAAATATCGATGTGTCTTTGCATACATCTTTGAGCCGGCTGGAGATTGGATAAAGGAAAATAATTGTCTGGGTACGGGATGTTGATTCAGTTTGATGTAACTGGGGTATTGAAGATAAAATGACATGCTTGACAGTAAGTTCGTATAGGCCGAGTGGGTAGCCCTGGTGTCTGAGTTTTTTTAAGCCCCCTGAAGACCTCTGACACGGCCAAACGGTAAAAACAACCGGGAACTACAATTTAACGCGTCATACGACCCACGGTAGCGGTCAGATGGAAATTCTACCCGCCGTCACCCATCTAAAGACTATTGAATAGAGACAAAGATAAAGACAGTAGATATTGGCCAAGTAAAATTAGAATATTGATATTATTTGAGAAATAAATATGCAATTAGTTGAGCATATTAGGTGAGTAGCGCAAGGCTGCATTCGTGACGGCAATCTGCCGGACTTTGATGGTTAAGTTGCCAGACAAGACCATCAAGTCAAATATTGGATCATCCATAGACCTTTAAGGGTCTATGTTTAGGCTTTATGCTTTATGCACAACTTTTACAACGGAACTAACTGCGAAATCTTAGTTGTTCAAAAAATTTGTTGATCCATACATTTAGTCAAGAGTCAATGAACTTATTGTATAGAACCGCTGATTCTTTCGTTATAAATCTCATAGTATAAGTTGTTCGTAGAGGAGATTAGACGTCCTACATCTTTGAAAGAACTTTGCCAAGCGTCAGTCAACCTGCCTAATACTGCCTATGCACGCCCTACGGGGCCAGCCTGTTCAAGAAAATATGAACTTATTATAGTAAGAACAGCCTGGAAATAATATACTTAAACCTCTTCAAATTCTTTTGTCGGAATTATTTTAACTTCCGCCAACAAAGAGCAATGTTATAAGTTAACAGTACCTATATCTGTGTGTCTGTAGTGTTATAACACTATGGGCTGATTTTGTCTCGGTTTTCTATTGCGGATGTACCTACCTATTATTTTAGTATTTGTTTTGAAAATGTTCTATAAATTAAAACGCTTTAAAGTTCACGTATAACTCTTTTGACTACTGTCTAACTCTAAAATTGACCAAGAAACCTTTTAATTTAAAAAATAAATATATGTTCATATATTTTTGGTCATCTAAGTAATGAACTAAAATAGGTATATACAGGGTTACTGGTAATCAATTAGCATCCTTTTACGGGCTTATTCTGTACATCCAAACTATCAACTTTTGTTCTGCGACTTTTGTCGCAATTCGGATCGGCCTCGCGCACGAATGGTTCCGTTCCTTAGGACCCTTAAGAAACCCCCCATAATATATTTTATATTAACTATTTATTTTTGAAGGTAATATATATAACTTAATATTCTATGAATATATCAAGCATCATCCTATTGCCGTTATTTATTAAGAACAAAAAAACATGTTTCTTGTATGGAAGCCTCCCTTAAATATTTACATAATTTTATTTTTTTAACAGTTTGTTTTTGAAGTTATTATTTAACTAAATATTCTGTGAAAATGTTAAGCATCTACCTGTCACCGCTATTAATAGGAAGCGAAAAACGGCTGCAATGTTCAGGTTTGTTGTATGAGAGCCCCCCCTTAAATATTTTTTTTCTGTTTTTAGTATTTTTTGTTATGGTGGCAACACAAATACGTCATTTGTGAAAATTTCAAAGTCTAGCTATCACAGTTCCTGAGATACAGCCTGGTGGCAGATAGACGGACAGCGGAGTCTTAGGATCCCGTTATTACCCTTTGGTACGGAACCCTAAAAATCATCTGTAGAAGAAAAATAATCCTGAAAGATATCGTTCACCCTGACAAAATGTTTGGAACATTTTGTCGAGGGTGAACAATATCGTTCACCCTAAATCGTTTCTATGGAACAGCATTTTTTTGAGATTATATAGAAGTCGTTGAACAAAAGTTGTTAGTTTTTATGTACAGAATAAGTCCCTAAAAGACCCTTGAAGGTCTAAAGATAATCCAAATGCTCAAGCCACGGTAATGAGATATCATTACCGTGCTCAATCCCACTGCCAGATGGCAGCGTGCCCAGCATGCTGGCTGCGTTGCCACGCTGAATGGCAATGCTTTTGATGTAGTAGTAGTGTAGGTAGTTTTAGCATATAAAGTAGTACCTATTGTATTTAATAAAGGAAACTTTGCCCATTAAAAAAAGTCCCTAAAAGAATGCTAATTGATTACCAGTAACCCTGTATACCTACTTAGATACTAGATTTAGATACTCTTGCTGTGAAAACGAAAATCGACCCAAAAAAAGTCGTCATGCAGACACCAGAGAACAGAACTAAAAATCGATGTCACCTATTTTGTGCTAGTAACGATATCAGAAATTTTGAAAACAACTTTAATCGAATTCATTCTAAAATGGCACCGCGTAAAGTTACCGCTCGTAACTACCGGCCGCAAGTCATTACGGGCGCAAAATATTTGTTTTTAATTTTCACAAAATGCAGACTCAGATAACTTATTATATTACTCTAACATTTTTTCCTTCTGAAACTGTTTGTAGACAAACAACTTAAAAATATCAAGAGAATTGTTTAACAAGAAATATTTGAGTAGAGATGCTACTCTTGGCTGCAGACTGTGATCTGCAAACCGCAACTGCAAAAATTGAAACTATTTTTGATTAAACCCTCATGTCATTTTTAAGCCAACCTAAGGACTTTTGACGATAAACGGTTAGAATGGGCAAGACGATTAAAAAAATATAGTCTGTCAGATTGGTTATCAAAAAATTTTAGACACGTATTTTTTCTTATGTCCATGAAACAAAAATTGATGAAGATATAGCCTGTTAAAGTTCGGAGTAACGTTACTTCTACGTGAAAAGTAGGTATGGCACTTTTCTCGTAGAAGTGACGTCACAAGCCCCCACTGCCGAACGTTGACTAGGTTTATTTTTGTCATTTAATGTTTTATTGACAAAAGAAAAAATACGAGTCCCTATTTTGTTTGATAATCACACAAACGGACTTATTATAATATTGACTTTTTTACCCAGTCATCATGCCTATTACTAGCGCCCATAATTCAAGGTGTTATTCAAGGCATATCTCAGTTATAAATGCAATCCGAGGTCATTCATCTGAATACTGACCGTCCCTACACTTCGGTGATTGCCAAGCATCGGTATTGTATACATATTTATAGTAAAAATATTCATAGACAAAAAAACGGCTTGAAATATTTGCCACATTTTTGTTGCCTCATTTTGATTGAAAATTTCAAACGTTTTGTGTGCGTATACAGGGGATGACGTTTTTTAAGGCCTACTTTATGAACGACGAACCGAACCGGAGGAGGTACTCAATTCGACGCGTATTTTTTTTTTTATGTGTAAACGCATAACTTTTTCATAGTAGTCCGATATCAATAATTTTTTTTTTTGGAAAGAGTATACTTTGAAATTGGTCCCATTTAAATTTTATCAAAATCAGCTGAGCTTTTTTTGATAAATCAACAATAATGTGAAAAATGCTACATCGATCCGTGCGAAATATTCGCGAATTCTGTACACGGGTGAAGTCGGTCATGCTATTTTTTGCGAAAAAGGATTATGTAAATTATGGCATTTCTTTGAGGGTAGGATTATTTATTTCCTTTAATAATAAAACAATACCATCTATTTTGTACTAAAGAACGGAGCTAGAAATGCTACGTGCTCTACGCTATGAGTACTATAGGAAACGTGCCACGCACCAAGCGCTACGCTACGCCACTCTTTCACCAAATTGTTTTGATTTGATATTTCGGCTGCAGTCTGCAGTCCACAAATTTGCTCCAAACAGTTAGTGGGAAAGAAGTAGCCGGTTTGCAGAGAACTCTGTAATGGAATTAAAGAATTGTTTGTTCAGGTGGTTCCCGGGGCGCTCCAGTACTCAACCAATTGTGGCATTGAAGCACAGCCGGCTTAAGAGTCTGTTTCCCATCATAGCCTATCTTGTTCGCGCATTCCCAACATGTTTAAAGTAAAAATCACTGCGGTAAAATTGTGAAAATAACAATTTTATTTTCTAAAAGTGGAAAATATTTTTGACTGATTTTCTAATATGCAGTTCAATTCAACTGTTTTTATGTCAATTTCGCGATAATTACGTTTAGTGAACATTTTTTTTTGTAAAATACATATATTCTAAATGGGCCAATGCAAGTTTCATTAAGTTTTGCTTGTCCAATATTATACGATACAATTTATGATTGGTTTTTCAGGAGTTGTTCGAAGTACAGTTGTCACTTAGCAATGTTTTACAAAACTAATGGAATATCGCTTTTTGTCTAAAAAAAAGTATGTAACAGTTTTTATCCAAAATAATACATAATAAAAATAAAGCAAACCATGTAGGCTGTCATGCTTTTTAATTTTTTAAAGTTAAACAGAAACAAGAGCTCAGTTGTTAATCATATACTTTCAAGTATCCGATATTTATTTTACATCGTGTGCACACAACCTTATACACTTTTGTTTGAACGTATGAGATAGCGCTCTTAGCTTTAAGTTTTTAACTCAGACGCTAATGGAATCTTGCGGTGTGTATTTATTTACTTATATCTTCGCGGGAACAAACAACTTTTTACCTTACAGTGGAGCAAATATGCTTTACTTTACCTTTCCGTTCTTACAGAAAATTGAGTACCGCAGTGCGCTGAAATCGTGAACTCCATCATTAATTTGTAATTTAAGTTCTATTTAACCGGCATTTACACTTTAAGTAGCAAATGAAATAAATACAAATTGAAGTTAAAATTATTAAGTTATTCATGTGTTTTTATTTTCTTCAGTTTAATTATTCTTATGACATTATTATTATACTTAGTACAATACATCTTACACTTTCAAATTTTATATGTAACCGTATTTGTAATGCGTGAAAGCTGAACGCGATATAACATAATTAAACTAATAATGAAAATGTTTATGACTGCTTCCACAACGAGCAAATAAAAAATAGATCTTTCAGTGTTCATATATCACATATCAAAAAAAATTATTCTCAATATATATTAAATCCCTAGCTAATTAATATTCTCCTCCATACCTTCTCGAACGTGTAAGTCCTACAAGAACTCTCCAATTGCTGTAGTCCCTGTAAGTACCATAGAAATAGAAGACGGTAAACTATATTAGATATAGGTACAGACTACGAGTATTATCAAAGGACTTTGCTAAAGGAACTTTCAGCGTTTCGGCATTTTTTCACGCAGCCTACGGGCTACGTGCTGTTATCCTTTCATCACGGTAAAACAACTCCAGCGTCAGTCCCAACCAAATTAAACGGATTTTTTTACATAGACTATGTTTACGGTAATCATTGAGGACGCCCGAGATGTCGACGGAAAGTAAACGAAGAATATTCCTTTTTAAATGAGTAGGTAGATTGTTAAAGAAGGCTGTTTTTTTAAGGGGACTTTTTAAATGATACGCACTCATGATGCTTCCTGGACAGTAACAGTTTTTAAAATAAATGTTAGATCAGTTGATATTTTTATTAAAATATCCACTCCCAACCATTATTGAAATTGTATAACAATTTGTTGAATAAAAATATGTAGAGCAAAGTCACTAAGCTCCGGAAGGTAAAGCAGTAATTATACAGAAATGATTTATGCTAACTAATAGGTTATTTTTTTACGATAACCCAAAAACTAACTTTTAGACCGAATTTACAATAAAGCTGGCATTTTTTGGAGTAACTTAGATTTTTTTTAGATTTCTGTTAATTTGATTGGTTACATTAATTTGCTGAACTAATAAATGTTTCTTTTGACAACTCAAGTATTATATTTGGGAGAAAAACTGGAACTGAACTGAATCTTATCCGTTATTCCGCCTTGCAAAACAAACATCACACGTTTTTGCGTCATCAATATTAACCATATTTCGGGTAACATTTTCTGTTGTAACTTGATCTAGTATGGCTTATTATTATTATTATGAGTTAGAACGTTTATTACGACTACCAGGAAGAGACAGCATGTTCATCGGTTCAATGTCATCTCTTAGTAGCTAAATCGGTTTGGATTAAGCGTTTAGCATCAAGATGCCGATTGTTTAAATTCTTGCATTCCTTTAATAATAGCTTTAACAAAGCCGATCCTGTTATAATATTTAAATAGCAGTAATAGCTCCGTGAAGTGGTCGAATAAAACTTGTTTACGCATTTTTTACGATGTCGAAGGAGGTTGCGTTAGCGGATAACTTTAAATGGGCGAAGTTTTTGAATTATTTTATCGTAATTTTACATCGATTTTGAAGTGAAATGGGGTTTAATTTGGTATCAATTGCGTAAATAGCGTAACTGATGATAAGGTGTAAGATGTAAACGCAAACGAACTCTTTCTCCCAGCCTAACCACATAATGAAACCATATATACCAGCTATATTTCCACACTATCTTACAAAAGATTAACATAATGGGATGATAGATAAGGATACAGACGCGTTTATTTGCATTTAACGTGAGTGTCATACGTTTTATGCTCGACTTACATTATGATCGTCAGGTTATGCCTGATGAGGCGTGCGAATTGAGATAACAAACTGTCTGTTTAATATTGTCAAATATTTTCACAACCAAATGAACACAGGTATGCGTTGTTTTTGTTACGTTGGATAAATTATCTATGTGTGGCGCCACAATGTGGGATCTTTATCAGTTTACAGTGAAGTGCGTGAAATAACAATCATTTTCTATACTGAGTGATAAAAACTAACTTAACATCTTTGTATCATTGTATCTTTTTGATACTGAAATAGCCAACAATGTAGTGGCCCATACATTTGCGGATTACAAAACAGTTTTATCTTTGCAAATAGTAACATGGTAAAATGAATTACATTGATAAAGTCAACAGTAACTCGTGCATAAGCTTCGCGTTAAAGTCTACTTTACTGCTCTTATCTTCAAATCAAATTTGCACTTTTGCGTTCGCCCTCAACCCACTGTGCACACGATAATTATTTTTTAATAGCCACCATTAGCATAAAAGGAAAGTACCCTATCGCCCCCTTTACATTTTTTTATGTGGCATTACGACTTGTCATTAATTAAGATTTATAGATTTTTTATGCCAATGTTTTATCGAATTTGAATATATTTAGATTTAAATTTTAGATCGAAATTCCCATCTTGTGTTGTTCTTTATTCATGAAAACAGAGCGCGACAGATAAAAAAACGTTAATTACATTGACATTATTTTCTGATACATCTTATTCTTTTTTTTAAATAAGATTATAATAAGAGTCTTAATACATAGTAATTTGAAATATACAAAATAAAATATTCTAAAATATGTACCTACAAGAAATTTTAGCATTTGATCATTGTACCACTTGCTGCGGAGCGCAAAAGAACTACAGTGGAACCAGGTAAGTTGGGAACTCAAGGGACCAAGCATGTTGTACCATTTATTGAGGGTTTCCATTAATCCAGTTTTCCAATTAGGCAGGTTTAAAATTATAGGTGTCTCATTTACAGATACTTCCGCTTATAGAGGTCGAAATGTACAGTTATTTCATTTTTAGAGGAGGAAATGTTAACAAAAAATTGTATGTTTGGTGTTATGAATATAATATAATAATATGTAGGTATGATGCATGTACATACATTATGTACGTGGAAGAAAAATAAACAAAACAATACAGCTAAGAGTAATCAGTTAAAGAGAAACCTGTTGTTATAAGTATATTTACGTTTGTGCATTTTGTACACTTTTACTCCCTTGTTAAAGTTTAGGTCAAAACCTAAGATAGTACTGACAAACAAAGCTTGTGCGAAAGACATTCTAATGTTTGTAAACAAGCATGTCAAAACCTGTCCCACCACGATTAATTTGTCTCATTTATAGAGGGAATTGAGCTCCAGAGTCCCAATTATATAAGTAAACATCGTATAAATCCTAGAAATCGGATCTCATTTAACCAGTTTTGAAAAGTCCCATTAATAGAGGTAATTATATGAAAAAGTACCGGGACCTCATTGCAACTCTCAATAATAGAGGTTTCTCGTTTATCCAGGTCCCATTAGCTTCACTGTATTTTACGTCAAGTATTTATTGTGACTTGCTACAAAGTTCACTAGATCTAAACTTCATATCCTGCAGTTTTAATGGATATTTGACTGACTTCGAAAAAGGAGGACATAACAAAAAAAATACGTGACATAATAAAAAAAAAACGCTGGATTAAGAATAATCCGACTGTGTTTTTTTTATTATGTCACGCCATTACTCCGCCAAATATGAACCGATTGAGATGGTGATTCTTTTTTCTTTGGTAGATCATACTTCAGAAGTGGTCCCACTTTAAAATTATCGAAACCGGCTCAGCAGTTTTTGAAAAATCAACAATAATCGAAAAATGGTATGTATTTATCAACTCGAGCAAACTATTCCAATTTTGTACACGATTGATGTTGGTTATGTCATTTTCGGCGACAAACAATTGTTATTTGTGGTCCTGCTATGTCTACATCACGTGTTTCCTCTTCAAAAGCTTCTAAAAATGTTAACCACTTACATAAGGAGAGTAAAACACGCTTTACTCTCTCCATACCAGGAACGTATCGATTGGGAGGGGCGTCAAGTGTAATAAAATATTAAAATAACCGCCGCAAGCCATTAAGGCTTGTTGTTGGACGGGCGAGCCAGGATGCGGGGTGTGAGCCAGATTGCATTTTCTTGCTACGGCCAGTAATCAATTTTTATGTGCATTTTTGTAGACCACTCTGAGATCCTCTCGAGTCGGGCCGTGGTAGAGCGTCGTTCACACTTATACGACGTGCTATTTGTAACGTAACTTTTTATAACCTGTCTATTATTCTGACTTCGTTGAGCTGTGTTAATAAATCTATCTCAAATTACACAAAACGAATACTCATTGTTGTATCTTTACTAATCCATCCATCCATCCATTTGGATCCATCTTTACTAATATTAGGCACAAATCCAAAAAAAATTGTTGGTTTCTTGTTACTCTTTCGAGTAGCAACCGAGCGACGTATTGACTTGATTCTTGCATATTTTGTCCTTTACATAAAGTATCATAAGCAACTTTTAATCCCTCTTAAAATTAAGGAGTTCCGTATTTAATAATATATGTAGTAAGGCTTTACAGCTAGTAAAATAATATGTGCTTATGGCGTGGTAGCTAGGAGTGTAGGTTATGTGGAAAAAATACTGACAGTAGTTTAGTGGACATAAGCTCTTGTTACCAATTAATCGAATATCGACGAGTGATTTACAATCCATAATATGATACCGATAGACTGGTTCTCTGTACGCGAGCGTTATAAACTTACAGCCTGTATTTTTCAAACAATTCGACATTTGCTTTACTTATCCTTTAGTAGACCTTCATCTACAGATAAACATAATCGCTTTTCATGTAGTAATTAAAGTGAAATTTCCACATGTATTTATAAGCATTTGCTGGAATTATTTGTCAATTAAGTATATTAATTTGCTGCCCATCGACTGCATATATTCAACACTATTATGCAGAGATTAATTATGATACGTAGATTTATACATACTCGTAACTGACGCAATAGTAATTTTAGATAAATTGACCGAAGAGAAGCGAAAGTCTTCGTTTTGCGATTTTGCTTTCGTATGTCTGTAGACAAACAAACGAATTCCGACGAAACATGAAATTTAGTATTTTTTTGACGCCGGCGATTTCATTTCCCTCAAAAGGGGAGAAATTTTCTATCGCGCTATTATTTATCAGCCGATTTCGATAATATTTGGCAAGCTTGGTAAGTTTCTAAATACAAATACAAAATAATTTATTCACAAAAAACTTTTACAACAACCTTAATGATTGGATTGACAATTAATTTCATTTTTTTTAGTTTCTAAATCTTAGTAATATTTGTGAGTATGAACCAAATCAGTTAAGAACGAGTCGAGTTGAAAATTCAGTTAAAGAGATGTCTCCAGCAAGGTCTATTGTTAGGAGAACTACTAGTAATAATGATAACTTTCGTCATCAAGAAACCCACTGACATTCACGATCAATGCCAAAATCGGGTGCTATGAAACTGAGATTGAGTTTCATGAAGCTTTTGTGATACATTCTATAGACAAGAGGGAACTTAGTGTGCTCACGCCTTTAGCTAGTTAGGTACACTCTACGATGGTTGCTCTATGGATCACTAAATTATCATATCAAAGGATCTCTGTGCTATTTCCATAAATCAAATAAGTGGTTAGATATCTCAGGTTTGCGCCATTAGTCTTTTGAAGAAGTGGATCTTTTGCAGAATTTTGTGACTTATTTCGTTACTGCTAGAACACAATTAGTCCACTGAAATAGATTTATGTGTTATATCAAGTTGGAACGGGGTATGAAAAATTTAACAATATACCGCCTTGGCAAACGTATTAGTCGCTAAATTGCTAAGGCAATTTTTATGGAATTAGGTGAAAAAGAAGACTATTTTTTGTGTACTGAGTAGTTTATAAAAAGCTCTAAAAGCAGTGCTACTTTTTTTGGAAAATATGTTTTATGTCACCTTCAATTCTCAAAATATATTGTTTGAAATAAACTTTTGACATTGCCACAACTATACAATTTACACTATTGTATAGCTTATTAGTTTTTTCTTTTTAAATAAATGAATTGAACGTATTCTTCTGAGGAGACTAATACTTTTGGCCAAGGCTGTAGGCAGATATACATATATATAGTGAAACAAATCTTATACCTGGTGTTTAATCAATTATGTTTTTAGAACCATGTGCTGTTTTTACATTTTGGTATGATATAATTACGGGATTTTTTTTCTAGAAATTCATTGATTTATAATTCTTTTTGATTTTTTTTACCCTAAATGGCTTATTTTCTTTTGATAGTGTTTACGAAAATTATTATAAAAGAAGATATCATGAAGACCTTCAAGCTTACTCGTATTTCCATTCAAATAAAAACTTAGGTATACTAAAGACGGTAAATTTTCGGCAGACATTAACAGAAATTTACTAAGATGTAAGATAATATAACAAGTCAGTTTCCTTCCTAACATATTCAGGTAAGTAGGCGTTTTTCTCTGGGCTAAGAAATATCATAACTTTAAAAAAAACTATTTATCTTTAGTTAGCGTTTGCAAAATTTAAGGCACATAAATACCGAAAGTATTTCGCTATATCGATGCGAGTTTCACACTTTAGTCGATACTAACTCCTACTCGATGACGGTTAATGTTATTTAGCAATAATCTATAACCCAATAACGTTCGGAGTGAAGAGCTCTTACACACGATGCATGATAGGAACAAGAGGGTGAGTGCGAGAACAAGGTGTTAACTTTGGCAGCATTCTCACTCGCGCATTTGTAGGTACATTTTAGAAGAGATAAAAATGACGATTCGATTTTTTCGGAAAATTATCATACTACATTATTAAACAAGAAACTTCTAACGAAAACGAAGTACATTGAACTAGTCAAACAACCGTAAAATATTGCAATTTGCAATATCTAAGAACTAAAAGCCCCATCCTTTTAGTTCTTAGATATTGCAAATTGAATGTAAAAGGAAACAGATAAAACACTATATTAGGACATTTTTTAACTGCGAATAAAATGTCTCATTTTGAAAGTGGTAAAAAAAAATTGTGATAAGTACTTAATAGCTATTTTTACTTGTCTAAAATGTTTATACAAATTGAAAAAGAAGCACGTGAATTGGCAAATAAACTGCAAATAAATCAAGCAACGTAACTATAATTATTTTAGCAAAAATAGCTTGACCGACTTCACTCGTGTACAGAATTCGCGAATATTTCGCACGGATCGATGTGGCATTTTTCAAATTATTTTTGATTTAAGTGGGACCAATTTCAAAGTGTACTCTTTCTAACAAAAAAAGAATTATTGCAATCGGACTACAATGAAAAAAATTTATGCGTGGATATACATTAAAAAAACATACGCGTCGAACTCCTCCGGTTCATCGGTCAAAAAATAACATAAACCTGAACTGAGAACATTCTCCTTTTCGGAAGTCGTTTAAAAATAGAACAATCGTTTTTTTCCGCTCCTGGCAACTGTTACGGCGATTATTCGATGAGGTTGCCCGGTTTCCTTTGATTGGTTTAACTCGCAAATTAGGTAAACATGTGTGTAGAGCTGCCGCCGTAAGCTCATAAGCTATAGGTAAGCAAACTGTGCAGTTGACTTAACCGAATAAGCTACAAGGCTACATGGCATGCAAGTGGTGGAGAAATTAGGTTAGGTTTAGTCTGGTGGCTTGCAGTGGCATTTGACTAAGGTAAACGCAAAAGTGATTATATGAACTACTTACTTGAGTAAATATATTCAAAAATTCCGAAATACAATGGTAAGCAAAACTGACATCGATGCGTCGATACTACATACTTCGATCTTTCTAATCGATACTTTCATAATTTAGCGCTGCACTAAAGCCCTCTCTCTGGTCACAAAAAGAACATTATAATGCATCTATTTACACAAAAATGAGTTGTTCTTGCACCATTTTTTCCTCGAATACGTAACTAAGAAGACAAACAGAAAAGAAAATTAACAGACGTATCGGAATAGCGTGGGAAAAATATTGGGGGTTGAAAGAAATTATGAAAAATATACGGATAAGTATGGCAATTAAAAGGAAAGTTTACGATGTTGCCGTTCTGCCTTCTCTCATATATGGCTACCAGATTTGGGCCCTAAGGAAAGAGGACGAAAACAGATTAGAAGTGTGCCAAAGAAAGATGGAACGAAGTATGTTAGGGATTAAACTCTGATCGAGTCAACAACAAAACAATTGGAAATAAAACCAAAGTGAGAGACATACAGTGGAACATTATAGACAGACTAGGAAGGTGGCGGAATGGATACATAGCGCGGAGGACTGATGACCGATGGGGTCGAAGAGTTCTCGAGTGGAGACCACGTACCGGCAAGCGCAGCGTAGGACGTCCACCCACAAGGTGGACGGATGACCTCATTAAGACCGCAGGATCGCGCTGGATGCAAGCCGCTTCCAACCGGTCTTATTGGAGATCCATAGGGGAGGCCTATGTCCAGCAGTGGACTTCTTATGGCTGATGGATGGATAGATGGAATGAATACCAAGAGAACAGACAAGGAAAAGAGGAAGATCGAACAGACGATGGGAAGATGAATTCACTCAAATACTTGGGAAAACGTGGACGAGGACAGCAAGAGATAGAAACCAATGGTCGAAGCTGGGGGAGGCCTACGCCAATATGGCAACATCTACATTGAACTTGACAGAAACACCAAATCGACACATAATTAGTTATAGGATAATGGACATCAATATTGGTTATAAATATAAATTGACATAAAATAATGGTAGATAATAATATTAAAATAATTTGATGATAATAATTTTGAAATAATGTACATACTCGTAATAATAGCAATGTTAAAATAATGTATTACTGCATGTAGTTGGAAATAAAGGCTTTTTACTTCACTTTTACTTACGTAACTAAGAACGTCGTTACTCAACAAAAGTCCCGCGACCAAAAAGTGAAACTAATTTTGACAGACCGTCAAAATTATTGATATTTAACACAGATATCTGTAAATTGTATTCAAGTTGGTATTTAAGTAAAAATGAACGGACTGTGGGTTAAAAAAGGTACTAAGAAACTGTAGCAGCTGTAAAGTCGTGCTGGCATAGTGAGAACGTAAAATCATGGGTTCAAATATCGGTCCTATACCGATGCGTTCTATAGAAATGTGTACGGAATTCCTAACTACTGACCTCACGGAGTACGATAACATCGTGAAGAAAGCTGTTTACGGCCGTAGAAGATATTATACGTGAATATACTAGCCCACACTCGCTACTGAAGTAGAAATAACCCAATTTCCCTCAGTGGTAGGTAATTAAAAATAGTAATAAATAAGTAATTGGTGATTTTGTACATTAGATAGGTACAGGTATTTCATGCAGTTTAACTATAAGTCTGTCTACTGTGAAAAGTTAAGTTTAATTTTGAATTTTTTTCTTGACAACAACAAATCAAATCAAATCATTTATTTTGACATAATAAACGTGTTAATAATACATGATCCATAGGCTCCTGAACTAGTCTAAGACTGTGTCTCAGGAGCCAGTGGCTTCTCCATATTAATATAAAAAAGCATGCCAAAATAAAAATAAAAAGTAGACTTAACTAGTTTGGAAAAAAAAAACGTAATCTTAAAAACTGAAATGAAAAAGAATTGAATTTAGATATAAATTGTAATTACTAAATTTTAAATTGACGAAAAAAATATATATATCAAACCAATGATTATATGATAAAGAAAACTTGACTTATTTACAACGGTAAATTGACTAATTTATTGGGCTCCTAATGGTTTCTGGATAACGTGCCCATTTTGTTTGTGCTTTTAGTAATATGTACCTACCTACCCATACGTTTGATGTTGATTTGTCATCGTTCATTCCCATTTTGATTAAAATTGTAAACCGAGGCAAATTAGCTTGAAATTGCCACACACACGTTAAGCGATATCATCTATTATCGTTTCAGCATACTAATTAGAATTGTATCTACCTTATGTTACCATCCTATTTCATTGTATCGAGAATTGTTTAGGAGTTACCGAATGAAAAGTACCTATTACTAGCTGAAGCTTACCTGTACCTAATTAAAAATTTAGTCAACAATAAAATTATATCTTAGTTTAATAATTTAGGAAAGTTATAGACTAAGACTGTAGACAAAAATCTAGGTTTTCGTTAGGCGTGTTAAATTATGAACACTAATTTTTGACATTTTCCAGTATTTTATTGGCTTGAGCATTTAGATTATCTCCAGATCGTCTTACGTCTCTGGTCTGTGGATGATCCAATTTTTTTTGTGTATTTGTAGCCGAAGAGAATAATTGTACTTTGTTGTGAATAATTATATAAATATAAAGTCTACTTCTTGAGGTTTTAACTTTCTTTTATAAAAAGGAAACCTAAAAACAGACATGTCGTAGAACCCGCCTGTTGCTTGCTTCAAAACATCAAATTCCAATCACATCTGACCTCGGCCGAGTCCGCATCATTACATCCGCTCGATTACAGGTTCAGTGGCAAAAGCCTTGTCACTGTGTTTTAGCGTGACCGGATGGGTAATGAGTTGTATTATTTGGAGTAATTAAACAGCGCTGCCAATGTCAAATAGATGAGATGAGATTCCACCGGTATCATCGGCGTGCCGATGTTCGAACGGTAATGGATGGCGATTGATTAAGCTAGGTCTACAGTTATAGCCTGCAGGTGTTTGCCATATTGGAATTATTAAGTATAACGTGGGGTGTTTTGGTGAAGCACAGAGACAGTATCCCTAGTATTGGCTTTATGAATTAAATAATCAATCATTTATTGCAACATATGTAATATTAGCTTTTACTTGCAGGTTTGTTTGCTTGATATTTTGGTTTTTGAGCTATCGCATAGGAACAAAAGGTTCCTATGCGATTTTTCCGAAATAAGTAGTAGTTCACCACAGTTTTCAACCTTTAAACTATTTCTATGTGTCTGTTGCTGGCTTGCTGCGTAAACGGGTAACAAATAAATGAACAAAACATCAAAATAATTTACATGACATGTTCTGTATAGATACGCAATACACATATGACTTATAAGGCTATGGCAGCTTTACCATTTGCATTGGAAGTTCTAAACTCACTTGATAGAGTTAGCGTAAACCTTCCCTTGATTTTTAGACTACCATCTTTTAGTGAAGTTATATCTTTTTTTTAAAATCCTAATGATGAGTTTACACATTACGTGTACACTTCTTCAAATCCTCCCACATTGCAAAGCAATACTTTGTATAATGGATTTAACATCGAAGTCATTACATTGTTGTATTATTCTCGGTCATATATTTAAACAATAAATTCTGCGATCACAGCTCGCTAATTAGTTTTTTGTATGAGTAAAAACACAAGAAATGTCTCCAATTAGCTGATGAATAAATACTCACGTTAAAAAGTTATTACTCCGAAATAAATATCATCAAATTTTAAACGAATTTCTGTTCGTTAAATTAACTCTCAAAGTGAATCATTCATGCCAATATTGTAAAATATGTGTTTTACCTGTTCCAGACTTCGTTCTCGTATCATTCAATAAATTGTACGCCCACGGTAATGCCTACATTTATGATCATTATGATGAAAATAACAAGTAATTTAATTGAAAGATAAATATTCCGACTTAGTAATGAGTGACGTTCTTATCTTATAGGAATATTTATTTGTTAGGTTATGTTTTAAGTATTTGGTTGTACAATATTCGGTTCACGGAAAAGATTCTACTGTTAGAAAAAAAAATGATACTGAGATGGTGCTCTTTTGCAATTTTCACAAAAATACATATTTATAAGACTATCATCTACCTGATGCGCACACACAAAATGTTTAAAACTTTTAATCATAATTAGACCTCCTTTACTTAGTGGATAATTTTTTGGGGCAGTTTTTTGGAACTGACTGTGAATCTAGTATATTTTCATTGAATGCCACACAAAGCCTTCGAAGTTAATAATTATTTTTTACCATGGCACAACCACCTTCAATCATTGTAATCTACATACAAAATTCGAATGGTTCGCTAGAATCTATGTATACCATTTTTAGGGTTCCGTACCCAAAGGGTAAAAACGGGACCCTATTACTAAGACTCCGCCGTCCGTCTGTCCGTCTGTCCGCCTGTTCGTCTGTCTGTTTGTCTGTCACCGGGCTGTATCTCATGAATGGTGATAGCTAGAACGTTGAAATTTTTAGATTATTGTTAATTTATCAAAAACTTAAATAAAAAATTAAACAAAAATAGTCAGCAAAATCGATTTATAATTAATTGGCGGAATGTTGGCGTAATAGCATACAAAAAAAGTCGAATTAAGAAACTTCTCCTTTTTTGAAGTCGGCTAAAAATACCGCGTTGAACCAGAAGTAGCTAGTGTCGAATAAATACTTGTAAAGGGATGGAGTAACCGTAAGCACACAGGTTCAGCGTCGGTGATAAACAGGGGTGCAAAACATCAATATTTCGTATGGAATTGCGCTGACCGGTGATTACACACGGACCGCTTGCTGGGTTAGGGACACAGCCCTACACGGTGACCAATTAATCAGCAACACTGGGCTTTTGGTGTTGTTTTCGTCGAATGTTTAAATTAGTAGTTTTCCGAACAGTAGACCTCGCGAAACATATCTTTATTTAAATATGACTCGATCTTGACCTATTTTGTTTATTAAAATAATAGATAATCATAGGTTTTAAATACTAATTCATTTTGCCAAATATTATTGAAATCGGTTGGTGAATAGCGCGACAGAATTTTTTTGAGAGAAATCACCTCAATCATAAATCGATAAAAAAAAATCCATGAATATTTAGAATCTGTGTACCTACTGAGTTTCGATGAAATAAGCTATCTGTAGGGGAAAATCAACATTCAGACAGACGAAAACAAAAACGTCGAAATATAACGGAGTACGAGAATATAATGTGAATTTTTGAAATGATTTTTTTTAAGCTTCATCAATAACAAAAAATAAACAACTTTTGGGGACATAATGCCTATAATCATAGCTTTGCAAAAAAAGATTAAACATAAACAAGACCATCACTATTCGATTAATAAAACACATAAGTACCTATTACACATTTTTGACAACACCACATTAGAATATTTAAGTATTTTTAGAATAACTTTAAGGATTTGTGAGCTGCAACTTTAGAATCGTCATAATAGACATAGATAAATAAATTAATTAATAAATTAGTCTACCTAGATAGGTCTACAGCATTTATGCTAGAATCCACTTCTATTTAGCACAACTTTCTTTCAAATTAAGAACAAACTGCAAACTGTTTTTTTAAATTTTTAACTTAACATTTAATCATATAATGCGTAGTTACTGAGTAGTTAAACATATGACTTTATAAGTGTATGGCTATTTTATTGTTTGTATTGAAACGGTTTAATATGCCAAATCATAATTCAAAATTTATCCTACTGTGTAATAATAGCGTTTGGTTCCAACAAATAACTATCACTATGGTATGCATAAAGCCATTACTGAGTTCTATAACCGCTCACTCCTTACAAAAGACGTAAATGTATAATGTCCCAGTTAATTGGAAGGCATGGCGACCCCACGATGAGCTGAGAGCTAATCATCTGTCTCGTTCAGGTGGGAGTTTAATTTCGGGGGGTGGATCGATGTACATACAAACAGTTAAAAATTGTGTGTTGGTAAACATCCAAACATTGATTAAATTTAATGTACAGGCATGTTTATATGATATTCGCCACGCAGAGTTGTTTCAGTAAAAAAATTAAAACTTTCTCACTTTCCTCTTTGTGCTTGTAGAGTGTCGACACTCATTTTATATGCTTGTTCAAAAATGTATACTGCGTTAAATGGAATGAATTGAGAATAGATTTCACCGAGAACGAAGTACCTAATAGTCTAACATCCCACTACAGAATCATTACGTTCATTGCGTAGGTACCTAAGCGCCTGTAGCCTGTAGGTAATAACCTGTTTTTTACACAAAGCTATGATTAGGAGAATATAACATGAGTGAAGCCCTTATACTCGTATTATGGGCTTGATGAATACAGTGATATTCTAGAATACATTATTGTCTTTGGAATTACTTCCTTACGTAAGATTTTGTAGTTCTCGCTCTTTCTAAATTTTCAAGCATGTGTTAACAACAATGCCGCGACAACTCACTGTAGTTTTGCTGTATTAAAATGATTTGGTTAACATTGATATAATTATATGTATTTAATTTTTTCATTCATAACTTAAGACGATTGTGAGGTGCCAACTTGTCCATACAAAAACAATAAGCTGTTATATCTACCTCTAAATATTACCCGATTTGAGTGTTTTTTTCATGTAATCAGCACTTCAATCGCTAGGCTTATACGTCTTATTTTGTACAGTTTTTAAATGACCTTAAAGTTATAAGACTCTTATAAGTCATATTTTTACGCAAAACTTTGTATAAAAAGTATACATATACTCATCGACTTGTTTTTTTTTGTTTTTGATGCATAAACTAAAACCTTTTCTGAAATAATAAGACATACAAACGTACAATATTTTATTTCTTATTTAAGCGATTGACACCAAAAACGTGCCAAAAACAAAACATTTTTTTCCCCGAACCTAAATTTTATCAAAAATGTATTGCGAATTTTCTTTATGTTCTACAGATTCATGATCCTCGCTCCTATCGGTGGAGCAACTTACACGTCTCGCGGTCCTAGGCCAGTCTCTTTGCCTCCCTGTGCGACTGATATATACCTTCTCTTTAATTTGATTTAAAAATGTTCTTCGTGGTTCTCCCCTCTCCTGTCTTTCCTTCTACTTTTTCTTCTGTTATAGTGTTTAATAAACAATACAAAAAATGTCCGTCCATACGCCATGTCGAGAAAGAGGAATATTAAATCGTTTTATATTAGAGCGTTAGCTGTTAAATTAGCCATCTTTAATGGGAGCTTCTTCTTCCCCTAAAGTTCAACACCTATTATATAACTAGCGCCAACTCGAGTCCGCGTTGAAAAGCAAACATGGCACGAACATATCTCTGGCGAGAAAAATTGGATTGTTAATTCAGTGAATTACGTCTGTTCTACGAATTTATTGCACACGAGTTCAAAGGCGTCTTATATATTCATTACGAAAGAAAGTACTAGTTAACCGACTTCCAAAAACGAGGAGGTTCTATGTTCGTCTGTATGTATTTTGAAGTGAAACTTCTAATGCGACTTCCAAGAAGGTTGCGTTAAACGTTTAACGCTACCATGGATAGGGTATTGGGGTATGAAAACACTGTTGCGTCGAAGTTTCACTTCTTCCGCGCGGAGGGATTCCACTTGCATTTTTTTTTGTGTATGTTTATCGATAACATCGTCAATTGTGAACGGAATTAAAAATATTTTTCAGTTCAAAAGAGTATATACTTCCGACGTGGTCACATTTAAATTTTATCGAAATCATCTGAGCCGTTTTTGAAAAATTAGCAATAATGGGAAAAAGTACACATCAATTCGAGCGAACTCTTCGAATTTTGGCATTTTCGAAGTCGGTTTTGCCATTTTTTGCAAAAAATTAATTCATACGAGTATTATTTTTATCAGACATACGATATTAAACTCTTTGAACTAGTTGGACAACATATTTCTTGCCAGTTTTAAAAATACTCTACTGGACGCTACCAATGAGGTGTTACTACTAAATTTCATCATGGGGCCAACCATTCACTAGGGGCCAACCCCAAAAACAAATCAACTGCTCCACACAACGTGTTCCTCTAATCTCGGCAAAATGTACGCAACAGCTAATTTTTTGTTGGTATTTCGAGTTTGTTCCCGTAGTGAACATCGTAATGACGAAGACATTATGGGCTTTCTAGAGTATTGAGAGTGTTCAACCAGTAACTCTGTAGCTTTTACACTATAAGATTCAAGCATATATAATCAGAATAGAAACAAAATGTTCCTGTGGCGGCGCCACCATCGAATTCCGCCTCCTGCCCGCGGCGTGGGGGAATTTCAAGCAAACAATGGCGTGTGCTACTGTTGTAGTTTCATTAAGAGAGTACAAACATTGGATTAGTGAACCACGGCCACCTGTATTACGTCCCACTCGCCGACTTTGATCTTTCTCAAACCTGCGAGTGGATCAGGATTCTTTTCATTCCAACTGTTCTACAGATATTTAAAGATATAGTAGGTGTGCTGGCTGTGGCCATTGTATTGTAGCTTTGGTATTTTTTTTGAAGCCTTATAAATAGCACAGTCATCTGGTAAATAGTTTTACCTGGAAAGTTATCCGGGAGTTTTGATGTGTCGTAAACAATATTTATACCCCTAGGTGGTGGGTATCCTCTATAGATTTTTTTATATGGCATAGAAACGTTTGCTGGGTTAGCTAGTTTAGGTAGTCGTACTTTAGTTATATTAAGTACCTATATCTCAACCAAACATTGAATCTTCTCAGAAAAAGGTCAAAGACATAGTCATCCGAGCCACGGTAGCACTCAGTTGTAAATACCACTCGCGGCCTTCCATCCGGAGACTGACTGTGCCGAACGTTGCTTATTTCGGTGACCGCTGACTAACACCCAGTTAAACTCCGATCCGAGCTCTAAGTACGGTACTTCATTGAAGGCACCTTTTTTGCAATTAACAACGTTGAAATATCCGTAAACAGGAAATTACAGATAAACTTAGATACCACCTTTGTTGAGGTGAGTCAAAAATGATTAAAACCGCATAGCAGCGTCGTGGCCGTGAGGCATACTCAGTTCAAATAAAAAAAAAAAACAGAATGTTGTGAACAAACAAGTGAGGCTGGCAAAACTACGCCTCGCCGTGTACAGACACAATTACACACATACAGCGAAACTACGCCTTGGCTCGTCAGTCGAACTATGGCGGCGCAACACCGACGCACTCACCACATGTGTAAAAAACCGGTCTCACTTGTCTGTTCACGACGTTCTGTCTTCATTTTTAGGGTTCCGTACCCAAAGGGTAAAAACAGGACCCTATTACTAAGACTTCGCTGTCCGTCTGTCACCAGGCTGTATCTCATGAACCGCTATAGCTAGAAAGCTGAAATTTTCACAAATGATGAATTTCAGATGCTGCTGTAACAACAAATACTAAATATTAATTACGGCAAGAAGAATGGGGCTCCTATACAGTACGGAACTCTTCGTGCGCGAGTCCGACTCGCACTTGGCTGGTTTTTTATTTGGTTTGAGACTACGCGTTGACTATACGCGTTACATCATTGAAAGCACATTCTTTTTTGCAATAAACAACGTTGAAATATCGGTAAACGGAAAATTACAGATGAACATAAAACCTCCTTTGTTGAGGTCGGTGGAAAAGTGATCAAAACCACACACCAGGGCCGCAATTACGCGCGCATCCACCCCACCCCGCGCCGCCTGATGCAACGCCCACCGACATCATGTTTCACTCAATTGCTGATTTAAAAGCTTTGGCCTCATCGTTTCTCTTGTTCAGGTAAAACGTAGGTAGTCTTTTACAAATTGTCAGAAATCCTGTGTAATTCCAAAATAGTTTTAACCCCGGCTTCACACAGGTGCAATTATCGTAGCTGCAAACCTTCTCGTCGAAACACTCTAAAAATAGTGAAAACCGCATTCGAATCTGTTGCGTAGTTTGGAAGATATATGAGAATACACAGACAGACACACAGAAATAACGACTTTGCTTTATAATATGTAGTGATATTATTATTTTAACATTTTTAACGACAGGCGTCATATCAAATTCAGATTTTTATCGCGTATGTGTCCGCGCTTGACCACTGACCAAAGATCAACTCGGCTGATGGTAAGGGACGTATTGGTCAAATATGAAGCACGCAGACTTATAAGATGTATATTTACTCTGATTTCGAATAGCTTCAGAACATGGTAAATACGCATTAATAGGAATAACTCAAAAACTGCTTCTTTTTCTTTGTTACATGTCGTTATAATTTGATCCTTGTCTGACAAGGATCAAATGATCAAATCATTTCTGAACCTCATTTATGAAGTCAGTTAAAAAGAAGCAGAATGATAATACTACGTTTGATCCACTCTTTTGTTTAGGTACATGTAGTGTAGGATCTTGCTTAAAGAAACATGGTATCGTCCACGCCACAGAAGTCGGCGCATGAGAAGTTAGTGACCCTTCTCCGTGATTCACAAATTATTACGCATGTGTGTACAATGCCGACGCAAGTGGCGTAGCTACGCGTAGTGAGCACGGGCGTAGGGAACGCGCGGGAGGCATGAGGTTGGCGGGCGGGTGTGTCCCGCCCGCCAACCTCATGCTAGCTTACAACAACATCATCCGCGAGGATCAGAAATCTTTCTAACGATTTAATAGCCTATACTAAAATTTGTCGTTTGCTGACCGTATCTAGTTGTCATGGCTGTACATGTACATGGCAGGCTTATCTTTGCTAAAAGCGTTTACTCTTTTAGCTCTCACTCATGCTTTCCCTATTCTTAGTACCTAATATTATAAATCTAAAATTGTGTTTGTCGGTTTATTTGTCTGTTTTTACTCTTTCACGCAGCAATAAATATAGCGATAGGGTTAACTTGATTTGTTGATGGACTGTCTGACGTCTATATGGAGAAATTAAAAGTTTGTATGGAATAGCACCAACATCAAAATCTCACGCGGACAAAGTCGAGGTTATAAACTAGTATACTATCCTCCTTGCCTTGATAATAAATGTAGTATTGAACTCTCTTTGCTTACTTCGAGGCCTGTTGCCAACCTCAATGCTGCTCTACATACAAAAAATAATAATGCAAAAATGACTTATTAAAAGACAATGGCGTAAACTGTCATTCAAAATTATTAGTTGGCAGAAGTAAATTTTAAGAAAGCTTTTTCATAAAAATAGAAAAACAGTAAATCAATTAAAAATGGATGAAGTAGTGAATAACATTAAAGATAAACTTTCCACTGATAGTCTAGTTGAAATGATGAAAAATGGTAAGAAAATTTACAGAAATAGATAAAGTAACAATATTTTTTGGGTTAATCTATTGTTACAACAATTATTATTGGCTGAGTATAGTTTAAAACCAAAGTCAAAGTATAAGAGATGGTCTTAATATCATGATTTACCATACTCCGACTAATCTGCTAGTATAAAGAACAGAAAGCACACAAATTTTTGGACAACACGAACCCTCACCCCACTCTGAAAACCACAATACTACCAAAAACTTAGTGTAAATATTTCAGGGATACTTTTGATCAAAAATCTTAAAGAAAAAGGTAATTTTAAAGAACAAAAATATCTTGCTGTTATCATTGTTTTTTTATTTCAGCTAAAATTATTGACGACGATCGCGTCAAGGAAGATGATGTCCGAAAAACTTTGGATAAACTAGATATATGTAATTTTATTCACACTCAAGAGTTAGCTGAAAAACTGAATAAAATTACCGAAGAAGTTGCAGTTGAAAAGCAAGAAGTCAAAATGGAGAATTCTCATGGCATTATGTTTTCTGTGATAGGTCAATCAGATAAAAAGGAAGATACCCAAAAATCTGCCATCATCAGTTATGATGAAACATACATCCAAGATAACATAACAGCATTTCTAGATTGAATACATGTACCTAAAACCTGATATGATTTACATTGAGAGCTCAACACTCATTTAGTAATTACATTGCCACTTTCAAGGGAATAAAACGATAGATACATAATTTATTTCGTTTGATTTCCCTATAAAACAAGTAGGTATTGTTTACACTATTGGAAATAAATTTTCCACAGACAATACACGTAATTATCTCTTAATAAGTAAAATTAGTTAAAAGAGAAACGTATGGAACAAAAAAGTAACAAATAATCCCTACAAGAACACCTGTAACACTGTCAGTGTATAACTGTAGCACTCAGAACTATTTGGAATCTTTGAGAATTCTGATATTGGTAATGAATTATATTACAGAATGCCATTTAATAACATCAGAATACAATAAACTATTTTCTTAAAATACACCCTGGTAGAACTTTCACAAAAATATTTTTAATGAATTAGTAAAACCACACAAATTATTCCAGCAAAAGCTTTGTGCCTTACAACTGATTTGCGGTTAGACCCAAATACGTTAAGCGTTTTGACCTTACAAACGAAGATTGTTATTTAGGTATCTTTGATTTTAAATTTTTGCTCCATTTCATGAAATTATAAAAAAGAAATTGTAATTGTAAATATCGGCTTAAAAGTCATTATACTCGTATATGAGGGTATAACAAAACTATGCTAGGCAATCTGTAGGCATTAATTAGTTACAAGCAGCGTCAAACCCAAATCTGACTGAAGTTCATTTAATAGCATTAAGCTTTAATTTATCTTCTGTTGTAATCCATGTCCATCCATTTAACTGGTATTTATATTGTTTATCACTTAGTAATCCCTGAGTTTTTGACATTTTCAAAATTGAACTTCTGAGGGGTTTCAGAAGTGATGATTTTAACTTAAAAGATAATTCTGTTTACAAGTACCACATAAAAGTAAACGTACCTATTGGGAATGAGTGAGAATTTTAGGAGTATCTACAGAATTTAAAACTTAGAAAGCGTTTCCGTGACTAAGCTAAAGTAAAAACGGCGCTATAACTACAGTAATGCAGAAGTATTTCCTGGTGTTGCACATTACTATAAATATATACCTCCATACTTCTCATATTCACTCGTTGTCAGGACCTATAAAAATGTAATCGTGTTCGCTTGTCGCACGGTACGTCGTCACATAATCTAAAATGGTCTGGGTCAGTAGATACTCACGTTCCCATGTGGCCCCTCTCCAAGAAAAGTGATGGGTTTCATGCGCCCCCGCGGGAAGTCTAGCAGGGGCGCAACTCCGTTTGGGGGCTCGGCTTCTGGTAGCTTAATCGACGTGAAAAGCCCTGGGGCTGGACGCTCACGACGAGACTGGCGCTCCTCGGGATAAGTCTGAAACAAAGGAGTGCCGTCAAATATCTTATTCATATTTTGACGACTAAAGATACTTAGAACTCCGCGTATCTATGTGCTGAAGTCAGATAGAAGAGGCCCTTCAATTGCAGTTTCTCATACATTATTATTTAAGTATAATTTACGTAGGGGAAGCCCGGGCAAGACACATAGGCTAAGGGAATGTCTTTAAATAAAATACAAACAAATAATTAAAACTTCAACTCTCACTGCTACAGAAATCAGTTCCAAAAAAGTGTCAATTAGTAACCTATCCGTTTTGCCCGAGCCCAATAGGCAAAACGGATAGGTTACTAATTCCATCATTAATCCTGACATTCACAACAGAAATAGCTGTCCTCAGCATTGGCGTTGGCTGCATAATACCTAACCTTCCATTGGTGGTTTAACACACAACAAACAATAGAAATCAGATTTAAGATTTTAAATTTTGTTTTGGCAGATTGCAGCAAAACTAAAAATAAAATAGGCACTTGTATTTTATTTTTAGTTTTGCTGCAATCTGCCAATTCAAACATGTTTATCACTTCTTCTTCTTTCTCTAACAAGATCAATATTAATGTCTGATTTTTGCTTATTATGTTTGTTGTTTTGCCCGTAGTACCTACCAATTTTGGAAATATGTTCATAATTTAAATGTGTTAAGTAAAGCACTAAAAAGTACAGACGCTAAATTATACTTCAGTTCGCGTAAAATCGAACATTCAACACAAATAATTGAACGGTGGACACTAAGTACAAAAAATTTATGGATTAATTTTGGCGAAAATCGTAATTAAACAACGAAAATCTTATTTTTTTAACTCGACAACAAATGCAGGCTGATATTGCGTTGAACAAGGTGTCAGAGCATTGCCACCTGCACAACTGATCATATCGGTAAGTATAGTAGCGCTGTCTATAGGCAACATTTAAAAAAAAACTTTTTGCTCACATTGTGCTTCTTGCCCGGGCTTCCCCTATGACTCGTCCGATTTGAATTTGGCTTATTTATTTAAACATATTTTTCCTCTATTGCCTTCTGGTTTCTTTCTTGTACGATGGCTAACGTAAAGGATGCTATCACGATACTTCTATTTCTGTGACATCATGTTAGTAAGCTAGACTTTGTCCATACTTTAGAATGGATAGGGTGTTAAAAATGAGATAGCGTTATTGCTATTATTGTAATAAGGTTGAAAATATAAAATATAAGCTCCTTCTAGGATAGCTTTGAAGTGTGCCCACCCATACAGCCATTTGATCGTTTCTATCTCCTTCATCAATAGACGATTTCTCGCACAGTATGTGGTTCCAGGTTCTTTGATACGCACTACTAAGCAGTTCAAATCAATTGAATTTACTGCAAAGTGTATATTTTTTAAATGTGTCCAAGGTTGGAAAATGCGAGTAAATTGGTTTATTCATCTTTCAAACAAGCTTAATTGGTTTATAAAAAGACGGCGTGGTCCTAGTTCCATTCGCTAGTTCTATCGTTTCATGATACTGCTCTAATTTGCTCTTAGACACAAAACAAGCTCTTTCAAGGCTAATTGTTAACAAAGTTAATCTATTACATACTAACAACTATATTCTTGAGATTTTAAATTACGAATTGTAAAAATAACATTATTACGCACAGAGATCGCAGATAGAACTGAGAGGTGGGGAAATGTGGTCGCTCGAGATATTTTGAAAGAGATGCATTGATTTAATACGGCACGAGTTAGAAAGAGACATGAAATAAAAATCTTGATTCGGCGTGATAGCCATATTTTGTACCTTTAGGAACAAAGTTTCAATACATAATATTTCACAATTTTGACGGTCGTAAGCCGAAAATTCTATACATTTTTTGGTGAGAAGAGCCTTCAACTAGCTCTCGCGTTATAATTCTAGTAGTTTTTATTCTGTGAGTACAAGTATGTGTAGATAGTTATATAATAATCATCATGTGAAATGTGTGAAGTTTCATCACTTTAATATTTCTTAAGTATACTTAGAGAAGACAATTTAGGCCAGAAACATTAAAGTTTCTAAAGGACTCTTGCTTTGCAAGTTGACGTGGGTTCAGCTAGTTCAGAAGTCTAGATAGTTTAAGAACTTTTAAAGCTGGATCTGCGAATATCATTAGAACCAAAGATTTGTGTGATGCCAATTCTGTTGCCCCATTTGCCGAATTGAATCAGAATTTAACAGCTATGAAAGTTATATTACTCTTCTTTTCACGGACAGAATTGAATAGAATAGAAGAATTGATAGAGATAAATATAGTTATGGAAGTCAGTTTTAACATAGATGAAGAAAAAATATAGTATTGAATTATCCTACTTCCTACTAATATTATAAACGATATTAGATTTAAAAAAGCTGTTATAGGTAGCTTTACTTAAAATGGAATACTTGGTTTATATTTGTTTAAATAAGGTATAATTATAATTAATTTTTTTCATATTTTTTTTACTGAAAACATTGTTATGTATGTAGGTACTTACTTAGAAAACCACCAGCAAAGACATTTGTTATTTAGTAAATGGTGGATAATGTAGTTGGTGGCACATTCATTAACGTATTTTGTTAATTATTTTCTTGTAATATATATTGTGCTATTGTTTGTTATCCCAAATAAATAAATAAAATTAAAAAAATAAACGTGAAAGTTTGTAAGGATGGATGGATGGATGTATGGATGGATGGATGAATAGATGGATGTTTGTTATTCTTTCACAAAAACTACCGAACGGATTGACATGAAACTTTGCAATTATATAGTTTACATATCAGAATAACACATAGGCTGTAAATTATAATGATATTGCGTAAATTTTCCATAGAATAACAATAAGTGTTAAGTAAGTTAGTAAAAATTCTGCCATCTGCGAGCTATTCTAGCGTGCGCTCCAAGAAATTTCAAAAAAGAACAGACAATTTTTTTGTTTTTCGTTTCCAACTCCTCAATTAAGGGTGGTAAGGTAGGGCCTCGAAATATCATGCGGGCGAAGCCGCGGGCTAAATCTAGTATACAATAATACAATCCATAGTTAATAATACAATAGATTTAATGTAGTCCGCTGGAGTCCGGTCATAGGTACATTCGCAGCGCAGCGCAAATAGTTACCATTTTACATTCGAACAGATGTTAATGAACAATATTTTAGATCTTTTAGTATTCTGAATAAACAATGCAGGCTACATTTTACGCATTCAAGTGACCGACATACAATTGTTAAAATTAGATAAATGTAAATTATATTTTTGTATCTTCAGCGAATATACTCGTACGAGTAGCGTAGTCAATACACTTTGTACCTACTGTCCGTTGATTTACTGAGCCGAAAGTCAGCGAGTTGTTACAAATCGTTGTGTCAAGAAAACATTTAGTATTTATAGCTTCGCCATTAGTCATTTAGCGTGAAACTGAGCTCTTGTTATTGGTGCCCATCGATCAGTCCGTGCTCATTAATTTTGTAATAATTGAGCTATGCAACGTACCACGGACACAGAGATGATTGAATCGCATTTCACTTTTTATTACATACTGTGACACGCTGTACGAGTAATACATTGCGTAAACAGTGTAATAGGGCCCACTGTCCGTCACGATAAATGGTTTAGATCCAAATGAATGTGGCTAATGTTGCTGATTAGGTGTATTTAACTTTAGACTTATTTTTTTTCCAAAAAACGTTCTTTGAAGATATAGGTAACCAGAAATACAATATACATAGAGATAAATTTACAGATGATTTAGTTTGAAGGTAATCAGACAAGTTGCAAAACTATTTTTGACGCTAAAGCGCTTGCTAAATCAATGAAAAGTCGCCATTTTTAACGACGAAGTCGCAGACTCGTAAAATCGAATGGATGTCATACATTTGGCGTGATGGTCAGTAGGGCCTTTAACAAAAATCTGGTTATTTCATGTCGTTTGTCTTAGTTATGTTAGATGCTTGAAGATCCAGATTGCGAATCGTGGTGTTGCAGGAAAAGTCACATGAAATAACTTTCATTATCACAACCAACATGACGTATTGACATTGGGTCCGCGTGGAGACCGGAAGCTCATCTTGTTTTAAAAAGGCTTTCTAAGCGTCTGGTGGACCCGACACGTGACCAAAAATGCTGGTGTTTATTTGGCTCAACGCATAAACATTGCCATTCAGCGTGGCAATGCAGCCAGCATGCTGGGCACGCTGCCAACTGGTTGTGGGCTTGAGCATTTGGATTATTTGTAGACCTTCAAGGGTCTGTGGATGATCCAATGCTTTTTGTATAGTAGTAGTGTAGATAGCTTTAACATATGAATTAGTATTGTATTATTCATAGAGCTGCGCCGCGCCGCTTTGCTCCTCAAGTTAACTCACTGCGTATTCTCAAAATTACTGTCTGAAATGCGTTCTCTATCTATCCTTTTACTAGATTTTGCCCGTGGTTTTGCCTGCATGTATTTTAATTTCTGTGCTATCCCATGGGAACAATTAACTTTTCTGGGATAACAAGTAGCCGATGCCACTTTGCGTCTTCCAAGCTGTCCATAGTGTCCGTGTCAAAAATCAAGTCAATCCGTTGCTTCGTTGCTGCGTGATTGAGGAACAAACCAATTAACCAACGAACACACTATAAATCTATTGAACCAATTATGAAAATTCTTTTACCACTAGAAAGCCAGAATACTTGTGAGTGTCATAGGTATTTATTGATATTTGAATAAAAATCAAAAGAAAATGTTTCAATGTTGTCTAGGGAAAAGTAATTACTGTAAATTTTTACGATTATTCAAACATTATGAAAAACCCTTTGAAACAGTACGAAAAGTAACGTTGTCCCATTATTGAGTACTAATTGGCTGTACTTATTGTGTTAATAATAAAAATAACTGTTCGTTATAAAATTGTCCACAAAAATTGATAAATATAGATTAATTTTTGAAAATATCAAACTCACACCATTATTAAATTCATTAATGAGAAAGTTTCATAAGTGTGTTTTATTTAGTACGAGTTTGTCTTTTTTTAATTTACACAGTTATTGGATTTATTGTATTCGTATGATTCCTATATTTCTTTGAATGTTTATTAGTCCTATATTTAGGGCAAGCAGTAAGTAATTGTTGTGTTACGATATGAGCGTGGCCTAGATTCAGTGCTTGTTAGGCTAGGTCTAGGTTCAAGGAACACTAACATGACGGTTTTTCAACTATGACCGTTAGCTGTTACTCCCATATTTGCAAGTATTAAAACAATTCTTTTCCAAATGCTATTATCAGTTTAGCAATTGTATCAAAGATAAATTGTTATTGATGTCTTTTGTTTTAACAAAATACCAAAAACATGTGATTTCGGTCCATGAGTGTTACTTCATGATAAAGAAATGAAAATGAAAAACGTACAGTGTTTGGAAATTTGCATATTATTATTTTCATTAATGTGAAATTGCGCAAACAAGATGGAATAGGGCGAAATTGACCCAAGCAAAAGTTTTACTAGTCAACAAAGCCAAGTTTAAACATGGGTGAAAACGAGCCATGCAATTGTTTACTCTACACGAGTTTCAAATCCTAAACTCTGCAAGCTTGTGCTATTTAAACAATAAATAAATAATCAGCGTCTCATAACCGTCGTAAATATCCTATACAGCTACAATATTGCGTATTGCACGCCAATATAAGCCAGGTTCGGCTTAATTGCCATTCCCCCAAGACGGTGTTGGTATAATTTATACTAGGAATGAATTATGTTGCACGTGCAAGGCACTGATACGCGTGGACTGCAATAATTACTAACTTTGTATACAAATACTGTATGGGGCTAGTGAGTGGGAGTTTTCCAGTGACGAAGCAAGGATTATGGATCAGAAGGTGATTATGTAAGGTAAACGTACCAATGTACGGACGTTTTTGAACTTCGCCGACTTTGCAGTAATCCTACGCTGAAACTAATAGACTTACAACAACAAAATGAATATAACCAGGTAGGGCATTTATCTAAGTTTTATAATAATTAAACTTTTTCTGATTTGTTATAGCTTTAATAGCAATAAATATCCAAAATGTAAAAAAATACCCAAATGTACCAAATCGCGGACGATTTGTCCTAATGCGCGGAATGTCGTCCCAATTCCCGGACGTTATACGAAATTGAACTCTATTTGGTGTCTATTAGAATTTAAATTGCCCTTCTAATGTATTATTATTTGTATGAACTTTAAAATCTAGGACAAATCGTCCCAATTCCCAGACGCTATACGAATTAGAACTCTATTTACTTTACATTAGGATTTAAATTGCCTTTATCTTGTATTATTACTTATTATTATTACATGATATTTTAGTTTAAGCCATTTAAGATCTCGTAAATCTAAGAAATAATACTTTACATGTAATAAAATATAATATATCAAACAAAACAATACTCAGATTATGAAAAAAATTGCTGAAACGTTAGGTAGTTAACACAATAGCACTGGTATAGGAACCGTATTTAGTCCGTGGCAATATAAGCGGCTTTAATGATCCCCAAGGTAATGTGTTCAGTCTTCCCATGCCAAATGAAATGCGTACTCTTATATAATTATATCCCACAGGTCCTTATTAGGCGTCTTAGGTGACACATTTGTGTAATGATGATCTCAGTGTAACTAAATTAGATATCAGTCTCTAAAACAACCAAGTAGTATAGTTAAACCTTTAGAACACGGCGTACTCGTACCTAAATATCACAGAAGTGGCGCAACATCTGGCGGTCGAAGAATTAATGCTTTTAGTACAAGTAAAAAACAAGAAAGTAAAGTAGGATCTGACTCAAACGCCCACTGTACTGTATGGGACTGTCCCAATACAAATGAGAGAAGAAATGAAGTACTGGACTTTATCTTCAGACATTATTCAAACCTATTAAACCATGGCGCTGAGTTTACTTTCGTAACGCCTTAGGCATTCATTATCGACATCACACTGGCTTCAAGCAATATCTCTTAAACAATCAATGAGTGGCGCGTGGCAACTGATAAATACTTTGGTTCTGAAGCACGAACCTGAAGCAAACTGACATAGCAACTTTTAGAAATGAACTCAAAATAGCTATATAGAAGAACCGCTAGATCAAAGTACGCAACTGTTGCCGCAGGAAATAGAGACCATGACAGAAGTCTTGATACAGCCTTTGATAAAGAACTATGAAAAAGCTTGCCCGTTGAAAAATGAGAACTTTAATTCTTCAGATCTAAAAAAACCGATAGTAGAATAATAACCATGCTAAGAAAAAAGGTCAGAAATATTTTCAACAAAGCTATGAGCACCGATGCACCAGTGAACTGACAAGAGTGTACAAATATGCGCCACCTATTCAAGGTAAAGGTAAAAAAAACTAGAAAACTTACGGAAAACGTATAGCAACTCTATTCAATCTAAGAGTGAAACTGAAAAACACGGGCAACAACATAGCAGAAACGCTTTAAAAGAGGGTACGAGAAAACAGCTGCTTTCCTAAATCTGAATAGAAACACAACAACGACCCATTGAAGTTTTAGCAGCAAGACTTATGGTAGGCCTCATAACTAGTCACTGCAACTTAAATAGTAACTTGCACTAAAAGCTGAGAGCTTGAGAGCTGAGCGAGAGCCTGAGAGCCACTGATAGCCAACTTTCTCGTGGCTGATCACAGAAAACACTAGAATAATTAATAGATTGCATGACACTTCTCCATTGTCATCAGTTTCGTCATCTATATCGTTATCATTTCATATACCATCCAAGCCACTGCAGCAGTTGTGCCAGTGGTCTAGAGCCACGCTTTCTTAAAAAAGAAATGCACAAAACACCCCACGCGGGACAAATTACACCTCCACACAGAAAGAGAACAAATTACATTCATAGTAGTAATTTTTCTTCTAATTTTAACTATTTATCACCATCACATGTATGTAGAGGTATAAGAAGATTCGGTTGTAACTTAGAAAATCAAATTGTTTTATTGTACTATAATCTTAATCCCTACTTCTTAGTTCTATTGTTGATCATTGTGTTATCTATATAATAATTAACTTTGTCAAAAAAAATGGCTGAATCACGAGATAGATTTTAACTCTGACACTAGGACTAGCCACCCAGCCCAAACGAACTTATTTATTTACTTTTTACTACTTATTTATGACAAATCCAGTGTTTGTTATTTTCTATGAAACACCAAAAGTTTAGTGTTTCATAGAAAATAAAAACAAAAAAATATCAAAATTTAAGCACAAAAAATTTTACTTGAGATAATCTTTTAAACATTATGTAAAAATATTGGAGCTTATGCTTCAATATTATAATATTTTTTTAAATAAATATTATAAATCGATCAAAAAAATAAATTTTCTTTGTCAGACAAGAGTAAGCAATACTAAAGCAGACAAGATACTACTACTGCTTGAATCAGTCCAAAATAATTCTAAACTAAAAGGAATAAGACGCAATCGAACTATAATAATTGCATTTTTCACGGTTTTTAAAACGATGTTCTTACATGCAAGGAAAAATGAGACTTATTTCAAGGCAATAAGGTCGAGATCCGAACTTTGGTACAACGGGTATTAAAGAACTGATATGAGTCCCACTTCTCGGACGGAAAATGTGATTATTGTCCGTGCATTAGGACAAGTACGGGTTTAGTGAGTACCAGTAGGCGGATACACAAATATTATAAATAATCAACAAGATTATGTCTAGATTATAGGTTATAATATTGGGTAATTTATCTAAGTATCGTAATAAAATAGCACAGTTACCGTATCACATTACACAACTAAGAAATGAACTAAAGTTGATGACAGGGTAGGCACCAAATTCAGCTACTGAATTAACAGATTAACGAAAATTTTACGACACCGCACTTTTGAGATCATTTGGTTTGGACACTATTACACTACGTGTACAGTTTTGCCTGAATAATACTTTAAAAAATAACCAAGAATTCATTGTCATTCATAAGATTAAGTTAAACTTTCGTAGAAAATTACAAAAATTAAAAAACCGAGTAACGTCCGCGTTCTGGGACTCGTCCGCAATTACGTACGTTTACCTTAGATTGTGCTCTGGGAAACCCGAACCTAAACTTTTAGCTTCGGCACTGGAAAGCTATTACAGATTTAACCATCATTGATTTTGTAGCCTTTGACTGTCATCTATAAGACTTTTACCACCTTATTAAAACGCAGAGTTACTTAGGAGTATTTAGTCTGTGTTTTATGTTTCAAAAGAGGGAATCAAAATTGTCAAAGAAAGATTAAGCCAAAACACGGAATAACTACCTACTTCAAATAAACTTTATGTTCATTAATAATGGGATTAACGACATAAGATTCATGCATAATTTTAATTTGCGTTTCTACCATAAGAATATACCTACTGATGGGGTCTAGCTATATACCTCGATCCGCTACTGGATTTCTTTGTAGAAGTATAAACATGCACGGCTTCTTTAAAAAACTAACATACTTACAAGAAATAGATTTCAAAGTTGTGAGGTGCATATTTATTCTTATTCGATGTGGGGGCGATAAGTCCTGCACTGACGTCCCGCATACATGGGGTGTTTGCCTTTGGCATTGTGAGGTGCATTGTTTGTTTATTTGTTTCATAGGTGAGAAAATTGTTTCATTTATTTTTAGTTCAAAAAATAAACAGGCAATCACTCACGTGTAATTACTTCTATGGGTGTAAAAGTAATCTTACCAGTTCAGGTAGTCTCACTAAGGTATTTACCGCTATAAATTGCAGCAACACAAAAACTTAATTTTAAGCATAGGTATAATAAATAGGTCCAAATACACACAATTTAAATTTAAGATCAAATATTCAAACAATACATGACACAACCTATTTCGTTTAGTTAGCAGAAAAGCTTTACTTTATTTTTAAATTTAGTGATATAAACTGATGTTTTTCGCAAAAAATGGCAAAACCGCCTTCCATCGTGTACAAAATTTGAATATTACGCTAGAATTGTTTACATTATTGTTGCTTTTTCAAAACGGCTCAGCTGATTTCTGTAAAGTTTAAATGGGACCACCTCGGAAGTACCCTTCCAAACTAAAAAATAATTTTTCGATTTGTTTCACAATTGGCGCAATTATCGATTAACATACTCAAATAAAATACATACAGACGAAGATAGAACCTCCTCCTCATTGGAAGTCGGTTAAAAATGGCTTGATGCGTTTTATTGATTAATCTTATATTTGAAGAGTTTTCAGCCGACAGAAAAATCGGTACATTTAATGGGCCATAAATCGTAAACGGTGAGTCTTACAAAAAAGTTTACTCATAACAAAATATGTGAAATTCTATTTTATACAATAATGTTTTTTTTTTTGAAGATGGCGCTTGAAGCTCCAACTGTATCTGTCAGCATTTTGTGATTTTATGCTCAGTAAATGATCCTATATTTTATTTAAAAAAAATTGGATCAGAAGTTTAGTGTAAAGTTAAATCCTATTTTTACTGAGGTCAGCAAATTTATTTTATTTAGTATTAAAATCTATAGGAATATGTACCTATATCGAACTGTACTTCCTGAATTCAAATAACACCCTCTTATCGATATTTGTTTAAAATATTGGTCAAACGTCTTCAAGAAACATTACATACTTGAGCTCCGGATATCTTAGTCGTAAAAACAAAATTATTATCATCCTGTGAACAAAATTTTGGTAAGGAATGATTGAATGCTTGAGCGAATGCCATGGGAACTATCAAGCTATGGCAAAACATTCATAAAACCCAT
Organism: Hypomecis atomaria; assembly: GCA_964007245.1. NCBI lineage: Eukaryota > Metazoa > Arthropoda > Insecta > Lepidoptera > Geometridae > Hypomecis > Hypomecis atomaria. The sequence goes on from OZ023280.1 coordinate 15,189,267, forward strand.
CGGTTAAGTCTGGCCGTTCATTATAGCGCTGTATTTTCATTTATCATTTTACAAACGGTCGCATAATACCCCTAATGAGTAAAATCCAAGCATACCTTAGGCAACGCCATTAATATTACAAACCCCTGTCGGCCTTTATTCGAGGGTACCCCGTACCCGCTCCGTTTGTAGTCGGAACTTTGCTTTGGCTAGATTTTAGGTAATTGTTATAAAACATAGATATATTTTTTTAGCTTTTTCACATGTACAATGGTAAATTATTCGAGTTAAAGTTGACTTTTGAAATTAATAAACCTAGTATAACCTGAGGGTTTTAATGGTGTTTTTGGAAAATGCTTTAAATATTTATTTGTATTAGACATATCCCGAAAACTGATAGGAAACATTGCAACAACTATCTTCCTCTCAAAATAAATTAATGTCATGGTATTACTTATTATTTTATTATCTGAAAAGCTGTCACTAAGCGTGGGCTCGAAGTCGATCAACTTTAAGATTATTATTGAAAATTTAAAAGATACAACTTTTCAAAGATTTATTTTTGTGATAAACATTTCACACATTTGTCGGTTTTGAGGCTACGTCTTCGATATACCGTTCCAGACTAAGGCGCTTACCAACTCCCACACCAAATCTGTGAAGTTTTTATTTTTACCACGATACTGATATATAACAGTATTGTGACTGTTAGGCCCTGTCCTTGAAATATATACCTAAAGCGCCACGTGATCACGCAGAAACTATCACGCGCTAGGGGTTTTCCGCCTTCAGTATTTTAATTTCATTTACTTACTCTTTACCTACATGAGTTTCTTTCTAGTTTCTATCGATAATGATGTTAAATTATTATATTTGTTAGAAAAAGAAGTTAGATTAGATTGAAAATTGAAGCGTTCAACAAAAATACATAGTGCTTTTTTGATGTTTCTGAAAACGTAAATCGCACACTTACTAGTTACATACCCTAACGTTCGTTCGTCACTACGACGCACCGACGCGCGTAACTGACTAGCATACCGAAAGCATACCGAACTTCGAAGCGCGAAGGTATGATTCGCGTTTCAACCGTTTGTATGAAGACGGAATATTGTTAGATAAAATTACCATGCTTTTACCAACTTACAGCGTTGGCGGCTATGGCACCTCTTTTAGACAGGCAATCACTCTGCTTACAAAACCTTATAAACCTAACAAGGGAGGCACTATAATAAAGATACCACTTTTACTCCTATTAGCAATATTATAAAACCACAGACTCGAGTTTCTCAGTAACTACGACAAAACACAACTTGACAGGTAAGTAGAGCTTAGGTAAATACAACATAAAACATGCAACATATTTATATCCAGAGCTTATCATAAAATATTAGAATTGAATCAAATCCATGAAATAGAATTCTAATTCTAGCATTAAAATTAAATACTTTATACTTACAAATCTAACATTCATAAGCTTTAACCCCATTTTTGTAATTTGCAAAGCGGCGGTAGTCATTGCCATTGTACGCGAAACGCGACACCTGATTCACTTTTAACAATCGTAAGCCGACAAATATGCATTATGCAAAGCGAACCATTATTTAATTCGGCTCGGTGGCGTCCCTACACGGGCCAGAGGGGCGCCAGGACATGTGACATATTCTCTCTCTAGCGCCGCACACTGTGTTACCAGTAATGGAGAGCCCGGAGAAAATACCGACGCCAAAATATTTCCCCAAATATGGCGGATAATAACTGTACTTACACGACCAGACCAATAAAAGATAGAGCTCGATGTAATGTCATTGATCAAGTCACATTTGTTCATTGCATTTTTATTATATTTTGCAAGTAGACTTTTTCTCTGGTATTATATTATTATAAATTTTTGAAGCAATTCGATGGTACCTAAATCGTATAACATTTCCAACTGTTTCATGTTTCTACTCGATTATTACGACAAAGTATACCTATTGTAATAAAACAATGATTAAGTATAAAATAGAAGGCTTGCGTCTAGACTGTATCTAAGATGATTAAATTTTCAGGTGAAAATTCTCATTACTTTCATTAAATATTTGCTTAACGAAGACTCATTTAGTGCGCATTTATTTCTCCGACTCGACCAACAATGATTACCAAAGTATTTTATTCCCCGAGCCCGCCCGCCGCGCTCCGTCGTTTGCCGAGGAAAAGTATACATAATAACATTCCAAAAGTATACATTTCGTTTATTAAATACAGAAAGTATGCGACATCAATTCGATTTAAATGTGTCTAAGCGCACACAGCGCTTCGTATCACCGTAAAGTTTTTAAAATATAAGGGGCTCTGCGGAGTTTGCAAGTGAGGGGCTTGCTTCGAGATATATGTAGGTACATTATACAGACAAGGAGTGTATGGAGCGTCATAATAAGCGTCCGCAGGGAAGCGAGAAAACTTTCCGTGAAATAGTTCATAATAATAAGTCCGCCTGTACTCTGTGCTGAATATTTTATGCCAGGCAAGTGAATGAGATGGCTGTATAAGTTATTACCGTCCTACCTCCCCTGGATGTATGCCATGTTGCTGCGCGCTACAAAAATATATTTTTTCATTTGATATCACGTCTCAGCGCTTGCTCGATGAGAGCTTTGACCTTTCCATGGTTAATTTTCTATGAAAATTTAGGAGTTTGTTTCTAGCCACACCCACATACGTGACCTTCCTTTGATAACATTACGTACCTCTATATTATTTATTGATTACTGAATCTTTTACATGGGTGTCATATTGCCATGTGAAGCCTTCAGGCGGCCTAAAAACTCTGACACCAGGGCTAATCACCCGGCGTATACAAAATTACTTACTTACGAGTGTCATACTGTAGTTGTAATTTACTGAATTTTATTGTTATTATTTGGGTATTTCTTTTTGACACGGGCACTACGTCGTCACTTTCGTGGCTTATTTTATATTTTACTAGTTCGAATTGTTTTTGTAAGAACGATAAATAAAAAGCTATACTAACACAAGTCAATACTAACTAGTCTTTACTTTATATTACTAATCCGAAAGCGTGTAAGCGTATGATTCGGCCTATATACTCTTTCACGTAGCAACAGAGCAACGGAAACTCTTGATTTTTGGCATGGATACTTTAAAGGTTGGCGTGGCGAGTGACATAAGATAGAGTTTTACCCTTTAGCTTTAAAATCAAAATGTTATGCAGGCAACGCTGTAGGCAAAAGTAAGTTCGTATTAAATTTATAAAAGTTAGAATCGTTTGGAATCTACTATAACATTAGGCACGCAAGTGACGTTAATAATCGCATCGCGGAGAAATACCCGTTTGTTGACAGTAAATTACGTGTGGTGTGTGACAATAAATTACCTGTAGTATATATATTGCCTGTGGCGTTACGTATCTACTCATTATATGTATATAGTTGATGTATGTCTATGCTACCTTTATCCTAAAAAAAACGATTCTTCTAGTTCAGTTAGTATTTAAGCACAAATCATTTCAAATGTCATGTGTTTTTTACTTTATTTTTGTAGAAAAAACTTTAATTGCAAGTACAATTAGTGTAACCCGAGAAAAGAAAGTAAAAGCTTTTTTCTCAGACCACTAAAAGTTTTCTCTCACTAAGCTCTAGTAGATTGTAATTAAAAATTAAGCACTACCCAGATCCCGGTCTCAGGTGCTCTTAGGCAAAATGCATTAATTAAGATCAGAGAGAAAAACCTGAAACGAGTCACTTGGAGCGACACTAATTAGCTTAGTTGCCTCATACAATATGTGTCCCATGTTTCCATTTTACACGGGCCCTTCAACGGCACGTACCACAATGGAACCCTTTATAAAGAAGGTATTCTTTAGATTTCAATTACAAGAATACGCTGTATTTTACTAAAAAATGTGAACAATAGCGATTCACGTCATGTCGAAAGTTGGGCATGCACGACGCCCCAAATAGGCTCACTATTTTCTCACGAAAAAGATTTTGGTAACAAAAGGGCCAACCCTAGAGGTAATCCTTGAGTGGGCAGCGAGCATACGTCGTTTGGGCAAACTCGGTGTCATTATAAAATACGGGGTGCCGTGTGGATTCACTTTGAGAAATGGAAGGCGGGCGCCAAAACACCTGGGCCCGTGCTCTTACTTGCGTTGCACGATGTTTCTCAACTGCCTTCAGCTATTCCGCCTTTTTGTCGGTACTTCGTGAAGTCACTTTAGTTAGGTATAGGTACGTTATAGAAACGCTCTAAAGTGGATGAAGCGTTGCTAACGAAATTACTCTAAGTTTATTTGATGTAAACTTTAATTTAATTCTACTTTCAATGTTATTATCGCCATGTCAGAGGCCTACAGGCGGCCTAAAAACTCTGACACCAGGGCTAGCCACCCGGCCTATACGAACTTACTTACTTACTTTAATGTTATCTTTCAAGGTAAGTTGATTTAAGTTCGTGATTACAACGAAAAAAGCAGCACCACGCGGTTTTCCTAATAATTCTTCAGATCCAATTATTTATCGATAAAGACTCATATTTTAGAAGATTAAAAAAGATATAGTTTTCGGATTTGATACTCGTAGAATTTTTTTTTTGTCTTGACTTTGTAGTCTTGAGTCCATTTTTCATAATGAAAAATACTGTAGTCTTTTTTCATACCAACAACGGAATTGTTCATTAAAATATAATCCCGAATGTTTTTGGAGAGGAAATTGGGATTATGAAAAATAGAAAATGTTTATTGAATCAGGCGTTACTTTGCGGAAGTTCATCTTCAAATTCTTGTTTTGAATAAATATTTAGTGTATTTCCGCTCTGTCGTAGTCATATAAGTTAAGGGTACTATTCAAAATCCAAATTAAATCACAAACAAAATTAGTAATTAATCATCAAACTGTATCATGGTTCGACTATGGTTAGGTCAGGTTAGAAAAGTTAGGCTTAGGTATGTTTACAAAATATGAATGAACCTGAAACAAAATTTTTTAATTAATCCGTTTAAAATAATAAAAAATAATTAAACCTGTAACAAAAATAGTGATTAGTAATCTATTTAAAAAATGGAGTAAACCTGAAAATAATATTTAATTAATATGTTAACATTACAAATATAATTTATTTATAAAAAATGGTATAAAATAATTGAAAAAATACTTAGTCAATAAATAGCACCCCTATTCTTACTGTACTCTATTCGACACGTGTTTCGCCTCTAAACGAGGCATCTTCAGGACGTGTTGACTCTTCGAGCTCACTCGCAAGAATGACGGCTCGCCGCGCCGGCGCTTCTTATATACTCGTCGTGACGCACCGAAGTAAAGGCGATGTGACGGTAGTTTGATCGTTCAGCAACTCGTTGTGTGTGTTTTGATGTTTCATTATTTCTAAATGCTCCAAAACATTTAAGCGAAAACCTTTTTCACATACATGTAGAATTTCAAAAGTGTTGTTGTTATCCAAATCGTGTCCAGTTTCTAATAAATGTTTCGCAAAATTCGACTTCTCTGGGTGATTGTTTCTAGATGCAGCTAAGTGTTCTTTGTAGCGGGTTTGAAAACTCCTTCCAGTTTGTCCCACATAAACTGCGTTACATGTGTCGCAGGTTAACTTGTATACCCCCGATTTCTTGCTTTTTTCTAAGGAGTCTTTCCCATTGCACATTCGTCTCATGTTGTGATTCGTTCTAAATGCCACATGTACATCATTTCTCCGCAGTATTTTTGCAATTTTTTCTGACGTAGTCCCTAAATATGTCAAACTACCCACATATTTATTTACTCTCACAGGTGGGCAGGAGTATAACATAGATCTTGCTATGTTTCTATTCTTATCTCTGACTAAATTGTTTATCATTTTCTTGCTGTACCCATTTGTCACTGCTATTTGATATATTGTGTTGAGTTCCTTGTTGTAGGCTTCTGGAGATAATGGGACTGTCATTAATCTATGTACATAGCTTCTAAACGCAGCCAATTTGTGCTGCATGGGGTGATTTGAAGACTCTGGGATTGCTATATCTGTGTGTGTGGGTTTACGATAAATTTGGAAGTCCAGTTTGTTCTCTTTTCTCGTAATAGTTAGGTCTAGAAAATTCAGTGACTTGTTATCCTCCTTTTCTGTCTTGAACCGTATCTTTGGGTGTATATGGTTGATTCTATCCATATATATGTCCAGTTGACGCTGCGTTCCAGTCCAACACAATATAATATCATCCACGTACCTGTAATAAAACAAGATATTAGGATTATTAACCATATGTGTACCCTCAAACCTGTCCATGAAGTACTCTGCCATTAATGGGCTCAATGGTGACCCCATTGCAAGACCTTCTTTTTGTGTGTAGTACTGTCCCTCAAACTGGAAGTAGTTCTGTTCCATACATATTCTTGTTAACGTCATTATATCTTCTCTTTCTCCAGGATGTAAATGTCGTTTCTCTAAATGTTCATTCAAAATTTGTAATGATTCTTCACCCGGAACATTTGTAAATAAGCTTTCCACATCCAATGAAATTAGTTTTGCATTTGATGGGATCTGTATATCTTTAATTTTTTCTATCAATTCCTTTGTATTTTTCAATCCATATTTCGGCTTAAATGATGATCTTTCCTTCAATAATCCATTCAAGTACTTAGCTAAATCATAGGCTGGGGCACCTATGTATGACACCACTGGTCTTATCGGCATATCTTCCTTATGTAGTTTTGGCAAGCCGTACAGCATTGGTGGGCGTGGGTTCATTGGCACAACATTCTTGAGTGCACGTGGTGACATGTAGTCGACGTTTTCAATAGCCCTCTTTAACTCTTGAGTGTATTTCTTTGTTGGGTCGGTACGTAATGGTTCAAAATCTTCTCCATGTATTACATTGTGCACTTTTTCTTTGTATTCTTGTTGTTCTAAAATTACAATAGTACTGCCTTTATCCGCTTTTGTCAAAATTAAATTGTGTTGATTTAAGCGGTCCTGCAAGGATCGCTGCAGCTGTATTTCTGGATTTCTATTTGTCGGTAATCTGAGACTTTTCTTTATTTCGTTTGCTACTTGATGTTTCACTCCTACGTCTTGTTTTCCTCTAATACAGGCTATTTCTGTATCTACTGCCAGCTGTTGTAAAGTCGTCTTCGTGGTTCCTGGTTTGAAATTATATTTTAATCCCTTTTCTAGTAGTGCCATCTCTCTGTCGGGTATCTGAACATCACTTATCATCACTACTCACCACTACTAGAAAAGGGATTAAAATATAATTTCAAACCAGGAACCACGAAGACGACTTTACAACAGCTGGCAGTAGATACAGAAATAGCCTGTATTAGAGGAAAACAAGACGTAGGAGTGAAACATCAAGTAGCAAACGAAATAAAGAAAAGTCTCAGATTACCGACAAATAGAAATCCAGAAATACAGCTGCAGCGATCCTTGCAGGACCGCTTAAATCAACACAATTTAATTTTGACAAAAGCGGATAAAGGCAGTACTATTGTAATTTTAGAACAACAAGAATACAAAGAAAAAGTGCACAATGTAATACATGGAGAAGATTTTGAACCATTACGTACCGACCCAACAAAGAAATACACTCAAGAGTTAAAGAGGGCTATTGAAAACGTCGACTACATGTCACCACGTGCACTCAAGAATGTTGTGCCAATGAACCCACGCCCACCAATGCTGTACGGCTTGCCAAAACTACATAAGGAAGATATGCCGATAAGACCAGTGGTGTCATACATAGGTGCCCCAGCCTATGATTTAGCTAAGTACTTGAATGGATTATTGAAGGAAAGATCATCATTTAAGCCGAAATATGGATTGAAAAATACAAAGGAATTGATAGAAAAAATTAAAGATATACAGATCCCATCAAATGCAAAACTAATTTCATTGGATGTGGAAAGCTTATTTACAAATGTTCCGGGTGAAGAATCATTACAAATTTTGAATGAACATTTAGAGAAACGACATTTACATCCTGGAGAAAGAGAAGATATAATGACGTTAACAAGAATATGTATGGAACAGAACTACTTCCAGTTTGAGGGACAGTACTACACACAAAAAGAAGGTCTTGCAATGGGGTCACCATTGAGCCCATTAATGGCAGAGTACTTCATGGACAGGTTTGAGGGTACACATATGGTTAATAATCCTAATATCTTGTTTTATTACAGGTACGTGGATGATATTATATTGTGTTGGACTGGAACGCAGCGTCAACTGGACATATATATGGATAGAATCAACCATATACACCCAAAGATACGGTTCAAGACAGAAAAGGAGGATAACAAGTCACTGAATTTTCTAGACCTAACTATTACGAGAAAAGAGAACAAACTGGACTTCCAAATTTATCGTAAACCCACACACACAGATATAGCAATCCCAGAGTCTTCAAATCACCCCATGCAGCACAAATTGGCTGCGTTTAGAAGCTATGTACATAGATTAATGACAGTCCCATTATCTCCAGAAGCCTACAACAAGGAACTCAACACAATATATCAAATAGCAGTGACAAATGGGTACAGCAAGAAAATGATAAACAATTTAGTCAGAGATAAGAATAGAAACATAGCAAGATCTATGTTATACTCCTGCCCACCTGTGAGAGTAAATAAATATGTGGGTAGTTTGACATATTTAGGGACTACGTCAGAAAAAATTGCAAAAATACTGCGGAGAAATGATGTACATGTGGCATTTAGAACGAATCACAACATGAGACGAATGTGCAATGGGAAAGACTCCTTAGAAAAAAGCAAGAAATCGGGGGTATACAAGTTAACCTGCGACACATGTAACGCAGTTTATGTGGGACAAACTGGAAGGAGTTTTCAAACCCGCTACAAAGAACACTTAGCTGCATCTAGAAACAATCACCCAGAGAAGTCGAATTTTGCGAAACATTTATTAGAAACTGGACACGATTTGGATAACAACAACACTTTTGAAATTCTACATGTATGTGAAAAAGGTTTTCGCTTAAATGTTTTGGAGCATTTAGAAATAATGAAACATCAAAACACACACAACGAGTTGCTGAACGATCAAACTACCGTCACATCGCCTTTACTTCGGTGCGTCACGACGAGTATATAAGAAGCGCCGGCGCGGCGAGCCGTCATTCTTGCGAGTGAGCTCGAAGAGTCAACACGTCCTGAAGATGCCTCGTTTAGAGGCGAAACACGTGTCGAATAGAGTACAGTAAGAATAGGGGTGCTATTTATTGACTAAGTATTTTTTCAATTATTTTATACCATTTTTTATAAATAAATTATATTTGTAATGTTAACATATTAATTAAATATTATTTTCAGGTTTACTCCATTTTTTAAATAGATTACTAATCACTATTTTTGTTACAGGTTTAATTATTTTTTATTATTTTAAACGGATTAATTAAAAAATTTTGTTTCAGGTTCATTCATATTTTGTAAACATACCTAAGCCTAACTTTTCTAACCTGACCTAACCATAGTCGAACCATGATACAGTTTGATGATTAATTACTAATTTTGTTTGTGATTTAATTTGGATTTTGAATAGTACCCTTAACTTATATGACTACGACAGAGCGGAAATACACTAAATATTTATTCAAAACAAGAATAGAAAATGTTATGATCAAAATAAATACAAGTAAAATGTTTTCCTTATACCGGCAAATTAAACCAGCTTTATCTGAAAATGCGTTCAAGTGGAACGTAATTGCCTTTTTTCGCTAATAAATTTAACAAAAATATTACATAGTATCTCATCAAGTATCCCCTTCATACGTCTGCGAGTAGAATTAGTTCCAAGGTAGTCATCAACTTGGCATTTTTAAACATTATTTTTTTAACTTAACTAGCCCGTTTTTTGGGTCTAAATTACGAAATTATTTTTGAGTTATTTCTTTTTAGCTTTAGTATTTAAAACCGTTTAATTTAAAAAAGTTTTATACTAATTTAATTTTGTTCAAAATTCCATATTGATGTAGGTAGCTATTAAGTATCGGCTCTCGGAATACTGCTTGACGTCTTTTTGTCCGAAATCTTATTTTTTGTAGTCAAATATATTTATTGTGATATGGGTTATAAGAGATGGTAATTTTGAACAATAAACCCTTACTCATTGGCTCTCAACTAGCGTAAACGATATTTCAGAGCCATCTCTCATGGTATAATGATTACAAAAGTAGAAAGTTATGCTAAACTAAGATCGATTTAAAAAATTATATGTGTTATTTAGACTGAGTATTTAGATCGAAACGTTTTTACGTGAAGATTATTTCAACCGCTTTTAGTTCATTTATTTGCCTTCCCTTTGGGAATTGAAAGTAACATTTCACATATTCAAATACAATTATAGTAATTTGCTAAAATAATAATGTCAGTGGGTCACCGAAATCCCTGGAGTCACTGCTAAGAGTATAAGCTAAGTCACTACCGAACCTCTACGGACATTAAAAGAATCTAAATACCTACGTATAAGTGTCCAGGTACCCAAAATGTTTGAATTCTTACTATAAATTACAAGTGTTTCACCAGTCCCACGCCTGAACATTTTTTGAAAATTAACATAGGTGAGGTATTGTTTTGAGGAAAATCCCTTTCTGACGCTTAAAAATCGAATTATTCTTCATGTAATATGCATAAAAACTTATCTGGCCACTGAGATCATTATTATTAATGATTTATTTCGAACAACGTTTTAGATTACAATCATAAGTATACCTACGTCAAAAGCGTCCAACGTGAATGGTCTGGAATTATTTTTTATATGTATTGTTATCCTACCTATCTATCTAGTGACACGCTTGTATGGAGATACGAGTATATCGTTTTACGTCACATGTTAGGACTAAGTTGAGCTTTAGGACGTTCATCTCTTTCAATTCAGTCAAGTTCTGTCCTAACAAAACATCAATAACAACCGAATACCTCATGAACAGAGCATATAAGAAAAGTTCGGGACAATTCATTTCATAAATTGTACCAACTTCTGTTGCTATGTAACTAAGCGACGTACAGCCGTTGAAATTAGGAAGAAAAGAAGTTAAGCGCGCTGACTGCCGAACTTTACTGATTGGAGAGACACTTGACAAAACTTTGTATTGCTTTCGCATTAAAAGAAGTAATAAAGGGATAAGTCTGTGGAGATTGATCGTTCCGAGTTAGGAAGTGAGCGTATATTGTTCACATTTTAATGGCACGCTCGTTACGATTTCGCAAACTCGGGAAGGCCGCAGGTGGCGTACTTTGACGGGGTATTATTTGCTTTATTGGAAACACATTGTTAAAGAAAATCTCTTTATGAAAATGAATATGGGGTCAAGGGTGTATATTAAATAATTGAAGGAAAGAGAATCCTTAAAGATTTGTTTTGTAAAACCGAAACAAATTGAGATACTCGCGATGTGTCAACCAAAAACCGCGATTATGTATAGTCAGATAAAATAAGACCCACGTTAAAGAAGATACTAGCATAGTCCAGGAAAAATATATTATGTTATTAACTATTAGATCATTTAAAGCATTCTACGAAACTAAGCAACAAACCAGCATAAAATAAAGATTAATTTTGTTAAAGCAAGTTGTCGACTCGTACGTCTACCTAAGACAAGTACTCCAGTTAAGTAGGTCCGTCCGACTTTAAGAAAGAGGTAAATCGTCGAATCCAACTTGGTTGGGCAGCGTTCGGAAAACTACGTAAAACATACCTCAGTGGCTCAAGTCGAAAGAGTTCGACCAGTGTGTGTTACCAGTGTCTTATGGCACTGAAACGGAGTCTCTTACTAAGGGCCTTATTAATAAACTCTAAGTAGCCTAACAAGCAATGGATAGGGCTAGGAGTCTCTCTGCGAGATCGGATCAGAAATGAGGAGATCAGTTGAAGAACAAAAGTTAAACTTTATTAAAATAATGTATAACATTGTTAAAGCAGTTGTACATATATACCCCTGACACTGACATTGGGTATAACTTGTGAGCTAAATATAAAAAAAAAACGTAGCCTAACGGATTGGCAAGTTGAAATGAGGGCACATAGCACAGATGACCGATGGGTTCGTAAAGTTTTCGAGTGGAGACCACGTACCGGCAAGCGCAGCGAGTAGGACGTCTACCTACAAGGTGGACATATGATCTTATTAAGACCGCATGCAGGATCGCGCTGAATGCAAGCCGCTTCCAACCGGTCTTACTGGAGATCCATAGGAGAGGCCTATGTCCAGCAGTGGAGGTTCTATAGCTGATGGATAGATGGGATGGATGGAAAGCACTACTTACTAACTACAGACTTAACCTTTTAGTTTTATACTTTGTGTTTTAAAAGCTCTAAGTAACCGATTGCAATAAACAACTTTGACGGCGTAGATGGTAGCATATTAGAATTTATTAGAATAGCGTCGAACCTACTGGATAAAGTGAGATCGCCGTGTAATGAACGGGGCAAAGCGAAACGGTGCAGTTATAAGTTGTTTCAGCGTCCAGGCAAAGGGATTATTCTGAGCAACGATATGGAACATTGTTTTCATTTTTTATGTAACAGCGAATTAGAGTCGCACAAACTGTAGTGCTACGGTTTCATTTGATTTGAGGTGTACCTACTAAAGTAAAGTTATAGGGAACTGAACAGAGTTTAGCATGGCTTGTTTTCGTGTAAGATTTTGATAGAGACAATATGGTAAAATCTGAAATACAAGTTATAATTATAATGATGTCGCTTTATCTCAATTTCGTTATTATTTTTGAAGTGAAAACTTCTTTAGCGGCGTTGTGCACTTTTTGGGATAGGTAAAAAATGTTAAAATCGCGTCAGGACATCTAATGGAAAATTCGTAAGACGGCGCAGGGCTCAAGCCCCGTCAAAATCAGTCCAGCCATTTCAGAGATTAGTCGGGTTTGTTCCGACTAATCTCAACAGACAGACAAAAATTGTAAAAAAAAGTTATTTTGGTGTCCATATACATGTAGTAAAAAACGGTTATTTCAATATAACAATCAGACAATCCAATTTTATTTATATGTGTGTGTGTATGTATAGATGTATCGATAATTGTTTTCTTGAAGATTTGTCATTTCTCGTTTTAATTATAGTTTTAGTTTCAAATATCGTCTCGCCATCCGCTAGAGGTAGCGCAGCGACATGTGTGTATTTTTTATGCCTTTTTAAATCGCAGCAAGGGGAATGGACGTAATATGTTTCGATTACCGTTGCCTTGCTATCGTCCGGATTGAAATAAGAGCACTACGTCCACGTCCCCTCTGTCGATTAGCTATTCTCTTCGACGCCGAGTTCTGTTTCCTTTTACAATTTTTCTGTGCAATTAATTTACTCCAGACATATTCGAATCGGTAAAAAGTTAATCGATGTTATGGGAAATGGTCTTCAATGCTATTATTAGAGATGTATTTCTGTGCATATTCTACAGATTTTAATATGCGTAGTACTATACGGTGTTGTAGCAATATTATTTAATTTAGTAAGCTTTTTTTACAGTGGGTGTATTTTATGTGTAAATGCGTTAAGGTAGGTAAGGTAAGGTATGAAGAATGAGAAATCTTTGCAAAACTGAAAGTAGTTAAAAACCTAGGTGGAACACCAAGAATTAGTATTTTACTTGTCACCATTTAAGTAAAAAAATAACGAATTATTGTGACCGAATTTGGAGTCAGGGTGAGAAAATATTTATTCCCTTCAAGAGGCAATATTCAAATAGTTGTAAGCGTTGCAAATATCTTCGTTTGTATCATAAATACAAACGAAGATATTTGCAATGCTTACAATAAGACCTTTTTAGTGAATGAGCAATGGCAGAAAATATTTCCTACAGTAAGATTAAGTTGCGAATTAAGTTCTGACTAAATTCAAATAAAGCGGTACAACTACGTGAGTAATAAAGCTGTCAAAAAGCAAATCTATCTGAACAAATTCTTGCGTTCTATCGAAAAGTACATAAATAACCTAGCTGTTAAACTCGCTAAGGTATTCGAAACTTACTTCGGAACTTCGGTCCTCGGCAATAGTGAAAGGATCATTTCGTAGTTGTTCCTTTTATCAGAGAAGACAAAAAGCTTTGACGTTTTAATGATCACAGCATATTCTATCCGTAAATACAGAAAAAAGGGCTAAAAGAAAACAAGAAAGAAAAGAAACCTTCCTCATTCTGAATCTTTATTCTCGCTCACAAAGTTAAATGTGTTTGTATTTACTTCGTATTATTAATTATACTAAGTTGATTTCAATCAAATGACAATGTTAAGGTGTGTTATTATGTCGTTTCTGGTTGATGGTAGGGGAAAACTTGACGAACAAATAAAAACAGTACAAATACATAGATATATTCTCACACACAAGGTCACCAATTTGCTGGCAGCGCAACTTTTTAGGGTTCCGTAGTAAAAAATAACCCTTATAATCTCGTAGTGTCCACCTGTCCGATTGCCCGTCCCCGTATCACAATGCCTCATATCTCCCACAATCACAAACCAAATTGCTTGAAATTTGAAATTATGACATATAGTTTTAGTATAGATCTCAATTTAAAATACTTAAAAATTTCAAAACTGTGTTTTTAAGGGGTAGTTCTCATAAATGCCTAGCGGGGGTGAATATTTCCTGCACATAATTATCTTATTTATATTTCATGGCCAATCATGTTTTTCTAGCTGTTTTATTTAATAGCTATCCTAGTTAGTTAATCTAATTGCATCATGAAAATTTGGTTTTCATCATCATCATAATCAATGTCACCATCTACGGAAGCCTATCATACGCGTGTCTTGACACGCGCTCGATAACTACTTTACTACTTGTACTATGAGACCAACTCTAAAATCTCAAAAAAATACATCGTGGATGCATCCTGTATTGGAAAGTCGCCATCGCAATAGAACTTAGTCCTACCTATACATGGTAGTTAGAAACCACGTCGCCAGTTCGCCGAGCAATTTGCATGAACTTTGTTATTGACTTCAGAACCACTTAGTATCCTCCTCTAACACCTATAAGACTTTGCAAGATACACGTGAACGAGAGTTTACTTCAACCGCGATAATTATAATCAATCATATCTGGCAGATGTTAGATATCTTCATAGTGAAAAATATATATCAATAAATTAAGAAATTAAAGCGTAAGGTATAAGACTGAGATATTTAAGCACGAAGCTAATTAGTAGGCAGACGCGTATAAATTAGACCTTTTGTTTTGGGTAATAATGCCTATAATTAAGATAAATTTTATCCAATATTCATCGTTTAGGTCCATAGTCTCCGATCATAATTTAAATGATAGATAGTGCCATTGTTAAGGTATGAAAGAATATATGTATCCAGTGGCGGATTTATTTATTTGCCGCCAGTAGGGTGTTGAATTTTGCTACCCCCCCCCCCCGACTTTGATAAGTACTAAGCTGTAAAACTAATGATATATGTTGTTTTTTAACCGACTTCCAAAAAGGAGGAGGTTTTATGTTCGTGTGTATGTGTGTATTTTTTTTGTGTATGTTCATCGATAATTTCGCCAATTGTGAACCGAATCGAAAAATTCTTTTTTATTTCGAAAAGATATACTCCCGAGGTAGTACCATTGAAATTTTACAGAAATCGGCTGAGCCGTTTTTGAAAAAACCAACAATAATGTAAGGAATTCGAGCGAAATATCCGAATTTTGTACACGATGAACATCGATAATTTAGCCAATTGTGATCTGAATCGAAAAATTACTTTTTAGTTCGAAAGGGAATACTCCCGAGATGGTCCCATTTATTTTTTGATAAATCAAGAATAATGAAAGCAATTCGACCGAAATATTCGAATTTTGTACACGATAGAAGGTGGTTTTGCCCTTTTTTTTGAAAAATAATTATTCTCCAGAGACTTTATAATGTTTATGTAAACAAATTAATCTTGTATTTTGTCAATAATAAATAAATAAAATAAATAAATATTTGGGGACATCTTACACACGGCCTCTGACCCCAAACTAAGCAAAGCTTGTGATATGGCTGCCAGAGACTGATATACTACATATACTTATTTTTAAATACATACTTATATAGATAGTAACTAAATAACACCCAGACACAGAGCAAACACTTATGTTCATCACATAAATATTTGCCCTGGGTGGGGATCGAACCCACGCCTCTATGACCCAGAAGTTAGGGTCACTAACCACTGAGCCACCGAGGCTGTCAAAATAAAATTAATGGTCCGAAATTTGCCGCCCCCTAAAATCTGCCGCCCTAGGCTTCAGCCTACTCAGCCTGCTGGTAAATCTGCCACTGCATATCTCATGTTTAATTGCGTGATAAGTCCTGTATTAACATAGAAGAATAATATACCGTCTGAGTAATTTTAGAATTAGACATAAAGTTGTAAGTGTTTAGAACTTTAGAGGGTACCGATGGGTTTTATATTAAATGCTAATTAAACCATTAACCTCATTTGAATTACCTGCTGAAATTTTACCTTTTACATTAAAGTTAAGACGGTACAAAAACAGCAAATTTACAATACATATATGAATACTATATACTCGTTTAATGTATTTCGGTGAGTTGTTATCATCTAGTCGAATCTAATATTTTCCTTAAAATAGCACAGTGATTTGATGTGTTAATGTTACTGGGAAGTACCTACTCGTAACATGTTTTCATTCGCTTTTCCTCCCGCTCGCTCTTGTGGAGCGAAGGACTGGCGCGAGCAGGAGGAAGAGCGAAGCCGAACGTCACGTTCACAATAAGGCCGCAGTAGAATGATACTTTGAAAGAATTCATCAAATGTCAAGTCCACCCCAATAGCTTGGTGCGTCGCAAAATGTATTAAAAATACAATAAATTAATCATTCTTCTGATTGAATGAACATGTGAATTTCCAAAGTATGATTATTATCATTATTTTTCGTTTTTGTATCTTTTAATTAATTGGATTTACTCTACGTAGATAAAAGTAAATGTAAGTTTTGGTTTTTGAGGATTTGATATGTTGGATTTTTATGTTTTCCAATGTCAAATTGAGGGAGCGAGACCGTATCTGGCGGTACCTAGGTCGTAGACATAGACCTAGAGGTAGTTTAATCAAATAAACACGCAACTACGTAAATAACTACGCAAGTAAAAAGCTTGATCTACCATTTTCGCGATTTGTCAAGTCTAGTGCTTGTAAAATCGAATATTTAAGTGCTTCATCTTTGCGTAGTAACGTATCTCTTACGGATTACCGTATATACTTGTACGTAACCTAGCATTAGTACCATGGATAAAGTTTTCTTCCCGTAGTACTACCAAGCAGCCACTTTGACACCTGTCATACAACTTTAGTATGAATTCTAAAATATGACAGCAGTCATTTTGACACCGCTATCGTGCAACTCTAGTATGAATTATGGAATAGGACAGCTGTCAGTTTGACACCTGCCATGCAACTATAATATGAATTATAGAATATGACAGCTGCCACTTAGACATCTGACATTTTAGAAAATAAAAAAAATACCTCATAAATGTTAAAATTTATTATTTCACTTGCAACGTATCCACCATAAAATGCTTGAAAACTAGAATAAATTTATTTCTTAAAAAGTATTTTTTGTTCGTCTTACTCGTATTCCTATAAAATATGTATTATAATTTATTATATGTATTAATATATTTCTATGAATGGAAAAAGAAAAAAGGGGAGACAACAACTCAGATGGGAAGATGATCTTTTTTGTTGTTGTTGGTTGCTAGCTAGTTGCTGGTTCTAATTGGAAACAAATGACACAAGATCGAACCAAATGGAAGTCCCAGGAAGAGGCCTATGCCAGAAGGCAAGCTAAAGGTTGAAAATAAGATTACTGATGTCACTGATAAATACTAATATTAATAAGTAAATGAAAACTAATAATATAATTATCATAAAAAGACAAAAAAAATAATTTATTAAACATGACATTGCATGATAGAATAAAAAAAAGAATAAAGAAAAAGGAAAAATAATAATAAATAATAATAATAAATGACATAGCATGATATACTTAATAAAATACAATCAGCAAAAAAGGCTACAAAATAAAAATAAATAAATAAATGACTCCTATGATTTTATTTTTATCTTGACTTTCCCAGAGTGTGCTTGACAAAAAGTTCATTTGAGGAAGTATTGTTAATTTAAGAATTTGACGAATTAAGTATTTGATAAATATAGGTTTTGATCAATCTCTTATTTGACAAATTAAGGATTTGATGTGTCGCGAACTTGGCAAATAAACATTTGACGAGTATGGAATTTGAAGAATCAAACATATTTGACGACTGCCTGCGTACGCCGTCTAATTTCTAAAATTTCTGTTTTGCAAAGATCTCTTTTTCTACTCGTAATAACAACTACTAACGAGCACTTGAGCAAAGTAAGAATATTAATTTGATAAAGCTTTCATACAATTCCATGATGGCTCATTTATGCTGATGGATAAACAGCGTAAATGGTAAATTCATAAGTGTCAATTAATGTTCTTAATATTAGAGCAGTATAATGGATAATTCTGTATTAATTCGGCTCTTTCGTGGTCTTGAGCGTCTGTTGCTGTCATGGGGATTGGTTGGCTCTAGATTTGTCTCAGTACCTTTGTGTTGGTACCACCAAGTACAGTGACTGATGTTTGT
The DNA here is from genome assembly GCA_964007245.1 of Hypomecis atomaria. Lineage (NCBI taxonomy): Eukaryota > Metazoa > Arthropoda > Insecta > Lepidoptera > Geometridae > Hypomecis > Hypomecis atomaria. The sequence continues at coordinate 15,207,880 of OZ023280.1, forward strand.
TGGCCATATGAAAATTCCAAAGCTTGTCGAATGACGTACATTTTTACCTTTAGTATATCCTAAATTGTATGAAGTTTACTATTGAGAACTTAGCATACTATTTGAAGTATTTTCATTTATTACTTTATTGCACACATATTCGTACTTCGGTACCTACAACGGTACGACACAATTTAATTCGATTGCATGTTCTGCTAGTCTAAGTACTAAGAAAATGGGATAATTCATAGTAAATACTCGTAGTATATTTAGTAGCAACTTAGAGCATAATGTTTCTTAAAATAATAGCTTTTTATTTATTGACAACTGCCAACGTTATCAAAATATTAACGCGATGAATTGGTCTTTTAAATAAACATTTGTTTAAAAATTTCTTCTGAAAATATTTTTTTTCCTTATGTGTAATTACAAAGTTACACTACATTAAATATTGATTGCTAGACGAGTATTGAAGTCTTGCCGACAGCTGTACTCGAACGAGCGTATGACGTCACAATGTTATTCCTTGGTTATACCTTACTACTGTAAAGTAAAGCTGCGTACGGATATCGCTTACCCAGGCACGCGTAGTCAGTATACGCGTATATTGGATACGCGTGGACAGCCTGTACGGACCGCCGCGAACCTGTACGCGAGGTCAATCGATCCAGAGCGCTCCGCGAGCCCCAGTCATTCGCCATGGCTCCTTGGAATTTTTAGTTCGTTTGAAATTGCCTTCCATGCATCTTGGCGTAAATCGTTATTTCGATAATTAGCTAGTGTGCTATCCCACAAGACCCGATGAAATTCATAAAGTTGAATAAATCTGATAATATTTTCACTATCGAAACTCGAAGAACACGCGTGACTATTCATTTTGCCGTCCAAATATAGCGTACCCGGTCGTGCGAGTCTTCTTTGACGCGCGACCGAAAACCGACTGACGGCGGCTAGCGCGCGAGCCAGCTCGCGCGGTACGCGTTCCCCAAGAGTCTACGCGTAGCTGCAAGTATGGACATGGCGTTCCGGACACGCGTATACTGACTACGCGTGCCAGGGTACGCTATATCCGTACGCAGCTTAACATTGTCACGTCACATGACACTTGACCTAGCCGAGTACCGCGGCTAGGAATCAGTTTTTTAGGGTTCCGTACCCAAAGGGTAAAAACGGGACCCTATTACTAAGACTCCGCTATTCGTCTGTCTGTCTGTCACCAGGCTGTATCTCATGAACCGTTATAGCTAGAAAGCTGACATTTTCAAAGATGATGTATTTCAATTGCCGCTATAATAAAAAATACTAAAAATAGAATAAAATTAATATTTAAGGGAGGGCTCTCCCATACAAGAAACCTGATTTTTTAGCCGTTTTTCGCTCGATATTTATAATGGTAATAGGTAGATGCTCGAACTTTCACAAAACATTTAATTATATATTCACTTCAATAGTAAAAAATAAAATTAAAATAAAATAAATATTTAAGGGGGGCCCATACAGTACGGAACCCATTCCCATACAGTACGGAACCCTCCGTGCGGAGTCCGACTGGTACTTGGCCGATTGTAATGTAGTATGTATAACTTTGTAATTATAAGGAAAAATACAAAAATAAAATAGTTTTGTATGGAAACTTATACAGGGTTTATGATAGTCAATAAATAATTTTGTACATTAAAACAAACCACTTTTGTTCTACAACTTTTCCCAAAACTCAACAAATTTCTCAAAAATATGTTTAAATAGTGGAATCAGCTGAGATAAATAGATAGATACCTATAATTTATTTTCAGTAAGGAATATTACATTCATTGGTATACAATAAAGTCAAAGTCAAATTCTCTTTATTTCGTAGACACATTACATGTTCTTGAAAACGTCCGATAACAATGCTTTTAATTAAATTATGATTATAAAATTATTTCTTAAAAATTTAATTTAATTTCAAAACACACCTAAAAATTATCAAAATACAACAAATTAAAAATAGAACAAATTAAATACCAAATAAATACTATACTTACAAGAAAAAAATAAATGTCAGTGTCATTTGAAGTGACAATTTGAATGTCAACAGGTACCGCTAAGAAACAAGTAGCATTTAAAATACGTTATGTTATCGTTATATAACATACTAATAACAGTTATACGTTATCTGCAACAGTATGCAATATGCCAGAAATTACTAATAATTATTTAAAAAATCATGTCAGAATTAGAATATAAAAATAGATATCTGCAATAGCATCGTCAAGTACGTATAACAAAATTATATTTTATAAAATTAATTTACTTGGAAAATATAATGTCATGAATATAATATACTCGTAATATACTACGAGCAACGCCCTACCAATCGTCAGAAATAACAATCATGATGTATTTACTTTTAGAATTATTAAGAACAATATTACAATAAATACAAATACAAATACAAAAGATTTATTTAACAAAAGATTACAATAAACCTTAACAAGTACTAATAATTGATTATAAAATATCGTTATGCCATGGCTAAAAGGTTTGCAGGTTGATTGCGAGCCCTGCACTAGGAAAATCCTGTATCGCAGGGCCCAGAACATGTTGTTTGCAAAGTAATTTGTGCGGCTTATTGTGATCAGTTACAAACTATGAAATAAGGAGAGAAGAAACGCCGAAATGTTTATCATAAAAATAACTCTTTGAGAAGAAACGCCATTACACAATTATGTAGGTGCAGTGTGTGTGTGTTGGTGTGGTGTGTGTGTGCGTGTGCTCGCGCGCGTGAGCGAAATGTTTGTGTGTGAGTGAGGGAGCGATAATAAATTACTGTCAAGATGCAATTTTTAGTAATTTCTCAGTATCTTCGTACGAAAGACCACGTAAGAACTTGTAACCTACCTAATATTTAAACTTGTTTGCATATTTACACAGTATCTCCTCTGAGGGCCAAATCTGGCGGGTGGCAGCGTGCGCGCTTTTTACTTAGTCAATTACGCTTAGACCGGGCAAAATATAACCTTGATAGGTTGCTAATTGATTACCAGTAACCCTGTATAAATGGTCTTTTCATTTATCACAAAAAATTCGACAGAATAATTATAGTCGATCGATGGAAAAAAATTATTTTCAATACACTGTAACTAAAGCTTCTTATTTTTTGCATAAGCAAAGGATTAATAGTTGTACTACAAATAGATTAGTAATTTGTTATTGTAAAGCTATTCTTTTCTCCTTGACAACCTTATTCTAAATAAATCAAAACTTTATTTACTGTTGTACTGGCCAAATACACACGAGCAGCGGCTGGCAAAAGTTGTACGAAAATCCGTATCTGTCGTGTTTAGGCGGCCAGATTAATTACCTATTATGTGAACCTATCATGTGGTGTAATTACAAAATGGACAATCTTTTATTACGAAATACGGCAACCAATGAGGTAACTAATCAAAGGTTCTATTTTGATTTTTAATTTGGATTAGGATTTAGAACCTTGGATTTGGATTTAGGATTAAGGATTTAGGATTTAGGATTTAGAATTTATGATTTAAGATTTAGGATTTAGCATTCAGGATTATGTATTTTGAAATTCAATTCAATTTATCCATTCACATGAGTAGAGAAAACATTTACCAAAACCACAATTTACATAATACAATAAAATTCTTACGACCAAATAAAAATAGGACAAATAAAAGTAACTTCTACTAAAACATAATAATAGGCATTTTTATAAGATGTGGCCAAACGCAAACCTTATCATGAATGAAAAAAAAAAATTACTTTTCAACGTTAATACCGAATCACAATTAATAACATTGTATGCATTTGTTTTGGAAAAAAATGTAACGAATTTTATTTCATGACCTTTACAGTTACAATTTGTTATAAGAATACTCGTAAAAGCACTCTTGAACTTTAGACTGCGTCATAATGTGTGGTACATCACGGAAAACATACATGACCTTTACATTGACAGTTACAGTTTGTTATAAAAATACTCGTGAACACAGTCTTGAACTTGAGAGCACGTAATAATGTGTGAAACATTTTAATATATTAGTAGCAATTCACTATCGCTCTGTAAAAAATAAATCAGTATGGCAAAGGAAAAGCCAGAAGGCAGTCGCGGTTTCGTACTCCCGGGATACAAATACCTTGGCCCGGGAAACGATTTAAATCGCGGTATTCCAGTTAACGAACTAGACGAATGTGCTAAAAAACACGATGAGGCTTATCACAAGATTAGCGAAAACTTCAGAACAACAAAAAATAGACAAAAATTCCAAGAAGAAGTAATTAGAGTGGACCAAAAGTTTATAGACGAGGTCAATAAATTCGCACCGGCAACGTCATACGAGCACGTAGCAAAATGGTTATCTATAGGCGGAATTAAGACTAAACAAGTGATTGAAAAATATGTAGGGGTTCTATACCCAAGATTAAAAGAACAAAATTAAGACGAAATAACAGAACAACCAGAAAAAAGTCAAATATAGAACCAGAAGCGAAATAACCGAAAAAATGCTACAGTAAAAGAGAAAAAATATGGATGAAGGAAAATAACATTTTAGGTGTACAAGCTGACAAAATACCAGAACAAAAAAATAAAAAACAGCAATGACAGACAACGAAAAAATAAAAATTGCAGGAGATAATGCTGAAAATGAAAACGAAGCAATTCAAATGCCGAATAAGAAACAAAGAAAAAACACTATTAACTGGAAAAAGTTTCAACTTGGGAATACCAGAAGGTGGATATAACAAAGAAATAAATGAAGCACAAAGAAAGAGCATAAAGATGGAAGAGAAAAAACAAAACTAGTACCAGCTAAACCAGCACCTACAATACCAGTGACAGAACCAGCAAAACCAGTACCAGCGAAACAAATACCAGCTAAACCAGCACCTAAAAACCAGTATCAGCTAAATCGGTAACAAAACCAGTACCATCAAAACCAGAATCTACTTTATAGGTATCAAAAACCAAAAGTGCTATCAGAAATATGTTAGATAGCTGTATACTGTATAGGAACAAACTTTAGGATTATGTTTACTGTCAAGGACATTCGGGAGCACAGGCAATTAGAAGGCAGCAAGCAAAATATTAATATGTATTATTTTTAAGACGCCATTTTTGTTTTTTTATATAGGTAGGTTTCATATTTTGTTGATATGTATCTATTAGGTAGTTTAGTATATTATAATCCATCAATGTTATTTAAGTTATGTAATGAATACAAAAAAATAAATAACAAATTACCAATTTATACCAGTATATAAAAAATAATGTAAAGATGATTATCAAATAAATAAAACGCATTTAACACATATTTTTTTGGTTTTAATTACACCCCAAAAAAGTACAAGTAGGATATTACAAAAATCACAATTAAACTCAAACCCATAATCATTATTATAGTAAAAGAATCATAACTAAGACACACATACTTAACACAAGTAGCACACAAATACAAAAAAGGCACAATACGTGTTATATAAAACTCTCTTACTCGTAGATAATTGTAAAAATGGATAACACGACGGGCTTCATGGTCCGAAATAAAGCCTAACGTAAGCGTAACGAATGAAATCAATTAATTTTCGCAAAAAAATGGCAAAATCAACTTCTATTGGATACACAATTAGAATACTTTGCTTGATTCGATCGATTTGATGAAGTCAATTTATATATTATTGTTGAGTTTTCAAAAACGGCTCTGCTGATTTCGATTAAATTTAAATGGGACCATCTCGCAAGTATACCTTTTGAATTAAAAATAATTTTTCACAATTGGTGAAAATATCGATGAACAAACACAAAAACACATACAGACGAACATAGAACCTCATCTTTTTGGAAGTGAGTTTAAAGATAATTTATTTTCAACATTATTACCGAATCACAATTGAAAACGAATGGTTTTTGTAGCATGACCTTTACAGTAACAGTTACAGTTTGTTATAAAAATACCCGTGAACTTTGGATTGCGTAATAATGTATCACATATTATCCTATAATTTGTACTAAAATGAATGAGATGTCATGATTGCCATTGTTATTGTTTTACTGTTTTTATTTGGACTATTTATCACAATTGTTGGTTTTTACAATACAAAAAAACTATACTTAAAAATTCGTGCTACAAAAAATTGTGCGATCAAAAATTGGGTATCTGCTACGTTGATAACCGATCTATAAAATAGTCCCTATAGTTTGTCACAGAATCAAACTTGTGAGAGTTATAATACTGAGAACATCTGCGTTCTACGGACCACCACCAGGCCAAATTGCCCGGCTCGAATTTAGGGCACGTCAACTTTGTCATTTGGCTGTTGTTATTCGCGCTGTCATCGCTGTGGTCGAGTAGGTAAGCTCGTAAGCCAGATGCGTAAGCACCCTCTATTTACACGTCAGCGGTACCAGTGTGCTCATTCAAGTTTGAGTTTAAGTTTGACGCCGTAATAGGTAAATTTACCAAAAATTATATAATTGGTCCATTAGTTAGACAGTTAAAAATATTGGATCCGTATTTTTGTTTCGTCAACTAAACATACATTAGGCATAATGACTGGGTAAAAAAAAACATAATAATAATTAGTCCGTGAGTTAGATTATCAAAAAACACCTTGTCAAAGTTTGGGAGTGGAGGTCGTGACCTCACTTCTCTGACAAAGTTCTAGGTATACATTTGTATCACCCCCCGAGTGGGTCCCCGCCATTTCGGGGTGGGGGCCAGCCTGGTGATGCAAAGAGAAACCCGTGGTGGGGCCGCCTCCCCGGGTCTGGGCCCTGGACAAGCCCGTGTGGAGGCTGGCCAGTAGGTCGGCTTGCCGACTGAGGCGGACTGCGGTGTCGCGCTTTTCTCGAAGCCTATTCTATCTACCAGAGGCCCTAACGGGTGCTGCCAACGTTGGCGGAGGTGGTGGGGCTGCAAGGGAAGAAGAGTCTCGTTTGTCTCGGTATCTCGTCAGCCGCTCTCCCTATCCTCTGCAGCCGTAGTGGCAGGCGCGGCGCCACTTTATTTGACCCGTTGCATCGGGATCAGGGCTGTCGGATACGGGTGCTGTTCCAGGGCCGGTTGGTCCCAGGTGGTGGATGACGATGTCTCTGGTGTTCGATACATCGTCATTCTGGCGGGAGCGCAAGCTCCTTGGTGGGACCCGAGTTGGGCCAGCGCTGTCGGGTGCCGCGGGAGGAGCGCGGAAGCGTGCCCGTAGCCCCGACTCCAGGCGCAGAGGTGGAGCACCCAGGGGTTTTAGTGGGTATACCGTCCAGTCGGCTGGACTCCCATATAACCACCCGCCTGCCCTCGAGGCGTGGTGGTATCCATAAAGAATTTCCCCTGTTAAAAAAAAGTACACATTTGTATGTGACTCGTGACGTTACGCGGAACTTTAACGGGCTATATCTTTATCAATTACGGACTAAATGTATTGTATTTAGTCATCATACCTATTTAATGAAAAACTCTTCTTGACTTCACGCCGTGTGCCATTTTTAACTACAGCGTATTATCTTTGTATTTTTTTTTAATTTTGCGTTATGAAAAAAAAGCTTTTCATATTTTTTGTTACTTTAGTGGACGGACTAATAATGATATAATTTTTACCCAGGATATACGCCTAACGAAAAGTAGTTAAAAATTTTCGAGTGAGCCAGATGCAAAATGCAGATGCGTAAAATGACGCGTAAGCGCTCTGTTTTCACGTCTGCGGTACCGTGGTGCTTATTCATTGTTTGTTGGTAGTTTGACGTTGTAATTACAGGTAACAAGATAAGTAATTACCGCTCCTGGTGTTTAATTTTGGAACTATTTGTCTATATTATTTAATACCTTCTCATTTGTGTTGGACAAGATTAACTCAGGACCGAGAGGAGTGCCATACGAGAAGAGATAGCTATCTCTATCTAATTATCTATATTATTTATGCGTCTCACGAGGTGCTATTGATGATAATGTTTATTGACGATAGATATGTCAAAGCACTATCAAAAATACGCAAACAATTTTAGGTAATATTTTTTTAATTTACTCACAGGTACATGAACTCGACATATGTTTTACCCTTGTGAACGGAATAAATAACACATTAGTCAACGCTATTGTTTGGTCGGCATAATGTGATATATTGATAATTTAACCAGTGACACATTTCTCATTCAAGCCTTTTCATCGACCGATTTCTGTCACAACCACTATAAACGACGGCAAGTGAAATTTCCCATCTTAATTACCGTCACTAATACGCGGATTAATTAACGACCGCCGCATTTCACGGCGAAAAATTCAATTAATATTTAGGGCACGAACAATGATGCTCATTAAGAATTAACGCTCAATCGCTGTGTTTTACGCACCGGCGTACCGTGTAGCGCCCCCGAGGGAAATCAGGAGAGCGGAGCAGCCGCCTTACGCCGCCGGTAGAGCGGGTATACACGGTGATTCTTTGCAGCGAATCTGTTGCGACTATTAGAGATGCAATAGCGGCTGTTTTATCATAAACAAATGATTATCTGCAAAGTCAATTAATGGCTGATAATTTTACGTAATAACGTCGTATGCGTCACAAGCCGAACGATTAGGCCGATCATGCCTCTCTATCGCTTATTCCGCGCTCTCGCTTCCTCCGCGCTCTCGCTTGCTCCGCAATTTCGCTTGCACGCTAGGATCAGGCGAAACGTGACAATGAGTCATATTTTATCGTGCGTGCAGCCGGCTTTCATCGATTTATAAGACGTTATCACGTTAAAAGAAATTTAACGAGACCTAGAAAAAAAAACTGATACCTAGTTATTCATTAATGCATAGGTAAAGTTAACCATAATTGTGGTTTCTAAACAAAACAATGAATAGGTAAAGTTAAACATAATTATAGTTTCTTTATAATTTGATTTTGTCTGACATCTTTAAAATAATTTGTATTTCTACGCAAAGTTATGACTCAAGAATTGGTCGAAATAAACGATTTTAGATTTTTTGATTTGATTTAAACTTATTTCAAATTTTAATTCACAAAACTCAAAAACAATCATAACAAAATACACTGGCAGTCTTAAGATAGCATTTTATACTTTGTTTCTCGAGAAGAATAGTAAATTCGATGTGTGTCTTTTAGGTAGACGTGCTAGGTAATGTCGAATTTTTTTATTTTTATAAATCATCTTGGAGAAAGATGTAGTCATTTAGACGTAAAGAAATGATTTATATAAATAAAAGACAATTATATATAATTGTCTTTTATTATATATAATTGTCTTTTATCATCATTATCAATTAAGTTGTAGGACGTCCTCTATGCTGACATTTACTTTCACTCTAGATTTCCAATAAGCACGACAGAAACAGTCGTTTGTGTCGCAGCAAAAGTCGCCCTGTGTAACCACACGTAGGTGAAACTTGCTCTACGTATGGACACTTTTCACTTTTAATACCCGTCTCTGTGCCGGGCCTTTGTTTAAGACGGAAATTGTTTCTTTCCTTTTTTATTTATTTCTTAGAATTGTTAGCTTGTTGCTTTATTGGAGAATAATGCCCGTAGAGACTAGAAAATAAACTAAAGAAACCGAGAAACGACTATGTGTAAATACAGTTTGGGGTATAAAGTGTCGGGTAAAATGCTTTGTTTACGAAAAGGGTGCGCAGAGAATCCCATATTCTAGACTTTCGTAGGCATCATAGAGATTTCTTGCTAACTTGATATGTGATCATTCGTCTCACCTTTGCCCCTTACTCAATAATAGTACTTGGTGTACAGACATTACCGCAATTGAAAATAAAAAAGTATTGATTTGATTGGAGGACTGATGACCGATGGGGTCGAAAAGTCCTCGAGTGGAGACCACGTACCGGCAAGCGCAGCGTAGGACGTCCATCCACAAGGTGGACGGACGACCTCATTAAGACCGCAGGATCGCGCTGGATGCAAGCCGCTACCAACCGGTCTTATTAGAGGTCTTTAGGGGAGGCCTATGTCCAGCAGTGGACGTCCTATGGCTGAAAAGAAGAAGTAGAAGTATTGATTTGAATTTCGAGGCAAAAAGAGGTATAATATATAAATCTTTGGGTACAAAATAAATAAATGGCCGCGATGTTACACCGTGCAAGATTTGGTATTGAAATAATGTTTTTTAGGGTTCCGTACCCAAAGGGAAAAACGGGACCCTATTACTAAGACTTCGATGTCCGTCTGTCCGTGTGTCTGTCTGTCTGTCTGTCTGTCACCGGGCTGTATCTCATGAACCATGATAGCTAGGCAGCTGAAATTTTCACAGATGATGTTTTTCTGTTACCGCTAAAACAAAAAGTACTAAAAACCAAATAAAATAAATAGGTAACTCCTAATGTAGGCTCCCATACAAAAAACCTGAATTTTTAGACGTTTTTCGCTCTTTATTAATAATGGTAATAGGTAGATGCTTGAAATTTTCACAGAATATTTAGTTTTATATTCACTTCAATAACAAATAATAAAATTAAAATAAAATAAATATTTAAGGGGGGCTCCTATACAGTACGGAACCCTTCGTGCGCGAGTCCTACTCGTACTTGGCTGATTATTTTTTATGGAAACTCTCCGTCGATATTCTTAAGGAGTGTTAGTACTAAACCAAAAGAGGATGATTCAGTCCATCATTGTGATTAACTTTTACTATGGCACCGACCCAAAATTCGAGAAAATTAGGTGTTTCATACATTTTGCCGATTCCAAGTTGGAATTTTGTATGGGACCAAAATGGGCTCATTGACTCTAGATATGTATGGATTAGCAAATGTTTTCCCCAATTTCGAGGTTGACTTCATAGTAAAAGTTGTTATTAATGGTAAGGACCTCTGACATATGAAAGCCCCTGAACATTGCAAAAGCGCATAGCACTTGAAGTGCCTAAGCATATTTTGATAATGTTAAAAGGCTAAAAAACAAATATAAATAATCAAACTCAAATCATTTGCAACACATGCAATTTACATGCGGTTATTAGTTAACGTGTTTTGTATAGTAATACATATGACCCTTAAAGGGTATGGCAATTTTATTATTTGTATTGGAACTATTTATTATTAAGTATGTTTTCTAGATTATCGTTCAAAAATTCGTCTAATGTATAATAGCATTTCAAAAATAGGACAATTTTTAGTTGTTTTATGAAACACTTTTTTCTTTCGATATATTCTAAATTATTTGGCAATATACTAAATGTTTTATAGCCATAGAATTTGGGCTAGAACTGTGCATTGTTAAGTAAGACTTTGGTTCCACGAGTTCATGTCTATATTGCGATCTAATTTTGTGCGTTTCGTCAGACGCTTTGTTAAAATAGTCAGGGTGCTTTTTGACAAATTTGCATATTTCAAGTAAATAAACAGATACCAGGGACATAATTTCAAATTTTATAAAGTATTACCATGTAAATAAATACCATGCATATCAGCCTAGTTATATTTTTTTTTAAACTGTGCTTTAAACGAGTTAACGATGTTTACGCATAATATTATACGTAGGAAATATTTTAAAAAGTTAACCATCGCGTGCTGTATTTACTCGGAGGTCGTTAAAACTTATTGATTCGATATAAATATTCATTATGTTCAATTTATTACAACAGTGAGGTCGGCGAAATTATAATGTACTGTATTACAGTTTATAAATACGACTACAGGTAGGTACGTTACGAGAACGAAAACTCATTTTACAAGCTTTTATATAACTTGCAATGGATGCACCCTCGTACCTATGTAAGTTCGGGTGGAAGCTTGCAACTTAAATTTGACAATTTTCCCGGTTTCTGATTGAGCTGAAATTTTGCACGGGTATGTATATTGCGTGACAATGCATTAATATGGTACCATGGAGCTGATTTGATAATGGAGTCGGAAGGTGGCCAAAGGAATTCCTGTAGTAAATAAGATAAACCCGTCGTGTTTGGGCTCATTTTACTTGTCTTGGCTAGCACTCTGCTGCTACATGATATCCAAAAGCTTGTATTTAAAAAGTTATATTTTTATAATCATTTTTGCTTTTAGTCAATACCTAAAGTTCTCCGAACAGTAGAACTCTCGTTTGTTTAACTGAATCTTCATGAGCCTTTATCTGGACTCACTCTAGACCGATTCAATTCATACTCGCAAATCCTCTTAGGATATAGATATATAAAATCTTACTAAATATTTGACTGATGAATATCGCGAAAACATATTTCTCCCTTTTTTGCGCGAATCAAACCTCCAGTCAAAAATCGAAGACGACAAAAAAAACATTAATATGATAGAACCCGTCTACTCCAATACTATGAAACCGTAGAACAAATAGGTACCAAGTTTCGTTTAAAATGCGATTTGTAGAGGAGAATCAACATCCAGACAGACAAAAGCAAAAGCGTCCAGTCAAAACTGAGACTCTCCCTCACTTCGTTCGCTCTTTCAATACAAACTTTTGAATGGTTGAGTTTGTTTGGTAACATTTCTTAGTTTATCTAGGTTATTTTGAAATTGGTTATTTGGTCTAGTCCTAGCTTTATACTATAACTAATTTAATTGAGTACTAAGAAATTTAAAAAAGTAATGTAAGGTAAATAAGTAGTAAAATAATGATTTTGGAATGAACTATAGTAAATAAAAGGTAACAACAACAACTACGGGTAGTACATAGATAGATATAGTACATTTATCTGCTTTTCGTTACAATTTCTTTAGCCTGTTTTTTTCTTATTAACGTTATGATGACAGTAATACGAGAGTAAATCGTACCATACCCGTGGACAAACATGCAATCTATTGATTTTTCAAAGTAATAAACATTCACCAAAATGCAAGAGTATAAATTTACAGATGAAATCCTTAGCAAGTGCTTATACCAAAAAGTTGCAAAACTCTAAGCTCCACCCAACCAACCCACCTTGGAAAATATAGACGAATAAATAATAATTATCTACAGTAAAGGTGAAGAAAACTTGGAGGTTACGCTTGCGTCATAATAATGGAAATAGCTTTAACACAACAAAGACTCAATCTTGCCTGCAATTTATCTATCTTCGAAGCGGAGAATTTCGCTGCAAAATGCATTAATTATGCGAATACGTCAAGTCTGTTCGATCCTGGAATTATTGGATGCCTTCAATAATATGACGTGGGATTGGCAGCCAGTGGGTTTCAAAATAAAACCTTTGTAGTATTTGATATGACGCTTATTTTTATTACGCAGCGTACTTTGACTCTAAGGTGTTACTTTTTTAACTTTGTGATTTAAGCATACTGTGCAAAGAGCTATATAGTTGGCTATGATAGGAATCTGAGAATTTCTATGCAAACTCAAATCAGAACAGATACAAATGTTATCTGTAGAAAGATCAAAGTTCATAGGGATTGGTAAGTTAAATTGGGCAGGGCACGGCACGGAGGACTGATGACCGATGGAGTAAAAAGTTCTTGAGTAAAGCTAAACCACGGCCCGGCAAGCGCAGCGTAAGACGTGCACACTAAATAACTACAGATGATATCACTAAGACCCCAGCGTGACAAAATCACGCTGGATCAAAGCTGATTTTGCAGGCGAGACTCATGTTTAGCAGTGGATGTGACGTATCATCGAATGCAGAAAATGTGCAATAGAGTATTATGAAAAGGAGTTATGATATATTCGTCGTCTTAGATCTAGATATAACACCTGTGAACTTCAGTCTAGATTGAAGTGCACAGGTATTACAGGTACCTTTTTAGGGTTCCGTACCCAAAGGGTAAAACGGGTCCCTATTACTAAGACTCCGCTGCCCGTCCGTCTGTCCGTCTGTCTGTCTGTCACCAGGCTGTATCTCATGAATTGTGATAGATAGACGGTTGAAACTTTCACAGATGCTGTATTTCTCTTGCTGCTATAACAAAAAATACTAAACACAAAATAAAATAAATATTTAATTTCCATCCCTCCCATACAACAAACCAGATTTTTAGCCGTTTTTCGCTCGATATTAATTACGGTAACAAGTAGACTCTTGAAATATTCAGAGAATATTTAATTTAATGTTTACTTCAATAGTTAATTGTTAAATTAAAGTAAAATAAATATTTAATCCAATACAGTACGGAACCCTTCGTGCGCGAGTTCGACTCGCACTTCGCTGATTATTTCGTTTTACATTCACAAGTGGAAAAATGTACGTGGAAATCCAAAATGAGTAGGTATTTTGATACGGTCCTAATCTCAAAGGCTTTGCGAACTCTGCTCAACGGTACTTGAACGCTGTCCGACAGCCAGCGGTTGCCAAACAAAAGCGAGCCTTACAATGCTGTTAGCATCAAACACTGGACTTCTACCTCCCAATCTATACATAATATGCACAGTGCCGAAACTCTAATCTTGTTCATCGTTCCAGCAATAGGACGTCCACTGGTATACATAGACCTGCCCTATGGATCTCCACTAAGAGCGGTTGGAAGCGGCTTGCGCATTCAGCGCAATCTAGCGGTATTAATGAGATCATCTGTACATTTTTTGGATGGATGACCTAAGTTGTGCTTGCCGCTACGTAGTCTCCGCGCGAGCACTTTTCGACCTCATAATTCTTCCGTGCATCGTGCCGTGCCCACTGCTATTTCAACTTGCCAATCCGCTTGGCTCTGTCGGTAGCTTTGACTCTTCTAAGAGTCTTCTGACTTTTGAAACTCTTATCTATAACGAGCTTATAATTTACTTTCCTCCAAATTGCACTAGTTCAGGATGGTGGATATGGCTCAATCACACTTTGTAGTTCAATAATTTTTAAATTAAAGACTTGACCAAGCTGGCTACTGCTTTTAACTATTTTGTAACAATAATACCGCCCATGAAATATAAGTGTCTAATCTTGTGCAAGTAAATATTATTTTTAGTGGCTCTATATAATTGTGTATGTTATTAGTGTAGTGAAAAATTGTATTAAAACTACTATGACTATATATTTAAAACTGTATAAATGTTAGCTTATTTGGTGTCTCCAAAAATGTTATATAATTAAATGTTATACCTTTTCAAACTTTCAAAATTTTGAGATTATAGTCATCACAAAATTAAAGGCCCGTTTTGACAGTTCATGACCTTCATGGTTCTTCCTTCTCTATTTTTTACCGATCGAAATGTTCTGATGGTAATTACATTTTTCATTGACGGGTAACGCCCACTTGGCTAAGTGCTGTGCATAACGAATTTTTCGTATTGTCCACAGACTATTCAAAATCGGTTAAGGAAAAAATTAAATCGATCCAGATATATTTTTAAGGCCGACTCGCACTTAGCCGGTATTATTTATTTAACTACTAGAGTTTAGATCAATTAAAAACTGAATTTCACCAGTTGCGTTATGATCTTTATTTAAAATTTTAAGTTTGGAGCTCAAAGCCGTAAATAATGGCAACATTGATTTCTATAGAATGGCTCTCAGAATCAATGACAAGTAATAGAAACCGTACTAAAATAGCGAGAGAATACATAACTTTGTCCCATTTTAATTATGAAATTTAAAAGGTGTTAGAGAAAGATGCACATACACTCGAACTTTCGTAATTTCGAATGGTATCAACTAGCATTGAGCTATCTCGGCTGTCCAAATTCAAAAAGGTAATAAGTGGAAGGTAAAATGATCAGAGATTTGAACCTTCTGATGGGTTTAAATTTTCGATCATATCGCAAAAGACAAAGTAGACCAAATTACAACCACAAGTATACAAAAAACAACTTGTGACTTTGACGTTTGACGACAGACAATGCGATTTTTTGACTGATGAATGAAGCTTGTGCCAAAATTACTAAAGAAGACTGGGCAAAAGTGGTAGAAAAAACTCTAAAAATAATAAATGAAAACTATGACAGAGACGTCAATATCGACAAGATAATTGAAAATGAAATAATTATAAATACGGGTGACGATAGCTCAACTGATAATTTCTTTTTTCATCATCTGAAGAAATTGATTGACTGTGCATATTCACTTTTTCTCGATTTTTTTTCTGATTGAGTGAATGTTATTTTAACCAAAATATTAAATGAAAGAAAATTTACTTTTACAATACATATTCAAATCGATCAAATACTCAAGCAAACTTAAATCAATTTATCGTGAGTATCGAGTACCGAGTCGTGTGGTTACATCATTAGTTGCGTCGCGAAGACAAATGTCAAAATGGGCCTATTATTTTGGCTCTTTCGTGGGTTCGCCCCACAAGCTGTTCGGTCCGCGGGGCGAATCAACGAAGCCTCTTTTTGAATGCCCTCTTTCGCCCCGCATTGTTTGGAGCGGGGCGAAAGAGGGCCTTCAAAAAGAGGCTTCGTTGATTCGCCCCGCGATTCACTTTTTTATCTGTACATTTAAGTAGAAAAGTAGTTAATGGAAAAAAATACAATTGCATTATATCAAGGGCATCACTATGAGTCCTATGAGGGGGTATGAAAAAAATGCAATTGTTTATTGATGATTGATTGATGATCGTTATCAAGCTTAAAAATGAGAAATGTCAAACCTTTCCGCGTACAAGGTGAAGAAAAAAAAGGAGTTTTCTTCACCTTGAATATGCTATCTAAATCAATACAATTTTGGCACATTGTTTTCATTCGATGGAAGTTTAGATTCTATAATAAAACTATTATAATGTCAAATTTCATGCAATGAAGTTTTTGGGGGAGTAGATTTCGAAAATGGCGTCCATTTTGAAATTAAAGATGGCGGACGTCATTTTTTTGAAAAAGTCGTCATGGGTATCGTTTTCGAGGTTTTTGGTTAGATTTTAATGGCGCCAAGTTCACTGTGACAATACACGTACGCGTGAATTTAATGTTTCGCAATATTTTTTTTTTTTTTTTATTAGTGGAGATAAAGTAGTGTATGCAACTGCATATAACACGGGTATTAAAACACTCGTTACTATTATGAAACTCGCTGCGCTCGTTTCATAAACACACACTTGTGTTTTAATACCCTTCATTATATGACAGTTGCATAAACTACTATTTTATGAATTAAATGAATATCGAAAATGTTACATAGTAACAGGTCCCACACCTGTTAATTTTCTTACAATTTATAGTTTGCAAATGGGCCCCGCCTACTACCAAACAATATTCAATTTAACGTCTGTTATATCAATATAGTAAGTTTTTGGTAGTTTGTTTTTCTTGTTTAGTTTTTTATAGCGTTGCATATCTGTTGATTACTTGTAGTGGGATTTTTATTTTATCTCATGTAATTTTATGCGTGGCTGTACCATAAGAAATACGTAATACTGATGCGGGAAATTGATCTTTATCTACGTGGACCGAAACGGCCTCTTCTTTTATCGTTCTCGGCGATTCGCCCCACGGGGCGAAAGAGTGCATTCAAAAAGAGGCTTCGTTGATTCGCCCCGCGGGCCGAATAGCTTGTGGGGCGAATCCACGAAAGAGCCATTATTTTGCGACGAGTATAGTCAAGTCTCAAATTAACAAATAGCATGTCTGTTGAGCAGACTGTTGTGTCTTAAATTTTATTGTACTACCTCTATGTACACAGTTCGAAGCAATAAACATATTTATCTTTATCTATACGTATGGTCTTAATTTAATTTAAAATTTACGCACGATCAAGGAATCAAAACCACAAATTCGCAATACCGTAATTCCTATCGCTTAGAGTCAATTATTAGTCCCTCGTACCAAGTCCATGCTCGTCTTTCCGGCCACTTGAGTTATTTACGTCTATCTCAAATACTGGCGTCCACCGGCCATGCTGTGGTCTATTCCCATGTGTGACGGCTGCTTTGGACGTCCTTTGTCATGGCAGGACAGGCTTTGGTCGCAATATACCCTAAGCTAGAGGCTGTGGTAGGCAAATTTGGCTAACAAAGCGACACAATAGTCTGAAGGCCGTAATGGATAGCAAACTATGCAACGCGTGACGGGCAAGAAAATGGGATAGTACTCGTACAAGATTGAGCCTAGGAGATATCTACCTTCATCTGAATATCAATAGTGATAAAGAGAAGATGTTAGATAGTACGTGGATTAATAAAGTGTACATGGATTAAACAGTGGGTATCTAAAGGAGCGGGTTATTCGAAATTGTTTTGTATTTGTATGATTATTTGACATTTATGTATTATTTTGTTTCAAATTGGATAGTTTTTACAGTAGGTTGCATACATCAGCCATATAAAGTTCACTCATGGACATAGGCCTCCCCTATGGATTTCCAATAAGACCGTTGGAAGCGGCTTGCATCCAGCGTGATCCTGCGGTCTGGATGAGATCATCTATCTACCTCGTAGGAGGTCCTTTTAGGTAGACTATAGGTTATTGCAAAGCAACCTCATTAAGTTGCCTTTATCATTATCGATAAACAGACGAGAGCAGCGAAAGATAAGAGATAAGGCTAATTTACATGCTTATCTAATTGCAATATATTAGGTGGAAACATAGTAGTTAGAGGATAAATAATTAATCTTTCAAAAATGCAAAAGGTAATCTGATGAGAAAACACCAGTGCAATACACTCAAAACAGCTATTTACTTATTCGAATTATTGCGCAATATTAATCTACAAATTATTTAACACACGTAATTTTTGTTGTAATAAAGCCCTGGTTATGATTTTCTTAAGCCGCTTGAAGGTTTCTGACATGGCTAAAGGGTTAAAACAGCTATCTTTATTAATATCGGTTATTAGATGTGAGTACTTATTTCTTAGGCCGGATCTTGTACTAAGACGATCTTCGCATTATCAATATTGGCATTTACCAAGTTTCGGGAAGTGTTTTTGGTTTTAGTAAAGACCGCTCTACGGTTCTACTGCTCTACGGACAGTACTTAATAATAATTTGTTTAGTAAGTGACGTCATCTTGCAGCCCTCTCACACAATATGGTCTCCTATTTACTGGTTCGTTATATCGGGTACGTATATTGCATTGATGGCATACGGAGTAGTGCAATTTCTCACATGAGAAAGTTCCAGAATACGCAATCGCTGAAAAAAACGTAACTGATAAAACGGATCAGAAAAACAGAGGCAATGTGTGGTCGTTAAAGTGCGGACCAGAATTAGGTATTTCCTACAGTTTTAAACCGACTTCCAAAAAGGATGAGGTTCTATGTTCGTCAGTATGTTTTTTTTGTGTATGTTTATCGATAATTACTATTAGGCAACTATTGTGAACTGAATAAAAAAAAGCATTTTTTTGAAAGGGTTTAGGTACTAGCGAGGTGGTCCCATTTGAATTTTACAGAAATCATCCGAGCCGTTTTAATAAATCAACAATAATGTAAACAATTCCAGTGAAATAGGTATTCGAATTTCGTACACGTTTTTGCGAAACAGAATTATAGAAATCATTGTAATCTGAGACAAAACATTCAACCGATTCTTTTTGGAGTACTGTTCTCGTTTTCAGTACTTATTAGTTTCTATTATATTTTGCAAGTCAGGCGTATCGAGGTCGATATAAATCATAAGAATAGAATATAAGCTATACACAAAGTTTGGAACTCGTCCAGCTATTTCGGTTTTAAACTTTTTCCGTCCATAAACCTATCATGTGGATAAATTTAACTAAATTTATTGAATTATTTATTTTTCAAGCGTAAATAAACAATTACTGCTATTTTTGTTTGTTTACTAGTTTTTACCCCTAGTTTCTTGATGATGGGCTAATTGACCGTATTGAGTTTTATCTATGATTCAGAAATATCTATCGATGAAGGGTATTTTCTGTTAATTTCAAATTTGGCACCAAGCACTAAAAGCCCGATTACACCCAGCGAGTACAGGGGCGAGTCAGTGCTCTCGCCCAAGCGGTCGCTGTGTGTAACAAACACGTAAGCGAGTACTCGGCCAAGCGCTCGGTCGAGAAACAGGCCGAGACAGTCACAGTAATTATATACTTTGGTCACAGTCACACACGGACTCCGTTCTACTTTTTGGACCGAGTACCCTCCCCC
Organism: Hypomecis atomaria; assembly: GCA_964007245.1. Taxonomy (NCBI): domain Eukaryota; kingdom Metazoa; phylum Arthropoda; class Insecta; order Lepidoptera; family Geometridae; genus Hypomecis; species Hypomecis atomaria. Next base: position 15,227,774 of record OZ023280.1, read on the forward strand.
CGCTTCTCCGCACTGACTCGTTCGCTCACTCGGTGCATATGGTCATGTGCACTCGATGCGTACTAATGATTTTTTCGAGCGAATTTTAAAAAGCACTTATTGTTAAAAACGTAGAAAATGTCTGAGAAATAGGGAATTCTGGGAAATGGGATTTGGACACCACAGTGAAGTTTATGCAACTATTTAATTGCATTCTAGTTGTGTTTGTGGGATTTCCAACGGATAACAGGAAATTAAAAGAAACGAGGTGAAGCTTGTTTGTAACACCTAACTCAGGTCGTTTTTTTAATTCATGGTCTCGTCCTAATGCGAGATTTATCTTCTGCCAAAAATGCAAGTTATTCCTACCAGAAAAAGTGTAAGTAATTTTTAAATCTTTTCAGCCATTTGTTCCTGCCCATAACAACGATTAAACTGAACTGACTGACTGTCTCGCCGCTACTTGAAAAATTAGGCGTATACAGCCACTCAGCCGTATCACTGTCTCGGTCCAGTGACGTTTCACTATCTCGCCACTCTACTCGGTAGGTGTTATCGGGCTTTAGGAGATCTTTGGCAGTTTGCTTAGACAAGCTGCCATTTTTGATAGTTACTAGAAGCACAAGAGTGAATTCAAACTTTCCAGTTTATGTGAACCGTTTAACTAAAAACTTTTTGTAAGTTGACGATGCGACAAGTTTAAGTGCTTTCTATTGAAATGGCATCCGAGAAATTGGCATCTTTCGTAAACTTTGCTCCCGTTTCACTTGAAGAGATACTTAGGAACGAACAACATAACTAATGTTGTATTATAATGATGCATTTTTACAAATAAAGTCATAGTGCCTCAAAATAGGATTATTTTTTTACATTTTACATTACGCGACGACACTTCCCGATTTTCGAACTACATATATCCATGTCAAAAATCAAGCTGATACATTGCTCTGTTGCTGCACGAAAGACTAAAAAAAATTTACTTTCGGATTTGTAACATTAGTAAAGATGTAGATTTTAGTCTAAGCTTAACTTACGCGCCGTCTACTTTCATAAAATCAAATCATTCAATGTTTAATATCAGTCTGATTTCGTAAACACCTATCTCGTCGACCCTCATCAATGGGTCTGGGGCACAGATCTGGCGAGATGAGACATGTCGTCTCGATTATACTTGTATGGTACTCGATAGGTTTAACATCAAACTATCTGTTTAAAATCACGACAATATACGCGTTTTGCTAATAAATTACACAATTATCAAACACAAAATATCAATTATTTATTCATGTGTGCTAACACAGCACTACATAGCATCCTGCGATGTATATTTTGTAAAATTGCATTTTGCCGTGAGTGAATATTTTATTATTATTTTTAGACAGGTTCTTTTGCAATGATCTGCCCTTGTAAACATTACAATAATTCTTAGATTAGCAGTTGTTTTCTTTCTGCAAGAGCTGTACGGAATGCGCCGTACAGCTCTCTGACATCCTTGGAGTCAGATGTAAACGAACACGCTGTTACAGCCTTCCACTTGCCAGAAAACATGACTAAGTTCGTCACACAATTCGTTCCAGGCAGTATGAGTGTTTGCTACGTAAAAGAGTCTTGCGCGCCGGGTAAGAAGAAATCCTCTCTCTAGATAGTTTGGCGATATGTGATGAACAGAATTTGAACTGGAATGAACAGTGATTACTGATAATTGAATGTTTGATTGGATCCCGATAATCTCTGAAATAGCGAAAGCTATATCATTTATTGGGTGTGTGATTGAATACGTTTTACGTTTTGTTGTTTGGGTGGGAAATATTGAAATGCTATTAATAAATTTTTAAGTTGTATACGACCATCTTATTCAATTCAATCGTTTTTATTGCAACATAAATACATATTCTTTATCAGGTAATCTTTGACGGGTAAAATTATGAATATTCTTTTTAAATCAAGTAGATAAAAGTTGTACATAATTAAAATGTCGAATCAGATAATACCAAAAAACTTGAAATTGAAGGGTTTCAACTAACATAACTTATTGGCTCCATAAAAAGTCTCCATAACTTTTTTGTTTCTTATTAAAATATTATGTTTAAATTAGGTACTCGTACATCAACTTTTCGATAATGTCAAATACGAATAACTTTAGATAATATCAAAAACGAATAGATCGTAGTTTAAGTATATAGTTTCATTTTATTTTCTTGTAGTTATGAAAACACAAAATATGATAACAAATTATTATATTGTACTGTACTGTATCAGCCTTTTTAATAGTCCACTGCAGGACTACCCACGAAGGGTGGTTGGGCCATTTCCACCACGTTGGCCCAATGCGGGTTAATTATCATATTAATTGTACAAAAAATTCTGCACAGGACTTCAAATTACGCAGATTTTTTTTTTTAGCTCTATTTGCCTTGTTTCTTGACTTCAAACCTTCGAAAACGTGGCGTAGGTAAGTAAGCTAGTAAAGAAATAAAGCAAGATAAGTGCTCCACAAACAATTGTAATATCTATCACTCACGTGGTGTATAATGTCGGTGGCCGCGTAGAAGCTCTCGTGGGGGTCAGGCCGCTTCATCATGTAGGGTCGGGGGAACTCCGGATCCTCACAGATTTCTGCAACAAATAACATAAATTAGAACAAATGGCGGTGTCTCTGGTGGCGTTTGCTTAGGCTGTTGTCTGTGGCGGTATAAATATGTGTACACATATTATGTGAAAGTGCGGCTATACCTTACCAGTTGTGGTAAGCTTACACAACTATTTATATAGGTATATGTAGATATTTTTCTAGATTTAAGTTTTTTGAGTTACAAAATTTGAAGACTTTCATGGTTAGAGTGAATAGATATATTCTAGGTAGACAACTGCCGAATTTGACCACCAATTGAATAAGTGGACTTAAGAGTATTAGCGATAAGAAAAAAATCTTGAACCAGGCGTTGTTGGTTAAAAAAAAGGTCAGAAATAGAATGTATTGTATATAAGAAAAATACTCATAATATACAAGGCTATAATTTTATCTACTTAATACCTACTGAGCCAAAAGGAGGCCATTGCACAATTCAGTATCTCCAGTTAAAAAGGGCATAACTCGAGTTATGCCCTTTTGTTTTATTCGGCTTACGTGTCGTGTTACACAACGTATCAAAAAAAGAGATAGCTCGAAGTTAACCCCAACCCACTTTTTTCAATTACATCAAAGGCTTAACTCGTCTTTCGAAAGGGTACATCGATAGTTGTCAAGTTATTTTACAGCTTAATCGGCACACCTACAGTAAATCTTAAAATACTATCAAAGAAAATGGCATAACACATGTTAGCTGACTGCATTCGGAAGGAAAATGGGAATCAATGCAATTAATCCATTTTGTAATCGTGTCTGAAAAGGAACAAATTGTTTGCTTATCATATTATGCATCGGGGCAAAATGGTACACGAAAAAGGTTGTAAAAATGGCTCCATGACAAATTTTGATGAAAGTCACTTTGTTTCTTTACAACTTAAATGGAAAATATTATAATCAAATAATATATTCCTTAGTATAACGACGTTAAGTTTTATTAAGAATGACACATTTCGAGAAAATCTAGAAAAAAGATAAAGTTAGAGTAATATACAGTAAAGCGATTGCCTATAAATTGAAAAGCTCATTTTAATACACATTTACCCATGAATAAGTGTGAAATTAGCGGCGAAGAAATATTTATCTTCAATACTGATTTTTTTCCTCTCCTACAAAGTGCCTATTTTGAGTTGTGCCATTTTTAACTGAAGCCACTGAATTGTTTTAAACTATTTAACAATGTAGACAGCCCTGTACTTGCGTAATCAATTTAAGAATCTGACTAGCAACTAATTATCCATTCTTATTTTGTTTTTGTAAATCCCGTTTTTTCGCGTAACAACACTCCTTGTTTTTTGTATAATGGATTAGGAAAATAAATACAAAATGTAAAGCTAATAGGATTAAGCCGAGCGATCTTTGTCAATGTTTTTACAAAAAATAAAACACATATTTATCAAAGAAAATAGATTAAAGCTGATTACAAAGGTAAAAGCCCGGATTTCATTTTTGCGAAACAACAACATTGAAAACAAACCATCACCAAAACCTAGAAGGGATATTAAATCCAACTAGTTAATGACGTAGACTGGCTTTGTTCTTTTTCGGAATGTACATTTACAAAGTCCTTTTCCAGATCAATGAGGCACAATTTTCGTGAATTGTGACACGGTGCTAACGCGCACATAGTTTTTGTCTCAACCCTACATAAAACAACTCATCCGGGAGTCGTAATAAAGTCAGGATGTAATCCTTGGGGTTCTGACCCTAATTGTAAACAATACTACGCTTTCAAATGAACAAACTACTCTGGCTCGTGTTTTTTTCTACCTTCAAGTAAGGGTTGGTTCCCGGTCCGACCCCGTGTGGTTTGTGTTCGAGTATCAAGACTGTTCAGACAAAGCTATCCCATCAAGTTTCTAAAAGTAAAATGCGTTATTTTATGACAAAAAGGTTATTAGATCCAAATCAAGACTAAAGTGGTAAATTTATTCGGCACCAATTTATTTATGGAAGCACCAAAGCTGTTGTACAGATACCACCAAAACCCCATGGAAGGGTAATGAATAAATTAATCAATTTGTATACGGCAAACAGAACAAAGGCGTGTGCTTTTGTTTGACTTGCGTTATTGCGGTATGAGATAAATGCACGATCGTATGTAATTATTACAATAATACCTTTCCTGACTTTGCTATTTCAATTTTGATATTTAAATAGGTAAATTGTGCAACACCCACAAATAATAGTAGAACAGGTTAACATTATCAGTCTAAAGATAAAAATTATAATAAAATATGATACGAGTATTTAAAACATCAGAATCGGTCTATTCGTTAACGATTATAGGGTGTATAGTCACGCTTTATACTCACACCTTATTTTATTTTATTTTTATTTTATTTACTACATAGAATCAAAAACTTACAGTCACATGCAGACCAAACGTTTTTGACTTAAATATGACACAACAACTTAAATATTATACTTACTGTCTTTCTTTGTGAGCAACTTATACTCGTACGTTGAAATACTCGTACTTATATAACCAAGGTTGAACACCAGTTGTAGGCAAGAAATATAAATGTTTGCCCTACTTTGTCAAGTTTATATATTTGTATTTATTTTATAGTAAAACATGTCATAGTCTGAAATAGCTATGAACCTATGGAGTACAATTACAGATGAAAGAATACTAAAGATACATTTATACAAGTATTTTATGAATACATTTTATTTGCACGGGTAGCTTTTTTCATAGGGCGAATTCTGCTTGGTTTAATATTCATGTTTAATTACTCGTAAGTACCTACGCGTGTTTTCGGAAAGAGTTATTGAAATTGGATATTTTGTGCGAATAAAACAGGGTTGTGTTACTGTGAAGCGTATTTCAATGTTTGTTTTTGGTTATTAATGTTTACAGGTAAACGTAGGTTTCATTTAATTAAATCCTCAAACCGAGTTTGAAAACATCCAATTTCTATTACGGGTTGTGGGCTATATTGAGGTATTTGTTACATGAAAAACGAACAAAGAAATATCACCAGGGACTGTAGAAGACCGACGTAATTTATTTCGAAAGAATATAGAGATTTAGTGAAGTATTATTACTCGCTATGATGAGTGCCTTCTTTTCCGAATAAGTAGACTTAAAGATCTGTAATATATATTATTTGTTTCGATTTCAGCCTCTGTTTATTTATTTATTTTATTCTGTATATAGGTAGGTTTCATATTTTTGCGCATTTGTATATATTAGGTAGTTTAGAATTATATTTCAATGTTTTTTAAGTTAGAAAAATAAACGATTTTTTACAGAAATTACATTATTTTGTTTTCAAACTTATTGATCTATTCTGCCGTATACATAACAGACGATACGATAGATTTATTCCATTTTTGTGTTACATTATTGCTAGGTCATTAAGTATAATTATGTTTTAGAGATATATACCCATCTCTAGACGACGGAAATGTTCTAGGATTTATTATTGCATTCATCAATATGACTAACTTTTACTAGCGAACCAACTCGAAATAGCTGTTCCATCTCAAGATAGTACATTTGTAGAGATTCTCATCGGTGGTGAACAGCGAATTCAGTGTTGGTCTGTAGATAGCCTAATTTATGCACTTTCGAAAAGTACTAAGCACAGTTTATTTCCTACTATCATTAGATTCAGAACGTTTTTCACAAGCACAATGTATCTAGTGTATTTTTCACTAGCACTCACTAGCCGTATAGGTGTAATGGTTGTTACGCTGGCCTGTCATTCTTGAGATCGTGGGGTTTTTTTTGGTACTTATGAACGGATTTTCACACCACTGGCTAATCGGTGAAGGAATACATTGTGGGGCAACCTGCATACATCCGTAGAAGTAAATCGATAGCGTGTGTGAATCCACCAACCCGCACTGGGCCATCGTGGTGGATTTGGCCCAATCACCCTTCGTGGGTTGACCTACGTTTCGCAATAGACTATTAAAAGGCTGTACATTACAGTACCCGATAAAATTAATTTTCCACTAGCACTATGCAAAGTGTATTTTTGCGCTAGTGCTAGATGCAGTACATTCTCTACTAGCACTTGTAAAGTGTAATATTGCACTAGTGCTAGATACAGTACATTCTCCACTAGCACTATGTCAAGTGTATTTTTGCACTAGTGCTAGATACAGTACATTCTCCACTAGCACTATGTAAAGTGTATTTTTTCACTAGTGCTAGATGCAGCATTCTCCACTAGAGAAAAAATATTGAAAAAAACACTTTACATAGGTAAAGTGTATCCATCCATCAGCCATAGAGCGTCAACTGCTGGGCACAGGCCTCCCCTATAGATCTCCAGTAAGACCGGTTGGTAGCGGCTTGCATCCAGCGCGATCCTGCGGTCTTAATGAGGTCATCCGTCCACCTTGTGGGTGGACGTCCTATGACTTTTCAACCCCATCGGTCATCAGTCCTCCGCGCTATGTGCCCTGCCCATTGCCACTTCAACTTGCCAAATCGCTGGGCTATGTTGGTATCTTTGGTTCTTCTACGTATCTCCTCATTCCTGATTCGATCTCGCAGAGAGACTCCGAGCATAGCCCTTTCCATAGCTCGTTGTGCTACGTGGAGCTTATTAATAAGGCCCATAGTTAGAGACCACGTTTCAGTGCCATAAGTCATCACTGGCAGCACACACTGGTCAAACACTTTCGACTTGACTTGAGGCACTGAGTTATGTCGGACGAGAAGACGTTACGCAATTTTCCGAACGCTGCCCAACCGAGTCGGATTCGGCGATTGGCCTCTTTCTTGAAATCGGACCTACCTAACTGGACTACTTGACTAATGTCCTAGGTAGACGTAGGAGTCAACGACTTTAAGAACCGAGTCCAACAGAAATCAGAGTGGGTATAATATAACATGGGAATTACACATGACTTTCGTCTTGTCCATGTTCATCTGACCCACCTGTTGAGAAACCCGATTGAGGCCTTCGAACATCGTGCTGAGCTTTTCCATCGATTTTGCCATGACTACTATATTGCCGGCAAACCGAAGGTGAGTGAGGTATTCGCCATTGATATTGATGCCGGAGCTTGAACGCGTTCTCCAAAGTAGCCGTGAATGGTTTCGGAGAAATTACGTCTCCCTGTCTTACGCCTCTTTTCAAAGGGATCGCCTTGGAGTACAGTGAAGAGTCTTGGAGTACAGTGGTTTACGGAGGGACTGTACAGTATAGTTCACTAGTGCTAGATACAGTATTTATTTTCCATTAACCTATGACCTAGATACACTACTTTTCCACTAGCACAATGTAAAGTGTATTTTTTCACTAGTACTTTCACTAGATACAACACAATTTTCCACTAACCCTATGTAATACACTGTACAGTGTACTAGATACAGTATGTTTTCCATTAACTCTAGATATACCTATAGGTAGATACTACATACAGTAGATTTTTCACTCGCACTTGCATAGTGTATTTTTTCACTGGTGCTAGTTACGAGTAGCTCGACCGCGCCCTCTCCCGTCTCTCGACTGCACTCGTTAGCATCTGAAGAGCACTTGGACTGGATTGTTACTTTTCCCGTCTTGGCGCTTTCTAGCTATTTGAGAACGATACGCCGTAATGATTTCTCATAAAAATCATTGGCTAAATTTAGTATCAAACGAAAGAAAAACTTCACTTGTGATACGTATTTTTATTTTTCATTATTAATGTTTTTATGTATAGCACAGTGATATACCGCGCAAGATTTGGTTCTGAACCCTTTGGAAAACTTGCCGTAAAGATGGTAACAAACTGGTGTTGTTATGTTGTAGTATTGAGAAAATTAAAACTACTAAAGTCGAAGGAGAGTTAATTTTGAGGGGTTCATAGAGCAGATATCTGTAATTCTGTGTATGATGATAGTAAGTTGTGTTTGTAACCTATACCGCCTATAGGCTGTATTATATGTTTAAAGCTGCGGAAATCGTTCTGACATGGTTAAACGAATCAGTCATTTATGAAAGTAAAAATTTAAACATAACATATGTTATTACTTTCTATTAAACTTGTTTTTTTATATCAACATTAATTACGGGCTAAATGGGGCTAAAGCCCTGAAAATATGTCACTGCAATGTGCTATTAGCACTATGGGCACAAATTTTCTTCGTCCTATCAAGCACTCTAGTAGTACCACGGGAAAAAATCACATGCCCGTGGTACTACTAATATCAAGTAGGTACATCTGGTAGAATCACGGGTAACAGACGGCCGCGAACGTTGCTTGAACGTCCAATGATCACTGAAGCACCTGGTGAAAATACGCTATACCGCTACGATAGTTACGAACGAGTAAATAAAGCACTCAATTTCTAACAGCAAAATAAAGTATACATCCACCGGTATCGAATACTTATAGGTAGAGTATAAGAGCCGTGAGATGGAGCGTGCTCGTTACGCGGACCGGACGTCCGGCAAGGATCGCTCGCATTGTTCAGGCCCATATTGAAAAGATGATGCCTCTGAGCCGAGGGTAATGGGACCTCTTACGATGTAAAGGCGCTAGAGAAAATAGTGAACAGGTTTTCACGCTCAAATTTATAAGGTGCAGATTTTTTTTTCTCGAAAGTCTTAGTCTTAACGTCAGTGCCTTAAGTCTGAAGTCTTTGACCAACGCGTGCTACCAGTGATAACGTCGTCACCTAATTTTTAATTGTGGATCTTATGAATAGCGTAAAGTAGCGAAATGCTATGAAGATCTGTGTTTATTAATTAAGCGGTATATTTTTAAATAGTACGACTATGTAAACCTATACCGCCTAATTAGTAAACGCAGAGTTACTTCGGAGTAGTTACTCCATGCTTTGTCTTTTACAACTACATTAAAATTGTCAAAGAAATAAAAAGACAAAAATTGACTCTCTTAACTTTCTGAGTTTGTAGACCATAATAAGAAAATACTAAAAACTTTATCTGAAAATTATTTTGAGCAATCATAACTATTTGAGCTACGAGTATAAAGAAAAAAATAAATTTTTAAACTTGCATACAGCTCAGAGGTTATTACCCTTAGAAACATACTCGTATTTCTTAGTAAATTATATTTTTCTAGTAGGTTGTCAACCATCTAACAATGTGATAGAAATTGTTATTTTTCAGAATTCTAACCATTTTCACCATCTACGGAAGCTTATCATACGCGTCAAGCACTTAACAAATTAGTTTGGAATAATTTTTGACCGACGTACCGGAGGAGGTACTCAATTCGACGCATATATTTTTTTAATGTATGACCACGCATAACTTTTTCATTGTAATTCAATTTAAATAATTCTTGGAAGAGTATATTTCGAAATTGAAATTGAAATATCTCATTTAAATTTTATTGAAATCGGCTGAGCTATTTTTGATAAATCAACAATAATGTGAAAAATCCTACATCGATCCGTGCGAAATATTTGCGCATTTTGTACACGGGTGAAGTCGATCATGCTATTTTTTTGCAGAAAATAATTAATATTATATAATAACGCGCATTACACTACATTCTTTGGTTTACTTTCTTGATTGTAGGTAATGTTTCTTTACGGCTTCACTTTCGACTCCTAAACAAACTTACATGTAGTTATGTATTTTTACAATTTTTCATTACTAATATTATCTGATTCAATAAACTAAAACTGAAATAGTACGAACGAACGAATAAAAAAAAATTTACGGTTAAAGGACCTTTTGCCAGTGTATAAGATACAAAATACTCGATCTGACCTATCCCTCCCAACAGAAATACACAGATCAAAAGAAATAGAAAACCGACGGAAACAATCGTCGTAGCAAACACGGTAAACCGAAATAAATGATCCTCATAACTTCACTTGTTGGCCATATTGCCTCAAAATATATCAGGATGTTCTGTAATAAGCTAAATTTGTTGGAGATAGTGCAATAACAAGCATTCGTAAAAAGTAAGTTCATATAGGCCGGGTGGCTAGCCCTTGTGTCATTTAAGCCATGATAGTGCTCAAGCATTGGATCTACAAAATGCATAAATACATTTAATAATCGCAATCTACGTAAAAAATCGAATCGATGTACCGGTGTAGGTACAGTGTACGGTATATGGCACTTTTAGATTATTTTTGACTTTCAAAAATCAATAAACCAATTTCGATTGAAATATACATAACCAATTTCAAAGTAAACTCTTTCCAATATTTTTTGTTTATCAAAACCCGACTTCTCAGTAAAAAAATTGTTTAAAAAAAAAAGTTATGTTGGGTCGCGTCGAGGCTGACCTAGAAGGTAACTGTTTACTTGCAAGTGTAAACAGCGCAACAGTGAATGCAAATGTTAAGTTGGTGAAAAATAATTTGTAAGCCGTTGAAAGAAATTCCTACTTCAAACAAGGAGGTTCTCAATTAGACTGTATGTTTTTTGTTTGTTTGTATGTTACTCCACCAATTGTGAACTGATTATATTTTATTTATTTTATTTTGGAGATCGACTGAGTAGTTTCAGAAAAATTTACTTTAACGTGAAAATTACAAAATCGATGATCAGTGCAAACTATTAGAATTCGATTTACGATTGAAGTCAATTATGTCATTTTTGGCGAAAAATCCTAATAATGTTACAAACGCGAAAGTTTGTATACTATGGATGTTTGTTCTTTTTTCACGTAAAAACTACTGAACGGATTTAGATGAAAATTTGAAAAAGTAATGCTTATATATCAGAATAACACATAGGCTATAATTTATAAAGATGTTGCGTGAAACGTAGTTTGCCGGGTCAGCTAGTAATTATTATAATATTGAAAAGGAGGTCACTTACCGTTGTATTCGTTCTGGTCATGGGAGTCCCGTTTGTCGCGGCGTCCCAGAGTTTCCCTCCAGATGTTGTAGGGCTCTCTGTAGTCCTCGTCCACGACTGCAGGCCTGTTGGCAAATAAACTAAGCATTGTTATGTTGGTACTGTTATAGATAGTAATTAAGTAAGTTCGTATAGGCCGGGTGGCTAAATCTGAGCCTTTGAGACGGCTAAGGGTTAAAACTATCTTAAGGAATATGGAATAAGTCCTAATTGTCTTTTGTGAAAGGACAATATATACATGTTTGGTCATAGTTTCGCAACCACTAATCGACATTATTACAAAACTAATAGAAAAAGTTCCTTTTTTTGTCAAAAAGAAATAAAATAACTCAAGTATTTGTGACTAATGTAATAGTAGAAATTACTAGAATATTACAAGTAAAAAGGTCGCAATCGATCTTGATAAAAGAGCTTCGGCAAATGTCTTCAAACTTCGAGGACATCAACTTCGCCGCGACCACTTTGCCGTCTCCATAAAGGCTTTGCTACACTGCAAGCGTTTAGCGACGGTTGACGTTGAGGTTTTCGAAGTAGGTAAATGCTTTACGTTTTTTTTTCTATTCCATGTTTGTTTATTTCCACTTAAAAATATTTTTTAAGGAAAATAATTGCATGAATTAGAAACTCGGCCAATGTTTGGTTGTAGAAAACAGTGAAACGTACCGTTCTGTCTTAATTTAGAAAAAAAAAAAAAAAAAATTAGCCTAAAATTATTCAAAGATATCTAGCAAATGAATGGTGTGCAGTTGTGAATTCATATTATTATCATTCACGTCAGCATTAATGCCCTTTTCGACATTTATATATTTGCTATTTTTATTTATTTACAGTTATTTTGTTCGTGCACATATTAGCTACTTTACATTACCTACTCTAAAGTACCTAATATGTGCACAAACAAATGAACTGTAAAAAAATAAAAATAGCAAATATATAAATGTCGAAAAGGGCATAAATTTACCACAATTTATTTAAAATTATTTTATTTTATTTCAATTCTTTACATCGTTTTTATTAATATTTGTCGAAATCGATCAGTGGTGTAAGGGTAGTTTGAAGTAGCTTTGATAAGCCAGTAGTTGGAGCAAGCCTTGTAAGTACTTTGAGTTTTATAATGACTGCCGAGATATTGGAGGTCCGTATTATTGTCCAATGGTTTGTCATCTGAGTGTCCTACTCGTACTAGAATCTTACGCTTCTGACGCTGTTAGAGCACTATAGCTTATTAGCTCACGTTGTGGTATTTTTTGTTGCTAATTGATGTTAAGCAAATCTGAATTCAAATTCCTACGTGTTTGACCCGACCACAGTGTGAAATCGTCTTTATGTTTTTGGGACAAAATCAATACTCTGGACATTTTGGCTTTGCTTTCACAATAAAGGTATTATTTAGTGGTCGTATTTATACCATTGATGTACTTAAATAAAAACACTTCCAGTATTCAGTAATTCGTCACACAAAAATTTGCGCCGTCATTTAAAGTTGAAGTTTATTGGCTTTATTGTGGAAATTCTGCGGTGGAAATGTGGTGGAAATGCTAATTTGACACTTGATCAGTAATTCAAATGTCACTTATGTCAAGCTGTGTCGTTGATTAGATAAAGGTTTCTTTGTGTTTTCGACGCCTTAAAATTTTCTTTAAGTTCTGTCAGTAGCCAAGTTCATTATCTATAATAATTCGAAATAACCATTGTTATGAATAACTATTAAGAAATTAGAATGAGTGTTACCTTAGCATATGTATCGGTGGACAGTTTGCTAACGCTAGCGCAAGTCTTGGCGCCCGGCGATTGTTTCTAGAGTTCGAATTATTTCTCAAAGATGGACAAAATGGCTTCTTCAGCATATTTGGTATTCTTCTTCGTGTCTTTTTCGTCAACAGGACAGCAGTGAAAGCCACGAACGCTCCTGCTCCAACGAGGGCTCCGCAGGTCAAACCCACGGAAATCCTCATGGAGGAGTTTCTTTTCTTTCGTGATGATGGAGGGGTATCTGTCCTGTAGTATTCTTCTAAAAACTCTGCTGACGCGTTGATAGTTGTCGGAACTGAAAATAAACGAGATCAATTAGATTTTGCGATACACAATAATTAAGGTTTTTTGACTGATGACCTATGGCACGACTGTAGGACATCCTCATGGTGAACCGATAACCTCATCAAAACCGCAGGATCGCGCTGTATGCAAGCCGCTTCCGACCGGTCCGTTATTGGTGATGTTTAGGGGAGGCATATGTCCAGCAGTGGACGTTCTATGGCTGATGGATGGAAGGATAGTTCAGTAAATATACTTAGTTATCATTTTCAAAGCCACCGCGTCTGAAACCGTATTAATCTATCGATAGCAACAATCGCTTTACAATCGTGAGGTCGAAGGTTCAAATTCCTGTCTCGTAGCAATAATTAAGTCTTATGGAGCTTATGTTGATATTTTCATTCCACTAGGCTTTTCGGTAAAGTCAACATTGTGAGATAACCTGCATACACCCGTAGAAGCAATTAGAAATTCAAAGGCGTACATGGAAATCCACTAACTCACACTGGCCAGCGTGATGAATGTGGCCTGATCACCCTTCGTACGTAAGCTTATTTATACTGGACAGAGTGTACAGTTACATATCACAGGCATACAAAGAAATTTAGGAATAGGTTTCATTATAAAAAAATCTTTTACAGCAGGGTCGAACCTGAAGACGCGAAATAAATTTGCAGTTTTATACATTTTATCCACATACAGGGCTTAATTAAATTATAAGGGCTTATTGATCATAATACTAGCTGTCGCGGTGAACTTCATATCACCACATCTGTCACAATCACGATCTGTCAGATAGGTACGGCAATTTTCACAGGCAGTAGGAATCTCAGTATGAACATTTTGTTTAGGAAAATTCAATATTACATTTCTCGCATTTTTTAATATGTTCTCACCGTTTAAACCTTCCCTTAACTTCTATAGACATTTCAAAATAAAAATTAGCCAAATCAATCGTTCTCTAGTTTCTGTTAGACTACTAACCACGCTTCATTTATATACATACGAAAAGAGAAGAAAGAAATTTACCATTATCTTATCCACATAGTAATAAAATACGAGGTCGCAAACACCAACATAAATCAATGACAAAATGTTAAAAAAATCCGCAGGAAGCGTGTTTATAACTGATATGTAAAACAAAACGATAAATATTTACACAATGTGACAATTTCACAATAGATTTCGTTTACCCTCACCAGGTTTTCGTGACAAAGCGCAGAGAACAAGGATTAGCCAATTATGCATGAGCAGATCTGCACCCGATTTAGTTACAACGCTATTATGACGTGTAAAGGATAGACAACCTGCGATAGGAGCTGGTGGAATATGATACTGGCATTAATTAAGGAATTCCTCGGACCCGTAACTAGACTGTCTGGCAGCAATATTAACACAATAACCGTAGGCTTGTAGAGCAAATCAAGGCTTGCAGTACAAATTAATCAACGATTTTCAGTGATTGCTTTAACCAAGTAGTTACTAAGAAAATTTAGTATTTAGTGGATATCGTATTTCGATATTGTTGTTCATTTTTTTCCTGAGATGTACTTAGGGTTTTGTAACCTTTTGTAGGTTTGGTATGTTAGGCTTACGGTGATGATGGTGATGGAAAATTAATAAATAAAGCAATTTATTCTGAGCTAAATTTTGTATGGCCGTGGAGTTCGTGATGGGTATATCTCGCATTTTAGGGAAAAACTGTTTGTCATTTAAGTTTAACAGTCTTTATATTATACTAGCTGCCTGTCCCGGCTTTGCCTGGGTACGATTGGCTAAAGAAGACAAATAGTAAGGATTCCATTTTTTTAAACATAATATAGCCTTTGTTCACCAGGGATAGTGTAGCTTTCCAACAGTGAAAGAATTTTTCAAATCGGTTCAGTAGATTCAGTACCGGTTCGATGCAAACAAACAATCACATCTTTCCAACACAACTGGGACCTTAACCACTTAACCTGTCATCCGAGCCATGGTAACACTTAGTTGTTAATGCCACCCATGGTCACCCATCTGAAGACTGACCGTGCCGAAAGTGGCTTCATTTCGGTGATCTCTGCCAAACGCCTAGTCAAACTAAACCATGACCGCTTTCTATTATAGAGAGATGAGAGATGAGATATTATGAGAACATCTTTGCCTCCTTAAAACACTCTTCAAATGAATAAATTGCTTATAAGTATACTCGTAGTTCAAAAAAACTCAAAAATCAAAAAAGTCGAACAAAGTAGAAACTAGACACCATAAACTGATGTCAGAGTTCCTCAAGTTAGAGATAAATAACAATGATAAAACACGGCATACAAATAACGGAGAACTCATTTCACATCAGCGCAGAGTCAAGAAGCATATTGTGAAGGTTGGTTGGTTGAACAAGAAAGGAGGCGTTGCAGACACTCGAGAAAATGAATAGGTTCCTCAAACAGGACTAATTGTGGGGCACAATAGCGCCGCGGGACGGCAGCGTCTGCTGCGCGAGCCATATAGCGGCAAAGGAATAATTATAGTCAGGTGACTGAAGGTTTAGATAACAAAGTGACAATAGCTCGTAGTTTGGACTTGAAGAAATTAATTTGTGATCCCGTAAGAACGTACTTTTTATTGTTTGATTTTATGTCGTGGTTTTAGTTCTGCTAGCTTTATAACACTCTAAACGCGTAAAACATTGCTGGAAATAGAAAAAAACTACATAATAGAGGTAGTATTAGTATTTTTTTAATTATGAAATGTAAGATTTTATATTTTATTCATACATATCTTTTTCATTGCTGCGTCTTTAAAATCAATGGAGGTATTTACTATATATTAAAGAAAATGATCTAATTAACAAAACAGTATAGTTTCCACTTCACTAAATATATTTGTTTTCGTTTCTGTAGGTAATGTTTAGAAAACAGTCAAGAATTAGCTTCGTAAAATCTAAACAAGGTTTGTTTAACTCTGGAAGTAGATCTAACCTAAAACAGAGGTAAGTGCAAATGGCGGAGTGCCAGTATGGCGTGTAGGTGCCAAGAGTCAGTTAATTCTGCACTAATTTCTAATTGTACTGCTAATGAAGTGCAGTGCAGCCGAATAGACACGAGCACGAGCGAAAGCATTGACTCTGAATGTAGGTATGACGACATACATAATGCGAAATTACCTCACACACACTGGAAAAATAAATATCTGAAATGCTAAACACAAGTTCGAGCTAAAATTAGTATATTATCCCAGCACGACCTGGCTACATATCAGGCCCCAAAAGAGACGGTACGATGATCTTAACACGTTTGACAGAAACTGGTGTAAAACAATGCAGTGTAAAATTGCCAAAACTGACAAAAACGGGAGAGGTTTTTGCCCAGCAGTGGGACA
This sequence comes from Hypomecis atomaria, assembly GCA_964007245.1. Taxonomy (NCBI): domain Eukaryota; kingdom Metazoa; phylum Arthropoda; class Insecta; order Lepidoptera; family Geometridae; genus Hypomecis; species Hypomecis atomaria. The sequence continues at coordinate 15,244,568 of OZ023280.1, forward strand.
CAATAGGCTAAAAATAACAATAACATAGAACTCATGCTGCATATGAGGGATATCTGTTTCTGAAACTTCAGGGCTCTACTTAAAACTTTCACACGTCTCTACTATAAGACAATGTTAGTTAAGAATTTAAAGAAAATTTCAGAGAGTGAATGTTATTTGATTAGCTAAAACTTTGTCTTTCGCAATCTACTGTTTAATTAATTCGCTATTCTGTAACCTTTGAACTTTAAGTAAAACCTTTGGCCACATATCTAACAAGATACAAATTGCATAATACTTTTAACATATAAACTGTACAGAAAGCTAACCAGAACATAATTATGAGAAATGCATCTCCTTATTTATCATTACAAGTTAGCTACACTACAATTTCAATTTCACATCAAAGCAATGGCAAAAGTTACGACTCCGCCGGTACTTTTCTTTTGGAATCGAATGAAATATCTTTGAGTAGTGTTGAAACTTGGTAACCACTACGCAGTATTTCAATGACGAAGTACGGGAACTTATAGAAAAATATAAAAGTAATAGTACTTTCTCATATTTTACTATGATACTTTTATTACTCACGCTGTAGCTTTTAAAAACGTAAGTACATTTTCACCGAAATGCCGCATTCGTAAGGTCTATTCATATGTATTACGTTCGCTGTATTTATTAATGGATTACATGCTCTGAATTTATTACTGAAGCATGAGGATATTATGTATAGTTCTTGTTATTAAAAAGAAAATAAAGTTAATGTAATTGGAACAGTAATGTCTTCAAAACAAAGTTAGTACATTATTATCAACTGATAATTATGTAGTAATAACTTGAAAACCTCTTTTTGATACAGAACCGAATGAATAAAACACGTCGTACATATTCTTCCTAAATAATGGTACCTTACAACTATGTAAACACATACACATGGGTACATACTGATTATACATTTGATTATTACCTACTGTAAACTAAAATACACATTAAACAGATAGACAGTAAACAATGATAGCTACTAAGCATTTATTACTTTATTTTATTACTAAGCATTACTGCTATTCAAACAATTGGTATTAACTTTAAAACGATAAGTTTCATAAGTAAACAAATAACATTTTTTTAGACTATTCTAACGATTTGGATCGAATTCTGAATTTTGAGCTTATAGAGAGTAAATCTCCGCCTGCCTATGTGGCAAGCGGAAAAGATTCGATTGAGTAACTGAATGCAAAAGTAGAGCGTTGATGCAATATCCTTTAGGTTTCTATCAAAGCCTCCTGTCGATAGGCTAAGCCAACGCGAGCAAGGTCACTGTCCTGTCAAAGGTTGAGAGAGTTCAAACAAATTCATTGCTCGAATAGAGTTCTCTAAGATACAGGCAAAAGGCAAAATGTATTTTAAATAACTTTTTCATTGAAAATGTTTTACATTTGAGAGAGGCTGATTTTTATGACGCGTCTCAAAAAAATTTAGATGTCCGAGAAGCCAAACATGACTTCGATTTTCATGTGTGTTTGTGAACTTTGTGAAAATTACTGTTTGTTTTCGTTAGTTATTTAAAGATTACAGCCACGTAAAAGAAAATGAGGATTGAAACATAACCAAATATTCTGGGTCATTTGAAACTCTAAGCAGCGAACTTTCGATAGTTATATTTATAATACAGTTGCTAAGAAGTGCTTTGTTGATACGGTTTGATAAATTAATTCAATAGTTCAACAAAAAAGAAAGTGGCCTCATTTCTTTGGATGTAACTTGTCGTGTCTATTTTGTTTGCATCAATTCAGACTATGATTAAATGAAAATAACACGTATATACTAACTACTAACGTATATACTAACAGCACGTATAACTAGGTCCAACAAACTAAGTGTGAGTACAACTGTACCTATATTTTTGTTGGTAGCTTTTCTATAAATTCAATTAATCAAATTGAATCAGGTTCACCGACACTGTAATAGATCTTATGTTGACACATACACAACACAGGTTTATACTTCTCTACTACACTAAATCTTCCTTTTGGTTTGCCGTAGTTGGACAAATACCTAGAAGTCTAAATAAAATAGTTGAAATCTCGTTACTTTACTCGTACCTACTTCTTAATTTACTTTAGGTTCAATAATTTATCCCGAGTAGCTTGAAGTTATTGCTTTAATGCATTTCTCGTCGCATTACTGGCTTGGTTTTATGCCAAGCCCGTATATGATTGTTATGGAAAGTAATCAAAAATTATTTCCATGCAATATTTCAGGGTATTTTTACAACGCGATCGCGCTTTATAGACAGTGAAAAAATGCGAGTACCTGGATTTATTAAATATTCTGAAACGAGAAGTCAATTAAAGGCTTGCGATGCAATTTGTGCACATTAAATTTAATAAATAAATAAATATTAGGCGACATCTTACATCTTATCTTTATTTGTAATAACAAATATTTGATACAAAAATTTTTTTAACGGAGAGCAAAAGTAGCGTTGAATATTTGTTAATGTAAAAGATTGAATCTAGCGTAATAATTTTGGGTTATTAAGTTGTATTTTTTTTTCAGGTAAAATATTATTTGAAACAATCTTTATCAAGTAGTGTTATACACTACTTTTTGCTTAGTTTGCTATACTAAACGCTACTATAAGGTTTTTCGGACTGGTTTATCTTAACCCCAAAGTGCGCGCGTGGTGAGCATTTTGCCGCCCGCACCAAAAAAAGTTATAATTCAAAAAACAATTACCCGCGAAGTTTAAGCTTTGTAGTAGCTAATTTTACCTTTGCTAGCAATCAATTTTGAAAGACAGTACGCCAACAGTTCACAGGGAGCCCCTGGATGAGGAGGTATTCACCGTCGGACGTCACCGGGCGGAAATTTGCACACCGCTCACGTATGTAAAAATTTGGTCATAAATATTTTTAGCAAAATTGAAATTTTTACATATTTTACGGAGTATTTGCTATAAAAACTAAAAAAAGAGTGTCGTCGTTGCCGCCATGATTTATACTGTTAGAAAAAGGCCTTTCCAATAAATCTACAATAAGACTGATTGATAGCGGCTACATCCTTTTTTTTTCACTGGATTTCATGCCTCATGCCTCACGTCATAAAAATGAAAAATATACGACAAAATAAAATATCATATGGTGTCTGGGCAGAAAAAGAATGGAAATTACAACAAAAAAGTGTGCCACATATGCTTAAAGTTACTGTGCAATGAACATCGCATATGCTTATGTGAAGACTGATTTGTTAAAACATATCCTGTAGATGTAGAAAGTATGTAATTTTATTTAGAATTTTGATATAATTTTCCACTGAAATTGGTATTATGTAGGATAATGTAGAATAACTAAAAAAAGTTAGTTGATTACAACAAACTTAATTAAGTATTTCTAAATTTAAAATTAGTTAAGTTTTCCAAAATCGTTCATAAATTAAAAATCCGAAATCAGAGTTAAAAAAGTATGATTCATTTTTATAGCTTACTTATGTATTAAGTACTTAAATCCTGAGAAAATAATTCAAATTAAACGCTGTATTCTCAATTTCTTACTTAAAATGGTCAGTGAAAAGTAGCGGCAAAATGCTACCCAAGCGCCCACTGGCGTTACAAAAAAAGACGCGCCCACTCTAGGGTTTAGAAAGTGTATCCAAGTAATTTGGCATTTAAACCTATAATTAGTTAAAGAACGTAAAAATTTTCTACCAATTTCGTTTCCGTAATTAGACACCTATTACGATACTCGTATGGTTTCCTAATTGGACCGGATTATGAATAAAGATTACTTGACTCTTCGCACCCCTCCCCCTCCTTAATGAGCTAATCCCACCCCGTCATGTGATTATCCGCCTTGTGGGTTGTACGGCGCAGAAACTCATTTGTACCTGTGTTTAACTGACCAATTTGGCACGATGCCGACTTTTAAATAAGTCTGCTTTAGCCAAAAACAGTCATAAATTTATCGGAAACTAGAATTTATTCCTCTAAAACTAGTTTGCCGAAAACTTTTTTTTACAGAAAATAGACGATTTCAAGCGGAGTTATAATAGTGTTTCGCCCGCGGCAAATCCTCCGCTTGATAGATTGGTACGGTTTTTAAAATTTGTGGAACATTTTCGTAAATGGCGAGGAAAAATGAAGTTGGAACCCTTCCGGAAGGCGACTTCGTAAGATATTAGAGTTTGTGAAGACTACGACCATCTTCACTGGAACGTATTGTTCTATGGTATTTATTGCTCGAAATTCATTTGGGGTTTGTAGATAAAATCACAGATATCTCAGCGAGTGCGAGCAATGCGTCTCTTGCTATTTTCTAAGAGCGGAATAATCCAGATCAAAGATTTTCTTTAATTACAAGTTTTTCATTTAGCAGACAGCGATTTATCACTTAAGAGGCGGTTTCCTCAAAAGAGCTGTGGATTAATTAGAGAAAGATAAAATTTTGTGAAATAGCCGCAGGGTTGCGAGTGCTCGGAACAGATAAGGGAGGCCGATGAGAAGTAATGGATCTATTAGCGTGCCTGGCCATCCTGTGCCCTCGGGAGGGGCCGCTTTTTGTTCGCGCGAAAAATCATCCAATCGTGCTTATGAATCTCTCCTGTTCACTTTTTACTTCTCGGGGACAAATAATTTATTTGTACAAAACATTTGATTCGATAAACTGTTTCGGAATGCCGGGAGCGAGAGGGATGTTTATTTTCACGATTGAGCGTTGATTCGGACTGCGAACTCAGCATCGAATGAATTCCAAATAAATTATTCGACGACGTTCGCGTGGGATAATTTATTTTTTAAGTGGGGACATTAAATCCGCAATCGAGGACAGGCTTGTTTGTGAACGTGTCTTTAATATCATTAAAGTAGAATGTTTACTCACTCGATATGAAGGTGACCTCGCTGATTAAGATCCACTCATGTTGAAAGTACAGTTTGAGCATGACATGCTTGGCGGTGCGGTTCTCGAGGTCCACGTGGATGATACGAGCGTGTTCAGAAACTCTGTCTTGTTTGGGCTCGTACGCGACACAATCTTCCTGCCAACGTTCTCCTTCTAGCGAAAAACATACTTCTGCTTCTTTGAAAAGCTGAAAATAAATATATGTTGTACAAAACATATCGATTTCGAAAGTGAAACGATAAAGATATAAAATTTACTAATTACTTAGACCAAATCTAGTATGAAATTTGACACTAAACCAACTAAATAACCTAAACTAAAATTTTAATCTATGTTCCATGCGCAGAAATTAAACGAGTTTGTTTTCATTTGCTATATTGGGCACATGCTTTATTTCTATTCTTGATAAGTTTAACATAGTGTAAAACAACTTTTTCTACTTCTTATACAGAAGGAATGAAATACAGATATGCCAGCGTACAAAAATATGTGGTATCTAGTAAACACTGTTATTAAATATCATATAAGACTTTAAAATGAATAGTTAACCTACCTACATTATTTTTCTGTGTTGATGTCTCCGTAGAAACGAAGTCAAGTATAAACTACGCATCCATTGCGTCGGAATCGAAGCATACAAATCGGACGGAGTGATTCCTATGGGAAAAGATACCGATCCAGCGAATGCAGTACCATAAAAAACTATACAAAGCAATAAATATGTCTGCTCCGTATGCTCCGACTCCGACTTAGTGGACGAATAGCTCTCTAACATGGTAAAATTTAAGTTCAAATTAGTATGGTCAGTAGCTGAGAGTTAGTACCTGGACGTCTTTGGTGAACATGTTGTTGGTATGAATATCGACGTGACGAAAAAGGCGATAGTCACTAAAATTGAATGTTAAGTTGACTGCGTCGTCGAATATGGTCTTATTCCAGCCCATCCAGCGACTCCCTATAAAAATCACCGAAAAGTTTCGCTATCAAACATGTAGACATATAATTATTTATAGTTGTTTTTAATGCATGCATACTTTTAATATAATTGTACACTTAAATAGTCACAATACAATATTATGTAAATTAAAGACGGAAATTTCAATGAATAACAGAAAAATCTTCTACCAAAGCCCAATCACCGCGTGTAAGAAATCTAGCACTTACCACTTGTGTCCAAAATGTCAGCTAATTCAAAATCGTTAGGTCCTAGAAATGAGTCAGTTAATTGTCCTAATCCGTTGACAAATACTGAATCAGGAGTCACGTATCCGTCGTATGTGAGATCTTCAAAGCGAGCGCCTCCCGTCATCGCCGACATTTCCCCGCCTTTTGGTGCCGAATACGCCACTATGGCCTCTGTAGAAAAAAGAACCAATAAATAACCCGTCTGTCGACGGGCGTCAATCGCAAGTGGCAACAAAATATGTGCAGTCGCAATTGTTATTCGCAAAGCATTGGTCCCGGGACGCGCGAGCTGCTGGTCACAGTAACCGGATCCTGAAACTGTGTCCAGTTGCAGGGGTACATACGTTTCCATTTGCATCCGTAGAGCTCGACACGCATGCAAGCGGTCCTTGGGTGTGCGGCGTAAGGAAAAAACCGGACTTTCGATGCCACGAAAGACGCCTCCAATGTCGTTTTTCTTGGCGTGTACGTATTCACGTTCCCCGGTATGAGCTAGAACAAAAACAAAAAATGTTTACTCTCAAAAGAAAATTATCGTACCTGCCTATAATAAAATTAATTAAAGGTTCTATCATCATGTAAAGTACGTTGAAAGTTAAGTACGGGTAATTAAAACTGTATGGTCTTCGTAAGTAATTACTTATGTGAGACAGAAAATATAACGAACTACCAATTTTAAAATTGTATGTAGGTATTTTATATACGTAATATCTCATTTTCTAAGTTTTACTTATTTTAAATACTTATTCATACAAATAACATAATAAATATTTATTATAATTAGGAAGAACTTTTACATGGTCAAGGTTATTTTATGAATTTATTTCGCAATGAAGTGTATTATTTAGTTTTTACTACAATAATGACTGATTGCGATGACATCCTAGAGCGATGAGATTGAAAAATAATCGGCCAAGTACGAGTCGGACTCGCGCACGGAGGGTTCCGTACTGTATGGGAGCCCCCGTCAAATATTTATTTTATTTTAATTTTATTATTTAATATTGAACGGATTAATATAAAATTATATGTTCTGTGAAAATTTCAAGCACCTGGTACCATTTAATAATGGAGCATAGAGCAAAAACGTCTAAAAATTCAGGTTTGTTGTATGGGAGCCCCCCCTTAAATATTTATTTTATTTTGTTTTATTATTTGTTGTTATAGCGGCAACCGAAATACATCATCTGTGAAAATTTCAGCTGCCTAGCTATCATGGTTCATGAGATACAGCCCCGTGACAGACAGACAGACGGACAGACGGACATCGAAGTCTTAGTAATAGGGTCCCGTTTTTCCCTTTGGGTACGGAACCCCAAAAAACGGATCATAAAGTATGTGAATACACTATTACGTAGCTAGTCTCCTCTTTATAATACTTGTATCCAGTCTCTTATACAGCTTTGGTGCTAAAGGTTAGAAACCGATGTATGCTCAGCAACGTAGTTGCGCAACGGAAAATTATTGGAAAGACTAGTTTTGAATTCGAAACACCACCGCCTGAAGCTCCAAGCGCTTCGGATTACATTTTGAAACAAAATTCGTTCGTATTTAATTATTTATGTTCCAAACTTAATAGTCTGCAGCACTGCGTGAAAGAGTTCATTTTCCAATTTAGCTAGTTATGTACTTGCAGCGTACACAACCGCCTCTAGTACTCTAGGCAATATGTTACCACGTAATTTAATACTATAGATAAGCGGTCGGTTCCCAGTAACAAAACCGAGCAGTGGTCTTATCAGTAGAGCTGACTCTGACGTCTGCGAATAAGACCACCTAGATGCCTAAGTTAGCTTGTAAGATATCTCAATGTATTTGAATTCATTAATTATAGTGCCTTTGCACCGGCAACACGTTTGTTTAATTTCTAGTTTTTAAAAACATCCTCACGCGCTCCAGGAAGTTAACTGGCGCAGCCGGTAGGATAGTCGGCTGCTGTCAGCGCGAAAAGTTCGCTCTTAAATTCGGTGAATTTCCCCCGCGTTGTGCAGCATTAAGTAAACGGTGTTAATACTGAATTCAGGTATATCCGTTCCGGCTATCCACACGAACCAAACAAATTAGTTATCTACGGGCGCAGAAGATGCAGGTCGGTTGGTGAGTAAGCCTTTTTCGCCATCCTTGACCTTCCACCCCATCTTCCTCGAATATTGTAAATTTAGACCTTGGTTATCGGTCAGATTTGCTTGTGTTAATAGTAATTTTGGAAAATTTGGTCTTAAATCGATTGAATTGTGTTAATTAAGGATATTTAGTAATAGTATCGGGAAATTTAGTCTTAAATCAATTAAATTGTGTTAATTAAGAATAATTAAAATTAAGTAATAGGATTGGTATTAACTCTACCCAGACTTTAATTTAGGAGTGAATAATTTTAGTACAGTTGTGGTAAATTAAAATTAATTAAAATGGCGCAAGAACATAGAGTTGGCGCTCTTGCGCAAACGGAAATTCCAAAGGAAATGCTAGGGTTAATTCCTGTCTTCAATGGGGAAACTAAATTACTAAATTTGTTCATGAGAAAGTGTGAATATGTCCTCCGACAACTACAGGGCACGCCCACACGAAACGAATTTCTTATGCAATGCATCACAAGCAAGTTAACCGGGAAGGCCGCCGCCGTTATTAGTGAGCGAAGCGACTTCACTACTTACAACGAGTTAAAAGAGGTCCTAGTGCAACATTTTGGTGACCCTCGGAGTGAGGAGTGCGTTGCTATAGAGTTAGAAACACTAAAGATGAAAAGTCACGAATCCTACTTAGACTTCTGCAGCAGAATACAAGATGTTAAGGCCATTCTAATATCCAAAGTTTTTCAGTCAAATTCAGAAGAAATGAGAGTCGCGAAGAAGATCATCTATGATCATACCGCATTAAACGTCTTCCTTTATAATTTGCCCGAGCAAATGGTTCGGTTGGTTAGGTTGAAAAACCCAACCTCACTGGAAGACGCTCTAAAAATTGTACTGGAAGAAGTAAACTTCCAGGAACAATATAACATGAAGTCAAAATTGCTTAGATCCCAGTTTTCGATGCCTAGTAGCCAGAATACTATGAGACCCGCGATTCCCGCGCCTCAATTCCAGTTCGGCATACCTGGGAACCAAAATTTAAATCGACCACCGGTTCCAAGGTTCGGACAGCCTCAATTTGGCTACCGCCCGCAGCTAGGCTCCGCGCCCCAATTTGGCTACCGCCCTCAGCTAGGCTCCGCGCCTCAGTTCGGTTATCGCCCGCAATTAGGCCAACAATCAACACCACAGCAAGGGTTCAGACCCCAGTTAGGGACGACCCCTCAGCTAGGTTATAGGCCACCCCAATTCGGGTATAAACCACCCCAATTCGGGTACAAGCCACCCCAATTTGGGTATAAGCCTCCTCAATTTGGCAACAAGCCACCCTATCAACCACCTCAACAAATTAACCCGCCGCACTTGCAATCTGGCGACGTATCCATGAGGACCGCCCGTCCCACTGGATTCAAGCTCAACGAGATAACCGGTCACGACGACGAACAAAATTATTACCATGACGATGCTTATCCCTACGACCACGAAAACGACATGTACGGACAATATGAATGTGACCCTACAAACGACTTTGAATACGACGTATACAACAACGACTTGACATACGAGACCCCACTGACAGATTCAGCTCAGGAACAGCTGGCTGAAAATTTTACAGCACAGGCCTCCATAGAGGACAAGAAGTGATAGAGCTAAACTGTGACCCCACACTAAAACTACCCCACATTTACATCCCTGAAATAGACGCGAAATTAATGATAGATACGGGTAGTACTAGATCATTTTTAAAACCCCAGAAAGCATACGAATTCTTCTACGAAAGCGTTAGGAACGAACCTTTCGAGGTAGTTAGTACGCACGCATCTAGCAGACATAGCGAAGTAGTCGAGATTCCGCTTCTGCCCACATTCCGAACAGACGACAGCCACAAGTTTTACTTGTATAATGTTGACTCAAGATATGACGGACTGATAGGAAATGACTTACTAAGACAACTTGGTGCCATAATAGACTTAAAGCATTCCGTGCTTAGAACAAAAACGACCCATATTCCAATTATCAATACAAATTTGGACTATGAAATAGAGTTGCAACCCCGTTCGGAACAACGTGTCAGAATACCAATAGACCAACACTCCGGTGAGGCTATATTAGACTACCGAAATTTTGGTCCTGGTGTACGAATGCCCAGTGCCCTAGTAAACTGCATTAACGGATACGCAACCACAGTAAACGAACAAAACACCTGTACACACACATATCAGAAAAACTTAAGGCGGAAAAGGAAAAAGTTAGGTCGAAACGAGGTGGGGAAACCGACGTGGAACTCCCAGAAGTAGTGTTCGTAAAGGACATAAATAAGAGGAAAAGTAAAGAAAAACCCCGTTATAAAAAGGCCAAAGTAATAGGCCCTGTTGAGAAAAACGTTGTCCCTGTCAAGGTAGAAACCGAAAGAAAAAATAGTAAAGCACCCATTAAAAATTTAAAACGACCTCCACAGGTGGTGCAGCGCGATGCTAGCAACAGCAGCAGTCGCCCTTCATCTGCAAAATCTTGATGGAAATCCGGGACTTCTGCCAGTAAAGAAAGGCCAAGCTCACATGCAAACCGACAGTTGGACAATTCTAAAAACTATTAAGTTAGACAATATTTGGACCGATCTCAACTTAGTCATTTCAAAATTAGCAGAATTTCAGCAATTAATTTCATCTAATAAAACATTTCCGCACGAATTCATAGGAATGTTTATGCACGCAGAATATATATGCGCGACATAACCATAGACAAGTATCACCAACTAATTCCTCAACGATTCAAGCGTGGGATACTTAACCCATTAGGATCCATTATTAAGATTGTAACAGGCAACCTAGACCACGAGGACGCCCTTAAATATGATCGGTTGACCTCAGAATCGAGTCATAACCAAGTTATTTTGTCAAAGAAAATCACGATTGTTACTTAAATGCTAGACAGCCTAGTAAACGCCACAGAGTTAATTCAGCAAAACTCACTAACGATGGATTCCCGTCTAAGAAGGGTTGAAACTACCCTTAAAGAGACTGTAATCCGAGAAAATAATTTAAGTATATCATCTTACGCGTTAGGACTATATAATCTATTCATAAGTAGTTTTAGGACTATATTCATTAGATTAAGTGAAATCGAAACCGCTCTAGCTCTAAGCAAGAGCTCCATACTACACCAGTCTATAATTAATTCCACCGAACTGCTATACCATTTGAACTTGATAGCAGAATCTAGAAACCTGGTATATGTACCCAATGAATTTAATTTAATTAAAATTGAGGAAACTATTGATGTTAAATCTTTTATCAAAAAGGACCAAATTACCTTTATATTGGAAATCCCTCTGACCGATAATGTTACGTATAACTATTTTAAATTGTACACATTACCCATCCTCCTCAAACCTGAAAATCTAACCGTTGCCATATTTCCTAAATACCCATTCCTATTGGCGAAAGGGCTGAAGTATCAGCCGATCGTAAAGCCGTGCCGCTCACTCGCTGCTGGAGACGAGTTTCTCTGCGACGATGACAACCGCGCCCCATACAGCGGACCCTCATGCGAGGAAAAACTAATGAGGTACGAGGACGTCACTGACATCTGCAAGCAACACCCCATTCACGTCGAGGACGTGAAGCTGCGGAAAATAGATAAGAACAACTGGATACTATACACCAGATCGGAAACAACCCTCACAGAGACCTGCGGCGAAGAGGCTTCGAAGCAGCAGATATGCGGAACACACGTTGTGACGCTGAACAGACCCTGTGATGTCACCGTCAACGGGACGACCATCCGGTACCACCGTCTTTACACCGAAGCGGACCCAGGGACCCCACTACCCATCATCAACCTTCCGAAATTACGCGCAACAGAGAACTTATCCAGTGCACATGCACTCAACATGCGAGAGATTGCACTGGACGAAGTCAAATACATGGCCTTTGCTTTGAAGAACAGTGAAGTTTTTAGTGAAACCTATAACAGAGAAAATGACTCTACAATTAGTGTCATAGCGTTAGGATTAGTAGTCTTAAGTATAGTTTCGATTATTTCATATGTTTCTTACACTAAAATTATCCCTTTTATACAAAATTATCGGAATCCCTCTCAAATCGAGCGCTCCGATAATTTTTCGCTTAGGGAGGGAGGAGTTATGTACTTGCAGCGTACACAACCGCCTCTAGTACTCTAGGCAATATGTTACCACGTAATTTAATACTATAGATAAGCGGTCGGTTCCCAGTAACAAAACCGAGCAGTGGTCTTATCAGTAGAGCTGACTCTGACGTCTGCGAATAAGACCACCTAGATGCCTAAGTTAGCTTGTAAGATATCTCAATGTATTTGAATTCATTAATTATAGTGCCTTTGCATCGGCAACACGTTTGTTTAATTTCTAGTTTTTAAAAACATCCTCACGCGCTCCAGGAAGTTAACTAGCTATAGTCTGAGTTTCCATAATATATTGCATTAGTTTTTTGGCAAAAAATGCATTTTATTTCGTAGTGTATAGTAAAATTCAGAGTTTAATATCATGCATGATTTTTTGAACATATTTCATGATCTAAGCGTATCTACTTATGTATTATAACTAACGACGTAACAAGTACTTAAAACTTATATTTTAACTGAATACTTATTAAAAACCTAAAACTTATATGTCTTGAAATGTGAAAAATAAGGCGTGAAGACAAAATAGTATGGATTTTTCATCATTTACGATGAAATACATCAAACAAAAATTTAGGCCAAAGCAAAAATCCTAGATAATCCTATTGATGTGCAAACAATACGTAGATGTACGCGACAGTATTATTTATTCCTACACACAATTTGTAGTTTATTTCAGATGATTGTTTTTTTTTTGTAAGCCCAAGAACACAAAAATGTTTTCTTTGCCAACAACGTTTATTATATAAGTCCATTTTTTTTTGTTCTGTATTCCGTTTGACATGATACGAATGTGCCATCTCATCATTGTGTAGCATTACGTTATTACAATAACTTTCCATACCTTTTGCTCGGAAACTCAGGTGAATGAGAAATGAGTTATTAAGAACTTGTCAAGACGCGTTTTTGATAGCATTCTACAGACATTTACGAAAAATAATGAAGTCGATGTTGTGACTCTTTGGAAACTTTTTGGAACAGTGCCACCAAATATAGCATCTACAAACTTGAATTTATTTTGTACTCTTAAAATAAGATGATATGCAAAAAACAACAGTTTTATGTTATTAATATAACCTACTAGTACGCAAGTAACGTCTTAAGGTTCCATAGTACAACAAGATTATTACAAATTACAACTCATCATAGTTGTCCTCCTCCTCATCATGAGCCCTACACATTTTACAGAATTACTCTTGAACGAAGTAATTGCATCATCATAGTAGGTACAACTTGTCCCAAGTACATAGTTAAGAACAAAAAAGTTTCTGTCAACGTAAGTTGGCAGAATTTTTTCTCGGCCCCTTTTTTTTCAGATTATACTACTCTAGCGGGCCAAAACCTACTCCAATCTATCCCCTTTTTCTTATTTTCTTTCAAGGTAATATTTGTAGAGCTAGAGATAGTCGAATATTTGTTTTCTATTGTATATTAATATTCAGTAGGTTTTTGACAGTCGCGGCTCATTGTTGTTTTCTTGTTTCCATGTCAACGCCATCCGGGGAGTCTGCGCAGACCGCCCACGTCACGGTCTGACGTCCTGACGTCTCCACTTAGAGAACTTAAGTTTATTTTTATTTTATTTTAGTTTTGATTTTGTTAATCATGGCATTTTGCGCCCCGGCTGGGCCTAATGCAGTTTCCCAATTCATTAATGGGTCGCAGGGGGACATGATTCAGTGCCTAGAGTGTTCCCAAGTGCGGTTTTTTAAAGGCCAGAAAGGCCTCAAAATTCACCGTACGCGGTGCCATAAAAATAGCCAAATTACACTTTCGGCCCCTACTGCAGGCTCCGATGGAGCCAGCAGCAGTCCCGTGAGCGCTGCTGCTCCTTCCAAACCGCTTTGGGAGGTTCTTAGCTCACTCAAAAGTTCTCTTCCTGTTCTAAAACGCATCCCGCGTGGTGCTCGTTTTTCGGTTGCCCAATGTTTATCTGCTGCTATTCGAAAAGTTATTTCTAAAAATTCGATAGACGCCTGGGAACACCTGCTAATTTTTCCTTACGTTGTGCTTTACGTACATTCGGACCCAACAAACAAAAAGTCCCTTACCACTAGGGTTAAGGAAAATTGCGTGAAGTACAGCGCATTGGAAGAGAACCCTTTAGATTTTGAAAGTATTATTCCGCCAACAAGGCAGAATAAACCAAATTCTAAAAAAACTGACGATTCGGTTACTATTAAAATAGTAGAAAGCAAAATTAGTGATGGCGATATCAAAGGCGCCGCACGTGTCTTGTTCTCCAGCGACACTATTGCCCCCCACACCCCCGATACGGTCCAGTCACTCCGTGACAAGCATCCGCCGGCAGCATGTCTCCACCTGCCTGAGCCACCACACCCTGATGACGTTGTCATTGAAGTGTCAGCACAGGAGATTGCAGCGGCCGTTTCTTCTTTTCGGAGCGGCTCAGCCGGAGGCCTAGATGGTCTTTCACCTCAACATCTAAAAGATCTTCTATCTTTTAGCTCTGGTGAGGTGGCTGAGTCTCTCTTGAAGGAATTAACGGCTTTGGCTAATCTCATGTTATCTGGGCGGGTCAATGGTGACATCATCGAAGTTTTGTATGGCGCTAACCTATGCGCACTTGTCAAAAAAGATGGTGGCATCAGACCTATTGCGGTTGGCACCACATATCGTCGTCTCGCAGCCAAAGCCGGCTGTAGAAAAAAGGTTGCTCTTTTGAGTAACCTTTTTCAACCAATACAGCTTGGCTTTGGTTCGCGGGGTGGATGTGAGGCTGCTGTTCATTCCCTTCGTACTTTTCTCGGTCAAAATTGTGGAGAGGTGTTGCTCAAGGTAGATGTCAAAAATGCTTTCAATTCGGTTAATCGAGACGCCTTGTTGGTACAGGTCAAGGAAAAAATTCCCGATCTTTTCAATTTTCTTTGGCAATGCTACGGCAAACCCACTAAATTAATTTACAAAAATGATGTTCTGCTATCTTCCGTTGGCTGTCAACAAGGTGACCCTCTCGGACCAGCCATTTTCAGCCTGGCCATTCATCCAATTGTTCAACG
Source organism: Hypomecis atomaria (assembly GCA_964007245.1). Classification (NCBI taxonomy): domain Eukaryota; kingdom Metazoa; phylum Arthropoda; class Insecta; order Lepidoptera; family Geometridae; genus Hypomecis; species Hypomecis atomaria. The sequence goes on from OZ023280.1 coordinate 15,259,883, forward strand.
TCTCCATTCAAAACTCAACGTTTGGTATCTGGATGACGGGACTTTGGGTGGCGATGCGAACACAGTCCTACGTGATTTGGAAATTCTTATTGACGAGTTTCGTCAAATTGGTTTGGAGCTAAATTTTTCGAAATGCGAACTTTTCGTTTGCGACTCATGTCCAGATAAAGATTTGGTAATTAACAAATTTAATGATTTGGCACCTAATATCAAATCGGTAGACAAGTGTTCTCTTCGCCTTCTGGGTTCGCCGATACTAGATGAGTCTTTTCCGCCTTTCGTTCAAGAAAAAATTCAAAATTTTTTGAGTGCCTCTGATAGGCTACTCAAAATTAACGCCCACATGGCGTTTACCATTATAAGATGTTGTCTGTTTATTCCAAAATTCATGTACGCTTTACGTTGTAGTCCATTGTGGAAGCACAATGAGCTCCTTTTGAGCTTAGACGATGTTGTAAAGCAGACCCTAGTATCGGTTTTGAATATTGAGATGAGTGAAAGGGCGTGGTTACAAGCCTCCTTGCCTGTTAGGCTTGGAGGGCTAGGGGTCCGCCAAATTTCAAGTGTTGCTTTACCAGCTTTCTTGTCCTCCATTCATAGTACACATAAATTAGTTGAAAAAATCCTCGCACCTTCTTTAGGCCATTCCGGCGTAGATGTAGCTAATTTGAATGAGGCAACGAATGCTTGGAGGGTCGCTAGCCCAAATTCCGAGCTTCCAAAGACTTTGTCGTCGCAGAGACTGTGGGATCGGCCGATCTGCGAATTAGCACGGAAATCTCTTCTAGATACGTGTTCTAGCGTCGCGGATCGCGCTCGTATCCTTGCGGTCTCTGTATGGGAGTCCGGTCTTTGGTTGCAAGCTTTGCCCTCTTTCAATACTGGTAACCTTTTAGACCCAACTGCATTTCGTCTAGCTGTCAGCTTACGCTTGGGTGCAAGGTGTTGTGAGGCCCATCGCTGTCAGTGTGGTACTGCAGTTGACCAGCTCGGTCACCACGGTCTCTCTTGCTCAAGAAGCGCTGGTCGGATTGGTCGCCACGCCAGCCTTAACGATGTCATTCGCAGGGCTTTTGCCACCGCCAATATCGCAGCCGTACTCGAACCGAGTGGGCTCGCGCGTGGTGATGGCAAAAGGCCTGACGGCATGACGCTGGTCCCATGGGAGTGTGGACGGCCCTTAGTATGGGACGCAACTTGTGTCGATACTTTGGCACCGTCACATCTTTCTGAGACTCAGAGTAGGGCTGGAGCTGCGGCCAATTCGGCGGAGCAGCACAAGCGGCGCAAATATGCTAACCTCGGTAGTGGTTACATATTTGAGCCATTTGGAGTTGAGACATTGGGTCCGTGGGGGCCGGGAGCTCATATCATTTTCAAAAGTCTTTCTGGGCGTCTGGTGGACGCGACGCGTGACCAAAATGCTGGTGTTTATTTGGCTCAACGCATAAGCATTGCCATTCAGCGTGGCAATGCAGCCAGCATGCTGGGCACGCTGCCAACTGGCAGTGGGCTTGAGCATTTGGATTATCTTTAGACCTTCAAAGGTCTGAGGGTGATCCAATGCTTTTTGTGTAATAGTAGTGTAGTTTTGTTGTAGTTAATAAAGGCACGTTAAGTACAAGAGATGGTCATGAAGATGGTCATGAAGATACAAAAAAGTGACAGACATGAAATATTCTGATACTCAATAATTTTAGTAATTACATTAATGCCGATAGTTATTATCAAACATTAGAATTTCTGTTTTATATCAATGACCATTTTAAATGTATTTTATTAATAAATAAAATTAATAAAATTCCAAAATGGTTGTTATTGAAAGAGCTGGAATAGTTGATAGTTGTTATAATTTTAAGACTTTTGAATATCGTTTAATAAATAATCAAATAAAAAATTCCTTTGTCCTTAATATTCTCTTAAATCTCAGTTTTAAAATATCAACACTAACTTGATATACCTACATTTATTAGTGAAGTGATTCGGAGTAGGGTTACGTGACGCAATGGGGTTAATTATATGTAACTTGAGAGACACCGTACTTAAACTTCTCTCTGAGGTATAGCGCGCAAAGGAAAACTTTGGCCGTCCTGATTTTGTGCCAAATTGTTAAGTAAATTAAGTAATTTACAGCTGTTTTGATATGTTTGTGAAATGAAACGCAGCCTGTGTAGACACTCAGTAGCGGTTTCAAAGTTTCGGCTTTCGGGGTTGTTTAATGAGTTAATTTATTAGAAACATTCAGTATGCGACCCATAACTTTTTTGCATATAATTTTCCATGGTCACTCCTAGTAAGGAGCGCGAATGAAATAAATCAAACCGACCTTTTGAGAGTATTTTTCTTTAATTGGGGCAAAACTGTAACACGTTTACTGCAGAATATGATTTAATGTTAGTAAAGTTAGTGCTATGCTTTCAGTCAGATATATAAATTAGAGTAAAATTAATTCGTGTTCGATTCAAATTCCTAAAAAAATTAGTAATTTGAAGTAGGTACAGGATCAATTAATATATTTAAGTAGTATATTTAAATAATATATTTAAGTAATTTATTAATATAATTAAGTAGCACTACATATGCATGACTATAATGTGTAGTTACGTTTAGGTTGTTAATAGCAGGGTTTTTAACTTACCTCAAGTTTGCTATGCTTTCAGTCAGATATATAAATTAGAGTAAAATTAATTCGTGTTCGATTCAAATTCCTAAAAAAATTAGTAATTTGAAGTAGGTACAGGATCAAACGGGTAGTGGTAAGAGTGAACCTACTCAGAGGCTTGCGTAATTTACACGACTACTCAAAGAAGTGTGACATTTAGCTTGTAGTGTTTATTGCTCGACATCAAAAAGATACGTTGTCAAGTGCGTGTCGAGTCACACGTATGATAGGTACGGCTTCCGCAGATAATGACGATGATTATGATTTTGATAAAAAACATTTTTTATAATTTCATTAGATTGGTTTATGACTAGGAAAAATTATGTTTCTAAGGCCTAAAAAAATAAATACTCCTATGTAACTCAAAATTTACAGTTTTCAGAATATTTTTACTAGCGACCCGCCCCAGCTTCGCACAGGCTTATTATACATAGAAACCTTATTTTTGAATCACTCTATCTACTAAAAAAACCGCATCAAAATCCGTTGTGTAGTTTTAAAGATATAAGCATACGTGGGGGGGGGGGGGGGGGGGGGACATGGGGACAGCGGAAGCGACTTTGTTTTATACTATGTAGTGATAAAAAGTTTTTAATATGGTTTGTAAGGCCCAGAAAGTCAAAAGATTCTATCTTGTATTACAACTAGATTAAGGAGCGTGACTTTGGTGACCAAATCTCACAAATGGTACATCAAACAAAAATGTGTTTTATGAAATCTCACATTCATTTAAAACCCTATTCAATAAACCTACGACGATCGACGAAACCACGATTACTCACGTAATCTCTACACAAGGGAGTAAGGTTGGAAAAACATTTCTTCTTCTCTTTTCATGTATTTAGGAATTACCCCTTATACACATATTACACACCATTTTGAAATTGTCGATTCTCAAAATATGATTATATCAAATTTCAGGCAATTTGGAAATGATGGACATATGAGGCTTTGTGACATGAAAACAAACAGGCGGACGTACATAACGAGATGATAAGGGTACCTTGTCTTACTACGGAACCTTAAAACGCGCTCATAACAAATACAAAAAATGAAAACTGATAAAATAGCAAACTCACTCTGCTTCCATTAAAGTCCTTGTATCTAACCCAGTGTCCAAGCGCGGCCCGCCAGTACTCCACCGCGTAACTTTCCACGAACTCGACACCCACGGAGTTGGCGAAACGGCCCTGGGTCTCGGTGGCTGTGATCAGGTACTCGTCTTGTAGGTCTATTTCCAGATACTGACGGCTTTTAGGTGAGATCAGCCCATTGGGGCACCACGCGCCGCCGCGGATCTCGGTACGAATCCTGAACAAAAACGGAAACATCAAAGATCAGTGGTTAAATCCACAGTTATTTAGTTATTAACAAAAACTACGTACGACAACAAACGTACAGTTTTACAGTTACAGCCTACGTTACCATTAATTACGTATTATATTAACAATTGGAATAATATTGCGTTCCTTTAATTAAAACATTTGAACGTGGTATTTGTCCCGAATTAGAAAATACCTACATGTTCAAATATTTCGATTAATGATTTTGCCACAAATTCAGTAGAATGACTGCATATTATCATAATATTGAATTGTTGGCGCCGATAAGGTAGACCTCATTTACAGTAAATAAACAGACTGAAAATCCATTTGACTTCAGAGCACTGACGCTGTTTTTTGAGCAGATAAGGGAACTGTTTGTTGGTTAAGCAAAGATTGCAACTTCGACCTAAGTAGCTACTTCGAATTCATAAATACCCGCTTAAGGCACGTTTGCGCATAAGCAAATAAAATTAGCGTAATAGTCTCAGCAAATAGACTAAAACGTTTCTGTGTTTCGTTTGTCAACAGAGGTAGGGGACACAGTCTGGCAGCTGCGGCCATTCCATTTGAATATCTCGAGTGCGATCTCATTGTAGGTAGCTGAGGAACAAAGCGCGCTAAACGCCGAATTAACGTGGCATTCGCCAAATCGCCTCTGACCCAATGTAAAGTGGCTCAGCTGATAAGGCTTCGGCACATCCGGCCGTACTTACATCTTGTTATCTTCGAGAGTCCGGGCCCGAAGGCTTTTGTCGGATCACGCTCGCTTAGAATTCATATGAAAATTTAATTTTCCGTTAGTGAATTTCTCAAACTGAAGTAGAGTTCTCGCGCTACAGTCTCGTGTCAGCTTATGCGGGCTCGGGGCCTGAAGCCTGAATGTGAAACCCTCTGTTAATTGTTTGAGCTAAGTATGAGCGTTTTGCGGTCGGGGATTCGTTGCGGACAATTGTTGTTATAGCTCGGCCGTATCATATCACTTTATTGTTGTTGAACAATGGGCGGCTAAAGACGCCGTATCGATTCGGCTGTTATTTGCATTGAATTTGTCGTTTGGTAGTATTCCTGTACACTTACAATGGGATGACTTATGTGTCGCTTCTCTCTCATATCCCCTCGGCTTTGTTTACGAAATCCGTATAATAGATTCATTCAAATGCTGACTTTCTCAAATTAAATTTCCGAATGGAAATCGAGGCTGGTGATAGTAACTTCGATGAATTAAATCTATTCACTGGGATTGTACCCGTGCTTTTGAACAAGCATTTAATCGTTGAGAAACTTGTGTTAGATTACGAGATGTCTGTTGAACTAAAATTAGTACATTAAGCTAAGTTGGACTAGAAAACCTATGCGACTTTGAAGCTAACTTAAACTGTGTGCATTATTGAAAGTAATAACTAACCATTTGTTAACGTACCGATTGCAACATTTCAGAGTGCAGTTGCAAGCCATCATTTAGCGGATTCTTGTTAAACATAACTTCCCCGGACGTGCAGCATTTGGCAATAAATCTCAAAGTTTCTAAGACGCTCCAGCTGATGCGGCTAGCCGACGGTAAGAGCGAGCTGCTGGATTTAGTGAAACTAATAGTTGACACGCCAGGCCATTGTTCGGGCATGAAAGATGATGCAGTGAGCCTGAGCATGTTACATTATAACTTTAGATTCCATTGTATATGTTGGTACACAAGGTGCTTTTTAATGGGTTGGGAAACATTTGTTGCAAGTTCGCATGTTTTGACTATTTTGGTGTCTAGACCTGCTTGTCTCCAACCATGTGTTTACATTTATTTTTAACAATTACGCTTTACAGTGTTAACATTAAAAATAATCATTGAAAGCTTCCTAGCAAATTATGAAGCACATTGTAGGTATAGTGTTATATTTTGAGCATTTCTAAGTGACCAACCGGTTGAATTATAAATCATTTGTCCACTGGATTTGCTAGGACTCTTTCCATGGGGGAGTGGGTTTTTAGCAGATCTAGCTAATTATTCCTAAGGTAGGTAACAAAAGCTTTATTACTGCATAATCTGGTAGATAACTTTAGATTTAGCTAGCTACATTTTGTTTTAAAATTTTAGCAGCTGAATTTGAACAGCTCCATTTCAAAAGTGTAATGCCCCATCCACACTCTCCACTAGCGATACGAGGGAACGCGAGCATGAGAGTATGGATGGGGCGCTCGTGTCGCCTCGTCTCGTCTTGTCTTTGCGTCCGTCGCGTCGCGGTCGCCTCGCTCAAGGGCATCGCCGAGTCGCTCGCGAGAGTGTGGATATGGCATAAAAGTAAACGTGTGCCGCCGTGTATAGGTCCCGTAGGAAGCGATACTTGTTTTTTTTGTTTATGTAGGAATTGCGCGAGCTACAATTATCCTTATCTTTACTAATATTATTATGAATCCAAAAGTGTCTTTGTTGGTTTGATACTCTTTCACGCTGCAACAAAGAGACGGATTGACTTGATTTTTTGCTTAGTTTTACTTCAAAGATTGAAAAGTGGTCCTTGTTTTTGGATGGTACAAAATAAAAAATAACGTGGGCGAAGCCGCGGGCGTACGCTAGGCAGTCTATTGCATAAAAATGTTTGAAAAGTTGCGTTCAGTTAAGGCTGCGCCTAATGCTATGAAAAAATCAGATTTTACCCGCGCTTCTTGCATCGCCCGCTATCATCTATGTGGCTTTGTTTAGAGTCGAAAATCGCATGACACAGTTTATGACGATGTTGGCTTTGAGCTCCAGCTTATATTTTTAAATGGGATTTTATTTATTTATTCAAAATTTAAGCATGCAATAAAATAACTAATTGATTACTCGGTTAGAACATTAGCCTGGCTACGTAATTTGTCAAAAATAATGTGGTGTTGTCCCTGATAATTTCGAGCATTTGAAATAAAATGTATTTTTTATGATGCGAAGTTTTAATTTTTTTCTAAAGTAACCATATTATTTTTCAAAATTCTACGCGATTACTCTGCTACTTTAGATTTTTTCCTTTCCTATAGTATTTTTTTAAAATGGATGTTTATGTTCGTTACCTTTACAGCACGTCTTAAAAAGTACACTTTTAGCTTGATTTTGGCATTAGGCGCCCCCTTAACCGTGTTACACAAAACAGAGGATCGGGAATCGACCAGTATTATCGCGTTTTCCGTAGAACATTGAGAAAATTTTCGGTGCATTTTTAATAACATTTACGTTCCGGGAGAAAAATCTTTCACCCCTTAAATTGTAACAAATGTTACATTTTTGGTGTCAATCGCTTGAATAAAAATATTGAACGCTCTTTCGTTATTTTTTCAGAAACCTTTTTAGTCTATGTATATTTTTCAGCCAAGTTTTTGCGTAAAATTTTGACTTTTCAGTGGCTCATAACTTTAAGGTCACTTCAAAAACTGTAAAAACTAAGACGTATAATACTAGCGATTGAAGTGTTGATCACACAGAAAAAAATCAATGGAATTGGATAAAATTTAGAGGTAGATAACAGAGAGTAGAGCTTATTGTTTTTGTTTGGTCAAGTTGGCGCCTCACGTTTGCGTACCGTCAAATTCTGTAGTTGCTCTGCGTCTGGACTTAAGTGACCTTTTTGCGAAGAATATTAAATTATGTTCACCTCGTTTAAATTATGTTCTGAACTTACCTAGAGCTAAGCGGTGATACACTCTGGTCGTAGTTAGAGCTTGACGAGAGGGACTCGTTGGATATGAGGCCATTCTCCATTCCTAGTGGGACGTCGCAAGTGCCCAAGTCAGCTGCAAAGAAAAAAAAATCAGAATTATGGAGAAGTTACTGTATTGTACCATACTGGGATTTTAATATTCCACTGCTGAACATAGGTCTAGGTGCAGGAGGGCGATTGTGTTATATCCACAACGCTCGCCCAGTGTGGGTTGGTTGATTCATATACGCCATCGAATTTATAACAAAACACAAACGAAACAGTATGTGCAAGTTTACATTTTTATTATTACTATTTATTTAATCGAATTCACAGGCTTAGCCTGGTCCTTTATTGTAATTATTATTTATTGGTAGTATTACATAATATATGTACACGAGTTCATTGTCTTTAAATAAATTTTATAGTTGTTTCAAATCACGAACGGACCGCGGCCTTTACATGTGGTATTTGTTGATATTATGCAAATTGCACTGGTGTGTGTGTCCCTAGTAGAGTGATTGTATACAAACGTGGCTAGAGCACATGCAAATTGAATGTTCATCAAATCTATAATGGAGTATCCACACTCTCGCGAATCACATTCGCCGACTTGTGAACTCGGCGGATGTGAAGTCAGCTACAAGCTGCAGTGCTCGTGTCGCCTCGCAAGAGTGTGGGTGGATACTCCAAAACATATCGAAAACGAAAACTGTTTCATAAAACAGTTAAATAATATTTTACTAACTACTAATTTAAATAATTTGTTTAAAAATAATTTTGAAAACACCCATTCCTAATAATAAACCGTTCTAATTCAAACAGTTACTTTTATGATAAACACTAGCGACCCGCCCTGGCTTCGCACAGGTGTATTATACATATAAACCTTCCTCTTGAATCACTCTCACTATCCATTAAAAAAAACCGCATCAAAATGCGTTGCGTAGTTTTAAAGATTTAAGCTTATAGACAAACAAAAAGACAAAAAGCGACTTTATTTTATACTATGTAGTGATTTCAAAAATTCGTCGCGGATGCAGGATTCGAACCTAAAGAGCGTCGGGCTAGTGATCCGAAGACGCAAGGTTCGAAACCTGCATCCGCGACGATTTTTTGAAATGTTTATCATAAAAAGTAACTCTTTGAGATAAACCTAGTGTGGGGTGCACTATAAAATTAAAATCGTTCTAATTCAAATAGTTAACTGTTATACCCCCTATTGGGTCTTATGTAAGTATAACTTTAAGAACTTACAATTTGTCAATAAATGATTGAATTTTTAGTATTCAGTAAATTCTGTGTTTGTAAAAAGTAATATCAATAGCCCTGTATATTTATATCGATATTATATTTAATGTTATCAAAACATTAGGGAATTTAATTAAAATATTTCGTACAACTGGCCCATCCCGTCCCGTTCCGTTTATACGAGTATCAATCATTTTCAAAATTATATGAATACGAAGGGAAATTAATGTCTGTTTCTGTGGGGCCTATTTCACGATACGCTAACCTAATAATATGATTACGTACGTACGTAATGTTTTTTACGTTATTTGTTCAAATTAGCGTTCTCCTCGTTTTGTTTTTGTGTGTTCGTACTTCAAAGGTAGGTTGAACGCCATTACACGAGGAGATATCATTATTTTGGAAAAGAAAACATTTCGTATTTTTAACAATACAATTTACCTATGTAAGTTAACCAAAACAACAAGACAAGAAATTCGTTTTTGTTTCTTCTGCCTTTAATGATCATTGTAAGCGAGCAAGTTAAAATAATTTGAGAGAGGTATTAAATAGTTTGCGCTTCTATATAATTGGTCTCTATTAAGAAGTATAACATAATTAACATATGTACTAGACTAGAACGTAGAAGCATAAGTGTCTCTTACTTTCTTATGTGATCATTTTTTACTGGATAACAATTAGCCTTTGCTGAATAGGCATGATAAGGTAAAAAATCATTATTTTATTAAATTGGTCCGTCAGTTAGATTACCAAAAAATATTGCTCTTTTGTCAATCAAACATCAAGCGACCAAGATAAACCTCGTCAAAATTTGGGAGTGGGGTTCGTGACGTCACCTCTCACAGAAATTTATACCTTTGTATGGCACTTGTGACATCACGCGGAACTTTAACGGGCTATGTCTTCATCAATTTAAGTTTTATTGCCAAAAGAAAAAATACGTGTCTAATATTTTGTGATAGTCTATCTGACGAACTAATTTAATTTTTGTTGTAATCATGTCTATTCGAGCCTACCATTGAACAGGACTAGGTCAACCTCCGGGTTGGTCTATCCATTTTCGATTTGACTGTACAAATGAAGTGAGTTAAATCTCAGCTTTGGTTTCATCTGTTCGGATGTTGATTCTTCCCCCACAGATCACAATTTTCTCCGAATCTTAATGAAATTAAGTCGAGTCGAGATATAGGCTCATTAAGATTAAAAACTGGTTCAAGGTAAAACTGTTCGGAGAATTACTGGTATATTTAAGTTACTATCCAAATGATTTTGTTGTTTCTGATACCTATGGTTAGCTTAGAAATGGCATGCATTAATTCAAGAGAAATGTTCGAATTTTGCAATAATTGAAGACGGTTGTGTCATTTTCGGCGAAAAATAACTATTATATTATAACGTTTTTACTCAAAAAATCAGGTGTATAGATTTGTTTCTGCAGGTAAGAAAAAATTTATAAGTTTTTAAAATGCGTGTCGAGACACGCGTATGATAGGCTGGAGCCCTAAAAACTTAAACAAGATTCAAGTTTTTAGTATAAAACAAAAGGACCATTCAATTAGCCGCTCGTGGCTACAGCTCCCTAAGTAAAGATGGCCGGAGTGTTCATTACTTACTTCTAATCAAGTGTGCGACAAGTTAGTCTTACATGCGGGGTGCCTTAATCTGACAAACACCCGAGTGAGCGATGTGCACCTAATCCGCAGCATTTCTGGGACACGTGATAAATTACACACGAACAAATTACGTGAAACCCGCGTGAGAAAAACAAACAATTTGTAACAAAGACGGATGGGCCGCGAGATCCGATGCACGGTCGCGAGGTGGTATCAATTAATATGACGAGTTCTGACTGAGCTGCTGCCTTTGAGTAGCACTGGACTATTGAAGGCTGGCACACATACTTTCATAGTCCACTGATGATTATCATAGCTCATGATTTAATCTAGTGCAGCTATAGGGAGAAGCCAGCATATCCCGAGACACAATTTTTAGGGTTCCGTACCCAAAAGGTAAAAACGGGACCAGATTACTAAGACTCGTCGGTCTGTCCTTCTGTCTGTCACAAGACTGTATCTCATGAACCGCGATAGCTATTAATAACGGTGACATGTGGATGTTAGGAATATTCACAGTATATTAAGATAAATATGCACTCTAAAAATAAATAGTTAAATTAAAACAAAATTATGTATTTTATTTTAAGGGGGACTCCCATACAAGTAACGTGATTTATTGCTTGATATTAATAACGGCAACAGGAAGATACTTGAAATATTTACAGAATATTTAGTTGTATATTTCTTTTACAAATAAATAATTAAATACAAGTAAAATTTATTAAGAGGAGCTTCCATACGGTACAGAACCCCTCGTGCGCGAGTCTGACTCACTCTTGGCTGTTGTAGTTGGAAACCGGTGGATTCAAACACTAGCATTAAGTAAGCTTATATAGCCCGGGTGGCTAGCACAGGTGTCAGAGTTTTAAAGCCGCTTGAAGGCCATGGCTAAACGGTTAAAACAACCGTGGCCTACAATTTAACGTGTCATCCGAGCCACGGTAGCGCTCAGTTGTAAATGGCATCCGCGGTCACCCATCCGAAGACTGATCGTGTTGAACGTTGCTCAATTTCGATGATCGCTAACGAATACCTAGTCCAACTACGCTATGAGCGCTACACTAGTATTTTAATAAATCTTTTGTTCTTACCCGTTTGTCCAAATAATACTTAACTAGGCTATATCCTCAACGCTGACCTAGTTGAGAGTTAATAGTGGATTTAAATACGCCTTAAAAAAATGGACCATGCCGGTTTCGTGTGCTGGTGGTTTTTTTTGTGCAGTTTTCCTTTCAAACACCACTCTTCTTTATCGAACAGATAGTGGTATGAAAATTGTTACTCAAATTCCATAAATTGTACATGGTACAAGGTGCCAATAAATTCATTAGTACTGGATCGAGATTTGAACCCACGGCCTCAATATTCAATAGGATTGTCTATATAGCATTCCCAACGATCTAAAATTCATCTTATGCTAATTGCTTAGTATAATTTTTTAACACTATGTATTTTGTTCTCAGCATGAGGTTATAAAATCATCCAAAACTCGTCCTAAAACAAATCTTATTTCAAGGTTATCCTTATTCCGAACAGAGCGTAACCTAATAGCCAGAGATATATTCATAAAAGGCAAGGAAGCGGTTACGGCCTTTGGATTTTCGCAGAATTTTTTTCCGGCCTTTCCGCTTAACAAGCCACAAAAACATCGCCCACATTTTTCGCGGCTGACCAATCACGGATTGGCATGACCCTTTCGCACAAAACTTACTTAAAGTCGTAACGAACAAAATGTGATAATGTAACATTGACGTTTCATACATTTTTGGCTCAAGAGATCTAAATTACTGTTATTAGGTAGTAAATTACAGTTTGCCACAGCATTCTAATCCTTGAGGGTTTGTGATAAAGCGCTTTCCGGGTTATAGTGAATTAGCAAGTTCTGTGTAATCGCGTGAGAGTTGTGACACGTAGTTCCGAAGTCATAAACCGAGAAGCTCGCAGGGTATTACTGTGGGCTTTGCTGAGCCAAAAATGTTAGCGAAATCTTCAGTTACAGTTAATTTAACTCCTCTTAAATCGCAACGGATGAAAGTTGTCGGGGAAGTTATTAGAGTTCTTATTTCGTGTTTTCTTTATTTAATTAAGAATCGAGATTTAAATAAAAGAAAATAAAACTGTAGCTTGATGGCACAATGTTCAAAGTTAACCTAGCGAAAATATTAAGAGCAGGATTAGTAGAGAATAAGCGAAGTAAAATTGGAGTTAAGCTTTCGGAACATCAATTACCACAAATTGCCAGAAGTATTTCAATCTTACTACCTATTGAATATTTCCCTCTACCTTCTAATGCTAGCAAATAAAGATCACGCCCTTTTATCGTTTCTAGGAAATCGCTTAAATATTTCTAAAGGTAAATAAATATCTAAAAGATGTTTAGGAGACGCCATCGGGAGAAAATAAAATGAAATTGGGAGATATAAAATTGAGTGGATGGAGACATCACAATACTGAAAATAGTGCGGACAATTTTGATTTTGAGACCTTTATAAGCAAGTTTATAATAATAAATATTATACAGGTTAATTACTATCAGTTAGTTACATTAACTGTCTTCAGAGTGAAAGCTGAATAATTAGCTGGGATAAATTACGAGCCATCATATTGTCCTTGGTGGCCTGGAAAACATCCCTACTGGCAATAAGGACTTCACTCAGACATCCAGTATAAGATTCTAAGTGTAAAGTAGTTATAAGTCAAAAGCGGTTTTAAATAAAGAGTATCTATCTACACATCAATGTGGGTTGCCTGGATAAGATTACTTTTCGGGATTTCGTGTCCGCCAAATGTCAAATCTGTTTAATGTTTTCATTTGTAGGTACATATTTTAGAATTTATTTATTTTTTCGTTTATTGCAAATATATGCATAATTCATTTTGGTGAATACAATAAATAAATTATCTATCTATCATCTATATGATCAAAAAGAAACGATTATAACGCAATTCCGATTCAAATGGAGACAGCACCACGATTTACAATTGTAATACGAATAAAACGAGAAATTTAACACTTATGTAATTACCTATCTCAAATTCGTACCTAAGCACTTTGCGACCCGCCCCGGGGTGTGCTAAACTTGCTCTCTCATTACATTAATTGCCCGTCGCAAAGGAGAATAACTATTAAAAATTCATTATTTTCCGCCTGCCGCCAAATTCATTCGAATAGCTTTACGTATTAATATTTAAATCGGCTCAGACGCCACGCCTAATGTTTCCAATTTAAAATTCTTAATAAACTTTATATTTGAGCGGGCAGGCCCCTGTGGGTTTCGTGTCAGGAAATATATAGCTGTTTGTTTACTCGCAGCTGTTTTCTTTACAGGTCTGCGTGTGTGGGGGATGGCGTGGCAGATTCGGGAGTGCGGTCGGCGGTGAAACGCGTTTTGCCAAAATACCTCGCAAGCAATGTTTCAGAAGGGGTGACGCGGTAAGGGGATGGGACCTGCACGCTTCGCGGTAGGTACATAAATTTTCTGTCGGTACCGCATCGGGACCGCAGTAGCCGAGAGAATGGCTATGCCCGTACATGTTGCTCTAGGAAAATGTTCCTGAAGTCTTATATGGGTAACGATCATGGTTCTTTTTTTGCACGGACAAATACATTAATTAACTACAGCTAGAACCCTACAGGTGGCTTAAAACTGACACCAGGTCCAGCCACCCGGCCTATACGAACTTACATTAACTACAGCTACACGTGTTAGATAATATTACTAGATTTATTGGCCCTTTAAATCGTTGAACACTAGGTTTATCTCAAAAAGTTATTTTTGTGATAAACATTTCCATTGTCCTGCGTTCACGAAACATTTTGGAAACATTGGTCTCCTTATGAAGGGCGATAGAATATTAAATCCAACCTGATTGTATTACTACAAGAGAGGCGATTACATTATCCTCAAGACACGTCTTGTATATCACTTGAGATAGTTAAGTTCAAATAAAATAACATTTATAGTGCTTCTCCACAATGTACTGTATCTTGAGCTTCTTAGTCGCTGGGTAAGTAAGTTTATAAAGACTGCGTGGTTAGTCCCGGTGCCAGAGCTTTAAGCCGCCTGAAGGCTTCCGACATGACCAGACGGTTAAAATAACAGGATCCCTCAATTCAACTTGTCATCCGCGCCACGACAGCGCTCAGTTGTAGCTAAATTCTACCACCGGTCACCCATTTCAAAACTAACCGTGCCTTTGCTTACATTGGTTAACTTCGGCGTTCGCTAAGAAACACCCGGCTTTATTCGTTTAAAAAGGTAGGTATTTAACAGACATTTTGTAAAGAAAAAACTCTTCAACTAAAGTTGTATTTTAATATTATTATTGAATAATAAAGCAAAGCTGTTTATATTGGTATCCAGGTTGCAAACGCTGCTTGGTCTAGATAAATAAATAATTCATGTCGGATTTTAAGAACTAAACTAATTTCTCCGTTCAACAAGTCCAGTTTAATTAAAATGTTCGCAATGGAACTTAATTAAGTTACTGCTTTCCTCCAGAACAACTACATACTTTTCACAAAAAAATAGAATCGTCTACAATTTTAGCCGTATTTCCGGGTTTTTATTTACCATATGATGATAATTAATCTTAATTTATAATTTTCTAAGAAATTGACAAGAGACCACACATGTAAACCATATTGTAAAAGTATGGGTGTGTAGATAGTACATGTAGATATACTTTCATTCTACCTCTTACTCGTATCTCATGTGTTTCCTGTCAAATGATGTGATGCCATCAACTATTATTATTATAGAAGGCTTACAATAAAGATGTTGTTTTGCAAAATGCAGGGGTTTAACACTTTTACGCTTTTGTATTCAACGTTATGAATAACTTTTTATTCTACGACCAACTCCAAAATCGAGAAAAGTAAAAGAACTGTTCCAAAAATTCTTGATAGACTTTAATGTGTGAACCAATCGTTTCTTATTCCGCCATTTTGGAGTTAGTTCCTTACTAAAAGTACTTCATAACGATAACGTTCATATTTAACACTTTAAATTCCTGCACTTTGTACAAAACTAATTGTATGTTTGTATTTCGCAAGCAATAAATTAAAATAATAAACCATAAAACAAAAACAATTGCAAGGAATCATTAAAATAATAGACCATACAAATAATATTCCTTAGTCGTGGTGCTAAATTATGCAATTCCCTGCCTCATATCCAAGGTATATAAATAGTAAAGAGACTCCTAAACGTTGGTACCGCGGAGCGAGTAACCACTAAAATATGGGTTACCTACTTACTCTGGCATACATATTACATAACGTGAAAGCAGTGTATGTTTGTGAATACGATAAATAACGCTTATGAAAAGATAGACATGGATATATTTGTAACGTAAGGTGGTATAGTATGCTTATGTCAATAAAAATGTTAATACACTAGAAAACTACTAGCTCCTTGAATCGACGATTTAGATTTGCTATTTACGACTCTAACCTGGACGAGATCGGTACATGAACGAGACGAGTAACGTGCCTACTAGAAGATAAGTCTATGCTCTACAGTGGGCCATTACAGACTGCAAATGATGATGATGATAAAACTAGAAAAAAATAACTTTTTTATTCATCATTTCAAACAAATAATATGTGTGGTTAATTTATTAAATATGCACGGAACATTAAAGCTCGCGTGAATATTCATCATACAATTATCACAATTAAAATCTAAATTTGACGTGTTTTGATGTGACTGTTAGCGTTGGTATTTAGTAAACCCAGAATAAGTACTTGGTTTGGTGAATCGTTATTGCTGACTGACAATACTGTTATGTAGGAAGATTTTTTCTACAATGTCTTAGTTGTCTTAGTGTTCATAACTTACGAGTGTAATACGCATTTATTTACCGGTATCGAGTGTGCAAGTCGCTGTCTTTCATTATTCTGAGGGGGTCGATCCTGTAAGTTCTACTATTAGTTCCACTAGTAGAACTACCGGGACAAAATTTTCCCGTTAGTTCTACCGTAAAACTTGTAGAGAAACTAACCTTTTTGTTAGCTTCTCTACATTCAGACTCTTCCAATGATAACACTGCCAACTTATAATTCTAGTTATGAAATTCAAATTTTTGAAATGTTTTTCTTTGACAGGATCAGCGATCCTTGTTTTGAAAAATTGGGCAGTCTTGAGTTGGAAGTGATCTGGAAGACACCTTTTTTCCCTATAATAATGTAATAAGTTTGAATTGAGTTTGCGTGGACGAGTCCTGTATACGGCATGAGCGTCGAGTAACAGGCAGGGTGAGAGGCTCCGGTTCCTTTGATTTTGATTCCAGGAGGATCTCTTGTTTTGGGGCCACTGACCCCCTACCCTGGAGCACTGGGCTGGCGCTCACTTCGAACCCTGTCGGCCAGTTTGGGCCGGCGCCTGTCGGCCGGTTTGGGCCGGCGCCTCCACCTCAGTCGACAGATGTCTTCACGCTAGCGCTCACCTAGCGCTACCTGGCTGGCGCCACACTATCGGCGGGTCCAGCTCAGGCTATAGAAAATCCTCGGCCAGCCTCCAGCGTGGTTCAACGAGTGCTACCCTCTCCCTTTTTGGCTAACTTTCCAAGGACACCTTCAAAATTCTCTCTCCCTCTCTCCGTTTCTTGAAGATTTAATTGACTATAAGTGCAGTGCGTGTTAGTGTAAATAAATGTGTAAATACTAAGGTTAGTTTTCTGTTTTAATCTCCGAACCGTTAGGAATCCTATCCACTAGGTAGGACTCTTAGGTTGGTTAGGTTTCTCTGAAGTCTCGTAACTTGTGATGTGGCAACCGGCTCCCCCGCTTGCCACATTACGGGTTCTCTAATCCTTTTTAACTTGTGGTGCTGCAAACGGCTTCCCCGTTTGTAACATTACAGTTTGGCGCCCAACGTGGGGCCACTGACCCCCTACCCTGGAGCACTGGGCTGGCGCTCACTTCGAACCCTGTCGGCCAGTTTGGGCCGGCGCCTGTCGGCCGGTTTGGGCCGGCGCCTCCACCTCAGTCGACAGATGTCTTCACGCTAGCGCTCACCTAGCGCTACCTGGCTGGCGCCACACTATCGGCGGGTCCAGCTCAGGCTATAGAAAATCCTCGGCCAGCCTCCAGCGTGGTTCAACGAGTGCTACCCTCTCCCTTTTTGGCTAACTTTCCAAGGACACCTTCAAAATTCTCTCTCCCTCTCTCCGTTTCTTGAAGATTTAATTGACTATAAGTGCAGTGCGTGTTAGTGTAAATAAATGTGTAAATACTAAGGTTAGTTTTCTGTTTTAATCTCCGAACCGTTAGGAATCCTATCCACTAGGTAGGACTCTTAGGTTGGTTAGGTTTCTCTGAAGTCTCGTAACTTGTGGTGTGGCAACCGGCTCCCCCGCTTGCCACATTACGGGTTCTCTAATCCTTTTTAACTTGTGGTGCTGCAAACGGCTTCCCCGTTTGTAACATTACAAACTACCGGGACAAAATTTTCCCGGTAGTTCTACTGTAGGTAGAATATTTCGCTTTCAGGGCTCATAAGGTCGAATTTGTCATATAAATGTATTTGAGATATTTTGCGGCGAATAGTCTCCGAGACTAAAAGTCGAGTAGGTACGTGCGTTTTGTAATGCGAAATGGGCCTAAGTTATATTTTTAAAATAAATTGAATTGAATAGAACTCACGAGAGACTTTAGTACAAATGCTATTGCAATAGAGTTCTGGACAGCACTAACTAATCGCTTAATCATTAATTTATACAATTTGTAAAACCCTTTGAAATGAAAAACGCCTTTTAACCTACTTTGAAAATAAAAGCTTGTCAAAGGAGAATAACTCAATTATTTTTTCTGTGGCACTTGAGTTTTTTTCTGGGTGAACTGATTTTATGATTTTCTTTTCATTTGAAAGCTGATGCTTAATTATGTGGTCCTTTATAAATTAAATCAAGATTTTGTCAAATAGTTTTTGAGTTAATATTGCGTATTTAATTGAAGTCGGTTGTTGTTTTTGTCTAAGAATAATGATTATTATTAAAAGTTGGCGCCTCCTAAATTTATTTTATATTAATGAGTACATTTATTTGAAATGAAATAAAATACGGTTTATTAGCGGTCACAAATATCAACTTAACAACATTTGTAAATCATAAGTTATATTCCAGGTTGAAGAGCATTGTTATACAAGCTAGGGACTAACCAATATGATGGCCTTCCAAACGATGGCGTGACGAAATCAGTTTTAAAAAGGACTGGACGAAGGCAGCGCAGAACAGGGAAGAGTGGAAGTTATTGGGAGAGACCTTTGCCCAACAGTGGGATAACCATCATCATCATCATAAGTTATGAGCAAAACTCTTGTCGGTGGAGCAACTTCCACGTCTCGTTGTCCTCTGCTAGTGTGTTCACCTCCCTGAACGACATGACATCTACTTATCTTTCTTTCTTATTTTGGTCTAGGTGTATTTAGGTCTTCTCTTCTTCTATAGTGGGATAATATAGGTTAAAAAAAAATGACAAGAGCCTATTGCTGCACTAAAAGAGAGTAGCTAATAAATAATATTACATTTATTTTATTTGAAACCAAAAATGTACAACACACAGTAATTAAGATTAAAATTATTACAGTATTAGTCAAATTAAGTAGCTGAAATGTTTTGCATGCAATTTTATCTTAAAATAATTATAACAATTATTATTATAAGATAATAAATGTTTTTGTGAATATTTGTATTTTTATAAAAATGTAAAAGCAGTCATTATGACTACGTGAGGCGCTAACTCCCACAGTAGGATTTCCTTACGTAGTAGTGTTAAAAAGTCTAGAATCATGGTCTTTGTCAGTTATTGTTGTACCTTTGCTTGTAAAAAATACAATTCAAGTAAACATAGCCATCGCACAATTTGAGCGAAAAAGAATCGAAAGTGTATATTACTAAATCTTTTCGTGCTCGCAAAAGGTTCCATGCCTTTCAACTTAGCATCACTAATTTATGAGCGGTCAGAGCTTTTTGCATGGATTTTACAGGCTTTTTCAAAGTGAGTAATAATGCTCTCAAGTGAATGCTACAAACTTTCTGGGGGCAAGAGATAGTTGAGATTAAAGGAAAGGGTGCGGTGGGCTCATATTATTAACAAGTAACTAAAAGTACAAAGTAGACTGCCTACACATTAATTTTATTTCCGAAAAAATACCATTGGCTTAAAATCCCATTGGTTAAAATCAAATAATATCTTGTTTCAGTAATGAGTTGTTTACTCTAACATTGTGGATATTTTTGTACCAATAGAAAGGGGCGGGTTTTTCAAATACACTGGGCAGAGTTAAGAAGTAGTACTTATTGGTTTCAATTGGAAAAAAATGTGATGTATTCTTAGTATGATTGAATAAATAATTTTCAGTCTCTTTTTCTCCATACAACAGATGGTACGTACAAAAGTAAATTAAAACATGACTACTTATTAATAAACGCAGAATTACTTCGGAGTAGTTAGCCCGTGTTTGGTCTTTTTACCGACTTTCAAAAAGGAGGAGGTTCCTACTATGTTCGTCTGTATGTATTTTTTTGTGTATGTTCATCGATACATTCGCCAATTGTGAACCGATTTAAAAAAAAAATTGATCCCATTTAAATACTTTTGAGCCGTTTTTGATAATTCAACAATAATGTACATGTTATCACATCGATTCGTGACTGTGTACATAATTCGAACTATTCGAATTTGAAAGAACTATTCGAATTCTGTACACGGTTGAAATAATTATTTAAAAAATATTTCTTTCTTTGACAATTTTAATTCAATGTGAAGGGGGAACAACAAGTTTCAGAATCTATGCCCTAGTACCTGTATAGCAAGATCTTTCCCGGGGGCACTACCGCCACAATATTATACTAATGTATGGGTGCTTTATCTACGTAAACTGGGATTATGTAAAATATGTCTGACGCGAATGTAATAGCATATTATATTCCCCTTACCTGCCTTGTGTACCATTCATATTAATTTGAATATCATTTTACGAGATATCTGTTGGATTTGATTGTTATTTAATGGAGAGTTCATGTTATGATTGAAACTGAATGCGATTTTAACTATTAACTATTACCTTTATTATTTTGATATTCGTGATTCGGTATTCAAAATGGAGATTTTTTGATGCTGTTATTTGTTTAATTAAATAATTCAGTAAACCATTTATTTAACAATATATTCCTTTACTAGCGACCCGCCCCGGCTTCGGCGCCGCCCGCACTGATGTATTATATAGGTACTTATAAACCTTCCTCTTGAATTACTTTATCTATTTAAAAAAACCGCATCAAAATCCGTTGGGTAGGTTTAAAGATTTAAGCATACATGGGGACAGACAGCGGGAAGCGACTTTGTTTTATACTATGTAGTGATAGTGATATTCGTTCCCAGTCAATACTGTATGGCTATTCGGTGAACGACAACGGTATTAGCTTTGATGGAAACAAATTTAATTCACAGCACGTCTATTGGCAGGTCTGCGCGTCCATTCAATATTATATTTATTCTTCGCAAAAAAGTACACATTTCAAAGGGTCAATGCAAGAGCATGTCGAAAAGCAATACATAAAATGCGCGCCAGCCTGGCCTTTTCATCATCATATTTTTTCATCGTCATATTTTTGCCTGAGCTGATTTTAGCTTTTAGTTTTAATTTGAACTGATTATTTTTGGCATAATTTAATTCAAAAGAAAAATCAGATCTTTAACAAGATCGTATGGCTTAAAGGAGCAAACGGAGGGTTCGTCCGGCGTCGAGATGGTTCGGACGATACCGTGAAAATAGCGGATTGAAACAGGTCTCACCAAGGAAGATGACACCAACAGAGATACCTAACAGAGGTGATCGCCTTGGTGGCTCAGTGGTTAGTGACCCTGACTTCTGAGTCAAAGAGGCATGAGTTCGATCCCCACCCAGGGCAAACATTTGTGTGATGAACATAGGTGTTTGCTCTGTGTCTGCGTGTTGTTTAGGTACTATCTATACAAGTATAATATGTATATGTAGTATATCAGTCTCTGGCAGCCATATCACAAGCTATGCTTAGTTTGGGGTCAGAGACCATGTGTAAGATGCCCCCTAATATTTATTTATTTATTGCCTATACCCAGTTATGAGAAAACGAAGGCTGAAGTTGATAATAATAATGATGAATGTTTTAAATGTACTTCTTACGTACATGATGTACGTTAGTAGCTACATAGCACAAAGCGTAGAGTAGAGATTATTAACATTGCAGGTTCCAAACATTCTCTGAGATGTTGTTTATCGTGTGAAACAAACAGATCCGCTTGCTCCGCTACTCAACATGTACGGATTATCTAGAAATGTTTGCAAGTCTTGTTACATGTACAACAATGCCAAAGCGAGCTAAGAACTAATAAGTTTGGGTAAAGCTTAAAATCGTCAGCGACAAACAAAATTTAGGTTCAGCTTAGAATACATTTGATTAGCAAACCCTCATTCACAGCTTTTACTCACAGCTAGATGTTATGGCCTGCCAAAAAATGTAAATATGTAGGTAATTAATGATACATTAGCCAGCTTTAAAGACGTTCTTACATAATTTAAATTTTACTCACTATAATGACTTATGTACGTAATTAACTTACGATAAATTCGCAAATGTAAACACTCTTTGTGAGTCTTTTGTGCTAATTTCTTAATGCAAACGTAAGTTAAGCTATATAAATCTTACGAAAGCATCTTACTAGTGCAAGGCGAGCATTAGGTAAAATTTTGGACAAAAGATGACACCTTCATAAATGCAGTCTTAAACACCTAACCGAGTGTTAAGTTTCAGATTTGAAACTATCAAAAGAATGATTTCTTGACACCTAAAAAATAAAAAGTAATATGAATATCCTCTTATTCAAACTGTTTTAAACGACTTTATAATAGACGGGTTTAACTAGCTAGCTAACTAGCTCGCCTTTCACCGTACTATGTCAACAACTCAATAGACCAAATAGCTAATAATTAGGTACTCGTATGTATTTGTTCGTCAATAGCATAAATACAGTAAGTTCATTGCGACGCCATCTGAAAACTCAACCTTCTTTGTGGGGTTAGAAGGTTGTGTTTACAAATCACGTCGCAATGCACATACTGTATATATGCTATTAACGGCAGAATTGCTGATCACATCTCAGTTCCAACAACATGCGAACCATTGAAACGGTTTTCACAGCTATACTACGCGGATTACATTACAGTGCTATGAAACAAATCCGCGTTTGCTTTCGTACAGGTGGAGATAGATTTGTAATAATTACCTTATAATGCTAACTAGTAGGTTCACATGCTTTGAGACATCTTCGGCTAAATCTCAGTAATGATCTTAGACTTTTGTATTACAGTATGCTATGTTGGATATTGGATTTGAGTGCGTAAAACCATTTTTTACGTTGTCACTGTTACAGACATCTAGACGGAATGACATGAATATTCTGTAGGTTTACAAATAAGGCACAGTAAGTGAACCTTGATTGACCCCACGTGGCACAGCGAGTAGAGCTACATTTTAAAGTAATCGTTAGGGTTACTTAGAGCGATTAACTTGACCTACGGGATAGAGAGAGCATCTCAAAGCAAACATGGCGGTGTTCAATCATTGCTGTAGCAAAAATTACAATAAAAATATTTTTTTTAAATCTTCTGACTGATGTGGGGCAAAGTGAAGCACAAACCCAGAACAGAGAGGAATAGCGCTACACTCTAACATCTCTCTGCCTCAATGGAGACCAAGGTTATGCAAATGGAAAATAAGTTTGACCTAATAATGTATGTACAACGAAAAGGTAGTACGTCTATGCTACGAGTTTGACGTCGACATGAGCGCTACAAATCAGAAAATTATTAGATCGTATTGCAATAATCGTTAGTAAAACAGCCTGATAATGCTGATTATTTGTTTTGTACGTATATTAGACTATTCAGCTAAATCTATCACATCACATTATATACCTTCCAAAAGTAAAAAGATGTCGTCAAACCTAAGGCTGCTATTAATTTACATAAAGTTATGTATAAATCAATAATGGCAAATTTTGAATTCAACTTACTGATTAAAGTCAAACACAAGGGAAGAAAACGCAAAGCTACCTATTTCAAATATACCTGTGGACTCAAACCGCTGAAAACAGCTGTTCTTCAAGAAAACGTTGAAATGGTAAGTTCATAAGAACTACAAAGCTTGTAGCACAGCATTACAAGCACGAACACAGAATATGGTGGAAGCCTCTTAACCGTTTCAGACATTAGGTTGAAATTAATGATGTGGGACCAAGAGAGTCTGACAGACAAGCAGGTTCGTTACCGACGTCTTGGCAGATACGGGTAGGGTTCAGGGTCGGATTTCGGACGATTTTATCGTATGTGTTCTATTATTTCGTCACTTGTACGATATAGGATAGACAACCGGTGCAGTTGTGGCCATCCTAGTATCATTTGTGGCCACTTTGAATTTTAAGGATTAATGAGACAATTTTATGTTAAAATAATATTTTTAAAGACATTTTCAAACATTAAGATTCAAACAAACAATATTTATGGTATTACATTGTGATGTTGAAGAAATTGATAGGATAATGTTTTTTTTTTTTACAAATGCGGTTTCAAATAAGAAAGTTCAATTCGACTCCACAATTATTATTATTCTATACTGCTGATATTTTTTTTGTTTTGTAGATTGTACCCCAGAAATATATTTTACTGAAGTCGGTAGAGTGGATTTTGAAAAATCAACAATAATTTGAATATAGTTTACATAGATTCGAGAGACTAATTCAAATTTTCTACGTAGATTGCAAATATTAAAGTCGATGGCGCCATTTATGGTGAACAATAATTGCGTTATTGACTTCACATACTATTAATTTTTAGACCGCTTGGATTCCACTCTGGCAGGATTGCACTCGGCAACGAGCGAGCAGTGTAATAAGTACCTTCGTAGTAATATTTCAGTCTTTCAGGTATTTTACTGTCGTTGTGTCACCCTTCGTGGGTAGGCCTACGTCCTGCAGTGGGGCTATTAGAAAGGCCGGTACAGTACAGTACTGTCGTTGATATGACTACTTATTTTTTTATATCTAGTTCTATGCAATCTTTAATTTTTAGTGTTTTCATCTGTAGGAACTCTGTAGGTATGTTTTGTTTCATGGACCAAGGGTCAGCAGTTTTTTAAAATTTAAATTATGCCTTGATTGTTTAAGTTAGTTATCAATTGAAATTAATTTTGCACTACACCACATCACATTTATTTGGTTTTGTTTATTTCATTTTTGACCGACGAACCACCGGAGGAGGTACTCAATTCGACGCGTATATTTTTTTATTTTTTTCTACGCATAACTTTTTTTTTAGTAGTCCGGTTTCAATAATTCTTTTTTTATTGGATAGAGTATAGTTTGAAATTGTTTTTTTTTTAATTTTTATTGAAATCGGCTAAGCCATTTTTGATAAATCAACAATAATTTGAAAAATGTAACATCGATTCGTGCGAAATATTCGCGAATTCTGTACACGGGTAAAGTCAGTCATGCTATTTTTTGAAAAATAATTATGTAATGACACCATCATTTCTAATTCAACCAAATTGAAAGTTTGGAGAGTTTCAGCGCTAGATCTCAAAAAGTGGAACTAAATTGAAATGAACAGGCTAAGCAAGTAATGAAACGTCATCGATCTAAGTCATATGCCTAGCTGTTTTATCAAATGGCTGACAATCATTCAGGACGCTAGTAAAAAAACGCGCTTTTTAGTAAAGAGACTAGACTATTGATTGAACGGCTAATTAAGCTAGTTATTTGCGACACACCTATACCTATACATAAAACAGCATGATTAATATTTCCCAAATTCCTTTTATTTTGAGTAAGTATACTACGAGTACAACCGACATGACTTTTTTATACCCTATGCCATAATGGCAGCGCCACAAGCTAGCTACAAATATGTAATTTTGTATTATAAATATTGGCTTTTACGTCAGAATCTCGAGGCTTGTTCGCTACGATCGTACCACATAGCCTGTTTTGGGTTGATGAATTTTTAAAACGATTCCAAGTTATGACGGAGGGTTAGTGGCGGTTGGCGAATGATTAATATGAAAGCGAGGGGCTTTCATGTTTGTCAGTTAGTAAGTTATTGATGAGAAACAGCAGTTTCACACTTAGCTTTACGTGAAAATTTAATCAAAATAAATGTAATTATTATCTATAAATAGCACTATTAAGTTTGTCTGATATTCTAAATTCAAAGTCGATGAATATTCTATAGATAAACGACGTGTAAATAAAAACCCTTAGCCACAGTGAAATGTTAACAATTATAGACATACACGTAAAAGGTTAACATCTTTTGCTTTTGTTAACTAGTAATTACCTACAAGAATACAAATACAGAAACAAATGCCGAAAAGCACACACATGCATAATAATATAAATACACACACTTGTAGAAAAATCGACATTAATAACATTAATGTGACTATATATATAGTGTGCCTTTCTTAAATATTATCAAAAATAACAATAATTATGTATAGTCGAAAATCCAGTTGTTTTATAGCTGTCCAAACTCAAAGTCCAACTTAGCAATTCAGAGTTCCAGTCCGCATTCTATGGTAATAAAAACATTTAGTAAACTGCCATATAATCTAAAAGATATCGAAAAGGAAAACTGTTTTATAAAACAACTAAGAATTATTCTATTATTCAAATGTTATTACACATTAGACGAATTTTTTGACGATAATCTAGAAAACATAATAATAAATCGTCCCAATACAAATCACACGAATAATAAAATTGCCATACCCTTATCAGGGTCATAATTGTATAACTATACAAAACATGTTAATTAAGAACCGCATGTAAATTTCATATGTTGCAATAAGTGATGTTTTCCACAAAATACAACAACATTTTTATTGACCCTGCAAATTAAAACAAAACCGTTAAAACTGCATCCCGCAGTATGATCCCATGTGAATATAATAATGGATTTCTTTGTGACAGCGGAAATCTCCGCAAGATAGGCAGCACTGCGGCTGAGTTCGTGGGATTAAATCCACCCCCCGTGACCAGTCTCACTACCTTGATGGAGGGTGCCGGGATCCATAGAAACGCATCGATGGTTACCGTTGAAGTACATTACCTGAGACTAAATCCCCGGAATAATGCTTCCCCTGTTTTATCTCTCCTTTCCGGAGCCCCTTTCAATTAGTAGTCAAATACTCACAATATTTAACATCTGTTAATTTTTGACGTGATAACGTCTTTTAAATCGATATATGCCGACGTATGTAAGCGAAAACGTCGAACACTATCGCTTGTTCCACGTTCTCGCTTGCACGCTTGGCTCAGACGAAAGGTGACAATGAGTCATGTTTTTACGTACATACGAGTACAGCCGGCATACAGAAGCACGATTGGCTTATGCGTTCGGTTTGTGACGCATATGACGTTATCACGTAAAATGATCCTCCGTAAACATGCTTCACAGACAACCAATTTTTGTCTCGATAAATCACTATCTGTTGTCTAATTATTGTCCTGAGGTTTGTCTACAAATATACAGGGACCTACATTTACAAAATGTTATTAACTGAATGAGTTTACTCTGTTACATACTTGCGCGCGTAAAAAAATGCTAGTCATAACAGTAATCAATGCAAGGGTGACGACATGGCACCTTGGCTAGCTGCCCTCTCTACTACATTACCGCGGTCGCATTGTCTGTCACAGTTAATTTTATTGTATTACACTAGAACTAGCGACTATAACTAGTGCTTAATAAGATTTTTTTACATGACGTAAAGTTAGAAATAAAAAATACCTACACGAGCCTGTTAAATACTGCAATTTACCTTGTTGATTACTGATGGAAAATGAAAAAAGAAAGACAGTATTGTCATAAAATGAATGTTGTGAAATAATCACCATATAGTATTAAACAAAGTCGCTTCCCTGTCTTTCTGTCCCTATGTATGCTTACATCTTTAAAACTACGCAACGTATTTCGATGCAGTCCTTATTTTAATAGTTAGATTAATTCAAGAGGAAGGTTTATAAGTATGATATACCTGTGCTAAGCCGGGGCGGGTCGCTAGTACAACAATAATGCACACCTATGAGTGAAAAAGAAACAGGAATATTATAAACTGCTATTATAATATTACGATGGCAACTACAAAATTGGGCCTATTGTGTTTGCAGGTGTTAAAACTTTGCCGTTCTGCAATTTTCAACTTTGTCGCGTTGCGCAAAGTTAACGCGCAAATTCTTTGCGTAAGCTAACAGTATCTGCAACGAAAACTGCGCAAAAAATCTTATCTCCAGCGTGCCATGAAAAAGCTGCTCCTCCCTAAAGCATATCTCGAAACTGATTAAAATAAGTTTTTAAATCGCAGTCCAAGTTACCAGTACTGTAGCTGCACCCTTCTCTGTTCAAAGTTTACTGTAATTTATTGTTAAAGAGTAACATTACTTGAGGAGTGGAGATGGCAACTTTTCAAGGGGAATCGTAACTAGTAACTACCCTTTCACTAGAAATTGTAATTGTTTTGTTTACGGTCCCTTATTCGCATTGTTTTGCCGGAATTAAACTTTACTGTAATGGTTAATGTCTCTCCTAACGCCTGTTAGCTCCTCGTCTCTCTTTGTCGGAATTGCGTTTGATTGCAAATCCTAATTCTCCCAAATTAATTGACTTACAGAAACATAGTAGTGCTTTGTTACTCGAGCACTGCTATAATGCTAACGTGAAGTAACTAATTGTTTTGTGAGTAGATATATCCAAGGTATTCTGGAGCATGATTGGACGTATTAAATAACTTATCTTTATTAAGGTTTCCTTTCTATACCTATTGATATAATTTCACTTGATACTAGTTTGGGGTTTGGAGGATTGAAACAGATTAATAATTTAAAAAAATAGTTACATTGTTCTAAAAGTTTGTTTGTCTCAAATACGTTATTTGAATTATATGAAAACATAAAACGTAGCGAAAGGCTCTAAATATTTATATTCCGGAACAATTACTGTACTGTATATGGCGGCGGGTAACTTAAGACACGAGTGCTGCCTGATGCCCAGTGCTGGTTGGTCCCAGGTGGTGGATGACGATGTGTCTGGTGTTCGGCGCATCGTCATTCTGGCGGGAGCCGAAGCTCCGTGGTGGGGCCCGAGTTAGGCCAGCGCTGTCGGGTGCCGCGGAGGAGTGCGTAAGCGTACCCGTAGCCCCGACACCAAGCGCAGTGGCGGAACACCCTGGGGTTTTGGTGGGTATCCCGTCCAGAAATGGGCAGGGACTGCCACATGACCACCCGCCTGCCCCGAAGTGCGGTGGTATCTTTAAAAAATTTCCCCAGGTAAAAAATAAATAAACGGACAACAATTCTGAGTCCTAGGAACTAATGTATTCCAACGTGTTTACATATAACTAAATCTAAACATACGTAACTATACAAAAGTAACAGATACGAAGTAATAACTGCAAAAGCATGCTACTTGAAAACGGATTAAAACATTACACAACTGGGCATAGCTATTTATTTTTTAGTAAATAATTATATAAATTGGGCGATTGAAATTGAAAACAAGTTTTAATTGGAGATGAGATATTTTTTGGTGAATATTCTTGTTTCCTATGTATGGTCTGTGTATTCGTATCGAGGGAGAAACAATATAAATTGTAGTGAAAGGTGAATTATAAAAATCCGCTCCCTCCACTAAAAAGCTTGTATTCAATTTCAATCGCCTAATTAATTAACCTTTAACAGTTAAATAGCTATACCTAGTTGTGTGAGTATATTTAATTTGTAGTTATTGCTTCGTAGTTGTAATAATGTATCATTTGTGTACAAAGTTCAATTATTCAGTGGTCTTCCGTAGTAAATTTCACTACGATTTCTCTTCTCTACAGAAGACCACTTCAAAATAAACTAAAAAAAAAGAACTGACTGAGAACTCTTGTCTCACCAAGAGGTATGATATACCTGGCCGTGGTACTAGGCGTTATTTTGCAACCTTTTTAGAGGAATTAACCAAAGACCAACCCCAAAATAGCGAAAGCGAAAAAATCTGCTGTTCCATCCATTTTATCGACAGTTAATGAAGTTTTTGTACGGAAAAGCCAATTTATTTCGCAACTTCGTGATTACGTAAGTTTTCGCAAATACGTAAGTTAATAATAATGTACAAATACAATTATACACCCTCTGAAAGTCCATGCACTTTACAAAATAAGAGATATTAAAAGTAGACCTCTCCCTCATAAGGTTGCCTTGAAAAGACTGCTTTTACGGGTACCTAAGTCTGCTAATTGTTACTGTATTCAAAAATGTCATCAATTCAGTCATCAATTGGTTTTTGGCGTGCACAAGGAAGTGTATATTTAATTCATACTTCGAAGAGTAGAAATTTTAACCTTTTCCTCCAATTTGTCATAAGTTTCATATTAAGAGGGTTAATTTTTTGCCGACTATAAACATCGTTGGCGCCTCGAAATGCTGGTCAAGTAAAGGTGACTTTGGCGATCAAAAGGTTAATAGAAGTTTTGTAGAGAAAAAGTATTTGTGGTGTCCAAAAAATTGTAAATATTCGAAAACCAAATCATACAATATAACTGAACAGCACGACAAGATATTAAAAACCAATAAAATGTCCACAGCGGGAAACTAAAAAAACATCTAAAAGAACAAACCACTTTTATTGTTTAGGTGTTATTAGTTTTTGAACACGCAGGCTTTTATATTAATTTCGACCAAAACTTTTGTATCGAATAAGTTTAGTAACAGTCGAGTACCTGTACGCTTTTGTGTAGTGAACGTAATAATAATCAATACAAAGGGTAGATATCAGGGTACGTTAAGAGGGGTTAAATGCTCTACTTCAATTAGCCGGATGGAATCTGGTGCACGAGATACTCGAAACTATTCTATAGGCGTATCCGGAATATGTCGGAATACACGAAGCCCATGACGTATGGACAGCGGAACAACAGATCAGAAACCCGATAGCTAGGCAAAGGACCATCGACCTAGATTTCCGGGAATCAAGGGTTAGATACGCCATTTTGAATTTAATAGGCAAGATAGGTTCAATGCTAAAGCTTCACATTCTTACATAGGTAATGTTCATTATTGAGAGCTAAGTTAATTTAAATAACAATGTGATCAACGTGGGGTTGTTGTCGCCATTGAAGGCCAGTATTTCTATAATATTTTTATCGATATAGGTGCAGTATAATGTAATATTTTAAAAGGGCAAACATGATAGCTATCTAAATCCAAACGAAAATTAAATTTAGTTACCCAACTATTAAATTTATATCTGATGAAAAAGTGCTTACTTTGGTTTTGGGTAGTTTGCAAATAATTTATTCATACTATATTGTTTTTTATGCTACATCGTATCTTGGGATAAATCGTAATTCCTTACTGATATTTGAAATACGAAGGTGTTTCTTGGTTCCGGTTATTCTGCCACGCAGCAACACACTACTTAACGGGTAGACTTGATGTTTGGACATGGATATAATCCAAATGTCATAGGCTACTTTTTATACCTGGAAAAATAAAAGGTCACCGGAAAAGTGCAAATATCAAGCAGGCGAACCCGACGGCAAAAGCTATCTAAAATATAAGGCAATGCCAAAGCGATTGGGTCTCTAGCCGTTAAGTGATCTGCAACCATATTTTAGTCTGCCACTGTGAGCAGACTTATGCGAATTCAATGAGCGTCTTCTTTCAATAAAAAGTGAGGTGGAAGCGCCGTGTTCAAGTAGGTAAACGCTGAACACAGATACGGAATATCTAAATATCCTATCTGTGCCGTAAAGTCAGACTTTAAATCATGCATCGCTGCTTTTTTGTCCTAAAACACGCATCTAAAATAACTGTACCATCTTATACCTTAAGATAATACATTTTTTACGTCGCTTATGAGCCAGAAAAAAAATGTTTCACCTTCATTGTCTGAAAGAGATCATAATCATAATAAATAAAAACGTCATAAGACTTTTTGCGTCTTTTGACTATATTTGTTACCTACCCTCTTCTCAATCATATTATTCATAGTATTGTGGGTATTTCTTACTGTTAAATATGTGGTGCCCACGTGGTTACACAAAAAATATACTGTCAAATTGAGAATTGGTTCTTTTCGGACGCTGAATCACACTTTTACACGTTTACACAATTCTAGGCTGAAAATATCCATCGTCACAAATATTCTGTGTAAAATTTGTAGTAAGTACGTTCTACGACACTGTGCCAGCTTTGTAAATCGCCGCTTCGTTCCGTTTTTAGAGCTTAGGCCTAACCCAAATCCTCAGCTGAAAATATCCATCATCAAAAATATGTGTGTACAATCCCCCATCAAATACTCGCATGTATTGGCAATAGCAAAAAGTGCAATGGAAATGAAATAATACTAGCGCAATCGCAATCTATGGCCGAATAGTCGGTACAGCATCCGCATTGCGTTCAAAGTTTTTATTTTTTTATTTATAGAATTTTTTATTACTTCCGCGTTCTGGATGCGATTATAATATTTAGTGAAACCGTAGACTAAATCGAAAATAGTTTTTGTCATCTCGAATTCTCAAACGGAAGTGAATATTGTCTATGGCAGTATTTCGTAATTAATGCATTTGCGAGTTTGCATGAATGTAGTAAATTTATTAAAACTGCTTTACTATTACATAAAATTCAAGTCAAGACACAGACAGAAAGAGAAAATCGTATCACATGTCATATGTTCGATGACAACCCTTCAGGATCGCATTCTCTCGTTGTTCAAACTATATGTAGTGTGCAAAACCCTATGCAGCACAGCAATGCATTCGTGGCTATGATTTTGGCTTCGAAATTCCTATTATAATACATGGTTAACCAGAACTGGTGTACTAAGCTGAAAAAAGGGGTTTTTGGTTTAGGACAAGGCAAGCAGATAACCTTTTATCTATTATTTCACAACCGTTTTGAGTTGTTCGTGGGGAAATTAGCCCGACAGCGAGGAAAATGGCACAAAGAAGAAAGTCAAAGCAGGCTGAAGATGATGTTATTTTATTATTTCTGTCTAAATATAAATACGCATCCATTGTTCTGCTAGATATTTGAGCAATTAATAAGTACCTACTCATAAAGTACTAATATTACCATAAAAAGTAAAAAAAAAAATATGGCAAAGTCGCTTTCCATCTTGTACAAAATTCAAATATTTCGCTCAAATTGTTTACTAAATGGTGATTTTTCAAAAGCGATATAGCCGATATCTGTAAAATTTAAATAGAACCACTTCGGGACCATTTATATATACCTACAATAATTTTTTCGATTCGGTTCACAGTTGGCGAAAATATCGAAAGGCATACACAAAAAACACACAGACGAACACACAACCTCCTCCTTTTTGGAAGTCGGTTAAAATTACAAACATCCGAAAACGAAAAATAGTACAAAAAATAGTAATGACACGAAATAATGATGAGGTACCATCCGAGCTCTACAAAAGTGCTTTAACGCCTCTAGCACTAAGCATATAGAATTACTGTAAGTGAAAACAAAATCCTGTCTAAGAATACGCACATGAGTCTGTAGCGCCCTCTCGCGGTACTGCGGCTGCAATTTGTCACTGTCCCGGACAATTTCCGCTTGTAACTAGTTTTTTCTTTGCACCACGTAAATTTAATTTTAGCTCTTTGTTGAACCGGTTTGAAGTGGTTTCAAGAGACTTCCGGCTCAGTTTTTATGTTTAAGCGAAGTTAGGGTACTTATATGGGTTTAAATTGAAGTAAATTAACTTATTACTGTGACTCCGGCGACCTTTGAAGTAAATTTCATAAATGATTATTTAACTTTCAATGTTTTTTATAACTACATTTCAGCACCACACAGACCAGGCTCCGTGTCTAAAACCGAAGCTAACACTTGTTTTAAAAAAATATATTTGACTAATTGTCAGAATAAACATTCGACTTATTTAATTACGCTACTGGTAGCTAGCACTGGAAAGCGCAGTTTAGGAAATCCACTGACAAGGGGGATATACGATCTGATGAAGACTGCACATTGGTACCTATAAGTGATCTTATTGGGACAAACAATTTATTTCATTATGAGGTACTACACTAAAAACAATTATGCGTTTACCGCCAAACTAGGATCCAACAGTGGACGGCCTACGTCTGCCATGATAGTGATAAGAGGATTCATCCAAAGATTCATTACAGCTTACGTTTTAGGATAAAATATTACTACAGCGAAAAATACTTCCACGCTCACTGGCTTGTATTGATTACGCCGCATTTTCGTAGAGAATACTACGGCTACGTGGCCAGCGTAGCTGATCCGTAGACCCGTAGCGAGGAGAAGCACAAATTCTTAGCTCGTAGATCCGTAGCCACCGATTCCGTGAAAATTTTAGCTGTTATTTTTCGCACTACGAGATCTTAATAATTGTAGTGCTCATGAGAAATATGGTGCGTATTTCTAAAAGACGAAATATTCTAGAACGTCATTATGACCGACTTTTACGTAATGACTACCCCGAAAATCGTAACAAAAAACAGAAGTTCCAAATTTAAAAAGTTAATTAATTTTCAATAATATGTTTGGAATAGCTGTACAAACAGCTATCGTAAGCATTTCGTGAAATGGCGAAATAATCCGTGATTTTGTAGTGGGTCTCATAGTAAAAGTTGATCATAAAAAAGAACAATGATAGCCTGGAATATTTTCGTTGTCGACTAAACATATACCCTACATAAAAGAAAAGTAGCAACGCTTTATAATAGGTTTTATTTTCATATCTTGCCAAATGAATAAACGATGTTCTAACTGCGGGTAGTCGAAAATACCCCACGTTCGCTACTATCTATATCTCTAAGCCTTCCGAAATGGCATTATGCCAGAAGCTCACAAAATATTTGGTGTAGTGATACGAGTATTGTTTTTATTCCTCATGTTTTCTTTGGTTTATCACAAAAAATTGGCGTAACAGTTTCTGAGTATTCAGTTTTTTTTAAAGGTGGTGTTTTCGCCTAAAATAATCATGTTACGTCAATCACTTTGCGAAAATCTGTTTGGTAATACGAGTTTCATATTTTTCTATATATTACTCGTTTATTAAACAATGCGATGTTTTTGTGTGAACTTGCAAATGTTATAATCAGAATCAGTAAAAACAGACGGGAATATCTGACTGTGACCTGATTAAATTAAGTATGATTAAGATGTTCTGGCTATTCTGGCGCTATAAAACTGTTGCGTAGGTGTTTTAAAGTAATAAAAATTGTGTCATACCTTTTAGGGAATTGTTCATTGTAGTCTGTGAGTCCACTGTGTAAATGCTATCTCATCAAAAACATAAATGTGAAATGAGAGCCAAAGTGTCGCCACCAAAAGAATTGAGATCTAACACGGGGGCCAAGTGTTCTGTACAAAATCCTAGAGTTTAAGCTACAAGAATATACGTATAACATTTAAAAGACATTTACTCATGTAATTCAAGCACAAGATTTGATTTGGCTAGTTTACACGTACAAAGAAATGCTTATTTGCACTGTACTTATTCTTAAACTAGCCAAGTCAAATCATAACTTTTTGTTCAAAAATAATTATTAGTTACATCATGATTATCATCGTACACTTATCTCTGAAAAAGTTATCTATATTACTATCACAAATGGCATGGTTCATCTATCGAAAATCTCAGAGCCTCGCGACGCTACCGCCATTTATTGGAGTATTGGTTAGGTACATTTTACAATTACTTTGTTAATAGTACTAATTATCAATAATTTTCAGTTTTTAGATTTTTTCCTTTATTTATGCCCGATAAAAACCTTGGTGCCAAATATCAAGATTCTAGGTCATCTGGAAGTGGGTTGGGTTTTTGATCTATAAGTCAGTGAGTCAGTGAATGATTCAGTGAGTGAATCAGTGAGTGAATAAGTCAATGAAATACGAGTTTTTAAACGTTAATATATAAATAACAAATTAAGCAAAATTTGTGAAATTTTGGATTCTTGATAAACTAAAAAACTTTAGTAAATGTGCCAAATTTCATGTATGTAGGCTAAATAGTTTTCGAGTTGTGAGGGGGTCAAAAGTAGCTCCAAATGGTTCGTGTAATATTACACACGGCCGCTGCGTCGCCAGTTTCCTTTGAACACTTTGGCTGGACACGCTGCCGCGTGTCTAGATACTTTCTTAGAGAGAAACAAAACAAATCCATGAGCAGAACGCTTTTTTTCTGATCTGCTCATCGCCGCCCATTTTCTCTTCACTCCGCTTTGGTAGAGTGAATCAGATATGAACACACACAATTACACATTTTTTTACATTTATACTCATATTCATTCGTATAAACATGTATACCTACGTCAACTATAACAATATAACATATGAAATTGAAATGACACTTGTTGTGTTTTACATTTAATACATTAGCAGGTGCCCCGGTTGTGGCCACTGACCCGGTTGCGGCCATTTTGGTGTCAAAATTATTGCATAAATGGTAATTATAAATAATGTAGCATCTATATATTGTTTGTATGAATCTCAAATTTTAAATATTATTTGAACATTAAATTGTTAAATTACCTAACCGTTATAATTCAAAGTGGTCACAAATAATACTAAGATGGCCACAACCTGGGCACCTGCCCTATACTAACTAAAAGTTAATTTGCAAATAAATGTGGATTAATAAAATTAAATCAGCAGAAATGTTAAGTTGTGGTAACATTCCAAAATATAACATCACCATCAATTCGGAAATTTATTTAATTACTGTTTTATTACCGGCCTGTGGTATTTCGAGTGCTATTACGTTTCATTGCTGTCATGTCCAGAGAGGGTTCTGTACTCATAAAAAGGCAAGGGGACTTTAATTCCTTCTACCCCTAATTTTATAATAAATGCGCAAACACAAACTTTTACAAAGTTCAACATTTTATTGTATCTATACCGAATCGTAAAGAACGTCTAGCCAAAGTGTAATAAAACTTTGACAAATCTGTTCGAAAGCCCGTTAAGAACGATAAAAATTAAGGCAAGGAAAAATGAAAAATCGCTTTTCACGATGGCCCATCTATCTAATAAACCTAATATTGGTTCGATACGCGCTCAAGAGGCGTGAAATGACGCCCCACGCGGTGCCGCGGGACTCGCAATCACCAGTCAAGCGTGACCTTCCTTGTTTTTATTTTACTTCTCAAGAAATCAAGTCTTCGTTGGTATAGAAATTTTTGCAGCTCTGTTTTCACTGGCTGGCCGGTTAGTAACACCCCACTCTGCATAAAGAACTGATAAAGTGGAAACTTTTATTGGGTGTATTTTAATCATAGCCCTAAATCTGTGCAGTGGCTTCGAACAAGGATCGAGTGAGCACTTGACCGATATCTTTAAGCGGCCCGAACGGGCTTTGGCAACTTGATACGGCTGTACGCCAATTAGTCAGGTGCGATCGAGTGACCGACATGATTTATTAATATCTGGTTGCTAAACTACTTAAAGCTTTTTTATAGAAAACAATGTTTCATAGAGGCCATCTCTACCAATAATTATTAGAACTGGCTAAGACAAATTTAAACTAAGCCATTTTAAACTATTTGTTTAAGTTATGTACCACACCACCTCAATTAATCGCAGTGTTTTTTAATTTATTTCTTATAATTATTCCCATAAAAACATTTGGCTTTGGCTAAGATCTATAAATATATTATAAACGCCACATATGTTTAATCCATCCATCCATCAGCCATAGGATGTCCGCTGCTGGACATAGGTCTCCCCTGTAGATCTGCAATAAGACCGGTTGGTTTCGGCTTGCATCCAGCGCGATCCTGTGGTCTTAATGAGGTCATCCGTCCACCTTGTGGGTGAACGTCCTACACTGCGCTTGCCGGTGCGTGGTTTCCACTCGAAAACTTTGCGACCCCATCAGTCATCAGTCTTCAGCGCTATGTGCCCTGCCTATTGCCACTTCAACTTACCAATCCACTGGGCTATGTTGGTAACTTTGGTTCTTCTACGTATCTCCTCATTTCTGATTCGATCTCGCAGAGAGACAGTTATGCTACTTGGAGTTTATTGATAAGGTCCATAGTTAGAGACCACGTTTCAGTGCCATAAGTCATCACTGGCAACACACACTGGCCGAACACTCTCGACTTGAGGCACTGAGGTATGTCGGACGAGAAGACGTTAGGCAATTTTCCGAACGCTGCCCAGCTGAAACGGATACGTCGAGTAGCCTCTTTCTTAAAATCGGACCTACCCAACTGGACTACTTGTCCTAGATAAACGTACGAGTCAACGACTTCAAGAACCGAGTTCCCAACAGAAATCGTAGTGGGTGCAACATGGGGATTACACATGACTTTCGTCTTGTCCATTTTCATCTTAAGACCCACCTGTTGAGAAACCCGATTGAGGCCTTCGAACATCGTGCTGAGCTCTTCCATCGATTTTGCCATAAGCATTGAACTTCTTAATGCATCACCGTAATTATTTTCGTAAAAATTCTTCAATTATGGAGAAAGACAAAGATCTAGTGTAAGTCCAGTACAAATTTCAAGCTAAGAACATTTACTCAGCGCATTCCTCTAAAGACCAAAGAGCTGCTCTCTGAAATTACGCCTGCCCCTGTCCTGGAGAACAAGGAATAAATACTTAGAGAAGGACCGTCTACATACTTTCAATGGATTACACAACAGAAAAGGTTGTTCAAAAGCTTTTTTTAATAGTGCAAATATTCGTATTGTTATCCATTAAAAAATATGGATTCTTAAGTATTTTTAAGCAAAATACTAGTTCTGAAAATATTATACATTTTTACACATCACAACACCTTTAAAAAGCCACAAAAAATCCCATATTACGTGAAACTGGTCAAATTCATGTCCGTAGAAGTGGATAAATGACACTTTAATTTGTTGTATTTGTTAAAAACACAACCTTTGCAATTTAATTTGTGTAATTTCAAAGTTTGGCTTAACGTTTTTGGTGCAAAGAGCAACGATGTGGAGTCCTTTACCTAGGAAAGTATTTCCGTCCAAGTACAATCTGGGAGTCTCTTCAAATCAAGAGTAAAGTAAGATAAGTGTGCTACGTTCTAGAGACCGCATCTCTACTTAAGGTTAAGCTGGATGTGATCAAACGCGAACCTTTGTAAAATATAAGCGTTTGATACTGAGATTTTTAAAACGGTTAGCGCAAACGGCGCTGATGGCGCGTCTCTTCATAAGCTCACTATTCTTCAAGGAAACAATTTGGATGTCTCCACGTCTACGAGAAGGGAAGTGGTCGTTCCTTAATCCTTAAGATACCCTCGCTAAACTATTTGCCTTAAAACGAACGGGAACACGAGCGCATACTTGGCGCAAGGGGGTATCTATTCAATTATTTGGAGCCTTTGTTATTTGAGGTGAGAATTAACCTTTGGTGAAACTTAACTAGATCAATCATCAGAAGAGTTAGCATGAGATTATACGCAAACGAATACAGTAGTTTGCGTGTAGCTTACATTTTTGTACAGCGCCGATGGCAGAACTAACTAAAATGTAAGGAGCTACATGAATTCTGATATTATTATTATAAGAATTTTTTTTTTCGTATAGATATACGTACTCGTCTGAAAGTCAGCAGACAATGAACACATGTAATCACAGAAAAAAAGAGTAGAACATCAAAACTATAAAATGTTGATCAGTATATTACCTATACATTTTATACCTAATGTCAACTTACTTTTGGTTATGTAATATGTACTGTTAAATATATATTATCTATTTAGGCGAGTTTATTAATGTATCATCATCATCCTGCCCTTATCCTACTTGGTGAGGTCGGCACAGCATGTTTTCTTTCGTCACTTCACTCTATCATACGTCATCTCATCATCAACTCCTTCCTTTCAGCTGCCGAGAGCTGCAACTACGCCTCGTCTCGGAGGGATGCCCTAGCTCAGATAATACGATAGTGGTATATTCATGTATAATGTAGATTAATTATGGCAAAATGATACGTATATTACTTGAAAAAAACCAATGATACAATAATTTTTATCTCTGCCAATCTCTGTACGATATCAGCTACTTGCATGAGACAAATAAATAACAAACCCTGATCAAGTAGACGAGGGCTTAATTATAAGTTGATTTATACTCAAAAGCACAGGTGTTTGTGGTAAAACACCCGAAAAGTTACACCGTTCTAATTCAGGCCAAGAAAAAAGAAAATAAAACTAAATAAACTTACTGTCATCAATCATCGTTAAGGCCGTAAAGTGTGTAGTCCCTGACTTTGAGTAGCTCAACAAGAAAAGTAGAAAATAAAAGTTATTTCGGAGTATTTTTTCTTTCAGAGCCTAATTGGATAAATTTCACTTAGTTTACTATCGGATAGAGCTTGGCTTGATGCCGAGGATTGAATTGTGCATACGAAATTTAATTGCATTTGAGATCGAACTTCGTTTTCATTCAATGTCATGGTCGGAATCTACCATGTTAGTTTTTTTTTATTGTCATTAGTTAATGTTCATCCGTAGCTATCACAACGTATTTTGACTAGATTGATTCTGTGGATGGGTGACTGCGGGTGGCATTTACGACTGAGCGCTACCTTAGCCCGGATGACACGTTACATTGTAGAACCCGGTTGTACATTCAGACACCAAGGCTAGCCACCCAGCCTATACGAATTTACTTATATTGTTCCTCAGGCATAATTTCCATTTTCTTAATTACGACAGACTAATATGAACATAATTAATACAATGAACTTTAAATAGAACATAATTAACTAAAAGTATCTAAGACTTAAAGTTAAAAATAGACAGGTGTAGGTGGAATCAAGTAATGCTATGACGTGGGATAACACTAACATGTTTTGTTTTCTGTATAATATCATATTTTGCTAATGGTGTTTATAAATAGCGATTTTGTCTTAAATACTTATTTTTTATGTTAACCGTCTATCTATCTAGAATATTTTGTAGTTAAATCAAAAACGACTCGAAAAATTATCCACAAGTAAATGCAATGTAAGTAAGTAAATGTAAAGGCATTGGCAAATTATTATTGAGAATGTTAAAGAAAATGGTTTCGTTACATAGAATTTTTGAGTGTCATTGAGTGTACGTAAATAAGTACGACTATAGTTTCGACCGTACTGCCCTGCAGTCCTTAAAACGCAGTATCTGACTTTTTTACGTTTTTGAGTTAAATATTGATCCGTAATGGGCACGTCATAAGGAATCGAATGATGTAATCGGTTTTTGATTATCGCAACTACAAGATAGTAAAAAACAACTACCTCAACGCAGTAACTAGGAATGTTTTATGCAAACTGTAACGATAAACTATCTAAAATACAGTAAGAGCAATTACTGTATTTTAATAGCTTTGTTTTCCCAGATAAAATGCAGTAAATGTCGTCAATGCTACAAAAAAACGGTTAACATAACCTTAAAAATATGGTGAACACATAAACTAAAATGCAGTAAATAGATAATGTACTGAAAATATAAATACTGCAAAGTTTATTTTTATTACTTTTCAAAATGATTACAGACTAGTCTGCAGTAAGTTACTAAGACGCGGTGTTTAAGATAGCATCACCTATTTTTTCCATACGGTAAAACAAAGTAAAATGCAGTGAAGTTAATTGAACTGTCTTTTATTTATATCATAGGTTACTTTTTGTTGTCAATGTTACTAATTAAATTGCAGTATTTTGGTTATTTACTGCAGTATAATCGATAATATCTATCACTTCAATAATTACATTTTACAGCCTAAATTGCAGTATAAGTCGTAGTTACTGCAATTTAATTGGTAATTCAAATCAAGTCATTGTATTCCACTGTTTTCGTGGAGTTTCCTACTGCATTTTAGCTAGTATTTGTCGCTCAATCAGTCGCGTGCCGAACGCCGCGCCGTGGAAGGAGGACGTCGACAGCGCGTGGCTACTTGTTTTGTGTGGTAATTTCGATGTTTTTAAGGTTTCTAAATAAATTATGATAACACATTTACATTTATCCAAATCTATCACCTATTTCTAAGACCTAATTTTTACATAATAATTGTTACATTGACATGAATGTACAATGATAGATCACGTAATTCTATTTTATGAAATATTGGTTACAAGTATAATCCTACCGCTCAACTCAGTATTGAGACAGTACTTAACTCAGGACTGAAACAGGTGTGGGCGGCGGGTCCCTACAGTCCATCATCATCATGCGGGTTCTTCCCCCCCGTGTTTGGCGAGGGTTAGGATGCCAACTCGAGCTTGCGCTCTCTTCGGCGGCTGGACGCTTCAGCTATCGAGCTGAGGGGCAATGTTGGGAGGATGCGAGTACCCTTTTCCGTCCGCGAGGACGGGCGGCTTTTCTCAGCACCCTCGCTAGCCACTTGTATGGCCATCGCTGGCCACATCTTGGCTTGGTTGTACTGGGGTGGCCATTCTTTGGTTTGGTGGTACTCTCTTCTTAGTTTAGGCCTCATCTCTATTTTGGATGCCGCTTGGTCACTCAGAGTCCTGCTCCGTGTCCGAGCCAGCCAAGAGGAGATCTTTAGGGAGGGCACGCAATGTACGTTCGGCAGGGAGGCGTGCGTGAAGCGGCGCAATGTTGTTCAGGTGGGGTTATGGCCCATTGTCCGCGCGGTCAAACATGCCACGCGACAGACGAGCCACGGACTCCCTCACGGTTTCGATTCGCACGTCCCGGGCGATAACGTCATTGCGAAAGTACCGGCCGGCTCCCGAGATCATCCTCAGAGCGACGTTTTGCACCACTTGCATCATTTTCTTCTGGCTGGCTGAGCAGAGCGCGTACCAAGCGGGCGTTGCGTAAGTTAACCAGGAACGAATGTAGGTCTTGTAAATCCCTACTTTGGTCTTCAGTGGCAGCTTAGAGCTCAGCACGGGTCGCAGCAAGACTCGAACAGCCTTCGCCTGGTGAACGGCGTGCAAGGTCTGCGAGCTCATGCGAAGGGCCCGGTCGATGTAGACACCCAGGTACTTGCAGGTGCTTTCCCACGCAATGTCTTGTCCTCTAAGCTGCAGTGGCTTCATCAATGGTGGTAGTCTTGGTGATCTCCCGGTCAGCAGCGCTGCCGTCTTTCCCACGTTGATGGCAATCCGTCATTTATCGAGCCATTCTGGCAGGATGTCTAGGACTAGTGGATCCTACCAGCGGCTATTCTCTTGTTCCTGGACGACGCAATGTTAGCGCTATCGTCCGCGAAGAGGGCGAGGACGACTCCCCGTTCTCCTGGTCTGAGGTCTTCCAGGATCGGTATGTCGTCCGTGTAAATGGCATAATAGAATGGTGATGTGCAACTCCCCTGAGGAACTCCCGCAGCCATTCTTCTGTGTCTGGAGCTGACGTTCTCGACGGACACGTAGAACTTGCGGCCTTCAAGGGATGACGCTGCGACTCGAACTAGCGCGGGCAGCGGCGCCGTGGTGCGTCCGTACTACGTCCGTAGTTAAAACATACGGAAGGAGAGCATTTGTTATGTTATATATACTTAGAAGAATACCTATGATTATTGTTCCTAGATAGTTATTTAAGTGTTTAAGTGTGTCTGAGCAGTTCTATTGAAAGATCTCATTAGTTTTTATTGCATATTTCAGTTTTCTCGTAAGTATTATTGGCAGGGCCAG
This sequence comes from Hypomecis atomaria, assembly GCA_964007245.1. Classification (NCBI taxonomy): domain Eukaryota; kingdom Metazoa; phylum Arthropoda; class Insecta; order Lepidoptera; family Geometridae; genus Hypomecis; species Hypomecis atomaria. The sequence goes on from OZ023280.1 coordinate 15,303,085, forward strand.
ATTTAGGGGAGGGTAACCGGGGCTATAGCCCTGGGCCTCCACAAAAGAGGAGTCCCTACAAACAGAGACTTCGGCAAAAAACCTTTCAATATCCGACTTATCTGACTAGTAAACAACTTTCCCTTCGATATTTTTTTCACTGTTTTACTTTATACAAACATGATTGTATTGTTCTTAAATATAAACAGAAATCATAGATCTATATTTGTTCACTCCAATCAGGCAATCGATAAAATATCAAATGTCAAATGACCCTAATAAGTATTTGCAATTTACTACCCATCTTCAGGAAGTATTAACTCCCTAGACCGATAAATATTATTTATTTCATTTGGAAAATAATTTTGAGCCAGGTTGCCTCCACTCTTTTGTTGCCCCGAGGCCTCTAGACCTCTAAATCCAGCCCTGATTATTGGCAGTGTTAATCATAAATGTTATAAGTGATTTAAGGTTTAATTACTACATCTATACTGTGAGTGTGACTAACCCAAATTGCTATGATATCACAAAAGTCTGAGCCAGAATAGTCTAAATAATAATAAAAAGTGATTGTGTTGATTTTTGTTGATGTTGAAGTGCAGTGTTGGTTTCTTAATATATCTTTAATAAAAAATATTTTGATCGAAATACTCTTTCTTACTCCATAAAATAAGTAGCTTACGTAATTTAGTCAATAATTATTTATATACTGCACCTACATTTTATTCAAGAGACACATTAAAATGCAGTAAAATAAATCTGATACTGCATTTTAAACGGCAAAGTAGTACATGTCCCGCATAATTTTGCAGTACTAACTCAAATTACTGCATTTTAATCTGATTATGCGAACTTTTTCACTAAATTTTATGTGTAGTAACTGCTCATTTTTGGGATCTTTTTTTTCAAAATCGTTTTTATATATCATATAATAATCTAAGTGCGTATTTTCTTTCCTGAAGTCTTTCTTCGAATTCAGATGCGCCCAATGGCATTCAAAACATACGTTATAAAACCTTGTAACATAGAAAAAAAACAAATCAAAAAGTTTTTCGCGTTTTTCTCGAAACCGCGTTTTTGCTCATACTGCATTTTAAAGGCTGCACGGCAGCGTATTAGGCGGCCTTTGTCAAGTTTCCTGTACTAGCGCTCGTACCCGTTTGGTTTGCGCGAATAAGAGTACGTGTGATAATTATGCGTAGTGATTTACTGTTTTTTATTCAAAGTAAAGTCTGCAGAAACTACGTTCTTTTCTACAATTAAATAGCAGAGCGGTATGATAACGTTAACAGAAATTACATTAGTGTCTATGCGCTCCATACGTTTTATACAGCGCCCTAAGCGGAAATTAGTAAAAATTTAATAAAATATAGATACAAAGCCACACGTAAATGATTTACCGTATTTTACACAAACCCATTATCCCTTTTTCAACTGGCTCAATGCAATCGTGAGGATCGACAAAAAAATGGCACAAAAACCATATTGATTTTGTAAACACAATCGGTCTCATACGTTCGTGCGGGATAAGTAGATAACCGCACGATCGTATGAAATCAATATGTTTTTCATGCCATTTTTTTGTCGATTTCTTGCCTATTTTGAGCCGGTTGTAAAGGGCTATAAAGCGTCAAAAGACGGAACCGGAAATTAAAAAAAATAACTTTTTTGGTTGGTAATATCATCTTTAAACAATCCTAATAACACAAGAAAAACTTACTGTGGTCATAGGTCCGAGGGTCGACTGTGGTCGTGGCGACAGTGGTCGTGAACTCCTCGTCGTCATCGTACGGCTCGGTGGTGGTGGTAGTTGTGGTCGTGCGCTTCCTGTTCCGCTGCCGGCGCTCGGGGCGGCGCGGCGGTGCCGTGCTCTGCGCCGCCGGTGCCGAGCTCTTCCCGGTCGGCGGAACTGTGGCATTTGAGGCTGCAGTGACGAGCCCGCCAGTGTCGTTGCCAGTGATGCCGCCGCCACCCGCCCCGGGCTCGGCAGTGGCGAGCGCCACTAGTGACACGGCGGACAGCCATATCACCAGTGGCGCTAGACGCCGCATGCTCGCTGTGGACAAACAAAATACCAATTACTTACATGCTGCTACGAGGATTTATAGTACTTTTTTGCACTCATGCTGTATTCTTTTGCGATCGAAGTTTCCAAGTGTTTCTTTGTTTTTAAACGTTTAGCCATGTCAGAGGACTTCACGCGGTTTAAACATCCTGACACCAGGGCTAGACACCCGGACTATAAGTACTGTGTGCAATGTGCAAAACCTATATGTGTATATGGAAACAAAAGTCCATACCTAAATGACTAGTATTTTACCCGTAGTTTTATCCGGTATCCCACAGGGACAGTTTATTTTCGGTATAAAAGTAGCCTATGAATATTGAAAATATATCCATACAAGAAAGCAAGTAGATTCGTTCGTTCCGTTGCTGGCGGAAGGAGTAACAAATGGACCAACGATCAGATTTTCGATTTTTTGTTCGATGTCGATTTATAATTTAGTACGGATTACTTTACCTATTATAGTCTGACCGTTTAACTTAGTCCTCGCCTCGTCCGGTCCCAGCCGCCCGCACCTGTCTCAGTCCCCCTTTGTCGTCTACCCCCGCGCCCTTGTACAGCGCAGGCGAGGACTCAGTTAAACGGTTGACTATGGAACAATTATCGTGATAAGTACATGTTACCACACAACAACTTATACAAGTATTATACTTAAACTACAATAAAGCGGAGTGGATAATTATGTACGGAGCAGCTGGACAGACTAGAGCGTAAGTCTAATTCATAAATGCGTCAATTGATTAGCGAGAAACATATCTGCCTCGCTCCATTTTGATTGAGTCTGTACCTAATTTTGTAGACTTTAAAATCAGAAGCAGACAAAATCGGTAAATAATTATAACTATTTTGTAGGAACAACCTAACTAAATAGGTAGCAAATCGCAAAATATACCGTAAGTCTAGGATAATTAGTATAAACTGATTAGGTTTATTGTTTACTAACCATGGATTATGTGGTCCGAAATAAATACTTTTTAAATTTGAATCTTAATTCCTAGTGATATTACCAAAATCAGGCAAAAGTGAAAAGCCTAAAATGAAATTGGAATTCACACAGCAACTCATCACTTTACAACCCTCTGAACATGGCGTTCACAAAACATGGCCAATATTCACTGGAGGCAGAGCTGTGCACAGTTCAAAGTGCAGCAAATACGAGTATGATAACATTCTGTGGTCAAAATCCGTGATTTTCCGACAAGACTTCACTCCCGACCTACATGCGCCAAAATGTCAGTGAAGTTTCGGTATCGTGATCGAGTTATTTCAGTGTTGGTCATCCCACAGGGATTGCAAAGTTGCGGTTGTCATTTTCCATTACCTTAACGGGTAGGATACGCTTTTAGTAGCATTTGTGCGTATTTGTATTGTCTGGCAAAAGACGCGTTTAAACAATTATTGCTTTTGTAAGCTTACTCTTGGATATATAAATTATTTGTGCCACTTTTTGAGACGGACGTAGGAGTTACTAGAGCAAAAACAATACCCATTTCTACGAGTATTTGACAAGTCCTTTGGCATTTTGTGAACTTTTGGAATAGAAAAGGTTATTGTTTCTATTGTTATCGGTATCGATACTGTATTTTTAAATTTTATTTGTTGTTATTCTTTAACGTTTATTTAGTTAATAGCTATAAGATATACCTAATCAAACATAAACTAGCCACATTGGAGTTGCTAAACTTTGTACAATAATCATAAAATCGACATACGTACATATACAAAGTACCAGAAAATTGGCTATAGTCATTATAAACAATCTACTTAGATATATTAATTAAAATGATAAAAGGTATTGGTAAGTTTGTTACTACTTTTGTTGGTTACCATATAATATCTTACCTAAGCTACAGTTTACGTACTAAGAAATAAAGTTTCATAACCCTTAAAACTTTTACTTCGTAGTAAAGTTTCAAATTCAATTTCGTCAATATAAAATACGTTCCAAGCATGTTGTGCTCATAAAATGTACCTAGTATCTGATGAAAAAGTGTGAAAACTTGAGTAGTAAGGTCCATTGAAACAATTCGAAAGTACTAAACTTGCATTCGCTTTTTATGAGGCGAAGTAAATAGTAAAACCAAGTGTCCACTGTCTTTTACTATGAAAACAGGCTGTAAAACTTTAACTGAGTTGTACTTGAGCTGCTCTACTGTTGTTGTATCTTGTAAGTCTGCCAAGTACCCCCTTCAAGGTCAAATTTCGATGTTATTTCTGTACTGATAGTCAGCTCTTGATACCATTTATTCTAGCCGTAGAGATAATATTTTGTCTAAGATCTTAGGCTGTATTTTGTGATTTTATGATTAATCCCATATTAAAAGTAGTTCATCTCGATGATGTAGCCGCCCGAAATCGCGCGTATTTAATTTTATCATTAACTAGATAGAGATAAATGTGATCCTATATATCGAGATTAGTTAACGCGTATGCTTTAGAAACGGAAAGAAAAAAATAGAGAGAGAGAAAGAGTTAATAATTATTGAATATCCAACAAGGATATCAAGTCGAAGACCCAATCGGAAATTGTACCCTGCTATAAAACGTAGTAAACGTCAAATAATATAAAAGACTTATTAATACTTTTTCCACCGCATATTATTTGTAAGTATAAACCATTGATTTTACTAGCATTTCGTGTCAGAACCAAAGCATCATTTATTTCTGCTAAATAGCAAAATTGTATTTAAATTGCCGTTCAACGATCAGCCGGACAGATTTGGACGATGAAAGCTGTGACCGGCCCCAAATAATATATATCGCTGTCAGCGTCTGTCAACGCACTAATGCCGTCGTTTCACCTCAGCTAATGCTCTGCGGGTCAAAGGGCCACTGTAAATTCTTTATGGCATTCAATTCACCTAGCTTGCCAAATGGAATTTCGCTGTAAGGAGGCATCAAGCTTGAAAATGTGGCTCCACACTAAAATTTCTCTTAAAATATTTTGGCTTTGGTTTCGTCCCAACCGTGCTTATAGATTGATCACTAAAATATTTTGCGGTACTTGATTTACACTACCTTGAGAATCATAACATGATTTTCAAAGCCGTCTCTTAAATATTTTAAGATGAAATTGAGATAATTAACCTATCACCCTGACAATAAGATCATAGGAAAAAAATGAATGCCAAGCTAAGAATTGTAACATAATAAAATTAATACAAATCACTTTTAAAATTAAGTGAATTAATTGTCTTAAAATATAGCTTGTTAAATTTCATTTTCTGTACAAATAAAACTTATAAAAAGGTTAGATTTCATTCTTCTTCTATATGAAAGTACTCATTATTTCTTTTTTAGATGCTTAGAGAAGCAATCAGACATTCTTAAGAGCTATTTCTGGACGTTTACCTTTTTTAAGGATCGTATATACAATTTCCCAGAAAGCGGTAGTTTAATAGCCTTATAAAGGGGTTTGAAACGCCTCGTCTATGCAGACACTACCAAACCTACTTGATAGAATACATTTACTCAAATCCCCTGGGCAGTGGACTGAAAGCCTCCGGGATCCGATCCACTCCGATAATGTTTCTTCGAGCCCCTCACTTTTATATTTCCCTTTTAAGAGTTACAGATGGATGGCGAAGACAAAGGATGTCGGAGGAAATAAGGCGGAAAAACGTCTTTGTTTTAAATTTTCTTACCATTTTTCAGTTATTCATATTCTTTAATTAGACCCTCGTGCAACTTCAATGAGACTGTAAACGGTTATTAAAACAATATCTGCCAAAGCTATATTGAAACTTGACGTTTATAATTCGGAACAACATTTTCGAAGCACCCAATCGAGTGCCGTTCGTAAGATCAATGTCGCGCCAACTTTAATTAAATTCGTTTTGTTATCGAATAAACCCAGCCGGGTGGTTCGCTACGTCTCACTTGAAACGTTTCGTGAACGGAACCGGTGGCGGCAATAATAACTTTGACAGTTATAACCTTCGCGTTCACTTCGCCAACGTGAACGCTCGCACAAACTTTGACACTTAAAGTCCACTTGCAATACATTGTCTGTCAGTGCGACGTTGACTAAAGTTATTTACGAATCACCAGGAAAACGATATAGGGCTGTCCAATATACTCTTTTGTTCTATTGAAAGGGTGCCAAAAGTTGTCGCCAGTTTGTTTATTGCCAAGCATACATTAAGATAATATCTGCTTACGAATCGATTTTGCTGACTTAATTTTTTTATTGCAAATGTATAAAAACTACATTATTGTATTTTTATATGCATTGTTATGTATCTGAAGTAGAATCCGATTATATTTCATTATAAGTTAAATGGCAGGAAACGAGAGAAATTTATAGGCACTTACTGTAATAACCCGAGCACAAACTACATTACAGTATCACACACACTTCATGAAATATCCGGCTTTTAGGAACGGCGTGTTACATTACGTGAATACGTACGTATTCACTGAATATTAAACACATATGCTGCGACATTTTTTGCGTGGTAGCATGTAATTACGATTGAAAACCGTTTTAGCCGTGATACGTAGAAAGAATACTAATCTCTTTCAGTCGACGAAAAGAGGATTGCCGAACGAAGCCATGCTGAACTCAGCCTTGAAATTGGGGCGAAATTTCATTTCAGCGGAAGCAGTGACGTAGAAAATCTTCGGTTAGTGACGGTTCTCGAAAATAAAATCGTGCTAATGTGTCCGTAACCCTTCCACTTGGAAGGAATGGCCGCTGGTGGCCGGTCGGGTTTGTCATCCTTTAATTTACAAAAGCGGTTTCGCGGTCCCCGACAGACTTTACCATTGATGGAGGTCTGAGTTTTTATCAAAAGATTTGACCGTGTATTTTCGGTAACATAAAAGTTTCCCGCGGCGGGCCCACAAACCTTTTTCTATAGGTTGGCTGGGTAATCTCTGACAGGTCGTTTTAAAAGCGACTCCTTAAAGATTAGAGCGCGGTGCTTCCATTGTATTGAGCTTCGGTTGCTCGCACACCAGTCGCAGGTGGTCGATAAATGAATTTTCCCAATAGTAGAAAATTGATTTTCATTCAGCAGGAGACAGAAAATAGCTCGCTCCTATTGTTAAGAAAAACGACTTTAAGCTTGGCGTTTCATTGTTGTCGGCACGAGTGGTTTTTTAGATTCGTTACTATTATCAGAATAAATTAATTAGATATTTAAAAGAAGAACGTCACATAGGAACGCAGAAGTAGTAAAATAGAAAATATCGTATCCTATACGAAGTGGTCGCAAGTATTCGCAATACTGTAGAATGTCGTTGTGCTCGTCATTATTACCAACTTTCACCATGGGACCAAACCCTAAATTGCAAACAAAACATTTATCTACTTTACAAAAAGTTCGTCCAACATCGACAAAACGTATGGAACCATTACCATTATATTACACCTCGACTTAGCAGTTGGCGCCATATTAAAAGCAGTACATAGCGACGAGCACACCTACATCCTAAGGTATTGCTAATAGATTCGTATTCACATGCTTCGTCACACTAAGACCCAAGTTCACCAACGCTTGATTAAGTTAAACGTGTGATTACTGTATTTAAACACCGATTAAACTCGGGTTTTAGACCCTACTTCACCAACAGATGTTTAATTTATCAACCGTTGCGCGTTGGTTAAATCTTAAACAGCTTTTTAACGAAATTGTGCTGTTCAGCAAGCAAAAACTGTTCGTTAAATACAGTAATCACACGTTCAACTTAAACAAGCGTTGGTGAACTCGGGGCTTAATACAGTACTTACTAGTAGAGAGCGATCAGCAGCGGCAGGGGCAATAAATTCAATATGTAAAGTAATATGTAGGTACAATCACAAGAATTGCTTGTTTAAAACTATAGGATAAAAGTTTGTTTATACGGTACTCAGAAATCATGTGCCAAACATAAGACAGACTAAACATCACGTGTGCATTTGAAGGTATTTACAAAGTTTTTCCGTGCTTCCGTGACGCTGCCGCGCACCCGTTCCCTCAATTTATGATGCCGGCGTGCATTTGAATAAGTTTACCATAAAAATAGGCGTTCTGCGGGCAGAAACTTTGGCAATAAAATGCAAATGGTGACATTGGTGACGTTCCTAGATTACGCGGGAGCTGTGAATCTAGCCTAAGAGAGTAGCATTGCTCCAATGGCAATGCTGAATTTTAAATCGCGGCAAATATTAGGTTTGCGAACACCTGAGAACTTGGAATTGCCACAGGTTTAGTTGTGACTTTGGAATGTAATTTATTTTAACATCGTTTCTCCATAATACGTTTATAACAACACATAATTATGATGAATAAATAAAGAATATTTATAACTTTTTGATTTTAAATGTTATTTTAATATGGTCAACCACTAATACAGTGACGCGTAAATTAATATTTGATATTTTTTTATCATTGATAAAATTTATTTAATTATTTTTAAATATTATATAAGCAAAGATAAAAATGTATTCTGTTTTCATATTTAAAAATACTCAGCATACATTTTGGAGATCATTTTTTACGTCATACTCAATTCTTTGACTTAAATAGATATTTGAAGTTATACTATTTCTTCTTATTGATACGAGTATATAACATTTCAGTAAAAATATTACCAAACATGAGCCTAATATCGCTTTGGCTTCAATATTATATCTATAATAAAATAAGCATTATTGTGCCCTGGTAGACCTATAAGTGATAAAATATTTTACTTTTAAATTTACCCTACGCTCTATCTACTCTATCATAAGCATAACTCAATATGAATGAGACGGAACTTGGCTGTGATAATATTATTGCTTTGATAAAGATTGTCAGCTAACTCCTTTTTCCTGCTGAATATAGCATTTCTGGAGCTATCTTAGGAGTTTTATCACGCATTACTATTGGAAACATTCGATGTTATGACATTTTAAGTGAGAAAAACAATGATAGATATACTATTTCACCACGTGAAACTAGACTACGAGTATCAGAGTACACTCCACAGTACATCGTACACTCAAAGTACATGCCACATTACTTCGCATCGTTCCCTTATCTGACCGACTAAAGATACAGTGAAAAGAAACAATTTATTTGATATCATAACTTTTCAAAATAAACCACCTATTTAGAGTGTGATCATGGCTGTACTAAAAGCTCTTTATATTTATAAATATCACACAATGTGTGACACACATTCCCAAATTTTAAATACCTCAAATGTATTTAATATTTGTATAGAAAACATTTTACCTTAAAATGATATCTCAGTGAAAATATGTATAGGAGGAAAACAACCTCTTAATAACAATTCTTGTCGTCCCCGGGTACGTTTGAGGTTCCTACGGTTCGTTACATGTTCTCTTATTGTCAACAGCGGTATCGTTTACTTATTTTGTCATGTAAAATGAATGAGGATATTGTATTATTTCCGAAATTCTGGAAACATCACATTTTCACTTTGGTACCGGAGAAATCGCTTTTACAGTCGAAGCATTATATCCAATCGTGCTCGTAGGTCGTGTCGTGTTTCCAGAGAGAATTTAGAATAGGTATTTTATGAAATGTATAGGTAGTTATCTTTTCTGTCTCAATTAAGTAAGTATCTTCTAATTATGTAGTCAATATTTTAAGTAGTGTTTCACATATTCTTCTAATAAAGAGTAAACTTTGATTTGAAATTGATTTGCCTAAAAGAATGTCAGAACCACACGTTGATAATTACTTGGTTATCTCAAACATTGCACTATTATCCAAATATTAAGAAAATTTGTGTTATCTTTTGAGCTTGGCTGTAATTAAAATACGGGCATCACTGCAAAAAAGGCAATAGTACTTGGTACATACTTTTTAGTTTTAAATTTGAACTTTGGGTCTAATGCGACTGTGTAGACGACGGTAAGGGTCCGAGTTGAGCTACCGCAATTTCGCTAACAGGAGACCTATTCACACAAAAAAGATAAAATTTATGTATCTTTCCAGTAACGCCATCAATATACAAACAAATCAATCATTCACAGCATTATGACAATTTCTTTGGCAATTTACCGAGGTACATGGGGTGGGAAAACAATCTGCCATTTCTGATACACAGCCGTATCCGTGGATCGATCGCCTAAAATGATTGATAGTAGGCTACATCAAACGGATCCGTAGTCCGGACTCGGAAGAATTGTCTAATGGGTATTTGAAGCCGAATTTTCCAGAACAATTCGCGGACCGAGTTTATTTTCATTGCGGCTTAATGCGAATCCAATCAGTTTGCAATTTAGATTTCCAGACAAGATAATTATGGTTACGAGAGAATATTAAGTTACTTGTATCATTGTAACATTATACTTTTAATTTGATATTTGTTTCCAGGAAATAAAACGCAGTAGATAGTAGTGGATAAAGTATATTTTTATTATTGCTGTGGTCAATTCTAAAACTTTCGTTGCGAATTTCTGTTCGCACCAAAAGAGTCTAAATTTTAGTGGAATGCATTATTTATTAGATATTTTCATGGAAACTATATAACAGGTACACGTCCTACCGAAAACGATACAAGCTTCAACAAATATGCTATTCCATCCAACTTACTATTCACTTTACTACAGCTGTTTACTTCAAGCCAGTCAAACATAAATTGAACAACAATAGTTCTGAATCAAAAATCCAATACGGCACTATTGCTCCCCTCCGTATGCTAATTAGGCCTGTAAGTAATAACTGTAACATCCTGTACTATACCGTGCCCGGTATAGGTACGATTTATGTGTTTTACGTTTCCTAGGCGTGCTCATTTGTTAGTCTGTTTATTAATCCTCGTGAGTATAACAAAGAGATAGTCGTACACAATTTTTTATTATGAAACGAATACTTAATGCATTATTTACTGTACAAAAATGTATGTGCCCAAGACCGCAGTATCATCATTATCATCATCGAATCCATAGGGTGTCATGTGTTTTGTTTTTAACTCTAGGAGTAGATAATGAATTGTTTATATGTCTATCTGTACCATAATAGCTCCAAAGTGACGAAATTAAATCGATGCATTTGACGATGTTTTTTTTTAGCAGATACCCTATTCCTTTTAATATAAATAAACCCGACTCAAAACTATTCGTCAGGTAAGTTATTATGAAGAATTTTTTGCTATGGGACCAACCTCGAAATCGCAAAAATAAGTTCTGCAATTTCATACCAAAAGTATACCGCCTCTTGACAAAATGTGACCTAACCTGATATGTGCTTTCACTATTATTACTGAGCTTTCATTTCAGCTTTTGTTTTACTTTTTACAAGCTTTTATTTAACCTGCAATGGATGTACTTATTTGTATGTAAGTTCAGGTGGAAAGCTTGTATTTTTATAAAGTTATATTTTTAAAAGAATTTATATTTATTTCATTCAGGCATTGACATTTAAAGGTAATGCACGTGGCATGTGCATTTGTGCAATTTTTATTTTATTTTATATTCAAAAGGCATAAAGTATCTTCTAATCTACCTGTATGTAACAGTGGCAGTAATCCTGAAATATAGTCTTACGGCTTCATAATTATGATGTCCACTGTAAGTACATACCATATCGTGACCGTGCTAGGGACGCATCAGGCACGGCATACAACAGTTACGCTCTACTATTCCCACTGTAACATATTATCAACATCGTACATCAACAACAGTCGTCGAGAATATTTTGCCGGTGGCCGGTGCCGAAAGAGCCGCTGAAGAACGACCTTCACCCACGTGATAACCAGATGAGACGTATTTTTTTATAAATTGTTATTTACTTATAAACACGCCTATGATACGAGTAGCTTGCCTATCAAAAATTGTTAAAAACTATAACTAGGAATAAAAAATATCGGGTATCAAAAGAGCAAAGGTAAAAAAATCATTTACAAAAATAATTTACTGTATTAACACTTTACGAACACTTTTCGATAGGCGAGCTATCATTGACCTATTTGTATGTAAATAACATTTCTTAAAATGTATTATTAATATGTACTACGTGACTAATCGCGCACTAAAATTACGAGATAAATAAATACCTCATCATCCCGACGTTCCGACCGAGTTGCATCTATCGTGGTCACGGGTAGACTCAAAATAATGTGTTCAAATCGCGAAAGTTTATATATCATAATAATCGGCCAAGTACAAGTCGGACTCGCGCACGGAGGGTTCCGTACTGTATGGGAGCCCCCCTTAAATATTTATTTTATTTTAATTTTATTACTTGTTATTGAAGTGAATATAAAACTAAATATTCTGTGAAAACTTCAAAACCTGTTACCATTATTTATTTAGAGCGAAAAAAGTCTAAAAAAATCAGGTTTGTTGTATGGGAGCCCCCCATAAAAATTTGTTTTATTTTCTCTTTAGTATTTGTTGTTATAGCGGCAACATAAATACATCATCTGTAAAAATTTCAGCTGCCTAGCTATCATGGTTCATGAGATACAGCCCGGTGCCAGACAGACAGACAGACGGACAGACGGACAGACGGACATCGAAGTCTTAGTAATAGGGTCCCGTTTTTCCCTTTGGTCACGGAACCCTAAAAAGTATGTATCATCTGGTTATCACGTGGGTGAAGATCGTTCATCCACGTCTCTCTCCTAAAACGCTCCGTGCATAGCACGTGATGGTGCTGGCCGGTGACAGAACGGTCTTGAGGATGTAGTTTCGTACTTTCCAATCCGAAGATTATTTTTTTTGACACGTTCCTATTACGGTCATGGATTCTTTGCCGGGGCGCCAAGAGATTAAAATAAGATACTAGTCTGACTGAATGAGTCTCTCTATATTCTATTTATTTAATACGAATAACAACAGCTTATATACTAAATTATATCTACACATAGTGATCTATCTATGTCACGTAAAACATCCAAATCACGAACTAGATAATCACGCTATACTTATCTAAAACATTCCATCGAGCTGCAACAGTACTTCCCCCTTGGAAAAAATGTAATATATATTCACAAACAAATATTACCTAAAACTAGTCAAACAAAAATCCTATCATTCATGTTGCAGCGATCTTGCTTACGTCTGTTTGCGTACAGTTGCAATTCATAGTCTGCTTATCATTGCAGTGTGAAACGTGCTTGCGTCAGTAAATTTGAATCTTAGTACTACTGGCCTTGTCAGCTCCGTAGGTACGTGTTTCTACTGTCTTTACTTCTTTGCGCAGGCGGCACGATCACTGATTCACTATCGATAACGAACATTAGCCTACATTTATCAATTGTAACTTTCAAATAAAATATTCTAAAAATTCCGCATAACTACGCATTATTGGCTAAATCGTTTGCATTCCTTTGATTCGCAGTATGACGCTACTCGAAATGTGATGACAAAGCTCTAACTAAGCAAATACTTATACTACTACTGATCTAATTACCTAGTAAAATATAGTTTGCAAAACATTATAACATAAATGTAACAACAAAAATTATATGCCTATAGCTAAAAACAAAAATATTTAGCAAAACTCGCATAAAAATACTATCTTTTCACTTAATCAATGAAGTTGGACTTCGACATTTTTGGGCAATACACAATTTCCGTCTAATTTTACATTCCTATTTACCGATTTCACTGATTTTATCCTGAATTTGCACAAAAGACTAAAACAATGTTGTCACAACACACTTTTTCCGTAATATCTGAACATTTCAAATATCTTCACGCGTTCGCAGCTTCAGCCATATTTCCATTTCACATATTCTCTATAACATATCACTGACCAGTCGTTTGGCAATGGAAACGAGTCTGGACAAATCCTCCAGTACTACGCAATTTTCCGCCACCTTCGATTTGTCCTCGTACGGTGGTGCCAACTTCGAAAAATATACTTGCAGATCCAACCTGAATTTTCGGCGGCAGCATTGGCATCTCAAGTTCCTGTGGTCCTATACTCGGCTGCTGGCGACTGCTGATTCGATTTCATCAATTCACACGTAAACAAAATACCAAGGGTTATTCGCGTTTCATTGCAGCTACAGAACCCTGGATTTGGCGTTTACTCATAACTTCAAAAATTGCGTGACAAATTGCTTCTCATCAACCATGTGATTTGCGATGGTATGTTTACATCTTGCTTGCTGAATTATGCGTATACTTATGCCGTTTTCCTGACTTGCCAGGTAGAGATGTCCCGTACAAAATGTCCTCGAATTCCAAAATAAGCTCCCAGAGTCTTCTTCGCGCTCGCCAAGTGTCGTTGGTTACCATTGTGATGACTGTGGGGGTATAGGTATGACGTCATCCAGCGGATTTATCGTCAACCCCCATATCTTCTTGCGTGCTCACTACATTTCGCTTCACTTGGGTCGGGGGTCACCACTGTGCCGGTATGGCAGTGGGACCCCAAACTGATACTGCACTCGGGGTCACCAATTTGCCGGGGCGCCAAGAGATTAAAATAAGATACTAGTCTGACTGAATGAGTCTCTCTATATTCTATTTATTTAATACGAATAACAACAGCTTATATACTAAATTATATCTACACATAGTGATCTATCTATGTCACGTAAAACATCCAAATCACGAACTAGATAATCACGCTATACTTATCTAAAACATTCCATCGAGCTGCAACAGATTCCTTTACAATGAAGTCCGGCTCTCGGGAAACTAATAGGATATCCCACTCTGTTCAATGACGATGCTTTACTAAGTACTCAGTAATTAATTTTCAACTCTGCTGCGTCGCTCTATAAGACGATTATTAGTTATGCTTAACAAGAGCTATCTGTTAAGCTCTTTGTGAAGCTTGATTGGTATTTGTCCTAAAAAAATAAGTATTTAGCTCTCTCATGTAAAATAATATGTAAATATAAAATGTTAATAGACCAAATTAAAAACTTTCTCTCAAAATTATTTCGAGCACTAGGATTATAAAATTGTAATTTTTAAATTTGCACATAGCTCAAAGGTCATTGACCTAAAATACATATTTCATAGCCAATTAAGTTTTTTAGCAGCGTACCATCTAATGACATCATAAAAATTGATTTTTATGATCATCAAAATTATTGTCACCATCTACGGAAGCCTGTCTTATGCGTGTCGAGACACGCACTTGACAACTTATGTTAGTCCCATACCAAAAGTTGGTCTTCATGTTAGGTTTATGTACAACGGTGTTTTATAGTTTACACCTATCTATTTTCTAGAGATAAAACCTGTATCTATCATTCAATCAATTTGAAATATATTTCTATCTAAGACACCTATCCAGGAAAATTACACAGAAAAGACTCATTAAATAATTATGAAAATTTAAAAAAATCACATTTTCAATTAGTCAATATTAATTCAGACACTATTACCCATACTACCTACCCATATCTGCACCCATATTGATAGAACCTAGGCATTGCCGTCATGTCACATACAAAAAAAAAAACTAAACTATAGGAAAACTCTTTAGAACTTTAAAATTGAGAAATAATTGTTTGTTAATCGAATTATAAAGATAGATTTATCGACTATGAATATTTAAAGACTATCCTCCTCTTCTTCAAGCTTTATATTAGATAGTTTAGTAGTGCCCGACGGGGTCTTTAAATCAAAGAGTTACTTTTTATGATAAACATTTCAAAATTCAATTTCAAATTTCAAAGGGGTCTTTAAATGTTTGTATTACTTTAAGTTTTACGACATACTTATTATCACATTGTGGAAACTACACAAATAAATCTGCATTTGTATTCACGTAATAAATTTAATAATTTCACAACATCTACACAACTTCAATAGGCAGTAGAAAGGAACTTCTTATGCACCGTTCATTATTGTATCATGCGATAGAAACAGAATAAGATATACGAGTACATCAAAGCGTTATTTGCATTCTGAGCGACTGGCCGGGAATAGACCGCCCTTTGGGAGTTACTATGAATTTTGATATCAACATCTACGAATATATACAGATTTTAGGGCCTCTACATCATTTGTTTTTTTTTTCTGTATAACCATCGACGTAAAAGAGGGTTATACGTTTGATGTGTATGACTTTTTAACTCCCGTCGAAATGTTGTATCGTATGAATAGGTTTTAGGTTATTTTAGTTTAGTGACGTATTATTAATTGTGTGTTGTTCAATAATAAAGATAAAGTACAAAGTGTACATTTGTGTGATTTTATGGGTCAAACATGTTTGAGGTGCGTTTCTATGATTTTACTTGTATAGTTCAGGAGTTTTTTTAAATTTCATATTATTTTTAGGGGTGCTTAAATAATTATGAATACTATTGAAATCGACTGCATTTTGTTCGACCTGTTCATACTATCTCAACTATGACAACTGCTCACAGGTTTCACGCTTCAGCAGTAGTAGCTTAATACAAATATTTCCATTCCATACGATAGACATGTTTTCAAAGCTGTTCGTTCTTCTCAATGATCAAAGACTATCGATTTTATATTGCAGCTAACTATATAAGAAAACTAACATTTTCTATGTTTTCAAAATTTAAAAGTGTCTGCTTACAAAGTATACTGACGACGATTGCGGAAGCGGGTTACATCCAGCGGGATGTAATCCGCTTCCAGCCGCCTTTACAGTGAATAAAACACAAAATGAAAATACGTATATTACGCCTTAAAGTTGGCGTTCTTTGACTGGTGTGATGGAGATGACATTCAAGATGGTTCTTATGTTTGTCCGTATAAACGAAGAGTTGAACGCTGTCATATAATATAGATTTTTACTAATGCTATTGTTATTGTCACCGGTTAAACCAACTGATCCCCAATCAAATAAATTGATCAATAAGACTACATGAAAAGACATGTCAAAACTACAACAAAATACAATTAAACTAAACCCTTAAGATACTTAAAAAGCAATTGGCACCCACCAGACCTTTGAAGTTCTAAAGATAATAATGCGAGAGATAGATTTTTTCTTTAACCATTCTTTAGCATGTGGTGGCCCTAGCCTGTACGAGTATGTATAGGTAGAGCCAACGGCCCATAGAATATTGACTCGTGTTTGAATAATAAATGCGCATGGAAACCGTGTGCTCTCGCTACGTTACTTCAGAAGATCTTCGAATCGTCTATTTATTCCCGATTTCAATTCACGACTACTTACTTTGCGCGTAGATATCTAATGGAAAAAGTACTAATTGAAAACATATTAGCTTTAAACGTAAATACTTCAAGACCGGTCGATGTTTATCTATCTAAATGTTATATTCGAGTATGATTATTTTCGTATCTAAGGTTTAATTCTTAGATAAGTATAAGTTTTGCGTTTAGTGCCGCCTACGTTTAATAGTTCTACCTCTCTGCCAACTTATGAAACGTGTGCAGAAGATAACCGTTAAATTAAGACAAAATGTCGTAGTCATTAAAACAAATTAAAAATGTAGATAAATTCTTTTCCATTGCAACTGCAATGCAATTGCCAAAGAAAAAAAAAATGAGTTACGAAAGTTACTTAGGTACACAAGTGGTCAAATGCAAAATATTGAAAGCGTTAGCTTTGGATTGTAACGTAAGTAGCAAATAGCTCTTTTTATTTAAGAGAAATATAACAGATTTTTAAAACATTGAAATCAAAAAAGTTACAAGAGCCAGTAGTCACTACTTAAATAAATGAAATAGGTCGCTGTCCGCGAGCAATATACCTTAATTATTAAGCACAGTCTACAACATAAAACTTGTCACAAAAACCTTTTTATTTAATTAAAAATATCCCAAACAAAATATAATAACTTTCCTGAACCAATTTCAAAACTATCTAGAAAGGTCCAAATTCCCAAAACTTAATAAATATCAAGTTTATTGAATGGCGAATTCGGTAAGTTTTCGGATATTAATAAAACGCTTAATTAAGTGGAGTTAAGAGGAGGCGGCCAACATTCATGATTTTCAGGTGAATGAATTCGTTCTAATCAATAAGCCACCCGGAGGCACGAAGAATGTTTCGGCTGTGAGCCTGCGTTTCCATCTCTGCGGGAAGGTAATTAACCGTGAGCAAACTTCAAAAGACCCTTCTGAGGGTATTACAAGGAATATGAAAAAGGAAAATAAGCAGGTACCTGCTTTTCTGACGTTAATTAACAATATAATTATTTTTTAATAATTAAAAACTTTCATTAGTCGTACCTGTTAGACTTTGGTATTCTCATTGTGTAATTTAGTTATTAAAGCGGCATTTTATGTGCTGTTGGTTGTGGAAAATTTTAATATTCTCGCTTTCTCCTTTTGTTAGTACGGTAGTGGCTTTTGAAATACTTAGGTTAAATTTGTAAGGACCGGGCGAGGGAACTTTATGAAATGGCAAATATTATTTAGTGTAAGTACATCCTACACTACACCTTTTATAACATTATGGCCAGGAACAGGACATCCTGCGCTGGCATATAAATAGACGTGTGTCGAACCTCTTCCTGGAGTCAAACGTTCGCGTAATTATGCTTGAGCGTGCAGCAATAAACAAGTTACTTATTATTTAGTTACTTGTAGAGTTCAAGAAAAATCGGAACTCGTTAGGTTAGTTTTTTATTTTATTTCCAGCTATCTGGGATCAGATAGCTTATCAATATCAAATCAAAAATCTTTTAGGTCCTTTTAGGTATCATTCATAAATTACTCTCAAATTTTGCGATATCTCCTCCCTCTTCCTTCGTCCTTGTTATTGTTAGTTACATTTGTGAGAAAAGAGTGATTTCCCATATTATGCAATTGTAATTTTTTTTTTCTAGAAATCTGCTATGAAAATTTAATTTGTATGGTTTAAGATATTTGAACGTTATTTGAACGTTTCGATGAATATTTTTTTTAAATGTGACTTTATGACACACGCCCCCACCTCTGACACCCCACCTCTTGTCACACAAATACGTCCCTCTCCCTTAATATGTGACGTACTTCATAGATGGTCCGTTAGTTTCGAGTTTACAGAGGTATTTCGTGTACCTCTATATTCAATTAAGGAGCTGACACTCGAGCATTGATTTTTTGTCCAGCGCGCGGGAGTAAAATGCAATTATGCGACGCCATGGGGTACGAAGTTTGAAAACTGCATTAATTTCTCGGCTCCCGTACACGTCAAAAGCAATGTTTTTTCCCTTATCAATCTAGATGTCCGAAAAAGAAAATATCACGTTTCATGTGAAGGGGTTATTCCTATTTACGGAACCTGCGAAAACTTTAACACATAATTATGAGCAAATTTAACACATACTTATCTAGGTATGTGTTAAATTTGTTAACTATTTTTGCAGGCAGCCACGGGAGAACAGTATGCTGATATTATGTTTGTATATATAGTCCTGTTCAATTAATTCAACCTGTTTATAATAATGAACATTGAACGAATTCATTATTAGTTAGTAACAATAATAGCAACAGAGAAACTGGTCGACGTTTTATGTGAATGTAGCTAGGCGAAGATTCAATATAGTAAACGGAACTAGTCGTAGACTGAAATAGTAACTTAATTCATACCTAAAACAAAACTATCAAATAATAGAAGTACTTAAAATACATGCAGAATGAATTGCTTATTAAAAAAAAGCTAAAAAAAGTAAAAGTTTTGACTCTATGTGCAGTGTTTATGTATCGAACTCTAATGCTTACTTGAACATAGTTATTTGGTAAAATCATGAGGCGAGAGATTATTAAAATTTCTAAACACTATAAAAATATTAACATGAAACTGATTGAAATGAAAGACTGAGTAAAATTTAAAGGCAAAACCGTGGGAAAACTATTTTCAACAATGAAAAATGTTAATGGAAACTTTTATGGAAAGACAATTATAAGTCTATTTTAACCAACTATTAGAAACTATTATTTTGCTAAAGTAAAGTCCATGGCACGATAGTGTTTGTTTGTCACGAACACTATGATTTGTTAATGTGGATACCGCCGCTTTGGAAGCAATGAACGCACTAATGGTCTTAAAATTACAGCTTACTTTCACTATTTAGAGCTTCGTTGTTTTAGTTTTCAAAATAAGTTTAACTTTAATCACTACCGTAGTGATGTGTACTATTAAAAGATAAAATTAATATAGAGGTAAGTGTCAAATGTTGTTTAATGATTAATAATTCGCTATCCCAAACATAGGAAAGATATTCAGAGATAGCTTCCTTTTTGGCTGCAACATTCGTCTCATTAATATTGTTTGTCCACTACGCTTAACTATTCTTGTAAATGATAAAATGGACATCTCATTAATCAGAAATGTGATAGTTCTGGCGCTACAGTGAGAAATGAGTAGCAAAACCAAGTTCTGTCTTTTAGCTTTGCAGCACTCGGTCAAAAAACACAAAGGTTCAGAGCATCATGCTCAGTTACGTACCTCTTGTTGGCACAAGCAAACTTTCTGATGGTCTTTGCCAAGGTATCCTCGAAAAAGGTCCGACCCTCTATGTGTAATTAAGGTCCCTATGCGTCAACTTTGCTGTGATGTGGGTTCAAAAGCAATGCAAACCGAGTACGAGAGGTATATGTATCTAACGTACTAAAGTACACTGTACAAGCTGCGTCTGTGGAAAATCAGAGTCCCCAGACATTGTAATTTGAGTTGTACCTGAGCGAAAATTAATTTGATGTTGAAGCTTCTGAGGGCGCTGACTTGGTAAATGTGGTTGGTGCTCCCTTTAGGCTTCATACCTACCTTCACTCGGGTAGATAAAAGTTCACATGTATAATTTTAATAAACATAGGAGTAAAATTGATTTACTCAAATTTTATCGCTAGTCGCTTAGCGAGGTAAATATTAGTTGTTAAGTAAGGTAAACATTATAATTCCGAATCGGAATGATTACTCTATCTGTCAAAATGATTAAACTTCTTAGAACATTTTCCCTTTGTTTGAGGTAGATACAGCTTGATTTAAGCCCGATAGAAGATACACTGTTATAAATAATAAAATTAAACTATAAATAAACTATTTTCGTACTAAATGAAGTATATAAAAATTTAATAACATCCTTTGGTATATTTCTATTTTGTGCTTCTGACAGATAATAATTGAATTCACGATTAATACAATAATATAAACTCGACAGCTTCAGTACACAAAGAACAAAGTTAAATTAACTCTAGTGTCTGTTTGGAGCAGAAGGCAATGAAGTAAAAATCCTCCTCAGAAACGATTTCACCGCCGGTGACTATAAAAAGTTGTGACTTTCTCGTGACTTTTGCAGGTATCTCAAATCGCAGGGCGTCAGTTCAACGTCGAATTTTCTAGAATTATACTGGAATTGGAACGAGATTTCGGAATTTTAGAATGGACGGAATGGTACTGGGGAATGGTAACCTAATTTTCTGGCTCGCCTTCTCCGAGCGTCGCCTGCGGCGGCGGCGGCGCGCGAAGTGTCGCGTCGGGCCCACACCTCGCACCGATTACATTCGATGAAATAGAAAATTTCCTGTTACGATAACCGACAATCTGGGCCCGGAGATCATTCAATAATACCTTTACCGCACCTTCCACCTTTCATAACGTTATTTATAAAATCATCGCCCAAGCAAAAATAATATTTTTCCATCAACATTTTGAGCGAAAAAACGGAAAGGTTTAGTTTCCAAACGCGTGCCTGTGTAACAGTAGCATTAATTTCGTCTGACTGAACGCGGGAGATTGACACTGAATCTGAAAAGCCCCCTGACGTTTATGCTTTGAAATGTAACGTGGCGCGAATAACTGCGGCCTACCGTTCGCGTTTCATCTGTGGTTTGTAAACTGTAAAGGTGTGATCGAGAGACGCCGCCTAGTAAGTTTGCTGTGAATGCATTTGAGGTAAACAAAAGCGGAAGGTTTTCCTGTACGTTTTGTTGCGTCTCTCCATTTTTGTCGGGCGTACACATGGGACGAGAGTGGTACACGATTTTTAACTTAGTCCACAGGTGACTCGGCATGCTAATGCATTGTTCACGCTTCCGTGAGTTCTGGGTACGTTGTACATTAAACTCGCTCAAATTCATTAAGTTTCTGAATGCGCGTTCATTGTAATAGAATAGCTTAAATTTCATTTTATTTTTAGTCTATTCGTTGTGTTATTTCATGCGTATGTTTTGTGATAAATTGTTATCTCTTTTGTTTTGATTAAAACAACGAAAAAATTATCATAGTATATTGAAGTCAGAACTTATGTCGACTATAGTTACGACCACAACTGGCGGTCTAATCATGGTGTGACGACTGCATTTTGATATTTTCAAGCGTAAAAAATACGAAAATAATATATTACAGCTTTTTAGGAGTATAAAAATTAATTCACGTTTATTATCCAGGTTTATTTTACTGTGATAAAAATCCTAAACTTTAAGAAGCTTTACTTGGTAAAGTAAATATTTTTTCAACAGCAATCCGTGAGACTTTCCGCAAAAATAGCAGCAAATCTGTTCTAGGAACGGTATTAACCTGCATTCTAGTTCGAAACTCTTTGTTTGTTGATTGTGTCTTAGATGGTGTGATTGAAACATTTTGCTACTTTTCAACCCATTTCAAAAAAGAACCCAACTAGCACACAAGCGTTAAATGCTGCCTATTTTATTGCTTTGAGTTTTATAAAGGTAGTTTAAAAGCTCAAAAAGAAGTTTTCGGCTGCCTAATAGCTTCCATAATGTTTAAAGCTATAAAATTCACTACAAGATTCAGCAGGAGAAGTCATACCACCTTTATCTTTATAATAGTGCATATTGCGTCTTAATTACAACTGAAGGCGATTGCAGAAAGTCCCGAAGAACATTTAACCACTGATAGCTTTATATGAACTGATTTTATTACTGTAATAGGTCTTAAAGCCGCTTTAGAGAGTTAAATATGATTCATTTAAAGCAGCTGCGTAAGAGTTCTAACTATATACTATAATGCTACTTCAGACTGCAATAAAGACGAAATATTAGCTCTATTAAAGGTCCAAGCAGCAAAAAAGAAACAAAAATCCCTTCATATATCTCTAAAGCGTTATAAAAGATCAACTTAGCGCTTAACCTCTCATAATGGATGTATTCCGGTGAAAACTGTAACTTAAGGCTGTATCATAAGATCGCCATGTTTTTTTAAACAACTGTGATGTTTACTTGCAGAATTTGAGGTTATAAATATTACTTTATTACTTATTTGGAAGAAATAAGCTCATTTTTATTGATATTATTACAGCCCGTTGCAGCTACTATTATATTATTACATAACGAAATGTGAAACAAGCTTATTTCAAGTCATCAAAAATAATATTTTATAAATGTATATATTATTTTTAGCGCATTGAGATGTTATTTCGAAAGCGCGTTTAAAATTACTTGCGAAACATCATACATTTGCACAGTAAACCTAAAAGCGTTTGTAGTTTAAACTTAATAAAGGCACATAAACATTATGATTATATTCTTTTATTAAAATGAAATATTTAAGCTGTGCTCTCGTTCACTTTGTTTGACGGACGCATCCAAGAAGATTGAAATACCATCTAGAGAATGAAGATGGGAACAGTTAAAATATAGTTTGGTTCTGTGTTATAAATCATTCATTCGTTCTTCGTTCACAAAAATAGGCCGTATAAGAGCTTTAGAGCGGCGGTAGTCAATTTTTGCAGCCTTTGAGGCACCTTTTTGCCACTGCTATGAAGTGGCAATGGAACTATAGCCTGCAAAAAGTTGTGCCCAAAGTGTCTCTAAGTCTGTTGCATAACGGTTGCAGAGCATGCACTAGCACTTAATCTTATTACCTTAGGAAATTATTGGATTGGCTCTATAGCTATTATAGAACTTATTGTGCTAGTTGGGAAGGTTCTTAATTCGACTGTGTCGTTTGTTACGCGATTATTTCGTCAATTATTAATCGATTTTGATGATTTTTATTTTGATTCGTAGATCATACTTTGGGAGTGCCGCTATTTAAGTTTTATGGAAATCAGGTGAGTGATGAGAGTTTTTGATCAACAAAAAAAACAATAAAACTCTACAAGAATTTAAAAACGGTATACATCGATTCGAGCAAACTATTTGATTTTTTTTGTACGATCGAAGTTGTGCAATTTTTGGCGAAAATAATAATTGTTTTAAATTTTGTAAATAATACTACTTTTACTGTAAGTAGGTGTAACTTTTAAAGATTGTTCGGTAATATGTCCACATCTGAACATATATTTACCCTATACATCTCCCATAATAGCGATTTGAAGCGGCTTGCACCTTAAAAGATAGCCCTGAATAATTACTTTAAAGATTTCAGTCATATTTAAACACCGTATAAAATAACATTATCTTACTTTTCTGAAAAATTACCAGTGAAGAAGTAAGCTCGATTTCATAGGATCCAGCGCTAATATAAATAAATATTAGGGGACATCTTATACACGGTCTATGACCCCAAACATAGCAAAGCCTATCATATGGCTGCAAGAAACTGTTATGCTACATATATTTTTAAATACATACCTACTTCAATAGATAATTACTAATAACAACCAGACACAGAGCAAACACCTATGTTCATCACATAAATGCTTGCCCTGGGTGGGAAACGAACCCATGCCTCTTTGATCCAGTAGTTAGGGTCACTAACCACTGAGCCACCGAGGCACTCAAGGTATAGTAATGTCGTTTAACTTCGTCCGACGTCATGGCGACAGCGATACGTGGCACACAACATACATTATTTATCTTGTTCCTGGCGGCTGTGATGTTAGCTACAAGCTGCAGATAATCCCATCCTCGGTGAACTTCAGTGAGGTTTGGGTCATCCGAAGTATATATATAGCTACATATATACATCACCCCGCCATGAATTTTGAGTCGGCCTATATAACTACATTGACTTTGTTTTGTGCAGCTCCATAGAAAACGACTTGCAAACAATAAAAATGTAACGGTTGATTTATTATTCGTTTCGCGATTTCACGGTTGATCGCATAGTAAAAAGCTTTTCATAATAATGAGTAGGTACAATGTTATCCTCGAATAAGTCTGTTGTTTATCCAGCACATTTTATTATTATTACTGAAAATAAGAATAAATTTCATGTTGATGGCTTTGAATACAGCTACTCACAATAACTTTGCTTACTGGTATAACTTTCTTTGGATATTTCGCGAACTATTTGGAATTTATTTAGTTGATTAAATTACATTTTGCTCTTTTGTTTAAGTACGAGTATACGTCGTAGTGAGGAAGGATTAAATGTTCGGATGATTATAATTACATATGAATGGAGAGATCGTGCAGCCGTTTAATGAATTGATAAAATCACATTGTAAATTTAACATTTTTAGTTTAGGCTTGCATCTTGGTTTCCTGGTCCGTATTGTTAATCACATCACAATAACAACATTTAAATGCAACGCCATCACTTTGATGCACCTCCCAGAGTGAATCTATGAATAAAATAGTGTCAAACATAAATCACTCTGGAGTTACTAGAAATTCATTGCACTAGGACTGAAGCAGTACACACTTACACAGTTAGAGCGCTTTCACACAGGTATAAGCGTTTTTGTCGCACGGTGTAGCGCTTCTAAATCGTACTGCAGCAGAGCGATAGGCCGCGCCACACAAGGTGGCGGATATGAAGTTAGCTACAAGCTGCGCAGTAGCCAATCAACATGCGGCTTTAAGTGAGCTTCAGTCAGGATTGGATATTGAGCATCTTGTAGCAAACTTCACATTCGCCAACGTGTGTGGCGCGGCGTATACCGCAGCTGCAGCGCGTCAACCGAGATTAGATTGATACTAACGCATGTGTATTTTTATTGTAGCAAATTGCAAACTATCGCGTCGCGTCTGTAGCTAGCGACGGCGTCTCAACCTGGGGCCTTATTGTGTAAGCGCTCTGACGTTCGGCTTCGCTTTTCCTCCCGCTCACTCTTGTGGCGTGAAGCGAAGCGACAAAAGCGAAGCTAAACGTCAGAGCGCTTACACAATAAGGCCCCTGGCCGCGCTACAGCCGCTGTAATGTGAAGGGATTCGCTGTGCAGCGTTACAGTCGCGCAACAAAAATGCCTACAGGTGAAAGCGCTCTTCCACGCAGAAACGTCAGTATGCTATAAGTAAATACGTACAAAATTATTTTTCGCAAAAAAATGAACCACCGACTTCCACCGTGTACAAAATTCGAATATTTTGCACGAATCGATCATACAGACGAAAATAGAACCTCCTCCTTAATGGAAATCGGTTAAAAATCAGATAATGTAACTGTTACAATAATTTTATTTTCTAAATATATGACTTACATTTTTTTACATGTAAATATTGTTAGTCGATACAAAAATGTTAAATCTTGTACACACCGCGTGTACCTACTTTTTATCGACTTCCAAAAAGGAGGAGATACTGTGTTCCTCTGTATGTATTTCTTACATCGATTATTTTCGTCAACCTGTGAACCGATTATTTTTTTTTTTTATTTCGAAAGGGTATGCTCCCAAGGTAGCCCCATTTAAATTTTGTCGAAATCGACTGAGCGATTTTGATAAATCAACAATAGTGTACATAAACTACCTACATGGATGTCACATCGATTCGTGTAAAACGTTCGAATTCTGTGCACAGTAGAATTTCGGTGGTGCTATTTTAAATTTATTTATTTACAAATAAATCTACTACAACTTTGCGCAGAGCTTAAGTACTAACATCACTTCGCAGTTTTCTATACTGAAACGCGTTGGCAAAGCGTTGATGAATCCCGCTTTATTTTCCACGCTAGTAACTCCGCTTTATTAATGTGCATAAAGCTTTTGTAAAGCAAGCTGGTGTTATTTAAATCAGTATTTTTTGTGCAGCAATCGGAACTAATTCACGAGTATTAAACATTTTGTTTTTCTTCTTTCCCATTAAGTCTAGCTATTGTTGGAGTGGCTGCTATTTTTAGCTGTCTTTTTAATTTTATTGTTACTGAAGCTAGAGTTACCTCTATAGTTAACTATACTTGTATGCTTTTTAGGGTTTCGTACCC
Source organism: Hypomecis atomaria (assembly GCA_964007245.1). NCBI lineage: Eukaryota > Metazoa > Arthropoda > Insecta > Lepidoptera > Geometridae > Hypomecis > Hypomecis atomaria. The sequence continues at coordinate 15,330,013 of OZ023280.1, forward strand.
AAAGGGTAAAAACGGGACCCTATTACTAAGACTCCGCTGTTCGTCTGTCCGTCTGTCTGTCACCAGGCTGTATCTCATGAACCGTTATAGCTAGAAAGCTGACATTTTTCACAGTTGATGTATTTCTGTTGCCGCTATAATAAAAAATACTAAAACCAGAATAAAATTAATATTTAAAGGCGGCTCCCATACAACAAACCTGAATTTTTGGCCGTTTTTCGCTAGATATTTATAATGGTAACAGGTAGATGATTGAAATTTTCACAGAATATTAAGTTGTATTTTCAATTTAATAATAAATAATAAAAACAAAAATATTATAGGGGGGCTCCCATACAGTACGAAATCCTCCACGCGCGAGTCCGACTCGTACTTGGCCGATTATTTGATATATCGCTTGTGTTTGTGACTTTCTTATCGTCTGCAATTGTCTGATTTCTTTTGTCTACTCGTAATATTTTTTTACAAACGCACTTTTAATGCCATTCTTTGCAATTAGTTTATTTTTCATATAATTTGTAGATACATACTTAATGTGTGGTTCAAAAGGTATCATCACTAAGAATTCTTATTTCAAAAGGTTAGTTCTAATAAATTAGATTGTCATACCATATATTTAAATTATGTGTTAGTTTTTAAGGGCTGTTGATCAAAATAAATAAAATCAACATTTTTAGGAAAACTACTGAATCACGTTAGAAATCATTTTCAATTCAAATCCTAAATCTACATTTACACATTGTGAACTACAAAAATTATTAAAGATGCTAATATTCACAAGCATATACATCGATTTCTACTTAGCAAAATCAAAAGTAGGTATTTTACAATGTACTAAATACCAGACCTACATAATTAAAATCTACATAAACTACTACTACATGACAAGCAATTGAATCATCCATAGACTCTTGAAGACAATGTACTTAAGCAAGCTTAATGAATTCCAACAATGATCATAAAAAATTAAGGAAACAAAAGTAAAAGCAAAAAGACCCGCCTCCTGAATCTCTGGCGCGGGAGGAAACAATAGCTCCCCGTCATGCTCTCGTCAATATGATGAGGCTCATTTAAGCCGCGCGTGCCAAAACCCTTTGTCGAATTCATTAATTTACTTAATGAGCTAAACGCATAATGGAGCTTTGTTTTAGCTACTAAGCTGCGGCAAGCCGGTCTATTGTGACGAAGGAAATTGCACGCCCCAGTAAGCTAAGCTGTTGGTTTCGTTCGTACAGTCTGCGAAGTAACGAGCTCTATTACAAGCACTTGTGTATTCTATACGGAGTCTAAAGGAGCCTTAATTTTCAAGAATAAGTTTAACATCATTTATAGCAGTTAAATATTTATATTTATTATAACCAATAACAAATGACAAGAATTTAACTAACCAAGCAGAATTGAATAAGCTATATGACTAACTAAAAAGAACATTAAATATCATAATAGTAGGTAGTTGTAAATATTTTTTTCTTCTTCTCTGTTATTGAATCATTTTTGCACTGAAATTCTGTATAACATTCTGTATAAAGAAAAGATTCGGCGGGTAAACATCAATTGTGACCCGAATACGAGTACATATCAACATAATATAGGCAGATATTCGATGGAAAGTTCTCCAAAGTATTTACGAATGAAGTCAATGGTGGGATGAAAGAAACTTATTGAAGCGAATATCATACAAAATTATATATGATGTGGAGATATAATTGCCATAATACCTTTTTTTTTTTAATCTGGCAAAAGTGCCTTTATTAACTACAACAAAACTACACTACTATTACACAAAAAGCATTGGATCACCCTCAGACCTTTGAAGGTCTAAAGATAATCCAAATGCTCAAGCCCACTGCCAGTTGGCAGCGTGCCCAGCATGCTGGCTGCATTGCCACGCTGAATGGCAATGCTTATGCGTTGAGCCAAATAAACACCAGCATTTTGGTCACGCGTCGCGTCCACCAGACGCCCAGAAAGACTTTTGAAAATGATATGAGCTCCCGGCCCCCACGGACCCAATGTCTCAACTCCAAATGACTCAAATATGTAACCACTACCGAGGTTAGCATATTTGCGCCGCTTGTGCTGCTCCGCCGAATTGGCCGCAGCTCCAGCCCTACTCTGAGTCTCAGAAAGATGTGACGGTGCCAAAGTATCGACACAAGTTGCGTCACATACTAAGGGCCATCCATACTTCCATGGGACCAGCGTCATGCCGTCAGGCCTTTTGCCATCACCACGCGCGAGCCCACTCGGTTCGAGTACGGCTGCGATATTGGCGGTGGCAAAAGCCCTGCGAATGACATCGTTAAGGCTGGCGTGGCGACCAATCCGACCAGCGCTTCTTGAGCAAGAGAGACCGTGGTGACCGAGCTGGTCAACTGCAGTACCACACTGACAGCGATGGGCCTCACAACACCTTGCACCCAAGCGTAAGCTGACAGCTAGACGAAATGCAGTTGGGTCTAAAAGGTTACCAGTATTGAAAGAGGGCAAAGCTTGCAAACAAAGACCGGACTCCCATACAGAGACCGCAAGGATACGAGCGCGATCCGCGACGCTAGAATACGTATCTAGAAGAGATTTCCGTGCTAGTTCGCAGATCGGCCGATCCCACAGTCTCTGCGACGACAAAGTCTTTGGAAGCTCGGAATTTGGGCTAGCGACCCTCCAAGCATTCGTTGCCTCATTCAAATGAGCTACATCTACCCTGGAATGGCCTAAAGAAGGTGCGAGGATTTTTTCAACTAATTTATGTGTACTATGAATGGAGGACAAGAAAGCTGGTAAAGCAACACTTGAAATTTGGCGGACCCCTAGCCCTCCAAGCCTAACAGGCAAGGAGGCTTGTAACCACGCCCTTTCACTCATCTCAATATTCAAAACCGATACTAGGGTCTGCTTTACAACATCGTCTAAGCTCAAAAGGAGCTCATTGTGTTTCCACAATGGACTACAACGTAAAGCGTACATGAATTTTGGAATAAACAGACAACATCTTATAATGGTAAACGCCATGTGGGCGTTAATTTTGAGTAGCCTATCAGAGGCACTCAAAAAATTTTGAATTTTTTCTTGAACGAAAGGCGGAAAAGACTCATCTAGTATCGGCGAACCCAGAAGGCGACGAGAACACTTGTCTACCGATTTGATATTAGGTGCCAAATCATTAAATTTGTTAATTACCAAATCTTTATCTGGACATGAGTCGCAAACGAAAAGTTCGCATTTCGAAAAATTTAGCTCCAAGTCAATTTGACGAAACTCGTCAATAAGAATTTCCAAATCACGTAGGACTGTGTTCGCATCGCCACCCAAAGTCCCGTCATCCAGATACCAAACGTTGAGTTTTTATTGGAGACGTTGAACAATTGGATGAATGGCCAGGCTGAAAATGGCTGGTCCGAGAGGGTCACCTTGTTGACAGCCAACGGAAGATAGCAGAACATCATTTTTGTAAATTAACTTAGTGGGTTTGCCGTAGCATTGCCAAAGAAAATTGAAAAGATCGGGAATTTTTTCCTTGACCTGTACGTAATACATAATACCTATACGAGGTCGGAGTTATGTAATGCACTAAATTAACCAGAAACAAGTATTATATTAAAAAATGCGTATTTTAAAAAATAAAAAAAAAAAACAAGCTCTTACTGAACAAGTACTCGACAAGACGAACCAAACGAGCCGAAACTCGATAGGGTTGCGTCGTTTCATTACAGAGTTCCTATGACCACCTTCCAGCTTCATAATCAGACCCTGGTTACCAATGAAAGACAAACTACTCGCCAAGACCATTCAAATGAACTCAAACTCGAAGAGGTTATGTCGTTTCATTGCTAAGTTCCTTTGGCCACCTTCCAGCTCCATCATCAAATCAGCGCCATGTCATCATAATATTGCATTGTCACGCGAATTACGCATGTAAGCAAAATTTCAGCTAAATTGGTGTTTAAATTTTACGGTTTAAATACGCGCGGATTAAATGAAGACTAATCCTTGTAATTGAGTGGCCGCGTTTAAAGATCCTTATTTCTTTATCGATCATATTATTTGTTGAAAAATCTTCCTGATTTTTAAAATTGTTAGAGAACAAAGTGATTCCAGTAGCGTCTTATTGAATTATCGCTCTCCCGTACGTGAGGTAGCGCGGTCCGTGAGCGGGCCATCGAGTTGTAGGTGTTTGCTCGATTCCCGTACGTGTGTGGCGAACTTTAATCGATCCTCAATGATTCTTGTCGCGTGTGGCGCACTCCATACCGTGCGCTCGTGCGTGCCCGCCAGGGAAGAGAAAAAACAGATGGAAATGCTATATGTATCATTTATACCGGAACCACTGTCCCATCTGACTAACGGCTTATAAACATTTTTTTAGCTGTTTAACTGTACTCAAAAAGAAGCTAAAAGCGGTCCCACATCACTACACAGTATAAAGCAAAGTCGCTTCTCGCTGTCTGTCCCTATGTATGCTTATATCTTTAAAACTATGCAACGGATTTAGATGCGGTTTTAGAAAGGTTTTTTTAAAAAATAAATAGAGTAATTCAAGAGAAAGGTTTATATGCATATACACCTGTGCGAAACCGGGGCGGGTCGCTAGTTTTATAATATAACTTATAACTTAAATATGACAGTTATTTTACTATTATTTATTTAATTACAACATTTTGTTAAATCAGTGGAATAATATATATTAATATAATTTATATATATGTAATATGTATATTATATGTATATTTAAAATAATTTTTGGTTTTCAATCCAACGTTGGATTGATAAACGAATTAATCAACACGACACTTATTATGTGACATGACACACATGACTTAAATTGCTTACAAAATGAAGTTCATGATTGCGTTTTTATCGGTTTAGTACGAGTATATTAGAAATAAGCCAAGCTAATTTTGGTACGCTTGCTACGTCCACTTCGCAATCCCACCGGTTTTTTTTCTTCCGTGGTGCCCGCTCGTGTCAGCGGCGAAGCGAATGGAAGCATACCTCGCTCTATCAATTACATTACACATCCCTGCACAAGCGTATAAACGTCGCTTTCACACAAATTCGCATTTGACATACACAGACACCCGTGTTTTCAGAACTGTAGAATCATTATAGTGTTGAAATAGGCACTCCTAATAATTATTTTTCGCAAAAAATGGCAAACCGCCTTCTATCGTGTGCATTATTGTTGATTTTTCAACAACGGCTCATTCGATCACTGTAAAATTTATATGGGACCACCTCAGGAGTACCATTATACCATTCCAAACTAAAAAAAATCGATTCGATTTTCAATTGGCGTAATTATCGATGAACATACACAAAAAAAATATATAGAGACGAACATAGAACCTCCTCCTTTTTGGAAGTCGGTTAAAAAGACTTAGTAGAGCCAAGAGTCTTCTACAACAAAATACGTTTCGTCTAAGATCAAAGCTGAGAAAAAAGCAATAGAAGCAATGTAAAGATCAATTACCTTAGGCAACTATCAGTCGATATCGTAACCAACGTGCTGCGACCATCATCAAACTATACCGGATAAATAGTAAAAAGGGTCTTATAAATTACTATCATTATCGTCACAATTGTTCCGCGCCCGTAGAACAGACTAAAAAAAGTGAAAAGATTCTATAAATAATGTGAGGAAATTAAATTTCACGAAGGTCCTCTCATTCAGGAATGAGACACAATAAGTAAAAGGGTACCTTTTCATGCACCTTGGTTCTAAAAAATTGACGTAATGGAACGTGAATAACAATTCGACCCTCGTGGGGGTAGGAATCTGAAGGGGGGCGGTGGGGGGATAGATTGATGGTATCCGTTTGTAGCATCTGTCGTTTAAGTGAACATCGATTATAGTACATGCCTTGGTGTTCTTTGTTTGGTAAGCAACGTTTGACTTGAGTCATCGCTCACGAGGCCTGGGGGATTAATTTTGCAATATAAACAAATGACATGCTGATATTCCCCTCCCGGTGGGGACGGTCGGGTGTCTTTCTCGATGAAAAAATACCTCAGTTCCGGCTATCGCGAGCAACATCGCTTTTATCATTCTTTAAGAGGTTTTATGAATATTTGATAAATTAAGAGTGACTTCGACGACGGATGTTGAAGAGGGAGTATATTTTAACAGTATTTGATAGTGACTATATTTTTACAACAGCATAACAATGAAGCTGGAATTAGATGTATATTATTTATGACTTTGATCATGTTACGTTTGAATCGTTTGCTTTTGAGTTTTTTTTTCTGTATGTCACGATTCACTTTTGATTTAGCTCCGAAAATGTATATCTAGGCCACACAAAATGTTCTAGTGCGACAGTCTATCTCAGTCATCCATCACATGCGGAGCCAGCCCATATCCGTGTTTTGTAATTGAATAACAGAATGTAATTTCTTTTTTTCTCTTTCAAACGTCATTCTATTCCTATTTGCGGAAGTCCTCCTTCTATCAGAGGGATAGTGTGGTCGATCGAGAAAATCTGAAGGAGATGCATTGAATTGGTCAGAAAAAATCATAAAAAATATCTCGATTCTGTGGCATTTACCGGAACTTAGTAATTAATTCCTCTATGATTACAGGGTTTTTCTTCAGATAGTATCAAATTCTTGTCAAATTCCTATTCATAATTGTCAGTTTTGACAACTCTAGGTATGATTTTCAATACATTTTTGTGGTTGAGAATGATCTCAAGTGACAACAGCGCTATCTCTCTGGTTAGTTAGAAATCTCTGTGGGCACTATGCTATGCTAGCAGCATAATCTTAAGCATCCAATGATTCCATAAATGAAAAAGTTTTTTGCTTTCCGGTTATTTTAAAAAATAATCTTTAAAATAGCACTTTTGACACTGGTTTTAACTCGTTTATCCGTTCGTAGAGTTCGTTTTGCCCTTAGTTAAATTTTTTTGGGTAAAAGTGGAAAAGGTAGTAATACTGTAATTTTTTACACTGTATTCCCAGTATGTTGAGAAGGTAAAGCCTGGTTCACTGTGCAACTCCGTAACCGCACATAACGGAGAACCGTCTGACTACCGCTTCAAGTCGCGGTAAGATTTACTGCTCCCCTGGAATTAATTCCTGCAAGTATTAAAATATCTCCGCTGTTGTTTAAAATTTTATGTTGGTAACATCGTTCATTGTTATGAGCCGATTTCGGTCTCTACAGTATTTAGAATTTTCTGACATGAACAACATGAGCGTCTGTTACTAATGTGCATTTATTTCTAGGTTTTGTATTTATTTGTGGCGTCTGTCTGTCGTTGATCGTTAATGCTCTAAGCGATTTTACTTAATTGTAATATTTTTAACCCTCGACACAAAAACGACGGACTGTTATAAGTTTGATGTGTCTCTGTTTGTGTGTGTGTGTGTGTGTGTGCGTGCGTGCGTGTATGTGTGTGTGTGTGTGCTGTGGCATCGTAGCTCTAGAACGGATTAACATATTTTTTTTTGTGTTTGAAATGTGTTTAGTCGGGAGTGTTCTGAATTATGTTTCATCAAAATCGGTTCAGCCGCGTTTTTGTTAGCTGCGGTAGGAACTTTATTGCGTTTGGGGGCTTTAGAAATTACTATTTTAATCTTATAGATAGTTAGGTGTTTAATTGTTTATGTATTAATTATCAGTAAATGTAAGTGTATCATATTTACGGAAAGGTATATTATAATATGGTTAGATATATTATTCAAAATATGCTATATTGGGGAGCAGTTTTACTAACGCAGAATACCTATACTGTGTATTATCGTATTATCTCATGCCTGATATTAACCTTAATTAATGCGCTTGTTAATTAGAATAAGATAATATAATAATTTAGGTTATTTTTGAGAGCCTCCTGTAGAAGTTGCAACGTTCCATTTCACTGCATGTGCATTGAAGCGCACACGTTTGTTACGAAGAGCGAGACATGAAACGAAAACCGTAGCTGTACAATAAGCTCTTTGGCATTATATTAGAGCAAAGTTTTCTTTTTTCTCACCGTGTGTTTGTTCCCTCATTCGTCAACACTGACTACGAGTGAAGCCTTTGAGGAAGGAGAGAATTAAGGCAAGTGCAGAGACCAAACTCATCCTAATGAATTTCTAATCTTTTAGTTAACTCTAGCTCTTAATTAACTCTAGTCTTTCGCTGCGCTCTATGTGTCGCCCATGACACAAGACATGACTTCGTTTTCTACGCGCATTAAAAAATAAATAATAAATATTAGGGGACATCTTACACACGGTCTCTGACCCCAATCTAAGCAAAGCTTGTCACGATATGCTACGAGTACATATATGTTATTATATTTAAATATATACTTAAATTGATAATTACTATAACAACCAGACACAGAGCAAACACATATTTATATGCCTTTATTGTTCATCACATAAATGCTGGCCCTGGGTGGGAATCGAACCCACTCTTTTTTGACCTAGTACTCAGGGTCACTAACCACTAAGCCACTAAGGCAGTCTATAATACTATCATCTACAATTGTTTCTTTGTTTATTTGGTCAGTTTTAACATCAGCAATTTAAAAAAAAAACTAATTATGATTTTTTCAATTATTATTCAGGACAAAAAGGTCACATTTTTACTATCTTTTGATAAATAAAAGTTATCGAAAATTTGGGAAGTTAGTAAACTGTAGTTTTCTAGTCTGCGGTGCGAGGCTGCGTTCACATCTGGGAAGCCGCCACAGAGACAAAAACAAAAGGTGTACCTGAAAGCCGGCTAGCAAGGCGTGAACAAAACGTAGCACTAAACTTTTGTCCAAGTCTGTGCTTGACTGTATGGAGGGGATTTTAAAAAAATGTGGAAGTTTTCTTTCCGAGTTGAGTTTCCGTTATAGCTCCGTCAATTACTATGCGCTGTTGGCTCAATAAGCTTACTGTACAAAGGCGTCTATAGTGAGTTGCAGGAGTGAACTGTTTATTAGTCCAAATGTAATACGCTATTTATTTTAAATAACTATTGTTTTTGTTCCCATCGTAGTAACTAGTATCACGCATCAACTGCACTCAACATCGTTCTACGCTGCGTACTGTTACGCGGTTACTTTTATGTGCTCTGTCTTTTGCTTAACTAGTTATTGTTAGTCTACGAGTATGTTCGGTTTTAATAGACCAACCGATTTTACTGGTTAAAGTTAATTGCTTTTTTATATTTAAAATTCACTAACTACAGGCTCCACGGTCTGTGCCCTTTGTTAACAAAACAATTATTTGATTATACCTACTGTACAAAGAGAGTTAGTAGGTACTTGAAATCTTAGCCTAAATTAGGCAATGCACTGCTACGTAATTGAAAAAAACGTATTGAACATATTGAAGTAAAACGTATTGAAAACATTAGTGTATCGTGTTGGTTGGTCCACGGATATTGTCGATAGATATTGCTGAAATGTGATATTGTGAGAGTAATATGGGGCAGGTAAAACATTTAGTTTTGTTTTGTTTAGTTCTATTGGTAGCCTTGGGATGTCTACTCTTCTGTTCATTTTTGATTCAATCTAATTTTTTAGGGATTGTTAGCACATGTCTCAATTTTACATTTAATTCGTATACAATACAATATTGCTCGCATTAACACGTCAGTAAAAAAATATTAAAAGATGCTGACTAAAAACTTATGAAAAACGAGTAGCTTTGATATCACTTTAAGGTAGTTTAGATATGAGTCAAGAAAACCCTAATCAGAATAAAACAAAAACCTGGAAAAGCGAAGAAAAGCCGCGTTCAACATGTGGGGTGACCATTTCAGGCGGATAAACCTGATGGCCGTTCAGGCCCCGCCAGTAAATAAGGATCACGGGATTATCGGGAGTGCGCTGCTCACCACGAAAAGGGTTCCATAGTATGTACCGGGACAGGGTGTGTCGGAGTTTCGAGACGTCACGTATTTTCCACGGGTTGCCGCGCTCATTTTTTTGGGATGGATGTGGTTCTCAGATAGTATTCATCATGTTTCATTAGTTTTAGTTGTGTTTTCAGCTTTTATAACCGATTTCAAAAAAAGTAGTTTTCAATTCAGTTTTATGTTGTTTTTTAGGGTTCCGTACCTCAAAAGGAAAAAACGGAACCCTTATAGGATCACTTTGTTGTCCGTCTGTCCGTCCGTCCGTCGGTCAAGACCCTTTTTCTCAGGAACGCGTGGAGGTATGAAGCTGAAATTTATATCAATTACTCAGGTCTACTGTCCCTTGAAGCTGTGAAAAAATCAAACTTCTAAGCCAACGCAATCAAAAGATACAGCCGTTTATGCCGCAAATTTTCGACACTTGCAAGGGAATCAAAACTTACAGGGTGCTTCCCGTGAACTCAGAATCTTGAAATTTGGTACGAAGCAACGTCTTATAGCATAGATAAAGGAAAAATTACGAAAACCATAAATTTTTAGTTACATCACATAATATATTTTTTTTTAATAATTTTAACCTTACTACCCATTTCCTCATAAACGCGTAGAGGTATTAAATTGAAATTCATACCAAATACTCAGGTCTATGATACCTTTAAGCTGTAACAAAATCAAACTTCTATGTCAACGCAATCAAAAGAAACAGCAATTTAAGCTGCATATTTTGAAACTCGCAAGTACTCGCAAGGGAATCAAAACCTAAAGGGTACTTCCAGTCGACCTAGAATCTTGAAATTTGGCATGAAGCAACGTTTTATAGCACACATAAAGGAAAAATTCCGAAAACCTTAAATTTTTAGTTACATTACAAAATATATATTTTTTAATAAATATAAACTTATTACTTTTTTTGTCGTAATGAACGAACTTTGTAAACCTTGCAGGTTTGTACGGAACCCTCGGTGCGCGAGTCCGACTCGCACTTGGCCGTTTTTTCCTATAAAGTACAACATAGGTGTTTACATATCTTAAGTAATTAGATATCTTTTAAGGTAGGTAAGCTTGCTACAACTTAGACAGCCAAAAATATTAATATTCATTGTTACTATTGTGATGTTGAGAATTAATGCAGAATTACGGATATTTTGTTAGTAGTTGTCAAAGAAATTTGTTGTTACAACACTATGTTGTCTATCATAATGGTTTGTTTGTTTCGCTGTTGCTTAAAATTGACCATGTTGTAGGGTGTATTGTATTTTACTATTGTCACGTTAGATGTGCATAGATAAATTTTGTATTTTTAAATATTGTCATCATTTTTAGGGTTCCGTACCCAAAGGGTAAAAACGGGACCCTATTACTAAGACTTCGATGTCCGTCTTTCTGTCTGTCTGTCAACGGGCTGTATCTCATGAACCGTGATAGCAAGGCAGCTGAAATTTTCACACAGGATGTATTTCTGTTGCCGCTATAACAACAAATACTAAAAATAGAATAAAATAAATATTTCAGAGGAGCTTCCATACAACAAACGTGATTTTTAGGAGTTTTTTGCTCGCTATTAATAACGGCAAGAGGAATGGGGCTCCCATACGGTACGGAACCCTTCGTGCGCGAGTCCGACTCGCACTTGGCCGATTTTTGTATGTATGATACGCGATTACTTCCCAAGTTATGAATCGATTTTGGCGATTTTTTTATTTGGCAAACAATACTTTGATGATGGTCTCATTTAAATTTTATTAAAATCGTCAGTCATGTTTGTACAATCACTATATATATTATATTTTTATATATATATTGGCAAAAATAATTATTTGTATCACCGTCACTTTGGATGGGTGACCGCTGGTGAAAGTTTTAATTGAATGCTGCCGTGGTTCCTATGACGCGTAAATTATATTTAGCGTTGTGTTCAAACTTGTTAACATGTCGGCCACATATTAATGAAATCATGGATGTGATTTAGTAGGTATCCTACGTATTAATAAGGTTGTCGTTCAGTAAGAAGTTGAAGTTCAGATACCAGTACCACTAGCATGAGATTTTCCATTTTTACGCACTCCATATAATTACTATAAATAACAATGTAGCGTGGAAATTAACTTACGAGTACATCTCGAACCTAGACCAAAACTGTAAAAAAATTTTTTTTTGTCAAAATCTGTCAATCGTGATTCCACTCATATCTTTTCACAACGTAGGTTAGTGTCTGATTAGCGAAACTAGAGTGAATTTGGCAAATGAATATGACACATAAAAATATCGCGTGAGTAACCTGTTTTCTATTCTAATCAAAACTTGTCATTACCAGGATTTATTTCAGTTTTCAGTATTCAAATGTTTATTGAACATAAGTAACTTAAATTAACACACACAGTTGGTATATGAATAATACAAAGTAAACTTAAGGACCCTGCTCTATAGGGCGTCGCAAATATACAAAAATAAATTCTTACAGTCTACGTATAAATCTAATTCTGTACTAGCTAAATCCTTACATAGTATAAAATAAAGTCGCTATTTTTGTCTGTTTGTCTGTATGCTTAAATCTTTAAAACTACGCAACGGATTTTGATGCGGTTTTTTTAATGGATAGAGTGATTCAAGAGGAAGGTTTATATGTATAATACACCTGTGCGAAGCCGGGGCGGGTCCTCTAGTAACATATAAACTAGTTAGAAATAGGTACATAGTTATCTAATATCTATTACTAGCGACCCGCCCCGGCTTAACACAGGTTAATTACACATATAAACCTTCCCCTTGAATCACTCTATCCATTAAAAAAAACCGCATCAAAATCCGTTGTGTAGTTTTAAAGACACGGGGTCATGGGGACAGCGGAAGCGACTTTGTTTTATACTATGTAGTGATAGTGATAGTGATGATAGTGATTTGTTCATAAATTTTATAATATTTCTATAAAATATGTAAGTATAGTGTATAATCAGGTAACCTCGTGTTACCGTCATGATACTCTTGTATGCTGTGATAGCATAGTGTTAATAATAGTAGTTTGAAGGCATTTTTGTTTGGTTCTTCTCTTAATATTTTTGGTATTTAAATTTTTATTATCACATGTTCTGGTCCTTTTCTGGCCTAATAGATTAGGGGGCCATTTCTTTCAGGTGCTTCTAATTGATTTTTTCGACAGGGGTTAGTTGAATCAGTAAATAGATACGGTTGTTTTTTTTACAAATAGTACGGCTTCTAATACATTAATGCTAACCCTACCAGATTTGCAACTGTCGTGTCTCTGTAAATTCAATTATATTAAAAGGCGGATACATTTTTTTTTTGTTATATAAAGAAGTCGTTAACTTCGGAACTATTTCCCCATATGATAATTCCGTATCTGAGCCAGGCAAAAGCGTATGCGTAAAAGGCAGTTTTTGCGGTTTCAATATTACTATTTAATTTTAAAATAGAAAATACGTAGATGAACTGGGACTTTTTCGATTTAAGTTTATCAATGTGACCTTTCTAATTCAGATTGGTGTCGGAATCAATGCCTAGAAGTGTACATTTGTTGACTTTTTCAACATCGAGGGCTTTTGATAGTTCCGGTTTAATATTTTTTTATATGGATTAATTGGATTGTTTTATTGATATTTATTTCAAGATTGTTACTCGATCCAAGATTTGACTATCTTGAATGTATCAATTACTTGATTGTGGGAACTATTATCAGATTTAAATAGAAGTAATACATCGTCTCCAAACTAAATATGTGAGGTATTAATGATTTTTGGAAGCTTTTTGATGTACCTTTATTAAAAACAGTATTCCGGTTTTGTTGTTTCGTAGTTGCGTTTGAGGAGTTTTGAAGTCTTTGGTAATCGTTTAATCTTTTTTCTTATCTGAATTAAAATTTCCGCCAATAACAATGTGTTTTTTAATATCATTCAATTTTATTTTGTTTAAGAGTATGCTCAAGACTACAAATAAATATTGTGTTACGTGATGAGCGCCGAAGTCAAATTCTCAAAACGCTCGAAACCTAATTAAACCTAATTAACTCATTCGAGCTATGTTAAAACAACATTAAGTACACATACATTTTATACAAATATAAAATCTGAGGTGGATTTGTGGAAGAACGTTTGCTTTATAATCGAGACTCGTGGGATCAACCCTTGTGCCGCATTGGTCTGTAGAACAAAGGTTGTGGAGTACTAAAATGCAGTTACATAACAGAATGACACCTTATTTAAGTTAGTGAAAGTTTAATATAAGTGTTATATTAAACTTATTGATTAAGCGAACGAAGTGAACGAAGTCTTAGTTTTGACTCGACCATTTTGGTTTCGCCGGGTATTGCTCTGTCCGGATATTGATTTTCTTCTATACATACCTACTCGTATGTTTCAACGAATCTTGATATTACTTGGTACACATGTTCTGTACATTTTTGGACTTATTTATCATTGGCGATTTTTGATTGTCCCTCTCAAAGGGGAAATATTTTTTGTAGCGTTATTTATCAACCGACTTTATACATTTGGAAATATCGTTAGTATCTAAATCCTAACAAGATTAGCGAGTATGAAAAAAACGGTAAGGAACGAGTCGAGATATAAGCTTAACTCATATATTAGTTATTCAGATGATATTCAGTTAAACTGATGTGAAGTCAATTGTTCGGAGAGCTAGTTATTTGAGTGAGTAACATACATCTAATTAATCTGTTAAATAGATTAAGGTGTAATTTGATATATATTGGAAGAAAAATAATTAAAAAATTTTTAGTTTGGACGAAAGGTTTAAGGAAGTCTACAAATTCAAACAAAAAGGTGTATTCCACTAAGTTTTACATAATGCTGAGAGATTAGTCAAGTCGCGATATATGTATTTCGTTTCAGCACCTCACACACAATGCCTGCCATAATCTCCTTACAGCGGTTCCTGCGATCTCAACTGGATTTCCTACACAACACTCTTGTATGGAATATTTTACGTCAAACCCCTTTGATTTCTTCATACATAAGATATGTTTTTTGTGATTTATAAAAATAGACCCTATCCAGACGACACATACTAGCATTTTGAATGGTTGTTTACACAAATAGGATAACGATATTGAATCTCCCCAAGATGTAGGTACCGTGCCTAACAATGAGGCTTTATAAAATAATACTTTGATGAACTACTACGCCTTGGTAACTTTATGATTATAGCACCATTATTGAAATAGAACATTAGATTAGATTAGCACTTATTGAAATAGAACATTTTAATACACCGAGGTCATTTATGCTGACTGTTGAAAGATTTAACATGTATGAAAAGTATTTCGATACCATATTTTTGTCCAAGCAACAAAGATGTGAAATTCACAATTTTTAGTGTGTGTCCTATGAAATAATGTGATTTCAAATCTAGACTGTAAGCGAGCACTTTTTTAGTAAGCTTAAACCTATCCGATATACATAATTATGATAGGATGTCAACAAAAGTAAACACATTTTTTTTAAATGTCCGTGTTTATAAATTTTATACAATATCTTATTTTGACTTCATTATTTATAGTATAATCAACTTGCGCGTACCTGATTCTGTTTGTGTATATCTATTTATTATTCTCAACTGAACCTTAAAGCGCAAAAATCTCGTTAACAAGTTTTACATGTAAAATCAAATAAGTACTTACCCAAACATGATTAAAAATACCCGACCTAATCTAGGTAAGGATTTTTCTGACCCTTCATCACATTACATTTGCTGTATTGTATCCAATGTTTATGTATTTACCTGTATGCAGCTTGTCAAACAATGTAACACTGGAATCCCCTTGGGACGTCCACTAAGCTTTATAAGATTAGTAGGGACGAACGAAAATGTTTCAGACAGAGAGCCGTGAGAGGTATTTTGTAATTATTAGTTGCCCGAATTGCCACCTTTGTTTTGACGTAGATTAATATGTATTTATTTATGCTACGCCTACGGAGTACGGAGAATGCGTCTATTTTTTACCTAAAATAGAATGAAATGGCGCACATCCAATGTTATAATTCATAGAATAGAATTTGTCATGACAACTTCTAATAAAAGCTACAGTCACGTAGGTATTATTCCTACACCTAGATAGAAAAGTAGATAGGTATTTTTTGACTACAATACTTACGTAGGTAAGAAACACATCATAAAATAAGCTAATTATGTTTTATGTAATCGTTTACTTCCTAACAAATTATGATTAATTTTATTATGAATGTTAACTCTTGATTTTTTTTTTAAATATGTGTAAAATATTTCTAATAACATATTTTAAAGATTTGTAACGAAATTGGTTATTATTCCGTTCCTTGTTATGTTTCCTACTTATTCCAAGTCACGTTCCAAGTTACATTTTATTCACACAACTTAAAAACATCATTTTTTCACACTTATTTTTCTAAAATATTATATTAAAGTTTATTTATATAATAAAATCAGCAAAATGATAAATAGTTCGCTTTTACTATAATTACTATATTCGCTTATTACAAACAGTTTCAGGCTAAATTATTCCATTATGGTTGATTCCTATCCACTTGATTGTCGATAATAATAGAAAATACGCCTACACACAAACGCAAAGTGTAAGCATGATTACGAAATATTGGTATGTCTAAAATTCATGAATAAAACAATTATAACTGTGTGAGCTGTAACACTTAATTTTTAATTACCTACCGCTCTTTATAATTACTTACTCTACTTTTCTATTCTCCCTGTAGAAGTTACTTCTTGTAATAAAATTAATCTCATCATAATGTTGAAAATGTGTAATGAGTCTATTTTCTGGAGATGGTGATGTAGATTACTCACCTGTCAAGTAGGACATGGGGGTTTATTACCAGTGTTACTACCAATCTTACTAAATACTATTAACGGTAAATGAATTACCGTTATTACTACTAAAGTTGAAAGTTGTTACAGCAGTAAAAATAAATTTCCCGTGTTACTACCGTAGATGTTTCATAGAATAAAAACTTACTTGTAATTCTTCTGAGAGATGTTTTGTCCTTTGTCAAGGACGCTTTTTTTATTGCGTCAAATGTTAATAAATAAGGCAAATATCTATAATGAACAAGAATGAATTTCATGGTTTATTACCAGTGTTACTCCCAATCTTACTACCAGTAGTAAGAACTTATAACCAGACTTCGATTCATACACTAGCATATCTAAAAAAATTGTCTAACACACTACATAAACAACAGTTTCAAAACACCTATCTATCTTAAGGCTAAAGGCAAAATATCTTCTCAATTCTACGAAACCTTCTCAAGTTTTCAATATCCGAGGGTTAAGCACTCCCATCACGATAAACCCTAAAGAGTGAATAAAGTAAGAAAACAATCTAAATTAATGAAGGGCCATGACCCAGATAAGATTTGGAACCGGTGAGTCGTAATCGCGGATCTTACCTTTGCCCTTACACCTATGAGCTTTTCGTTTGGATAGCTCTATCAATATCAATTATTGGTCGGCCGTTTTATTTAGCTCTAAATCAACACTGACAAAGGTTTTGTACGTTTTGTTACCCAGGCTTGATCGTTTACTTTTTTTTTGTATATTTATAAATCATAGTTAAAGGTACGATGGGAGATCTGTACAAGGCTACACCCTACGAGGTCGTACTGGCAAAAATATTGGGCGAAAATAATTTAAGTATTTTTGAACCATTGATACGACAAAAAGGAAGAAGAATTGTAAACGTTGTTTCTAAATTGATATAACTAATTTAAAGTTAAATTGAAGTCGCAAATTTCTTACATGAAACCACGTACGCATGTGTGACGAAAGCTGTTTCACCTCGTTGCTACCAATTTTACAGATTAATTTTTACGTATACAATGATATTGTGGCTAATTTTAATGGCGCCAATCAGTAAATTTCGTAAATTTAATAGCAATTTATAACAGTCTTCTCTCTTTCAAATGCATATAGTGAAAAAGAAACAGGAACATTTTAAATTGCTATTAAAATTACGGTGGCGCCTATTGTGGATTTAAAATGATCTAATTAAAACTGCATAAACTCGCTGGATGCAAGTCACCTCCAACCCGGCTTATTGAAAATAGTACTCTGATATCCGACAAACAAAAATATTATTTCTACTTATGACAGATTTTCTTACCTTTTTGTACTTAGATTAGTCACCATAGTTTGTCTGGGCTCTTCTTCTTTCAATCCCTTTGACCATATATGATTTAACGTCCTTGAAGCTCAAGCAGTTCATTAATATATTATTTGGTTAAGTACTCAAGAATTATCTTCATTTTTCGCGCTTAAAACTTTATTTTTTTACAATCTTAACGTTTAAAACGATTATTGAATATTTCAGGTTTTAAGTCTAGGTGTACAGTTTGTAAATCAACTTTGTCAACGTTTGTACATTCAAATATAATAAAAAAAAATAGCTTTGTTTGCAATTAATTACTCGTATAATAAAGCACGGGCACCTATCCTTGTTATAGATAAATAGTAACCTACCAGTTCAAGTTAAATTAATACTTCAGGTTATTTAGACAAGGGTTGAGTTAGATATTTTAGAGGTAGACTTCTAGTTTAGACGGCTTTGAAACACATTTTGTAGTTTATTACTATCATACTTTAATTCAATATTGCTTAGGTAACGTAAAGAAAGGATGAAATTAAAATTATGAATTTAATATTTTTCAGTCACTCAAGTAAATTCGTTCAGAGTTGTAATAAACTTAATTAATTCTATCTCAAAAGGTGTATTTTATATTTCAGTAAATTATTTACTTAGATTAAATCTCGTCTATTAAGAAAGATCAGCTATGAGATTTTGATAGAACCTTTTTTCAAATTGAAAAAATCAGAGATTTTATCAGAGCTTTGTATTGACAGAACGAAACTTCTTTAGACATATTCTATGTCAATCGTGTCAATCTTACATTGTTATTTTAACATTAATTGAAATAAAAAAATAAAAAATCTTTTGTATAAAACTATTTCGTTAAATTGGATTAACATTGAATAAAATGGAATATTCTAACGATTTCCGACCTTACTACATAATGCTAAGAAAAGAAGAAGAAAAGGGAGATAAAGTAGCAAGAATTAACATGGAAGTGAAACATAGTGCGGCAAAGAAACCAATCAACCCTTTTATTACGAGTCATGTTTCCACACAAACGTACCCGACAAAACTTGTTCCAGCTTCTCCGAGGAAAGCCTGCTGTTACTATTGCTCATAGACCATCTTATAACTGCATCCTTATCATGGAAAACACAAAATATCTTTCTACCAATGTATCTTCTCGATGAGGAAACAAAATATCAATGAACATTGACAACTGAAAATATTTGATAAAAGAAACTGGATAAAATTGTTCAATCCTTTTACCAAGCTATGCGTGCTACAACCTAGACCGCATATCTGCTTAACAACAGGCAGTATGTGGTCAAACGCAAACCTATTCAGAATAAAAAAAAAAAAAAAAAAAAAAAAGCTAGGATTGCAAGGAACCTATTAAAGTACTGGTCACCTGACACTAGGTTTTGCACTCTTTGGAGAATTGGATGAAATCTGAATCGAACAGATGAAATGATCAAAACAAATCTGAACACAAGCCGGATTTTAATAGATAGAGGTAATTTTATGTTGAAGCAACAGGGAATCGCAATATTATGAAAAAGATGCAATTATGATAAATAAAACTTTGTAAGATAAATTAAATTATAGTTTTTTTAAAAGTACCAACGTTTGTTGCCCGTAGTACTACTAAGCACTCTAGTAGGACTACGGGCAAAAAAATGTAGTGTCTGACTGCTTCTACATTAATTATATTCGTATAGACAGGGTGGTTAGCCAAGATGAGCCGCCTCAAGGCTTCTGGTATGGCTATCCTCGACACTAATAGTGTATTATTATTAGTGTATTTTTCCATTAATTTGTTACATCTTCATCGTCGCTCTTACGGCTTTACTCTTTACAGACTAATAATCGTGTCTTGTGTAGGCAGTTATGCCATCAAAATTCAGGGTCTGAAGAAGCAAACTAATGGAATTGCCCGAACTACGAAAAAAACCTGCATACCTACCCAACAGTTAGTTTTCTCCTGTAGAGAATTGGGGTCATTTTGATAGGTTTGGGCAGTCCTAATGTTTTTTTTTTCACTTTATACAAATAATTGGTGGCACAATCATCACCTGACGTGTATAAGCATAATGGCTATGATACACAAAATTCTCTTATAAATCTGTTTATTATTTGGTACGCAATAACAGTTGAGGGGCTCTCGTGACTCTATCGAGTTTCCTGATGGACGGGCAATAATTTGAAATCACTTTTGTAAAAATCAGTTTTGCAAACAGTAAATTTCATCGAGAAGTGGTTTTATTTTTTTCTATATTATTAACATCTCTTACATCGGGATCAATGTAGGCTAGTGAGAACATAAATTATAGTTGAAAAAATAGGTTCAGTTATTACCTACCGTCCACCTCCTGAGACCACCTCGGTGAACCGTGAAAAGATTTTTTTACCAACGGCTTAACTCAAAGATAAAACTTGGAAAGCCTCTAATTTGATATTGGTGAGAGCACACCTAAGAAAAAAATAACAACTTCCAAAAAAGAGGAGGTTCTATGTTTGTCTGTCTGTATTTTGTCTACCCACTATACCGTACTGTGTCCATACTAAAACAAGACAGTGCTAGCAAGTACATAAAATGCATGTTTTTGTACAGAAAAGTATGAATCTATGCCCACTAGACCGTTCCGTCACCGACCATGCAGTACTGGCAAAGTATTCTCGACGACCATTGTTGACGTGTGTTGCTGGTACGTTGTTTAGTATCTATAGAGTATACAAAGTTGTTTTTTGTGCCCGATACATTGCTGGCACGGTAATATAGTGATAATATACGGTACGTTGTAGTGGGCAGATGCATCATGAGTACTTAAAGTAACCTGAAGTAGCAATGGTACGTCATGGCACGCAGAAGTGATAGCCAATGAGGCCGGAAAGTTCTACAACCAATTCTAGAACCGAGATCAGGCACCGGCTTCTAACCACAAGTAAGTGGACAAACGATTTAGTTAGAACTGATTCTAACCGCTTACAAGCGAAGCAAGAAATCTGAGGAATTCTAACCTCCATTTCTAGAAATCCTACTGTTATTAAATGATGATGATAATGAAGAAACCAAATAATTATAAAAAATGAATCAGTACAGAGTTATTATCAAAAAATGGGGCAGAAAATTTGCTCGAGTCTGAAAATGCTATATAATTATAAGTAAACGGCAATAAAAAAGTCTGCTGTATGCCGTATTTTCCACACTAGAACTCCGATTGCCGTATCAATAATAACCAATAGAACAAGTACCGTAACCGATCGCCTAGTCAATGCCGTAAGTATTTCTTCGCTCTCTTTTAAGATTTGTTGTAATGGAATCAGAAAACAATGAGTTGTTGCGTTGTTGCAAGATACTTGAATTTATGTTTTCTTGTCAATTTGCACTGAAAGCGGGGTAGGTAAATATTTCTTGATGTAAATAAATTACATCTCAAAGTTAGCGAGCGAGCAGCATAGCACTCAAAGAGCACTCCAATTAAAAGTCAAATCAAACTGCATTATAGAGCTGCTATAAAACTGTACTTTGTATACCTGGAACCTAAGTAAAGTCAGCAAAAGTCATTAAACGATTTAAGTGTATTTACAAAAATTTATAAATTAACAACTTTTTTGAGATACTAAAGGGATTTTGTGTATTTTTTTTAACGGGCGAGACACTTACCCATTAAAAAAACTACATACTTAGGTACTTGAGCTAAAGACTACAATTAAATTACGTACAGTCATAGTTTATGCTATGATACTTTATGAATATAACAAGCAAACATTGCTGTATTTCTGTAAAGCATCATCGTTACGTTAGAAAACCAGCCGTTCCACTGAGGGATAAAGGTCTCACGGGTCTATTTCATTATTGCTTTCTATGTGTGGGCACTATATGGACCCACATATGGGATTTGGTACTTACAAGTTTGCCCTTCCATTTAGTACTATCGGCCGAACCGGCAGTTACTTCTTTGTTGTTCAAATCACTGCAAACTGCTGCGTACCGACTGATCTTCAAATCAAACTTTAACTCATTTATTCTGCAGCGACATTTGATAGTTTTAAAATGTTGGTGCTCTTTGATTATACGACATTTTTTTTAAATACATACCCATAAGTAAAATGAAATGATTTTTATTTTAGAGTGCTTTCCTCACTAGATTTTATCTCAAAGAGTTATCTTTGTGATAAGCATTTCAAAAATCTGAAGCGAACGCAGGATTTGAACCTGCCCATGTACATAATTTGTAGGCATATATAGCATATATGATATAATACTATGATTTTTGATTAAAAAAGTAATAAAACGGATAATTGAAACATTTTTTTTTTAAATTGTCACCGGTCATTTTCTTTTTAATTTAGTTTCCTTATAATTACCTACTTATTTCCTGTTTTTTTTTTTTTTAGTAAATAACAAATTATTTGACTCCACAAAACCAATAGAAAAACGATATGCCCAAATTTATTCATTTTAAACACGGATACTTTTCTGGGGAAAGTCCAAGTTTTTAACAATCTATAAATTCGGCTCTAAGACTTTTGGCAATGGCATTGTGATAAACGTTTCCAAACTATTGCATTTTGATAACGTTTAAACTCACGGCCCAACAACAAAATCGGTCTAACATTAACGAGCTTAGTGACCTAGTCGTGCCCGGAAATATATTTTCTCACAATATTTTGAAATAACTCGTCTGCTGCTCTTGAAAAAGTATCTCCACCTTTATGATATTCTAGAGCGCTCCTAAGCCAATTGGAAAGTAGATTGAATGGTATAGGTACTTTATTTGCTTTTGATAATTGTTGGTTGAGTTATTGACTTATCGTGCTAGGATTATTCGACTTATTTTCTCATCTATCTATTCATACGCTGCTGAGAATAGGCCTCATTACTTTCTCGCCATTGTTTCCGGTCCTGTGCTAGCCTCATCCATTGCCTCTCGACAAGTTTGATGATATCATCCGACCATCGAGCTGGTGGTCTGCCTCTATGTCTTTGTCTTTCTTTTGGGTACAACTCGGTGACTGCCTTGATCCACCTGTTGTCATTCCGTCTTGCCCAGTGCCCATCTCCACTTTAGCTTGGCGAAGCGATGCAATGTTTTCTCTTTACTCTTTTCAAATCACTTATCTATGCTTATAAAATATTATCTTCACCGACATTATATCATTCTTGAAAGCTCCAAACGCGATTGAAAAACAGATTAATACTTTAAAAAGTTTATCTATTGTATTACTAGGTTGTTGCCAACTGTACGTAAGCTATACCAGTAGAATAGTATGGTGGCGTTTTATTGCCCATTTCAGTGCGGGTCTATACCGACCCGTTAAAATAATAATAAAGTAGGGTAATGATTGCGTTAATTTTGACAGGTGTGGCCTAGTTTCACATTTAAGCTCCTCAAAAATAATTACCTTTAGGGATTATAGTTCAACATTAATAATAACATTGATTACTGTTTGTTGTAGAGAGTAATTGCTCAGTTCGTTTGTTATTTTTAAGAAAATTCTGATTTATTATCGATCTCTTTGGTCGGATTCATTTAATACATTTTGAATTTTTTTAATCAATTTTGAAACTCACGAGGTGACATAAAAAGCAGTGTTATGGTGTTTCTCAGAAGGGCAATTGCGCATTTGCAATAGGTCGATACAATAGGTCGATACATAATCTGTATATACCTATTGCCTATTACTTACCCTTAGCCATACAACCTCTTCTAACTAATGAAGGTAGAAAGAAGCAAACACTTTGAAATTTTTCCCCCAAGACGGGCGAAAAATCCCGAGAACTCATTTTATATATAAGGCTGTAAAACATCTAACTCACGCGTGAAAAAGCTAATATTTTCCACCGGGAAGCTTTAAAAACCTTCATTACATTCAATTTAGAAAAGGTAGGGAATTAAGAAACGGATAAGATATTTATGTAAGCCATGGCGTTGTCATTGCTTTAATAAGATGGTTGCTTTCTAACTTTGCTGTGGTCTTACTGATAGCATTATGCACTTTAGAGATTAAAACAGGTCCGTTAGCTTAGTTTTAAGAGACTGTTCACGGATTTTTTTCAGTCTTGATATAACGGTACCACTTTATGCTGTCATTAGGAATAGGTATAGTACAGTAAATAGCAATAGTTTTACTCTACGTGTGTACAACTACTTATACTGTGTGTTTTTTAAATCCAAGGTTTTTTATCACTCGTTTCTTTCTTTTCCAGGACAAAACTAATTAACTTCTAGCAAGTTGACTATGAAAAGTTTGAAATGCAATCGGAAACGTTATTCATTTCTTGGATATTGTCACAATGTTATATTGATGATGGTGACCTCACATGTAGCACCTGTTCTCAAACTTTCACGTCTAAAATTGGTTACTTTAATGATGTGAAGACCCATCTAGTAGATAGGTACCAGAATAAGAAACTATGCAGTAGCCTTGAACAAGAAAGACTCCGGATCCAAAAGAAGTCAGATTTAGACTATTCTCACATCTACAATGGTTTAATAGTAATTCTTTATTAAAAAGTATCTTGTGATAATCTTTTTAAGTTGTCTTGACGTTCCATCACAAAATAGCTCTTATAAAAACAAACAAAAAAAAACAGATATGTCATACCAAAAACGACGAAATTCTTAATCTCTCTTACAAAAAGAAAATGCTTATCAAATTTGCTGATACAACGAAATTTTTTGGTAAATATCATACTTGGTAAGGTTCTCGTGGAATGAAGGTTAGATGACATACCTTGGTACCGCCGTTGCCTGACTGGCCTTGATATTTTTATGTGAAATATTTACGTGCCCGTTTCTCATATAAGTAGCTATTTGTAGGTCGATGTGACATTTTTACTGCGAGCTAGGATTATTTATAGCAAGTGAAATGGGTGCCATCGTGTGGCAGAAGGCTGGCACCTGTCACATGTGCTAGTATTTTCAATAACATACGGTTCGGGACAGCACATCTCTGAACGCACATATGCCTGTCGCTTTGGAGCTCCATATTGCTAAAGTATTCTATTGTGCTCTATGTTTTTTTTTGAAATTCTACTGTTTCAGTTGAAATAATCCCAAATTTAAAACCTTAATTGTTCTACTTCTACTGTAATTTTGTTAAAGATTAAGCGAACAAACCGCAGGTACGTGAAGTTCTATCATAATTTTGTGAGCAGCATCGCTTCAAAGATTTAATGTGTAACTAGTAGACCCTTGGAGTAGTCACTACCCATAAAATAAGGTACAACATTTTTTTTGGATAGTGACAATTCCAAAGATCAACTAGTTACTTATTTTCTGAAGTGATTATTTAACATACCATTAGAATATAATAAAACACAGGTATAACTCACGCGTCAAATCACGCTAATTCCCATTATCAAATAATTCTGAGAATGTCACAGTGATACTAGACGAACTGGAGATGCCCCTTTCGTGATATCCTTTTGAACAAGCAAATCTTTTGTCCAGGAATTAATAAGTACGACCGAGATAATGACGACGATACACGTCCTCTATTTTATGTCGCTTGTATCAAATGGTCTGACGGAGTGTTTATAGTGGCCCAAAACACTTCTATATAAACGCTGAAGTTGACATCCCAAAGTGCAAATAAACAATCACACCAGAGCCCACCGCCATTGGATTTTCCTGATAAACGACAAACAAAGGTACAAAACGTGTGTTTAGGTTAGAGTTTGGCTAAATAAACAGCCACGTAAACACCAGCAGGTTGGAGCCACGCACGTATGAGCATAAACTCTCGTATTAAGGTAATACCGCACTACGAGACGCGTCACTTCAAAACCGGCTTATTATTATCGCCCTTTTCTAATAGCGTGGCAGTGGTGGTTGGATGATAGTAGTGGTTGGTTGGTAGTGGTGGTGGTTGGTTGATAGTGGTGGTTGGTTGGTAGTGGTGGTGGTTGGTTGATGGTGGTGGTTGGTTAGTAGTGATGGTGGTTGGTTGATGATGGTGGTTGGTTGGTAGTGGATGTTAGTTGGTGGTGGTGGTTGGTGGTTTTGTCGGAATTGTGCTTACTTTTGAAAGTTTTGACCGTGACAGAAGTAACAATTATTATACTTATCAATCACAACACTCCCCTGTAAGATTGTTAAATTGACCTGTTACGTTACCAATATAAAATGATCTGGAATTTGGTATAAGATAACAATAGCTGGTTTATGTACCTTTTAGACCATGAAATGAAACATGTTGAGCTCAAGTGACATCATATAAGCATAATATGTGACGTTGGGAGCTTCCCAAAAAATGAAATAATGTATTTTGACTAGCTTTTACCCAGTTTCACCCTAACCTACGAATTGCATATCAACTCTCCGACATATAAATTATATCTATGCAAAAAATAAAGTTGATCTGATGCTCTATAGCTGTGTGTCAAAGACTAACTAACAGACTAGCAAACACAGTTTCAAATTTATTGACCGAATCGAACGAAGTGAGAGGGGTCTCCGTTTGAAGTCAACGATTTGGCTGTCTCGTCTGTTCGGGTGTTGATTTTCCTCTAAATGTTGCATTTTCAACAAGTCTTGAAGAAACTTGATTTCAAGGTTTCCTAATATTGTATTGATTTTATTTCGTTGGTGGCTTTTTTTTTTTAATTTATTTATCCTTGATATAACATACATAGGTACAATTAAAAGTACTGCCAAACAGCGAAGCGGTTTGTAGGCAGGATAGCTCTCACATTAGGTACTTAGTAACTATGTACAAGCAGATAATATAAATTATACATTCTCGTGTTATTATGGGTACATGTGGACAATGTAATGTCAGTATCAATTTACCATTAACACATTTTGTTTTTATAATTTATAATTTGATACAAATGCTTGCTTTCTAATGTGCTAATCTTCATCGTTTAAATTTATCTAACATAAGTTTCTTTAACATTTTTTTAAAGCTAAATTTAGTTTGAAATGATTTCTCGAAATTTTCCGGTAAGTTATTGCATAATCTAGGTATAATCCACTGTCTAGTACGCTTACCATAATAATTTTTATATTTGTATTGCAATTCCAGTTGGGACTTGGCAGCTTTACGGGTTCTTTTCTGAAATAATCTAACCGGTTTAAATGTGTTATTTTGAAATTGTTGTAATAATAATAGAAAATCGACTTTCTTTTTGACTGGTAGGATTTTACAAATTTTGAATAATTTATTATTAATTTATTATTATTTTTATATTCCTTATTCAATGATTTCTTTGTTCTTTTGCAAACTAATCTTTTCATAATTCTAATTTGTAAATTTTGGATTGGTTGTAAGTATGTTGGAAACGTAAGTCCATAGCAGCTAAGTCCATAACTGATAATAGCATCGACCAGCGCATGATATACATTGTATAATGTGCCACGATTTAAGATATTAGCTAGATGATAAAACTTTCCTAATAGTATTCTAAGTTTTGTACAAATACTATTAATATGGAATTTCCATGAGAAGTTATTATCAATTGTAAGGCCTAAATATTTAATCTGGTTGGTTTCTTGTAAGCTCATACAGTCACATTTATATCCATTATCGTGAAAACAGTTGTACGTATGACCTGTAATGCGTACTGTAGATTCTTTGTTTTTATTATACGGCGAAAAGATACGAATTAACTTTGTTTTATTTATATTAATTAAAATTCCGTTATCGTGTGCCCATTTCACAATATTATCAAAGTCTTCCTGAACTTTCCTTTCTATTTCTTGTGCATCTCGGTCACCATACATTTGATTCGTGGTATTTCCCTCAACTTGCTGTCGCACTATTTATCAGCCTATTGCAATATTTTTCGGCACGATTGTTTAATATTCGCCTCGATATTAAACAATGTTATTGTCCTAGTGTGACAAAACATCTAATATCGTCATAACAATATTTGCGAGCATGAATCAAATCGTTCAAGAGCGAGTTGAGATGGCTTATGAAGAGTGTTAGAAGATAAAAAGGTGCACCGAGAGCACTATTGTAAGGAGAACTACTAGTATTAGGCAGGATACTATGGTCCTAGTGAAGTCATACCTCACTGTGTTTATCTGTGCCCTTCAGGCAGCCCTACTAAGGCAATGAAATAGCAAGCCAGGTGAAACGCGTACTGGTATCGCGCCTAAAACGGAGATGCTTTTCCGTTGAAAAGGTAACGTTTTTAATTATAGGCCAGGGAAAGGAAATGTGCGGACGTTTTACGGGCAACGTCCTCTTTTAGAAAGGCCAATGGCTGCTGAAAATGAAACAATTTTAAAAATGAAGACGATCTTTTTTCATATTTTTTACTTAGCGAAAAGTTTAATGTTTCTTTGCAATTCCATGGGAAACTATTTACATAGTTGAGGTGACAACGCTGTGTTTATTTTCACTTTTTTAACCTGTAGTTTAGGTATAATGAATAAAACTATTATTTAGTATGTGATATGTTAGTGTACAACTTTACAGAGGGGTGCTTAAGTTAGTATTGATCGAAGAAATCAAAAAAATAGTGCGTGGAGTCCCTCCGCGCGGAATAAGTGAAACTTCTACGCAATAGTGCTTTCATACCCCCTCCATAGTAGCGTTAAACGTTTAACGCAACCTTGTTGCAAGTCGCATTAGAAGTTTCACTTCAATAATATATTAGTCATTCAAATGTAGCGCAGAACCAAACGAAACGATAACATCTAAAATATCAAATAAAAATCTTGTCAGCTTTTTGTTAAAATTTCCTACTTTTTCCTAGAGTAGACTCGTAAATCTACGCTATAGGTATCTGTTAGATGTAACGTTTGATTCGATAAATTGGCACCAAGGGAGTAAAAAAGAAGATGGTATCCAAAATATTAACATATAAATGTAGATTGTAGTTACATTTTTACTATAATAATGACGTCGCACGTTGATAATTTAATTTCATTTATTTACTTGCTAGAAAAAAATATTTTTATTTAAGACTGTTTTCATATAAAATCATCTCAACCTAAAAGATAATACCAGAGTACTTGTTATCAGCCCAAGGCATACAAGCTCCGGTAATGTTCCTTATTATTTCTATAACGAGCTCCAACTTTCCTTTAATAAGAATACCTGTTGTTATCCAATTCAAAACAATTCGTTTGTACCAATTACATAATTACACCGAGTACTAGACAATTTCATAAAAATATTCGTATCTATAGACGACATCAACCTCATCAGTAGATGAATATTATAAAAGTGCATAATAATTTTATTGCAGCCCATGCATTGTAGTGGCAGCCTAAAAAATAAATATATAAATACATAAGCTCAGCATTGCAATTCAGCGAGGCAATGCTGCCAGCATTATGGCCATGTTTCCTTCTACAAAGGGGCTTTTAGATTAACTTTCATTTGCTTTTTATTTAGTTTTATATAAATATTACTTTAGGTATTTTGTAAATGTTTTAGTACAATAAGTTAGAATAAATAATGTTTTTTAAGTGGTATAAAATGTAGAAAATTTTAGTTAAGTTATAAAATCATTGAAGTAGGTACTCATCATATACTTATAAACAATTCTTATTCCTGGTTCTAACCAGAGATAGTCCGCAAACATTTTCTAAACAATACGTTACGTTATTTAAAGATAATTTTACAAAGCATTGCCATTCAGCGTGGCAATGCTGCCAGCATGCTGGGCACGCTGCCTACTGTCAGTGGACTTGAGCATTTGGATTATCTTTAGACCTTCAAAGGTTTATGGATGATCCAATTGCTTGTTATGTAGTAGTAGTTTATGAAATTTTAGATTATGTACGTATTGTATTTAGTGTTAGTTAATAAAGACACTTGCCCTTTTACAAAATGCCTAGATTATTCCTAGTAAACGTAAGTTTTACAGTAGTCTTTGTAAAGTAACAATGAGGAGTATTTAATGTCAAAATACTTTCAAGTAGAACGAAAATACCAGCTACGCATTCAGTCATGCCATGTATTTATACCAGAAACTACAGAACTTAGTCACAGTCAATATAGTTAATATTTTATATGCAATAATAATATGTACAATACAGTTAATCTATAAATTGTGTAGTTTCAATGTTGCCTACATTTTCATCATTCTGTCATACATTTTCTGCAAACCTGCAGTAATATCTAGCAGTTTTATACATCTAGCGATGTAGTCATTTAGATAATTGATTACGCCTTTGTTAGGCACCTTCGATTGCTACATATTTTTCTTGGTATAGGTACTTAATTAAGTTTAGAAACCTGCAGAGCTCAGCTGTTGGTGTTTTCAAATTAATACTGCTCAGTAACTGTATATTTACTCATTTTCCCATTATATTCTCAGTTATTTATGTAGGCAGTTTACGAACAAGCATCTTTGCTCATCGAACTTTTAATGGAAGTTTCATAAATATTTTATGAGACTCATGGCTCTGAATTGTGATAGATTTTTTCCTATACAATTTAAGGAAAATTTTCTTTATTAGCTTGAGAATAAGATGTTTATTACTCAAGCCTAAAAAAATAAAATGGTTTGTTTTTTCTTGTGTAAATAACAGTATTTGTACTGTGAACAAAGTAAACAACATGTCTAGATAGTATGAAACTAATAGTAGACAAATACCTTAGGAGAAATCAACATCATTTTGTTTACGAAAACAAACATAAATAGCAAGAAGCTCAAATAGGATTCATTTATAAAAAACAAGCGCAACTCGCATGAGTAGACAAACAAATACCTACACATGATTCGATATACCTACTCATCTTTATGAAGCAGTCGGCAAATAAAAATATATTTCGTTTACTTAACTTTAACTATTCCGAAAGTTTTTATTTTAAAGGAGGTTCCGTAAATTAATTTTGACCGTGTCGTGTCTATCCGCGAAAGCCACGTCAGCCGTTTTCAAGCGAAGTAATATTTTTATGAGTTTTCCTCCGCTTTTTTCCGAATAATTCCTTCGCATAACGAGCGAAATTAAATTATTGTGTCCGCGGCGCTACCACCCGCAGGTGAGCAAAAATTGAAATGCTTGCATTTATTTTTTTGCCCTCTCCCCCATTTCCCAAACGAATTTTATTAATCGCAAGTTTAGAAACAACGCCGCAACCTACATACGTTTTTGTGACAGCACAGAAATTAATATGAAGGAAGCGGGAACCAGAAATTAAATGTCACAAACAGGCTATTCGACAAATTTCAAAATGCGTTATGCCATGGTCTAATGAATAACGTTTAGATTGTACCGAATCTTCTGAGCCGCTTTGAGTTGCGAGACCGCTGGCTTTTTGAGAGAGCAAAACCGAATAAATCCTATAAACACACTTAAAAAGCTACAAAGGTAAGCAATAACGTAATGTTACCTCACGGTAAACCGAAAACAATTCATTTCTTTGAGTCTCCTCTCTACCCCCCGCCCGCCGCTTCGTCACGTGCCTTCACCCAACCCTCGAAAAGCTGCGGAATGCTAGCCGATCCGTAAAAAGCAATTCTGCCCGCGCCGTTTGCCTTTTTTACCGTACATTTAATGTGAACCAATGTAATAGTTATTTTTACTTCCGTTCAAAGTATCGCCAATCGAATGTTATCTGATAGGGGTAGCCATGCAAATTTCCTCTGGTCTAATTAGGCACAGAAACGTGCTCAAATGCAGTGGGGTACTGTTGTGTAAAGATTTTGCTAAGGCGCTACTAATACTTACACTTTTTCCTTAACAAGTTCGTAGGCAATTTTTTTCCTTCTATGACTGTGCGTAAAGTCGGAAGAGTAACAAAAAACCGCGTAAGAATAACTCTGCCGGTGTGTCGATTCGTGTGAGGGAAGGTGTGTTACGCTCCTCTTATTTTTTCGTAAAATGCAAGATCGAGCAAAGAAAACATGTACCTACCTTCAGAGAAGCTTACTTTGAATGAAAAAGTAAATTTTTCCAAGAACATTACTCGTATTTTGGTCGAAGATGTAGAGAATCGTTCGGAAAATCTGAAGATCCAATATTTTCTTTCGTATACCTACGTATTATCTGCGTATAGATTTTTTTATAATTTATCGTTGATAAAAATTAGGATGCTTTTCGGGACGTACTAATAATTATATTATTTGATAAAGGTAATATGCTAAGACAAATATTTCTAGCGAAGATACTAGTAATTATTTATTACTTCTTGAGACTACAAGAGTTACAAAAAAAAAACAAAATTGTAACACCAGAAACATTAGACTGTTAATGTTCTCAAAGGACTCATTTAGTTCTGACGAATACGATATGGGGCTTTTGAAATTCTAAAGGAATAAACGGAGAACATTTTTAAAGCATAATAGTAGCTTTGAGCAAGCTCAAACAGCTGCAATAAAAGGTACTTAGTTGTCTGTAAATTGGCGAAAGCATTACCGGCTAAAGATCTCGTGATATAACGAAATGATTCGAGTTCATGTTCGAGAAAATCTTTTCACAACCGGCATTGTTGGACACAAACACAAAACGAATGCAAGAACTTTGTTCGTGTCGTGCAATGCAGCTATATTTTAAACGTTTGACGTACTTGTCGTAAACTAGGAAATATCAGCTTGTACTGGAGCGATAAACTTAAACTAATTTACAAATTTTATATGTTCCCTTCCAATTACTACTCTAAAATGACAATATGTGATAAATATTTTTATAAACATCTGCACCAATAAACATGCGTTTATTCTAGGTATCTATGTTTCTATGTTTCCTAATAGGTACACGACGCAATCCACCTAAATATTTACAGAACACATTTTTTTACTTTAAAGAAACAAAACACGATACCCTACAGAGACTCGCTCGTAAAACAGGAAAAAGTCGTCTCATTTATTTCCCTCTTAGCGATAAGGAAGGCGTACCCATTGTGGCCCGTCTCCGTTCACCTGTCAGATTTCACAACGCTCCACATTTTCGCAAACTGTCCTAACGAACAGGTTTAAATTGATTTAATTACTTACAGAGTAAAAGAAAATACTGGATAGAAAAGTGTGTTGCCGCGAGCGGTATCACATGACCGGAATTATTTATATACAGTCTGGGCAACCGGCGCGGTCATGCGGCATGCAGCGCAGGACTTCGGTTACTTTTCCCGCTGTACCAATACGGAGAACAAATCCTTTCTGGAACCGTAAACGTCCGTTACGTCACCCTGCAGGATTACCCAAACAGAAGACGCTTTCTGGTTGTTTTGAGTACCGGTAATATCGATCGCTCGTAAACGCGGTACTACACCGACGAAATTAGGACGGATGGGCACGTCAGGATCGTATCGCGTGACGGGCGCGTGTCTCTCTCAAGATACGGTAATATAAAATACTTTTATTGCCCCGTCTAGTGGCCAATAGTAACCATTAGGCGCTTCATTGCTTTATTTATCTCTAGGCCCATACGTTTCGGGAAAGTAAGCACTTCTATGTAAACATACCCATACATTAAGCAAGGAAGTTGCTATAGCGGAGTCGTAAATACTTTATGCAAAAGTGAAACAATAAAGTTTGACATGACATCAGACTAATAAAGCAAGTTACGACTATGTGCGGCTGCAGACATCTGCGTGACACCTTTGTCTTTCAAAAAGTAGCTACAGCTGTGTTTCCTTTATTCAGTCACAAAGACGAGGGATTTGTTTGTTGCATGTTGGAAATTTTGCACGTGAACGTTGTTTATGAATATCGCGTTCCAGTCATAGAGATTTCAATCTTGAATAACGACGAATCATGAAAAGTAATGAGATGTACGAACATATTTTCATTATGTTTACTCATCCGATGTCGTAATCATTTTTGGTAAAAAGTAAAAATTAACATTTTATGGGTTTTTTTTTGTCAGACCTGATTACGGTCTTATCTATTAAAGTAAATAAATTTGATGCAAACTGCTTGCATCCGATTCAGATACGCGTAGACTTAATTATGTCCAGAAGTGGACGTGCTACACTTGAGATGATGAATAATAGTAACAATTTCGGCTTATAAAATGTATTGTCGTTACTATCAGGAACATCCTGATTCGTCTATTACATGGAATAGAATAATCAATATCTAGTTGGCGATTGGCCCGCAGCGATACACCCTCGTCGAGACGTCGTTGAATATGTTGGTATATCTATTCTATATTCTATGCTCGACGATATATTACTTATATGGAAAGCACGTAGCTCTTATTTAAGTTTTACTTTACAGTATCCAAAAATATACTCACATAATAAGGGCATGGATTAAAAAAATAACTGATTTATATCCATAACATATCTGTAGTTTTTCATTCAATTTTAAGGATACGTAATGGAAGTCTAGAAAAAAACGTAGTTGTACAATAACGTACGTTGATAAAATCAAACGTAAATTGATAAAATCACAGGAATAAAGTGGTTTAAAAAATTCAAGTAAAGAAACTAAACGTACTGTTATTTAAGGTATTACTAATTTATAAATTCACGACAAATATATACTTGTAGCTAGATCTTTTATTGATTTTTGTAAAACCATACCTTAACAATTTAGAAATTTTGGTATAATCTGCTTCAAATGTAACTATAATTTTTTATTCGAAACGAAAGAATGTCTAATCCTTACAAGACAAATCAGATGCTTTTCTTTTCTTTTTTTACAATATTTCTGTGTGTTTTTTGTCATTTTCCATTGGAGACAAGTAACCATAATAATATAGGTATAATTATGTTCAGTAAAAATGGCACAACCGACCGACTTCATTCGTACAAAATTCGAATATTTCGCTTGAATCAAGGCGTGCCATTTATAGATTATTTATCAATTGTTAATTTTTCACAAACTATTCAGCCCATTTTGATACCAAAGATTCAAATCAAACTACCTCTGAGGTACCAAACCAAAAATAATCAGCAAAATCAGTTCATATTTGGTGGAGTAGGCGCTTAGTCGCATAACAAAAGAAAACGTACAATCGAATTGAGAACATCCCTAAAATAAGCCATAGGCTAGTAAAAGAATCAAAGAAAGTTGAATTTTAAAGTTAAAGTCCTTTTAATGACACCAAATTATTTCGTTTATTTATGAGGTATTTAGAGGTTACATATAAAAAGTGATTTTGCGGTTACAGTGTCTCATGAATGATCCTTCGACAAGTCCGTACGTATGGATGGGCCTTAGACGTCAGGATATAGTACGGTCATTATCGTTATACCACTATAACTACGCTACAAGATGACGCTGCTAGTAAATTATTATTGCTACTGTTTTGGTTACGCTCTGTTTAAACTCTATGGCACGTGAAGGACACCCGGTTTCAGGGTCTACATTAAATACTTGAAATGGTTTATGTTACAGAGGACGGAATTACTAAAATTGTTAATTTCAAGTACATCCGATTTTATTAATGTTTTTTTTCCACAGTTATCTTAGTTACTTAATTTTAGGTAAAGTTTTAAGGTAGAGGTATCAAGGTAGAGTTTGAGCGTGAATGTTTTTTAAGAATAGAGTATGGCTACAAGTTTGGATCAATCGATTAAAAATTTAAATGAAACTAAGCACATAAAATAGTTCAATAAATGGCATTAATTTCGGTGATAATATTATTATGAGTGCTATTATTAAACGGATTGAACGTGTATTTAGTACCAATCTTAATTAAGTAGATAGAGAGCAAGCTAAAAGAGTGAGAAAGACGTCATAATTAGTAATGATCTGTTCAGATATTGATTAGATTTAAGTGGTTCCATATGAACAACAACAGATATACATGATCAAACTAAAAAAAGTTGATCCACTGAAAAAAGTAATCAAAATTGGTTCATCTATTAAAAAACTACGGTATCACACATACAAAAAAAAACAGTCGAATTAGGAACTACCATTTTTATGTCAGCGAAATGACCGTCATAGAAAATACAGCCACTTTTGTCCATTCTCCTTTGTTACTACACGCTGAAATGTGCTTCACTAGCGCGTATGCCGTACATCACGGAACTATAACAATGCCAATAAGTCAACAGGTTACAAAAACCGCTATCGAATCTTTTTATCCGTGACGGCAAATCGACATTAATCGTCAGCACGAATGCTATATTTGCATATTCATGGCACGAAAAACCCCTTGATTTAACGACAACCGCGGAATGATCGTTAACCCGGCAAAAAGTGTCACGTCATT
Source organism: Hypomecis atomaria (assembly GCA_964007245.1). Taxonomy (NCBI): domain Eukaryota; kingdom Metazoa; phylum Arthropoda; class Insecta; order Lepidoptera; family Geometridae; genus Hypomecis; species Hypomecis atomaria. The sequence goes on from OZ023280.1 coordinate 15,366,035, forward strand.
TTTATTATTTTCTGCTAACACGGAAAATATTTTTAGAAACCTCTGTGGAAATTCTTTTGGTGCGCCTCTGCTAAAACTGGCTATCCATTAAAGCCTTTGGTTGGTGGTTTGGGTTGAAATATGTTGTTTTATCTGTGAATGTATTTTTTCAAAAGTGGCAACATGCTATTGTCTTCTGCATGGTTGTAAGTGGTCAGCGCCATATAGAACATCAAAAACACGAAAATGTACCTGAAACGTTTAGAAGTACGTAAAAGGGCGTTTCTATAGACTTCGCGTGTTCTAATATACTAATCATTCTGACCTACTTTTAGTTCGGTACCAACCCTGAAATCCCGTGTCAGCTGTTCCGTACCAAAAGTTCATTTGAGTCTCGATAGAATGTATAAAACAGCTGTTCTTTGCAATGCTACTGTTGGTTCCGTAGTAAAACTTGACCCGTTGTTCTTGAGAGACTGCCAGTATTTTCCGATTTTCCATGACTTCGTCTGAAGTAGCCTAAATCGTATTTCGGATGAAAAGCCGAAGGAAAAAACATTCAACAGGTTACAGATGTGTAACCGATGATCAAACATCGATATTGACGGATAAACAGACAGATAGACACAACGATCTTATATATATATTCTTTTTTAATATTTTCTAGTAGGTACAAACTACCTTCTATGAATACACTGTACTGTACTATACCAGCCTTTTTAATATTCGACTGCAGGACGTAGGCCTATGAAGGGTGATTGGGCCATATCCACCACGATAGCCCAGTGCAGGTTGGTAGATTCACATACGCCATTGAATTTCTTCTACGGACATATGCAGGTTTCCTCACGATGTTTTCCTTCAACGATAAGCCAGTGGTGTGATAATCCGTTCATAAATTCCAAAGACCTCATTGGTACGGGACCGGGATTTGAACCCAGTATCTTACGATTGTAAGGCGGGTGTCACTACGTCTAGACCACTACGGCTTTACTATGATTGCACTACTCTTTATAAAACATTGTCAAGCATCCAGAACTTACCACATTTAGTAAATAAAGTGGTATATTTATGTTCATCCTTATCTACGGCTTATAATATACGTACATACACGGGTGTACGAGTAAACTACGCTAAGCTAGAATTTGTTAACGCCAACAGCTGATTATACACATTTACACTGGTGATAAACACAGAAATATTATCAACAAAAGCAAAGGGCTCCAGCTTATTGTTTCCACCCCTACAACCAAGTTAGCACCAGCTACTTAGCTAAGATTCCTTTCGTGTTTGACAGAAGGTATAACTTATGCCGGTGGGTGTACGAGATAGCGTTCCTTGGCCATGATTAATGCGCACCCTTGTCCTGACACACGTCATCTCACCAGCTTTTATATAATTACTGTTGAAAACATTGTTAGCAACGGGTAAATATACAAGCTTGATGACTGTTTTCATTATTTTTAAGGGTTTTTCACTAAAAGTTATAAAAGAAACCAACATAAATTTTACTTCAGGGCTATAGAGATTTATATCATGTAACAGAATAGTGGATCGGAATACAACGTGGTTTGTTAACTATTACATACTTCTAGCATGGATTTTTTTTAGTATTCCGTGGCGCACGATATAAGACATAATGATTTTTCGCAAAAAATCGCAACAGCGACTGCCACCTTGTACAGAATTCTAATAATTTGCATTAACCGATGTACTACTAATGGCTCAGCCGATTTCGATAAAATTTAAATGGGACCATCTCGGAAGTAGGTATATTCTTCTTATTCTAAAAATTTGAATCGGTTCACAATTGGCGATAATAATTTTTCGAAAAAAATGGCATAACCGCCTTTCATCGTGTTCAAGATTCGAATATTTCGATCAAAATGTTTCCATTATTTTTGATTTTTAAAAATTTAAAATGTTTTCTTTAAAATTTTAATGTGACTATTTCGGGCGCATACCCTTTTGAACTAAAAAATAATTTATCGATTCGGTTCACAATTGGCGAATTTATCGATGAACATACACACAAAAAAATACATATAGACGTACGTAGAACCTCCTCCGTTTTGGAAGTCGTTTAAAAACTATGAGACATGTACAGATTTAAATTTTACTTTTACTTCGTGGCCATTTTAGTGGTTTAGCAGTTTCCGAGTTCCTCTTGGATGCTTAAAATCATTAATAGTGCACACTGTTGTAAGATACAGTTAAAACAAAAACTACTCTGTTGTTTTTTATATGTCTTGTCAGCAGTTTGTTTGCAGCTATCATCAATACCTTAATTTGAAACGTTAATTAAAACTACTAGTACTTACCTACACCCAATTCAACCAATGAACAAATATATTTGACGATTGCAAAACAACAAAAAACTCATTTCAATGAGTCACAATCGATTCCCAATTTCATTTGTTTGGTTCAGCTTACTGGCTATCTAAACAAATTGCCACGCCAATAACACGCGAATGAAAAAATCAGCCATCGATTTACGTTGACAAAGTTTTAACCGACTCGATATGAATTTCAATAAAAACGTCCGACAATATGTCGAGTTAGGTCAGCGCGAGGTGGTCACAGAGATGTCAACATGGTCGCCCGATGGCGCACGTAACGTTCTAATATTTAAATAAACTTTTACTATCGTTTTAATATTTGAGAGATTGGCAATGTTTGTTATAGATCTCTACAGATATTCTCTTCCGTTAATTTCATGTTTCAATTTCTTAACCAAACTCAGACCGCGGTAGACTGCAGACCTTTAAGACCGCAGGTTGGCGGTCTTATTGGAGATCTATAAGGGAGGCCTAAGTCCAGCAATGGATGTCCAATAGTACACAGTTTACAGTGAAATATATCTTGTTGAAAAACGCTTAAAGATTTTTTTACATGTTAGTGCTACATTTGCCAACCAACGCCTGACGGGAAGCCATGTTGTAGCTAAGGATAAAGTATGTAGACCTAGATGATCTAGAAGAAGATACCATATAGGTACGGTAAACAATCCTTAAGTCGTATAAAATGATGCGTACGAGTGTAGCTAAGGTAAAAAAAAGGTGAAAGAAGGGTAAAGGGTAAGCCCAAAAAAACTAAGTATGGCTGAGTGAAAAATTACATGACTAAAAAAGGCTCTCAGAAATGAAGGATTACAAAAATGAATGTAGATAACGTACATGATGTACCAACCTCATTTAAGTGAGAAGGGGGTAAGAACATTACGACTTTCTGAGCACCGGGATGAGAAAGTTTCCCGCGTGGTATAATTCTAATATGATCTGAGAGGCCAACTCAATTATCTGGTCTGAGATTTTTGAGTAAGCGAGACCAAATGCCATGCACCTACTTATTTAGCTTATTAATCTCGTTTTTAGCCCATAATTCTATTAGAACTAAAGCAGATTCTAGTTTTAGAAAGAAAAAAAAACTGTTTAGATAATCATCGTGTTATTATGGCTCTTTCGTAGTTTCGCCCCGCAAGCTGTTCGGCCCGCGGGGCGAATCGACGAAAACTCTTTTTGAAGGCCATCTTTCGCCCCGCGGGGCGAAACGCCGAGAACGATAAAAGAAGAGGCCGTTCGGTCCACGTTGATAAAGATGAATTTCCCGCATCAGTATTACGTAACTTCCCCTTTAACTTCCTACATCTGTCAATTTTATATATTTTTCTCTCGTCAAGTGTCATTTTCACATGCAATAATTATGTTACGTCAGGCTCAGGTACGTCGATGTCCACCGCAAATTATATTAGGTATAGAACGTTAGTGGTCATGTGACATTTCAGTGTCACATCGAAATGACACCACATGACCACTGATGCTCTATGCATGACGCATGTTAATTATTGTTAAACAATTGTCTCCATCTAACTTAGCATGTCACACAATCTGAGACAGGTTGCTTTGTAAATACATCGTCGATAGGGTTGCTACGTGACGCGCATGGCATAAGGCGCGGTTTATATAGAAATTGCTAGTGCCGTAGACGCGAAGCAGACGGGGCGCGGGCTTTAGCTAGGCCTTGTAGAGAAAAAATGAGACTAGAGACAGTAACAGGGTTCAATTTTAACTTTTCTGCCTTAACTCTCAGCCCGTGATTGGACCTGAAAGCTAGTCTTTCAATAACTGAGTTCCTAATTTTTCGAAAATGTGTTTTCAAGTCTGATAACTGTAAACCGATCCTACTCTTTCTTTACTATATCCAATTATATTGTTCAATAAGGTTGTAGTTCAAATGTGAGATAGTTTAATCTACAGTCGACTGGCATTATAGAATTAATATTTAACCAGCAGACGTGGAGTGAGCGTAGCGTAACCACGGAAAGTCCGTCATTGCCATGTCTGCACCTTACAGCTCTTTTGTATACACAGCCCCTAAGAAAGCCAAACAAAGCGCTTCGGTAAACAGCCAATCAGTCTGTTGACATTTGATGTAATGTTTGCATCTATCGATATGACATACGGATGAGTTAAGACGTCGTGAGACCTAATATCTAAGAGAACATTTTCAGCAGCATTATTACGTTTGCTGATAGCTATAGCAGGCGATAACAGACGTAATGAGCTAATGAGGCTGCGGGACCGAGGTACGAGTAAGAGCTGAGTTATTTGAGTGAAAGTACACTGATTGCGGTAACTTTTTGCTGATTTTTTTAGTCTGGTCTTAAATCATTTTTAAAAGTATTAAATGAAAATGAAATAAGTAATGCAGTGTGAATAAAATATTTTAAAACATATTTGCTCGTAAAGTGGCTGTAATTACACTAATTTCAATATCGTAACGTATTTCATTACGCACTTGTGCGTAGTTGTAATGTAAAACGCACGCTGCCACCGACTGCAGAACTCTGTGGTCTCGTTTCTCCTAGTTTCACTCAAGAGAGTGAGAGACATTACGCACTTGTGCGTTATTGTAAAATAAAACGCACAATGCTTCTTTCACTCAAAGTCAGAGTTTTATTAATTCCTCGCAAATATATTATAAAACGTCGTATGACATACGTGCGCTTTGAAAATTACCGCACGTATATCATAATGTACTATTACTTAGTTCTTAAACCTTTCAGTGAAATTTGTCTAAAATTATTTTATTATATTCGAGGTTATAATTTAAAAAAAAAAAAAAGATAGGTAATCGACTATAAATCACCATAAATCGACTATGAATTATACAAATGTTATTTTTTTCTTAATACATTATCTTTTGTTTTTTTCCTAAAATATTGGTTTGAAAATCATGATTACCAATGATCATTAGTTTTAATCTACTGGCTCCGATACCACAATAGCCCAATTTCAATATTTCACGTCTTTTTATTTACCATAGTTTGACTACAACGCTATCCTTTTATACCTACTGCTGTTTTATATTTCAAAATTGTTAAAAGGGCCTCTCAATGTTGGCATACGCTCCATTTATGCGTAATAAAGGACCAGGTAAGCCTGTGCATTCGATTGAATAAAGAATAATAATGTAAACTATAAAATATTAAATGAAACTCTTTGTAATATTTATAAAAAATTGGTTTGGTTAAGCAATAGACGGTAAAACCGATTTATATCGTTATTTTTCTGTGAATTATATTTCCAGATATTTCAATATGATTTCACTAACAAACTTTCAGTTACAGTACATTATTTTAAACCTCTCCAATAACATTAAAAAAAAAAACATTATTTCAGCATTATTTAAAGCTTATTATCAATTTTCTTGAAATATAAAGAATCCGCAATAAAATTTATAATTATAATAATACAACACTACTACATTACTCTCCAAGAAAACGCTGGCAAAATGTTTCTGCCCGTTTAGAATAATCTCTACGCCAGATGCTAATTGAAGTCAAATTTGGTTATCAAGATGGAACTGTGGGCTACGTTGTAAACTAACTTTAGTGTTATTGTCTTGAGAGGAAATTGCAACGCTGTTTGCATGATATATAGTTGGCTGGTTATTCACGCCACGGTTTCAGGCTTTCGTGAGTATTTACAATAGTGTGAGCAAGAGAAGTAATCGTAAATATCTGAATACTATTGATTTGGAAAGACTGCTGTTGAGAACACTACGAACTTAAATATGGACTACTTATATAATCTTTATTAATAATTAGCCAAGTGCAAGTCGGACTCACGCACGAAGGGTTCCGTACTGCATAGGAGCGATAAACGACGAAAAATTTAGGTTAATTGTATGGGACCCTTTCATAAATATTTATTTTATAACATTTTTAGTATTTGTTGAGCCCAAATGTAATGTATCGTCGTGACGATGACCTAGATGTTGAGAAAAAAGTTTAATGATGTCATAAAATATCTAATTTTAATAAATTAATACAAAGTAGTACGAACAGTATTAAAAAATGTTAAATAGTTAAAATTGTAACAAAATAAAAACGGTTTTCGGACATGACAATGTAATTTTACCCTCAATAAGAGAAATGGCTACGACGCTGCTACGGCTACGAAAAACCTCTACGCGTATCACGTTGTTCACTCCGAACATTGTACACTTCATCCATTTTGTGGTAAACTCCAATGTGAATTGTAGTGCATGTTTCCAGTCAGACAATAACAAGTACTTATCTGATATGAAACTTCGTCTTGATAAGGTTTGATGAGATTACAGGACCCATCTCATGGCCGCATTTGTGTCCGATTTGATGGATGATCCACTCACGAATAGATAGGAACACGGGACTTGGACTTGTGTGGTTCTGCTCCGTACACTATTGTATTGACAGATTTCATGCTTAGAATTTTACTGCTATTTTGTTAAGTAAATTACAACAACAATATTTTATTTATTTTTAGGCAGTTCAATGTCCAGTTTTTTGAACCTGTATAATCAAAAATCACTATTATTTCTATTTTATTAATGAAAATGGAACCTAATTTTTGTGGATAATTATATTTAATGCATCTAATAAATCTGGACAAATTTAAATTTTATTTATTTATTTATGCATTTTACAAAACCGACACATCAACAGTTAACTCAATAAACATATTAATGACTTTATTTTGATGCGGAAATAGAAAACAGAGCACCTAGCAGAAATTCTAATTGAATACAAATAATGCTTAATTTCCATTAGGTTTACTGAAAAAATGCTTTCTATTTAAATTTTCTCGGGAAGGGGAGACGGACCCATTTAATTTACATTTTGTGGGTAGAGGGCCGAGCGCTGCTAGCGGTTGTGGCTTTATATAAATAACATGAGCACTATTATTACGTTGCATTGCGTTGTATACATACATATACTTTTGAAACAAGTTGTACATTTTAACACACTGTATTTTGAATTTTTAATTTCTAGTTGTACTTCAATGTTATAAAAATGTACTTGGAAAACTAAACTCCAGTGTAAGAAAAGTAGGAAAACTTTACCTAGTTTAATTTATTTAGGTAATGATATCACTGTACTTTTTTTTAAAAATACACATGATAAAAAATTAACAAACATAATTTAAATAAAGCATTTATTAGATTTTAATGCTAGGTTTAGCAAGCGCACCTCATAATTATCTCTCTCTCAAAAAAGTACAGATAAAGCACAACACAAAAATTCGGAACGATTTCTTTCTACCTACTTTGAAATCCGTGCAATCTCAACATTATGAATAAATTATGTGCACATACCTTGTTACGTCATAAAATAAAATATGGATCTAAACTACTTCGTTACACGCACACTAGCATAAAGGATTGTTTTTTACAAAGCCGATTTACTATAACGGTTGGGTTATATCCCCTAACCTAAAGTAAAGCTTTTGCAGTGACACGTTTGCGCTCGAAACACGCATTACATTTTAACGAAGATAAGCTCATCCCCTATCGGGTTGACGCTACTTAATACGTATTGATTGAAATATAGTTGACAAAAACACCGTTCGGGACAGGAAAAGTCATTTATGTATTAATCAGCTTCAAATCTACGGTTTTCCTGTTTTCCGGCATGTTACCACGGTAAAAGGTCATTATTCTGTCCCATTTGCTATCTGGTAAAATAGCTACGTGTTTCCTTATATTTGACGACAGATATTTAAATTTAAATTTGGTGAATCTGTAGTTTTAATCTGTTCAGAAAGAGGTACAAAAACATGTAGAGAAAAAAATGCTACGAGTCCAAGTCCAAATTTTACGTAAATTAAGTGATGTTTCGAATTTATACCTAATTTGGGTACAAGAGGTTAGTACAATATCAGGAACGCGTGTCATAATATTTTTATTCAGATTTATATTTTTGCCATACTTACTTATTATAAATACTAAAGTATGTTTGATGGTTTATTGGTTTGCTTGAGGTTATTCACACAGCTAATTCAATTGTTGAAATCGAGCTTTACTGTTAAAAAAAAGGAATCGCTACGTGTTACACATAATATAATTACACTTTACGGCAGCGAACTGGGGCTTACGTAACGAAACTCAACTAAAACATGTCTGTCTTTAAGAAAACAAAGATAAAGGTAAAAGGCAACGGCAGGTCTAAAGCGAAAGATCTTCCATTACGGGCACTCGACGCCAAAGGGTCGGCCCTTGAGCCCTGTCTAATAATTAAAATATACAGAGAACAATGATACGTTTCGCTCTGCACAATGTTTATTGACGGCTACGGAACCCTTTGTGTTCTAATTTGCAAAGGGCCCGCGAAGGGCTGGACCTGGGAGTCGAAGGGAAACAAAATGCAAACATTGGGGAGACGGTCAAGTGCTCATGTGAGTCTGATAACTGACGCTTTGCAAACACGTTCATGATACTGGAATGCGTTAAGCTGTACGCCGCGCCCGCGCTGGTAGTGACACTCGTTTATCTGCACTCAAAACAAAAACATAATCTGGCTACTGACAATGCTACAGAATTTGCCGAATTTTGGCTTCGAAACATCTGATTAGGCCCGGTTTTGTTTTGAGGATATAACTTTGGAAATATTGTGGTTATCGTATAAAATGTTTATAATTAAAAAGGTATATAAAACTTTTGACACAAAATGATGATTTTTTACATTAACTAAAATTTAAACCAGTCCCACTACTCGTTTAAGTAAATTGAGTGATTGTGTCTCCTCTAGGTCAATATCAACGCTATAGTTCACAAGGTATACATTGATATATAACTGATTCACTGAAAATCGCACCACTAACAATGTATTCGCAATTCAGAGCCAAGGGTTACGTGTTCAAATCCCGGGTCTAGACAAATATTTGCATACGTATGTGATACAACTTGTGTACCTATGCGACACAACTATTTGTTTGGTTGGTGTGTAGTGTTGACACCGAAGCTGCTTCGGGGAGGTACTTTGCTACTTTTAGTGTGATTGTTAAAGTTTTATTTGGGCTTCCGCTGGGATGCGAAGATAAACAAGATGGATCTTTAGGTTTGATGGATTGGTTTCATTCGTCTTTGTTTTTTATTTTTGATTTTTTGCTGTGTTTATTTAAATCTTCAATTATAATGTTGTAATTTTCTTAGACACAAACAAGAAATTAATTAAAGAGTTATTTCTTGTATTCCATGATATCATGTAGTAATATTTTAATTCTAATTTAATTTGCCAATAACTGACATACAGACACGAAACATTTTTATCAGTATGAAAATTATCCTTCCCTAAAAAAATAACTGACATTCGACACTAGCAGTCTCGTAGTTCCAACATAATTATACAATCAATTACCATAACAAAAGTTTCAATACCAATTTGGAAAGAAAAAACGCCGGTTTGTCGGCTTCTGCGCTCCTTGGCGACCGAGCAGCAACTCCAGATTGCGGTACTGATGACCAAGCCATAGATTACCCCATACAGATAGTACATTATAAAAAGAGTCATAGTCTCTAAGGAATCCCATATATAAGAGGACCCGGATTTTAAACACCATACCATGCGCACAGAAATAAGTTTGAAACTTTTGGTCAAAATTAGCCAAATCTTTTACTTAGTGTCTGATTTTTCGGATCATTTATAAAGCTAAGATGTTAAATATTCCAGATCAATATGACATGAATTTCACTCCACTCGTACCTACCTATTCAATATTCAACGATGCAACTTACTACAGGTAATTAGATTCATATATGATTCAAAAATTGCTACAGTAGGTTAATCGAGACAAAAATCAGTTATTACCAACTCTGCTTCAAGATTAGGTAGGTACTAACAGGTAGACATTTTTATGGTTTGTAAGTTTACATTGATGACCAATGAAGCTTCACAACCTGCACCTTCCTCCGACTTCAATGCGATTTATCTAACTATATTGAGTTCTTGTACTTCGATATCTATTTAGTATAATCTCTCTAGTCAACGTATAAAATTCAACGGATCATATCACCTTTACCGCAATGGCGAATCGTAATACACCGAGCGTCCTGCACTCGAGAATCGTGTAATACAATTTTATCAAAAACTATGCTCAGCTTGCACGTGCTGTACTCGTAAAGGTGTCTGACCCCCTCCCCTGTAGGTAAAGGTAGGTATTACATTTAATACAGTACAGTGTACACCTCAGAAATATTCCCCGCCACCTCTACTCGTACCAGTGAGTGACCTTCGCTGTCTCGAATGCTCTGTTAGTTTTTGATCATAAACCTATTTTTTTTTAAATGTTTTTTTTTTCATCTTGTGAAAGTTTAGAGACACATTTTTTTTTTTTTTGCATTCGTTTCTCTATGGAGAGGTTTGCGTTTTTTACGTGCATTAGCAAAATTTTATAAAGGTACTAAAATATGTAATTTAGAATTTGTAGATTTAAAACTGTGCGGTGAACAAATTCAGCAACCAACGAGTTTTATTATAATGGCGAATAAAATGTTAAAAAAAATATATGCAAAACGTTGCTTGTAATAGCTGGATTACGAAAACAAGTAGCAAAAATCATTATTATAATAGAAGAAATATAATAAAAGTAAGTAAGTTCGTATAGGCCGGGTGGCTAGCCCTGGTGTCAGAGTTTTTAGGCCGCCTGAAGGCCTCTGACATGGCTAAACGGTTAAAACAACCGGGGCCTACAATTTAACGTGTCATCCGAGCCACGGAAAGAAATATAATAGAAAATCATTTGTTGTAAACATAATAATTATGTACATGATGCTGACACGCGCGCACGCAAGACGCTACTTAAGAAACGCTTCGTTTTTGAGCAGTTGCAGAGCTTGCAGCCACTTGGGTGCGTTTTTATTTTTGACAAAAGCGATAAACTCATTTTGGTTTTTCACTAATCTACGAGTAATCTCATTTACTGATAGCTCACAGCATCGACATTTATTTCCCATTTTATTAAGCGGCCAAAATTTATCCCGACGTGTTCGAGCCACTTTCAAACTAATCCACTTAATTTGCGAGGGAAGATCGAAAGGCATAAAAACGTTAATGAAGTTGGCTCAACAACCTGGCATAACGCGATCGCGCGGCGAGCCACGAAACTCACGAACCTCACGAACCGACGTGATTCACTGGATTTACCAATTTACCGACAGGGAATTTTAAAAAGCGCTGTAATTAACAGCCAACGCAGCGAAGCAAGCCGGCATTGTCGCGACGAACGAGACAAAAACAAAGCAGCGGTCAGCGCGGCATTGTGCGGAACTGGGCACAGTTATCGGACAATATTTGCTGAATAAACGAGCCACTGGAATTTCCGCGCAATAAATCAAACAAGTTAGCATTGCGATTCATGTTTGGGAAATAAATAAAATATAAACGAAGGGTCTCGCTCTCTCGGCGCTTCATTTGAATTTCATAAAGGCCCTGTATTAAAACAATCGCAGCAAAGGGCAAAAAAGTGGTCTTATCACGTCTTTTGAAGCAAAACTGTACAAATCTCATATGAAAATTATATTACGCTTGCGGGAGATTTCATTGTGAAAAGCGAGTTATAAGTACAAGTATATTGTGAATAGGTATTGAAGCTCATAACACAAGTGATCCGAACAGAGCTCGCGTTAAAGTTACAACACTGCTGTATTGGAACTTGAAATTGCTAAGATATTTGCTAATAAACCGGCTTTTGCATCAGCCGAACCTCCCTGCACCGACTAACAAGACTTGCATTGTTCGTTTATTGTTCTTTCACGCAGGAACTTTGATCATAAAACTTTATTTTAACACCGTCAGGGCTCGTACCATGAGCTCTTAGCACAAATCTCAATGGAATTGTTTTGACTTTTGTTCTGCTCTGTTACCTGAAGATAAAGCGAGACAAATGTCATCGCGATCAAATTCAGGTTCACATTGGGAGTCATATTGTATACCTATTCAGAACAGTTTCTATTAAATTTGTTTTCGCAGGACGAAAACACTACAGCTTTAATTAAAATGTACTATTTCTAAGCTATTTGCCTCTACGCCAAGGAAAGGAGTGGATAAAAGCGCAATCAAGTTCGATTGAAATTTGCTGCGGAGCAAGCACGTAAACTGTTTACTGAAGAAAATCTGCATCAAAGATTGCGATTGCGACATCGAGAATTTCTTCAATAACGCAAATTTGGCTCATCAATGGCAAATGATGAGTGATTTAGTAAGCCACCGGCTTATTCGGCATCTTGGAAGCACATCGTCAATTCGCGTCAAGTTGTTCAGATTGCCGTCGCTTTCGTCATGATGAATGTTAGGAAAAATTAAATCACGTTTCGTTTCCCGTAGTAGTTCAGCGGGACCACTATGAGGAATCAATGTGTGAATAGCTGCTTTGTGCGGACCTTCAATGAAGAAAGGTGAAAAGGATGAAGCGTTATAGGGCTCTGACGTACTTAATAATAGAGGCCGAATGAAATGCTATTTTATTGCGATTCAAATACAAGGCAGGTGAATCGAGTCACGAACAAAGAGTTAGCAGTACTGATTTATACTCCTATTCGCAATATTATTAATCACCGCAATGGTCTCCGTAATTTTCCGTTCCTAGCATATAGTAGAGTCGTAAGATGTCTAGCATTGTAGACTTAATAAATACTTTAGGAAATTGCTACTGTTGATACGAGTTTAGTAATAAATAGGCAGAAAGTGGATATTTGTTTAAACATATACCGATAGATACTGACAAATAAAGACTTGAAAAATATTTTAGATACGAACCTTGTAATGTAGTTTTAGAGATAATGTAAATGTATTGTCGAGATAATCACTATCATTGACCTTGTAATTAAACTATGACCCACTGCTCGCCACAGACCTTTTTTCATAACGAGAAAGGTTTAATATGCACAATATAACTATATCTTCGAAAAAACAGAGGTTTGCACCTCATAATTTGAACCTAAGACTTTTTGATTTTAAACTCTATCATCTACAAGTACCGAAATGTACCAATATTATGGTAATAACTGGGTGTAAATTAATACAAAATTCATTAAAACAGTAATAGGCACCACAATCCTTATGAAATTCTCAATGTGACGCATAAGTTTAAATTGCATGAAGGAATTATGAACAGCATAAAGAACTTAACTCCGCGATATAGGAAACGTTGTCGTGGAAGTGAGACAGACGAGTTAATAAAGTTTAAAGTGATTCCGACATTGTAAAATTGTGGGAGAAATCGTTAAACTCCATGGCGTTACAGTCCAAATTCCTCTGAGTACCTTCTCGGTTTCTCGAGTGCCTGTCGAACCTTTGTCATTTTAATCATACTTCCGATCTTTCAAAATAATGTTATTGAAATATGTTCAATTTCCTACGTTCTGTAGATCTTCGTAATTTTCAGCGCGTTGTCGTATAAAGTAGGGCTGTTATGTAAATTATGTCTCTACGGAAATCATTTTAACTATGAATTTTGCCCTTTGTATGTTCGAGTAACGTTATTCACAATCCGAGAAAGGGTAGTAATCGTGGCAGCCTGCTCAAATAATCTCGCTGTGTTCTAAAATCCCTATCGATGCTTCCCATTACCATCTAGCCAGTTGGTTTTGAGACATTGAGGCCGGAATTTGAATCAAATATCACATAATTTTCAGGCAAGCAAAAAATACACTCAACTTGAATCTGAAATGAGGAGACGAACCAAATCTATTGAAAGCAAAGCGGATTAGATAGTTGAAGTTTAGAACGAATTACTGACAGGGTCAAAAAATCTTAAATGGAGACCACGTACCGGTAAGCGCAGCGTAGAAAGTCCACCAGTAAGTTGGACCGATGGTCTAACAAAGTTATATTTCACTTATTGGTATCTGAAGAAGTCTTTTTATCGGAAACCCATGGGGGTTTGGCATATATCCAGCTGAGGAAATTCTACCTCTGATACGATGATGGTGCAAGCAACTCAGCTACCTCCTTTTATATACATGTATGTACATTCTCATGTCAGACATTGTAGTATGCGCCAATGTTTTATTAATAAACCTATATTGTCTCAGTTTATTTAAAAAAAACAGATTGCAATCGATAGACTATTCAAATTAATGAGAGTTGCACTTCCATTCTTCAGGGCTGAAAGTTTTACGTTCAATTTCCAGCCATTGTTGAACGTTGTAGATTCCTGGTCTATGCAACGAAAACTTAACGATACTTAACTTTGAATGGATCTCATGAAACGTTTGACACGTTCCACGTTTAAGAGTCTACAACATTCTAAGTAAATAAATACATTGTTACAGTTTAAGAAACACAGGCTGTAAGAGATAACGTAGTCATGTGTACTTATAAAACGTTATATAATTATATAAAAGTACAAAGAATGCTGCTGGTACAAACCGATTCGGAAAATCATAAGGAAGACCAACCTATGTACTCGTATATCAAGAACTTTACAGTTTTTTTGCACACTAAGCTATTCACTAAAAGTTGTATTATTTTTTTCAGCGCGGGCTTTAAAGTGCACTACTTGAACAAAACTGTAATATGTAATACTGTAAATACCTCTACCACTTACCACGCCCATCGAAGAATTTTAACCGTAACTCAAAGAGCCATTTTTCGTCATCATCAGCCACAGACCTCAAATAAAGATATTCAGCAGTGGGCTATTGGTTATATGGTTTTTTGCTGGTTGTTGCAATAAGCCTCTTAATTTAAATGTAAATAACTGTATTTGTCAGTCTTGTAGACATTGATGAAGTGATAAAATACTTTACAAGTTGAAACACGATTTTTTTATGTACGCCGCGTCCCAGCTTCGGCTTTTCAATAGGCCCTGGGCCTAAGTCTAATTTTATTACAGTTTGAAGTTAATTTGTCGTGATCGAGCCCTAAGATAAGGGTACTTGGGCAACAGTGATTGTACGATACCCCTGTAGAGTTACGGCCTTTTTAATACCCACCTGCAATCGGAATTTTAATTTAATTTATTAACAGATGAGGACCTTGATATTAACAATTTATTTCGAAAATTTGTTTCATTAATTTCATGTTTTATTCTTTTTATTTTAATTGATAGAAGAAATAGCTTATTTGTTAGAATAAATAGCTTATAGTGATAGTATTCATAACTTTCTGATGTTGAAGTAGGTACGTTTCAAGCAGTATCTCTTTAAGTAGTCTAAGTAGAGGCATCTCCTCCAAGTCTAACAAAGTAAAATAATCTCACAATTCTCATTTTTGAAAATAATTCCTCATATTTTACGTTGCTAGTTTTAGTATGTTTCTTCATCTAAGGTTTTGAATAGGTAGGTACTTGTTGGAATAGGCGTAGGTTTTGAACGATCTTCTGAAAAGAAAAAACAAATCAAAAGAAGCTTATAAGTTAAACTTGGCTTTGGCTCACTACTGTTGTAAAAAACTATAATATTTTTAAGTTAATAAATAACTAGTAGTTTTCCGAACAGTAGACCTCGCGACACATCTCTTTAAGTATCTGAAACTTCATAAGCGGATCCATATCGACTCGCTATTGACCGCTTTCGTTCATACTTGCAAATCTTATAAGGATTTTGATACTTAACTATTAATTGCTAAATATTATCGAAATCGACTTATAAATGGCGCGACAGCGAATTCCCTCCCTGGGAAATACAAATAGCCGACCACAAAATATCTCCAATATATTAAACTTTTGTACCAAGTTTCGTCGAGATTTGTTGAAAAATACGACTTTTAGACAAAAATCAACATCTGGACAGACAAAAGCTAAATGGTCGACTTGCAGCAAAGACCTTCGTTTTACTTCGGTCAAATTAATCTTTCGTCACGATTTTTGGTTTAACAAGGACAATTGATTTCTTCAAGACCTACATAGAAGACTAACATACTTTCCTATAAATACATAAGCAGGTATGTGAGCATCCTCCTAGAGCACGAATTAAACAATAAAATTCAAAGTTTTCTTTTTCTTCGGAATTTCTGCGTTTAGATTACCTATAACTCAATACGGATGCTTAATTTGCATGGCACGATTACGTATTAGACTCGCAGGGGAGGGTGGGCCAAAACGGCCCCACTGGCATTTCAAATGAATAATTGCTCCACAGATTTGACGGCAGGCATTTTTATTACCTGACTGTATGAGGAATATTAGAATTCTGTTATGGCTTATAAAAGTTTCGACGGACACCGGTTTGATTTAATTTCAACATTTCTGAGATTTGTCTCTTTTAAACTTTAGTTGAAATAATTTGATTAGGTAGTACACTCATTTTCCAGGCGCTAAAATTTAACCTGTTTTATTGTGTTTGATACAAATTTCTTTGTGGCTCTTTTGCTAAGCTCTGCTTTCTAGGTGTGTTGTTTGAAATCCCGCGTTTAAAAAAACTTATATAATATTTTCCATTAAGAGGATCGTGACTCGACCACTGTTTTCATGTTTTCTGTAAAACATCGAGAGAATTTTCGGAACATTTTTGATAAATTTACGTTCCAGGAAAAAACTTTTTTCACCCGAGGGTGTTCTGTTCACGAGGGTTCCGTACTGTGTGGGAGCCCCCTTTAAATATTTATTTTATTATTTATTATTAAAGTGAATATAAAACTAAATATACTGTGAAAATTTCAAGCATCTGTTACCATTATTAATATAGAGTGAAAAACGTCTAAAAATTAAGGTTTGTTGTATAGAAGACCCCTTTAAATATTTATTTTATTTTCTTTTTAGTATTTGTTGTTATAGCGGCAACAGAAGTACATCATCTGTGAAAATTTCAGCTGCCTAGCCATCGTGGTTCATGAGATACAGCCCGGTGACATACAGACAGACAGACGGACAGACAGACAGACGGACATCGAAGTCTTAGTAATAGGGTCCCGTTTTTCCCTTTGGGTACGGAACCCTAAAAACACTCAAATCGGATAATATTTAGAGGTAATGTTTTTGTATGGCCAATTGGTCAAGTTGGCGCCTCACGATTGAACTAAAACAAAAAACATTAACACATTATTAGACAATCACATTACCTTATTAAATGATAAAAAAACTTTATCATCGCTATCATCTATAGTAGAAACCTTTGCCAGATAACTGCTAAGGTAATAGGCACTATGCAAATATAGCAAGATATAGCCAAGTAAGCGGACATATTAATGCAATAAGAATTATTTTAGTTTTCTTCAAATGTGAAGTAACATTTTCATTCTAATGTTGTATTTTTTCATAGCTTAAAGCTCGTCAAATACTTACATAGCTTCGTCGCAATTTAAAAATACCGACTTCGTTTTACAGTAAATAGAATTCTATTTACTGTAAAACGGAGCAAGTCAAATTATTAAAGTCAATATTGCGAACACTAACCAAATCTATGCGCTGAACGAGATTACTTCGACGACCAGACAGCGGATATTAGAAACAGATTGGCACCTAGGTATAGCTAGGAAACATGGACCATGAATCTTGGAAGATGAGTAAAAGAAATTGACTTTTAACAGTCTTTGGACGACTAGAGTACAATTTGTTTGTATATTACAAATGCATTAAGTACCTATTATACCAAAATTACTGTCTTTATTAAGCGTTGTTATTGGGCTTCATAGGCTAGTTATGAACTTATCTAAAAAGTAGGTAGGAAGATAAGTTTATCCTCAAAAATACGGGGAAGGGATTCCTAGAGTACACCAAATCTGATCACACTGTAAGTATCGTTCCTAAGACAGTGAGGGTAAGGCTGAGAGCTTTTTTGTCAATAATACCAACTCAAAATTGGAAGTTGAAGTTACATCAAATTGTCTGTACCGTATACAAACCCATTCGTTCTATACCGTTTTACAAATCCATTCTACCCAAATAATTGTACGAACAAAAACAGAGGTCCTGAAGTTAACACAAAACTATATTTGCGGACGCAGTGTAAATACGGCAATTTTATTATACTTGTCTAGGAACGCAATTAGGTGGCGCAGTGTACCATTTATTAACACCATAGCATTCTGAATTCCTGCCAAGTGGTCCGAGTAGGTGCGCTGTATGTATACAAATAAGGTCGAAAATTAAAGCTGTACCTACAGCTTGAACGAGGTCTGTTTTGAATCACTAAAATGGTAAGTCGGTATATAAAGTTCAGCATTTACATTCTAAATCAGGAATTCAATTTTCATACGCACACTTGCACAGTGTTTGTAGAAAGTCTGATATGTTCTGAATTATAAACAGAAATCATGCAATACAGCCTAAAAATCAAAATACCAAAGATGAAAATGACCTTGGCCTATTTATTAGTTTGAGTACGTTTTTCAAGAATAACAAAATCTTTGAATGAAACCAAAAATGTTCACAAGGTCGCATGTCTTTGAACGTTGCTTTTTTAGCAACTAATTATTATTCAAATACAATATTGTAATTGGAAACAAGCCATAAAATACCTTACCAATAATATTACTACTAACTTTATAATGACTTTATCCCAAACCATAACGAGTAATAAATTCAGCGACTGAACGAACCTAAACCTGATACTTCATTCGTGAGATATATTACTTCATTTTTATAAGTTTTCCGCCCACGTACAGCAAAAATTAAGAATATTTTACAGTATAGAGCCGAGTAAATTGATTACAGAATGTTGGATTACGCAGACGGTTTTTTAACACTTGATTCGTCAATTTCTAAACGTGTCATAAGCTTTTCGTAATTCGTCAAATCCTTCGTTAACACTAGCGTATACGCGCCTACTTTTTTACACTAGTACACGCGTGGCCTACTATGGTAGGCCTTTTTGAAATGGCTCTAAGTAAGTTTTTGCAGTACAAATGAATTATAAATTCAATTGGAATTATGTAATTATAGAATTTAAGTATCTAAAATAGAGTATAGATTTTTTATGTATAACTGAAAGGAATTCAGAATTATAAACGAATTTGCAAACTTATGTGAAAATTTTACATAAATGACCTTGAGAGATTACCTTAGAGAACAATTTTCTGAAATTTGATTTTTTAGTTAGATAACATAGTATATTTTTACTTTTTGTACATTTAGAACTTACTACATTCTGGTGATCGAAGCGAATCCACGTGCTATACGTTTTGGACATTTTTTTAGCAAACCAATAGAAATATTCCGATCACACGTTTTTATATACAATCAAACAAAATTGCATATGGCATTAAAACCTAACAAACTTAAAATCAAACAAAAACTTACTCATTTGAATTTGGTAGGTACACCAATACACGCACGAACTACTATGGTAGGCCCGTGGTTTTGGCGCCAAATTGCACAAATGTGTGTACTCACATACGTCATGTGGGTTATACTCGTAATCTGTTGACAAATATTAAAAAGGAGACTTACCGGGCATTTTGACTATGTAACCCCCTACTATTGTAGACCACGCGTGTACTCTAGTGTTAATCATATTAGACGTCACGCTTGTTCATACGAATAAGCCATCGACATCCAACAAAAGACTACACAGCGTAGCTTTTATTGCCTAGTATAGTAAACCTGACACGTAAATTAATTTTAAACTGCATTTTACCCTTAAAACACAGTGAAGTGTGCCTAGAAAAGCGCAAACTTCGATGCAAAAAATACTAGTTTTTAACATAGGGCTATAATTGGTATTTAAATTGTTATCTGACCATGTAAATAATTAAGATATTTCCTAACCTAGATTACTGGTTAAACTGTAACAGTTGGCAACAGCTGAGTGTATGATCAAGCTAATGTTGTGCTTAACAAAGTGTGATATTGAATGGAAACTTAACTTGAATTGGAATTGCAACTTTATGCACTGCAAAATTGAACACAATAAGGTGTTTATTTCCGTTTCTTAGTGCTAGTTACGTATTTTGTACTCGTTTTATGCTATTTTATGAAAAATAAATTATGACTGCAATGAAATGGTTAATATTTTGTTTAGATGTTTGCAATCTTTCTGAGATCAAAACAAATTCGATTTCTTTAGATGCTACGACAATTTCAATATATGAAATATACCCGACTAAAGAAGCACATGCATTGAGCATCAATCAGGAGAGCCAAGAGATCCAAGTTACTTAGAAAGTGATTAAATTAAAGTCAACATATTATTGTTACTTTTTAGGGTTCCGTAGTAAAACAAGGAACCCTTATAACTTCGTTGTGTCCATCCGTCTGTCCATCTGTCCGTCCGTCCGTCCGTCCTAATATTACAAAGCGCTATATGTTAGGAGAACCGAGGATTCGATGCAGTAGAAACACCATTATTAAAATAATACTTTGTAGATTTATTTCTTCCATCACAGTCTTCCTTAAGCTTTACAAATAATTAATCTAGACTTGTTCTTCGCTCCGACGGCTCGACCAGAATGGTCTTCAAAATCCCTGCCAGTCTCTGACCATGAATTATTTTTCAATTTATTAATTAATTCTTACGACTTCCTCAGTAATAGCCAATCACAGCTCGTTTCCTGTTGCATTTACTTTTTAAAAGTCTGTGGTTGACCACTACCCTCGAACTATTGTGTCCGTTCAAAAACCGCACATTATTTAAAATATGCAATTTTTGCCCAAAACCCAACATATATCTACTACATTTATAAAACAATTGAGATGAAATTTGTGATTATGATAGTGTTAGTATAGATTTCAATTCCAAAAAAGTAAAACTATCAAAAGGGGGTAGCTCCCATACATGTAAGGAGAATATGAAATTTTTTTTTCAATCCCAACCCCCCGTGGGGAGCATCATCGTTGAATAGGAGGTTTCATATGAATGTTAACAACATTTTTGTCACATATACTATTTGTAAGAATATGGCTCGCCAAAGTTGAGAAAGAGTTCATGTTATAAAAGAGGTAACAATCTTAAAATTTGTATTAATATTCATTTCGGAACAGGGTCCCAACATGGAAGCTGAGCTCTTGATCCGAGCTCTCAGGAAATTGCGTTGCAGACAGAACATTGTCTCGTTCGGATTACTGGCAATTCGGCGCGTCATTTCCGTTTCGCCAAAACATCCGGTAATTATTCTGATACTGTCAAATAGAATAAAGGAGGATAAGGAGTTCAGTCGAATGAATCACCTGTGGAATCGACTACCCATGACTTTGTACTTGTAACCCATTATTGACAGCGCTCATAGCAGTCTTCGGATGGGTGACCACGGGTGGCATTTTTAACTTATAACCGTGGCTCGGATGACACATTAAATTTAGGTTCCTGTTATTTTAACCGTTTGGGCATGTCGGAGGCCTTCAGGCGGCTTAAAAAACTCTGATACCAGGGCTAGTCACCCGGCTCATACGAGCTTTTTTACTAACTTTATGACCGAGAGAAAGAATTTATTGAGAGAGGTCTCCGTTTTAACTTGACGATATTGCTTTCGTCTGTATCGATGTTGATTCTCATCTACAGGTCGCATTTTTCAACGAATCTTGACGAAACGTGGTACACAGGTTTTACTATATTAACGGGATTTTGTCGTCGACGGTTTTTTTTTTACCATGGAGGTATGATCTTGTTGCATTTTTGCAGTTTGTAGCGGGTGTTTAATTTTGCAATTACATGGAATAATTTTCAAAAAGTAGCCGAGAGAAAGAGATAGAGAGTAATTAAACTGATATCGACAACCAATTGGATAATTGAAAATACATACATCATCAGGACAATGCGCTAACACTGCGGTCCTATTCCATTTGCGGTAACGCACTGACACAATTGGAACGATCCAATTGTCGCAATGTAATGGAACTAATTTGGATACCTGCAGCCATACGAGACTGTGGCTTCCCTAGACGCACAAACTGTTAGAACATAGTCACTGACCAGTTAATTCTAAGTCACTAGTAATTTAATCTATAGTATATACAGGGTTATTCCTAATCAATTAGCATCCTTTTGGGGGCTTATTTTGTACATCAAAACTAACAACTTTTATCTGCGACTTTTGTCAAAACTCAAAAAAATATACTGTTGATCCATGGAAAAATATCGTTCACCCGCGACAAAATGTATGGGGAACAGCTGATTATTTTTTTTAGTTTTGGCAGAACATAAGTTGTTAGTTTTGATGTACAGAATAAGCCCCTAAAAGGATGCCAATTGATTAGGAATAACCCTGTATGATAAGTTGTCAAGTGCGTGTCAACACTTGTATAGATTTCCACTTTCACTAGATAGGTTTCCATAGAGGACGGACGGGCGGCGAGAAAAATAATGATCATACTTGTAAAAGCTGCCGTATCTGGTGGTTGGTGGCGCTAAACGCCATCGAAATTAGTGTGACAGATAAAAGTGATATGATCGAAGTACACCCGGGGTCAGCTAGTTGATAATAATATAGATTGATATAGCGTGTCGATGTTTGCTCTAATAAGTTCCTATACAAACGCATACGAACTTATTGGTGCGTAGGCTTTGGATAAAGCGAAAATAATATTTCCTAATGTACCAAACATAGCATTCAGTTGCTTAACCCCTACGTGGATGTCCTACGCTACGCTTGCTGGTACGTAGTTGGCACTGGAGAAGTTTTAATTTTATTAATTAGGGTATTGCCCTCAAAAAGGGGGAACATTTGCTGTCGCGCTATTTCACAGCCGATTTCAATAAATATTTGGTAAAATTGTTGAAAATTTATATCTTAACAGGATTTGCGAGTATAAATCAAATTGGTCAAGAGTCGAGGCTTATGAAGTTTCTGTTAAATAGATGAACGGTCTACAGTTCAGAAAACTGTTAGCTATTAAATAAATATCAAACAATTCAGGGGCAATAAAAATGAGTTCACGATTCACGTCCGCTAACCGCCAATCTCAACCACCCCGGCACCCCCAGGATATTCCATATATCCGATGCTAAATGAAATTAATTCGAAATGCTTTACACAATACCAATCAAATTACAAATAAAAAGCAGAAGTCTGTTTGAAACAGACTTAATTAATGGCAAAATGGAAAACACTCACATTTTCGAGATAACGAAGAATTGTTTGAAGTCCCTCCGGGTATCGCACAAAATTATCGCTTTTCTGATGATTTCGCATTGTTTGTCTCCCGAGCTATGTTTAGGTTTTTTTGGACGAACCGAGGACAGCGTTTATTCTAAAAACTAAGTAGATATTTACTGTGATTTATGAGATAAAATTAAGTTCTCATAGGCCGGGTGGCTAGCCCTTGTGTCAGAGTTTTTAAGGCGCCTGAAGGCCTCTGACATGGCTAAACGGTTAATAAAATCAGGGCTTACAACTTGACGTGACAAACGAGCCACGGTAGCGCACAGTTGAAAACGCCACTCAAGGTCACACATCCGAAGACTGACCGTGCCGAAAGTTGCTTAGCTAATGTTAAGTTTCGCTGACAAACACGTAGTCAAACTAAGCTATGAGCGCCACATTTTTTATAAGATTGTACTGTAGAACTGAGTGCTACCGTGGTCGGATGACAGATTAAATTTTAGGCCCCGATTGTATTAAGGTCTCTTGAAGGCCTCTGAGATATCTAAACAGATGTAAGAGGCCTTCACCTGGCTTCAAAACTCCGAAACCAGGGCTAGCCAGTAGCCACCCGGCCTATACGAACTTACTATTTAATGTTTTTGTAAGTAACTTCAGTTTTATCCAGTCCTTTCATCCTTCCAACGTTTCGTTATCTCATTTAACATCATTCCTTTTATTGCTTAAGAAAATAATGCGAGCAAACAGAATAAAAACTGCTAAAAGACACAAAATTCGCTGGCACAGAGTCTGCTTACTCATAATTACCAGGGTTAAAAAAACATGGGCGTATAAAGAACGCTGGGGACTTAAGACCACTGAAAAACGACGCAACATTATTTATTTGCGGGCCCTCTTTCGGTTTTAATTCGGATTTATGTATGTACATTAAAGAAAGAGGCTTATATCCCGGACCCGCGACTGTGACACGGGAGCTCTTGTATGTGTCTACCTTTATTTTTCACATTACGTTTGCGCAAAAAATATGCATGACCTGTACTTTTTGGTAAACTTACCTTTGTCACAGAATTAGTATTACCTTACTTAATTTGTCAAATTATTAAATATTTATAAATTTGCAAGATCACATAGTACATGTACCTATCTAGTTATAATACTCGTAAGTACTTAATATAAGTCTAACTAGCTTACAGGTAACCTCGTATCATAGGGTATAACAAAGTTTTTTTTACATTTTAAATTTACTCGTGTACCAAACAGTATGTAGTAGGTACCTAATAATTCGAGTTCACAATTTCTGATAATAAAAGAAACTTATGTTTGACATTAGAAAAAAGATAGCTTATTGGAAAAACTAAGCAAATATACAAACTAACGTGGGTTGGGTCGGCTATTGAAATAACGATATATTATCGTAGTACACAGAAATTCCAGAGAATCAGAATTTGTCGGAAAGAAATCGCTTTTAGCGATAATACCGCCTGCTGTGTGTTTCTTCTGCCATTTTTTCTTCCGTTACTTCTATTTCTTGTGGTGTCAATAAAATGTTCTTGCATTGTATTGTATTCCTTGAATACAACTTCTACTACTATTATGAAGCAGATAAGGATGACTTACATCTAGACCCCGATAAGATTTGTTACCCAAATATCTGCACGGCCGAAAATAGAACCCGAGAACCCTTGTATCAAAGACAATCCACTATGCCAGGATGGTTGTCAAATTAAAGATAGTTAATACAAACTTTTACTACTTCTAGTAATAGCGTACAAAAAGGGTACTGGACTATCCTTAGACTGAGGTTTATAACTATTCCATAGCTTATCTACAGTTTAATTTAGCTTAAATCCACGGTCCAACTTGCAATATCCCAGGTTCATAGAGGCGAGTACTGCTATGAAATGCGGAACGGTGCACTCACTCTTTTGTGAAACGTTGTTATTACCCCTACACAATGTCGGACCAATCTGTTTTCAGTTTGTATGAAGTTGGTCTTCTTCGATTCACAATGATATTTCGCGCACCGCTTCGAATCGTTCCTTGATTTCGTTACTGCTATGCCCGTCTCTTTTATGAAGACGTCCTTTGAACGCCTTTTGCTATTCGAATTTTACCTTGCAATATTTGACATCATCTACATAATTTTATACTGCGAGAGCATCTCTAATATAATTGATATCGGTACTTCTATTGAAGTAGTACCATATTTAATAAGTATATAATTTCTAGGCTCAGGGTTCTTAAAGTGTTCAAAATAGCAGAAAAATGGCGTAAGTCAAGAAAGTATTGATTAGGTGTGGTGTGGGTGAAGATAACTTTCCGAGTCTTTTATATCCTACGGTCCCTTGATTTACCTTAAATAGATAATAATAAATGGAAATGAATAAAAGTATGGCGTGATTTCAGAGATATTACATTTGCTTAATATGCTTCAGATGTACAAAACGAAATGAGATGTACCTATATTAGTGTACTAGTTTTGCCCGCGGCTTCACCCGCGTGATATTTTGATTTCGTGCTATCCCACAATAAACTTTTATTATTGGTGAATAAAAAGTATTCTTGTCATTTTCTTTCTTTTAAACTATGTCCATGGTAAAAATCAAGTCAATCCGTTGCTCCGTTGCTGCTTGAAAGAGGAACAAACCATGTAAATCAACAAACACTATCAAATCAAACACAATTCTTTCTAAGCTATTACAAAAAGAGATGGATAAAGTTAAGGAGGCCCAATGACTAAACCACAGATTTTCAGATATCTGTGACTAAAACGTTTTTTTTTTTTTAATTTAAATTGCTGTTTTATTGCTACAAAATAAAGTTCGTAATGTAACACTAAACAACTGATACGGGAATAGATATTCAAAGTTCCAATTTAATACGTACAATTGTTTGAAATCGGCACACATTGTATATAGAATTTTGAAAACAATGGCTTGGTATTACATAGGTGTTTACATTATTTTCCAGAGTATTCATGGAAAAACAATTCTTACCTTCATTTTAAATGTATTTTCGTACAATATGTAATAAACAAGTTATTGTAATTGATAAGCTCTCCGAAGGTAAACCACTGAGTTGCCAGATATCTAGATTAAACAGCGGAGTTGTACCTACCAATAAAACTCATATTTTCTCCGGAGCCCTTTATAAATATCATTGTGAATAGCATCTTTCGTTTCCGGCCGTCTTTTATGCGCTGTATTCCATCTGTCGTCTAAATATGTCAACCCAGGCCGACATGTTTACCAAGCAGCACCCGAAATCGAATTGTAAATTTTACCGTTTGTTGCAATGCTTTACTTCGCTCGCAATAGACTTTAATGTGTAAAATAATAAGCTATGAATCCATTTCTCCACATTTTCGAATTTAGCGCACCATACCTGCACTATACGGTGGAGAACAGCCGACCGAAAGGACGATGAGAACCCGCCCGATTTTTTTAAGTGGCGCATGGAATCTTGCGGAACTGGATTTAATCGGAAATTTTGATATATTTTTCCTTTTATTGTAATTTAGTTATTTAGGCTACATTGACATATAAATTTATAATTTTTATTGCCAGTATTTTTATCCAATTTTTTAACTCAGCAATTGTCAGCAATCGATCATTAAGACGGATAAACAAAACTTGATGTTTCCATATTTTTATAAGTGATAGTTTGACATTATCCGCTTCCTTGTAATGTTTAAATTATACGCAGGCGGAAAATCATCATCTCAATAACGTTTATAAGGCCTCGAATAATGGCCCACGGATAGGTATAAAACGTTTTAAGAGGCTAAAAATATACTTCCTGTCATCTCAAATTATAATAATGTTACAGGAAAGTAAATTTCGTATGTACTTAGATAACTTAACTCAAAAAAGACGCGATGATATCAAATTAGTGGAATCGAATCTGAAAAACAAGTATTTTACCGATATTTAATTACTGATCATAAAAGACTATCATTTCTTTATTCTGAGACTCAACCTATCTTCGCTACATACCTACTTCTGTCAGAGGCCTTCAGGAGGCTTAAAACTTTGACACTAGGGCTAACCAACCGGCCTATACGAACTTACTTATCGTGCTTTTATCTATAATATAATGAGATAATCAGTAAGTAACTAGGTAAATTAAATCAATTACCATCAATTACAAAGATCTCTTTAGACTTTCATAGGTAAGATGGTCAAGAACATTTCTTTTGTGGCAGTTAATAAAAGGCCAATAAAATAGTTCAGCATGAAAAACTTTTTTTCTGAAGATTTAACAATCAAAACCACCAGGCACTATATATCTATCTGGTCTAATAGAGTAATAGCGTTGTTGTCATGTAAATTGAAAAACCTTTGCGAATCAAACATTATTCAATCAATTTACACCGAAAGGATATGGAGGCAAAATCACGCAGATAAGCGGAATCGAGGGCCGTAGGGATGCCTGAACCTCGGTTACTTAAAATCGCATGTATAATTTAAAAGGAGGGCCCTGGGCCACTCTTGGACGTGTGGTGCCTTAACTCGATATCAGGAAAATTGAATTTAATCTCGCTCTTTTTTCTGTCAACAAAAAACAAGTTGTAGCATAAGACACTAAGAAGGAACCGCAGATGCCTATAACACAGGTTTATACCTACCGTAGGCATATGGGCGACAAATTTCATGATAATGTTACTTTTAATGAAGTATGTAAATGCTATGTATATTTGATAAGTTTTTTGGCAATAAATACCTATACTGATTGATTTTCGTAAACATTGTCTGAACAGAACTTCTACAAAGTATCAACATTCGCAGTATGAATGATATACGCTACTGGTTGAAATCTTTTAAGCACGTACTGAGACGGTCCTCAAATTGAAGTACAATACAGTTCGAAATGTATATTTGAGTAGTAGATAGTTGCGCTCACCATTAAAACAAACTTCTACCATTACTTCGTAGCAAACAATGCATGCAAAATCAGTTTTATTACGATTTTAAAAATATACTTCCTGCAATCTCCGTAAGTATTAACCGCATAAAGCAGCTCATTTAAATATTTATGTCAATACACAATTTCCTCAGACAAGTTAATTTA
The DNA here is from genome assembly GCA_964007245.1 of Hypomecis atomaria. NCBI lineage: Eukaryota > Metazoa > Arthropoda > Insecta > Lepidoptera > Geometridae > Hypomecis > Hypomecis atomaria. The sequence continues at coordinate 15,394,320 of OZ023280.1, forward strand.
CTGCAAAAGCAAATTAATTCCGCTTGGTTTAGTATTGAAGTATCGGATCTGTAGTAGGCAATTTTGTTATCCGCACGATTGATAATTTCCTGTTCTTAAGTGACCATGTTCTGTATGGTAAAGGACACAATGTTGAAATTTTGATTATACAATTGCCTAAAATTAGACGAATTTTGATTGATCATTTAGAAAACATAATAATAATTAACCGTTCGAGTATAAACCCTATATATACGACTAGACGGTTTGTACTTGAACGGATCATTATTATATTTTCTAAATTATCATTAAAAATTCGTTGAACATGCAATAGTATAATGAGGTTTCAACATTAAGTTCTCGGTTGTCCCCGAACATGCAAAATAGAGATGTGCACTATGGCACAGTTGTGTTTCGTTCGGCTTATCCGACGCTTTCGGTACTATATTGGGCACATTACCATAATGCAACACAGAGTACCCTTTGTCTAGCCCGCATATGCTCAAAATCGATTCGACCGTGTTTCAGCACTATGCAGACTATGTATTTATAGAAAAAGCTACCACTGCGAAAACTAAATTTCCCTAAAATTAGATATCATCGCGTTTTAAAACATCTATTAATGTGTAAAAAATAAGTAAGTAAGATCGTATAGGCCGGGTGGCCAGCCCTGGTGTAAGATTTTTTAGGCTCTGACTTGGCTAAACGGTTAAAACAACCGGGACCTACAATTTGATGTGTCATCCGAGCCACGGTAGCGCTCAGTTGGAAAATGCCACCCGCGGTCACCCATCCAAATACTGACCGTTCGTTTCGTGTAAAAAATGAATGACTATTATGAACAAAACCGAAATTATTTTTGAGTACTTAATATACTTACTTATTTTTAATGAGAGCATTATTATTTAAGTGCTACATATTATATAAATTGTCTTCGCTTTTATGTTTATACAGTCAATACCATTTCAATTGATGTGTTACTAATTTAGATACGTAGAAAATATAAGCAGAATTTAGACAAAATCTTGTCTATTGTCTACAATATATAACTTGTAATTTAAATATTAATAACGCCATATGAAAAAAAAACAAAATGGAGCCATCGTTTACTAATCTAGATGTATTTTTTTCGAAACAGGGTTTTGTTTCCAGCCAATCACCAATGATAGACGTTAATTTAATAGCACTGGCTTCTGATGCCTACTTATTTACCTAATTGTGCGACATCCCGGTCACTCAACTGATATCACAAACTTCCTAATTACATAGAACGAAAAAATATCAAAATACTCAATAAGGTCGAAAACAAAATATTAGGTACATTCAAGGGTTTTTAATGTAATATATCCATGGGTATATTAAAGCCGATCGAACGTCAATGGTCTTTTATTTCCCTAGCGTGCGGGAAATTTTGTTCTAGCGTCAACACACTGGGCTGTGTATATTCGACGTACCGAGCGGGGAAGCCGTGCTCCAGTAATGTAATTTGAAAAACCGAAACATTACGGGACACGATGTTGGCCTACCGATGTACAATCGCCACCGCAAATCTCTATTTTATTTTTGAAATTGTAGCTTTACTTCTTGGGTCAAAGTCCAGACTCTAGGGACTTCTTTGACATGTTTTCTTGGTAAGGTAGGACAAAGTAGAACTTGACGATTGTATAATTTGCATACGAGATGTGACTAAATCCTACATTGATAATTCCTAAGAAATAAAACTACAGACATTACATCAAAAACAAAATACCTTAGGCATAAATTACACGCATAGAGAGATACGCTTACTGTTATAGGCAAAATCTGGTCTGTTGGATATTTTTTTTCGATCATAATTAAAACAAAAACGTTTCACGTATTTTTGGTGCCAACATTTCCTTCCTGTATGTATCTACATGATACCTGCCTTTTATTTTGTTCGGTATAAGATACCCTAAGATAAAATGCCCTCTTTTTTCTTTTCATTCCTTCTACCATTCAATTTGTAGTTGTAATTAATTACGAAAACAAATAATCATCCAAGTGCGAGCCGGACCCGCGCACGAAGGGTGCCGTACAGTATTAAGAAGCCCCCCTTAATATATTTTATTTTACTTTAATAATTCATTTTCGTAGGGTATATACAACTTAATATTCTGTGCACATTTCAAGCATTTTCCTGTTGTTTTTATTAATATCATGCAAAAAAAAATATGTTTTTGTATGGGAGCCCCTCTTAAATATTTATTTTATTTGATGATTTATTTTTGAAGTGATTATTTAACAAAAATTCTGTGAATATTTCAAACATCTACCTTTCGCCGTTATTAAATATTGATCGAAAAACGGATAAAAAATCAGCTTTATTGTATGGGAGCCTCCCTTAACTATTTATTTATTTCTGTTTTTAGTATTTTTTGTGATAGCGGCAACAGAAATACATCATCTTTGAAAATTTCAACGTTCTAGCTATAACCGTTCATGAAATACAGCCTGGTGACAGACAGACAGACGGACAGACGGACAGCGGAGTCTTAGTAATAGGATCCCGTTTTTACCCTTTGGGTACGGAACCCTAAAAATAAACACACAATAGACTTCAAATCAAGAAAAAACATTATTTGTATAGTGGAACTTCATACTTTTATTCATTACTGTACCCGTAGCAGAGCAAGCCGTGTTCTTATTTAGGTAACCGAGGTAATATTATGTCTACCTGTGTAGTTCTACTTATGTATTGTATAGTTTGTGTATTCGTGCGGGACTACTTTCAAAATGTTATGGTAGTTTTTATTGTATTGCCACTGAACGTTTCCATTTGTAAGGAAATAACAATAGACAATGATTATGAAACTTCCTTATATCGCCATTTATTGAGCTCTTGTTTAGTAATTGGCTATTTTGTATATGAATATTAAAAATTCCGAGAATAATCTCTAGTTCGCCATTTTAAAAAGAGTACCTTACTCAAAAAGTTTGCCTCGTCCTACTAATATACACGAAAACTTGGGGGTATGTATGGATGATTGTTACTCTTTCACGCAAAAACTACTGAACGGATTGAAATGAAACTTTGCAATAATAATGCGTATACATCAGTATAACACAAAAGCTTTAATTTATGAAGACATTGCGTGAAACGAAGTTCACCGGGTCAGCTAGTAATTATATAAAGTAAATTTTTAAAAAGTGTTACACGTAAAGTAAGCCCTCTAGTCACTAAGAATAAGAATAAATATAAAATAACCCTAAGGTATAGTAATGGCAAAAAATGTCCGTAGGTAGTTATTATTTATTACTTTTTTTAACTTTAATTATGTATCGGGAGTACCTGGTTGGAGTTGTACCTGGTTTGATCATCAGTCGGTAGGTATTGAAAGGCAATTTTAGTGTGGTGATGACAACACATTTTTTTAGCATAACAATAGCCAGACAATCATCAAACTGGATCACACTTTATTGTATTCGTATTCGACATAGACCATAGTTGCTAGAAGTTATACTTTCTAATATTACACTTTTGTTACAAAGAATTTAAAAAAGCTCTACGCGGCACTCTACAATTGCTCTCTTAGCTCGTAAAATTTTATTTTAGAACTGAATTTCAGAATTGCAATGTAAAGAAACGTTGGAAGTGCGATCGACAACGTGTAAGTTCAATAACTCTCCTACGAGTAGAATATTGTATGCACGTTGAAAAAGTTGCTTCGCATTCTGCTCACGTTTTGATTGAGACTCGATGGTCAGATTGATTTTTGAACGACCTGTGAACTATATGCATAGTCTAGAAACTAGGTACGTGTCTAGTCTAGTCTAGTTAGGACTAGCTTTAAGGTTCAATTTCCCATGATTAATTTCGAGATGGTGTTAGTGTTTTTGTCATTCTAAATCAGCTAAAAACTTTTGATGACTAAATAGTAGTATGTGGCTAGCCCTGGTTTCAAAGCTTTAAGCCGCCTGAAGACACAGCTAAACGGATAATACAACCGGGGCCTACAAATTGAGGTGTCATCCAAGCCACGATAACGCTCAGTTGTAAATTCCACCCGCGGTCACCCATCGGAAGACTAATCGTGCCCCGAACGTTGCTAAAGCTTGGTGATCGCTGACAGACACCTAGTCCAAACTACGCTATAAGCGCTACAAACATAGTAGCGTAGTTAATAGGTTAGGGGCAGATATATTAAGGTGGTGAATTTAAATGTCTGTTCTAGGTCTAGATGTTAGGAGTTTTTGTCTGTGTCTGCTCCCTAGTACTATTGACTCAGGCAATCTTAGTAAGGGACTGTAAGTGTGAAGTGTTATTTAAAGGAAAGTAATGAATACAGTCCTTAATTTAAGTAAAAATATTCTTACTAACATTATAAACACGCAAAAGTGCTGGTTGGTTGTTTGTTCCTCTTTCACGCAGATATTGAGATTCTCGTTGCTTTATTGCAAAAAAACGTAATCGAGCAACTACCGTCGGAGAATGTTGGGGGCTACTACTTTTCATCCAGGGAAAAATTAGGACGCTTGTAGGTAGCCGCAGGTGAAGTTAGTATATACTTAACTTGAACTTAAAAATGCATTTTCATGAAGAAACAATGCGTTTAGAATAACAATTATATAGGCAAGTATCTCTACCTACGGCTTAACTTAAAGAGTCGCGTCAGAACAGCGAACAATGCTCCAATAAAGTGAAAAGTACCAGCTAGTGCATTTTATTTTGTAATTTTATGTTGCAGTCTTTGTTCTGGTTTGTTATAGGTATACTTAATAATCACTTCACAAGTCGACTGCGACGTCAAGAGGCTTTTCTCTGTGTTCTACTACATTCGCTTTATTAGATGTACTCAAAAACTTCACAACCGTCTTTTGTATCTATTATGCAATCTAACAAAGGACTTCAATTTTCCTTTGCAGCGCTTCCTAAGTGAAAAGGTACAATAAACTTACGTAATACGTAGGGCATGATAGAGCTAATAAAGTGAGGCTGTATGGCATACAGAGTCAAAGGCAACGTACACGACTTGTCACTTTTTTTTTGTAAAATATGAGAACGTCGGATGATAAGGAAAATGAACTTAAATAGTATGTTTACAGCATTTAAAATTAAGGGCCTTAAATAAAATAAAATATTTATGTATGTATGCATATTTAAAATTAAATATGTACCTATTTTAGGCTATTTTAGGTTAAATCATGAATAACATATATGATACTGAAAACTAACCTACGGTTACAGTTTTAACCACTAAACATTGGATATATTAGATACATGGTTATTGCAACACAGCCTTCAATTATTGGTAGGCAGTCGAACGTAATTATGACGGTGAATAAATAAATACATTAAGTTATTATATTGTAGCAACACGTTATAACATTACAATACGTTATAGGTGGACTAAAGTCTGTAAGATCAAAGATATATAATTCTCCTATTGTTATGGCGACACTTGGTTTTCAGAAAACATAATATTTCTTGTCGTATCTGAAATCCCAACAAACAGAAGCGTAATTGACTTTGTATAATTTATTAATTTGAGAACTACAGATTTATTACAACCTGTGACAATGGGACATATTAAGAGTCGTAGTCAGGCGTAAGAAATTATATTTCTGCAAAAAGAAAAGGAAATTATAAACTTTAGGTATATAGCATTGATTGTTACGAGCAACATCATCACTCTTATTTGAGCACGCTGGCCGATCAAGACTATTCATGTTGTACTCAGATAAAACCCGAGAAAGCTTATTTTCACGCTTGTATAAATCTGTTCTACACTAAGGTGTTCCATTAAACAGATTTGCTAATCTCTCAAACCTCAGCCACGTTCGATCCCTGAATTCACTAACACCCTCTAAAGCTTAATCACATCAGTACCTAATCAGGCCGCTCCAATTAGAGCCAAGCATACCTGTGAACCAAACGCAAAGCTCTTGCAAGAGTAATACGCTTGAGAGCAAAAACGAAACCTAAATAGTTTGGGGGACTCGTTTAATCCTACAAATCCTTTAATGGACGTTCGGAAATGTTATCTAAAAGGTGAAACCGCTTACGGAACCTTCAGACTCGCAACATGAATTAACGAAGTGAAACTGAACGATAAATACAAGGTTATACACGGTGTACTAAACCGAAGGGTACTTACCTCACTTCTAATGGATGCTAATGGTGAGTACTCATTGTACTTATTACAATGTACATTTGTTCTTTAGGCATAAGTGATGTTATTGATTTCGTGCTATGGAACTAGAAGTTATCTTTATAGTAGACCTCGTATCTGTATAACTGAATCTTCGCAGTAGGTAGGTACGATTTGCCATCTCACCGCTTTATCAATTGAGTTAAGCTGTACCTAAAATGCCAAAATGTAAATCATGCCAAATAATGGCTTCAAGTGAAAGCCATTTTGCTTGTCGTTTTTTTTATATACACCGACTTTAAATCCTTAAGATGGTAAAACTGTGATATTACAATATAATCTTTTTGTACTACTAGCTTTGAACAAAAATTTATAGTCTATATCGACAGGAAACTTAAGAAACATGAGTTGCAGCTACTCTAACATCCCTAGAGAGAGTAAAATAAAAAATGATACAAGTAATGCAAAGTGCATGTTCCAGTCCCAGCTCACCACGTTTTATTCCATACATTCAAAAATGCAGTCATTACCCGTGCTCTCGCTTGAAATTTTCGAGCTGCGAGTTTTTTCCAGACGAATGAAAAATTTAATTTTCCCCTCACATTCGAGCGCACCTGAATAAGAACTTCGCTAGTCATCTTTGAAGTTCATCTCTCAATAAACTATCCTTTGTACGACGAGCAAGCAAAAATGCTTCTAAATTTCAGGTATTTTTTCGATTTATTTCTAAAATTAACATATTTGCTTTAGATATTTTGCGTGCCTCTTTTGTGTTTGAAGAAGTAAAGTTATTTATCAGAATATTTGAAAATAATTTTGCTATACAGCTATAATGTAGGCTGGGTATCAAAGTTTCTCTTATTGCGCTTTTCTTAGTAGTCTATCCAACTTTTAAGAATCTCTTCAGACTTTCCAATTTAGCGGAAAATTTTATTGTGCTTTGACCCCCAATACTTTTGCAGCTTAAAGAATTTACGAGAAGAAAAACTGTAAAGTAATATCTTGTGGTATATCTAGGCCCGCATAAAATATCTTTACGTGTGGGCATACATAAATAGCGTTTAATATTAAGAATTTATTATTTGTTTAAATTAGAAAAAGTTATTTTTATAAAATTAAGTATGACCGGAAACAGAAAATGTGTTTGGTTATTATTAATACGCTCTAGCGCTCATAGCGTAGTTTGAAAAGATAGTTGTCAGTGATCACCGAAGTTAAGCGTTAATCGGCACTATCAGTCTTCGCATTGGTGACCAGGGGTGCCTTTTACAACTGACTGTTACCGTGGCTCAGATGACACGTTAAATTGTAGGTAGTTGTTAATGTAACCGTTTAGCCATGTCAGAGGCCTTCAGGCGGCTTAAAAACTCTGACACCATGACTTATACGAACTTACTAATTAATACACAATACTAAGCTGTGTTGGGTAAGTGTCTCTGTACTTGCCATTATATTTGAATAACGTTTCTAAATTCTCGCAGTAAGAATGTGCCGTTCACCCAAGTGACCAAATTAACGTATTCCAACTCACGCTCCGCTTTATCTGTCGTGCCCACTCATGGCACACATCCCTCAGTGTTTTTATACAGGTTCATGAGTTATTGCTAAAATATTTACTAACATAAATAATAGTTTATACATATTTAGTTAATATATATTTTAAATTAAGTACGCATTAGTACATTACATTAGGCATACGCATTAGTTCACCTAGAAGCCTGTGTTGCAGAGTACAGTTTCCCTTAGACACTTAATCCTACAATGTACACTATGTTACACTTAGTTACCTATTTATATTATATAGGTATATCCATACTATGTTTGTTTAAGTGTGACATAACTAAGATTTTATTTAAGAGCAAAAAAACGATAGCTCACCACATATAAGTACTTTTTAAAACAAAAAAATAGATTTAAATGTATTCACAATAGCTGGTTGCTTTAACAATAACTGGTAAGTATAAAATTTATAAAAAGTTTATTTACAGCTATTCAAAATATCCCCCTCCACTCCTCCAATGGACTTATGCATTTGGGTGAACCAGCTTTCATAACAATTATAAACCTGTCTTGCAATAACCGAACCGAAAAATAACCGCTGAAATTCTTCGACGGGCTCGTCTGCAGTTCTAAACTTTCGAAATAAAATAAAAATTGCATGGAGCTAAATCTGTACGCAGGATGTGGTAACATGTATACCCACGAAGTTGTCAAATAGTCCATGCTTCTAGCAGCTGTCTGAGCGGGTGCGTTATCTTGGTGAAAAAGAATGCCACGGACGCCGCTCCTTGGGTGCCCGCTATTTAACTCCTTGAAAACTTGAGGCAGATAAACTTCGCTATACCATTCACTAGTAACTGTTCTACGGTCTTCTAGTGGAATTACTGGTCCATAGTGTCGAAAGAATTGTTTTATTGACGCTCCGACCGCAAACAACTTTTGTGGGCAAATCGTCCTCTTTAAATACCCATTGCGTGGATTGCTGCTTCGTGAGAGGACCGTAGCTACATATCCATGATTTGTCAGTAGTAAGAATGTAGGATACGTTTTGCGAAGTTTTCCTTTTGACCTTTTACATAAATTTGCACCAATCAACACGACGGCATTTTTGCTCATCGGTGAGAGAATGAGGTATCCATCGCGAAGCAAGAGTGTTCATTCAGGATGGTGGAAACTGCCTGTGATCCAATGTTAAGTTCAGCCTGTATCTCTCGATGTGTAATGTGTCTCTTCTCGCGGGCTAGCCACTCTACTGACGTTTTCATGAGTTTCTGCAGTTGGTGGTCGGAAGGGTCTGAAGTCATCCACGTTCTCTCGACCACGTTTAAATTCACAAAATCAATAAGTAATTGTAGTTATCGCAAGAACAGACTCCCCAAAAGCAGCTTATACATTTTCTTGGGATTCTTTGAAGGAACTCTCGTTTTATCATAGAAAATCATAGCACGAAAAGCTTCCCGCGAGACATCCATTGTTACATTTAAAAAAAACTACTCACAAATTATCATGATTTTCCTATGATTTTCGCTAAGGAGGTTTGTGTTTAAATTAGCCGTCAATCCAAAATAGTTTCGTGAAGGTGTCATGTAAGAAGAGGTTGTATTTATTCTGTGGCTATCAATTTTCGGAACAACCTAATAGTGATAAGATGTTTCGACAAATTCTTCTGACAATTTATAAACGATATTCCCTCACACGAATAACCACTTATCCACCTTATATAATTAAATTGTCGTTTCAATTTTAAGGCTGGGAGAAATATAAATTAAATCGCTTTTCGTTCGAAGGGTATAGCGAAGCAGATATTATTCAGCCGTGCTCAATAAAAATACACATCGCAAAACTATTTTCAATCTAAATAACCGGTTTTCATGGATCTGTACAGGGTGTAGAGATGACGCCGACATTAAATGAAATTCCATATTTGGCCCATGTTATAAAGCCATACAGACTTATATTGAATTTAATAAATACACCGATACAGGTATTTACTCAGTTGTGTACAATTTTCTAAAACATCATTTGGAGCAACCCGTACCTAAACAGAGATTTAAGCTATTAACATTAGTCAATATAGCTCGAATAGATATTTTAATTATAGTACAGGAAAAATAGACGTTTTTTTGGTCAACTTTGCATAAAATTTTCAATCCAAATTCTTTGTTTAATAAGGTTTAGGATCACTAACTGAACATAAATTCACAAAATGCTGACAGATCCAGGTGAAGCTTTAAGCGCCTTCTTGAAAAAACGTTTTTGCCCGATATCTTGGAAACTATGCACTTAAATAAAAAAAAAATAAAAAATATTGGGGGACATCTTACACACGGTCTCTGACCCCAAACTAAGCAAAGCTTGTCATATGGCTGCCAGAGACTGATACACTACATATACATATTTTTTAAATACATACTTATATAGAAAATACCTAAATAACACCCAGACACAGAGCAAACACCTATGTTCATCACATAAATGCTTGCCCTAGGTGGGGATCGAACCCACGCCTCTGTGATCCAGAAGTCAGGTTCACTAACCACTGAGCCACCGAGGCAGTCACTGCAACAAATGCAAAAGTTATTTCAATCATTGTTGTAGAAAATGAAATTTCGCATCTTTTATTGTCAGTGAACTTTTTTGTAAAACTTACCGTTTACGATTTATGACATATTTGATGATTTATGGCCTAAAATTCCATTAAGTGAGCCACAAATCGTAAACGGTAAGTTTTACAAAAAAGTTTGATGGAAATAAAAGACGCTAAATTTTATTTTCTACAAAAATAATATCTGTGACTTATGCCCTAAAGTGCAAAGTTTCCAAGATATCGGCAAAAAACGTTTTTATAAAGTATGGTGCCTCTCTTTATTAGTTGGTTTAATTTTTTTTTTTTCAATTTTAGTGTTTTTATTGCTTTCGGCGTCAGCTCTTCACCCTGTATATTTTGTCATAAATTCGAAACTAACCCATAGTCGATATTACTATTTGAAGTTTATAAATAATCCTGATTGCTTTTGCGCTTTCACCGTATTGCATACCAATTTTCTGTGTTGAATTGGTTATGATGTTGAATAAGCTTTGATTCACATCACACTTATTTTTTTTTTTGCAAATTTCGGTGCACACGAAAGAAAGAAGTTTTCGCGAAAGACACTGTAAAATAAAAGTATTTTTGAAATTCAAATTACTACATTTTTCGTTTCATAGCTTTAGAACATGATGAGTGGAAGGAGAATAGCGAGGCCTCTGCCTTGCACTGGGACGGAACATGCTAATAATAATTTAAGAGCCCGCGAACATTAGTTTATCCTCGATAGCGAGAGATCTTTAAAAGAAGAACATAAATAATAATTCGTTTAACATTAGTTCACGTAATATTTATGCTTTTCCTCTAACTATTTTCTGTTTTTTTAGTAATAAGAAACGAGAATGCGTTACAAAATGCTCAAAACATCAAATTAACTCCTAGTGAACAGTCGAAATAATATATCGAAATACGTACTATGTCAAGGAAAAGTAGCTTTGTATGAAAATAAGTGCAAAGCATTTAGGTTTTGTGGTAGCAGTTAAACATTAAAATAGCGTGTTTGATATAGGTAAATTGAAAATAGCTATTTCTGGCTCTGGAACCCCATCGATGGCAACAATAAGTCATAATGTGACGTGACATTTGAAATCTTTAGATATTGACAGTGACATTTTAGATTGAAATTGATTTTGTATTTCATTCTTTCAGTCATTTTGGCTTCGTCTAGTGACATTTGCCAACTGTGATGGAACATCATGGTCAAGTTAACGGAGAAATCGGTGAAAACAATTTCAATCCATTATAATTGAATTTTGATTGGTTAGACGAAAAAAAAAAAAAAGGAGCAATTTATTAAAGATTTGCAAATTTTTAAGCATGAAAATTTTCAAAAAAAAAATAAGAGATCAAGTCTTGGCATCCTTATAAGTATTGAAATGTTTGTACTCGATGAAATGTGTTCGTTAATTGTTGTTTAGTTTTTTCGCAATATCTTATTGAGGAATGTAACTTTTTTTATCAAAACGATCTTATACGTCGTATAAACCATTTTTAAAAGTGCTCCATCTGCTTCAGCCAGTAGGTGTTCCATCAATTTCTTGCATGCTTAAATATTACAATATGTTATTATCCGTAAGCTCCTTCAAATGAATTCTAGTCCGGCTAACATACTTACCACGGCATTACTTTATTATGGTTGCAATACAAGACAAACTTATGGTGAGATATTTAGATGGCATTTGACATTTTGAAATAATGTGTCAATAAAATTATTTCGTGGTGCATATGCTAGGCTCGCGAGTATCTAAATCCACTCGAGTCCAATATCACAATGTGGATTGGGCCTAAGAGTAGGTTCTCAATAAAATCGTAGTTAGTTGAAACGTAAGTATATGTACTTCGCAAGGAGCGTTAAAGCGTGTTACAGCGCCGTATCATTATGTAAAGTAGGGCCTAAAACAACTCTGTGAACATAAAACCGTATCAGCAAGGCCCTGTGACTGTAAGACCCAATTTCACCGGACGATGTTTGTTAGTTCTTAATGAGGCATTAGCTGATGGGTCTTTAAAAGTAACAGAACCGCTGGATCATTTTCTGTCCTATGAAGAAAATATAACAAATCGTTAGTAAATCCCACGTTAAGCAAATTGTTCACTCTATGTTCATTCTCATTGTAATACGACCTAATCGAAATGTTTGTATTTGATATATCATTGCATGTACATTTGCACAACTCTCTTCTTAGTTGCTTATAATGCTATGTGACCAATTTTAAATAACGATCACTCTGTAGGATTATAATGCAACCCGCCTACTTTTTATTTTAATACTTAGGTAAAATGTCAAACTTGACTGAAGTTATTTCTGTGCCTCCTGTGAAAAGTGATATAAGTCAAAAATCACCATTTTACAGGAGAGCAAAAGCAAGTTCTAAAAAATCTAGTTCGTGAATTAAGGGGCTTTAGTTACATTTAAGTACCTCGTTTTGCAGATAAAAAACATTTACTTTCAATGTGCATTTAAATTTTCATTTTACATAACTATTACAGTTTTAAAGTAGTTCATGAACAATCTGTAAGTTGTACCTTTTTTATTTTTAATATGTGTTTAAATTACGTGGTAGGTGATACAAGTACAATTAAACCATTTTGCATCTATTAAGTTGTTTTTGTGTAAAATTATATACAAGAAGTTGAAAAACGTAATAGCTCATTATAATATGTTCTTAACCAAATGTTGCTCAAACAAATCATAATCATATTAACCTATAGAATACATTGGTTCACTTGTCCGTCTGTATTATCATAATTTCCTTGAATTGTATCAGTTTGCTTAAATTCTAGTCTTTTGAAATATATGTTGAACGATACAAGTCTAGTTATACCCCTGATTAAACTACATATTTACCGTGTAAATAGATACCAAAAAGTTCGCAATTTTTTTCTCGTCATTTTTTATCTGTCAAAATTAAAAAGGGTAAGACTCGACTTGGGTCAATCGTCACAGGAGGAACAGATTTGATTGATCTTTTGACAATCAGTGGGGGAGAATAGAACAATGACGGTCAATTAAGAGCTTTCAAAATAAAATTCACAATATAAATCACAGCTTTATGAGCAACATAACTTAGCTATTCTACATTATCGGAATATTATTTGACATCAAAACAATCATCTTTGGAGTATTCATCTAATAGATAGATAGATTTTTTTTATTAGTTTAACCACAATTACAATACAAAAAAAACACGAAAAAAAAACATTACAAAGTAATACTAAATGGCGGCCTTATCGCTTCAAGCGATTTCTTCCAGGCTTCTTTAGATATATCAAAATAAAAAAATTGCTTTTACCACCATTGTACACACAATAAAGTCATGACCAATATAAGACAATGGATTTCCGGTTCATCATCATTTACGCAGAAGTCCGCAATATCTACGTTAGTTAATGAGAAATCGCTTTCTTATTGAAGAACTTTCCTTATTAGCCTTTTTTAAATCTTTCTTTTTAGTATTTTTTTTTTAATTTCTTTTGCCTTTTTGTGGTTAATTGATGCAACAGACTTAATGGAAACAAAAGAGTTAAAACAGAAGCAAAAATATATTTTGATTTGAAATTTCTTTTAATTATGAGCGTGACCATGTTTCCCCGCTGACCACCATTGCCCTGTTTCCCCCCTAAGATCTGTCATCTGGCAGCCTGTCAACTGTTAACGGACCTCAAAAGCAGTGATTAGATTTAACATCATGTCAAGAGAACTAACAAAGCATTAGCGCATGGTGGGACACTCGATAACGTAGACAGTCTGTTAATAGCTCTAACACGGCATCAAATATTTGACATCGCTCGGTGAAATTAGGCCTTAGTCGTTTAATCAAAGGAAGTTCGTATACCGAATATTTAACCGAATATCGCCGAAATATTTACGAGTTCAAAATCGAATCGTTCAGCTTGGGTCGACTTTTAATGAGTAGAATTAAGTCGTGGTAGAATCGAATTTGGGTTCTTAGTAGATATATATCTAGGTAAACATTAATAACAAACGACGCATTGATGTGGTTTTGACAGAATTACAACTGACTTTGTACATTATGTTCGACGACTTTCGCAAGGTTTATTTTAGAACGTGTATTATTGGAAGGCGTTGGACACAACAGTTTTCATTTATACAATTTACAATTATTGCATGAAACTACAAGCGTAAGTTTATAAATGTTTTCTAGGACAACCGTTTTTATATTTATGAATACCTAAATATTATACAGACGTTTACCACTGGTGATTGTTATTACATCCTACACGAGTAAATAATTGGCTCCTTTACCACTATGACGATTGCGAATGAATTATAAGCAACCAGTAGTGATTCAATTTCCAGATTATTTTACTTTTTGAGCATAATTTAATTAGATAATGGAAAATACTACTCCAAATAATTCCAAATAATAACTCCAATTAACTCGGTCATAAGCTTCAGTTTACTAGTGAAAAAGCCTAACTGATATGCATATGATTGTGATACTTGTCCGTTTCGCTTCCTGCAAGCTATCACGCTTCGTTTGCCGGCTCTCAAACAGTGAAGTTTTAACGTTACGGAATAACAGTCAAAATTTACAAACCCTTCAGTTGAACTTCATCTCTTATTACCAGAATGGGATAGCTGTAGTAGCGTTGGTATACCCACAGAAAAGTAAAGAAAGAGTAAATCTTATAATCACGGTTCTTTGCTGTTCGGTAATTACAAAAATAAGGCCCCAATAATCCTGTGATATATTGTACCGCCATTTTCCATCGGCCGTAAGCGAAAAGTACCACATTGCACCATTTACTACAAATTTAGTGCCCACTTTAGACTAATGGCCTCAGTAAACTGCTTTTAGCTATACACCTTAACGGAAGCAAAATTTCAAATAACCACTAATTATGATCATATTTTGCTAAAGTTATATGAACAAACTAAAACAGATTTCGAATTTTTTTAAACAACTTAGGCAGTATGTGGTCTAACGCAAATCTAATCAAGATTTAAAAAAAAAAAAAAAAAAAAAACTTTTACAATATTTATACTGGAATAGTTTTTTAATAATCGTATGTAAATGACACAGTTTTTTATAGTTATTTTATGCTACGTTTTAGTAGCCAACATTTATCACACGATGAAAAAAAATATCTACTACGATCGTTTAAATAAAAATCCACGTTCATAATTTTGGTGAGGTAAGGGCGCCACAAAGCGAGATATGGGAAGTATATCCAGAATGATATACGTTCGAGTCAATATTGATATCCCTTTATGATCCATTTACCTTTCGGTCCGCGCGTTACGTGCGCTATCCTGTCGGAATTCCGTCACAGCCTCTCTGCAACGCTTTAAAAATTCACGTTTGTACCGAACTAGTTCACATTGCTTGTGACTGTCGGAAATGCAAGCAATTTTTCCATGTCCAATCTCGTATGTGCAACGCTTTGACATTGCATAAACTCAATGTATAGGTTGATTTAAGGCAGTAACTTGTGAATTAAATGCGTTTACCTATTTCAAAGAAAGATGCAAAGTAAACCTGAACGAGACTGAATAATGTGTCTAGATTATCACTATCGCTTAACCTATGAATTAAATGCATTCATTGTAAATCTAATGTAAATTCAGTGCATAATGTCATGATCGAGTTATCACTCTTCTTATTCTTATACATTCGGTGTGGAAGCGATAAGCCCCGCACTGACGTCCCTCGTCTCCTATTGTGCATTTCTCCCTCCAGCGGATACCCGAGCCAGCTCAGCTCCTTAAAGTAACGGAGCGTGGCTCTAGGCCACTGGTGTAACTGCTCCAGGGCCTTAGAAGGTGAATGAGATGATGGCGTTGTGTGTCATCACTTTTGCTCTATCCGAAAACAAAACGCGTTTACTTTGAAGCCAAGTAAATATGAAAGAGACTAAACGGTATATTTCGAGTCATCACTCTTGCTCAATCCGTGAACTTAATGCATTTACTTCGTACCCTTATCTGCTACAATCTAAAAGAACGATACAAGTTAAAAATCGGAGAATTCTGCAAACTATCCAAGTATAAAAAGAACTGAGAATTGAATTTGTTAAATCGGTATTTTTATGACTTGATTTTAATGTACTATAAACTGTAAAGAAGTATATTTAGATAAATATAAAATAACTTTGTATTCTGAATCTATAAGAATCAGGAATAAACCATATTATTTAAAATTAAAAGTATGTACAAAGCAGGATACTCAAACAAGCGCAATAGATATTTTTTGTTAGTATACATTGTGTAGTAAAGCTAAAAAAAGAAAATAAGATGACAACAGCTACTTAACCGCCTAGAACTCTCTAGAGAAAGATGTAAATAACATGACTTTATTGTCAAAAAGTAATTATGCCACAGTTGCACGAAAAAAATTGTGTATGAAACCTTACATTCATTTTAGAAACCCTATTCAACAATACCCCACATGATGGGTAGGGTGGATTTTTTTTATTCCTACTTTACATGCGTGGGAGCACAATAACACGGTTTTTTAGCATTTAAAATTAAGATCTATACTAAAACTACCATAACATCAAATTTTATGAAATTTGATTGATAAATGTGGAAATTACAAGGCTTTGTATTAATGGGACGGACGGACACAACGAAGTTATAAGGGTCCCTCATTTCACAACAGAACCCTAAGAACTAATCTAAAAAGCGTAAAACTTCAAAACTCTACTTGGTAACCCAATAAGAGTAGTAAATGGTTCTCATTGAATAAATGTCAGTGCGACCGAATTGGGGTGTGTTACTAAAAGCTGAACGGTCCCAACTGAAGGTGTCGACTCATAAAATAAATTGAAATGCTACGTCGATCAAGATCCTGAGCAGGACGCAGCGGTCGCTGGCTGCCTCTACGATAAATCAACTCGCCGCTTTTATGTATAAGAAAGAAAAAAAGCCTCGAAAAAGTATATTTGTTTCCAAACTATACTCAAACGGATCTTGGGCTTCTGATACTTTAATTTTTTTTGCTGTAGAATTGAAATTTCACATTTCGTCGCACCTGCAGTCTCGGAGGGAAGTAACCGAGCTTGGAAAAATCCAATAACTGTCCAACTTTTCGCATTCATTGGTTTAATTAGGTAATCAAGTATATTATGTACGTTCGTGTCGGCTGTTTATAGCGTTGGTGTCAAAGTTTTAGGCTGCTATGGGCTGCTACTTTTCAATTAGGAAGAAAATGTGTTCAATGTGAAATAAAGTGAAAACATGACATAATCTGACATATTTCTTTATGTCATATATTTTTGTTTTCCAACTTTACCAGTTTGCATCTGTGTATTGGTATAATACTCGTAGTATGCCACTTAATTAACGATTTACAATGATATCACAAATAAAATCCACCGTCGGTCATATTACACATTATTCAAATGCTCAAAGTTATGTACACAAACGAATATGTTTTATGTATATCTTAATTCACCCGGCATCGAGATGGGTCTGTGATATAGTCGAAATAATGGGTCGAACCTGGACACGATTGACACAAGGCCAAGGTGGATGACACAGTAAGAGAGAGGCCCATCTATACTCTGCAGTGGGATGAAATAGGCTGTGGATGATGTCGATGCAGATGATCTTCGAAGCTCTAATTTAATTTTTTACTGTTTTATTTTGTTAAGCTTATGTACTTCATATTTTAATTTAGATTCTAATTTTATTTTGGCAGCACTTCACAGGTTGCACGGCTAAATATTTTGAGGAAAAATGTGCAAAATTTTCTTTGCTCTTCCATTATAATTGGTACTTTTGGCATTGGATTAATTCCTTACCTTTCTCAGTCTGTTCGGGCCGAGATCCCTTGTTCTTTCGTCCATTCGAAAATAATTTATCGAGATTAAAATTTATGAAAATGAAATTTTACTTTGTGGCGGAGCTGTTCCGCCTTTTGTCGAAGGCAAACTTGAAGGGAAAATGAATTGTGTAAGTACCTATAAATATTTGGGTGAGTTATAATGGTGAAATATTTTTGGTAATCTTAAATGAAATCTTTTATTAATCAATGATAATGTTTAGGGACGTAAATGGCTTTTGGCTTAATTTATTGTGCAGCTATTGAAAAGGATAGGAATCTAATAAGTGAGAGCGATATATCTCGAATCGTTAAATTTCGTTTAGGTGCGTAAACTAGTTTCGGAGTCAAAAATAATGCCTTATCTTTCCATTTGTTTAAACAGATGCTATCACGCCGATTATTTTTATATGCGCGTTATTTTTGCATTTGATTGCACTAGTAAAATCTGAGATGGTTTTCAATATAGTAAAACAGTAATTTTTCGAATAAAAACAACCGACCTCTCAGCCACTGAGTGGGAAGAGTTGTTTCTTAAAAAAAAACATAAAACAACTAGGATAATTTTCAAAAGGAGTGAAAATAAAAAAATACTTTTGAAAATTTGAATGCCATACGTTAGCAAGCGTCGAGAAGGAAAAATACACCTCTTTAGGTATAATTACAAGCTCAATGCGTTCCTACAAACCCGCAAAGTCGAATTTGCCTAAGAGTAGAATAATTAGCTATATTGTTGATTTTCATTATGTTGAATTCTTAAATGCTGAATTTTCATTAAATACATTCATGTCAATTTGACTATCAAGAACAATGTTACCGACGTAATTAAATGACGTATAAATATTCCTAAACTGTTGTAGTTATTAATTTTCTAACAATAACTGTTTAATTCGTTTTCTTTTATCATTTTTTACAATAATAATTAAGTATTTATACTAGACACGGGTACAATACAACAAAATTCAAACAGGCGTACGTATATGCATTATGTACATAAGTTTATGCTGACAAACACAAATGCACGAGACGTGGATATGGATAAATACGAAACTTGGCAAGACCTATTCGCTTTTAGCTGGTGCCTTAGGTTTGCATCCGCGAAGTTTGCCTGTAAAGTTGGTGCGGGGACAATAACTAGGTACTCTGCATTACACTGCTCTGAGGCAAAATGAGGAGACTGCCACGATCTTAACCAAAAGCATCATATTCAATAGGCTTCTACGGCATTACTGGATTTTGTGATAAGCCGGGTAGAACAATGTAGGTCCTGTCGAATCTAGAGTACACAAGTATGTTCTTATTTTATGTTATCTTTAGGCAATTATTAGAATTTATTAGCTTGTTTGGAAATTTACATAAATTTTATTTATTTATTTTTATTACGGCTATGCAAAACCCGTCGACTACACAATTCATTGTTCTTTTCTGTCCTTTCAATTTAAAGGTTAACTGGAAGCATAAAGATTATATAAATCTTTATGGCTGGAAGTGTTTGCTTTTTGGCAATAAGGCCAGTTCTTACATAAGTTATTTTAATAAGTTTAAGCATAAATTAAAAACAAAACATTCCTCGAAATGAACACATTGAAATTTTGCTCCGCTTGGGAAATCGATTGAATATAAGTGAACAAAGTATACAATAAAACGAAATAGCAGTTTCCTATTTCACAGAAAAAATAGATATAATCTAGCTGGTTGATTAAGCTCTGCTCGCTTGTGAAAAATGTCTGAAATTGAGTTTTCTCAGAGACGAAATCAAACTAGATTGATTTTTATTTATGTCAATTACTGAATTTGTGAAATTATTTTTTATTTTTCCTTACATTTTGATCTCACAACTTTTTACTGAGTACTTTTGCTAGAGTTGGTGTACTTTTTACATGCCATATTTTTGTTGAAATCTCACTTCTTTAGTTATTGATGGTACTGATGGTTATCACTAACGTCTTCATGCGGGGTTGCTCTACCGTGCCCCCACCGCGCCCCTACTACGCCCTTAACCATGCCCCCACCGTGCCCCCACCGAGCCCCTCACCGTGCCTTCCACTCTACCCCTCACCGTGCCCCCCACCGTGCTCCCTACTTTGTCCCCCACCCTGTGCACCAGCCTGTCCCCCACCATGTCCCCCACCGTGCCTCTCACCGTGACTCACCGAGCCCCTCACCGCACCTCCCCCCGTACCCCTCACCCTGTCACTCACCATGTCCCCCACCCTGTCCCCCACCCTATCCTTCACCCGGTCCCTCACCCTGGTCCCACCCTGTCCCCTTCCCTGTCCCCCACTCTGTGCCAATTAAACCACAATTAAAGTTCGTTTGATTTTTTCCTTGCTATTTAGGCTAAATGATGATGATATTCAAAATTACAAGTTTATCCCTCTGCAGCTGAAGTGGGATTATCGTAATGATTCTAATGAGGTGCGGTCTGTCAGACCTATATTTCAATTTTATTTTTTTCGGATTTTTTATTTTTTGTTAACTTAGGTACGCAAGAATTATTTTATAACAATTTTCATATGTAAAACATTTTACTAAGGTTAGTACTGGTATATATAATTAATTTACTTGAGGTTGTAAGACACTATGGAGTTATAACAATATTACTGATCA
Source organism: Hypomecis atomaria (assembly GCA_964007245.1). Classification (NCBI taxonomy): domain Eukaryota; kingdom Metazoa; phylum Arthropoda; class Insecta; order Lepidoptera; family Geometridae; genus Hypomecis; species Hypomecis atomaria. The sequence continues at coordinate 15,414,896 of OZ023280.1, forward strand.
CACGTTTAACAAACCCATCACTGATTACTTACCTGCGGTCCTGAAGACACCGAACAGCTCTAACTCTACCTGCGTGCTGCAGCTGACGTCGCTGCACGGGAGGCGTTTGTTGACATAGGAAAGTATAGGAAGAGACAACGCGATACGCCACGAAATGGTGACATAGCAACAAAGAAAAGGTGTAAAGGAGTCTAACAGACCCCACGTCAGTTGCAGAGGGTAATGTCAGGTCTGCTAGAAGTAACTTAGAATTATGACAATCGTTGAGTGAGTGTGTCAGTGGCAGAATCCAAGAAGCCAAGAACTTTGAATATAAGATGATTATTTTTCGGTAAAGTATTGTTTTGGCACCAAACGAAATAAAAAAAAAAACACTGCATATTCATGTCACACTTTTTTCTGTTAGGAATAAATTAAATAACATTGGAATGCGTACACTTGCCGGGCATTGCGAGTAAGTGTGCGCACCCTATTAGGGTAAGTAGACGCACATGGGGTATGTGAGCGCATTGATGCTCTTAAAATGTTACTTATTACAACTCACCTTGTGATTATTTATTATGACAATCATTTGAGAAAAACCTGCGCAGACTGCAATCTAAAAAGAAACTGAAAAAAACCTACCTTTAAATACTGCCGGTATTGCAGGAAAGATGCGGTGAAATACAACAGTGAAATGATTACAAAGAGGTTACGTTTTAGTTACACTATTTTCCTAACAAAATAGAATAATCACAACTACATCAGAAAACTAAATCTTCTAGGTGTGCGTGCTACACCCTAGACCGCATTTCTGCTTAACATTAGGCAGTGTGTAGTCAAACGCAAACCTATACCTAATAAAAAAATACCTAATAAAACATGTAATAAGAGATTTTATTTTCTCATAACTTTTCGATGGTATGAAGTTTATCGGGATTTTTGATTATTGATTATTTTAATATATTTCTTTTGTGATTCAAAATTGTTTTTGCTAAAATCTAATCTATCTATCTATATTAATAAAAAGCTTCGGCGTGAGTGACTGACTTACAGATGGTCTACAGCCCAAACCGCTCAACCTATAAACTTGAAATTGGAACATAGTTTTGTACAACGTTATGGCGCACTAAGAACGGATATTTGAAAATTCGATCTCTCAAGGGGTAAATCGGCCCCTTTTCGATTGTATGAAACTTTTTATTCCCTGGACTGATTGATTTGAAACTTGCCTTAATTATTTTTCAAAGAAAATAAAAATTACTATTTGTTCAACATTTCTGATTTTTTTAACCTGGGGCCCTAAAAAAATACAAAGTTTGTAAAACGAAACACCAATTATCTCCAACTGGCTGAATCGATAGGTATAATATCTGGTATTGGAGAAGCTTATAATATGTACCAATACTGGAGTCATCGATATCCTGAAAAATTTGTCCTATTCTTTTGGGATAGACGAAATCTCCAAAAAAAATGTTTTAACGAAACAAATGGACGAATTTAAATGCCATTAAAATTTGGTATAGGAGTAGACCGTAACACAAATCCGTACATGGGCTGTAATGATTAGTCATAACGGGTATATTAAAACTTTTCCAGCGGATTACGACGCCTCATCGTAACGGTTTAAAATAATAATAGGTTTAATAATATTAATAATCATTTTAGGGAAGTACAAAACAACGCAGACCAAATCGCAGGTGATTTTTATTTTAAGTAAGTACAACGCGGGTCAAAGCGCGGGCTATAATTATTGTAACTAAAAACAAAGACAACACAGGCTACACTGAGGGCTATAATATTTGGAAAGAAAACGCGGGCTAAGCCATGGGTTATAATTATTTTAAGGAAGTATCCTACAAAACAGCGCGGGTCAGACTGCGAGCTAATACCATATTTTGTAAGTACCTACCTACTTAAAAACGCGGAACAAACTGCGGACTGGCAAGAACTAAGACAATGCGGGCGAAGCCGCGGGCTTTAAGTTAGTTCATAATATTTCTTTCAAAATTAAATCTTTAACATTTTTAAGGTAAACAGAATGAATTTTTGAATAAGGTAATTTCAACTTATTATTTATTTCATTGATTATAAGTTGCTAATTTTTCGGAACTAAAAATCCTTAAACCAAAATATTTAGAATTGGTTACAAATAGATCTTTTGAAATTAAAACAAGTAATTCAGAATTTATTATTATTTAGTTAGTTTAAAAAAATTTTAATACAAAATATTTATTTATCGAGTTCTTAATCCCAATTCATAAAATCAAAAGTCTGCCTTTGCTGATATTTATGAATAGGGAGGACTCAGAATTATACGAACAACAGAAAAATAGTATTTATCATCATAACTGTAGCTTTTCTTTACTTAAGTAAGTAAGCATATTATATTTTAATCAAATATGCAAGTTATTAAATTACAGGGATATTAATCTGTATTTTTCATTTCATAAAAAAGATACTCGTGTTGGAAAGTTGAAAGGCAAACGTCCCTCGGGACCATACGCCCCAAAACAAGGAAAACCATCTCTGGAAAAATACACACTGTCTTTACAAATTAACCTCTTTGTAACAATGTTTTACACGATACATTTCACTGCCGAATTCACCGTTTCACCAAGTCCGTGGAGACCTGAAAAAAACTTACCTTTTTTTCTAATTCACGTGGTCACTGACACCGCACTGAACTGCCATAGTCACCATGGTTAACGTCACTTCACTATGCAAGTCCGGTAGTGAAGTAGGCGGATGACATTGCGCGCTGGAAAATCGGCCGGTTGGAAGGTCCGGACTTCCGAGAGGGCCACGACTGCCGGCTTCAGGCGTGGATCTGAGGCCCCGAAGTTGCCACCCTGTCTTTTATACCTGGGGGGGTAGCAACGCGCACGCGTCCAGCACCCTGTTGCTTTCATAGGGATGCGTGCGTTATCGATATCGATGTTATCATTAAAATATAACTAAGTAAAACCCCTGCCAGTGCTTTTCAATTTCGTCCGTGTAGGATCATTATGTTACATAGCTTACGATCAGCTGAATAGTGTATCTTTTAATGACTAAAATAGTTTTTTTAAACTAGTGTATTCATTACAGAGATTGCGTAAAAATGACTAAATTATGATTGGCTATAAAATAATGTGTGAAGGGGTAAAATGATGTCGAAATGATAAGCGAGTTTTTTATTGAATGATGGCAAGCATTTGTAGTCAATACTTTCTATTTCTACTCTAAACATGAAAGGACATTAGTGATTTTTTTATTTATTTATTTGATAAAAATCTAAACTATGTGTACAAACAGTACAAAAGTGTAAAACTCAATTCATTTCATTTTTCAACACACCTTTTTTTCACTCAATATGGATTGTTAAGTGAAATGTAAAATTGCGTGTAATTATTTTGAGTATCGATATCGTCATTTAAGCAACCACTTCCCTACGTCGCCACCCTCTCACTCCTAGCAACCTGTAACACCCCACTACCCCATCGTTTAAACACTGACTTACCAAAAAACTTATGTTTAAGTTAGATACTGATACAAGTTTTGCCACAGTGACGGTAGAAGAAAAAGGAGAGCCCGAGGTCTGGGATAGTTGACAGTTTCTCTAAAACATCAACTTTGATCCATTAAAAAAATCATTTTGAGAATGCTTTCGTAAATCTTTAAAGTTATAACGTAATCTGATTACCGAGACAATGCAGGTTGAAAAAGGTCTGGAATATTAATTTTCCGAACATTTTGCTGGAAAACCCTTTTGTGAGAAATCATTTATGCAAATTATTGAGACGAAACCCTCGGGCTAGCTCTGATATCGAGATCGCCTTTGTTTGAATTATCTGTTTTTATTTTGAGATACGGTTGTTGGAACTCTGCAGGCTTAAAAACGGAAAACCTTTAAAGAACCTGAGGCAAAGTGTTGACGACAAAGAGTTTTTCATTTATTCAAATGCAAACAAGGGTCCTGCCATTGACGGTGACTGAAAAGCTGTGAAAATAGTCAATGGCTTCTCGTCATTGTCATATCTCTACGCGGATTCGGAATGGCCGTTTTTTGTTTTGCTTCATGAGAAAATTGAGTGCACTTTCCGGCGCAGCTTTTCAGAAGTTTTATATGTACGATTTTGAGATATGATCATCATACTGGTTAGGAAGTTGAAATAAATGTGGATAAGGCACATATCACACAAAAGTTAAGAACGATGGAGTCGTTAAATGTCTGTGTCTGTCAGTCAATGGAGACCACACACTGTCTGGCGCAGAGTAGGACGTTCACTGTTAAGTTGGAAGAGGATTTGATAAATAGAGGAGAGACGCGCGGATGCAACCGCTTCTGACCAGTCATATTAGAAAAATAGATTTCTAATAAGACGTAAGTACCGGTCATAAACGGGTTGTATTTTCGGGAAAGCGTGGTTTTTTTGCGGGTTGCGGAAGTAGGCCGATTTCAAACAATAGACATCATCGACTTGGCATTTCTGGTGGTAGACATCCTACGGTTCAGATATTACTAGAAGTCCACACCGGACTTGGACCTCGCGCTATTCCTATTTTAATATCATAAAAACTGTGATGTCAAAAAAATATATAATAATATTAGTATGAAAGTTTTGCAATGATGAGTGAAATAAATGTATAAATCATTCGGTAAAATATTTCAATTATATGAGTTTCTGCCGAAAATTTCTATTGTTATGCTACAATGTTTGAATTATGCTAAATCTGTTCATACTGAATGGAATCTAACACTAGCAGAAGTCGCATATCTTATAGGGCTTCAAAGAACAAAGAGAGCGGTTATTCATATAACATGTAAAATATATAAAAAATTACAAAAGTCATTTGCGTGATTCAGGATTTAGTTGCTCGATGAACGGAGCCATCTATGATTTTTAAGATTGAACCAATGTGCTTAGTAACTAAGTATATGAATGGTTCAAAAGGTAACTTTGCGTAAAGCGCTCCAACATATTTAATGTTGAAAAATATATAAAATTGTTTAAATATATAAAGTTTTACAAATTTATATTACAATTAATAATATTGTATTGTCATTGGAACTAAATGTGTGTACCAAATATCATATCAATCAGTCAACGGGAAGAGGGTCGAATTTCAATTACTAGATTTGACCCAAGCAACTCCCGCAGAAAGTGGCGCCGTTTTGCCTCTTTTTGCCTCGTATCTTCGCAACCACTGAACAAAAGATGCTCTTATTCGAACTCAAAAATTCTATATAAATAAACTACGTACATGCTAAATTTCATGGAGATTGGCTGAGCGGTACTTGAGTTATCGTCGAACAAAGAAACATACAAACATACATTTGACAGCTCAAGTGCCGGCTCGTCCCAGTAGACTCGGAGACCTCGCTAACGCTCGGTCAATAACACCCATTAAAAACTAGCTTTCTTTACGGTATTGGATCAGATTTTTATACATCTTCTAGAATCTAGGTCATAAGCCTGCTTAGTGCTGAGCAGGAAAGAAATAAAAACAAAAAAACAAAAAAACGATTTCACACATTGCATTAATTACAAATGTGATTAAAGATAGAGAGATAGTACCCATCATAATAATGATCAACTTTTACATGGCATAGCTTTCTCTGTAAGTATTAAGCTGAAACGATATATTGAATAACTTATCCAGCAGTATTATTGCAAAATTATAATTGTGTAATTGTCGCTAATGCCTTGTATCCATATTGCTAATTGCTCCTATTTGCTTTCTAAGTGAAACTACAATTAGCTGCTATCTGAATATTGTGTTTCGCCGGAAGACCAGATAGGTGCTGTTCGAGATAACGGATATTACTTATACGGGTATTAGGTATTATTGATATTATGTCATACTGAAACGTAGGGGAAACTCGGTCAAGAAGCATAATGCGGGCAAAATGAATAATCGATTTATTTAAATAATGGTAATAGACAGCGCTACGATACTTACTTACCGACAATATCAGCCGCCCTGGTAGCTTTACTTGACACTTCATTCAAAAAAATACCAACATGCGTTTGTTGTGGAGTTAAAAAAAATAAGATTTTTGCTGTTTTGTTACGATTTTTACAAAGTTTATGCATTTTTAGGGTTCCGTACCCAAACGGAAAAACGGGACCCTATTACTAAGACTTCGATGTCCGTCTGTCTGTCTGTCTATCTGTCACCGGGCTGTATCTCATGAACCATGATAGCTGGGCAGCTGAAATTTTCACAGATGATGTAATGCTGTTGCCGCTATAACAACAAATACTAAAAAGAGAATTTAATAAATATTTTAGGGGGGCTCCCATACAACAAACCTGAATTTTAGACGTTTTTCGCTCTATATTAATAATGGTAACAGGGAGATGCTTGAAATGTTCATAGAATATTTCGTTTTATATCCACTTCAATAATAAATAATAAAATTAAAGTAAAATAAATATTTTTCTCCCATACAGTACGGAACCCTCCGTGCGCGAGTCCGACTCGTACTTGGCCGATTATTTTTTTGTAATTAGTATCTAACGTTCATATTTTCTTTTTGAATGTTCTGTTGTACGTTTATTGAAGTTTAATTTGGGGCTTGTACTTTTAGGTACTTTACAAAACAACATATTTTAAATTATGCACATATTTCCAAAATTGATCCTATGGGTAAAAACAATATGGGAAAACGGATAGCTAACATAATACACAAAATTTACTCTAAATACCTTTATATCTAAATACTTATTTATTGTACTCAAGTTTTACTTATCATAATCATTGTATACTCATTATATTAGTTATCATAATAATTGTTTGAAGAAATCGGTTATCTGAAATAAAGCGTAGTCATATATAAATTCTCAGATATTTCAGTTTCAAGTTATTTAGAAAACTTTGTATAAAATGTGCCTGAAAAAGGCGCTTGTAACCGTTGCTGGCGTATGTGGTCGCGTTTGCGCCTCGTGTGCCGTGATTTTAGCCTCTTAACGGCTTGAAAATGACTGTGGCAAACGTTTTTAATATTAATGTCAAATACCTAAGTATCCTTTTATTTGCTAAAGTCTAGACGTGCATATAGCTATAGATCTAAACTTGAGACTTGGAGCGACAATTCGACTTGGACCAGACAGAAGCTACTTTAAGTATAAATCAAACGGATGAAAGTTTTATTAGGCTTACTGTTACATCACCTTACTTGGCACAAGACTCAGTTGTAATATAAAATTCAAAATCATTACCGAGAGATAAAAGTTTGGCAGCTACGATAACTCAAAATGTATATGGTCCAAAATGAAGGAATGTGTAATCGTACATTTTGGACCACATAAATATCGAACAAAATCTTTGAAAAATTGACTATTACTACTAAGATTGATACTAGATGATTAAACCTATTATTGAGATTATTTTCTTAGAACACTTCGTTACAATAACTTTTCATTTGATGAAGTTATAAAAATGAAAGTAACGTTATTACAACTTTTTTTTCTACGTCAAATGCAAGAAACACTTGCTTACAATCATGAGTCAGTTACAGTCGTGAGTTCAAACCCTGATCCCGTATAATAGCCAAAAGTTCTTTGGAATTTAAATGCGGATTTTCACACCACTGGCTTTTTGGTGCAGGAAAACATCATGAAGAAGTCTGCATGCGACCGTGCCGAACTTTCGTGATCGTTGAGAAACACCTAGTCAAAGGCCTTTAGGAGGCTCTGACACCACGGCTAGCCTAGCGGCCTACATGAACTTACTTACTTTTGCCTAGTCAAACTTATTACTTCTAGAGCACTACAGTATAGTACATCAGGTACAGTATTCTGCCTAAACGTGGCCTACGCCCAGTGCCTGCGGACTAAAGTGATTCGAGTCTTAATTCTCGTCTTTCATTGCTTCACTCCGCCCCGTAAATTACAGTTGCTAATGAACTACCAACATTATCCTAACGATTGTTCTTGGCTGAGTTTTCAGGCCGCAACTGTTTATTTCCCGCATTAAAACCTTCTAATCCTATTAAAATAAAAATGAAACTGGGTATAAGGCATCGAGTTATAAAACTTCTTCATGAGGACGAGACGTTAACTGTACTGTACTGTACCAGTCTTTTTAATAGTCCACAGCAGGATCTAAGCCTACCCATAAAGGGTGATTAGGTTATGTCCACCACGCTGGCCCAGAGCGGGTTGGATTCACATAAGCCATCGAATTTCTTCTAGGCATATAAGTACTCACGCAGGTTGCCACACGATATTTTTCTTTACAGAAAAGATAGTGGTGTAAAATTTCACACATTGATTCCAAAATACTCTTTTTTTCGGGACAGGGATTTGAACTAGAAATAATATTAACATTTTTAAAACATTTGCGAATATAAACCAAATCGATCAAGAGCGAGATGAGTTAGGCTTATAAAGTTTCAGATAAAGAGATGTGTCGTGAGGTCTTGTGTTCAGAGAACCACTAGTATTACTACTTATCGACAAAGTGAAGTTACGGACATCGTCATAGGACTCGAGCGCTATTCACGACATAACCTGTTCACGCTGTTCACGTAGTTTTTGCGGTCTTATTCAGACCCTCTACATATAATTATAATCCTATGATATAGGGCAACAAATTTTAAACTTCGGAACGGCATCGCATCGCCCGACGGTGAACTTTTCTAATATATTAAAAATTTTCTCGTACAAACATGCTGCATTCAAGTAGGAAACATTCAGAAAGTTACCTAAATATGTTTGTATAGTTTACCTACAGAAGATTTTCTTCGTTGCGATGATACGCATATCTCTCGAATTCAAACTATTATTTTGTAAAAGTTTTGGTAACATTATTGATTTAAGGATGATTTAAATTAGACGGGGCGGTATCCGGGACGGGCCATAGCCCGGACGGTGCCAGGACGTGGCAAAGATTTTAAAGCTAGCTTTTCATACATTTTGTGTAATGTACCGTCCGGGTCCGTCCGGGTCCCGAGAGTAGGTACTGTACTATTCAGTTTGAAATATATATTTGTGTTGCTTTAGTAGGTGTTTTAAATGTCCTATCTGTTTATGAATCTGTCTACTGTATACGTACCTGTGTGTCTGTAAGTATGTGGCTTTGATACGACCGATCCCTCTTTTACCGACTTCCAAAAAGGAGGAGGTTCTTTGTTCTTCTGTATGTATTTTTTTTGTGTAGCTATGATCATCGTTATTGTCACCTGCTGTGAACCGAATCGAAAAATTATTTTTATGTTCGAAAAAAGTTTCGTCGTCCCGTTTGAATTTTAAAAAATTGGCTTAGTCGTTTTTGTAAAATCAACAAAAATGTAAAAATTGTACACATCAATTCGAGTGAACTATTCAAATATTGTACAAGATGGAAGTCAGTTTCGCCATTTTTTGGAAAAATAATTATTTGATGTCGGTGTCGCTCATTCGCGTTATAAAAGACAGCGTCACGCACACACAATTAACTAACTCATTTTTTCTTGCGCAGCGCTCTAAAATTACCGTTAAAACATACCTTCTAACTAAAATAAAAAAAAATATAACTTTAAATTAGGAAATTTTAATTTTTGTTTTATTCTTAGGTATATAAAATTGCAGAACTGTGTACAATAAAAATACAGAATTACGTTCAAAATTGAGAAAATAAAATTCCGGTGTACCGGTAACTAGTAGGTATGAAATAGGTGTGAACGGCTGAAAGTACTGATTAAAACCATATTTCACTCTCCGGACACATTATTAGATTTAAAATACAATAAATTATATGCATCAACAATCAACTTTAAAATGATAACTATTCTCCTATATATAAATCTATATTACTGTTGCTAGCAAGACCCCAAAAATTTATAGGGTCACCGAATAAAAAATCACAAAAAGTAGGATTAGAAAACGACAGGTGCATTTAATATCTACTTATATGAGATTTGCGTTCGAGGTTTCTTTTTACAGTTTCATCATTCGGGAGATATCTTCGAGAAATTCGATTTCCTGGCGAGACCAGATAACATTATTATCGTAATGGAATCATCGAAAACGTGTATTTTTTTCTTCTGTGGATAAGATAAAATATTTAGACGATGAATTTTTTGATTTTCATGGAAATTTTTGCTTATTAAGTCAACTGCCTCGAATTATTTACTCTCTATATTCTGCAGCTTTCCTTATTGCCTATATTTATTTTTAAATCTTGCTAAATGCCACAGTGTTTTCAACTACTTCTACTGAAGTTATTGATTGTAAGCCGTTTCCAACTTTTTAGAACCAAGAAAGTTTTATTAGAACCTGTTAGGAAGCCCTAGCAATAAACGTTCTTTGGCTAACAATGATGACGAAGTTATGATTAAATTTTTCAAAGTTCTGTGGATAAAATAATTGTTTTTTTTTTTGTAATAGTACTTTAAATATGTATTATTTACTTACAAATTAAGATTGTGTTTTAAATTGACGAATTATTAAAACCTTTACAAAAAAATGTTCGTATACCTTAAATCCTTTAAAATGAAGCCAAGCTGTTTTTTCTATTAGTTTCCCGAGGGATTAATAGAATTTACGGAATACGAAGTTCGAATTCTTGCCCAAATTCCCATGGTGTAAGCAACGCCTGGCTTCCTTCTGCACGATTTGCTCCTGATTGGGTGAGAGCAGCCCCGCACCAAATGAATTCCGACAGGATTCGGTTTTTTCAACACACTTACACATAGAATTTTATTTACTCTTTCCTTTTAAAAATTTGAGCATTTTTGGTGTTAAAAGAAAATTTGAAAGTTTAGCAGGCTCTCATTTTTAGCCGTCTTCCAAAAAAAAGGAGATTCTATGTTCGTCTGTATGTATTATTTTGTGTACTTTCATCGATTTTTTCGCCAATTGTGACCCGAATCAAAATCAAAATTCTGAAGTTTGTAAGGCATAAATTCTCGAGGTGGTTCCATTTAAATTTTATCGAAATTGGTTTGTGAAAAATCAACAATAATGTAAAATTGTATAGGTAAATCAATTCGAGCAAACTATTTGAATTTTATACACGATGGGAGACAAGATTTTCCTATTTTTATCATTTCCCATTATAACTTATTTACTCAGAATTCGAATGACAGTCAGCTTAATTTACAAATTTATAAAAATAGAAAAATGGACAACATTAGAAACAAAAGATACGGTCAAATATTTGCACCATAGCATAATATGGACATTTAATCAGTATTAGGACCAATTTAGGCTACGGCATCAATCCAGAAATTGCGATAAATTTATTTACCAGCTGAGACCATACAATTGGACGATGTTCAACTTTTGTATAAAAAACATTATTAATGAATTCTAAAAAATTTAAGTTAGTGCTTTAGTAATAGTTTGTTCTAATAATGAATCTATTGATATCTTCATACCACCAATGTCATCAACACACCCTGACCAGTAAAATAATAAAAGAAACTTTACTCATACAGGACACGAGCGTCTTTACTGCAATAGCCATATCTTTACTGTTGGGTATAGCCATATTTATTTTCGATAGGTGCATTTGTATAAAATAAAATTTACATAAAATAAAAAGCTACTGAAACTACTCATAGAGCAAAAACATAACAACTGCAACAACACATTCATTGGAAGTGAGAAAATTGATTCTTCATACACTGCTAGTAATGATATACAAAAGGGCTTTTCTAATTTCCGTCGTAAAAGTCACATTGCAAGCGAAACGACTATTTGTCGAATTATCGGTGAGTTTAATCAAAAACCCATTTATGGTTTGCATTTTAATTAAGCGGGGGAATGAGGCCATTTTGCAGAATGCATTCAGGAAGGCAGGCAAAAAGAGTCACGCTATAAATGCTTCGAGTACTGACACGCCCCGGAACGAAGGCGGTGTAATCAGCTCTCTCTAATCTTAGTTCCTTCTGAAAAGATGTTACAAAATCTTCACAGCGGTAGTATGTTATAAAACGAGTTTTAGTTTTAAACTAAATGAAAAACCCGATGTTAATCGTTATTTTATACAAGCGCATTGGTCATAATACTTGTTACTTTCGATCAATGCCAAACCTTTTACTTAGAGCCTATAAATTTCGAACCGCTTTTGAGCTAACTATGAATATGTAATGTTCTAAAAAGGTTATAAAATTCTAAAATAATCAAACTAGATCCAAAAATATGTTATAGTATTGTTAGCTAATAGCGTAGCTTATTTATAAATATTATTTATCTACCATATTGTCAGCTCATTCCGTTCTGAGTAAGTATTTCTTAACCCCCGGCAACTTTCGGCAATATAATGATGTTTATTTTTTTCCATTAACTACTTTTCTACTAAATGTACAGATAAAAAAGTTAATCGCGGGGCGAATCGCCGATGACTCTTTTTGAAGGCCCTCTTTCGCCCCGCATTGTTTGGAGCAGGGCGAAATGGAGCATTCAAAAAGAGTGGAAAGTTAGCCAAAAAGGGAGAGGGTAGCACTCGTAGAACCACGCTGGAGGCTGGCCGAGGATTTTCTATAGCCTGAGCTGGACCCGCCGATAGTGTGGCGCCAGCCAGGTAGCGCTAGGTGAGCGCTAGCGTGAAGACATCTGTCGACTGAGGTGGAGGCGCCGGCCCAAACCGGCCGACAGGCGCCGGCCCAAACTGGCCGACAGGGTTCTAAGTCAGCGCCAGCCCAGTGCTCCAGGGGTAAGGGGTCAGTGGCCCCAAAACAAGAGATCCACCTGTAATCAAAGTCAAAGGGACCGAAGCCTCTCACCCTGACTATTACGCGACGCTCATGCGGTTTGCAGGGCTCGACCACGCAAACTCAAATTCACACTCATTACATTTTATAGAGAAAAAAAAAAAGGTGTCTTCCAGATCACTTCCAACTCAAGACTGCCCAATTTTACAAAACAAGGATCGCTGATCCTGTCAAAAAAACATTTCAAAAATTTGAATTTCATAACTAGAATTGTAAGTTGGCAGTGTTATCGTTGAAAGAGTCTGAATGTAGAGAAGCTAACAAAAAGGTTAGTTTCTCTACAACATGAAAATGTTTTTTTGTTGGATTACCTACATATTGTAAATTTATTTTGCTGGGAAAGGTTCAAATTAGTAGAAACAGAACTGAAACCAACGACCACAAAATGAAATGCACTACTAACACCTAATACCTACCTGCCTACTTACCCTGCCACGAGCATACTCCTCGCAAAACTTCTTAAAAATTATCTCTTTCCATAAAACCCCAAGAACATGCTTTAGCTTTTATGTCTATATCAACCTTGTAATGCAAAAAAGTCACCCTCCGTTTTCACTCGCGCGAGGGTGCAATAATATTTGTACGAATGTGTTCCGCCGTCTCGCCGAACAAACGGCATTGATGGAATGACCGATACTCTAATATTCCATCTAATCCCCTTAGCCGAAAACATATTGCATACAGCTGAGAATAATAAATATTGTTATTTGGGGTGTTATTAAATTTTGGAGGTACACCCTTGCGTTTATTTCTATTAACAATGCAGTGTCCCCGGTGGCATTTTTGAACACTAGAAAGACCGAAATTTAAAACTACCTAGCACGACCAAGAAAGGTAAAATGACTTAGGCATGAATTTTAATGATTTAATTATTGCATTGGGTTTTAATTGTCTCATTAGGTGTTACATTAAAATAACACGTGTAAACAATGAATTTTTATTTTTCAGAAAAATACACATATATACCTAATGAAACATGATATTCGAGCATTTTGTTGCACATTTGAACATTTTGTCCTATAAGATGTTTTGAAGTGCATCTAGTATTTCAGAAATGCGAATTGTAACACGTCATAGCTTTGATGAGAACTAAACAAAATCTAACATCAATACCTTTTGTGTAACTACCAACAAGTGTAGGTATATTTATTTATATTTATGTTCGTTTATTTCACAATGCACTGTAACGAAATAAAAGCCGCTGGAGGTCAAATGATCACCGCGGTCTTTCTAATTGATAATCATTTTCATAAACCTCTATCAAAACAAATCTATAAGAATAATGTACAAAAAGATGAATATTTAAAAGTCATAAAACAAGATCCAGCTCAATGCAATTCAGAAATATAACCGATAAAAATGTAATTAGGGTTATTTGACCTCTCCGGTCGTGACACGCTCGCCTTACGAGTACAATGGTGAGGTTGTGGGATCAAATCCCGTTTCCTTACCTATGAGTTCTTTGGAATTTATGTACGAAATTTCACACCACTGGGTTTTCGTTGAAGGAAAACACATGAGGAAAGCTGAATATGTCCGTAGAAGAAAAGCGTGGTGGATATGGCCCAATTACCCTTCGTGGGTAGGCCTACGTCCTGCAGTGGACTATTAAAAGGCTGATAAAATACAGTACAGTGTCTTTTCAAGATGTAGGTAACACATATAATATAGATATACTTGAAAAGACAAAACTGTATAAATTAACGCTACAAGGCGTATAGTGCCAGATAGAACTATACTTTTTGCTACCCAAAATTGTACACAACCAGTAAAACAATTGATATAATTTAAGATAATGATAAGATTAGTAATCTATGCAATTAATCTAAACATACTAGGCAGGGCTTTCATTGAGCTCAATCCAAAATATCTAGTAAGTATTTGATACTGGATATGGACAAACTTTTCTGAAAAGACCAATAGAATATGGGAATCTGTCTATTTTTTTTTAATCTTTATTTAATATCGTAGTTGTATTAGCTTTTAAAAAATTTGGAGCTTAATATATTGCACTGCTCTACTCTGTATTGAAGGCTTATTATTAGCATACAGGAAGGATACGAGTATTATGGAAAACTAGAGTCCTCAGTGTTAAACCAAAATGACCTTTAAAAGGCTCAAGTTAACGTCCATCTCTGCGCAATACATTAGTTTTACAAAGTTCTATAAATATTAGCTACTTAACCATTATTATTAGTACCAAACTTTCAGTTTGGTTTTGGAGCTGACTGTAAAACTTCTCTCTAAACTGGATAAAAAGCTATTGAACAAAATACACTGCGCTGCTGGTTCAGTTCTGCTTTTGTGAACTCAAACGGTCATACGCTATTAAATTTATAGTTAAGAAAATGGTTTGAAGATCTATCCAGATCATATTTTTTCTAGATCTTCTGTATATTTTCGTCTATTACCTACTAGGAATATGATCATAATTAAATAATAATAAAAGTATTAAGATTTACATCTCAAACAGTTGTGGAAAAAAACAAAATAAATACTTATTTGTTGGTAACACGTAATTCAATTTACAACATATTTACGATATTTAAAATAACTTAATTTATTTAACTTACAGTGTTGCTGCTATAGGTTGGACTTGAACGCAACTCTAAAAATTGAAATTGAAAAAATGAAAATTGAAATTGAAAAAACTTTATTCGACATAACAAACACAAAAAACAACAATAATGATACAAAAATAATATAATAAAATGTTTGTAAAAAGTGACTGTGACCAAGTAGCTCTATTTTGATAAGTCAGTCACATAATCTTTGTTCACATTTATCACGAGAAAACGTGTGAAACATGCGACGCCGTGATTATCTCAGGAGGAATAGAAAAAAATCCCTTGAAACTCTACAGGAAACAGCGTTCATCTACCCTCTGCATCTCAGTTCAATCATTGAAATGCGCCCCTCTAATGCACGTTGCAATATCCATCTAATGTTTTATTTTGCAATAAAAACTGGGAACGCAGCTGTGTGCATTAGTTATGCTAGTGTCGAATTTGTTTTGTTTGTTATACCTTAGTGTTCTGATAGTACTTAAGCTTGTACCTATTTTGGTTCTCTTAGTAGAATTTAGTAATGTCATGATAGGAACGAGTAGATTTTATTATTCATTCCTTAGTTTTTCACCTAGCTATAGTTTTGTTATTAAGAGCTTGTTATTTAGTTTTTTACACGTTATTTTATGAATATTGTAACGTTTGCCATGGTAGCATAGGCGTAATAATGTTTGCCTTGCAAATAACATCTTCTGGGTTCGAATCCCACCAACCACCACCACCAACACCAACTCATACAGAACTTAGTAAGGTGGATGCAGCTTAAGCGCCTTTATTGGATATGTTTATGTTAAGCAGTTTATTATTTATTGTAAAGTTGGTATCAAGGTATAGGCACGGTAATGATATCTAACAGTATTGTGACTCGGCCCTGTCCTTGAAATATTTATCTACAGCGCCGCGTGGCCACGCAGAACGTATCAAGCGCTAGGGCTGCCCGCCTTCAGTGTTTTAATTTCATCTAGTTACTCTTTACCTACTTGAGTTTTTTTCTAGTTTCTATATCTATTGTGTGAAAACATTATATTTATTACCAGAAAGACATTCGTTGTGAATTAAAAGGGAAGCGTTCAATAAAAATACATATTGTGTTTTTTGATGTTTTTAGGGTTCCGCAGTAAAACGAAGAACCCTAAATATGTAAATCGTATGCATAGAAGTCACAATCCACACGTTCGTTTGTCACTACGGTGTGCTGCGACTGACTAGCATACCAAGAGCATACCGAACTCCGAGGCGCGGAGGTATGATTCATTTTCCGACCACTTGTCGGAATACTGTAAGATATCATTACCGTGGTATAGGTCGAATCATATAAGTCGGCAGATATGAAGTTAGCTACAAGCTGCGCGAAACCCAATCAACGCGTAGCAATGTGAGCATTAGTCAGAATTGGACATTGCGCAACCTGTAGCTAATTTCACGTCCACCGACTTGCATGATTCTGCCTGTACACTATTTTCACATTTGAGTACTAGGTATTAATTTGTTTGAAATAGCGTGCCTCACTAGTATCTACCTATTGACTTATGCTTTGTTAAGACCAATATAATAAGTGGCATTCATGATATTTTACTGTGAGCAAAGTACTTACTACTTTACTACCAATTTAGCAAAGAGTCACAGGTGGCCAAGGGCCTGCTATAGTGCACCATTGAAGTTTATCAATAAACACTTGCATTTGAACGAAGGGCGACAGATCGCAATACAGAGGAGGTAAGAACGCACTAGGAGTATTTTTCGAAAAATATCTCAGGAAAGTAGACACATTAAAACAAAAACAAAATGTTTTATTAAAATTAAACAAGGTTTTTAATTTTAAAGTGAATATTTAACTAAATATTTTGTGAATATTTCAATCATCTATCTACCTTGCACCAATATGAATGTCAAGCGAAAAACTGCTAAAAGTTCAAATTTGTTTTATGGGAATAATACAATATATTTCAATATTTTTTTCTGTTTTTAGTATTTGTTGTTATAGCGGCAACACGTGACATACGTCAATTTGTGAAAATTTTAACATTGATAGCTTGATTGCTTGCTATATATCAAGGTTCATGACTCACAGCTTAGTGACAGACAGACAGACAAACGGACAGATGGACAGACGGACGGCGGAGTCTTAGTAATAGGGCCCGTTTTTACCCTTTGTGTACAGAACCCTAAAAAGTAAATTTAGTTCTTCAAGTAAATTTGACTATTTTCCGTATTCTTGGACATAAATTGAAAAAATATATACATAGCGTTGGTCTAATACAGCATTAAAATACGATTACTCTATATTTGATTTTTTTACTGATACTTTTTATTCGAGATGAAAATGGAATAGTTAACTTTTATTTCACTTTTTCACTAAATCATATTTAAGTTTTGGTTTCACATGTTAATTAAAAGTATTGAGCAAACTTTTCTGTAATTTGTCAATTGGGTGCTAAAGTACTTAACCTTAACAAATACATACATATAAAAATTAAAAGTATGACAAATTGAATAGTTTTATTTTGTGAAGACTATAGTTGGTTCACCTTGTTATGGTGCGAAATCACCCTTAATTTGATGCGGTAATGTAGTGGCCTTTGCCCTTACGAGGGTTGTCCAACGCTTACCGATAGGCAATTGGAATTAATAATATTAGGGTGGACCGAAACAATATTACATTTTGTGTTTGTCTTGTATTAAGTTTTTTTTTATCCCGTAAGTAAATATAATAAATTTTAGAAATAAAAAAAAACTATCTATTGTTAATCGGATTTGACGATTTTACTTACCTTTTTAAACACGCTTTTATTAGTTTCACCTGTATGTTTGCTTGCTTGCTTGTAACCAACCCCTTTGAGCTCGATTTTGCCCTACTTTGAGCGATCTTGCACACTTATGAAAGGCATTTATTCAATTACTAGAAAGTAAAAAATAAGTATAGTTTAGGACAAATCTTTATTTTGATTTTTAGCCTCTGTTTTTTTATATAATAAGGTAAGATTTTTGTTTTGTGTAGTATTTAGTAAGTATAGAATTACAACTCGGTGTTTTATAAGTTATGTAAATATATCATATTTCATGTATCATTACTGGTTTTAAAATAAAATAACACGCTTACATAGCACATCAAACTAAAAAGTGTAAAATAACTTTCAATATAATGAACGAAAAATATTTTTATTCACGCTTTTTTTTACAATGGTATTAACCATTGTAAAAAAAGCGTGGGGTGCTCGATTTACGAAAAATTAGGGCACAAAGCGCCCTTTTTTTACAATAGTATTAATATTTTTCGTTCATTATTACTTTCTACATAGATTGGAAATTATTTTACACTCTTTGGTTTGATTTACTATAAAAGCGTGTTTTTTAGTTTTTTTTTGTGTATTAAACGAATAAGCTGCCACGTCGCTGATTTTCACCTGTGGCTCTCTGTGGCAACGGATGTAACAGTACCGCAGATCACAATTAAAACTCAAATAATCAGATAAATTGCGCACATGATGGCATCTTGAATATAAGATTAAGTTCTGTAGTGTAAACCACATTTGTGGTCAAAATCAGGAACCATAATGCATAAATTTGACTTCTCGCCCCCACACAAAAAAGAGAAGTGTACCAAATAAACTTGAGGTGATTTGCCACCTTGACCTATCACAGAATCCGATAAACCATTTAATCACAACGTCAAAATTCATACAAGTCCACGTAAAAGTCATCTCTATTCAATCAGTGAGCCGCTGCAGGGTAAATTCAGCCCAGCAGGGATTTTCGAATGTTGATACTGATAGGATACAGTGTGATTGCGGAGCCATTGAGCAGAGTATGGATCACCTGCTTATGTGCCCACAGTGTCCGAGTCACTCTACAATAGAAGATATAAACAAAGCTAACACCGTGCGAGGTTGCAGTGGCCAAATATTGGGAGAAAATAGTAAAACCATTGAACCATTGACTCGATGAAAAAGAAGTGGAAGCAATGTATAAACTTTGTCGTTGCCAGTTAAACGGAGTCCGTATTTAATGGGTCCATTCCGATTGCAGTTGAAGGCGGGCGCGGGAAGGCAAGGAAGTATAAGTATGTGTGTGAATATTTGCATAGGCCGAATCATACAACTTGACAGCTATAAATCACACACTCTGTGAGAGGAACACGATTTATATTAAACTTTTCGCTTTGTTATTAAGCATAAAAGTTAAGTACCTAATCTATATTCGAATTAGTATGTCACATAATTTCTTTTTATTTAATATTCATTATTCAAGAAATATTCGACGTCGATTTTGATACAATTACATAATTCTTTAGTTCGATGTTGGGAGTTGTTGCATGCCGACATAATTACAGGTGCGAACCTAGTTCGGCAGCAGACGCAGGTACATGTTATTCCAGTCCGTTCTAGTAGTATTTTGTATATAATGATAAAATAATATTTATTTGAATAAAGAATAATCTATCTATTATAATTTTAAGCAAGTAATACGACAACGCGAGCTAAACCACGGCCTATTATTATTTTATGCAAGTAAATAAGACAACGCGGGCCGAATTGTGGGTTACTAGTATCATTATGAGCCATTTATGGTTCTAACCATTATGACAAGGTTGACATCTTATAAATCAATAATAGGTAGGCATTCTTAATTTTTACATTATTATTTTTAAATTATGCTTATATTGTTTATTAACGTGGAACTAAGCTTTTTGTATTTGTACGACAGAATGAGAGAGATCACGCATTTTTCACTCTCCGAAAATCTGTCTGCGACTTTATGTGTTGTTTACATTACCGTGTTTCTGGCAAATAAAGTATCTTGAATCTTAAAGCAAGTACCTACTAAGACAACCGGGCCAATCCGCGGGCTATTATAATTTTAAGCTAGTCACCAAATTCAATTATTTTCAATTATTTTATTGACAAAAACGATAATGTGATAAGAAGCATATAAAGGAATCGAAGGTTGTAAATAATACAATATAGAATGACCATATCTATGATTATCTTGAGCTTCAGATTACTAAACTACACTCTAAAAAATTTCTAGACGCGGCGACAAAAATCCCTTATCAAATGGGAGATTACTAAGGAAACTGAACACAGCGACTGCACAAATTCAGACACTTGAAAATATCAATGACAAAGGAACTTATACACATTTTTTGTTGCCCCGTATTAGCCCCCTTTGAGGTTTGAAACTATCACAAACATTGTAGATATGACAACGCTAACTGTCCCTATGATAAGTCGCTATTACAAAGGTACTTTCACACTACGTTTTTGGCATTTTGTCATTCTGACCACTTTGCTTTGACCCCACGTTAAGGCATTGTTACTTTTATAATATAAAATGTCACCATGTTCAATGGTATATTGTTTATTTGTCAACGTTGCGTTGTCACTGTGACAGAGTATGCTGTCTCACGTCAAGGCGGTGTCATTTTGACAATACAACTTTGTCCCCATATTTAAAGAATATTGTTCGTTTGTCTACTGTATGTTGTACCTTCATCTTCTGGGTATTGTCACTGCGACAGTGTATGCTGTTCTAACGTCTACGACGTGTTGGCACTGTGACAGTGTTTAACTGTCCTTACGTCCACTGGATGTTGACGCTGTGACAATGTATGCTATCCCTACGTCTACGGTGTGTTGTCCCTGTGACAGTGTTTTACTGTCCCTATGCCTACTGGGCGTTGTCGCTGTGACAATGTATGCTGTCCCTACGTCTACGGTGTATTGTCCCTGTGACAGTGTTTTGCTGTCCCTATGCCTACTGGGCGTTGTCGCTGTGACAATGTATGCTGTCCCTACGTCTACGGTGTATTGTTCCTGTGACAGTGTTTTGCTGTCCCTATGCAATATTTTTTTTTTAAATTTAATTTAAAGCAAAACACTGTTACAGTAACGGCACACTATAGACGTTGGAACAACTTACACTGCCGCAGTGACAACACCCAGTGTACGTAGAGGCAGCAACACCCAGTCTCCTTAGACGATGGCACCTACGATAACCCTCTCGACTTGGATTTGGACAGCTTCATAGAGGAGTATGTGGCTTCGCATCTGAAAATCCCAGGATGCCATCGTCATGGTTACTTTGTGGAATGTCAAAACTAGAAAAGAAATTAAAATCAGCAAATCGATTAAGATAGTTTTATTACAAATACAAATTAACGAAAGATAGAGTAATTGGTCTTACTTATACAGGGTTGTACGTGTACGTAAAGGCTATGCTAAGCTGAAAAGGGCTCAAAGTACTAATCATTATAAACAACTTTTAAAAATTACATGTTGAAAGTAGTACACCATTTTCATCGTGCGCGAAAACTTAAAAAAATGGCGGGCGGATATGCCAGCTTCCATAGAAAAATCTTCGAGCCCCTTAGTCTTATCAAGGATCATATGAAGAGAGGATTGACAATGGCCATACAAAAGTGTGCATCTGGCGCTGTGCATAGCATTTTTTTTGCCGAAAATGTAAGTTTATGCTAGTCCATTACGATACACGCTCTATTGTATAGCTATTGTCTATCCTCCCATTATAAGATCCTTGGTCTTATTTTAACGATTAATTAGATATCAAAACAGATAGACACACAAACACACACACAGAGACACACTGAATTTATCTAGCACAAACAAAAACTGTCGAAATCGCCTTACAACACAGTTGCGTTTGCGCCGCGGCCGGACCGGAGAAAAATGGCAGATTGATTGGCAGAGCCAGTGTTGCCAACGACTAATTTTTGACTGCCGTGTTTGTTAAGGGAAATTGACGTGTTTGTAAAGAAAAGCTATATTCAGCTGCCGTCGAAAATAAATAAAATAAAACATGTTTCTTTTTAATTTTTATTATCATTATAATTTACTAAAAAAAATCACAAAAATCAACAAAAAATAATTAACCTTATTTACCCAAATACATTTCTGATACACTCCACATCCATAATCATTTTTTAATTTTTATTCAGTTAGTATTTTTGTTATCTTTTATTTTAGCGAACATTTCTTCGGCTGGAACAACAATAGTTAAAAGTCTATGTTATTAGTATTATTTATTAACAGCAGCGAGAAGGAACTTTCGAAATTCAGTACAAATAACTTGACATTTTATTTTTAAAATTTTTGGCTTTCGCACTTTGCAAAATGCGATCTTTGCAAATTGCCGTAGATTTTGCTAAGGCAGTAGTACAACATTTTGATTGGGGTTAAGGGTTTAGGGTTACGTAAAATTTTTGGTTAAAAACAAATTAATATGACCATGAAATACCTATGATTATAAAAAATAATAGTATTTTTTATTTTGTTTAAATGGATACTTTTCTTAGTTAGAAATGCAACAAACTGCAAAAAAGGTAACGTCCTGTCTCCTTTTAATTCCAAAGCTTACGATGAAAAATTTAAGTAAGATATGTAATTGCAATAGTATACTAAAGTATACAAGGAAAAACACATTCAAAACTTTATTAATGTCAGATTCGTGGCGAACAACTAGTAAAATACATTACAAAAAAGCAATAAATTTTACTTTTATTTACAATCATTTTAATGAAAAAATAGTTTACTAATGATCGTGTAATTTTAAGTTAACAATTATCATAGTATTAATTTAGGATCCGATCGATTCGTTTAATCAAGTCGTCATTTCTCCTTAGAAAGAGAGGAAGTTGGCCATAATGGCAACATTGCAAATTACAGGCGGCCTCTGGAGACGGCATTTGTTAAGGGCCAAGGACGTATTTACTTTGGAGCGTTGACAGAAGCACATAGGCCTTAGTGAAAATATTTTCTAATTATCTATAGGTACTCGTATTTTAGGGGTTGCTTATGCTTCTAGAGCTTTTTCAAGTTTCTATAGGTACATTTAAGCTATCGTATGACCATACCGACTTATTTTTGAAAGGCTTCTGTTGAATCACAGAATAACGAATACTTTGTAGGTGCTCCAAACAGAATCCTCAGTTAGCGTATAAGCGTTAGTCCAAGCGTATAAGCTCATATTCTACCGTTACCGAATTATGTCATCGTAACTACCTTCCTATGTCGTAGGAAATAAGCTAAAATAAAATTTGACGCTACGTACAAATTAAGAAATGACAATATTGTTGAAAAAAATATTCTGTGATTTTGTTAAAGTTGCTAGTGAATCCAGTGTTCAAGCTCACATTTTACCGTTAGCGAATTTTGTCATGACAACTAACCTGGTTTGTCATATCATCTAAAACGAAATAAAACTTGACGCCACGAACATGTCAAATATGAAAAAAGCTTTGTAAAAAAAGACTCTGTCACTGTGTCAAAGCTGCTTGTGAACCAGCGCTCAAGCTCACATTTTACCGTTAAGCAACTCTGTCATAGTAACTACCTCCTATAGCGTAGTGACAAACTACTTTGTCGTAGCGACAAAATAAAAACAATCATAGACGCCACGTGCTCGGGAACCTAGTCGTAGTGACAAAAAACCGTTCGACAAAAAAGATTCTGATGCGGCGTTTAGGTTTGCTAGAACGTACCGTTCAAAAGCTACGTCAGGAGCACAAAAAAAAACGACAAAGGAATTTAGCACCTTAGACGACCGATTTTTTTTTGAGTGTAAGCTTAACTTGTGTCTTAGAAATCCGTGCACCCCTCACAAATAGACAAAAAGTTTGTTTTATTTATTGATAACATAATTTGTTTGACGAATCTATTATCGTTTTAAGTATCAGATCATTGTCTCCAAATTAGTAATAATATTTCAGGTAAAATTCAAAACTTTAAAAACATTAAAATTATAAAATTACATTTAGACCCTAAAATCTTCTAAAGATCAAATACAATTTTGCAAATACTAATTATTAATAGTTCATAATGCGAAACAAACAAGTACTAAGTACACAGGCGAATCTGCGGGTTTTAAGCTAGTCTACGATATAAACCATTGCTTTAGTCACGTTAAAACACAAAAATAAATATAGAATGCCGTTTTGCCAAATATAATGGGTAGAAAAAGTAACAGAAGTGTAGCTGTAGTTAGTGGTTCTGCCGTACCGTGCGCCGACATTTTGCTCTCCCGTCGACACGGTCGCGGTCGGATATCGGCCGCGGGGGAAATCAGCAGCTCGTGTCCACCCCGCTTCCAATGCACCGTACCTGTGCCTACACTTTGCTGATCAACAATACACCAAACTCCACGCTAACCATACGGTTACTGTAGTTCTCAGAACAGTAGTCATCGCAGCTGTTTAACTGAATCTTGACTCGCTCTGGACTATATTAATTTATAGCAAACCTTGTTGGGATTTAGACATTAGGTATATGATTTTGCCAAATATTATCGAAACCGGCTGATAAAGAGCGCTACAGCACGTTTCCCCAATTTTTTAAAAAGGTGTTTAGAGTGAATTCCACATATTCTAGGAAGAACACACTTTTTTTCACACTTTTTGGATACTACCAATATAAATAATTTGATTTCACAAAGTTTATACCGTTTTTACCTATTTTTTTTTTAACTTAAACAATTGTTACGAAAATTTCAATTTAATTCCATTTAGTACAAATGCTATCTCGTACCTACTAAAAAAAAAAAAAAAAACTATGAAAAGAACAAATATGTTAAAGTCTGGCAAAAACAACAGTACTATTTTAAGATATATGCACTTCATTTCTCTGGATCTCAAGATCAACAGTGATTTATTATTGATAAAACTCAGTAGGTACTCGTAAGTCTGTATTTTACAGCAGCACATTCATTTATAACTTTTCAATTTTTATCACAGGCTATCTTAAAATTAAACGCCATTTAGGTACTTACTAACTTGATTTAATTGGTACCTGGGGTTCTGACGTTCGGTTTCGCTTTTTCTCCTGCTCCCACCAAATACTCGCGCCACTGGAGCGAGCGGAAGGAAAAGCGTAGCCGAACGTCAGAACAATGCGACACTGATAGAAAAAAATACGTTTCCGGTGTCACCGCCAATATAGGCTTCCAAATATCTTCTAAAATATCCATCTTAAAATCAATCTTACCACCAAACAATAAAGGATTGATGCGTAACTTTTGGGCGCTTGAACAAAATTTTTCAATAAACTGATGCGGAAAATTCTGCTTCGCCATAAACTCATTTTCTTCAAGAAAGTTAAGAAAATCACGACCGCTCGCTTTGTAGAACTCCGCCAACAGTTTAAGAGGGCCTTTGATTTGAGACATGAATGCGAGAGGTGAAAGCAATGTTGCCAAATTTAAAACTTGATTGTACTGAAGCAGGGTTGATAATAGCCTGAGAAAAGCTACAAAGCGGCCGACAATTGATTTCAAGTTCATTTTTCTTTGTAGGTTTATAATCAATATCAGCTGCCAGCCTTGCATGCCCCGTCTGGTGATAGGAAAAATCCATAATTAAGAATGAGCTAATTGAAATACAAAAAATCTATCAGTATTACACAAAAAGCTACATAATTATTAATTTTTATTATGTGGTTTTGTACTGTTTTGAAAAATTCTTTATTGTTATCATAAATCTTAACTACTAACAATAAGGTACAAACACAGTCTAATACTAGTAGTAGCATTAAAATACGATTTGACAGTCAGGCTAAATACACCTAAGTATATGGCCATTTTAAAAATCAATTATTTTTATGAAATTGCATAAATTTTAATAACATGATGGTCTTAAAAGTATGACTAAATCTACCTGGAACTGATTTTAATGAATGAGCATTTGGTTCCAAGCTCATATTTAAAAGTTTAATAAATTAAAATTGTGTGCCCTAGAGCGATCATTATACTAAATTTCCTCTCTTATTTTTTAAGGTAACAAACATGATTTTCTATGGCTATATAATCTTACGTAACGTAACGTTACGTAGTCGGTACCTACGTAGCATTTAAAATAAGTTATTAATTCGACTTGACCACAACAATGGAACACTTTTTCAAATCATAACATAATTATTTTTCGCAAAAAAATAGCACGACCGACTTCACCCGTGTATAGAATTTGCGAATATTTCGCACGGATCGATGTAGCATTTTCCACATTATTGTTGATTTATGAAAAACAGCTTAGCCGATTTCGATAAAATGTAAATGGGACCAATTTTGAAGTATACTCTATCCATTAAAAAAATATTTTTGAAATCGGACTACTAGGAAAAAAGTTATGCGTGGTTATACATAAAAAAATATATTTATACGCGTCGAATTGAGTACCTCCTCCGGTGGTTCTATAATAAGTAATGATAAGGAATAGTGAATGGCATTGTGACGTGTGGCAGTTGTATGTGGTAATAACAACTACATGTTGATGATTCTGGGCTGGGCTTGAGCTTATTTTGTATCATCTCTAGACTAGTGCTAAGTAGATTTTAATGATGAACGGCACACAAAAAGTAACATAAATTAAACGAAAAATAAATATGTAATCAATATGTATAATAAAATACAAACAAGTAACAATAAAATTTATGATGGAACTCCTTGCAAATAAAGCTATAGTAAACTTTCCTTTATTCCTGTTAGGATCTGGTCACAGCACAGCAGAACTAGTTTCTGGTAGATCAGAGATATTTTTTCTTTCAGTTAAAAAAGCCGATCCAATTTCTTGTTGTATATTGCCACCTCAAATCCAAATCTTGCCAATACAGGCAGAGTTTCTGCTTGGTAACCATAAAATACGATGAACTAACACGTCATGTAAAACATCTTGTTTGTGGTCCCGTATTCAGGACCATTGGCATTAAATTTGGTTTTGTTTTTTAATTCAGGACGTTGATCCATTCTCAGAGCTTTCTTGTTCTTCTCCTCACCAAATGCTTCGTTTATGAATTTCAAAAATGCATTTCTGATCTTCATTCTTCTCTTTTCTATAACATTAAAATTTGGGGGATTTGTATACTCAGCGATATGGAAAAACTTTTCAAACTCTTTTCCAATGTGTTTCATTGAGGATAAGAAATCAATATCTGCAATTACACACACCATTCCAAGAATAAAGTAAATAAAAATAAATGTAGATGTACACAAAAACGACATGTTATTTGACGGATTTCTTATTAAGGACTATTTATGTGCAGTTCTATGATACAAAAATAAACGGTATTCAGAACAAAGGGAATTTCCTCATTATGTCACATGAGTTTGAGTTTACATTATTAAATATAAATATTATTAAGCCGATCATCATACGCTCATTGTTTTAAAAATAGTTGTTTAGAAAAAGAAGGTTTACTGTAAAAATAATGTTTTAATTTTTTTCTTCCATCCATCCATCCGGCATCCATAGGGTGTCTCCCCTAGATAGATATGATAGATAGATCTCCAATATGACCGATACGTAGCGGCTTACAATCAGAGCGATCCTGCTGTTATAATTGGGTCAACCGTAGTCGTCTGATCATTTTTTTCTAAATCTCGTGAATAGCATTAAAAGGCAATCAAGTCAGCTTATCAATATAAGTACAGATTGATAGTCCACTGCAAAACATAGGCATACCCATGAAGAGCATATCCACCACGCTGCGATGGCTTTGTCAGAACCATTGCCTTGAGTTCTACTTCTATACTCAATCAATGCCAAAGTTGTTTTTATTTAAAGCAATATTAAATAATAACACAATAAATGAATCAAGGGACCGAAACAGAGAGCTTGCCATTTTTCCAGTTCCTTCCCGCAAGATACCTGAGTACTTATCTTCCTCAACCGTACTGAACATTGATAACATAATTTCGTATAATTTTCTACGTAAGAGGCTTTCACGGCCGCAGGGAGCTTCTTAGCAAGTTTGAAAACTTCATTCAATCCTTAGCGGCTTACAGGTAGTCTCACAGATAAAATCTAGAGAGGCGATGTTTACATCTTCAGAGATTTAGAAAAACACTGAAATAGTTAGTACAATAAATAAAATTAAAGTGTGAAAATAAATTCTTCAAAGGAATCGAATTGCAGAGTCCAATATCCAATAACACAAAACACTATGATTACTCTATGAAAAAGTAGAACAAATCGAAGTATTTATGAACCGTATCGTCATCATGGTTGATCATAGCCATAACATATTGATGTACAAAAACCTTTTTGGCTAAGCTTGAAAATCGTGTAGCTAATCAATATAGTAATTCATAGAAAAGGACAAAATCTGAAATGTTTCAATTCATTCAGTTCAATGGAATACAGTTTTTGATAACGCTTAACGCTGAGCAAATGCCATATCTCTACCTGCTCGTCCATGTCTGTGGGTGTATTCATGCTTACTCATATAGCTAAGTGAGGAACATTTTATATTAAACAATCTGAAATTAAATCTATTTTTATAAATATTTTTAGTAATATAAATATTTTTAGTAATTAATTTATTTATAAAAATTACACCATAAAATCCTACATGAAACTGCTAGAAGTAAATAAAGTAATATAGTTTTTTTACTTGTTTCATGAAGACGTTCAATGCTTGTTGATTATGAGGATATTCCTAGTCATTAGTATACCTATATTTATAATAATGTTAAAATTAACAATTATTAAATTAAAAAACAACTTTTTTAAAACAAGCTTTTACTGAACACGTACTCGCCAAGACAAATCAAACGAGCCCAAACTCGGTAGAGTTGCGTCATTTCATTATAAAGTTCCTATAACCATCTTCCAGCTCCATCATCAGACCCTGGTTACCATTGAAAGACAAACTACTCGCCAAGACTGTTCAAATGAACCCAAACTCGATGAGGTTGTGTTGTTTCATTGCTAAGTTCCTTTGGTCACCTTCCAGCTCCATCATCAGCTCAGCACCATGTCATCACAATATTGCATTGTCACGCAATTTACACATGTACGCAAAAATTCAGCTCAATCTGTGACCCGCCCGGAAATGGATCAAATTTAACTTGCAAGATTTGATTACAGAACCACAGCCCAGCAAAACAAACTGCGTTAGTTATCTACGCTGTTTTATTTAAGTATAATTCTTTGCCCCTTACTTGCTTTTCACAAACTTTGTAAATAAAAGCTTGTAAAAAGCAAGAAAGGGGCAAATAAATAAAACAGCGTAGATAACTAACGCAGGTTGTTTTGCTGGCGGCAATCTATCGTAGACAAAACATTATTATTGTTCTCGTTATAGATACCAGATAGCCGAGACATAATAGACCTTTCGCTATGTAATGGACTGAATAAAGTATTGTTTTGTTATAAAATCATGACGACGTAAATAACACCTGAGTAGGCAGACACCTTGATAAACATAAAGGTGGTATCGATCACCTAAGTAATAGTATTAGTTCTGTTAGAATTAGGTATTCTTAAATCTTAATAAGCAAGTGGTAGTAGTACAAGTACTCGGCGTTGCTTGGAGACCACAGCACAACAGTACTGTTTTAGATTAAATTTAGATTTTGTTTCGATAAAAACAAGAAATTTTTGTTGAAAGAGTTGAGAGAATATAATACTGATAAGTAGCACTCCGATCTTTACCGTGGGTGGTAGGATTTTTGTTTACATCTGTTCTCGGCCAACAATGTACCTACACAATTTGCAAATAATAAAAAAACTAGAAGTAATAACTATTATGAAATTTAGCAAATGATATAAATAAGCTCATATCACAGTCAATTTTGCTTTTTGGGGCGTTTGAATCTACTATTCGAAGATGAAGCACGTTAGGCACATTAGTTAGAAGGTGTATTGGTTATTTTGTTGGGAATATTACTATAATTGTGTCCTACGCTTAGATAATAATTGACCTAAGCAGAGCGAAGGTCTTACGATTAATACGGCAATGTTGCTTTCATCTCTCTTGATGTTGGTTTTCGTCTACAGCCGGGCTAGTATACGCGCCACGAATTATTTCGTTCGTAGTGTCAGAACGAGACAGCGTTATGGCAAAGTATATAACTGTCACTTTTTCACACGTCGAAATGAGTTCTTTTCGTCGCTTTTCGTGGTCGCATGCTTTATAGCCAGGTCGCATGTATGAATCTTGACGAAAGTTGGTACACAGGTAAAAAGAAAAGAGGGAAAATCTCTGTCATGTTATTTAGCGCCCGATTTCGATAATAGCAAGGTCGTTTAGTATCTATATCTTAACAATATTTGCGAATATGAACCAAATTAGTATGGAACGGGGTAGAATACGAGTGTGGACTTATGAAGATGCAGTAAAAGAGATTTGCGGCGTGGTCTAGTGTTCAAAGTATAATTTTAGTATATGGTAAGCTATAAAGTCTTCAATCTCTTTTTTAACCGACTTCCAAAAAGAAGCAGGTTCTATGTTCGTCTGTACATTTTTTTGTGTATCTTCATCGATAATTTCGCCAATTGTGAACCGAACCGAAAAATTATTTTTTGTTCGAAAGGGTATACTCCCGAGGTCATCGGTCATCGGCTAAACCAATTTTTTTTAGCGCAAATAAGTCCTCGTTAGACCACCAGCTCGCCTGATGGTAAGCGACGTTGTGGTCGAAGATGAATCACGCAGACCCAGAAGATACCTATTCACTCTGACCTTGAAAAGCTTTAGATTATATCTCTTAGGAAACAGGAAAGCAAGAAGACTGTTCCATTCCCTGGCGGTACGAATCAGAAATGTTGAGTCAAACCGCTTCGTACGTATCGAAGGAAAATCGACAATGTAGGGGTGGTAATGCGGCGTCCTCCTACTTGTCCTGTAGTAAAAGCCATTTTTGAAAAGTCAAAAATAATGTAAGCAATTTGAGTGAAATATCCGAATTTGTACACGATGAACATCGATAATTTCGCCAATTGTGAACTGAATAGAAAAATTCTTTTTTAGTTCAAAAGGGTATAGTACGATATAGTCCCATTGAAATTGTACAGATATCGGCTGAGCTATTTTGAAAATTCAACAATAATGTTAACAATTCTAGCAAAAAATCGAATTTACGAGTAGTCCACCATGACAAAACCAACTTCATTTGTCATTTTTTGTGAAAAATAATTATGTTTATTTTGGTTTATTACCAGTGTGTTTTTGTTTTTCGACACGAAATAGCCATACAAAATTCCAAGTCACTTGTATGGCAGAAGCTTATAGCTACATGAAAGCAAGGGAATGAGCCGGCCCGCGCAACATCGGGTTCATGCAAAATGCAGCGCTTCACCTTTCCTCCTGCCTCCTCCTCCCATTTATAAATGATTCTGCCTCAATTTTGCCAAAGCACTCCCTCCTGTATATTGTTTGACTTGTGGACATGCCTGATATGACCAGACTTTTTGTTTTAGAAGAGATAGTCTATACATATGTGTATGTAAATAGATTTATGGATGTATGTCGTGCTATAATTTGTAGGTATAGTATTATGATGTATTGTTTTGTAATGTAATGTTTAGGTACTTCTTGACTTGTAATTGATGGTGTTATGAATAAATTACTTTAAGACTATAAACTTAGTGCAGGTAAACCTTGCAGGTAAATCTCATCCGCTTGAAACTTTCCCACCAAAAACTCTACCTAGTATGATACATTTATATTTTTAATAGCGATACAATAGTATATAAAAGGTAATATAAAATAGGTATAGTTTGTATTGACAATAGCTTCCACTACAATTACGTATTTTGTGCGTGAAACACCCATTGAAACTGACAATGGTTTAATATTGAACCTTGATGTCCAATATAAATTGGCGTTGAAAATCTTCAGTCAAGAATTTCCTACAAAAGTTAAAACAAAGATGGTCACATTAGCACGTCGGACCACCATCGAGGTTTTTCTGCTTTCAGCTAATCGTATCAAATACAAAGTTTCTATGTAACATTCCAGAACATTCTTTCCATGGCTTTTTCTGTGAGCGAAACACTACTATTTTATTTGTTCACCGGCCTACATCCATCAATTAATAATTCAATTTACAGAACTTATGTACCACTCTGTGAGTTATTTTAGCCTTTCATTTAGAATGAACAAGGATTATTATTTTAACCGGCTTCATAGCGGTGGTAATTTTGGGTACAGACTCGTGGTTACACCGCTTTGTTACACCAGTGTGACTACGAGTAAACTTTTTTACTCGTGGTTACACTACTCTAAAAGGATCGCGCTTGACCAAACAATATATTTGGTAGGTAGTGATGTGCCTGATAGTTGAAAATCTTTTTAAGGTCAAGATGTTATGCTGTTGCAAACTGTTTAGTAATGTCATGGTAAATAAAATGTATCCACTAATAGTTGTAGTATAGAGTTTTTAGTGTTTTAGCTTCTTTTCAAAGAAAACCAAGTGAAACAACAAATATTAAAAATAATTAAAAAAATTCGGATGGAAACCGGAAAAGATCCATCTAGATTTTGAACTAGCAATCTCCAAAGCTATCAAAATAATTTTCCTAAACATCGAAATAAAAAAATGCCACTAGTAACTTCACAAATAGTTTGTGGCGAAAAACAAAATTTATAGGCATAAAGACAAAACTTCATCGCCGAATAGTAGGTTTGTGCACTGCTCTTTCACAATGCGCTCTTTTAAACTACAATAAAATTAACGCTTTCATGAAGTATATGAACAGTACGTTGCTTAAAATGATGCATTTATAAGAGCGTGTGGTGTGTTGGCAATGAACGTTTGTTAAAATCACGACGCTGTGCCGTTATCGGCGTATGTTTCAATATGTATCTGCATTATTTAGCTACACACACATAAGCGATTCATTTAAAAAACGATGAAGCGGGAGAGAGGCGACTCGGCGATCCGCGGCTGATTGGCGATCCCTTACGCAGTGCGCGGTTACGTAGTAAAGTTTTAATTTTTTGCAGAAAGGTGTCTTTTTAATTTCAATTTTAATTAAAAAAAAATTGTTTGTTTTGTTTTTAATAATTAAAATATATATATGTTACTCCAACATTTATAGAAAGAGAATTAAATGCATTCCTATTATAGTTACTTTTCTATAGAATTTATAATAATGACGAAAATGGCCGGCGCACAGGTGGATACGGGTTGTTCATATTTCGCAATATTTCATAATTGTTTTATTTTTGTTTCTTAAAAGACCTACAATTATAATTTTTGTTACTTAAAAAATGACATAATTTTTTATTGCTGAGTAGGGATCGGAAATTCTTAGAATTTAGTTAAACACGTAGTATGTACTAGCAAAGATAATATAGTATGGTACTAGTATATATTCTGAGCAATATATATTTAGTCTCTGGGTTTACAAGGTCATCTTATATATAGTACAGATTTGTTTTATTTCCCCACACTAGCAGTGTTACCACGAGTCCTACGTTTTATTAGTTTACTTGTGGTTACACCACTCGGTGTAACCACGAGTAAAAAAGTTTACTCGTAGTCACACTGGTGTAACAAAGCGGTGTAACCACGAGTCTGGACCCGTAATTTTAATTTTACTTTTACTCCAAACAAATATGCCCCACACAAACCACTTTTCATGACTGTCCTTTGACCATCAACTGATTTATTTTTCAATTTAGTGAAGATAGTATTTCTGCTTTCAATTAGTTATAGTTGTTATGTACACTACATTGTGCAAATAAAGAAATAAAGAAAGAAAGATATTGTTACGCTTGTTAGTGAATTCAAATTATCTGGATACCTAAAATTGACTTTCGAACGGCTAGGACATAATGTATAAGAAACTTTACGGATACTCGGTACAATCTGTCAAAGTTTCGTATTCGTTCTTGCCGTTCGAATATTCAATTATAGATTCTCTGTTGATTGAAAGAACTGTACATCGTCTGTCACTGAACTGGTCACCGCATAGAATTTCACTCAAGATTATATCACGGAGTTACTCGTAAAATTGGCTTGAAAGAAAGCAATTTACTAAATCTGGTACAGATTAATGCTTAGACACTACTGCTTGGCTATTGAATAATTAAAAAAAGACGCAGCATTTCTCCAGACTAGATCTGCAAACTAATCCTGATACTATAAACAAAGTTAAAAATGAAACATTATTTAATTCATTTCATTGAATAGAAGGAAGCAAAACACAGGATGTGTTTCATGTAACCACATATAATATTATGATATGGCTTCAATGTGACGTACACTCGGTAACTTCCTGGGCTCTCTGGGTGTAGAATTAAGGTGAATCTTTTATAAAGAAGCAGGTAGATGGCGCTAGGTGAAGGGAGACGGGTAAAGTCGCCAGCCCGGCCTGCATATTGCATTAGATTTAAATTGTTTACGTCGTTAAGAAAGAAAGTTTCCACAAAGTGAGCGGCAGTCGTGAAAACTTTTCCATGTTATCTACATGAAAATGTGTACTGAAAAAGTAAGAACTACACAAAAATGTTAAACTGTGATCCACGTACATAAGTATATTTTTCCTTCGACGGATTCGCATAATAGTATTTCATGTACAATATAGGTTACGCATGTAATAATGTGAATGATGTGACTTTGTTTTTAAACTGATAGATGTGGGTTCTATTCATCTAGTGTCTGTTCATAGTATAGATAATTGAATTGTTATATAATTCGCCTTTCCATTGTTAGATCTTTGCAAACAAGTATATCGTCATCACCTCCAGTTAAAATTCAT
The DNA here is from genome assembly GCA_964007245.1 of Hypomecis atomaria. Lineage (NCBI taxonomy): Eukaryota > Metazoa > Arthropoda > Insecta > Lepidoptera > Geometridae > Hypomecis > Hypomecis atomaria. The sequence goes on from OZ023280.1 coordinate 15,449,622, forward strand.
GTCATGATTTTGTAGTCAGTATATCACCAGCACTGAGCCCCAAGACACACAAAATGAGAATCATAATTTGCTACTTGTTAATTTTCTCTCAAAGCATAACTGTGAACTGTGCCGTACTAGATTACATAAGTGAAAAGTTTAGTGAATTCACCGGCTATGTTACACATACTTTTCAAAATATTGGCGACTCAATCAAATATTTTTTTAATCCTTCATTAAAACCAAAGAAAAATTACATAAAACCAATTTTCATAGATCGGCCACTGAATCACGACTTGAAAATTTTATACCATGACTTATCCCAAATCGATGAAGCAGCATCAGTAGAAAACAAGAGTAACGGTACTATGCTTTTATTGGCAACGCCGCAACTGGCATCATGGCAGGGGAGAGCTATGGAAACACACATGGTGCAGACAAAGGACGGTTATTTTTTGACAGTACATCGCGTAACAGCAAATCCTTACCTGCAAGCTAATAGAACGGTTCTGCTCCACCACGGTCTACTCGGCAGTTCGGCTGATTGGATATTGTTGGGACCCTCCAAATCTCTACCTTACATTTTATCGGATGCCGGTTTTGACGTTTGGATCACAAATGCGAGAGGAAACTATTATTCTCGAGGACACTTATCGAAGAGCATGGATTGTTTAGACTACTGGAAGTTCAGTTGGCAAGAAATGGGAGAACGTGACTTGCCAGCGGTTATTGATTTTATCAGAGAAAAGAAAAAATTATCTGAATCGATAAATTTCGTGGGACACTCTATGGGTGCAACTGCACTTATGGTTTTATTGTCGTCGAATCCATATTATAATAGCTATCTAAGGATGGGAATACTACTTGCGCCATTAGTGTATATGAATCACGTCAAAGGGCCTATTAAAGTGATGACAGGAATGTCAGAAGAGCTAATAAAATTAATGGGTGATGGCGAATTTCTGGCCAACAGGAAAGTTCCGAGCTGGTTAGCTAATAAATATTGTACTGGACCAAAAATATTATGCAGTAATCCTTTATTGTTCCTCACTGGGGTGCGCCAAGATTGGCGATGGAATGCAAGTTTTGTGGCAAAGCTGCTTTACCACGTTCCCGCAGGTGGATCGACAAATACCCTCCTACATTACATGCAGGTGGCTCACAACGGCAAATTTCACAGATTTAACCAACCTGACAAAGAATTTTTGTTAAAAGATATTACTGTACCGATGGCTCTTATTAGCTCTACTGACGACTGGCTTGCAACAATGCCTGATGTCCTTAAACTGTATTTTGATCTGGCAAATCCGATAGATCACCATATAATTCATAATATGAGTGTAACTCATACTGATTTTGTCTGGGGCTATGATGCAAATATTTTGATTTTTGATAAAATTGTCGAATATCTGGAAAAGGGGCTAGTTTGGAATATGCAGAAACAAAATGAAGTTTAGCACGCCAGAATTGTTATATGTTTATAGATTACGGTTTTTTTTTATTGTGTAATCAAAGTGTTGCAACAAAAGACTTATGAAGCTATAGATAGTTACAGAAGACTATTTACCTATATGAAAGCGTGTGATATTCACTTGGGTTGTTGTACTTCAACCATCAAATAAAAATTTAAAACAGAAGGAAAATAGAATTTTAGTTCTTTTCCCTGAAGTACAAACATTATTTTACTTGATCTGGCACTTTCCAGTCACAGCAGTCTTCATAACTTGGATTGCGGTGAGGATGAGCTTCAAATTATTTCTGATTTAACTTTCCCGCATCGCGTCGCGGCAAATTAGTGGAGTGCAGACTTGTCTTATTGTTTTTTGACTAGAGAATAATATAAGATTTGTATTTGGTTTTCTGACTGTAGTTGTTTCTACTGATATATTTTGTTGCCTCTCGCCATATTTTCTCACTTATACTTATCAAAATCCTTTACTTAGAGAAAATTAATAAACCTAAATTTTGCATGTCTGTTTTTGTAACAATATAGTGTATGCCTCTCTGGAATTTTAAAGCTCAGGAACATAGGAAACGACTATAGAAATATGTGTTTTTTTCTTCTTGTCATCTGTGTCAAGTTAAGGTTCCTTGTTCACTGCCATTGTTTTTATTAGAGACTGTTTCAGTGGTCAATAAGTTAGAGGCGCTGACTTCTGGGTCAAAGTCGCGTGGGTTCAATTCCCACACAGAGCAAGCATTTTTGTGACAAACCAAGTAAGAAACAAAGTAAAGTAAAGGTGTTTGCTCTGTGTCTGGGTGTTATATTATCTCTATAGGGATTCAAAAATTTGCATATGTAGTATATCAGTATCTGGCAGCCATATCACAAGCTTAGCTTAGATAAGGGTCAGAGGCCGTGTGTACCTAAGGTTTCCCCTAATATTTATACATATTTATAACATTTGCCTGTTTATTTAGAAGGTCTTTGGTCGTTTCGCACCACAAGTGGTTCGAGCCGCGGTGCGAATAGCTCATGGGAATAACGAAATGGGGTCTTTGAAACCTTGGCTGCCAAAGAAGTTATTGGAATAGGTAGATTCGAACCACGGTGGTATATGTACATTGACACTAGTTCTTTTTTAGGGTTTTGTACCCAAAGGGTAAAAACGGGACCCTATTACTACAAGTAAGATTCTGCCGTCCGTCCGGGGCTTCCGTTCGGTACAGAACCCTTGGAACCTTGACTCGCACTTGGCCGATTATTTCAATAAGATTTGTAAGCAAGGATTAGCACACATTCGTAGAGATTTTTTATTTCTACGCATAAGCATATCGATCTCAACAAAGGAGAACTTTTCTGAGAAAATCACCTATTGAGCTCAATAAGATTTACGAGTTCCAGTGAGTCTAAAAGATGTTTTACATTATTTAAGTTATAAATAGATAATGCTAGATAACACTAGGGGCAAATATAATTCTTACCTTCAACTGGGCGTAATCTTGAAATATATAACGACATCAGTTTGTTGCACTGTCCGCAAAACCGTACATTGCTCTAACTTTCGTAGATTTTATAGCTTAATACAACGACACAATGAGTAAGTTGTGTTTCTATCTTTCCCAACGGCTGCGTATTTAATCACTTTGGTATTATATGTGAATTAGTAGTTCTTATGGGAGTATGCGACGTGTGTATTTAGCATATATCAAATACTAAATAGGATATAATATATTTAGACAAAAAACCATACGGTTTTTTGTCATAAAACCGTACAAAAAACCGTATGGTTTTTCGTCATACCGAAAAATGTTTAGGTGCCTTACCCTCAAGATAATTATAGTTAAATTACATAAAATGTATTTTTATGAAGACTTTAGTTTTTAAAACTTAGTGACAGATAAACGAGATGATGATTTTAAGGAAATCCACTCGTGTCAATCGCTAGTGGGATACAGAATCTACAAACTTGTAGGCTATTGTTTGTTTTAATTTTGAAAGAGTCAATACAACTCATTAGTAAGATTAATATAAATATCTAGCAACCGTATGAGGCAAAGTTGTAGAGTAAAACCTGGATACGTGCCCCTATATAAGACAATAACTTAAAATTAGACCTTCCTTATTGATTGCAACTAAAGACTCAGGAAACAAATAAAAAATGCACAAATACAGTATAACCTCGTTAAACTGAATCATAAATCATCTACTCTACATTATGATTAACTACATAATAAGTTGTATTACCGTTTTGCGCTCGTAGCGTAGTTTGACTGAGTGTTCGTCAGCGATCACCGAAATTAAGCAATGTTCCGCTCGGTCAGTATTTGGATGGGTGACCGCGGGTGGCATTTTCCAACTAAGCGCTACCGTGGCTCGCATGACAAGTTAAATTGTAAACCCTGGTTGTTTTAACCGTTTAGTTATGTCAGAGGCCTTCAAGCGGCCTAAAAACTCTGACACCAGGGCTAGCCACCCGGCCCATACGAACTTACTCTACGTGCTTGTTGTAGGTATTTTAAAATAAAAATTTCTAAGCATCAGTAGGTAGGTATAAATAATCGGAATTTCTTAGCTGTATGTAACATATGAACAGCAGAGGGCTGGGTACACAATTTAAGCTAAGATAAAACTAGTAAGGAGTTCTCCGTACATTAAACGTCGGGTGTAGTTTAACTCACAGAAGAGAGTTCTGCTGTTCTGTGGTTTAACTGAACAAGTATCTCGACTCGCTCGGTCGTGACCGATTCCGTTCTTGCTCGCAAATATTGTTAGTATTTAGATACTTAACACTTATATTAAAAAATATCAAAATTGACTCATAAATAGCGCCATATCGATTTTTCCCCATTTTTTGACGAAATTCCTCTGCAATTGATAATAACGGATAATGAAAATACAAACATATATGTATAGAGTTTGTGTACTGATGATCAAGATGATGATGCAATGCGGCTTATCGAAACTCTACTGTATAAGTGACGAACGATATAGCTGACAGGGGAGCAGTATTACGACAGGGAGAGATTACAATTTTCAAAATTGGATCCAGTGCAGTCTTAATTAGTAAGTAAAATATGCAAAACATTATTACAGGTCTAATTTATTTGCTTCGCCATTATTATTTACTTTAATTATTCATAGCGTTTTAACAAAGGGGAGATGATCTCATTCGATTAATTTTTAAACTCATAATATCTTTCGTAGCCTAAACGAAGTGCTTTTAATAATTTGGATATAACTTTAATAAATTTTAATCGAGGGGTTGAAATTTTCGGCTGACAATTCTGAAATAATGATTTGATTTGGTTACTAAACTAAGGCAATTCGATAGAGCCCATTCTTGAGATATATTAGATTAGATTATCAGTATTTTTTAAATTATCAAATGAAATAACTAAAATCTTGTAAAATATTGGGATACAACTTTTTACAAAAATGGTTGAAACTTATTCGAGATTACATAATTTTCATTTTGACGACATTGACATCTAAAATGTTTACATTTAAAAGCAGTAAATCATAGAAAATTAGTAAATATTTCGATTTCGAAAATAAATAAAGAGAGAAACTGATAAAATCTACCTGCAAACATGCCTATAAGGAAGATTATGAAAGGCCTGCCTGCAGAACATTTGGCCGCTGAAGGTTTGATGTATCACGACAACTGCCTGACTGAATGCCAACGGGAATGCACTAACAGATTTAACGTAACTTTACAACTGGAGCAGGAAGCCTATTTGTCTAAACATCCCGAAGTATTTACTACACTTTTTACTAATTTCTTAAATTTTTTAATATCTACAAATTTGACACTACGGTTTGTTGCCGGAGCAGTGAAAAACAGATGATACAAGTGCAGCGAGGACATTTACCCGCAAAATGGACATACCACTTCACTAATACCGCAAGATAGCGCCAGACGCAATCCGCTTCCAACCAATCTTATTAGAGATCTGTAGGGGAAACCTATGTTCAGATGCAGACGTTCTGTAGTTAAAATGATGTATATGAATTTTTACACTGTATTTGCTGGTACTACCTATACCTGTACCAGCCTTTTTAATAGTCTACTGCAGGACGTAGGCCTACGCACGAAGAGTGAATTGGGCCATTTACACCACACTGGCACAATGCAGGTTGGTGGATTCGCATACGCCATTAAATTCTCTCTATGAATGTATGTAGGTTACTTCATGATGTTTCTGTTCACCGAAATGCCAGTGGTGTGAAATTCCGTACATAGGTTCCAAAGAAACTCACTGGTATAGTACGTGCCACCAAAGATGAGACTTGACGAGCGTCAGTGGTGGAGGATCTCGCGCAGGTACCTACAGCCGTGAACAAACTAATTATCCAGAACTTGTATTACTATTAAACGTTTTATAAACGCTTTTTAAACGTTTGCATATCTATTTTCCAGAATTTGTATATTTATTACAAACGAAAGTGGTTTCTCAAGTCTCATCTTTGGTGGCACGTACTATACGATTTACCCACGACCTCACAACTAGATCAACTAGACCACCATGACTCTTAGATATAATATATCTGGCACATATTATGTGCTAGTGAAAACCGGAAATACCATTTTTGTGCTACGGTTATATAGCCTATTTACACTCTCGGCCGATGCACTACACAAATGTGTACACTATCTCTACCGGTAGAACTAAATCTACAAAAAGTGCACTAACGTCTGACAGGGGGGATAGCTCGGTAGGGATAAGTGTACCATCCGGATTCGCGACAAGGAGCACAGAGCGAGCCTCGAGACGCAAACAAATGTAAGCAGTCCCTTGGGCACCATGCTGAGTCTCATATTACATACAAATAATGTACAATTGCACACAGTTTCAAAAACTATGAAACGAAAAGTAGCTCAGAAATCGAGTCCACGTCCCAAAAAACTACAGAATAGCGACAGAGCATTTTTAACTGTAGCATTTTAAATGACGTTGCTACTAGCTATCTATTTGCACGCTAAATTATCTCGTATCATTGAGTTTTAGATTGGAGCCATGTTGAAACTGTACGTAAGTAAAATGACCCAGGTGGCAACAAGAAAAGACGCCCTGAAAGAAGCGGGCCAATTATTAACTAAACCTGCAGAATATCTAGATGCAGAAGTGAGAAAAGTATTAGGAGTACCGAAGACTGGACCATATATTCGGGTTAATAATTTTCATATATTTTGGGTTATTCCTAAATCTTCAATTATCATTCTTTAAGGGGATTATTCTGTACATCAAAACTAACAACTTTTGTTCTGCGACTTTTGACTTTGACTTTTGCGACGCGGGTGAACGATATTTTTCTACATGATCTGCTTTCTTTTGAGTTTTGACAAAAGTCCCAAAACAAAAGTTGTTAGTTTTAATGTACAGAATGATCCTCTCAATGGATGCTTATTGATTTGGAATAACCCTGTATAAATAGATGAACACTTTATTGTTCACACCAATTAACCAATCAATTTTTCAATCAAAGTAAAGTAATTTATTGGCCTTATAACGTCATATTGGGCAAGTCATTTACAATAAGTGCTAAGTAACTAGTAACTTAAAAAATCAAGTGTACAATAAAATTGCAACATTGTTTAAAAACATCAGAATTATCAACGACAAAAATGAACTAAATTACTAAAAATAGTGAACAGATTTACATACAGAAGAAGAAAGAAAATTTAAAACTAGTGCAACAATTAACGGCCTTATCGCTAACAGCAATCGCTTCCAGGCAACCTTGTATAATATATAAAAAAACTGTGTATAATATATAAAAAACAGGTATCCAGTAGATATCCAAATACATAAAGGCGCAGTAACGCCGGAGTTTGTTCACATTTGCCCACTAGGTTTTACTCCGTTGAGCACAAAAAATGTTTCTCTCGATGAAAACGAACAAACAACATCTAAAACTCAAATTCACCCACTATTGCAGTTTTTACAAACATACAGTCAACATTTTTTCAATTTTCGGTAGAACCGAAAAAATACAATCATAAGTACCGTGGCCTCAAAAGGCTTTATTTGAGAAGCGTCGCGTTATTCCACCCACAAATAGTAGTGAAAAGAAAAATACTTGAATTTTTTGATGCAGATTTCAAAACAAATCATTAGCTAGGCAAATGACTCAAAAGCTCAAAAAGTAACGAATTTATTTCAGGGTGATAAGCAGACATACGAATTTCACGATAAGAAACTCGAAGAAGATTTGATGGGTATAATTGAAAAGCACTATCCCCCGGAACCCTGGGAAGCGCCTTCGACACCCAATAGCACGCCCAACACGCTGTCCTCTTCCTTCATATCTGTTATTACGTCGGACTCTACGCTACCTACTCCAGGTTACTCTTCTTCTTTTGTTGTGATTTGACCATTCAATTTTTATTTACCGTGCCAGCCTTTAGTTAACTACAGGACGCATGACTGCTCACGAAGGGTGATTGGACCATATCCACCACGCTGGCCCAGAGCGGGTTTGTGGGTAACATACACTCCACTGAATTTCTTCTACAGGTGCAGTTTTTGCATGCATTGTTCTAATATGCCACTAATTAGAAAGAGATATGAAAAATATCTCCATTCAGTGGTTGTTGTCGAGTTTTTGTTTTGTAACGTCGAATTCATGGCACTATAATAAGGGAGAGGCCCATACCCAGCAGCAGGATTAAGAAAGCTGTGAATGATGATGATGATGATAAACGACAATTTTTTGTCAAATTCCAATAAATGTTTGACAGTTTTGACTACTCTAGGCCAGATTTTTGAAGTTGAGAATTCCCTCAAGTGACAATAGCGTTATCCCTCTAGAATCTCTGTGATGCTTGAATACAAAGTACAGTAAAGCTGTGTTTCCTTCTTAAGAACGAAATTACCATCTCCATACCAGTGTCTGAGTTCTTTCCGTACGGAGATCACTACGTGTACGTTTTAATACCTGATTATATATTTGCAGAACCAATACAAACGCCCGAGCCGACCACATCTGAAGTATTCTTCGGTATGGTTTCAAGAGCTGTGGATAAGGCGATATACGGCCATGTCGATGAATACGCCTTGAGATACGACACCGCTTACGTGGAACTTCTCAAATGCGTGGAGCAAGCCATGGAAATACCCGTTACAGAAATCCGGCAAGACATAGCTACTCTCTTCTACAATGCCTACAAATTGTTTGAAATCCATGTAATCGAAAAAGAGAGGCAGGGTAAGATTTTTTATAATATCAGACGAAAAACCGGAGAAATCAACGCATTTATTTTAAGTAAGATCACGCATAACTTTTTGCACGAGTTGGTTTAGATGTAGGAAGGCTCCATATTTTATCGGAATTTGTTAGTTGGTTTTTGAAAAATCAACAATAAACTAATAACGGCATACCTACATCGTTTCGAGCGAACTATTCAAACTTTGTACGTAGATTGCTATTAATGATGTCGGTGATATTTTTGGCGAAAAATAATTGTAAAACAAGCTACTTTTGCGTCGTTTCTGTATAAAAAGATATTTTGTTACTACCTTGATACCTTTTGGGTGTAATTTTCTTATAATGTTATGAAAAATCCATCAAAATCCAATGCACAGATTAGAAGGCATAGGTGCAGACACGCGATTAGCAATACCATTTTATTCTATTTACAGATTGTAAAGTGAATTAGAATAAGACAACGGTCACCTACTTTAAAAATCCTTTATCTTTTTTGTCCAAAACCTAAACCATGTCGGCTAGTAATTGTATGACGTATCTATACCTATTTAAGTACTTATGCATAGTTACTTTATTTTGAAAAGAGATACATTCTTACCAAGAATGGCATAAAAGAATTAGCCCGTGGCCGCAACAATTATTATGTGAAAAAAAAAATTACCTAGTATTAATTGAGTATTCCCAAATATTATTATTACAGCTACTAATTATTATTATTACAGCAGCTGAAATAGCTTGGGAGAAAAGAATGCGGAAGAAACTTAAGAGAACTTTGCGACGGGCTGAAAATTTTAAAGGTTTGTTCCCAATAAAACCAGATACAATTTACAAAAAAAACATATCTCAGGTTTTATTAACTAAGTGCTTAAAATCATAATAAAGGTCATAGTTTGTGTGTTTGCTGTTCAATCACGCAAAACGAAGCCGAAAGGATTTAAAAGAAATGCATATAAAAGAAAGAATAAGATAAGGATTTAAAAGAAAGACTACTCAATACTCTCGGCAGACTTGTTTGTTGACACGAAACAAACAGTTATAGTTTTCAATCATTTTATTTCTACATGTGCCTTTATCTGCTCTACATGCGACAAACGAAAATTCGAACTTAAAATAGCATCTTTCTAAATATTGAAGAAACCGAAACAAGTGGTTCAATGTAGGTACAATAATATGGTTCTTTCTGGAATTTCAAAATATACGTTTATCCTTGTGGCTCTACTGCTTGAATCAACTAGAAATATACGTTTACTCCCACCTGTTCTGTTGACAGAACTACTGGGATTTTTTCCCCATTAGTTCTGTGACTTAAAAGACTATGCTTTACACCTGCCTTATCTCTACTATTCCCACCTGTTCTGTTGAGTAATTCATATATACTATGTTAAACTCGACACCAGAACTAGTTAGGTAAACAAAAGTTTGGGCTCATATTCAGATACAATTCCTGCGTAAAAAATCGGGTCCAGACTCGTGGTTACACCGCTTTGTTACACCAGTGTGACTACGAGTAAACTTTTTTACTCGTGGTTACACCGAGTAGTGTAACCACAAGTAAACTAATAAAACGTAGGACTCGTGGTAACACTGCTAGTGTGGGGAAATAAAACAAATCTGTACTATATATAAGATGACCTTGTAAACCCAGAGACTAAATAAATATTGCTCAGAATATATACTAGTACCATACTATATTTTCTTTGCTAGTACATACTACGTGTTTAACTAAATTCTAAGAATTTCCGATCCCTACTCAGCAATAAAATAATTGTCATATTTTAAGTAACAAAAATAATAATTGTAGGTCTTTTAAGAAACAATAATAAAACAATTATGAAATATTGCGAAATATGAACAACCCGTATCCACCTGTGCGCCGGCCATTTTCGTCATTATTATAAATTCTATAGAAAAGTTACTATAATAGGAATGCATTTAATTCTTTTTGTATAAATGTTAGAGTAACATATATATATTTAAATTATTAAAAACAAAACCAATAATATTATATTATTGTTTTTTTAAATTGAATTAAAAAGACACCTTTCTGCTGTTATTTAAATGAATCGCTTATGTGTGTGTAGCTAAATAATGCAGATACATATTGAAACATACGCCGATAATGGCACAGCGTCGTGATTTTAACAAGAGCGCATTGTGAAACAGCAGTGCACAAACCTACTATTCGGCGATGAAGTTTTGTCTTCATGCCTATAAATTTTGTTTTTCGTCACAAACTATTTGTGAAATGCTAGTGACATTTTTTTATTTCGATGTTTAGCAAAATTATTCTGATAGCTTTGGAGATTGCTAGTTCAAAATCTAGATGGATCTTTTCCGGTTTCCATCCAAATTTTTTTTAATATTTTTACCATTTGTTGTTTCACTTGGTTTTCTTTGAAAAGAAGCTAAAACACTAGAAACTCTATAATACAATGTTAGTGGATACATTTTATTTACCATGACATTACTAAACAGTTTGCAACAGCATAACATCTTGACCCTAAAAAGATTTTTAACTATCAGGCACATCACTACCTACCTAATATATTGTTTGGTCAAGCGCGATCCTTTTAGAGTAGTGTAACCACGAGTAAAAAAGTTTACTCGTAGTCACACTGGTGTAACAAAGCGGTGTTACCACGAGTCTGGACCCAAAAAATCGATGAAATGCGTACTCACATAAACATAAAACAATAATAATTAAAGCAATTAACTCAAAAAAAAAAAACTTATTACAGGTTACGCAACGCCACCGACGCCAAAGAGCGAGATATCTTCCCACGAAAGCTATAAGAAGCCTCCGCCACGGCCTTGCATCTGCTATCCTCAATTCAACTACAATCGATATCCAAAAGTAAGCATCGGAAAGTGCACGCCTTTTTTCAGAGGGGTGACCGCGGGAGGCTTTTACAACTTTACGCTACCGTGGTTCGAATGACACGTTAAATTCTAGCTTCCGGTTTTTTCTAATAGTTTTGTCACGTCTGAGGACTTTAGTTAAGACTAAAACTTAACCAAGGCCAACCACCCGGACTATTCGAACTTATTGAAGAAAAACCAATCATAATTGTTTTGTTCTATTATCAGTAGGGAGGTAGGTACATAGGTAGGTTTTTTTTTCTTTTCCTACATAAACTTGTGATGTGACCGAATCTCAAAAGCTGATTCTCGGTTGCTATTGTTTATGCTGAAAATATGAATTATAGGCCCATAAAAAGTTCAACATAAGCTCAATCGTTTTACCCAAAAGTTAAAAACGGAACCAAATACCTACTCTTACTAAGACTCCGCTATTCGCATGTCTGTCTGTCTGTCACCAGACTGTATCTCATAAACCGTAATAGCTAGAACGTTAAAATTTTCACCGATGACGTATTTTTGTAGCCACTATTACAACAAATACTAAAAAAAAAACTAGTTAAGAGGGGTTCCCATACAACAAACCTTATTTTTAGGACGATTTCGCTCGATATTAATTTCGGTGACAGGTAGCTGTTTTTTTTTTATTTTCTTTTATCGGGCAAAAGTGCCTTTGTTATTTTTAAACTTTCGCGATTTGAACACATTATCATACTACTACACGGGACTTATCGCGCAATAAAACTAAGTACTAACTACTACTTATAACTATAAACTAAACTAACTAAATAAGTTTTATTGCGCGATAAGTCCCGTGTAGTAGTATGATAAAAAGTGCCTTTATTACGAGTAACTACAACAAAACTACACTACTATTACATAAAAAGCATTGGATCATCCTCAGACCTTGAAGTATTCACAGAATATTTGATTGAATATGCACTTTAAAGATAAATAAATAAATTGAAATAAACATTTAAGCTCCCATGCAAGTACCGTGATTTTATTGCAAGATATCAGTAACGGGAACAGAATGATGCTTGAAATATTAAGTGGTATACTCCTTTCGAAGCGTGGGACGTCCGCAAGCTCGTTGGGTCGACGATATTACCATATAAAGATCGTGGGTCCTACATGGACAAGATTAGCACAGGACCGGGATGAGTGGCGTACAAGAAGAGAGGCCTATGCTCAGCAGTGAGCGATTACGGGCTGATGATGATGATACTCCTTTCAAAAATAATTATTCAACTAAAGTAAAATGGGCCGCCACCTGTATACTATATGAAGGGAGGTTTCCAAACGGTGCGGAACTTTGTGCGCGAGTCCGACTCTCACTTGGCCAATCACTTTTGTTTATGAACAATTCTTTTGTTCGTCAAGACACAATTTTGGTTAACTAGGTATAGGCTGAATCTACTACCTACTCATACCCGCTTCTCGCGCACCTGACATAACAAAGCTACTATGTGCTACGGCACAATGACTCGCCTTGTTTTCACTGACGCCAAGATATCTGATTCAGGTTATTGTTGTGCCACAGCTTCGTACGAGTGAACTGATAATTTTCGTTGCTAATAGTTGTAGTTTGCTATGACGCTAGATCACGAAAGATGAGAGTCCTTGATATTATGGCATGCCCGTACCTCGTCTCTGATCGCTCATGTATCCCCTAATAAAATATTAAAATTTTCAGGATCGCTTTGGTATTTATTTACCATTTGAAACACAATTCAGCGAGAAAAACACGACGGCCACACCAGCTATCTCCCTCGAGAACATTCCCGTTGTCGTCAACGACGATAAAGCTGACACCAAATCTATCGTGTCTGCGAAAAGCGCTGTCAGCAAGAGGAAGGCTTGAAAATACAGCCAACAACCAACGCATGATATTTTATTTTTTGTTGTTACCTTTGAACTTTAAGTTGGTATAATATGTGAAATTTCCTTTTAGACCATGAGCCCACCGGCATCGGACCTTTGTCAGATCTTCTAAAAAAAATTGAATGTGAAAGCAAACTTGTCCAAAATTACTTTGATAATTTGAATGTGAAAGCAAACTTGTCCAAAATTTCTTTGCAAAAAAAAATCTAGAATTCGTGTCACAAGCATGTAAAAGCTGTGCCTTCTCTTAAAATTTAGAAAATGTTAAATATCTCGAAAACCGTGGCAAATTCACTGAAAAAAAATGTGTATATGGTTAGTAATGACCCCCTCACCCCTCCACCCGCCAGTGAAGTGTTAACACCACTATTTACTGAACACCCTGTACAAATCTCTGTGCATGTCTAACACAGGTAGTAAGAACGATCAAGGACTATGGAGGGGTCCGAGGGGTCCTATGGAGTTTGGATTGTGGTTACTTGAGCGGGTAGAACGGGTGTTTCCTCATGGTCAAACTAGAATGTCAGGCCAGTTGTTATAAATAATAAAATTGTTATCTTACTTCAAATAAAAGTCTTAGTTTCTTTCTTAATGTTTTATTCTTAATAAGTATGGACACATCTTTTAAATAACAATGAAATAGGATAAATCAATCGATAGCCTTAGCCTTAATTTAACAAAAGACGTAGCACTTCTGTGTTACCTTTGTTTATTTCATTTGTTTAAACAACTACCTATTTTGATGTTCAATTTTTTTCTACCTACATACACGTTATTTTTAAATATTATAATAATAATTACGACATCAAAGATAATTCTGAAAATATAGGTAACTCATTTCTGTTGCACCAAAATAAACTTGTGTTTTTCAAACAACCTAGTATTATAATAGGTATGTACTTTTATACTTTTGTTGTTTTCTCTCTACATTGCAATGTTTTGCCCTTCTTATGGAGACGGCACATTTTCTTTTGGAATCTTGCGTCTGTTATTTTAGTGTACGTAACGGAAGAAATATTGCCTAAGTTAAATGGTCGGAACGGTTTGCCTTCATCGATGTAAAATTTACTCATGAACTCGACCCTGTAAAATTAAAATAAGACGTTACTACATTGCACATTAATTGAAATGAAAAACAAACAGAGTTGTTAATGACGAGTAAGTATACTCGTATGGGATCAGTTCAGACTTCAGACCGAAAGCAATGCCAAAATGTTTTTCAAGAAATGTTACTCAGTGCGGCAACGTTGTCAACAAAACGGTACAAAAAAGGCACTGAATACTGAGACAAAATTAGAATCCGAAGCTATCTTAGAAAGTGCGCGTCGTGTTATCACGTAACGTGGTTGCTATCTGGATGGACCGACCATGAAATAGTAACTATCTGTACTATTCCCTGTAAATTTAGAAAACAATTAACCAAATTAAAATAAGTAACACTTTTATTTCATATCCTGGCTTCTTGTTGAAGGAAAACATCATGAGGTAATTGGTATACGCCCGTAGAAGAAATTCGATGGCATACTTATAATATGAATCCACTAAATGAGCCAGTGTGGTAGATACGACCCAATCACTCTATGAGATAAGTCTACGTTAAGTAGCGGACTAATAAAACGCTAGTACAGTACAGTACTTACCAATGTAAACGCAAGGCATGAAGGAAACAACACGATGCTTCAACACATATCAAGACGATGAAAGTCAAGATAGCAAACGCGGCAAATGCTAATACTAAATACGCGGCGCCAATATCTTCAAATACCCGCAATGCCATTGTTCTCAGGATCATTACCCAGAACATATCCGCAATCACTGAAATGTAAAATTATCCCATTAGGCCAAAGATAACAAGAAATAAGTTGAGCAACGTCATCTGCAGCATAACTACCTATGCTAGTTCACTATTGGGCACATTCCTGGGTTGGCCAGATTTATTGATCCACCAGAAGTACAGGTGTTAAAAGGTTTTTATTTCTTTACATGGACTCACCACTAAGCATAATAGAGTTACATCTTTGGACAAGTTCATAAACTCAAAAGATTGCAAATACTTCATTCCCATACATGCTGCGTGTTGATGCTTTTTAGGTTAAATTTGTAAATATAGCTATCACATTTTGGCCTATCGTACATGCAGTTCCTAATCTGTAGGTTTATCGTATAGCCGACGCCTTGCCAGGAATCGGAGAAATGATTATTTTTATGAATAAGAATAATATAATATTATTTTTTTGTAGTTATCGCAAGGAATACCTAGTTCTAAAACGAACAGTTGTGCATAGTTGTGTTTGCCATAAGGAACACGTATTTTTGATGGCGCAACTAGTCGTGCTAACGCAGTTGGTCCAAGAGAAACACTTGGGTCTTTGTCTGTGGGCCTTATTAGTAAGCTCAAAATAGCCCAACGTGCTATGAAGATGGCTATGCTCGGAGCTTATAGGTAACATAAACTAGATGAAATCGAAAATTTGCTGACATACCAAAGTTACCGGCATAGCCAAGCGAATTAGCAAGCTAAAATAACAGAGGGTAGGCCACATAGTTTTAAGAACGGATGGCTGATAGGGTCAGTAATTTTTCAAATGGAGACCACGTACCGGAAAGTGCAGCGTTGGACGTCCACCGACAAAATGGATAGATGATCTAATCAAGACAGCAAGAAAGCGATTCCAACCGGTCTTATTGGAAATCCCATAGGAAAAACCTATGTTCAGTGGTGGATGTCCTCTATGTGATAATGATGACGATGATGGTCTAAAGTCTGACAAAAGGAAGAATACTAACGTAAGTGACCCAAACCAAGCGCCCATAGTCTCAAGTATGATGCAAAATGCGCGACGAGACCAAATACAAAATCAATTGTAAACAACAGCTGATTCGTAAGCAGAAGCGACATCGGGGTCGAATGACGTTCAATAATTTCTAGCCACTTCTGTTCTTGCTCGCCGCAAACAACTTCACACATTTCTTCGCAGGGATCATCACATGCCAACTTACACCCTTTCTTGTGACGATAACGCACTATTTTCATTTCTCTCTGAAATAAAATATTTATTCCAAAGTCAAGATCATAGTTTCAGTCAACCTCATTGTTTCGATCAGCCCACCAAATTCTTGTTTTTGGGTTTTTACCTTTTTACATGTGAATTTACTCATTATAAATTTACAAAAAGTCATTTAGCGGCCCTGAGTAGGTACCTAGTGTTTACAAGTTATTCCTAAAAACCAAATTAGTGGTCAGTTTATGCACAAAAGTACATCAACTGCTTTTCACCTTAGTTTTTAGTTGGTGGATTCTTGTGCATAAAGTTGCCACTATTTTGGTTTTTAGGTGTACAATGTGCATAATATCTCGTTAACACTATCTACCTATATACTATATAAATAGTTTCTTTTTTACAACGAAATGCTTCTCTAAATGCCTAAAAACACAAAAAAAAATGTGTTTCGCGCGTGGACATAATGAAACCACCTTAAACTTTACATACTCGTAATAAATAATCTATCTTCAATTGGACCCGATGCAAAGCACAAAACGCTGGCCACATTGCTATGCTAAGTGGCGATGGCTAGCCTTTGCACCAAGCACGTGATGGAGCGGGAATCGCAAATCTTCAACCTATTTATGCAACCACTTTCTCTCAGAAAATTTCAAAATAAGTATACCTACTACAACGTATTTTTAGGCTCATTATTACTTAATATTTTGTGTTTTTTTCTAAAGGAACTATCATGAAAATCATCAAAAAAACAAATGCTCCATACTTTAGTAAGAGTAGTTTGTTTTCAGTAATACCGGGGGTTTAAACTTGTATACAATATTAATTTTATACCTCGAATTAAGATATTACGTAATATATGAATTCTTATTTTAGTATTAGCACCACTAGCTGTGCCACGGGTAAGAAAAACATTTTCATGTATAGCCAAAACAAAACATATGATGAAAAATTATCTAGATAAGCTAATATTATATTTCCAATAAAGTAACGAAAATAAGGTTCTTATGAAGTAATTAACACAAAACATAACCCTTCGTAATAAGTTGAAAATAGTACATACTCACAGAAAGCTTCGCCTGTACTTTTTTGTTGTAAAGGTAAATGTACATCGGTGTCCCAAAAAGCAACACAAGGATGCTCAATATGACGATTAGATTTAAAATGTTCTGCACCACTGGTTGTAAGTCAAAAAAATAAGGAGTCGTGCATTTTTCTGGTAAAGTTATCTCAACAGGTATGAATCTTGACAGAAAATGAGGCAAAATTGGAGGTGCGCATTCTGCAGTTCTATTTACATTTGCTGGAAAATAAAAAACTCAGTTAACTCAGTTATAAGCAGTAGGAGAGCCGAATAGTGGATTTTGGAGCATACTAAAGCACGGCAGATGATTATACAGGAGGATACCTTGTATCTGATTAAGTACCACCATCAAATATGAGCCCCATATACAGGTTGTCCCTGAACTCAACGTCAAGCTAGAAATGCTGGAACACCTGTAAATATGGGCTCCAAAATCGGAAAGATTGGAAACTTTCTCGGTTTTTAAGTTATAGTGAATTTTAGAAATGTAACCAAAAATGTCACCTTGCTGCACACCAGTTCAAGTCGTGCCTTGAGTTTTCAACATTATTTAATTTTATGTTTAAATTGTTAAGCTAGATAAATGTACCATACCAATCATCGAAAATACAACCGAAAGTTGTATAGCTTTTATAAAAGAAATGGTTATTGCCAGATTTACAAGGATAACATTTTTTATGTATCAAGTTTGAGCCGTCACGTCACACTCTAGATTTTGATTTTCGTAGCCATCTCTTCTACTTATTTACAATTAGTATCATGTATTCGTTATTACTTCTAGACCAAGGATCCAGCGGTCCTTAAGCGATAACTGGTAGACTTTTGAGTTATGACATCACAAAAATGGCCGCCGACCGTTGTAGGTATTTGCTTATATCTCGAGTTCTATTTCATTAAATAGCTCGGGATCGATATCGTTTGATAAGTCTTTTAATGGCCCATTATTATTTCTTAGACATCTACCAAGTGTAGTCATTTAAAAATATTTTCAAAAAATCGTTTTTTTTATACTCACACTTTTATCTATTTTCCAACATATACATGGGACAATATCTACCGCGTTGGAGTATGTCCATGCATCAGCTTTTTTATATATTTAAAAATTTGTATAGAAAGGTATACATTACATACATTTTTTTAGTTTTTTCATCTAAGTTTCGCAACATAATCGGTCAATATAATGCTCGAGTAAATTCAATTTAGCATCGTGGGCTCCATTATGACTACCTTGGTGGTCCAGTCGTTTGTGGCCATGACTCCTGTTCGAAGAGGCGTGGGTTCGATTCCCATCCAGGGCAAGCATTTTGTGATGAACAGTGTTATCTCTGTCTGGATATTATCACTACATCTGATAAAGTAAAGTCGCTATTTCCGTGTTTCAGTCTGCCCGTCTGTGCATCCGCTAATACCTACCTATCTTCCAAACTACTCAACAGATTCTAAAGCGGTTTTCACTACATTTTATTTAGAGTGTTCCAACAAAAAGTGTTGCAGCTATAACAATCGTACACACAAATCTAAAAAAAAAAACAAATGAAAATACACTTACGATGCCCATCCATGTAGAGCCACCATTTTAAATAGATTAGCATCACTAGCCAGCCAAATAAACTAATCAAAAATAACATTTGAGGCAACGTTTGTAAATATATGGCAAAGTTATTTTTGAAGTACCTTTGGGGAAAAAGTATAAACGTTAATTTCTCATCTCACATTGAGCATTCTTACAAAGTTTTGAGCTTACACGATGACAATAGGCATAATGACCAAGTAAATAATCAGCCAAGTACGAGTCGGATCTACCTGTTACCATTATAAAGAAAACGATAGAACGAAAAACGTCTGAAAAATCAGGTTTGTTGTATGGGAGCCCCCCTTAAATATTTATTTTATTTTCTTTTTAGTATTTCTTGTTATAGCGGCAACAGAAATACATCATCTGTAAAAATTTCAGCTGCCTAGCTATCATGGTTCATGAGATACAGCCCGGTGACAGACAGACGGACAGACGGACAGACGGAAAGATGGACAGACGGACAGACGGACATCGAAGTTTTAGTAATAGGGTCCCGTTTTTACCTTTGGGTACGGAACCCTAAAAATGATGTTTAGGTATGTTTCATTATTGTAACTAATAATTATTTTTTGCTGGAAAAGAGAAGAACTCGGCTAGAACTCAATCTAACTAACGTTAGTTAGATTTTATCAAAAAATATTGGACACATATTTTTTCTTTTAGTCAATCAAACAATAAATGACAAAGATAAACCTTGTCAAAATTCTGGAGTTGGGGTTCGTGACGTCACTTATCTGTAAATTAAAAGTTTTTACTTTTTTAGTCTAGTCGTGACGTCTCGCGTACCTTCATAATTTTTTGCTGAATTGACACAAGAAAAAATACGTGTCAAATATTTTTTGATTTTCTCACGGACAAATTTTTTTTTTTTGAATTTCCAGCCTATTGTGGCACAATATTTAGGAGCTTATAACCGTCAGTTTTAACTGATATTTCCCAAAATTACTAGTATGTACATAAATACTAACATATGGTTACAAGCGCCGAGAATCATTCCAAATAACAAATGGTAGGTCCCAATTATCAGTGACATTTTCATCAAATATGAGCTTTTCATTTGAATTCTGTTTTTTGAAAGCTGAAAATAAGAAAAATTGTATCAATAACATTTTGGATAAGCAGTATGCAAAAAAATCTGTCTACTAGAGTTTTATTTTATTTTATCAACAGCCCTTAGAAAACATAAATTAACTCATACTAAAATTAAGGCCTATGACTGATTTATAAGATGTTAATAAAAATATTTTATGCAGTTTCACAACATGATTAATAATAATTATTATGCAGTTGCGCTGTTTTGTGTGTGTGTGTGTGTGTGCGTGTTTGCGTGTGTGTGATGTGGTCAAGCGCAAATCCATCTTCAATACAAAAGATTTTTTTTTCTAAATCCGAAAGTGTCTTTGTTGGTTTATTGGTTTCTTTGTTACTCTTTCAGGCAGAAACAGAGAAATGAGTGTCCTTGGTTTTTTTACGGATATAGGTTAGAGGTCAGAGAGAGTTTTAAGTAACTTTTAGGGCCCACAATCACGATACGTCCACACGTTCATTTGGACTGGCGGACTGATCGTGAATGTCGAAATCGCCGTCCATTTCCAGGATGTCATCCTAGAAATGGATGACATCCACGCCCCAAAATGCGTTCAGTATTGACAGTTGTGGTTTTATTACCTTGTTCATGGGCAAACAATTGTATCTAGTAAGGATTTAACGGGTAAATAAAAATAGGTTAAAGTGCATTTAGAGTTCCATTCAGTGACGTTTTTTTTTGTTTCATTGTTCCCTATCTGTAATTAAATCTTGCTAGTTTAAAGACCCACATCCCGGTTCACATAATAAAAGTTTGTACTAAAATAGACGTCAAAATCTCAGCCCAAACTCACCTGCCACATTGGATCGGTTCCCCAAACGTACTGTTTGTTTAGTCTGCCTTTCGCTCCAAGAACAAAATGCGTATTTTGAAGTAAAGAGCCTTCTGGAATACTATTTTTGTACATGCTTGCAGACATGTTTATAGATTTAGTGAACAGATGATTGGCACAGAGTCCAGAATAAAAGCTGAAACATCCCATCAGCAGCAACAAATATCGACCTAAAACATGACATTAAGGTACAGTATATAAGATAATTTATAAGCTTTGCGTATGTAATTACCAACTTGTAACAAAATGTATCGCCCACAGCTAAGATTGTTGTCTATAAAACTTAGATTTCATATTATGACAAGGAAAGAGAGGGGCTCGCTGTCATACCCCGAAAAGTATAATAATAATAAATTCTACATTTGCAACAACAATATGACCGAATTATTTGTAATATCCATCCATCAGCCGTAGGACTTCCACTGCTGGAATTAGACCTCCCCTATGAATCTCCAATAAGACCGATTGGAAGCGGCTTGCATCCAATGCAATGAAGAAAGTATTCTGTCCACCTCGCAGGTGGACGTCCCATGCTGCACCGATCTTCAGTCCTCCGTGCTATTTACCCGCTGCCATTTCAACTTACCAATCCTCTGGGCTACATCGGTAGCTTTTGTTCTTCGTTGTATACCTTATACCACATCGTCGTCGTCGTTTCAACCATAAGACGTTCACTGCTGGATATGTGCCTCCCCTAAAGATCTCCAGTAGGACCGGTTGGTAGCAGTTTGCATCCAGCGCGATCCTGTGGGTCCGGGTCATCCGTCCACCTTGTGGATGGGCGTTCTACGCTGCGCTTGCCGGTACGTAGTTCCGTTCGAGAACTTTTCGACCCCACCGGTCATCAGCATTTATTACATGCTTACCACCAAATAGTACATCCCAGAATTCGTTCCCACGTTTTTCTTTTAACTGTTTTTCTGAACATATCATCCACAGCGCTATAACGATGAGTATGATAGCATGCCCCATATCAGCAAACATGATGGAGAATAAGAGCGGCAATCCTATTGTTAAGAACAATCCTGAAACACAAATAACCAAGGCATCATCATCTGCCTACCTATCCTATGCCTACTTATACGTACTCGTACACTTCTTCGATTAATCTGTATCATTTGCCATAGGAAATTCGCTGCCAATTTACTTATATATTTTACTAGCGACCTGCCCCGGCTTCGCATTATTATGTTTATTATACATATAAACTTTCCTCTTGAGTTATTCTATCTACTAAAAAATACCGCATCAAAATCCGTTGCGCGATTTTAAGCATACATAGGGACAGACAGACAGACAGAGAAGCGACTTTGTTTTATACTATGTAGTGATATTTATCGGAATAGCTTTAATTGAATCGCATTTCTCTTTACTGTCATGTGTATGAGTATAAATAAGCATATTATTTTGTATTTACTTAAGTAGTAGAAACTGTTGCATACTCACCTGGATTGATTTCCTTGTACTTGGCATGGCCGTAAGCGTTGACGAGTACTTGGGGCGCGTACGAGAATTTGGTCGTCTGCTGCAGCGTAGGAGGGATTGCCTTATAGCCCTCCACTCTCGTAAGAACTGAAGGCACCCTTAGACCCATAAGATCCTGCATTTGCAATGATATTTTAACAACATAATAATGTAATGTAATAACGTTATAATTTGACAAAAATGTCAAAACAGACTTCATGCAATAGCGAACAAATGTGGCGAAAGTAGTCGTGCACTACTAATTAGTAGTTTAGTAGTATCACGGGAAAGTAAAATATCCCTTCGCTCTTGTGTCCAAAAAAAAATTAAGAATCAATCATTTAAATAAAATTAATTTTTATCTGCTAAAGCAATCCTTTTGCACTAACCACTAACTTTGCTTTGACAACTGTAAAAATTATAAAATGGCAGCTGTCTGTCAAAAAGATTAATGACAGCTGTCAAAATTAAAAATGACATCTGTTTTAAAATTATAAGAGGTTTATCTCCGTAACTGTCAATTTCGGACTATGTCAAAACAGACTTCATGCAATAGAGGTGTACAAATGTGGCGAAAGTAGTCGTGCACTACTACTTAGTATAGTCACGGGAAAGTAAAATTTCCAGGTGCTAGATATTTTATAAGTTTTCAGGAACCTATTCAATTAATGGATTTTATGTTTATGAGATAATCTCACATCATTTCTCTTCAGAATAAATTGCAAAATGAATCTCGTAACTAAGCCTCCAAAAAAGTAGTCAGGTAACAATAGTATACAAAAAAAAACCGACGACTTGAGAATGTCCTCGTTTTCTTGGTAGAGGCGAGCAAAAATATTTACAACTCAAATTCGCCTATGTCAAAGTTTCTGCAAACTAGATGTCATCAAATGTGGCGAATTTGTTTTCCGATGGAACCATACCATTAAGGCTCGGCGCAGACAGGCCACTGACCACAGCCACCTGTAGCGACCGCGCGCTACATCTGTGTTAATCGTGGACACAACTGTAGCGATTGCTCGCCACTGACCATACGTATGCGGCTTTTAACAAAATTATGAAAAATGGGCCACCGGTGGCTGTGGCTGGTAACTCGTCTGGACCAAGCCTGAGTCTGGTCATTTTGACGAGATTAGAAATATTATATTAAACTGTATGAAGATGATTTCCAGGCTGTTTTCGGCCACGGCGACTGCATATCTTCTTAGGTTACTTGATGGGTCCTCACATGACTGAAGTAACCAATTTTAGCGGTGAAAGTTCGAGAACAGGTGCTGCATGTGAGGATATGTTTGCAGGCGGTCTGTTTTTAAGTTTTTCTCTTTTCGCATCTAGATCGCGCCTTCGTTGGTCTTCAAATGCGTAAATCTTTAAACTGTTATCTTCTGTAATCTAATTAAACTGTAATTAAAATCTAATTTACTGATTCTCTAATTAAACTGTCATCTAATTAAACTGTAATCTAACTAAACTGTATATTACAACAACAATGTAGTTATACCGTGCATTTATGCATCGCCGTCTCGACCTTTGCAATATCTTTTTCTGCTATCCAACATCGAGCGATAAGACAGTTTTTTGGCAAATCCAATTTCATCATGTTCATGTGATAGTAAATCGCTTTTGTTTTCCGCACTTGGATTAACCAACCGCGCCAGAGTTTGCTAACAGCACGTAGAACCATACAGCGATAAAATTTTGATCTTATCAATACCTGAAAATGTATCATAATTATATTACTTTTATATTAGCCATGTCAGAGGTCTTCAGGCGGTTCAAAAATTCTGACACCAGGGCTAGCCACCCGGCCTAAACGAACTTATATTACCTTTAGTATAGTTTTTGCAAACCTTATGCGCATCGTGGACATAGCGCGGTGCGGCCTTTACATGTAGTAGGTATTCGTGCATTGGTGCATATTGTACCTTCTAATGCTTTTTGACCACACACACACAAACCAATTATTAATATCATGTAAATATAATGGCATAATTAATATATTATAAATAGAATTAAAATAGTATAAATATAATAATCTAAAGTGTTTGTTACATACATCTTCTAATTCTCTAATGTGGTTTTCGGCGATATCAATGAGTTCTGATCGTTCTTGAGCATTTGTAGGGCATGGGTGGATAGTCGCTTTGAATGCTTTTAAAACTTTCTCCGTGCGACTGCGCAGTTCTTCTCCTTGGCAGACGGCCAGAAAAGCAACCTTTCTTTGCCGCAATCCCTAAATCAAATCAAGTAATGTATATATAAGTCTTTACAAACATGTGACATTGTTAAACATGTAAAATTAAAACTAGTAAAGTACTATCAAGATCTGCAGCACCTACATTAAAAATTTCTTGTTGTGTCGTAAGTGTCCTAGTTATTTCTTTGTATTTATGTGATAAAGTATTGGGTCATGAGAAAAAAAAATCGTTTATTGTATTTTGTTTTGATCACAGTTATAGGCACTTTTATTAATAGACTAGCAGACTCCCTAATTTTTTTATAATACTAGCTGCCCCGGTGAACTTCATCTCACCATTTGTCAACTGTCAATGACAACTTTTACATGCAGGAACATTTTGTATGGGAAAATTCAATGAATGTCTTTATTATTTTACTCACTATATTTGTATATTTTCTCACCGTTTATACCTTTCTTTAGCTTCCACGGATATTTCAAGACCAAAATTAGCCCAATCGGTCCAGCCGTTCTCGAGTTTTAGCGAGACTAACGAACAGCAATTCATTTTTATATATATAGAAGATAGATAGATAGCCTATGACACCCGGGATTTTTGTAGCTTCCCAACAGTGAAATAATTTTTCATATTGGTTCAGTAGTTTCGGAGCCTATTCAATGCAAACAAACAAACAATCAAATCTTTCCTCTTTATAATATTGGTTTAGATTTTTATACCTCTACTGTAGAGTTTATGGCATAGTTTGACTAGGTGTTTGTCTGTGATCACCAAAGTTAAGCAACGTTCGGCACGGTCGGTTTTGAGATGGATGACCGCGGGTGGCATTTTCAAATAAACGTAATCGCGGCTCAGATGACACGTTAAATTATAGGTCCCGGTTGTTATAACCGTTTAGCCGTCTTCAGACTGCTTAAAAATTTGACTCTACTTACCGTCTCAGGGTTATCAAAGGCAAAATCATGGTCTGCTGCACGATAGTGTATGTTTCCACGTGAGATTCTCCACAGCAACATCTGACACTGATGACTCACGGTCCTATCAATTACTCCCGTTATTAAATACATAGTTCCATGGAATAGAGCGTCGTTTTCTTCTTCTTTGAATCTAAAAAGCAATCAAAAACCATGGCCAATACTCGTAAATTGCTTGGTAAGGTCGGCGCAAACTGGCCACTGACCACAACCACCGGTGCGGTGACGGGCGCGCGCTACCGCTATTCCTGGATGTAACGCAGACACTACTGCAGCAAGTCGCCGCCACCGGCCACATGTAAACCATAATTAAACAAAAAGTATGAAAAATCGTGTAAACTGCCCGTCTCGGGCCATCGGTGATAGTGGTCGGTGGCCCGTCTGCTCCTAGATTTATGTACTGATTTAAAGCGCAAAGAAAAACTTACATACACTAAGTATTGCCACTCAACTGTAGGCCATAAATCCATTGATTTACAATAAGTCCCTATCCCTGGGTCTATTTCAAATCATCTGTTCACCTTGTCAGTAGAAGTCGTATACTGCGCTTCCAGGTGCGTGATCTCTATCCAAATACTTTACGGTTATCAATTCTGCATGCTATGTGCCTTGCCCACTGCCATGTTAACTTATAGCTGACACGTCGTTTGTCTTTAAAATTTCGAATCAGTTGTAACGAGTAACATTTGTGTTATCACTACATAGTATAAAACTAAGTCGCTTCCCGGTGTCTATCTGTCCCCATGTATGCTTATATCTTTAAAACTATGCAACGGATTTTGATGCTGTTTTTTTTAATAGATTAAGTGATTCAAGAGGAAGCTTATATGTATAACACACCTGTGCAAAGCCGGGGCGGGTCTCTAGTTTTCTAAATAAAATGTTCGACAATTATGATATGGAATTTTCACACTCACTTAATTATCATTTCATTCATATCAGGCTTCGCTTCTTCCATCATGGGTCCGGCGTCTTTCATAATTCTATCCATTTCTTTTAGCTCGAGTAGGTCATTCTCGAGATCTGATAAGTTCTCTGTAGTTTCTCTGATGTCGTTTTCCCATTTTTCAACCATATTCTATAGAAAAAAATATTTGTCCGGATGTTATTTGGATGTTGCTCCCCCTCTACAGATCATATTTCACAATTAACCTTGACGAAACTTGGTACACAGGTTTTATATATTTCAATTTTTTATTCGTGGTTTGATTTGGACGTAAGTATTTCCTTCAAAAAGGGGCAAATTTTCTGTAGCGTTATTTATCAACCGATTCCGATAATATTAGGCAAAATCATTTAAGACGTTTCTTCTAAATCCTGACAAGATTTCCGAGGAGTGCACTACTTGACATCGACATCACTCTAGCGCGACACTGAAGATACAAATAGGATACTTTAGGCGTTACGATGGAACAAACAAACTGAATTATGATCTGCCAAACAAAAAACTAATCATAAAAATCTTAATAATAATTTTTGCAAAAAGTTTTATCTAGTTACAAGGTATATCACTTGGTCTAAAGTTTCATTTTAGTTCGACTGTAGGTACTCCAAGCTCTGGTTTCCTAGAATAATGATAAATTTATTGATTGATTTCCTTTTGATTTCCTCAACTTTGATTCCTATCAATTTTTCTAGGATCGATTATTTTTAAAAAGATAGGGGTGGAATTTTGTTTCTTCAGTAACTTGTTATTTTTTTTTCATGAGAAATTATGGGAATCAAAGTTGTCAGAAATTTGATTTTGTACAACTTTGAGCTGCATAAACTTTTTGTAGGATCGATAGTTTTCGAATAAAATAATAGTAGTAACATTACGTGCGTCGTCCGGCCCGTCCCGCGCCCGCCACGTCCTAATAAGTATAAATCATACCTAATCGTGAACCACCAATTCCTACCTTTCAATTAATGAGCTCCCAGTTGGAGTGATGCGAAAAACTGATCAGTTGATCAGTGTACCAGCCATCTGTGGCACCAACGTAGTGTCGAATTTCAGTACCGTCAAACAATACTTTGTCGCACTAGCGTTATGTCGAACTATATTCGCACTACAGTTTGTCGCACTAGAGTGATGTCGAGCTTCAGTTTGTCTCCCAAGCGTGCAAGCGAACTATGGTGTGTCGCAGTTCAGTTTTGTCGAACTAGCGTTATTCGCACAAGCGAATGTCGGTCTCAAGTAGTGCACTTATTTCCGAGTATGAATCAAATCAATGAGCAAGTATAGGCTTATGAAAATTCAAAGAGATGTGCCACGAAATTGAGGAGTGCAATTGAACAGAACAGCGGGGCAATTCTGTTAGCCGATCTCTTTACGGAAGTGATACGTTCTTGAATCTCTCTCGTTTTTCTGACAGTTCCGACAGCTCAAAACTGTCAGATAAACGAGACAGGTTCAAGAACGTGTCACCTTAGTAACGAAATTGGTTGACAGAATTGCCCCGCTGATCCCGGCAGGCAGCCCGACCACGTTGAAGTTAATAAACCGACTCCGGACCCAAGTGGGCTGCTGCAGGGTAAACTTAGCCAAGTGGGGACTTTCAGATGCTGATAGGATACAGTGTGTCTGTGGAGACCTTGAGCAAAGTACCTATGGATCACCTGACCTGTACTATGGAAGATCTATACAAGGCTACACCCTGTGGGGTAGCAGTGGCGAAATATTGAGAGAAAACAATTACAACCATTCGAACCGCTGACTCGGCGAAGGAGAAGTAGTGCAAGTAAGATATTTTTTTTAAATGGAACGCTATTTTGAAACGTAACAAATTTACTGGAAAATGCTTCAAATTTGTAGTAACAAAGGTCCATGTGTACGGAAAACTTATATCTAGTTATTACCTCGAACATAACCATTTCAGATGTCCGAATAGGCTGAGGGTTTTCATCTGGATCGTGGATGGTGACTTTGTCTTCTTTCAACATTTGATATTCAATGTATTCCAATTTCTTCTCCAATTTGATGCATCGATTTATATCTGGCGTGTAACTTTTGGTTTTGGGATCAGTATTCACCTAAATAAGTTAAATTATTAAAATTACTTGCGGGATGGACAGCAAACCTCTCTTTCTATCTTTGTATCCGAGTGGGACATAACTATTGCCGTCTCAAAACTTTCTACATATACAACACTGCAGGGCATAAGCCTCCTCCTCCTTACGCCAATTGTTCCTGTCCTGTGCTAATCTCATCCAGTCTACATACTTAATATAACAACAATTCTTATAGCTTATTTTTAAATACAGATATTGCTCACTAAGCTTAACATTTCAACTATTAATAAGTAGGTATAAATATAAGGTTACAATAACTCTAATCGCAATAATGATTTACAGATATTTCTTACAAAGCTCAACAAGTCATATAATATTATGCTTTCACAAAACACTGCATTCTATTAACAAAGATATGCATTGTGAACATGCATTATGCAGTGTATAACTATTTCTCTCAAAATATGAGCGTCTCACGCGATAGTTTAGCACTTAGCACTAACTAGTTTCGTGTATGAGAGTTCTTTACATCAGCATGGCAAATGGATAAAACCATTTTATCCACTTTTTATGTCAGTTGTCATTGTCAATGTC
Organism: Hypomecis atomaria; assembly: GCA_964007245.1. NCBI lineage: Eukaryota > Metazoa > Arthropoda > Insecta > Lepidoptera > Geometridae > Hypomecis > Hypomecis atomaria. The sequence continues at coordinate 15,478,796 of OZ023280.1, forward strand.
AATTCATACTTTATTTCCTCTTCGAGAATATAAATTGGCAGCAAGCTAATTTTTGTCTTCTTGCCATGCTAGAAGTGCTGATGTATAGCTATCTCTCTCTATACCCGAAACTAGCTAAAGGGCCAAACCGTAGGAAACTGAGCATAGAGTTAAGACTCGTATTAGTTATTATTATTAGTATTAGTTAGATTGTGATTAGCCTCATGCTTGTAGCCATGTAACATCATGTGTTTATCACGCAAACGTAAAAAGACCTGGGACATCAAAAAAATTAAAATAATAAGTACATACGTTTACAAAATGTACGCAGTTCAATTTTCCCAATTCCACTACAGTTTCAAATGCAACAACTGTTTGCATGTACAGATCACAAGGGACAACCGTAATACTTCTGAACATGATGCTGAAATGTTCACATTTAGTGATATAACTTGTGGTAGTGAATAACTAGTCATGGAAAATAAAACAACGGTTTGCACTCTGGCAGTGCCGGCAGAAGTGAAAACTTGAACATCCAAAGCACTATCATTAACGTGGAAACAGCAGGAGCAGGCATACATTTCCGCGCGGTAGAAAGAGAGGAGGATATTACTTCCTCTTTACGCCGCGGCGGCGGTCTACTTTCGCAAATTACTAAAAGCAAAGCAATTTGAAAAACGTGCACAACGCTGTTCAAGAAGATTTCACTTCGAAAATAAAACAACTTCAGCTACACTACTCTCAAACCTTTGACTATTTATCAAAGTTCTTTATCTCAAACATTTTCTTTACCATGTGTCTTTATTAACTAGAACATATTAGAACAACTTGAATTTCTATGCCATGAGATAATTCTTACCTGAATTTAAATTCTCGTCTCCTATCTATGAATTATAACTGAAATATGTAGTATTTTACACATTTCTTAGAAAATAATTACTGGTGCGCTCTTTTGGTCTAGTTCTGACGTGAAAAAATCTATCACATTTTTCTGATCGTCGATTGTTTTATTTTTTTTAAACATCAACAAGCCATATTTTTGTCTATTCATAAACAATAAAGTCTTGGGTATAGAAAATACTTTTTACTTGTACATTTATGATTTATTTTATTACGTGCTACCCAGCGACCTTGTGTAATAGGGCCTATTCTGTGGTGCTACCATTTCTCAACACAAAATCATAGCAAAACATTTTTATGATATCTTACCCAAAAAACATGAAATAAAATTACTTTGAATTTTTGTAAGCATTTATTTCGCAAACAATAAAACAATACTTATGCCCTTCTATAGGCTGAAACAAGTGGTTATTATAATGAAAGTAATATTGTGTACAATAACAGTGGATGCCTACTAGTAGTGATGATTAAGTACAGAAAATTTATTATATTATATTTATATTATATTTATATTATTAATATGTGTATTCTGGTGAATCTTCTTAAATTCATTTTGTTGCCATAAATCCAAGATGCGATTTTTTGTGATTATTTATCTCTAGAGTGCAAGTCTGTTTTTTTTTACTTTTATAATCATGCATTTAAGGGTTAAGCTATATCTAAGTACATTAGTAACAACACTGGGATAAATAAAATAGGCGATATTTAATTACATCTTTTAACCGACTTCAGTAAAAAGAAATAGGTATTTCGGAATTAAAATTTTAGTCAAAATTAGGCATTTACCGTCTTGATTCGGTTTTTATTTTTAAATAAAATTACATCTAGTAACTAAGTATATTTATTCATAAATAATCATAATAATGCCACTTCTATCGACAATGTAGGATACTTTACGCTTTAAGAATGTGCACACTTTCCATGGTAAGCTTTTGTGCATGTCTAATTTTTGTTGAGCAAATACCTTCAGTTTTTACTTCCACTTTAAGTATGTCTTTAAAGTAGAATGGTTTGAATGGACGTCCTTCACCCAGGTAAAATTTACTCATGAATTCAACCCTAAAAAATAAATATCAGTTAATACCAAAACAACGCAACATGACGTAGAATGCGAACAAGACAACTGCGCGCTAGTAGTGGCGCCACGTACGTTATGCTGCTAGCACATGCACATGCAAGCAATGTGCTGGCATACTTGAATTAGAGCCCGAATTCGGCCATGTAGATTTATCTTGTGCGTACTCTAATTACAAGCGCGTATTGTAGGGCTTAAAACACCGAAATCAGTCGCGCGTACCAATGCAACGTAGCGTTTTCATTCGCGTCATTGTGTGCTTCTTGAAAAACGAAGTGCATAATGTTACACGCGACCAAAGAAATAAATAGAATATTTATTCTATTTATTTCATTGGTCAACTTTGTATTAACTATTTATTTAGATAGTTAATACAAAGTTCCTTCCTTCCTTCCTTCCTTTCAGCCATAGGACGTCCACTGCTGAACATAGGCCTCCCCTAAAGATCTCCAATAAGACCGGGTGGTAGCGGCTTGCATCCAGCGCGAACCTGCGGTCTTAATGAGGTCGTCCGTCCACCTTGTGGGTGGACGTCCTACGCTGCGCTTGCCGGTACGTATAATACAAAGTTGCAAAGTAAGAATTAAAATTTAAAATTTTCGCAACGTAAACACCCGTAAACTTTTTGTTTTCTCTCGATTGGCGAAATTTTCCCATTTCTCTCACCATTGGAAAAGAGAAAGGGACATCACAAGTACAGAGAAATCACTGTTTTTATTGACATGCCACTCATCCATCCACTCATCTCTATCCCGTGCCAATCTTGTCTAAGTTAGAGCCGCGATTTTAGCAATATCGTCGATCCAACGAGTTATTAGATGTGCTACACTTCGTTTGAAATGCTAAAATTCTTTCTCCCATTCTCAAATTCTTTCTAATGCCAAACTTAAGCATCTAGTACTTACCAATGTAAACGTAGCGTGTGTAAGAAAGCAGAGAGTCCTTCCATTATTACCAAAATTCCAACGGTAAAAAAAGCCCAGACGGCGAAGGCAAAAAAAAGTTTCGCCGTGCCAATAAGACTATTATCTTTGAGGGCAAGTTTAGATAATATCATGAACCAAAGCATTTCGGATAGCTCTAAAAAATAAAATATGAAAAATAACAAAGTAAAAAAGGAACTCAGGATAAGCCGGATGACCTGGCCTCTGTGTCAGTATTTTTAATCCGCCTGAAGGCCTCTGACACTGCTAAACGGTCAAAATTGTAAGTATCATCCGAGCCACGGCAGTGCTCAGCCCTAAATGACATCCGCGGTCATCTATACAAAGACTGACCGTGCCGAACGTTGCTTAAGGTTATAGCTAAAAAACATACTTAGTCTAACTAGGTTATGACTTATGAGCGTTAACCAAAAAAATTAAAAACCATCTAATGCTCTCCAAATCATTTAGAAACACTCGTTGCGCGATGGGGTAAAAAACAGATTTTACTAACGTGTGTGAGCCAAGGAGAGCGCCCAGAGTCGTAAATATGACGCCGAATGTGAAACAGTGCTCAGTACAAATTCGATTGTATGCACTGCTTGGTGTACCATAAGCTCCCCGAAAGCGACATCATATTTAGCCAATCTTTCTAAAAGCAAACGTTCTTGAACAGGATCTGAAGTCTGATATTTTCGAAAATTTGTTATTTCGTTCTGAAAATAAGTAGGTACGAGTAAGTCAAAGATAACAAGAAGTGTAATGAGATAAGGTAAGTAAAATTATAAAAAAAATTAACCATAATTTTCTTCTTCTCTTTTTTGTTTATAATGTTGATATAGAAAGGAGTTCCTAAAAGCAATACAGGGACCATAATTAAGGCTAGTGTCACCAAAAAATACTGTATTGTTGGCTGCAATTCAAACAAGTAAATCTCGCAGCCCTTTTCTGGTGCTTTTTTTTCCGTCGAGCCGTAGAGGACCATGTCGATAAAAAGGATCAGAATCTGGGGCGCGCATGAACAGCCGTATTGTACTTCTTCTAAAATAAAGAAAGTATAATCATTATCATCGTGCGCCTTTACATTAATGTTTTGATATATGTATAATGATTAAGGCTAAGAACTCACGGAGCGGTTTTTTTCCCGTGCCCGCCGCGGTGGCGGAACCGCGGTTTTATTTCTACATTCACGCGACCGGTTATTTGTGCAGTTATGAAGCCGTTGCGGTTCAGATTATCGCCTGCAAACGTGGTGCCAGCCGGTGCAGCGGGAGCCGCAAACAACCGCACCCACCGCGGGCGTAAAACGGTCGTGACATCTGGTTTATTTTTTTACAATACCTGCTTTCTACAGAAGCTGCGGGCCCGCAACCGCAGCGGGCGCGGCTAATAACGGCTTCGTGAGTCCTTAGCCCAAAACAGCTCTACTTTAGTGAGCACAGAAGTATTTAGAGGTGGGCACGCCTGCTTCGGTGCCGCGGAGGAGCGCGGAAGCGTACCCGTAACCCCGACACATGGCGCAGAGGCGGAACAACCTCAGGTTTTCTGTGGGTATACCGCTGACTAGCGTGGTGGGGACTCCCACATGACCCGCCTGCCTTCGAGGTACGTTGGTATCCATAAGGGATTTTCCCTGGACAAAAAAGGGGTGGGCATGCATAGCTGATGACCACCCTAGAAACTTCTTAACTCACCCTAGAACTTTCTATTTTACTGGGGTGAGCAAAAGTGGGCAGCTGTCCTCTCTAGAAAAACTTCACCAATGCTAGTGAGCCATTATTCTCAGTGAGAATACCAACTACGACTATATAAATAATTACTTGAATTATGTACTTTAACATTAATGTCAAGTAAACACTACCAGTACCAGTTGACCAATGGAAACCTGGACTAGTCCAAGACTACTTTTTGTGCTTGGCCTCTTTTAATAGGGTAAGTGTCCTTATTAACTACAACAAAATACAATATAAAAATGTTTAAGCTAAAACTAGATTTAAACTATTACATAAAAAGCAATTGGATCATCCACAGAATCTTGAAGGTCTAAAGATCATCCAAATGCTAAAGCCCACTGCCAGATGCGAGCGCGCCCAGCATGCTGGCAGCAATGTTACGTTGAATGGCAATTCTTATACGTTGAGCTATACAGGGTTATTTCTAATCAATTAGCATCCATTTAGGGATTTATTCTGTGCATCAAAACTAACAACTTTTGTTCTGCAACTTTACTTTTGCCAAAACTCAAAAAAATTGTGTTCCCATAGAAAAATATCGTTCACCCGCGACATAATGTATGGAATAGCTGATTTTTTTTTCGAGTTCTGACAAAAGTTGTTAGTTTTGATGTACAGAATAAGCCCCTAACAGGATGCCAATTGATTAGAAATAACCCTGTATTTAGCTACACCAGCATTATGGTCACGCGTCGCGTCTACCATTTAGAAGTTCTATATATTAATGTATTCCGGATCTTGGAAAGAGTTCTGACAATTTTGATGAAAATCGGTATTCATAAATATTTTTTCTTTCAAAGTTTATCTCTGAGAGATGCTCGTAAAACATTAATTTTTATAAAATGAAGGTACATTATTTATGATGGTACGTGTTATATACATTTAAACTTACTATGGCCGCCGTAGTAAAAGGTCCATTTGTAAAATATCAATATCACAATCCAGAAAAAAATACAAAAAAGAAATAAGAACTCAGGTATAAATTGTAGAATGATTAAATGGTATTTTTTGAAGTGCCTGTAACGTAAAATTACACCTAATTAGTAAAAACAAATAATTGGTCAAGTATGAGTCGTGTTTTATTTTAATTTTATTATTTATTATTGAAGTGCATATACAACTAAATATTCTGTGAAAATTTCAAGCATCTTTCTGTTACCATTATTAATACAGAGCGAAAAACGGCTAAAAATCAGGCTTGTTGTATGGGAGCCTCCCTTAATTATTATTTTATTCTGTTTTTAGTATTTTTTGATATAGCGGCAACAGAAATACATCGTCTGTGAAAATTGCAGCTTTCTAACTATAACGGTTCATGAGATACAGCCTGGAGACAGACGGACAGACGAACAGACAAACAGACGGACAGCGGAGTCTCAGTAATAGGGTCCCGTTTTTACCCTTTGGGTACGGAACCCTAATAACTATTGGTAAACTTTGTCTTTTTATGAAGTTGGTTGAAAATTTTAAACAATTATAACTAGATGATAGTAATGTGTACATGTCTTATTAATTTCGTTTGGTCATATCCACCACACTAGCCAAGAGCTGGATGATGAATTCACATCACCATGAAATTTTTTCTACGGACGAATGCAGGCTGCCTCACAATGTTTTTTTTTTCACCGAAAGCTAATAGAGACTTAATCTGTACATAAGTTCCAAAGAACTCATTGGTACAAGACCGGGATTTGAACCCACGACCACCATTAGGTACTTACTTAACAAAATAATTTCGGGTACATCTATCAATCAAATTCAATACTTACACGTGGTTAAAAATGCTCAAAATTATTCCAAACAACATGTGTATTATGCCAATTATTAGGGACATTTTCATCTTAATAGAGTTTTCAATCATTATCTGATTTCTTGAAAGCTGTCAATCAAGAAAAAGTTAAATAATCGGCCGTACGACTAGGACTCGCGCACGGAGGGTTCCGTACTGTGTGGGAGCCCCACTTAATTTTTTATTTTATTTTAATTCTATTATTTATTATTGAAGGAAATGTAAAACTAAATATTCTGTGAAAGTTTCAAGCATCTACCTGGTACCATTATTAATATAGAGCGAACAACGTCTAAAAATTCAGGTTTGTTGTATGGGAGCCCCCCTTAAATATTTATTTTGTTTTGTTTTTAGTATTTGTTGTTATAGCGGCAACCGAAATATATCATCTGTGAAAATTTCAGCTGCCTAGCTATCATGGTTCATGAGATACAGCCCGGTGACAGACGGACAGACAGACAGAGGGACATCGAAGTCTTAGTAATAGGGTCCCGTTTTTCCCTTTGGGTACGGAACCCTAAAAAACACAACAAATCAAACTGCCACGCAGCAGTGTGGGTTTGAACATTTGGATTATTTATAGCTTTTTTGTAATGTGTGGATAATCTAACTGCTTGTTGTTCAGTAGTGGTTGTGTATTATTTGTAGTTAATAAAGGCATTTGCTCTGCTCAGACCAAATAAAAAAAATAGGACAGAATCTTGTGAACAAACAAATGAGGCCAGAAAAACTACGGCTTGCCGTGTACAGACACACACACACACACGTACAACGAAACTACGCCTTGGCTCGTCAGTCAAACAATGGCGGCGCAACACCGACGCAATCACCCTTGTCATGTATAAAATACCGGCCTCACATATCTGTTCACGACGTTCACGATTTTTTTATTTGGTCTGAGTTGCCCTGTTTAAACACTTAAAAAAATAAGGTACATGTTAGGTATACCTACATCAGCCCAGCGAATTAGCAGCAGCGGCACATATTTTTATACATATACTCGTACCACGGAGAATTGATGTGCATGTGATTTTCGTAAGACTATTAGACAATAATCTTAGGGAAATCACATGACAGCAAATACCTACAAAACACATTTGAATCCTTTGAAATGTCTTTACTTCAACTAAAACAGAAAAAAATGCCATGTCGATTACTTCAACGTACACGCTCGAAAAAAGAAATCGATACACTATAAGACATTTGGCTGTCTCCAGAATTATCCGGCCAAATTCATCATTCTCTCTGTTCTCTGATACGTTTACACGCGTATGTTTTCTAGATTGACTAAAATTTTGATAGTTTTTTTTTGTTTAATTATTGTATCACCACATAAAAAAAATGATTACATTATAACATAAACGGTTTTGTTGCGAAATAGGAATGTACTAAAAGCTATTAAGCAATTAGGGAGATCCTAGGTAGCAGTCATCATATTACTTTCCTTATCAATCAAGGGCACGGATTAGATTGAAAAATAAAATATTATGAGGCAAAAGGTAGTCTGAGTAAGTAGTAAGCCATAGTTAAAATGTTATGGACTAACTTTGTTAATGTTAACTATTTTTAAAAAAAATGACCCGTGATTCAATTTTGGGTCCAATCATTGCACTAGATTAAATAATTAAATTAAAATATATTAAGGGTGCTACCATACAGTACGGAACCCTTCATGTGCGAGTTCGATTTGCACGATTTTTTTTTCATTGTGGTGGGTAGGTTTCGTACCTAATGACATTTCAGGGAGGGGGCTGAACCCTATAACTTGTAGGGTTCAAGCAGCTGCCTGTAACCGTTATTAATATCGAGCGAAAACCGGCTAAAATAGTGGGATGGGAAAATATTATATTATTAAAAAAATATTTTATTATCTTTTTAGTATTTGTTGTTATTGCGGCAACATAAATACATCATGTCCAGCTATCACGGTTTATGAGATACAGCCTGGTGACAGACGGACAGTCAGAAGGACGGATATCAGAGTCTAGTAATAGGGTCCCTTTTTCACCCTTTGGGTACGGAACCCTAAAAAGTACCCACCACATCGCATATACAAGGTGGAGCCGACATTAAATAAAATCACATATTTGGCCTTATGGTCCCCAGTTGCGTCTTAAGCACAAATGAAGCCCGATTAAAGAGGCGCCAGCGTAAATTTAATAGCAACGTAAAAAGCGTTCTCTCTATCGAATGCCTAAAGTGAAAAGGAAACAGAACTATGCTATTTAGGTAATATAATTACAATGGCGCCTCTGTAATCGGGCTTATGGTGTGCGTAAGGAACATTTCCCGCTCGCGTCATGCCCGCGCTCGATGCACCAAAGGTGTGCCTAATTTGCGCGCCCTCTTTGATAGATTTTTAGTAATTTTTGCAGCCGGTCCTGATGACGTATTGATTTTCTGGGTGTTCATTGGTTCAATTTCGAATGACTTTATTGGTCTGTCCTGTCAAGTTAGACAACCAAATAAATCAAATTTTCATAACAAAGTCAGCGCATCGACGCCATGTTGCGTTTTCGTTGCAAATTTCGGGGAGCCGTATGGTCCTCAGTGAGTGTTTTTTTTTTAATAATTATCAACATATTATTATACGTAGTGAAAGGGAAAAATGCCTTCTTTTGCTGTGAAAGTGACATTTTGACTTTTTTTGTGTTGTGATGGTGTAATGACCCTAAAGTTGGGACAGGAAATTTAACAATGTTTATGTTCAGTGTTACGTCATTTCTGGGAAGTCTTTTAAATTACAAACTTAGAATCTTAGTATTATGCGGTTCAAGACCTTTTTTATGATTTATAAACACTTAGTACTTAATTAACGAAAACATTACATAATATGCGTATCCATAGGCGCGGTAGGCAAATTTTTGCTAATTTTCGATATACTGGGACGCGCGACGTATTTTCGAGCCGCGAAAGCGAGACGGCCGTCCGTCGGGTCGAACCCTTCGACATATTATGAATTTAATAAAAAAAGCTTTTACTTAGGTAAATTTTACAAAAAACTCATTATATGTTCAATTACTTACTTGCATTTTATTATTTAGTTTCTTTGAAAATTTAGTTTTTTAGTGCTTTTATGATTACTGCTTACTAGTACTAATTATGTGTCAAAGAAGGATGTCGACAGCTCATACATACGAATACCTGTTGTGTACGAATACACTCAGTTTCTCCCAAGCTCATTTAGAAAAATGTTATCTTCACCAGAGTAATTTATGACGCTTCTAAAACTGTTCTGATATGTACAAGTTTGTTTAAAATGAAGTTAAAATAAGAAAAACCGAAAACAATTTTCAAGCTATATGTACCTACTTTGATTTATAGAATTATAGACCATAGCAGTGCTGCCAACTCCTTTTGGCAAAAATTCGCTATCAGCACGTCAAAAACGCGCCAGAAGCGCTAAATGGTAACTACGACGACTGGTACTACGAAAAAATGAATGATAATGAATTTCGGTATTCATCCACTTCATTAGCAATAGTATAAGAACCACAACTTGCTGCTATTCGAACTTCGGCCGCAGCCTGCGGATGCAGGTCGCGATTGCAGGTAACACACATCTGAAATGCAGCCACTGCCTGCTTCCGCAGTCGAGAGTGATTCCGAGGTTGGCTACACGTGCTGCGACAGGCAGCACGTCGGACTTGTCTAAACAGGTGAACAACACTCGCAGCTGAGGCTCGGTAGCACGTGCTGCCGGAGCCGCAATCGGAATCTTTTTTGCAGAAATTCATACTACTACATAGATAACCAGAGCCCTTACTCGTAGTCCAGGCTTTGCGAAGTTTACTCAAACTTTCGCGTTCGCGTGTGGCTCCATAGATTTTGGTTAGTTCTTCCTCGTTTCTGCTAGGGGCGCTGTACAAAAATGTATAGGGCCATACCGAAACAGCTGTAGTTTCAATTTACGTGTAAACCTGGATTAACCCCTCAGTTGTGCAGCTACAGCCGGCTTCGTGCAGCTGCTGCAAGTGCTGTTTGTAGCTGTAGCCTGCTGCCGAGATTCGAATAGCACCTTTAAGGATTATTACGAGTAATATCAAAATAATCAGGAATATCTCGGATAATTTCAACTGCAGCTTTTTGTTAGTAGTAAAGTGAGTGAAACCTAAAAATATAAGTATTCTTTCTTTTTGATAATCTTTTAGTATGCAAAAATGTATGTTCTGTAAAATATGTAAAAAGACACCTCAGTTCGTAAAATTACTAGTTGAAACACTTAAAACGAGTTAAGGAAGGAGCATGTACCAACTGTTGAAAAAGAAAATAATAATATCAACCCCTCCAAAAAATTGCTAAGTTGGAATACCGAAAACGAAATCTGGCAATACTGAATACATCATCTGATCGACTGAATTTGACATATCCTTTTTTTTTTGACAGCAACAGTAATAAAATAGTGTTTTTTTTAAATAATGTGCCCATTTTTGGACAGGCTAAAGCCTTTAAGGTCATACCGCCACTTCTTATGTATGTAATCTATAATGTTAAAACAATAAAAAATCATTGTAATTTTTCTGGTGGTCTAATATTAATTTTAATTAGTGATATAAAAACAGCAAAAAATCACTAAATTTTTGAAGCACATATCATTATTATAAATGATGTTTTGTTTTCTACCTACGTGCAAAAAAAAAAACGACAGGTCCATTCGCTGCATCCTTCTTTATATCAACGTCAGATTTCCACCCTGTATAAGTTGTACCTGACTGCGTCACAGAAGTCGTACGCACGTCAAACGCCTACATCAACATTTGACGTTACCGATTTAATTGCTCGCCCGGTGCCCTATATTATACACAAGTTTATTTTTCTCAAGCACGCCTGAAAATTTGAGCATTATTTTGACAACTTTCTTAGAGATAAATTAAAATTGCTGTACTGCGAGCAGCGGCGGGCAAAAGTTGTATAAAAATCCAGTTTGCCAGTGTTAGGTACTACCAATCTTAATTCTCAATCTTACTACCAGTAGTAAGATTTATTTCTGTTTCAGTATTTATTTTTTAAGTGAATATTGAACTGAATATTCTGTGAATATTTCAAGCATCTACCTGTCATCGTTATTAATAGCGAGCGAAAACGGCAAAAATTCAGGTTTGTTAATGGGAGCCTCCCTTATTATTTTTTTCTATTTTTAGTATTTGTTGTTATAGCAGCAACATAAATACGTCATTTGTGATACATTTCAACGTTCTAGCTTTCACGGTTTAGCCTGGAGTTTTAGCCTGGTGACAGACAGACGGACAGAAGGACGGCGGAGTCTTAGAAATACCCGTCCCGTTTTTACCCTTTGGGTACGGAATCCTAAAAAGGAAATCTTTTAGTGCATAACATGGCAACCACGGCGGTAACTACGAGTAATTAAACATTATTTTACTTGAATTTCGAGCTGCCTCGCAAACAGAAAACTGTTTATTGAAACAAAAAAAAATTACTGGCGCGTGATAAATTATTATTGTCGTCATTGATTTAAAAAAAAAATATTTAAGTGTATTTCCGCGCATTATTTGGTAAAAGCCATGGCCACAACTAAGCATTGATCGTCTCACGTATGTATGCCTCGGCTTCACCTCGGCCAACACACAATTTGTTATTACAGATGCACTTCCCAGGATGCTACATTAGCGAACAAACCGATTGGGATGTGAGCAAAGCAGTTACCACAACGGATACAGACTGGGTAGCCGCACAGTCAGTGGTAACAAGCGAAAAGATCACCTGGGCAGTAAAGTCATTTAAACCATACAAAACACCTGGTCAGGACGAATGAATGAGATACTCACACAGCTCTTCAGAGCCTGTATAGCCTACAGGTACATGCCATTGGCATGGAGAGAGGTGAGAGTGCTGTTCATACCCAAACCAGGTAGAAGCGATTATACAGAACCAAAGGCTTACAGACCTTAATAGGTCTGTAAGCCTTTGGTTACCAGAACACAGAACCAGCGATTATACAGAACCAAAGGCTTACAGACCTATTAAGGTCTGTAAGCCTTTGGTTCTGTATAATCGCTGGTTCTGTGTAAGGCTTATGCCTTACATCTTTCCTGTTGAAGACACTAGAAAGATTGTGTGACAGGCATATAAGGGATGAAGTTTTAAGCAAAACTCCATTACACCCACAACAACACGCATACAGTTCGGGCTAATCAACAGAATCGGCCCTACACAAAGTCGTACAAACTATAGAACATGAGATAAATAATAAAGCGCTATGCTTTCATAGACATAGAAGGAGCTTTCGACAAGACAAATTTTAACAGGAACTATCATCTGGAACATGGTAGTAAACATTCTGATCACCTTGTTGAATACTCAACGCTTTCTCACAGTAGGCTATGCAGACGATCCGGCTATTCTGGTACCGGGACACTTCGCTAGTGTAGCCTGTAATCTCATGAATAATGCACTCAGGTTCGTGGAAAATTGGTGCTAGTAACTAGTCATGTTTACGAACAAGAGGAACTTAGGACCACATAAATTACCATCCTTCTTTGGTAAACAGCTAACATTATCAGAATAAGTGACATATCTGGGCATTGCACTTAATAAGAAGCTTAATTGGGCAAGCCACCTAGAAAACAAAATAAAGAAGGTAACCATTTCATTTTGGCAGTGCAGTAAAATGATAGGTAAAACATGGGGGCTAAACCCCAAAATAACCCAATGGTTGTACAATACCGTAGTAAGACCTTCGATGTCATATGGCGCATTGGTATGGTGGCCCAGGACCAAACTGACTACCGCCAACTCGAAACTAAGAAAATTGCAAAGAACAGCCTGCGTAGCGCTGACCGGATGCATGAGAACTGCATCCACTGCGGCGTTGGAAGCCCTCATGGGGCAAACGCCCCTGCATCTTTTCATACAACAGGAGGCAGCGATTGCTGCTTACAGGTTAAGAGCACTGAACCTGTGGACGTACGATAAGCTAGCAACGCATACCACTATTATTGACAATTTCATAGAATGTGACCCTGAAATTCTATCGATTTATGACAGGGTCCCCAATAAACAAATCTTCACTAAAAGCTATGGCATTCAACTACATGAGGAACCATGTGATAGCTCTGGTATACAGGAAGTGAGGATTTACACCGATGGCTCCAAAACAGATACAGGCACCGGGACAGGCACATTCTCGGATGAACTCAATATACACATAGCGGCGACTCTGGGTAAAAACAACTCTATTTTCCAAGCGGAATGTATAGGTATTATCCAGGCGGCAGCGGCGATACTCCGAAGGAAAGTAACCGATCAAAGAATCAGAATCCTTTCGGATAGCGCTGCAGTGCTGAGAGCGCTACAGCGGTACGATCACTCCTAGGGGCTAACGATTCAGTGTCACAATCTACTGGAAGAAGTAAGTAAAAATAATCGTATAACTCTACAGTGGGTCAAGGGACACAGCGGATCCAGAGGTAATGACGCGGCTGACGAGCTGGCACGGAGTGGTTCAGGTAGACGCACCGTAGGACCCGGACCGATGATCCCTCTGCCTTTCAGCCAAGTCAGATCCTGATTCGCAAACACACATTCAGACGACATTAGGAATACTGGGCAAGTATCGAGGACTGCAGACAGACGAAGGAGGCATTCCCGGAGTTAAATCCGCGATTCTCCCGTCGGCTGCTAAACCTTACTCGTGACAAATCTGGCGTGTCGTCGGAGTAGTCACCGGACACTGCTCTCTTAACAAGCATCTATTTACTATTGGTGTTACAGACAGCCATCTATGCACAGGATGCATGGAGGTAGACGAAACGGCCGCGCATATGCTTCTAGAATGCAACAGCGTGGCGGAACAACGATCAAGCATCCTTGGGCGCTAGGGCTTGGGCCAGGGGCGCTGTGCTGTACAAAAATGTATAGAGCCATACGGAAACAGCAGTAGTTTCAATGTACATGTTTATACGTGATCACGTGGCACGTTACGTTGATCTGAGGGGTTACTCCGGAAATTTCTACCCAGTGTAGCAAAACACTTAGGTCTTTTCCGCAAGAGGTGGAATTCCTGTCGCCAAAAATCTATTAATGCATTTATTCCCTGTAATTTGCCATCACTCCGTTTAAAATTTGCGAGTGTGGCTCTTGTAGGTGGGGAGAACTAATTTGGTCACAATGGGCAAGTATTATTCCGCAAACTGTTCAGACGGAATTTTGCCTATAGGCCGCCCGCTTAACACGCGTATAGCCTGCGCGGAAGAAGGGAGCGGGGGGATACGGTAAAGAGCTCTGCTCCACGTACCCCTCTCACCTACCCGGCAACATCTCCCCCCGCTCCTTCTGCCCCGCGTACCCCTCACACCCACCCGGTAACATCTTTAAATTAAATCTCGGTTTAAATCTTTCATCACCGATCAACCGAGAACGCTCCGGGAGGCCTGCGCCGGCGTCAGAGAGCTGCTGGCCTTCCTCGGGGACATCGGATGGCTCAACTAGGCACCCGACTCACGCACGAAGGGCTGCCCTCTTCTGCAGCCTGAGTGCGGGAAAGGCCCGCGCGTCAAGGTTCACCTCGGCCCACATCTGCACGCTCGTCTATCAATGCCTCTTTTGCTGGCCGCTGCAGTAATGTAAGTACTATTAATGTTTGATTACTGCGCCGTGTTATGTTAAACTCAATGGTATACATAGATTTTATTTATATAGAATTTATATATATAGAATATAGAATTTAGATTGATTTACTGACTTTACTGATTTACTGTGTTGTCTGAAATAAAATTATTATTATTAAAATAAAATTATTATTACTCATTCGTCACGTGCAGTGGGCGGTTAGCATAGCCTATTACACAAAAATGTCGTAAAATAAATAATTACCGTCCATACAGGATCCAAACCAAAACCGTATGGCCTGCTCAGCCTGCTCCTGTAATCGATATCAAGCATGCTATTGCCGGTTATTTCAGCTTGTGTGTAAATATTTCCCCACATACTTGTGCCGAAGTTCATGGATCGGCTGAATACGTCGTTATAGACAAACCCAGTAAAAATGCTAAACAAGCCAAGTAGAAATATCACATAGCGCCCTGAAATAATAAACAAAAAAAAATGTATAATCCTTACTAAGAAAACCCAAAAGGCTTGTGTTTAACCGCCTACCAGAAAACCTCTTATCAGACACCGTTGAAAATAATTATACCACCAACATTTCAGATCA
This sequence comes from Hypomecis atomaria, assembly GCA_964007245.1. Classification (NCBI taxonomy): domain Eukaryota; kingdom Metazoa; phylum Arthropoda; class Insecta; order Lepidoptera; family Geometridae; genus Hypomecis; species Hypomecis atomaria. The sequence goes on from OZ023280.1 coordinate 15,494,367, forward strand.
AATATTTTGTATTATCACTAACTCGATGTTACCAATATTTTATTTTGCGTACTTGCCATCATTTTTGTAATTTATTACTGAGACAAAAAGTTGGTGGTCGATGGCAAAGTTTTCGTTAAAAATCCTACAAGCAAAAAAATTTTACTCCTTATTGTTCAATTTTTTTGTATATTAGTAAGTAAGTGCGAGGTTTTCTAATATTTTACAAAAAAATCCTAACAACCTAACGAAATGTTACTGTTACAGTGAAACGATATTCAGTGAGCATTCATCCATTTTGGCAAGCATCACATTTTGTTTGGGACTTATTCTTAAGGTCAGGAAATGTATTTTAGTAAGCATTTAAATTCTTTCCAACCCAAAAAATGTGCTTTTTGGATTGTTTATCACTCATTAATGCAGCAACGGAGCGACAGAGCGACCGACGGATCGACTTCTTCATGCATCTCTATTTGATATTCAACAATCAGGGTTTTTCAGTATTTTTCATGGCACTGCTGAGCTTAAACTAGTGGAAACGGGTAAGCTATGCTCATCTCCACGATCCTAATTGGTGGAGCTTATTTATTTGAAACGAATCCGAACGACAGCTAAATACTTTTTTCTTGCAATAACACAACACTAACCACCAAAAAATATGTTCCAAATCTCACTTCCTGGTTCTTTTAAGAACTCTTTTTCATAAATTAGCATCCAAGAAGCAAAACCAACCGTAATCATGGCATGCCCGAGGTCACCGAACATGATAGCAAATAGAAATGGAAATGAAATAACAGTAAACAACCCTGAAAAAAGAGCTTCGCATCATAAAAAGTACTAAATATCAACAAAACATGATGGCTTTATCCTTACTAACATTTTAAATCCGAAAGTGTGTTTGTTGGTTTGTTAATTCTTTTACCCAGCAATTATTAATAGAGAAACAGACTTGACTTTTGGCAAATCAAAGTTTGAAGATTGATATAGCAAACATTTTATGCTGGAACAAGTATTATACTCGTAGTGCCTTTTTTAAAAACAAGCTTTTACTGAACAAGTACTCGCCAAAACGAATCAAACGAGCCGAAACTCAATAGGGTTGCGTCTTTTCATTACAGAGTTCCTATGACCACATACCAGCTCCATCATCAGACCCTGGTTACCATTGAAAGACCAACTACTAGCCAAGGCCATTCAAATTAACCCAAACTCGATGAGGTTGTGTCGTTTCATTGCCAAGTTCATTTGGCCACCTTCCAGCTCCATAATCAGATCAGCACCATGTCATCATAATATTGCATTGTCACGCGATTTACACAATACATGTATGCGAAATTTCAGCTCAATCGGTAACCGGGAAGTGGATCAAATTTAACTTGCAAGATTTGATTACAGATCGACAGACAACGGGACAGGTGAAACTAAATAAAAGCTTGTAAAAATAAAAAAGTTTCCATGAGATAATACAACAATCAAAATAACACGTATACAAAGACGAGGACAAATGTAGTTTTTAAATAAATTAACTTTACCAGGGTTCACTTCCCCATATCTGCAGTCGCCGTACGCGTTAATAAGCACTTGGAAAGCGTACGTGAACTTATTTGTGCGGTGAATAGTCGGTGGCACGGCATCTGTATTTACTTTATTCAAAAATGACTCCACATTGGACTCTACTTTTTCCTAGAAAAGTATAATGTTATTAAAATACTCGTATACTTATATATTATTATAAAGGTAACTTTAATTCTAGAGTTTCTATTTAGACGTAGGGCCATGCTCATCATAGGTTATCATTGTAATCATCATGGTAACAAACTTGACATGTAGGACCAACACTGTAATCGCTAAAATAAGATAATTTTACCACTAGACAAAATGTGTGGAACAACTGTTGTTCAATTCAGGGTTGATCCCTTTACAATTACCTACTGACCATAATGATGAATTCAATGATGTCCAAGAATGTCTCCTTTGTCTAGAAATATGGGGAATGCAACGGTTATGCCAATTTTAGTGTCAGTTTTGGTCACTTTGAGTTACAATAATTGTGTAGCCTATTTTGAAGATATTGTTTTTAATTTTAGTACTTTGTCGTTCACACAAACAACATTTCAATATTGTGATACATTGTTTATAATCTATTCATCCAATACATTTCGACATCTAATGGCCAAAATCGAGACCGTGGCCACAACCGTCATCTACCCTACACCCTGTTTTATTAAAAAAAAAACAATTGCGCAAATATACCGATACAACTCGCAATATAGTTTGAATTCTCCATAAATCTTTTTCTGGTATCCAGCATTGTCCTATGAGGCAGTTTTTAGTAATATCCAAGGTTAACAGGTTTAAATTATGATAGACAGCTTTCGCTTTTCGGATTCGGGTCATGATTGACTTCCATTCCCTGCTGATCATTCGCAATGATCTACATCTGTAGTATTGCGATTTAGACAACACCTGAAAATAACAGTACATTTATTTTTGTAAATTAACTTGTGTTCTTCTTGTAAGAATAATCCAACAAAAACATTTTCATGTGAAATGAAGCCAAGTCTGAATCACAGTACCCACTGTCAAATTTTTTTTTTTTTTTTAATCTTCGCATAGCGAAAATGTCGCACAAAAGTCAAAAAGTTGTCAGATCTCACGTAAAGCCAAGCTTCTAACTCTACACGCCTTACTCTACAAGTCATTACTCCACAAGCTCTACAGCTTAGTCAATATATTATAGTGACTTGGCCGTTTCGTTACAACAAGAAATGTTTGTATAACAGAATTAATGAATTAATCTTCACTTTACGCCCATGCGCAGTTAGTGAAACAGCCAAGCCGCATACATTGACTAAGGTGTAGAGTTTGTGAAGTAAGGACTTGTAGTATAAGGCGTGTAGAGTTAGAAGCTTGGCTTTACGTGAGATCTGACAACTTTTTATAGTGGGAACTGTGATTTAGACTTGGCTTCATTTCACTTGAAAATGTTTTTGTTGGATTTTACTTCTTTTTGTAGTTTACTACAAGGAGTAATTTTATCGATTTTCACATCTCTAGCTTCAAAACTTGTGGAAGTCTCATACCAACTTTTAACCCCTAGTTTTAAAGATTAGGGGGAGATTTACTTAAAATTTTTAAACACGTGTTTTATAATATTTGTAATAAAGAGTCCTTTTATCAATTTTTGGACATAGCATCAAACTTTGCAAAAGTGTCATACAAACTTTCATCACCCAGCTTTAGGGTTTCGGGGGTGGTTTATTGAGAATCCTGAAATTGTGTTTTATTATCTTTTACAACGAGTGCGTATATCCATTTTCTGACTTCTGGCATCAAAAGTTTCGAAAGTGACATACAAATTTTCATCCCCCAATTTTAGGGGCTGATTTATTAAAAAACCTAAAATAAGTGTTTTATTATTTCTAACAGAGAGTCCTTATAGGTATCTATTTTTAGACTTATAGCATGAAAATATGTGGAAGTCTCATACAAGCTTTCATCCCCTATTATATAGGGTTGGGGGGTAAAAGTTCAAAGTTTTAGATTTTTTGATTTGACCTTGATGAGAAATATCAAGTTTCTAGGTCATCTGGAACTGGGTTAGGTTTTTGATCTAAAAGTCAGTGAATCAGTGAGTGAGTCAGTGAGTGAATCAGTCAATGAAACCCCGGTTTTTAAACGTTAATATTTCATTAACCGTCAGAGCAAAGTTAATCAAATTTTGTATTATAGATAAGCTAAAGAACTTTAAATTTCATTTATATGGGTTAAATAGTTTTCGAGTTATGAAGGGGTCAAAAGTGGCTCGAAATGGTTCGTGTAATATTACACACGTCGCGTCGCCAGTTCCTTTTTCGTAGACTTGGCTGGACACGCTTCCGCGTGTCTAGATAAGATTAATAACCAAATCAATAAACCCGTTTAAAGTATATTTGAACCGAAGTGGACTAATGATACTTAGAAGTAGGACAGAATAAGTATAAGAAGCGGTTTTATAATACTTAATCTTATTGACCTAAGGCCCTGTCACACTACGACACAATGGCGGCGCCACCAAAAGGTAACGTAGGTACGTTGGTGCGCACATTACTTTTTGTAAGCCACATGTGAAGAAATAAAGAACTAGAAGAGTCCTAAGCGTGATTTGTAACCATGTACACCACAATATGACGCCTAATGGTACCAGGGCTCCATGCATACAAGTAGCTGTTTGCGTTTGTTAGTGGCGCTACTAGCTACGTCACCACTGGTGTCCTAACGTAATAAAGCCTTAAGAAATAAGGGAGGATTGATTATTTAAGAAACGTAACCTACTAACCGCTTCTAAGTCCACGATACGGCCTTCTACTTTGCCCAGTAACTCTATTCGTTCTTCTCTAGTCTCTGGACAGGGATATATATTCACTCGAAACCCAGTAAAAATCTTTTGCATCCGTTCCGCTAGTAATTCTCCTTGACATATGGTCATAAAGGCAACTTTTCTTATTTCACCACCCTAAAAACCTTAAGCACTGAACATACATATAGGCAAACAAACTTCTTGCCGTCTGAAGTTAGCTACAAGCTGCGCACATCTCCTCGCCGCTAACATGTTATATGAATATACTGCTAAGTTTTGCGTAACCACTTGCCTCGTGTTCAGTTCACAGACACCAAAAAGATTGATTCGGCCTATACTGAATAAAAGCTATTAGTTAATAAAAACATAATTATAACTACTAGATAATTGTTCCAGCCATTTATAATTTATCTTTAGAGCAAGAGTCAAGAAGCAACTTCTAGGTCTATACGGCCATCTTCGACTACAACATCGCTTTCTATCAGGCGAGTTATATAAACATTAGGGGACATCTTTATTTCATTCTACTAGAGACTGATATATAAATAGTTCCAACATATTAAATACATACGTATATAGTTTATAACAACCAGACACAGAGCAAACACCTACGTTCATCACAAAAATGCTTGTCTGGGTGGGAATCGTACCCAAGCCTCTTTGGGCCAGGAGATAGGGTCGCCAAACTCTCGGCCGCCGAGACAGTCAGTTAAATATTATTTTAAGAAATGTTTACAGTGTATGGATCTTCCAAGACTTCGTCGTAGTTTGCCTGCCGATAGTAAATGTTACCGCGGGAAACCCTCCACAGCATCAGTTGGAAGGGGAAGCTTATGGTCCTCTTCACTACCCCAGACATCACGAACAACCGACCGCCGCGAGGAAATTCTGATCCATGCTTATATCTAACAGATAAAAGCGTTGGCTAAAAAAATGCATCGTACATGGCCTTGCAGTAAAAAGATCTACTATAACGTGACATCACACGGAACTCTAACATATCCTGTTAAAGTTCCGTGCGATGTCACGTTATAGTAGATCTTTTTACAAGCTATACCTATCTTCCTCATTTTTGTTAACTTGAGAAAATATACGTGTCTAATATATTTTAATAATAACGGACCGACGGAATTATTGTATTTTTTTAACCGTCTAGCCTATTACTTTACGTATTTTTCTTTCTTCTATAATTGTTTTTAATCTAGTAGTTAAAGTACTTATGCCAATCGGACTTGTACTGGAACTTGTTAAGGTTTTATTGGACTCTGAATGCATTCTATTCAATTCATAAATAAACCGTAAACTGGATGAAACATCACCGTACAAAACTAATGAACTAACATAACTGATGATTTTTCATCCATACCAAAAAAAAAAACACAAAATATATTTTACTTACAATGATACAAAAATAGAGATAGACAGATTCAGATTATAAGGAATCAATATCGATACCCACTTCAATCGGAAACCCCTTTATGGAATCCATAAAATCTAGGTAACTTGCCATTCTCATATGCCTTTTACAAAACTAAGAAACAACAGACTCACAAACCGCTATAGTTACATACTACGCATACGCTAATGCGTGGCTTGATTATGGTGTTATGCTCTGGGGCAATACCACACATGTCATGTAGATACCCTCTAACTGCCTAAAAAAAATCTTATCCAAATCCTTGCTAATATAGAACTGACGAAATCTTGTAATAGGTACATATTTTCAAGAATAATATAATCTACTTATCTTACTATGAATAAACATCTTATTAGTCTGTTTTGTAAGAACCCACGGCTCCCTTTTCACGAAACGCTCGGATAAAAACACCCACCGCTCTCTTAGACATCAAAAACTACTAATACTGCCAATGTCAAGACTAGCCCTACATTAAAATAGCCCCTTTGTAATCTTTTAGTGGAACTAAGCTTATTATTCGATCAAAGAATACACTGACGAGATACATGTGCCTACTCAAAAAAAAGAAATAGATACTTCATGTTAAAATAAAGACTGTCCTCTTCTATTCCACGCCTATTACGTACTACTTATTCTAGCTATAATTTTAGCAGTGCCCGACGGGGTCCATGATTAACACCCATTGACACTGTGGAAGCTAAATAAATAAATATGAATACCTGATAACATGTGACGGGATAAAGTTGGTACATACTTGGCGAAGATCTTCTCCAGTCCTAACTCTGCATTTCCCAGCATTGGTTCTATATTGGCCAAGACATATCTCATTTCTTTCATTTCCAACAGATCTTGTTTTAAATTCGACTGGTCCATAGAAATTTCTATAATATCTGTTTCCCATTTTTCAATTTTGTTCTGTAAAATACGTATGGAAAACCCACTTATTGTTGTGATGTTAATAATCCTATATGTACTTACACAGATTTTTAATAGTACCTACATAATTATTACAAATATATAATATACATAACTATGTCATCAAAAATCAACTTAAAAAATAAGTAAGTCAAATTGCATAATAATATGTCTCTTCATGTACCTCATTGTTATACCTGTTACAATATTAATTTTATTGCCTCTAGCTATTTATACGAGTTTTAAAAACTAAATACATGTGATTTCATTAAAATAATATATTCTGATAAATATCCATGACATTAGTACTTTACTTAGGTTTTTCTTTACGAGCACCGAAGCTATACCTTACCTTATTTCAGAAGACACGTGAAGTTCTAGATCCCGTTGCTAATTGATCCGGTTTTAACTGTTTAGTCACGTCAGAGGCCAATTAGGCGGCTTGAAAACTCTAACACCAGGGCTAGCCACCCGACCTGTACGACTTAATTATACGAACCTCAACCATAGACATTTCATGAACGACCAGGGCTCCAGGAACCTTAGAAGAGTTAATTATCTCTATGTTGTCACGCGCTATCTCGCTCGCTATGTGTCGCATTTTTCTCTCAAGTTCGGCACATCGACATATGTCCGCCACATAGTTCTTTTGATAAGGAGGCATGTCGGTGTTCACCTGTAAAAATGCAAGATCTTACTTGGTAAAACGCTTCAATTTAAAGAAGTATAAACCTACTCTTCATCATGAACCACTTTTACCGTGGAACCAACTATGAAAGCCACGAATAAAATTCACAACAGACATCAATCGTGTAAAAAATATTCGTATAATGTACACGATTGAAGTCGGTTGTGTCTTTGTAAGAATAAAGTTTGTAAGAACGGGATATTTTTAACGACTTGAGCTGCCATGTAAGCTACGGGTACAATTTAACGAGTATGACTTATGACTTAAAAACATATAAATGAAAATGATACACATTCCCTGTAATTCATCCATCTATTCATCAGCCATAGGACGTGTACTGCTCTTGGACTTGGACTTATAGGCCTCCCTTATTGATCTCCAATAAGACCGGTTGAAGGCGGTTTACATTCTGCGCAATACCTACTGCGGTCTTAATGAGATCACAAATAATACTTCATAATTTTTGTTGAGTTTTTTCTATGGGAAATTTATAAATATTAAAGCTAATTTGTACTTAAATTTTAGATAATGAAATCAAAATGTGAGTTAATACAAGAAAATCTGAATCGTAGGCACTAACGTCTTCCAACGCGTCAGAATATTACTTGTAAGTAGGTACAAAATACCAATACAGTACCTAAAATTAGCATTTGATAATAAAAAAATTGAAACAATATTAATTAAATCATTTTAAAAACAATTGTATCATATCTTAGTAAGACTAATTAATTTATACACTAAGCCCGATTACAGAGGCGCCATCGTAATTATATATTAGCTAAATAGCATAGTTCTATTTCTTTTTCACTTTAGGCATTCGATAGAGAGAACGCTTTTTACGTTGCTATTAAATTTACGCTGGCGCCTCTGTAATCGGGCTTATTATATAATTTAAATGGAAATTGCCTCTTTACGGTTATAATGTAGTAAACTACGAATTATTGCCTGAATTGAATTATTAAACCTGCTACGAATTAGCCCAACGAGCTATCGATAGGGCTATGCTCAGGATCTCTTTGCGAGTTCGAATCATAAATAAGGGGATCCGTAAAAGAACCAAAGTTACCGACATAGCCCAACGGATTGAAAAGTTGTAACGGTAGTGGGCAGGGCATATAGCGCAGAGGACTGATGAGCGATGGGTCGAAAAGATCTCGAGTGAAGACCATGTACTGGCAGCGCAGCGTAGGGCGTCCACTCACGAGGTGAACGGATGACCTCATTAAGGCCGCAAGATCGAGCTGGATGCAAGCCGCTTCCAACAGGTCTTTTTGGAGATCCGCAGGGGAAGCCTATCTCGAGCAGTGGACGTCCTATGGCTGATGGATGGGTGTATGGATTAAAGAACAAATTAGAACGTACATCCACAAACTGCACGCAGCCTATGTCCCCCAGCCGGGACATTATATCAAAGGCTGCTTCCGGTTGCAAATACATTTCGCAAAACGCCATCGGATCCGTTCGAAACATAGTCCTAGAATAAAAATATACAATAATGGATGAATGATGTCATTTCCGTCCCTTTACTTCGTTGCCTGGAAGAAATGGCTATAAGCAATAAGGCCACCCATTGATGCACTAGTTTTATGTATCTTGTTTCTTCTTTGTATTTTTATTGTTATAGTAAGCCCGATTACAGAGGCGCCATGGTAATTATATTAGCTAAATAACATAGTTCTGTTTCTTTTTCACTTTAGGCATTCGATAGAGAGAAAGCTTTTTACGTTGCTAATAAATTTACACTGGCGCCTCTGTAATTGGGCTTATTACCTACTTAAAACTCACAAACTACGCTTGGTCTTTTGCTATGCATCAATGGGGTCGAAGCCATCACTTATCTAAGCTATAAAACTTATCCATGTTATAAGCCGAACCAAACGTTTTTAAGACTAGACCGCGTCCGAAACACTTTGCGTTCCAGGACAGGCGATAGCGGCGTGGGACTTAAGTAAGCTGCAAAGCTCAAATGAGAGTGGGCGGGACACGTGAGCAGCATCCAGACAGGTGGGCAAAGTCTCGACGGAGTGGGTGCCTCTGTCTAGTTGACCCTGAGGTCGTCCTCCAAAACAATGGCGCGACGAAATCGTGAGGCTTAAAAAGGACTGGAGGTAGCACAGAACAGAAAAGATTTTTATCATGCATTAGTATTGAATGTTGGCGGTACTATCGATGCCAACGTTAGTATCGATATTTTTGGTTTAATAACTATCGACATGCAGTAGAGCCTCGATTGACCGGACTAATTTTGGTTCAGTTAATATCGATATACAGTAGAGTAATCGGACTAATTTGTGTCGTTGAAAATTCGGATAATCGAAAATCCGCATAGTCAAATTAATCAAAAATGCTGTTTGTCTTATTATCTTAGCTAACTTACAATCAGTTACTCCCCAATTTAATGAAAAAAAAGGTTATTTTATGATATAGCGATAACACCACTAAACTTGAAATTTTTAAGTTCGGAGATCGCGCGGCCATTGGCGCAGCGGAATAGGTACAATAAGCAACAAAAACTAACAATTCGCGATAAGTAGAGAAAGAGCCGATGAGAATTGAGTAGTCTACTAAATAAATCGTATGTTCAGGTGTTAAGTTTCCTAAACGATTTTTTTGTCACAATGGTACATCCATTGGTAATAGGTAGGTCGACAAAGATAAAAAAGAGTGCCCACCCTTAATTTCTAAAGTATGAAAGATAGAATCCTCAAACTTTTTGAGTTTATAGACCAATATGGTCTATAAAGTAAAACTATCTTTCAAAATTATTTTGAGCTCTGTGGGATTATAACTTATTGAGTTATAAAGGAAATTGCTTTTTTTTTATTTGCTTATAGCTCAAAGTTCATTGACCTCAGAAACCTATTTCTTAGGTCATGGAGATGGAGCGCACACAGTTTCCATACGTGTTTACTGCTAATCACTAACTAATCACTGATCAAAGTGAAAACAGGCCTTATCGCAACAGCAGCCAGTGACTGGCCCGGTAGGCTAATTCTGGCATACTTAGTGTACATTGTGTGTGTCATGTAGCCGCAGTTTCTCAGTATTTTGGCGCTATCTAGTCGAGCACAGCGAGACCAATCATTAATCTAAGGTTTCTGGTTTTTCCCTGCTCAAAGATTTCTTGTTCGAAGTTCGAAGCTATGTGGAAAAATAGTGGAAAATAACACCTACAAGTTGACACATACAATTAATGTAATAAATACGTATATACGTAATTCAATCTCACCTTTCCACTGGTAGTTAGTAGTTTTAACAATATGTTTTTTTTGTTGTAGCTAATAATTAGAATCTACATCAGAATAATGACATCCGTCGAATTTTTGACGTCGAAGTTCTGTCAATCAATGTTTGTCTTTAAAAAGAAAAGACAAGGAGTTTGGCAATGTTTCTGGCCTGTTAACCTCAATACGCTAGGTATCTTCAGTACAGATTTCCATAGACATATTAGTATATAGACACGAAATATCTACAAATTAGGGCGAACAGCTGAGTGGACTCAATGTGGCTGCCATTATATACTACAGGACAAGTAAGAATTACCACCCCTACACACTGTCGATTTCCTTCGATACGTACGAAGCGGTTTGACTCAACATTTACGATTCGTACCGCCAGGGAATGGAACAGTCTTCCTGCTTTCCTGTTTCCTAAGAGATATAATCTATAGCTTTTTAAGGTCAGAATGAATAGGTATCTTCTTCTTCTTAAAAAATAAAAAAAAAATCTTCTAGGTCCGCGTGCTTCATCTTCGACCACAACGTCGCTTACCATCAGGCGAGTTGGTGGTCAAGCGGGGACTTATTCGTGATAAAAAAAAGTTAACCTAAAAAGCATTAACATGCATATGGAAATGTGACTTCAGTACTTCCTTAGGTAAATAAACGTTCTCGTTCACTATTAAACTAATTATTATCGTAGTACACGTGAAGAATTTACCAAAGAAATATTGGAATAACGGGAACATAATTACGTTATTCAAAAGAAAGTGTGGGCGGCAATATGACAATTGACACAGATAAAAATGCTGTAGCCGCCTCCTTTTTTTCTTAGCTCGTTGATATTCTAGGTCTCTAGGAATGTTCAGTCACAGATTTCCTGCATCAGCTTGTTATTAGCTGCCACAGAGCTAATACAACCAGAGAGATAGCGCTGTTGTCGCTGGAGGCAATTCTTAACCACATACTTAAATGTATGAAACTTCTTACCCAGAGCTGTCAAAACTAAATAAGTTCGTATAGGCCGAGTTGCCAGCCCTGGTGTCAGATTTTTTAGGCCGCCTGAAAGCCTCTAACTTGGTAACCTTACTCGGCTCACCTTACTGGTCCCGGTTAAATCAACCGGGACCTACAATTTAAGGTGTCGTCCGAGCCACGGTAGCGCTCAGTTGGAAAATGCCACCCGCGGTCACCCATCCAAATACTGACCGTGCGAAACGTTGCTTGCTGTCAAAACTGTTAAATATATTACGAGTATGAATTGGAATTTGACACTACCGGGAAAAAACACGGCAACGGCCACTGAATCGGGATTTTTTATATATATTTCTAACTCATGCCATATTCAATCAAATCCATCTCCTTCAGATTTTCTCTATCGACCACATTATACCTCTAGTTGTAATAGCTCTGTGTTAGCTGCGGGTTATTGTTAACCGGCTTCAGAAAATGAGGAGGTTCTCAATTATATTACATATTTTTTTCTGTACCTATGTTACGTGATCATTTCGACGATGATGAATTGATTTTGATTCGATGAACGCTGCCTACACGCATGAAAAAGTGTCACGTTCCGCCTGAGCCGAACGTGCAAGCGAAAGCGCGGAACAAGCGATAGAGAGGCACGATCGGCCTAGGCGCCTAGGGGTTCGGCTTGTTTCAGTTTTTGATTCAACAATATCACGTAAAATTATCGTCCGTTAACTTTACAGACAACATTTTTTTTATTTATATCGTCCATAAAACACCGATTCCGAATATCGTTTACAAAATCATTACAACATTGTATCTTCCGGCCACAAATCAGCGAGCTCCCTTGCGGCACTCAATCGATTACTGCTAGATTCTGGTGTGTTCTTATGTTATTCTTCCCCCTCTTGGGATCAAAGCACAGGAATAATTTACTGTTTCCGAACTAAGTTTTGAGGCAGGCTGAGCCGCGAGCTCGGAACTCCCTTGACGCGAAGGCGCGAGGCCTATTCCTTGCTACAGGTAGAGTACCATCAATTTACTTTCGGTTGTTCATCTAAAAGCATTGTTTTGACTAGACGTGGGAGCTATCATGTTTCATAAACATGATAGCTCCCACGTATACCTTGAGGCGATCCCAATAGCAACACAAATTGGACGTAGGATAAATAATAAATTATTTTTTTGGCTTAAGGCAATTGTGAAGTGCCAACTTGGCTTTACAAAAACAATAAGCTGTTATCTGCATTTAGGTAAAAATTATCCGATTTGAGTGTTTTATTTTTCTTGTAATCAACACTTCAATAGCTTTGTTTAAATGTCTTAGTTTTCAAATCCTTACATAGTATAAAACAAAGTCGCTATTTTCGTTTGTTTGTTTGTTTGTTTGTCTGTATGCTTAAATCTTTAAAACTACGCAACGGATTTTGATGCGGTTTTTTTAATGGATGATTCAAGAGGAAGGTTTATATGTATAAAAATTCCCGAAATTCCCACGGGAACGGGCACAACGCGGGTAAAACCGCGGGGCGCTGCTAGTGTTATATAACTTAAGGTTATAAGCCTCTAAAAAAACATATTTTTACGCAGAACTTTGGCTGAAGAGGAAAAAAAACTAAGCTCTTTTCTAAAAAAATAAGACGTAGGTACGAGTATAAGCGTGCAATATTTCCAAATATTTCTCACTCAAGCGATTGACACTAAAAATATTTTGTAACAATTTAAGGAGTGAAAAGAGCTTTTCTCGGAACGTATTTTTATCAAAAATGTACCGTGATTTTTGTCGATGTTCTACAGAAAACGCGAAAATACTGGTCGATTCAGAATCCTCTTAATACTCAGCCTAAAGAATAAACCACGTCCAATTTGTGTTACTACTGCAATTACTTCTATTCTCTACCCTTCTTAATTCTTCCTTTTCTTTTCTGTTAAAAAAATCTGAAGATTTAATCAGTATTAAGCTTGAAGAGTAACTTATTAGTCATTTCGCGTTAAACTAAGCGTGGTTTAGCTTTCGTCGAAAAACACTTTATTAGTATTCCCTTCATAGTAATCTCTATAGTAGTGTAGTGTCAGTCATCAAAAGTTTCTTACGGTTTTTACATGTTGTACAAACACTATTCGTTAATACGTCATACCACAAAAGTTTTACGCTCGCTTTAGACAGTGTTTAGCAGGACAAATTACACGGTTAAACAGTGTTTAAAGCGTGTTTAAATATTTTGTGGTAAGGAGGTATGTCTTTTAACAACATGACCTTTCATTAAAATTTTCCATTGTTCAGGTATCACATGTCATCACGTCACGGATACTCGTAAATCGAGTCCATTGTGTTATAATGAGCTAACAGGATATTAGTCTCGTCTGGACTAGTCTGAGATATTCTCTTAGAGCTCGGTGAGACCTGTTGACGTAAGGGTAGATTACACACTTTTATTATTTTACGTACCTATTTATTTGACCAATATTTCATTCCAGTATATATGCTTTAGTAGATAAATAATTTATGACATTATCTGGTAGGTGCCCACTAATATTATAGCTACTTGTTTATCATAAAAGCCTGCATCATCACCTCAGTCGTACGATCTCTGCAGTTGGGCCTAGCAAAAATGCAAAATAAAAGCACTGTATTTTGAATAAATAAACGTTATTTTTACAAACTAGTACACAGTTAGAATTTTTTGTTTTGAAAGATATTATAATATAGTCCCTAAAACAATCGTTAGGTATAGAATAGGATAGTAATTGCGACTGCTCCATTTACCTACTTTGGTTTGACTTGATGTTAAGTGTATTGTCGTTTAGTAAATAATAATTATATGTGAATAGTGAATAGTAGTTGTTACATGTTATTTTGTTATAAGTGACTGGAGAATTGTTTGCATTCGCAATTTAACAACTGAAGCCTTCGTTCGAAGCGAGTCTTCGTTTCTTCGGAAATCCGTAGCCCGCGCTTCCTGCTACGTACCTACGAAGTTTCGACTAGGAAAACATTCGGAACAAAAGTCAGTATATTTCTGTGTGGCTCACGGTTAAACATAGTCTCGCCCACGCTGCTCAGGCGCCGTGCCGCACTTCTCCGGCCGCCCAGTACCATCTGCTTTCTCGACGCCTGTACACGCACCAGGTTAGTTCCATTTTTTATTACGCCTGCAGATATTTGTTCCCAATTATTTACCTGAGCGAATTCATTTCAAAATACACGTGCTGTGCGACACTGTGTCTCGTCGATGCATTGTTTGTGTTCGGTATCTGTTACGTAGACCGTAGTTTTTCCGATTCGAATGTCGGATGGATCGTTACCGGTAATGTGTTACGTTCGAGTTTCGAATGCGCGCTTATTTTTAGCTGTGCCGTTGAATGTTCCGACGAGTGCATATCACAATACCTCGTGTCAGACAAAAACCGGGTTTTCGATACTAAAAATATCCCCATATCGAATGTTTGCGAATTCTATTTTGAATTTGTTTCTGAATGTCCTATATGTACGCGCGTGGTGCCCAGTCAACTCGGTAGAATGATAGATTCGGTCGAGTTGATTCATGTAGTGTTAGAATTTTCTAAGTGGATTCATTTCAATTACGTTGGCTAGCACTATCGTTGATAGTAAACATAGCTGCGACATTTAAAATGTAAAATATCAATGGAGCCAAGATTCTCGGTGACGCTGGGATTCCAGATGATCGCGAGCTATCTACGCAACACCGCGGAATGAATATATCACTTTGTCAGTGTCTGCTCTATTTTAATTTTTTCTGGTGTTGTTTGAATTGGCTCCGGCAACAGGATGTTACGTATTGTTTGCTTTTACGCTGATGTCATGAAAATTTAAAGGCATTTTTACGACACTACACAGAACTGATGTAAATGTAAGGTTAACGTGTTTAATGTACTCGTACCTACCAATGGCTCAACAGAACAAAGAAGCCAAATATAATTACGAAATGGACCAGCACATTTTCATCGTACCGAACCACATGGATTGAAAACAATGATAGAACAGAACGCTCGACTAATCAAATAAAACAAATAAGCCGTTGTTCAATGTTGATTTTGGTTATTGAAACACTGAACAGTCAATACAAAAGCTAATTTGAAAGGGCTGAAATTAAAAAAATATATATCGGGTTTGTGTACCTATGCGGGCTACTTGTTAATAAGTAATGTGCCTTATTAAGCTATACTAAACAAACAATACAGTTCTGTTTTCGTACAGTAACATTTAGATATCGAATTGCTTTTGTTGTAGTGGCTTGTTTTCTTTTTTATTCATTTAATTAATTTGTAAATAAAAGTTCAGACGTTCTTTTAACCACGTGAAAGCCTCTGACAAAAGAAAATATACATATTAAGATTTATTATATTCTTTAAAACTCTGACGCCAGGTCTAGCCACCCGGCCTATACGAACTTACTTACTTATTTAAAATGTTTGAAGTATCAAGTTTTATGTTTACAAAAGCTAAGTATCAAGCTCTCAAGTTAATTAATAAATGGTTTTTAGAATGAAAACCTTAAAATTATACTTGTATAATTAAAATGGTCTATTTATATGAGTTTTAAGGGTGACAAATTAAATTCACACTGATATGTAGTGGAATAAGCTATATGACTAGTTTTAATATAAATAAATATCAAAATTCAAATAAAGAGGGATATTATATGTCAATTAAAATACAGTCAAGACAAGACAAGATCAGCGGTTTTAAGTTCAGTCCTTTACAAATATAATAAAGTACTATGTACCTACCTACCTCTATATTATGCAACATAAGGCACCGAAAACTTTTTTTAGGAATAGAAGTATGCCTCATAGCAAGAATACATGCACTTGTATCATAATTATTGAAAATGTGTGTGTTTTGTAATTCACAACTAACTTTTTATGGGAAACATCATCTTTAGCATCGTAATAATTATTTTTCGCAAAAAATGTCAAAACCGACTTCCATCGTGTACAAAATTCGAATAGTTCGCTTGAATTGATGTATAGAATTTTTACATTATAGTTGATTTCGATAAAATTTAAATGGAACCACCTCGGGAGTATGCCCTTTCGAGCTAAAAAAGAGTTTTTTGATTCGGTCCACAATTGGCGAAAATATCGATTCACATACTCAAAAAAAATACATACAGACGAACATAGAAGCTATTCCTTTTTTGAAATCGGTTAAAAAGACTTTGAAGTTAATAAGGTACGTCAGTAAGCGAAATAAGCCGTATTGTCTATAAGACTCGGAGATTCAACTTCGTTCTTTGAAGTCAGTTTTCAAAAAGCCTCATGTAGAGGGATAGTGTATTCTATAGCTTATACTCGTATCTGGAATTACTGTGTGCGATACAGGTCATTGCAAACATACTCAGTGAAGGGAGTAAGTACTTTGGTATTCGATTTTTTCTTTAATTCGTATAGTTATGAAATCACATGTACCTACCATTCAATGAAACCTAGGAAATATTGAAACCTTTTCTGACTAAGCTACTGTGTCACAAAGTTTCATTGATTTCATAAATTATTCTCATATCTCAATTTTTGAATTTTTGATTCTTATAACTAGATGTCTGTGGATCATTTGGGGAATGGCTATTTGTAACTCTATTCTGGGGCATTTAAAAAAAAATTACTGCATCGTTTACTACGAAAGGTATACAAAGAACTCTTTCAAATTAACGCAGACTTAAATTTTGGCTATTTAGTTAAATGTATTTTTTATTTCGTATATTTTTGCGTTTGATTACATATGTACTGAAACTGTTACAGTTACAGTCCAGGGTTTAGCACGCTAACTTAAATGATCTAGACAAGCGGAAACGTGTCCAACCAAGGCTAAGAAAAAGGCGACGCAGCAGCCGTGTGCAATATTACACGAACCATTTCGAGCCATGACCCCTTCGTAACTCGAAAACGATTTAACATAGGTTAAATGTCTAGATGACCTAGAAACTTGATATGTGGCATCGAGGTAGACTATTATTTTTGGGGTCAGAGACCGTGTGTAAGATGTCCTCTAATATTTATTTATTTATTTTTTAATCTTTGAAGGTGCCTTTATTAACTACAACAAAACTACACTAGTATTTTTATTAGGCATATATATATACAAAGGAAAAAATCTAAAACTTTGAACTTTTACCCCCCAACCCTATACACCACTACTTTTTATGAACATCTAAAAAAAATTCGGGGTATCAGTGCACGATACTAAACATAAATATGCAATAAAAAGTTAATAAATCAATATCCTAAAATTATCCCTTAAAAATTGAAATAATTGGTTAAATTATTTGCTAGCCATGTTGCAAGACTTGTAGGTAATAAAGTTGTGGGCGGGCTTTTGCGAGCGAGAGAGCTAGCAAAGGGAATGAATGCAATAGCGATACATGAATGAAATTGACATTATGTGCATAATTTTAGGATAAAATAAAACCTAAATAAATAGGCTACCTAAGATCTTTTTTAAATTTTAACTGTACACATATGTTTTACATCGTGTACTGATACCTACATTTTTTTTTAGATGTTCATAAAAAGTAGTGGTGTATAATAGGGTATGAAAGCTTGTATGAGACTTCCACAAATTTTCATGCTATAAGTCTAAAAATTGATATAAAGACTCCCATGTTAGAAATAATTAAACACGTGATTCAGGATTTTTAAAAAAGCAGCCCCCAAACCCTAAAACTGGAGGATGAAAGTTTGTATGACACATTTGCAAAGTTTGATGCTAGATTTCCAAAAATTGATAAATGGACTTTTTATTACAAATAATAAAACTCGTATTTCAAGATTTTTAGTAAATCCTCCCCTAACCTTTAAAACTGAGGGTTAAAAGTTGGTATGAGACTTCCGCAAGTTTTGAAGCTAGAGATGTGAAAATCTATTGATTTTCACATGACAATGACTCCGTGTAGTAAACTACAAAAAGAAGTGAAATCCAACAAAAACATTTTCATGTGAAATGAAGCCAAGTCTAAATCACAGTTCCCAGTATCAAAAAGTTGTCAGATCTCACGTAAAGCCAAGCTTCTAACTCTACATGCCTTACTCTACAAGTCCTTACTTCACAAACTCTACACCTTAGTCAATATATGCAGCTTGGCTGTTTCGCTAACTGGGCAAAGTGAAGATTACTTACTAACTGTTCATTAATTCTGTTAAACAAACAGTTCTTGTTGTAACGGAACGGCAAAGTAACATATATTGACTAAGCAGTAGAGTTTGTGGAGTAAGGGCTTGTAGAGTAAGGCGTGTAGAGTTAGAAGCTTGGCTTAACGTGAGATCTGACAACTTTTTTAAAGTGTAAACTGTGATTTAGTCCTGGCTCCATTTCACATGAAAATGTTTTTGTTGGATAGCTATTTACTCGTGTTTATTTGTTTGGGACTTGTCGTGAACAATAACTGTCACTTTTATGCGATTCTTGTGTAATACATCCATGAGCGATTCTTATTCTTATTCGTGGGGGGCGATAAGTCTTGCTTTGACGTCCTGAATGAGGTGTTTTGTGCATTTCCTCCTCCAGTCTACCCGAGCCTGCTCAGTTTCTTTAAATAACGGAGCGTGGCTCGGGGCTGCTGGCACAACTGCTCCAGTGGCTTGGATGGTGAATCAGATGATGATGATGTTGATGACGATGCTGATGAAAATGAAAAAGCGTCATACAAACCGATAGCAAAACGTTAGCGATTCTAGTGGTTTTTGTGGCTTTGCAATGCTAGGAGTTGGGATGGGAGAGCAGCCTTAGCATTCTTGCTATCCTCACTTTTAGTGGATAGGAAGTGAGAAAACACCTTCGATTTATTTAGGTATGTAATGTCAATTACTATTATAAAAGAAATGTCATTTTTATCGTTCCTTTAGAATGTTAAAGTAGTCATATGCATATAAAAATTTGGGGTTACTTATTGCCTGCTTTTAAAGATGACCAATGTCTTGTTATGGCTGAAAAAAAAGTCATCATAAAAAAATCCTACAGGTACCCGGGCCGAACAAGCTGTACAGTATCAAAATATTTTTCTAAATGATCATAATATGATTTAATATGTAAATATTAACGTAATTTTAAAACATGAGTACAGTTAAAACCCGTTTTTAGATTAAACGCGTTTTCCCTAGTTAGAACTAGTTGTTGCTAAATGCCTTTATTGCAACTAGCTAATGCTCAAAATTAAATCTCAGTTGAAACTAGTGCTCATACTAGACAAATACCAATTTTGTGTTTCATAAACTTACATACAAAGTTATTGCGGCAGTCTAGTCTGATAAGGTTCACGGCACTACAGTAGAACCAAATGGCTACTGTGATGATAGAGCACCAATTTTCAAGCAAATACTTACTTAAAGTTAATAGTAGTCTATGGCAATATACTCGCAATATTTGACTAAATATTGGCAATTTCTGCGAAGCCAAAGAGTGGTCTAGCTGCTTTTCGTAACTCACTGTCTCTTCAAACCTCAAAACTAATCGTGGAAGTTTCCTGAAGGTTAGCGTATTCCGATATCAACAAATACAAATATTAAAATCTAACTTTTACAGATAAATATGGACAAAGTTTTGGCGCTTTGACAATTCACTTTAGTCGTTTTATTTCTGACATCGATGCTGCACCCTTATAACATGCCAAATAAACAATTCAATGCCCCACAATTGGTTATGACAAGGACTAAAAATTATTGAAGAATGATAAGTATTTGACTCATCTAAATATTTGAATTAAAAAACTGTTATGATGTATATAATTTGAATAACCACTCCACTTCTAATCAAACTCAGAAACGCTTCATCAAATCCAACATACTCATACTTACAGAACATCTTCGGTATCTGTAGGAATTCAATTGACGTCACTACTGCGAGTGGATTACAAATATTTCAAAGTGTTCAAAACACTCAATTGGCACATCTGTGAACTCCATTATACAATCGAACGTTTGGTTGGACGGTGTTATGAAATAACAAGCAAAGTCAATAATTAACCATACAGAACAGTTTTTTAGTATGTTTTAGTTTTAGTATGTTACGCGATTACTCCACCCCGATTTGATGATTATTTTTTTCGATAATAATACTTCAAAGGTTATTTGTCGAAATCGGCTAAGTAGGTACATTTAATAAAATCAACAATAATATAATCTAATAAAAATCGGCCAAGTGCGAGGCGGACTCGCTCACGAAGGTATCCGTACCATATGGGAGCCCTATTCCTCTTGCCGTTATTAATAGGGAGTAATAAACTCCTTAAAATCACGTTTGTTGTATGGGATCCCCATAAATATTTATTTTATTCTTTTTTTTAGTATTTGTTGTTATAGTGGCAACAGAAATACATCATCTGTGAACATTTCAGCTGCCTAGCTATCATGGTTCATGAGATACAGCCCGGTGACAGACAGACAGACGGACAGACGGACATCGAAGTCTTAGTAATAGGGTCCCGTTTTTACCCTTTGGGTACGGAACCCTAAAAATTGCATAAATATCGATTCGGGAGAACTATTCGAATTCAGCATGTGTGGCAGCCGGAAACCACTATTCAGGAAAAACATCGTAAGCGCCTTAATGTGCGCAATTTGTATTTTTTATCATAACCTCTTGTTCAAGCGGTATACGCGAGAAAAACTCTTCTCTAAAAAAATAATCTGTCTCTTACGATATTACGTTTCCTGAAACGGCTCTTTATATTTTAAATATGTACATAATACTTACTCGTAGACTTTAATAACACCCAAACACTGAGCAAACACATATGTTCATCACTTAAATGCTTGCCCTGGGTGGGAGTCGAATCCACGCCTCTTTGTCCCGGGAGTCAGGGTCACTTACCACTGGACTACCGAGGCAGTCAAGATCAGGAGGATCAAACAAGAGGCATGTCAGCTTATTTGTAATTAAAATAATCGGTCAAGCTCGAGTCGGACTGGCACACGAAGGGTTTTGTACTGTATGGGAGCCCTTCTTAAATATTTATTTTATTCTGTTTTTAGTATTTGTTGTTATAGCGGCAACAAAAATATACAACATCTGTAAAAATTTCAGCTGTCTATCTATCACGGTTCGTGAGATACAGCCTGGTGACAGACAGACAGACGGACAGACTGACATTGGAGTCTTAGTAATAGGGTCCCGTTTTTACACTTTGAGTACGGAACCCTAAAACACAAGCAATAAACAACAGCAACTCAATGATTTTCATGTTTGTAGATATTCTATTGTTTGTCATCATCCACATTACCTAATGAACCTACATAACAATGAATCCTGGTAAAGTTGCTAAAGTTGTCAAAATTTTCTTAACAAATTCTTAATTATAATTTGGTTCCGCAGAAGTCCTACGTAACAATTCTAAGGAACTTTATGCTTGACTTACTTTAATTTTTTTCTTGATCACGTTTTCTTAAGGTAAGAAACCTTTCAAGTGAATTTAATTTTACTAAGCCCGATTCGCAATATCTTTTCTGTATCAGTAATTTTTTTTAAATAATAATTCGCTATTATTGTATTTCTTAGAGTATTGAATTTATAGTGGGGCACCCACATATACTAATACTTAGGTACCTATTATTATAGATTCGAAAGTTTTTTTCTTGAAAGTGTTTGAATAACGGATATATTTGATTTTTGACTTGAATATACTTACCTAGTAAGTATAAAAGCCCCGAGTGTCATAGACTAGGTACTTTTTATCGCGGAAAAACAAGGTTTCCATGGGGCAACACAAAAATCATAATTACTTGTTGAAGCTAATACCTACATATACCTATGTGTGTGTAAATATCTTAAGGTTTCTTAGAGATGCAAAAAAGATTTCTAATTCTAATTAAGTACATAATACCTACTACGTTCATTATAAAATCTTACGGTCTAAATTAAGGTGTTATTTTTTTAAGAACACAACATGCTTTTCATTAGGTTTCCGTACCCATAGGGTAAAAACGGGACCCTATTACTAAGACTTCAATGTCCGTCTGTCTGTCTGTCACCGGGCTGTATCTCATGAACCGTGATAGCTAGGCAGCTGAAATTTTCACAGATGATGTATTTCTGTTGCCACTATAACAACAAATACTAAAAAGAAGAATGGGGCTCCCATAGGGTACGGAACCCTTCGTGCGCGAGTCCGAATTGCACTTGACCGATTTTTTAAATATCTAAGTATATACAACTACTACGCATGTGTTAAATAGATTCGAAGACGAAGAAACGTTTTTATCATAATTAAATGAGTCCACTCTACTTAACTAAATACTTAGCTAAATTTACTACATCCAGTTACTTGTGGTTTGTTGGCAACTAAGTTTTTATTTTTTATTTGTCACCACATATAGTATAAAACAAAACCGTTATTTCTGTGTGTCTGTCTGTGAGTCCGCGTGTATCCGCAGACTTCAATGCGGTTTTCACTATCGTGTAGAACATTTCTTCCGGAGGGTTTATAACTAGAGGTATAATTCATTGGTATCCGCGAGCAGCGAAGCCGGGATGGAGAGCTAGTTCTAATATATTTTACCTGCAATTTCGTCTCCGTACTAAAAGTCTATGACTCTTTCCCACTTTTACAAACTGTTAAACTTTTTATGCAAAAAATATGATGAAAAAAAGATGTTGTTCCGTCACTCCATTGCTGCATGCTGCAGTAACTATTAGTCAAAACAACAAACACACATTTAGATTTATGATAATTATAAGTAAAGAAGATATTGCAGTCACCCCATACAATACTCAGGGTAAAACTGGAGGTGTATCTCTGTAAGTGTATATATTCAGAGGAATAATATTTCCATTATCTTTGTAACACAGATATGTTATATTTATTACGAGCTGTTTAGTGTTTAGTGTCCATTGTTCCGCGGTTAATATTAGACAAATAACGTTTTGTTTTTGCAACGTTTTTTTGACGTAACCACAGAGATACAAGAGGGATAATGTGGTAGATCAAGAAAAGAAAGAAAGAGACGCATTGATTAAATATGGTATGGGTTAGAAAGTAATAGCTCCGTGAACTTAGCGCTCCTAGCATAGTTTGACTAGGTTTTTGTCAGCGATCATAGAATTTAAGCGTCACTTCATAAAAATGTCGGTAGGTACCTAATTACACCATTGCGCATTGCTTGTTGTTGAATATCGAAAACTAAGATTTATATCAATTTGTATTTAACAAAAGAATGCTTCTTGCTAAGAAAACTGTGAAAAAAACTGTAAACTCAAATGGGATAAGCCTTGAAACATTTGAATTTGGACCCAAATTTTTAGCGTGCACAAACTAACCTTTGGGCATAAAAAACACAAAATGACTAAACTGAGACTTTTATGAAAATATCGGTATAGTTTATTTATTCGTTGGTTCAAATAAATGTTATTTAAATAAATCCATTCAACAGTTTTTTTTATTATGTTACTACAAAACCCTTATGCGCATTTATTACGCAGCTGTGTTAGGTATTAATCATAGATTTTTTTAACTAATAAACACAATCATACTGCAGTGGGTAGCGCACGCAGTATATCTACTGTTTATCACCGAATCTATCTAAACTCCAGATAAGAAAGGCGAAATAAGATTTATTTAAGTTACGCCTGATGACGAGTTCGTGCCGTTGACTAGAGTCACCTTCAGCAACGTTCTGCTTAATCTGCACGATCACTATTTGGATAAGTGAACGCGGGCTCGCTGGCTGGAGGTCGGTTAGAAAAGCTTATATTTCCGTTTTGTACACTGAACAAATTCTGTTTTTAGCGTAATTCGGTAGAACATATCCAGATCTAATTATCTGCATCACTGGTAAATCTCCCAGACATAGGTTTCCGCTGGGTGTAGGCACATGTATTTTAAAATTTAGCGCTACCGTGGCCAATCTGACTCGTTAAGTTGTAGGCTCCGTTGTTTCAACTGGTTATCATTTTGAAACTAGAAAATATAGCTAAATGAATTGCGGAACAAAACTAAATACATTTGTAGATCTCGACGAGTCGTGACTACCTGTATCTATGCTTAGATAGTGAATTTTTGTAACAGTTTGTTGTAGACCCTTTGATTATGTATCTACATAATCAAAGTACTGACCGAAGCAAAGTGAAGGTATCTGATTCAACTCGACGATTTTTCGTACGGATGTTGATTTTGCTCTACAGGTTGAGACTTAGTAGGTACACAGGTTTTTAGTATACAGTCAAACCTGGCTAACTGAGAACTGGATAAGTGAGAAACCTCTATAACTGAGAGTAATTGCCAGGTCCCGTCATTTTACCCCTCAAATACCTCTATAAGTGAGAGACCAAAACCTCTATAAGAGAGAGTCGTTTTTCCCTCATGGACCTCTATAACTGAGAGTGCTACTTGTCTGAACCTCTATAAGCGAGAGTTGAGGGTAATGAAACATCTGCACTTTATGATCCATTCTTAAATTTCGTGGAACTAACTACCGTTGGTTTCGGATCGTGTTCTATTCAAACATTTTTTTTTGTATTTTGTGGAAATAAGTAACATTGTTTTTGTGTCGCATTTTTTTTGGAATGGCCCGTGCCACGTGCGTCTAAACTATCCTGTTTGTTGAAATAGGGTTCTTTTTAAAATTATTTTGTGGTTTTCGTTAATCTACCTAACATTATTTTTGTATCACATTCTTTTCGAATAGCTACACGTGCGTTTACACTATCTTATTGGTCAAACTTACTCCAGTTGATAAGTATTAATTGAGGAGAAAGTACGGTGTTGGTAAATAAATCTTTAGGAATAAATAAATAAGTCGTTAAGCGATAAGCTTAAGATAGCTAGGTATTGTATGCGTTCAAAGGTAGAAAATCTCGAAACAAAATTCGCAAAGAATTTGACTTAACAGAATCACTTTTATAAAATTATAAAATCAAAAGATATACGGTCCCTATAAGGTCTCAGTGCTCTAAAGGGCATGGAAATATTTAAAAAAGTCGTTTTTTGATTTTCCCGATGATTATGTTCAATTCTAATCAACACAACCCAAACAGTTAGTACCAATGCACTATTTATAAAGATATTTATCATTCTTTACGCATGTAGATACCTACATGCAAATTAGACGTATTTTTTAACCTCTTTAAGAGAGAGTAGCCACTTCCGAAACTGGATAAGTGAGAAACCTGGATAAGTGAAAAACCTCTATAAGCGAGAATGAGATGGCGGTCCCTTCAACTCTCTCTTATCCAGGTTTCACTGTATATGGCGATTTGTTTATTGGGCGAGAGGAGTATTATATCAAAAACGGGGGATAAAAGTAAGTAAGTTCGTATAGGCCTAAGGGCTAGTCCTGGTGTCAGAGTTTTAGGCCGCCTGAAGGCCTCTGAAAAACGGGGGATATTTTATGTCTTGCTATTCATAAGACGATTTAGATAATTTGGCAAGATCGCTAGGTATCTATATCCAAAAAATATTTTCGAGTATCGGTCAAGAACGAGTCGAGATTTAGTAGCTGTGTTCGCTAGGTCTACTATTCAGAAAACTACTTGTACTTATTTATTCACATTGTTACTTTTATATTTCACAGAATATACAAAAATGAGTCGCGTCGGCAGAACCAGGCGCACCCGCGTCTATGATTGCAACTACAACAAAGGAGAAAGCTACTACCGCCCCGTGCTAGACCGCCTCGACGGCAAGACTCCGGTGCCGAAGGAGCCTGAACGCGACCGCCTCAGGTCTGACGTAGACAACCGCATCAAGAGTGCTTTAGACGACATCGAGGCGCCGAAAGACGATTTCTTCGACTCGAGGGGTGCGCGGGCGCAGAGGGGCAGGCCGCTTTCCTCCGCGTTTGAGGACGACGAACTCTCTGAAGATGTAAGTACGATGAAATCTGAAATCACTACACTCTACATAACGCTCACAATGTAAATTGACCAGGTGTTTGTCAGCGATCACCGATAATAAGAAACGTTTGGCACGATCCGTCTTCGGATGGGTGACCGGGGTGGCTTTTACAACTGAGTGCTGCCGTGGCTCGGATGACACGTCAAATTGTAGGTTCCGGTTCTTAAACCGTTTAGCGTTTAGTTTACCGTTTAGTTTACCGTTTTTAAAAAGGTCGGTGTCTTCATTATTTGCCAATCAAATATTACTTATTTCGTAGTCACAGTCCTAGTCCAGATCCAAGGGAATGTCATAGTCAAGTCCAAGTATTACCTCAGTAGGTAGGTACTTAAACCGCTAGAGACTTTACTAAGAGCGTCTATGGAGTTTCAGTAGCAACACGAAAAGACACGGTTCACTGCATAGGTAATACAAAATATTCTGCAGACGCTCGTGCACGTAATTCAGAATTTCTACTTTGCCAGTAACTAAAGCAAAAACCTAAGTACAATTATATTAAAAACGTTCTAAACAAAACGGGGTATTTTTACCTGTGGAGTGGCCGAGACGTCACGGCGTGTCACTCACAATGGCACAAAGGCACCGATCACACGGATCAGAGTACATTATGTCACTCAAAAAGGTCCCGGCAATAAAATCGAACTCTTGGATTTCAAAATCACTGTGAGAGATTAAATTTTATACTAGACTAGCTGCCCACCATAGCTTTGCCCGGATATGTTTTGCTAAAGAAGACATTTTTTATAAATAAGGTGCCTAAAATACCTGCCACGTAATGTAGGTGTGGGAGTTTAGGTAATGATCCCTAATTTTTTTGAAAATATAATATAGCCTATGTCATCTAGAGATAGTGTAGCTTTCCAATAGTAAAAGAGTTTTTCAAATCGCTTCGGTAGTTTCGGAGCCTATTCAGTGCAAACAAACAAACAATCAAATCGATCCTCTTTATAATATTGGTATAAAGGTATAGATAAAGTCAAAAAAATGTAGGCACTAGTAGGTAAAGGTTCAAACGACAACAACAATCTCACTAGCACATTTTAAAGTTTGAATGTATACAAAAATGTATGTATACATGAATGTATGTATACATAGACATTGTACGAAGTAATGAAGCGCCAAGGAAGAACCTTTTGAAAATTTAACCCTTAAAAGGGAGTAAAAAATGCATAAAAACGAAATTATACGTATTTTTCATTACCTTTACCGATTGACTTTAAACTTTATGTAGGTACACGAAGTTTAAGTTACTTTAAACATCAGGCAAGGTGTAGTAAAACGCAAACCTATACGAAATAAAATAAAAAAGTACAAACAAACAAATTAAAAAAATATTCTGGTCTTGTTTACCGAATTTTCTTTATAAGCGATAAGATTAATTTCCTAAAATAAAGGGTAGGTACTTACCACTACGAAGTAAAGAAACCCTGTTGTGAAAGAATTCTTGAAACAATTATTACCTAAAATGCCATTGTACATCACAGACCATATAATCTATAGACACTGTTTTCATTTATAATATGCTCTTAATAATTTAAACTCTATGAACAAAACAATACTGAATTCGTACCGAATAATGAAAAGGTTCCACTGAAAATCAAATTCACCCCAATTTACGTAAAGAAATACTCTCCAAATGACAAGTATTTAGTAACAGTTACATAACCTTAAGTGTTAGCTTTTACCATCGACTTGGCATTTTTTCATATTCCATATTGATGGCTTTTACAGGGAAATAATAAGCTTTAATTTAAATAATTAGTTTTTATACATTTAATCCAAAGTCGGGGATTTTTTTTCATAGAACAGCTGTTTTTTTGTCGAATTTGGGATTAGTCTCATCGTTAAAGTTGGTCATAATGCTGACTACAATGATAAATTTAAGAATATCTTCGTCGTTTAGATTATAACAATATTCTTGTAACATAATTTTATAAAATTTTACTTTAAAAAGTTTTACTATTTCAATTATGTTATGTTTCCGAAAAATGAACTAATGTTAGGTATCATCATAAAATCAACGCGAGGTCTTGCATTTCTTCAAGGGAGAACAACCAGAGAAAATGTCTATAGGCCTTAATCGCTACGCTAGGCGCTACATTAATAGCTACACTATACATACATATCTATGCTACCTTTCTCTATTGCCATATTTATAACCGGTTCCAAAAAGGAGGAGGTTCTATGTTCGTGTGTATGCATTTTTTTGTGTATGTTCATCGATAATTTCGCCAATTGTGAACCGAATCTAAAAACTCTTACTAAGTTCGAAAGCGTATACTCCCAAAATAGTTCCTTTAAATTTTACAGTAATCGGCAGAGCCGTTTTTGAAAAAACCAACAATAATGTAAGCAATTCGAGCGAAATATCCGAATTATGTACACGATGAACATCGATAATTTCGCCAATTGTGAACCGAATCGAAAAATTCTTTTTTAGTTCAAAAGGGTATACTCCCAAGATTACATTCAAATTTTACAGAAACTGGCTCAGCCGTTTTTGATAAATCAACAATAATGTAAATAATTCGAGCGAAATATTTGAATTTTGTACACGATGGAAAGCGCGGGTTTTGGCAGTTTTGCGAAAAATAATTATAATGTTTATTTATTTATTTGGAATACGGACATATTCTGGTATAACCAAATTTAAATAAGTATATTGTGGCCAAATCGGAATGTACGTAAAACCAGTTGTTACATACAAGAAGTTCAATGACCTTCAATAAAATATCTGGAAGAGCTGATTTTTTGTAATTTCGGGGTTGGTAGTTCAAGTTACATAAAACCTAATAGAATGATATCCTATAAGTCAATCATGTATAAATACACGCTTTGTAGAAAGATTGCATTTTATAATGGAGATTTAAATGCACGCAGAATCAACTATTTTTATTGTCTTTGTTTGATTTCCTGGTAAGTAAATAATAGAAGTATTTTGAAATTTGTTTACAAAGAGAAAAGTTTGTTATTTCAATGCCCTTGCTCGCGTCTGTGCCCGTGGCCAATTTTAATTAGGCTGTAGGAATATTATTTATTTTGCTTACTTAACTTACACAAAAATTGGAAATTAAATAGAAGTCCCGGGATGACGCATTTTACTGCGCCGGGAGGCAAGGAGAGAAAAATATATTTAAAGAATTAGGTACACAAAACTGTTGAAAGATACTGGTATCAATTTTACTGTCACCTTAACAAACAAAATGTGTTCTCTTTAACTGTCGCAAAGCACAATAATAACAATCATAAGTAACGTTAGTAGTAGTGCTTTAAATTGGTCAAAATTTAAGTTCCCTTACAAGTTAATCCAGGACCTACTTGTAATAAAATAAAAAGGCGTTGATTTGAAAAATGCAAGGATTTAAAGAAACATATATGAACACAAAATCAAAACGAGTTACTATTAATATCAGAATAAGCTCGAAACGGTAAAAAAAACTTAACTGGCAAATATTTAAAATACAAAAATATGCAATTGGTGCAATTTTTCTTAAAGTAAACGTTGTTTATGGTGATTATTAAATACAGCTTTTTAAAACCCCTACGGTTTGCAAATATATAGGTACCCTGTATTTTAAAGTTTCTCTAAAAAGTTCGTAAATAAACGAATCTACATTTTTTTAGTCTCCCGCGGCCATCCATCCTTTCCGAGAACTGATCTTGCCAATCGTTGCTTTACTTTACAAATCGCTTCCCAGATTCGATAAAATAATACATATTTCAATGTAGGTATGACTAAGTGTAAGAAAACATACATTTGTAGAGAATAGAAGACATTAACAATGAGATCACTCATCTAAATTGGTTCTGCTATCCGGAACACATAAATATTCATTATAACAATGACATGAACCCTGAAAACCATTGAGTAAATCTCGCTGCTGAAAATATAAACAACGTATAATTAGACATGACACGATCAAAAGTCATCATTAAACCAGAGGGCGATGCCAAAGATTACACAAACTCTATATTTACGTTCCGTACGTACACTACTGAATACAGCTATATTTTTTTATTTATAGCTATCAACTCATCCTTTTCTGTAAATTATGTTCTATACTCACTTGTGTCATATGTTTTTTACGCCTTGACGTATCTGGAAAATTCGTTTTTTGTTTGAAAATATACTTTCCAGCTGGTCTCATAATCAACAGGTCGGCATCTGATGACGGGCTCCACGAAAATTAGAACACTTTTTAAAATGTATAGACACAATACTTGAAGCGACACACTTGAAGTCGGTTGTTAAGTTTTTTGTCAAATAAGTATAGTATTTTAGAATTTTTAATGATTTTTAGGATTCCGTAGTAAAGCAAGAAACCTATGAGATCATTAATTCACCCGTGTCCGTATGTATGTCGATATTACAGTATTTATTAAAAACAGACGATATATTATGCAAAGAAAATCAACATAAATGTCAAGTCCAGACAATAAAAATGGTGTACCTTATCACATCGAGAAGATTACCTAGAATAAAAGAAAAAGTTTTTAAGTTATTAATACAAATTCAAAATGATAGATTAATAGCACGACTGTTTCATTACACATTAATTATAATAATAATATTCATGTAGAATTGTAGAGCAATACATTGTTAAACAATAAACATATGTAACCTACTTGTTGAGAACCCACTTATGATACGTAAGAATAAATCTATCTATCTATAAACAATGACAGAATACCATTTCTTAGAAGAAAACCTGCACCATTTTTACACAATATTTTGAAATGCATCCATTGAATTTCTTTCAAATAAGCTATGCTAGGGCGAATCAGTTGTACCGTTCAATGCACATCGTCAAAGTCAATGAACATGTTCACTATATTGGATTCCTGACTGCACGGGCAGCTGAGGCTGCACATCAAATATCTACGGTGCACCTAAAATAAGGGCCTGTGTAAACGTACACACTTTTTGTTACCGATACGACACACCAATATAGATTCTAATTAAAATACGCGGGCTCGTCTTGTAGATATAGTACTGCATTACGGCGACACGAGACGAAGCCCACATGCTAGTAGGTACTCTAGTCTTGAAAACGATCGCCAAATGCGGTCGAAACTCAAGTAGAAATTACTCAGAAATACATGAATAACGCCTGTATTGTATTCAATTAACATAAGTGAAAAATACGTTAGTTTTCCTAATCAAACCAATGTAGATTGTCGTAGTCTAGAAACAGCTATCGGGCATAGTCGTATGTTGTCTGTTAGCGATCCCACACACCACAGTCTAGACATTTCATTTTCTAGGTTAGTGTCATCCCGAAAAAATTGAATGTAGCAGCTGCCCCTAAAGAAGAGTTAGTTTAAAATTAATGTTCTCTGACATATTTTTATTTTTACCTAACTGCAAAGGAAGATTATTGTTAATATAAATTAATAAAACAAAGATCTGTAATTTTTTTAAATAAATTTTCAATATCGTTTTGTGTGATATGTCCCGTATTGTATGGATAAAGTGATCAAATCGTGAAAAATAACATGAAATTTAAAAGTTACCTTCTTCACTAACGTAACATTTTTATGTTGCTATCCAGCATCTACTAGTAAACCTCACTGACATCGTGTAACCAAGACAAGACACAAAAGTATGTACGTTTGCGCAGCGCCGTAACACTTGCACTTCACATATAAATATAGCACATCAAAGGAATATTTGGATGTAGACACGGGCCAAATTCCACATTTTCTATTTTATACGTCTATTCTACTGGTCTACGGAACGCTTAGTATCGTAGTATTACAAGGCAATCTATATAAATCGATTTCAATTTAGACGGCGAGTCTTCGGATGGGTCACCGCGAGTGGAATTTCTTGCTAATAACCTTCGAGCAAATTTCTATAGAGTCACAGTCGTGCAAAAAAGTGTCCGAGCCCTGCCCAAGCTACGTAGTGGGCAGGCTTTTTAGTTAGTCGTAAGGCGATTGCAAGCCCACTGCAACGCCGCGCGATGCCAAAGTGCTCGGTTACAAGCACTAATTAGGTGACATAACGTCTAGATTCGAGAAAATTGGTAACGAGTAAATTATGAATTATCTAATGTAAATATCTGAGTCGATTAGTATGACGGCACTCGGTCATTTTTTTCTACTTTCACTTAGAGACTGTGGCTCAGTAGATATTTGCTCGAAGCTAAGAACTATATAACCAACATTGCTTCTGGAAAAACAAAATAAAGGAAATTAAAACACTTGGTCTATAATTAGTTAATATGCAGTCCATGTCTTCCGTACTTATTGATAGAGATAGTAAGTAATTTTTCTTGGTCAATTTCCGTAAGTTTGAATAATTTTCGGTGGATTGGAAATAATTTACTATTTATAAAAATTACAATTTGGGTCTTTTGAAAAAAAAACCGTTAAGCTCAGCGGATTATACAAAACATGCATGTTGACTAAAAAGGCAGTAAAGTTTACGGATTGAGAAAGTACACCTACCGTAGCGTAAGATGACCACAGACACAAAGACGACACTAGACTACCAATCACAATCACGTTAAGGTGTCTGACCACCATAACGAACCATACGATGACCGTGCTAGAAACGTATCAGGCACGGAAAACAACACAATACGCTTGACTGTCCATAACAACCTACCATCAACGTACGCCAGCAATAGGGATGAATTATATTAGGAGGGGCGGGCACGGGACGGGCGCGGGGCGGGCCGGACGAGGCCCGTACGACGCACGTTCCATACATTTTTGTATTTTTGTCGTGGCCCGTACGACGCACTGACGGGGCCTATCCGGGCTTTTACTTAAAATTTTTGGATCGTGCGTCGTACGGGCGTTGTTTGGGCCCCGTCCGGTCCGACCCGCGCCCGTCCCGTGCCCGCCCCGTCCTAATATAAATCACCCCACAGTCGTCGAGAAATGCCAGAGCTGAAACGCTTCGTGCATGGTACGCGGCAGTGCTAGTCGGTGACGGAACGGTCCAGTGGCCATAACATCATACTTTTCAGTACTTCTTCTTCTTTTCGAGTCGATGTTTCATTTTTTTTTTCAGATAAAATATATTATAAATAACACATTATGTATTTATATTTTATTTGACCAAAATGAGGCCACCCCAATGGCCTTGTCCGTGGCCTTGTAACCACGATGTTTCGTGTTTTCAGTACTAAGAAAACCTGAGACTTTCTATATTACGGCACTATGAATGTCATGATACGTTGTAATGTACAAACATGTACTTTTGTAGTCTAAAATGTATTTTTAACCACTCACGCTTAGTGTCCATCAGTCTCACTGTCCAGAATAGTACAACACTGTAATACAATAGCCATACGCTCAGAATTGCATCTTTTGGCAATAATATAAATCATAGCACGGGGCAACAGCTGCCAAATGTTAGATACGCGATTGATAGAGAACACTCTGGACTAATCAGCGGCGACTGAAAGCGGTTTAAATTAACCAAAATTAAAACCGGATCCTCAATTATTGTTCCGGTGTATTTCGTGAAACCTATAGGTATACGAACTTTAATAAAAAAATACCTTAAAAATAATCTCAATTAAAGGATCAATTTTTTTTTATTGTGTTAAGATAAGATTAGAACTTTCGGTTAAGACATGTTCTAATTTCATCACACACACACACATGCATACAAACACCGCCACAAACACACTTCAGACTTTTCTGGGACTTTATTAAGGATTTTTTTTAATAAGCATCACTTGTCTATATTGGTATTACTTTTACTATAATATATTTTTTTTATTACTCAAAACATATAGCATATCTCGTCAACGAAATTTTTTTTTTTTTTTTTTTTTTTTTTTTAATTTAAATTAATGATCCACAGACTCCAGGGTCTGTGCCCTTTGTTAACTAAGTTACAATTTAAAGAATGCGACTGTACAATAGAGATGGGTTAGTTTAAATCTTAGTCTAAGTTAGTAGTTTCAGTGCATTGCGTAAATGCCGCGAGCAAACCGGCGACCCGCATGCAGCACCCGATCACGAGTGTGACGCATGTGCCAGCCATCGCTCTCCTCGACCATATTTGAGGGAGGAGAACGACCCGACACACGACGCCGCCGCAAGAAGGAGCCTTCGATGGCGAGAATGAATGCTCAGGGCATGCACGCAATGCTAATTTCTAAATAATTTACATAGTTTCTCAATATTACACACTTATTTTTGATTTATTTTGTGAAAGCGATCACCGGCGGAGTCCGAGGCTACGTTTCCGTGTGTTACTCGGTGTTATCTACTCTACTTGTGATCGCTCCCATGTCCTACCTATTACAACTCTATTGCCTCCTCCCGGCCCAGATCCTCCATCACCGCCGCGTTCCGATCTCTGATGGCCATCTGCAGGTTATACTCCTTGATAGCCCTCAATGACATTTTCAATGTCGTCGACGTAGTAGGTGAAAGTTCCAGTGTGCCGCGATAATGCAACGACAGCGTGTGAGACGCTCTCGTGTAGCTTCATTCTTGGCTTAGTTTTGATGGTGATTACCGACTCGTACGTTAGTCCCTGAGCTTCGTGGATGGTAAGGGTGCGTGATCCTGGACCTTCTCCATAACCCTGGCTTATGAGGGTCTCCTTTTCTTCCTGCGTATGCACTAAGAAAAGGGTGTTGGAGAGGGTTTTGGATATTTGAGCCCCCTTGAACCTTTTCTGCTCAAGAGACCTAATACGAATGACTTTAATAACATAATATCTTAAACGTTTGTAAAGTACCTATATTAACACACTAGCAGCCTCCCTATTTTTTTAAATATAATATAGCCTATGACACCCGGGGATTGTGTAGCTTCCCAACAGTGAAAGAATTTTTCAAAGCGGTTCAGTTGTTTCGGAGCCTATTCAATGCAAACAAACAAACAATCAAATCTTTCCTCTTTCTAATATTGGTATAGATATTCATTTACATCTTATTACTACAACATATCTACAAATGTTCAAAACATATTTGATTCCAATAAACGCGTTCCATTCCAACTTACGCTTATTATATTAATTAAACAATATCACTTTCCTAAAGTTTCTTGGCAGGATGGCGGAGCTAATATAAGATTTAGTTTCTCTCATGTTACCACTAACTCCTAAAATCTGTTCGCATTGTGGCTACCGAACTTGTGGAACTTTGCCACCAATAATTTGAATTTGTGTTAATATCTTACAGTGGATTATTAATCTATGATTTTGGGAATTCCTCAGGTATTACAGATCCTGCATCGCAGTGGCGGATTTACGTATTTGGCGCCAGTAGGCCAATTATTTTTTGCCGCCCCCTAAAAACTGCCGCTGTAATACGAGACTCAAAAAAATCATTAAAATCGGTTTATAATTAGAGGAGTAATCGCATAACATACGTGCAAAAACAACATACAGGCGAATTGAGAACCTTCTTTTTGAAGTCGGTTAAAACATAAAAATAAATACATAATTCGTAATTTTCTGCCCTTGTTAAAATATGCCTCTCTAAGCTCCAACCAATTGCTGAATCCGCCCGTCTCCATGATATTACTATTAAATTATAATAGATACCTAGATGTGGATGTGTAACACTAACTTTAGTACTCAGTAGATGAAACAATGTTATAGCAATAGATATTCTCGAATAAGTCATTGAAATTGGTGACTTTTGATAATAACTAATATTTATACGCAGGTATTCATAACAAACTGACCCAGCGAACTTTGTTTCAAGCAATATCTTTAAAAATTATAGCCTATGTATTATTCTGATATAAAAGCATCACTATTGCAAAAAGTTTCATCTTAATCCGTTCAGTAGTTTTTGCGTGAAAGAGGAACAAACATACATACAAACTTTTGCATTTATAATATTAGTAGGATACTCTTGAGGTACCAACCCTACAAATAAACGAAAGAAGATCATGAGTAATTACTTTACTAAGCCCCGAATTCACCAACGCTTGTTTAAGGTAAACGTGTGATTACTGTATTTAACCAACGGTTCTTGATAGCTGAACAGCATAATTTCGTTAAAAAGCTGTTTAAGGTTTAACCAACGGTTCATAAATTAAACATCTGTTGGTGAACTTGGGTCTAAAACCAATGTTTAATCGTTGTTTCAAAGCAGTAATCACACGTTTAACTTAATAAAGCGTTGGTGAACTTGGGTCTAAGTATCTTCGAAACCCTAAATTGATCAGTGACTGCTACTGACTAATGTCGGTTGACCTACCTTTGTCAAAAAAATGTTTCAGATCCATAGAGTGATATGATAGTAATTTCGTATGGGCCGGGTGGCTAGCCTTTGTGTCAGAGTATGTAAGCCGCCTGAAGGCCTCTGACATGGCTAAAAGGTTAAAACAACCGGGCCCACAATTTAGCGTATCATCCGAGTCACGGTAGTGCTCAGTTTTAAATACGACCCGTAGTTACCCATCCGGAGACTGACCATGCTGAACGTTGCTTAACTTTAGTGATCACTGACAAACGCCTAGTTAAACTACGCCATGATGATAGTCATTGTACGGGACTCTTTACGAGTTTGATTCAGATTCGTCCACGAAAAGTTTGTCTCTTTACCAAACTCTATCTACTCTAAACTTTAATCAAAATCTCGTAAAGGTATAAGCAAAGGACGACGTGACGTTTATGAAAATGCTAGGTTAAATGGCACGACCGTCCACAAAAGCGAACAATTAAATACAATACATAGGACACTTAAATGGAGATTCAAGCCATTTTCAAGCGCGACAAATGGAGATTCCATTAACAAATGTCGCGGCCAGGAAGCTGCGGATAAAATGATATGATGAAACTGTAGACTGAGGAAATATCGAATAACTTTCATTATTTTTTCCTTTTTGGTTGGGTATTTTCTGTTATGTTTTAATTGGTTTGGATATTTATATTTGTATTTTGTTTGAAATTGAGTTTGTACTCCGAACTTGCAAAATGGGGAATGTTATTGAGACTTGCAGACACATACAGGTCGCGGTCCACACTATACAAGTGTGGAGGGGATGGCTGCGCATGGGTTTAGTATGGCGGTCACAATGCGCAGCCATCCCCAGCAGGTGTTTTAAGTTAATTTCCGAGCGAAGCGATGGAATTTTTTAGAATCCTGAGTGAAGCGAGGGGTTCAAGTCGCCCAAGACGAAGACAAACTTGGTTCTAGAGGTCCATACTCTACTTTTCATACATCCTGCGAGAAAATATAGCCCCAAGAATTTGAGTAATAATTACGTAATAAATTCACTAAGTGTAGGTACTCAGTAGGTAACTCGGTATTGATCGCAATAAATTAAAATAAATTAGAATGTTACAATTTTTTATAGAATCGCACATAATTTATAATAAAACAGAGAATGCAAATACTGCATGAAAAAAATATTAAGAACATGTCCAGCTCGATTATCATGGCCTAGCAACATGCCCGTGGCATTGCAAAGTATATAATTATTTACGTTGACATTCTATCACATATAAAAGGTAATTTTCAAGCAGATGGTATAAAAAGTTTTTTTTTTTTTTTTTTTTATTCTGAATAGGTTTGCATTTGACCACATACTACCTGTTGTTAAGCAGATATGCGGTCTAGGTTGTAGCACGCTTACCTAGAAGATACCTATTTACTCGAGATTTGAAGACGCCCACATTGTACTTTAGCGGGAAGACAGACCCAGGCAAAGCGTTCCACATTCTGGCTGTTCGTATGAGGAATGATGATTCGAAACGCTTGGTTCTTATGCGCGGAATGTCCACCATAAAAGGGTGGCGCTTTGGTCGCGTCTGTCTAGCCGTACGATAGAAGAAAGGGGCAGGTGGGACCAGATTGTGCAACTCCTGGGCGCACTCTCCGAAGTGGATCCGGTAAAAGGCCGATAAACACGCTACCTTACGTCGATGCTCGAGACTTTGCAGCTGCGACATAGTCAGAGTGTCGTTGTCGATCAGCCTCTTGGCTCGCCTCTCAATCGACTCCAGAGCCTCCAGTTGATATTTGGCGGAGCCATCCCAAAAGTGAGAACAGTATTCCATGCACGACCTGACTTGAGCTTTATACAGACTAAGCAGTTGCTCAGGTGTGAAATACCGTCTCACCTTAGAGAGAACACCAAGTTTTTTGGAAGCTAATTGGGCCTTTGACTCTATGTAAGAGCCAAAGTTAAGAGTCGATGAGAGTGAAACGCCTAATAGTTCCAAGCTGTCAGTTACCGGAACGGAGACACCACGGAAAGCGGGAGACAATTGGAAGGGTCTCTTTTTGGCCGAAAACAGACAGGCTTGAGTCTTCGTGGCATTAAACTTGACCAGGTTAGCATCACCCCAGTCAGAAACCGCCTCCAGACTCAAGTTGAGCCGCTCGACCATAGCCTCTCTGTGAGACTCGATCTGTGGCCCGCTGGTTCTTGCATCGGATGTGTAGCTCTCCACGACTGTACTGTCGTCTGCGTACCCAAAGATTCCGGGCTTTAGCAGATCGTTGATATGCAGTAGGAAGAGGGTCGCAGAGAGCACTGACCCCTGAGGGACCCCGGCATTGATAGCCATATGATCTGACGAGCAGCCATCCGTAGATGGCTGCTCGTCAGATCATATAATCATATAGTCAGATCATATAATCGGTCGATACGAGTGGTCGTAACCACTCGTATCGACCGATTCCTCAAGAAATCTGATATCCATGCGCAGAAATCAGCAGGCAGGCCGTAAGATGGAAGCTTGCCAATTAGGCTCTCATGCCAGACCCTGTCAAAAGCTTTGGAGATGTCCAAGGAGACAGCAAGCGCCTCCCCGTGCTTTTCGATGACCTCACTCCAGATGTGTGTGGCGTACGCCAGAAGGTCCCCAGTAGACCGGTTTCGGCGAAAGCCGTATTGATGGTCACTGAGTAGGTCATTCGCTTCCAGGTACGCCAGGAGCCTGTTGTTAAGGACACGTTCCATACTCTTGCAAAGTATGGACGTGATCGAAATCGGTCTGTAATTGGCAGGGTCGGCACGGCTACCTTTTTTGGGTACAGGCTGCACGTTAGCAAGCTTCCAAGATTTGGGCACTTGACCTGTCTTCAGAGATAGGCGAAAGAGGCGAGTCAGCACAGGCGACAACTCAGGCGCACAAGTCCTCAATACAATGGCCGGAATACCATCAGGGCCACTGGCCTTGTTCACATTAAGACTGCGGAGAACCTTGAGAACCTCCTTTTGCCGGATATGTATATCACACATTACAGAGCCACAATTTGGCAAAGTTGGAGGTCTCGCACTACCGGGGTCCAGACGCGAAGACTCAGCAAATTGAGATGCAAATAAATTTGCTTTCTCAACCGCTGTATGGGCCAGCGAACCATTGGGTTTCAGCAACGGAGGCAGTGAGGGGCGGCAGAAGTTCGCTTCAACCGATTTAGCTAGGGACCAGAATGCCTTACTACCCGCAGGGTAAGAAGCAAGCTTATTGCCTATTCGACTAATGTGATCAAAGCGAGCCCTCCGCATAACCTTTTTACAGGACTTAGCAGCCCTATTGTATGCCTTCTTCCTTAGACGAATGTCCCTCGACTTACGGTTTCGAGCATCGGCCCAAGCCAGGTATGCCTGATGCTTTTGCGCTTCGGCGCGTCCACATTCAGGTCCAAACCAGGGCCGAGCTTTGCTAGACAGAGGCACGTCCGAAAATGGGATGAAATATTCCATGGCGGTACGAAGCACATCTGTCACGGCATCCGCGCACGTAGAAGGATCATCGGAAGAGAAGCAAACAGACTGCCAAGGGTAAGATGCAAAGAAACACCGCATCTCATCCCAATCCGTTAACTTGTACCGCCACACTCGCCGTGACCCTTTGGGGCTGGGGTCTATATTTCTAAGCCGTACGGAATTCAAAAATAATGCCCCTGGTCTGAAGGTATGTTTGAATGCGTCACAGCTCCTAAAGGAATGTTTGATTTTGTATTTTCTTTGATGCAAAACACGCGTGCTACCAATAAGTAGTTGACACATCGGTACTTGGCTTGCAGATATACGTGCAATTACAAGGACTCGAACCAAACCCGCACGTGGACAATAATCTACTTTAATGAGAAAGAACTCTTAGAAAAGCTTTTGTTTCTATTTCAGATCACTGAGTCGCTGAAACGTCTACGCGCTTCCAAGAAAACGTCACGTTTTGCGGAGGATGTCGACTTCGAGAACAGTGTCGCAAACCTCGAGAACCGAATGAGGATTTCGGACAAAATCTTGGAGAGCGTGGGCATCGGTTCGTCGGAGGTGAGCGGTGCAAGGCGCGCGCTGCAGGAAAACGAAGAGCGCACAGAGAAGCGCATCTCTCGCAGGCTGCAGCAAGCACAGAACGACGAGTCTGCCAGCTCGCTTACAAAGTGGACGGCGCTGAAGTCCGTGGATGACGAAAGCGCTGCGTCGCAAAGGATGAAGGCGACCAGAGCCCGCTTGAACGATTTAGAAGATGAGATGTCCGAGCTCAGCGAGCGGACCGCGGCGAGAGAGAAGCGCGCCGCACGTCTGCGCGCACTAGTCGCCGACACTGAGGCCGACTCTTCTGTTTCCGCTACTAAAATCACCATCCGCGCCGAAAAAGAGAAAAAACAAGTCACTTTCTAAAAGATGCTGTAACGATATTGTATTTATACTAGAACTCTCTGTTCTAAAGCATGTTTCAGAGCAATGTGAGTTATGAGATAGATAAGTTTGCTAGGTATATTCCTGCATTTGACAATGTATTATGATCGAGTCGATGTTTATTTTGTATTTGGATAGAATAAAATGTACTCCCCTTTTTTATTTATTCAACTTTTTATCTGTGATTTTTTTTATCCCTACACGCCGAAGGTCAGGAACCTACTATGTTACTGCTGCACAATTACCTAAATAAAAGCCCAGTTCTAATAAGCAGCTGGTGTTTGATATTTTGATATATTTCCTTACCATACAGAAAATTTTCAAAGATTGCTAATAATAGTTTAGCACTTAGCTACAATACTTAACTTAGCTCCCCTAAATTCAACTAGGACCACAGAAAACAAAGATAAAGATAGTAACTGACACCCAGCCTCGAAAGAGATATTTTAATTCATCACTCAAATATCTTTCCGACCGGAAATCGAAAATCCGAATGTAAAAGGACCTGCATCGAACGCCGAGGTACTAATGTACTAAAAAGTAAGTTAGTATAAGCCGGGTGTATAGCCCTGGAGTCTGGGTTTTTTAGCCACCTGAACGCTTCTGATATGGCTCTGTTCTATCAATACATAGAACATAGCCGAGGCATCGAATGCTACTAGAGGACTATAGGTTTTTGTAAGTATTGATATATGCGTCAGATACATAGATTTGGTTGTGTTTTACTAGACTAGTATTTTTTTTTACCTGGGTATCCTAATACCAAGGTTATCAGAAGTTTAAGTAAATTATGTACACCTTTTAATATTTACAACTTTGATTGCGTATCAACTTAATATAACATGTTACGCAATTTATCCGATTTCTACGAAATTCGTAAAGCGATTTATGAAAATATCGAGTTTCAGACACACATTTTTTTTTACGATAACGTCTTATTTTGGATTTCGTAGTAACGTGGAACTCTTATAATTTCGGTGACATCTGTCCCCATGTCACAAAGACTCATATATCCTACATAATTGTATGAAGTCAATGGCCTGATATTTTTCATTATGATACTTTTAGTATAGATCTCAATTGATGTGTAGTAGTTATTTAAAAAACTTACTGTGGAATATAGGGGTAAATCCCAATTCCAATGGGAACATGTTAAGAGGGGATAAAAAATGGTTTGTTTTGGTTTATAAAATTATCTTCACCATCTACGGAAGCCTCTCATGCGCGTATCTCGACATTCATATGACAACTTACTGTATATCACAGATATCGCAGTCTTTCCCGATTTCACAGAAGCAATTATTTCACAGAAGTCACAGAGATGTCATCTCAGTGACATGTGTCTCGTCGGATTTCTATATTTCGTTACATTGTTTCGGAATCGGTATTTCAAGTTAATAAATGTCATGGCGAGCTTCACTGCCCTTTATGTAGCTCACATTCTGTAAACTTATTTAGATTTTACATTTTCACAGTCTCTTTAGGCTGCTCTACTAATTTTAGAAGATA
The DNA here is from genome assembly GCA_964007245.1 of Hypomecis atomaria. Taxonomy (NCBI): domain Eukaryota; kingdom Metazoa; phylum Arthropoda; class Insecta; order Lepidoptera; family Geometridae; genus Hypomecis; species Hypomecis atomaria. Next base: position 15,536,833 of record OZ023280.1, read on the forward strand.
AAATATATAAGTGATAATTAGTGCCATGTCAAAAACTTACCTACTCAGATAGGGTTAGCCACCAGGTCTATACGAACTTACTTAGTTTTACTGCTAACAGCACAGAACAGCATAACTAGGCTAGCAGTGCGTGCTGTAGTATCGTGGAGCTAGGTTAGGTGGAGAAGCTACTAGCGTTTAGGGCGTAAGAAAAAAGATGTGCTAACATACTTAGATAGTTGTTATTTTGTATACGTGTATACACGTTGTCATTATTTTATTACATATATTTAGACTCTAGATCATAGCAAAAACCTGCATAATACTAATAAGGTATGTTCGCCTAATAAGGACCACGTTTTTGCAAATCTTTATACCTAAATCGGATTTAAAAAGAAATTGAACTATAAAAACATCTAAAATATACAAATTGGTCATATAAGAAGTAAAAAATTTTAACAAAAATCATGTATCAAAAGTAAATTATTGACAAAAGATGTTTTAAAAAAGCTTGTCCTTGGACCTCATTATGAATAGGTGATCTCAATGAGGCCCATTTCTTCTATGTAGGTATTTCCAAAACCACATTATTTTGTTATGTTATTTCAATTTTGTGGTATACAGTTACAATTATTTTTGTCATTCCCGAAAGATCAATCTATAAATTTTTAAAAATTGAAGTAGTGGAAATTTAACTAACTTAACTACGACATCTAGATGTCGTAGTCAGACATTTTTCGCGCCAAAAACTACTGTTGAATTTTTGATGAGTAAATCAACACATTTATACTATTATCACTATTGTAGCCACCCGGCCTATACGAACTTACTTACTTACCGTGCGTCCTAAGACCAAATAAAAAAATAAAGACAGAATGTTGTGAACAAAACAAGTGAGGCCGACAAAACTACGCCTCGCCGTGTGCAGACACAATTACACACACAAACACGTACAAGGATACTACGATTTTCAGACGAACTATGGCAGCGCAATACTGACGTACTGTTCACGACGTACTGTCTTGATTTTTTTATTTGGTCTGAGCATGCGTCGTGGTTAGACAAAAAAAAATGTATACGCAAACAGAGACAACATACAAGTATTAGTTTCGTCCTGTTCACACTTTCATAATTGCACATCTCGCCCTCTTACTTTTGTAATTATTATTATTTAGCGTCTTGTCCAGTTATATATTTTATAACATATTTGCTCGTAAAGTGGTCGTAATAACACCAATTTCAATATCGTAATGTATTTCATTACGCACTTGTGCGTTGTTGTAAAGTAAAACGCACGCCGCCATTGACTGCAGAACTCTGTGGTCTCGTTTCTCCTACTTTCACTCAAGAGAGTGAGAGACATTACGCACTTGTGCGTTATTGTAAAGCAAAACGCACGATGCTACTTTCACTCAAAGTCAGAGTTTTATTAATTTCCTCGCAAATATGTTATAAAACGTCGTATGACATACGTGCGCTTTGAAAATTACCGTACTTATATCATAATGTACTATTACTATATCTTGTAGTATGTACCTACTCTGGCTGAAAACTATACGCAAAACACTGATGCTACATCTATGTAAATCAAACAAGCGCTATCAAATATTTTGTATTTACCGACTCAATAATATCCTTTTCGTTAAACAAAGAAAAACCTCAAATACTTATACGAGTACCTCCTCTCAAATGTCTTGAAAACTGCAGCGACTCGGAGCGCATTTAATGGTTCAGTATTATGAACAAGTACAAGCAGATCACAAGCAGCTTATAGCTTCATGTGCGTCCAGTCGGTTTTAATCAGGTATTTACGTTGTTGGTGGAAGTCTTAGGGCTCCTCCACATAACATGATACAACGTAGCATCGTGCTACGACGCGGCGAAACGATGCCCACAATACGCGTGGGAATAACATCGTTATGTTTGTTCATAAAATGACTCTCGTTATTCCAGAAATGGATGTATCCAGTAGCTTCTGAGTATCTGTTTCTTCTAAATTCATTTTTGTTGCATTGTGGTGTAACTTGCTCGACGTCGACGACGTCGCATCGTGAAACGATGTCGCACCGTAGCTCTTCGCGACGCTGTATCGTGTTTATGTCTACGAGCCCTCACAACTCTTAGAAACCACGCACCGGCAAGCACACTTACTTTTTTTAATTTCCAAGGTCCCATTTGAAAATCTCTACTTTTTCTCAGTTACCAAGCGTACGTAAAACCATAATACAGGGCTCTCCAGGATTGGTGTACCTACTTAACTGAAATAAGGTCATTCAACCCATCATAATGAACAACTTTTTCTATGGTGCCAACCTGTAGTTCGAGAAAAATATCAGCTGTGTCATACATATTGTCTATTCCTAGCTGTAGTTTTGTATGGGAAAGCTGATATTGTTCTTCGAATTTTGGGATAGCCCCATAGAGTAGGGTGTTCATAATGATAGTATTAATCACCCCCTGGTCTTTCGGCTTATTACAGAGCAAGCAAATAACTCTGTATATATTTCTTATACCCAATTTATTCTAAGAGATAGGTACCTAATCTCTTACCTACAGATAACATATTAGCCAGCTCATATTAACTCACCGAGCTATTTCAGCTAAGTATGCCCAGAAAAGGTCATAATACATTGAAAATAAATAAAAACCTTCATGCGGTCGACAGTCCTAAAAGTACCTTTAGAACATTTGAATTGTACCCTTGGTAGTATGAGACCTTTAGTTAGCAGGGTACAACTTTCCATTATCCGTTTAATCCCGTTGATGTCCTTGAGGGTTATTCAATATTTTAATTTTATTATAGGTCTGTAGAAGCACTTACCGTCGAACGAACGGACCTAATACAAATAGTAACCTAAAAGCCAATTTAGTTGCAGCAAGCCCTGAGTACTTTTTACTCTACTAATTAGATGGAAATTTCCACAGAATTGTTCATATATTACGAGCATCATTAATATCTCGGACAGCGTTGCATCAATGTAAGTAAATAAACATGTTAGTCAGAACTGCAGCTATCAACTGAGTCTTAGCATCTGTCTCGAAACGCGGCAAGGTCATATTGTGACTAATTGAAGCGGACGTTTCGCAAATCGACCGCTTAGAGCTACAGGATGATCATGAATAGATCCCTTCTTAATCAAAGTGTAGCGGCCCAATTCCGCTAATATGCGATGAGTGTGAAGACTATCCGCCTTCATCATCAGAACTTAAGGGCTCTTGTCAGTGGAGCAACATCCAAGTCTCGCGGTCCTCTCCACTATCCGCCTTGCGAAACTTAAACATTTCAAATTAAATAATTGAGGCATAATGTTAGGACGGATATCAGGGAGAATGTAGAAACGGAACGGGAGCAGAGGGTTCTGACAGTAAAAGCTGATATGATAGCAAGCATATTTGTATGATGCTAAAAATGAGGTAAACGTTGTGGTCTTATGAATGTACTACGTCTATTACATAAATCCGTACATTTAAAAATACTGAAAAAAGCTACAGCGCTCTCCACGGCCGTGCAAAGAAGCGTTTCGGTTGTTGTAAGTACCTACTGGGCTGTTGTACTTACAATGATGGGGCTGCCTAGGTTCTGAGGAGTCTGAGGTATGTTCACGGAGATGTGGAACCTACAGCTTTCAAGCAATAACGCGTAAGTAAACGAGCCGCGTCCATGGGCCAACTCCAATACCATCCTGTCTTAAACAACAGTAAAATATTAAAGAATATTACCGAGCTATTCAAATCGTGTTTGATTTTGGTCCTGAGGAGTTGGTGAAATAGTTAAGGTGAATTATAAAGAGGCGATTGAAATATTGAAAAACACATAGTCTGCCGCCTTTAGACAGTAAAGAGCACTCTGTAGATTGGCATCTTAGACTTGGTCTCCAATAATGCACCGCACTACACGAACGATTGAAGCCAAGCATTCCTAATAGACAGAACATCAAGCCCAGCGTATTAGCAAGTCAAAGTGGTGGTGGGCAAGACACGTAGTTTGTAGAACAGATAGTAAATATGCCGTAAAGTTTTCGAATAGAGACCGCGCACCGGTAATCGCAGCGTAAGACGTTCACAAGACAAGAAGTCCAATAAGTAAGGTGGAACGGACTGCGTTAGTGTTCCTGGATGTTTGCCACTTCAGCTGCAGCAGCAGTCCTATGCATGATGTAATGACGATAATAATGGTTTGAAGAGCCATAATTATGTAGTCTTCAATTTCTAGGAAATCACTGGTTTTAGTATCTTGCGATGTGATACCGTCTCGTGTCCCGGTACATTCACATCGAGACTTTAAATCTGAATACCGAATAGACCATCCATCATCATTATCGCCTACAGTCCGTGATCGTGCAATGCTGAGCATAGACTTCTCTTCTGTCTGATACTCCCTCCATACATACTTTAACCACTCCCCTGGGTCTTGTACCAATTTTATCCAGTTAAAATATTTGATTTTCGTAATATCTAAGTAAGTAATTTAGTAGAAAGTTCGTCTAAGTCGGATGATTAACTTTGGTGTCAGTGTTTTTAAGCCTCTAACATGGCTAAATGGGTGAAACTACTCCTCGATGACAGTCAGATGGTCATTTGACAGTCGGTGGCTCAGTGGTTAGTGACCCTGCATGACTAAGGGATCAAAGAAACGTAGGTTCGATTCCCACGCATGGTATTTACCTATGTGTTGAACTTAAATGTTTTCTCTGTGTCTGGGTGTTATTTAGGTATTATCTTTAAAAATATGTATTTGGAACTATGTATATGTAGTATACCTATTAGTCTCTGGCATCCATATAACAAGTTTTGCTTAGTTTGGTGTCAGAGATCGTGAGTAAGATATACAACAATAAGCTGTAACCTCAAAATATTATCCGATTTGAGTGATTTTTTTTCATGCAATTAGCACTTCTATCGCTAAAATTATGCGTCTTAGTTTTTACAGTTTTTTAAAGGACCTTAAAGTTATAAGCCTCTAAAGAGTCATGTTTTTACGCAAAATTTTGGCTGAAAGGAATACATTAACTAAAAATTTTACTCAAAAAAAAATAAGCGATTAAAACTTACTTAAGCAATTGACACCAAAAAATAACATTTTGTTACAATTTAAGGGATAAAAAGAGTTTTCTCCCGGAACGCAACTTTTATCAAAAATATACCGCGAATTTACTCGATGTTCTACAGAAAATGCGAAAACATTGGTCGATTCAGAATCCTCTTAACAAAAGACGTCGAAAATAAACTGCGTCTTATATGCAGTCTATCTTTAGACTGCTATTAGATAGCTATAGTATACGGTTGTCTAGGTACTTTATTGTTAAATGACATTGTGGTCCCATTTCCGGGTAGACCTTCCCAATAGATACCTAGATGACAGCAATTGTTTACCTGCCATTCCTTGAATATTAATGTCAATTGATCAGATGACTGTTATATAAGTGATAAAATTATCCCTTTGATCTATTTGTTGCTTGTGTTGAGTGTTCGCGAATGCCAAATATGTTTTACTATAAATATATTGAAACGCAATTAATGTTTATAGACAATGATACTGTCTTTTTACCAGACTCGACTCAAGGAAGCGGAAAGAGTTGATTCATACCATCATTGTAAACAACTTTTATAAAGCCAACCCGGAATTTGAGAAAATAATCAGTTGTCTCATAATTCGAAAAGTAAATTCGGTGTTGACCCTACAAAAAAAATTGCCATAGCTAATGATGGTTGGTGCGGCCCCTTTCGATATATTTTTATTTTCTGCTACAATCCAATTTGGCAAAATTAACCAAACCTATTGAGTAAAGTAGTATTAAAATAAATTAAATTAAGTAAAAGGAGAATACGAAAATATGTGAATAAGTTTAAATTTCACTAGTACTTCTCCGAACATTAAAACCTCGACTCGCTCTTGACCGAGTTCGTTTATACTCGCAAATCTTTAGTAAGTATTTAAATACTAGACGATCTTGCTAAGTATTATCGTAATTGGCTGATAGAGCGCTACAGAAAAATTACCCTTTTGTTCAGATAGAGTTGGGCCCCAAAAAAAAGTCGATTATTTATTAATTGTTTTACTAGACTTAAAATATATAGAATATTGTACAATTTCAATTTCACTTCAAAATGTATATGTATATACCAATGAAGGAGGAGACTAGTGCACGGTAATGATTTTCTTCTGAACACTTATTACCTAGCTTTACAGACTAATAAAATCATCGGCATTACATTTGCTTACTAGGTAAAGAAACCTCATATCCTCTCAGTTACAAGGATCAATTTCACAACATGGGCTACTTAGAAACGTTTGTCTCAACAACGTGATTTGTTTCGTTCCTTAATGTTGACATCTTAAAAAAATATGGTTTCCGAAAACGTGTTTTCTTGATGAGGTTTGTTCAGACAATAAATAATTTTATTTCTGGACCAAAATTAGACGGTAAACTTCGAACAATCGTAGTAGGAAATTACCAACCGCGAACGAAGTCAAATAAAAGGAAAAAAAAACTCTTATCTACTTCTTAATATTATCCGATTTGCGTAGGTAATTTTTTTCATATAATTAACTACTTTTTTACATCTTGGTTAGTGCAGTTTTTTAAATCACTTTAAAATTATCTCATCATGTATCTAAAGCAAAAACTTGACTGAAAGGCATAAAGACCTTTTAGCGTACAATCAAAGATATTTTATCTTACATAAACATACAATACGGGGCTATCTGCTTTCCCTATACTAAGCCAAAAGGGGGTGATTAAGGCCATCTTAATGAACAACTTTCACTATGGGGCCAACCCAAAACTCTAGAAAAAAATCAGCTGTTCCATGCATAACTGCAACTCGGAATCGACCAAAAGTATGAAACAGCTGATTTTTTTCTCGAATTTTAGGTTGCCCCATCGTAAAAATTGTTCACGATGATGATCTAAATGACCTTTTTCGTCTTAGTACAGGGTAAGCAGATAACCTGTATATCTTATTCTGGCGATTGACAGGGGTGAAAAGAGTTTTCCCCGGATCGTAAATTCTAATTCTTCTGAGTTAATTTTATTTTAAGAAGAGGTTTTTTTTTAAGCCGAAATTCGATGAGATTGAGTCGTTTCATCGCTAAGTTCCTTTGGCCACCTTCCAGTTCCATCATCAAATCAGCACCATGTTATCATAATATTGCATGCATGTATGCAGGGAAGTAAATCAAATTTAACTTGCAAGATTTTATTACAGAACGACAGACAACGGGACAGGTGAAACTAGATAAAAGCTTGTGAAAACAAAACAAGTATTATATTTAAAAAAAGCTTTTTTTTAAAGCAAGCTTTTGCTGAACAAGTACTCGCCAAGCTCAGCTCCATCATCAGACCCTGGTTACCATTGAAAGACAATCTACTCGCCAAGACCATTCAAATGAACCAAAACTCGATGAGGACAGACAATATTTAAGGCATAAAAGAATTGATAAGAGTATTTATAGCTCAAGAGCCTGTGTCAGCTGATCTAAATCTTGTTTTACTCAACCACACACACCTATCTCGTATATCTACGGTCTAAAAATCTGGCTCTTTTCCATTTTCCGCACTATAACGTCACACAATTTATACATTTTTAAATTACCGATTTGACATTTTACAATCTTTTTACGACGATTCATGCTATCATTTTTTGTTACGCTAAAATAATAAAAACTAAAATTTCCATTCATGCATACGAGAACTTTCATTTTAGTAAACTTTACAACGGCAACTAAATGTGTTGCTGCATGTGTCATTTGGCACGGGAATAAAAATTGTAAAGGAATCCGTCAATAGAATGCACGGTCACAGTATTGACAGAGCATCATTATTGGCAGCCGGCGCGGGTGCGCTTGCGACAGGCAGGTGGGGTCAAAGGGAGATAAATCGGGAGGCTGGGCGCAAGGGAACGTAGGCCAGTCGCATTCGAACGATCAGCCGATTCACACGTTCTTCCTATCCCAGTTAGGTGCGTTGGGTCCGCGTCGGGTAGTGAGCCAGTGAGTGACAGATAAGTCATTGGTGTTTTCTGACTGCAGAATAATCCCTGTGCGAGATGTGGGACGATGTGGTAGAGGAGAGTACGCCTGCACCTGCGCCAGAGGCGGCGGCCGAGGCTCCCGCTGCGCCCGCCGAAGGTGCCGCGCCGGCAGCCCAGCCTGAAGTAGCTGAACCGCCACCCCCCCAAAACTTGACTTTTGGCACTGAACCTAAGAAACTAGTATGCAAGCATTGGGCAAGGTAACCTTCTAAACTTTCAACTTATCTGATAAATATCAATGGTCGATTAAACACTATATTTGGTCATTAAATATTAAGTATCATGGTGGTACTCGTATAGAAGTGATGTTGCACGGATGAATCACGGTGACCTAAAAGGTCAAAGGGTGAATTTATTTTCTTCATTTTGAAATATCTAATTTCTTTTCAAAAGCATTTTAATAATTTACGAGATGTTTAGTCAAACTGCTTAAAATCATTAACTTATTTCCTAAATAGGTAAAAAGAAGTGTTAAGTACTTAGAGTCAAAATATATTCATCCTGAAATACTTGCCAAACTGCATTCTCTCTTACACTTCCTCTTCTCTGCGTTGACAAATTACTTTAGTAAGTTTCTAAGAGTTAAACTAATTAGGCGTATACGAATTCAATGCGGTTGTTTTATCTTTACAGGCCGACTGCGAACCAGTACAATTACATATTGAACTATAGGCAAAACTACTACAACGACGTGATTTCGTACCTCGACCGCCGCAACCAAGGTTTGCCCGTGGAGAAGCCTAGGGCGCAGACATGGGGCGAGCGCGCCCTGCGCTCATACCTGGCCAACACGCCCCGGTCTCCCGCCAAGAGTGGGGACGCGCGTCTCCTGCACACCATCTCGACTGGCGCTCGCTTCCACCGCTACCACAGCAAGTCCTTAATCTCGAGGAAGTATTCCCGGCTCGGGTTTAACTCCATCACCATCTAGCTTCGCTCTAACACCCCGCTTCTGATGGCTTCGTGGACTCGCCTCGTCCTGTCGCGTGACCTCTCTCTTCCTGTTACAGGATTTCGTTGTCATAGCGCGGCCGCCGCCCTGAACCGTGAAGTTTGGAAGCTCTCCCGCATTCCTTCCTAATTTAATATCTGTCTCACTTGGGTAAGACAATAAACGTTAATTAAGCTTATAATTTGTTTTATTTTAATCAATCGCTTGCGTTGCCAAATTTTTAATAAGTACAAACTTTCAGGTAATTATTTAGATATTATATAGACAGCAATTTAAATATTGATCTTAAATTAACTTTGCTATTATAGGCTTGTGTAAGAACAGTAAAAAAATAATCTAATCAAATAGGTACTATAAGTAACATTTATGAAAGGAAAGCTTTGCGAGATTTTCTTTGTATTCTAACTAATTAGGGTGGCACTGCGACTTATATTTTACAGGCTTCTATTTATATACTCGTAGCTACATATCAATCGTTGTAAATTCATACATGTCTACTATTGAACAAAGTGGTACATACATTTTAATTAATTTACTCACCTTTAGTAAATTAACCATTGAATGTTATCTCTACGAATAAATCTCTCTATTTTGAGACACTTCGTCTGCGGCCCCATGGTTTTATCACTGATCACTGGAACTTCATAATTATGTAGACGCGGAGATAAAAGAAGACAGATACGAGTAGGTATTATATATCAACTAATAGGGCCGACGTGATGTAGATCAAGATGTATCTTTGGATCTTTGTTACACAAAAATGTCCAAAAAAATATATAAACGCTGACTGATGAGACAAAAATATCAAAGTTTATTAAAGTACTTTAATTGTGAAATATCAAATCAGTCTTCGAGCACCGATAGAATCTCCTTTCGAGTAAAATAAAATTATCAGAATCATTTTGGGAGCTACTATGACACAGACGGACACACACTTACATGAATATACACAAACTCAGGACACTCTTTTTTTGACGAGGATTGAGAATATCTGAAAATAAATCGCTTAACTAAATGAGTTTAAAAAATTGTAACCTAATTTACAAGTTCCTTCTTTTTATAAGAAAGAATAGGCTAAATAAAAATAGGTTTCTTGATTGTATAATCAAGTACTCTTTTTCAAAATTTTGGAACAAATAAGTAACCAGGCTTTTTCTGGTCTACAACAGTGAATACTAATAAAGAGGTACCTACTCTACACCGGCTTCAGGACCTTTACCGCTTTCTATAGCAGCAATTAGAAGAATTTAAGGAGTGGAGTCTATCAAAATTTGTGAATATTTTTACCCAGTATTTATGAAGCATTTCATACAATTAAAATAATTTGTCAAGATATTATGAAAACTGGTATAAAATAACACTTTTTTACATTAACAAATCCACTTGGTATAAAATTGTTGACAATGACAAATTACAATGTTACACTGGAGTAGCTGTAGAGATTATTGTTCATACATAATTTTTATCATTATCTGAGCCGTAGGTCGTTCAATGCTGGACATAGCCTTACCTTATAGATCAATAAGACTTGTTAAAATAGACTGAAACAGCGTGCTGAAGATCGTCGTGCCACCGCATACTTGAAGGTACGTGATCGCTTTTAAAGAACTTTACGTCCATGAGGACGTAAAACGTTTCAAGAACTGTACTTGCTAATTTGCCTATTTCGGTAACTTAGATTAATCTGTGGATCACCTCATTCTTAGTTCGATCTCGCAGAGAGACTCCAAGTATAGTCCTCTTAATTACACGGTGGGCTACTTCTTGCTTGTTTATAAAATCTAGAAAACTTAGGTACGGTTATTATTGCAATAATGATGAAATAAAGGTGTGGTTTTACCTGTATTTTATCATTATTGTAATAATCTTCATTAGTCTGTCTCCAATAAGGCGCATCGCAGCACAAAGTGGCACAATTAGTGCGATTAATGCCTTCCATTTACTTACAATAACAAATGCACGAATATTATTCATCTCCGCAAATTAATTAGAAAATAAGAGTGATTCTTAAATTCATAAGATGATTTCTAAACGCGCGATTACGTTTGATTAACAACTTAAGATGTAGTTAAAAGAAACATTAGAGACATTAGGCCATGGCTTTGTACCGTATCCGAATATTAGCTTTACTTGATTTGTAAAATGATTTCGCTATTAATTTCGTTAATAAAAGTTTGGACAGGAAAGTATTTTCATACCGTATTTTTGACCGACGAACCAAACCGGAGGAGGTCATTCAAACAACAAACCAAACTCAATTCGACGCGTATTTTTTTTTTATGTAAAACCACGCATAACTTTTTTCGTAGTAGTCCGATTTACATAATAATTCCGAATAATTATTTTTTATTGGAAATAATATATGGAAGTATTTAATTTTTAATTGGTTTATTGAAATCGGCTGAGTCATTTTCCATAAATCAACAATAATGTGAAAAATGGAACATCGATCCGTGCGAAATATTCGCGAACTCTGTACACGGGTGAAGTCGGTCATGCTATTTTTTGCGAAAAATAATTAAAACGACATTGCTCGTAACATTCGGCAGCCATACAAACTAATATCATATTCATAAGTTTACTACATTTTCACATTTATTTTGTGAAGCATGGTGCAAAATCCGAGCCTACAGTGAAATATTTTCTTTGGTGATGATCCAGAGAAGGAGAAACTGAGTTCTAGAACAAATTTGTACAATATTAACCAAATTGCAAAATTTATTTATACAAAACATATTTAGCATTTTATAGATCACACTATATAAACTATCTACAACTACAAAGAGATAAAATATAAATGAAGATTATTTTAATATAAAAAGAACTAAAAATAAATTGAATCTTAGTCTTTGTGATAAACGTTACTTTGCTACTTTAAAAGCCGATTCACACAGAGGCGGGAAGTGTGGGAAAGCGATCGCAATCCGGGACGGAAAGTTTTTGTAATATTCGAATTTGTATGCAACCTGACTAACAAGCGGTCGCGATCCGGTGCTATTGCTTTGCACTGGACCGCTATCGGATCGCTTTCTCGCGGCTCCCGCCTCTGTGTGATCCGGCCTTTAATTGATTTATAAAATAATAACTAAAATAGCCCAACTGGAATTACAAATCAGAAATCTCATCAAAATCGTATACCTACCTAATAAGCCCGATTACAGAGGCGCCAGCGTAAATTAAATAGCAACGTAAAAAGCGTTCTCTCTATCAAATGCCTAAAGTGAAAAAGAAACAGAACTGTGCTATTTAGCTAATATAATTTCGCTGGCGCCTCTGTAATCGGGCATATTGTCCTAATGGTAATGGTCCTCATAAACTTGTTTTTTTTTTATTTCGTCGTATCTAAATTCTCTCCCAGCTTACTCTATGTACTTACTACACAGCACATAGATACCTATTTAGATCTACTTAAATACATTTTCATTTTATAATGGCAATTCCAGTATGATATGAAAATTGGAGTGAGTGCATTAAACCAGGAGTTTACTTTTTTTACTATTACGTTCGTCTCTTACCATATATTTCCTGACTGAATAGTAAACAAGCAAGATACTTACCGTAAACAAGTTAGGTTTAAGTAATAGATTTTTTCAATATTCAAATTCAGTTTCAAGAATTTCAATTTCAATAATGCTTTAGATATAGCGCTCTAAGTGTCAGATATTGATGTCACAAGCATCAATAGCTATAGCTCGGGATTCACTCCTACCTGAGTGTGAATATGCTATACTTATAATCAAAGAATTATGACGAGCTACTTCTAGTAAAATTTGACAAAAGACAACGGAAAACTACTTCATAACAACAAGCCTTGCTATAATTACAAATAAGGAAAAAATTCCTTATCTGCCGCATCTTCATCACCTTAAATACAAAACAAAAAACGATATTGTTATTTTAAATTAAAAAACATTAACATTAATTTTGTTAAAAGGTTTAAAAAACTCACTGTTTCGTGTAACTACCCAACTTAACTATGATTCAGAAACGACAAAGACTCTTTAAACTCTCGTATTTCATTAAGACTAAGACATGAAATGTCTCGCATTCTTATTCGTAGGAATAGTGAAACAAAGCTATGAGGTAATAGTAATTAAAAAAAGCTTTTACGATGTAAGACGTAAAAGCTTTTTTTTACAATAAGAGTGTTTTAACGATTGTAAACGGACACTCAATCTAAGTCAGCGTGGAACATTGAAGATGTCACAGTAACGTGACACATCCACTCAACGCATGCGGCTCAAAATTTCAATGTCAAGATATCTAAAATAACTTATCTTTGACAGTTCAGTGAGTGTAATCGTTTGGGCTCAAGCCAGCGCTGGTCTACCTATCAGGTAAATCAGGCAATCAGCCAAATTGATCATGCAAACATAATTAAATGGTGCAACTAATAAACGAGCGTACATATAAGTAGTGATTGCGATATCACGACCGTACTGGTGTATTGACGGACTGAGGATTGCGGCGGTGGACTGATTTCGGTGAACCAACATCAGTGATTTTCAGATCAGTTGAAATCAACTGTCATTAGATAAAGGGAAATCTACGCCTTGCTTGTCTGTACGTGGTCTCCACTCGAGAGCTTCTTCATTCCACTGGTCATTCAAATTGCGTGGTACCCGTGTTACCCATCTTATAATAGCAGGTGGCAGAGTGTGCTCTGTCCACATGTCCAAGTACCTTCATCTGCGCTTTTATTAGTGCAATCACGAAAACTTCCTTCTGGGTCAAACAGATAGATAGTAGCTCAAAAAAACTCGACTTCAGATTCTTTCAATTCACTACAATGAATATTTTCATTAAAGATCATTAATACAATTTACCATTTATAATATAAATGGTTACCTTCAAACAAGAAAATAAATCAAATATGGTTTACCTGCTTTGGAGCTAAGATGCCACAGGCCAGAGTTACCATCTGCAAACTTAAGGGGTAGAAGCCTGGCTTCACCAAAACTTCGCAAATCCTAGGGCAGAGGTCCCCTAGTGGAGCCTGGTTCATTAAAAATCCTCTACAAACTTGAAATATTTGCAGTAATAATTATCCGTATTAATAATTCGTATCAGTATTTAATCCGTTTTGAAAGTCCACCAAAATTCGTATAAATACGGATAATTCAAGTTATACCGCTACTATAATTACCTCTACAAAACGACTTCAACCGTGTCCAACCGTGTACAGAATTCGCAAATCCGTTTACGATAGTCGATGTAGCAATTTTCACATAATTGTTAATTTATCAAAAATGGCTTCGCCGATTTATATTAAATATAAAAAGTAACAACCAATTTCGAAATATACCCTTTTCAATAAAAATAATAATTATTGAAAATGTCCATCTCTGTAAAAACATTATAAAAAAAAAGCGTTGACTTGGCTTCTTCGTTTTTTCGTCGGTCAAAAATACATGAAACGTTTAACATCACTCTTTTTACGTCAAAAAAAAACCGGCGGAGCAAACGACGCAACAACCGTAGAACTTACTTTTTCATACGACAGAAATACAAAAATACATTGGTAATGATCTTGAAGGAATGCTGTGTAGTTCCCTATTTCTCACTAACGATTGATTTAAGGGATTTTGATGAGCCGAAGAGAGATTTTTGTTGACAATGAAGATGTAGGTAGCCAAATAAATGAGTTCGTAGTCCAAGATCCGCGACTTGATTTAATTACTAATTGAATATAGTAACAGTAGGGCAGAGTTTCTTTGTTCATAGAATAAAATAAAATACAGTTTTACGATACTTAAAATTAAATCTGATTTTATTTAGTTACTATACTCCAAACAGCAAGAGAATGCGATACCGAGATCTGCCAAATAACCGTGACTAGTGATGGGAAATAAAGTTTTTTTTTTTTTGTGGGATTATTTTATTTTATCGGAATCAGAAGTATCCTACGACACTGTCCTTTTCCGCGCCACACGTTACTGCGTGAAAGAGTAGCAAACAAACCAAAAAAAAACACTTTCGGGTTTACCTATAGTATATTACTATTTAGAATTTAATTCTTATAATTATCTATTCTAATTTTTATTTCATTTTTCCTCACCATCATAATCTAGGTATACTAAGCCCGATTACAGAAGCACCAGCGTAAATTAAATAGCAACGTAAAAAGCGTTCTCTCTATCGAATGCCTAAAATGTAAAAGAAAGAGATCTATGCTATTAAGCTAATATAATTACGATGGCGCCTCTGTAATCGGGCTTAGTATGTTTAAATTGCGTGCGTCAGATTTAATTTTCCCAAATTTTTTATTTATACATTCGCAAAAGCGTTGATGTTACTACCACAAATAAATTAACCCAATTAAATATGCTAAAGAGGTACATCATAAAATTCGCCAGTAAAGCAAAAATCTATGTCATTCAAACAAAATCAATCTGAATATTATATTTCTCCAACATCCGTAATGAAAATTCGCAATGTCTCGTGTAATAGCTTAAAGCAGACAGCTGCCGACATAACTTCTGGGTGTTTTTATAAAAAGTCAACCTGTTCACCATCGATTTTATTTGCCAGTTTATTCTAAAGTCTTACCTATATTAATTTAACCCACAGTAAGTAAGTTCGTATAGGCCGGGTGGCTAGCCCTGGTGTCAGAGTTTTTAGGCCGCCTGAAGGCCTCTGACATGGCTGAACGGTTAAAACAACCGGGGCCTACAATTTAACGTGTCATCTGAGCCACGGTAGCGCTCAGTTGGAAAATGCCACCCGCGGTCACCCATCCAAGTACTGACCGTGCGGAACGTTGCTTAATTTCGGTGATCGCTGACAATCACCTAGTCAAACTACGCTACGAGCGCTACCACAGTTAGTAGCTACTAGTAATCAATAATCATAAAAGCAATAAGAAAAAAATAAATCCTACAAATGAAAAAAAAACAACATTTTCAAACACTAAATAACGGAAATAATTAGGCATCATACTTTTTAAGGAGTTTATTCAAAGTATGCTATTTTGACATTAGACTAATCAAAACAGCGATTAATCGATGTTTAGATACAGGTTGTTCTAAAATTTTTTTCTAGAAATTTGTACATAACTAAGTAAATAGCTTTTATATTAAATTCAAATGATGTCTAAGGCATTAAAACAGTAGGCCGAATATGTAGATTAAATTCAAATGATGTCTAAGGCAATAAAACAGCAGGGCAAATATGTAATTTCATTTTATGTCGGCGTCAGCTCTCCACCCTTTATTTACTTGTTAAGGTTCCGTAATAAAACAAACCTGTAAAACGATTAAAAGATCATTGTGATCGTAGTTGTGTTTAGTTTTACGAGTACATAGGTAGTTGTGATTTGTGCCATTAGGAACATGTATTTTGCATGGCACAACATGTTGTGCGAACGCAGCTGGCCTACGAAGAACACCTGGGTCCGTCCGTTTAAAAATTGACAGTATAATTTATGGATTTTAATTTTAAAGACATCTATTATGAAGCGACATAAAATTAGGCGAGCTGGATGAAGATGAAAAAAAGACGAAAGGCTTAGATAAATGTTGTAATGCGATTTATCCTATGTCCTATGGCTGACAAGAAGAAGTACCACTAACGTTGCTGTTGTTTTAATTATTTTTCTTCTTCTCAGACGTAGGACATCCACTGATGGACGTAGGCCTATAGATCGCCAATCAGACTGATGGCCGAGGCGACAGGATGGATGGCGATATAGTGAATAATATACCTAATTGAAAAACCCCCGACACAAAAATATTTGACAACAAACTTTCAATTGACAACCATTTTGGGCACATTTGTAGAATTTTGGTTCTTCCATCCCCACTTTAACCCTCCATAACTCTTAAACGGCTCAATCTATTTTTATAAAACATAGCTAAGAACACTCTCGATTAAGTCTCCTTTCATCCAAAAAAAACTAAATTGAAATCGGTTCAGTGGTTCGGGCGCTATGATGCCACAGACAGACAGACAGACAGACACACAGACAAACAGACACGTCAAACTTATAACACCCCTCTTTTTCGTCGGGGGTTAAAAACACAGGTCGAACCTGGACACGATTAGCACAGAACCGAGACAAGCGACACTATAAGAGAAAGGCCTATACCTAGCAGTGAGATTGAGAAGTCTGCGGATGATGATAATAATGATGAAGACTGGTTGGAAGTGGCTTGTATCCAGCATGATCTTGCGTTCTTAGTGAGGTCATTTGTCCACCTACAAAGTGGATAGACAGTGGTGGTTGTAGGTGGTGGACATTCTACACCGCGCTTGTCGGTACGTAGTTTCCACTCGAGAAATTTACCACCCCGTCGGTCATCAATCCTCCGTGCTATGTGCCCTGCCCAATGCCTGTTCAATCTACCAAGCTGCAGGCCGAGTCAGCAACTTAAATTTGACATTTGTAATAATCTCATCATTTCTGATCTCGTTGTTTTAATTACCTCAGATATTGTAGAGACCTTCAAACGGCGGAAACACTGACAATTGGTTTCATCAGGGCTTCCTCATATTATTTTTTCTTAAACCCGACCATTTCGATGTCTATGTGGCAAGGTGCCAAGAAGGCTGATCGCTTTATTAATGTATTGGTCCAGAATTAATTGCTTCGCTGAAGTACCTAATTATAATTTTAATCATCGTCACTCGATATGCTGAAGTTTGGAAGCCATTATACATTCATCTTTTCTGTAACAAAGTAATTACAAACTCAAAAATTAATAATATGTAGTAAATTGTATAAGTAGATTTATTACCAATGGTACTACGACAATCGTTTCTAAAATTGGTAAAGCATTGCTGCTCAACCATAATGGAGTTAGGTCGTTATTTCAGATCCAGTTCTTCTATATCTACGAATAAAATTACGAAAATTTAGCGATGTATGTATAGGTACTCAACTGTCTTAGTAACCCATTTTAGTTTTTGGGTACGTACCTAATAATGACCTCTATTCAGACATATTACTCTAAACTATACTTACTTCAACTGTCGTCCTTTACTTATACGATCACAAAAAAGAGAGAGAACTCGCCGAATAAAGCATACATTTTTGTCTCATCTCATAGAGATTTATTGTTTGAATTTAGAACTGGAACGTTACTTTATTGCTAAATACTTAATTTTATAAAGAACGTAAGAAGATTTTAAATAACTTTTGCAAGGTAAACCAGTAATCCTAAACTCCCGGATTATCTTTGAAGTGTAGATTTGAGAAAATAGTGTAATAAGTAATCGTCTACAAAATTACACATGGTGTATTGTACTGATTTGTATGATGAATACTATCGATAGTATTGCTAAACTTCGATATACATTTTCGATAAAACTATCGATAGTGTACCTAATTAAATTTTGACTTTGACTATTCGACTATCACCTATAGCAACAACGCTACTTTTGAGAGATCATACCTACGGGTCATACACTTTTATGACACAGTCTCATAAGGACTCAGAGTTCAAAATTTGAAAAAGTAAGGACTAGATAATTTTATTTATAAAATACAATCGTTCCTTAATATTCCAAAAAACATCTTAAAACCTTACTAATATTATAAATCTGAAAGTGTATTTGTTGGCATAATGCTCATTCTCTTGGTTTTTTTGCATGCTTATAGTTCAGCAATCGGAAAATGACATATTAAGCTACTTTTCATCCCAGAAAAATAAAATGTGCCCATGAGATAGCACAAAAATTAAAATACTACGCGGGCGAAGCCGTGGGCTTAAGCTAGTCGTCTACAAAATTACACATAGTGTATTGTACTTTTGTTTATTACCGCAATGTTATTCTCATTACGGCACCAAGCCGATTCCAATCGGTCTTATTAGAATTATCCACAGGCATGCCTATGTCCAGTGGTGGGCTTGCTATGGCTTAAAATGATGATGATGGTTTAGTTACAAATACAATATTAATGTTATAATGGAACCTATCTGGAAAGTATTAAATTTTGACACAAGTTACTCAAGCGAGTAATTAATAATCGGCCAAGTACGAGTCGGACTCGCGCACGGAGGGTTCCGTACTGTATGGGAGCTCCCCTTAATTATTTATTTGATTATTTATTATTGAAGTGAATATAAAACTAAATATTCTGTGAAAATTTCAAGCATCTACCTGTTACCATTATTAATATAGAGCGAAAAACGTCTGAAAAATCAGGTTTGTTGTATGGGAGCCCCCCCATAAATATTTATTTTATTCTATTTTTAGTATTTGTTGTTATAGCGGCAACAGAAATACATCATCTGTGAAAATTTCAGCTGCCTAGCTATCATGGTTCATGAGATACAACCCGGTGACAGACAGACAGACAGACAGACGGACAGACGGACATGGAAGTCTTAGTAATAGGGTCCCGTTTTCCCCTTTGGGTACGGAACCCTAAAAATTATATTGTAAGAATTAAGGTTATGATTCAGGTAACTCTCCACAAGATCATTTATGAGTGTCTTTATCACATATGGACAGAAGAAATGATTTAAAAAAAATATTCAAAAAAATTGGATCGGAAATATAGTGCAATGTTAAATTCTCTTTTTCCTGTACTATTTTGTTTTATTCAAAGTTAATTCGTACGTAGTTAAGTTGAACGTAAATGTTTATTGTAATGATAACAGAAATGTCAAAAATCGTTACGTAAAGTTCCTTAGATTATAGTGTTGCGGGCCTGAGGTTGGACAGCTTTGTCATAGTACCATTAGCCAAACGTATCCCCCTTGTTGCCGTATTATTATCCCGGCCATTGTTTTCAGCATGTAACATTGGTCATTGCCAACCGGCTGCACTGAATCATCTGTTACTATCGTCGTCATGGACGAGTCCCATCTTTCATCTGCAAATTATCAAGTAATTGATTACTTTGGCAGCCGAGCTGATAAAATTTTAATCGCAGGGCCGTTGCTCTCATAAAATATTGCTGACCAAACACTTGATCGAGTACGAGTATTGGAGTTGGAATGATGAAAATATTTTCTGGAAAATATTTTTGTCGGTCGTAATCAGTGTCTGTGGTTTGGTATCTAATAATATTGTTTGTTTAATATTTATTTCGATCATTTCTTTCATTTTATCTCTCTGTTTCATTTGCAGTTTTTTGATAACTTTTCCTGACGTTGTTTAGATAACAATTAAATGCCTTATTAATATTTCAACAGTTTAAAATATTGACTACGCGTATATTATTATCCTTAATGGAATAAATCCGAAAGTGTATTTGTTGGTTTATTGGATTGTTGGTTTGTTCTTTTTTCACGCAGCTACCGAGCAACGTACTGACTTGATTTTTGGCATGCATATAGTTTGAAAGACAGAAAGTGACAAAGGCTAATGCTAGGCTAAGGCAGCACTAATATTCGCTACAGCTACTTATTATGATGACAAAATAAAACGTTTGTTAGGTAAAGCACAAAAATCAAAATATTACGCTGGCAAAGCCGCGGGAAAAAACTAGTAAACAATGTTTTAAACCGTTTATCAAAGCTCTGCTCCGAATTATTGTTTGAATTTCAAAATTTAACTAATTAAGTTAGTGTTAAGTGGAAGAAACTGGACACATATCTAATGAATCACAAAAATCCACGTTTGCGCCGTCTTAGCGATTTAAACACGTTTTATCAAAAATAAACTATTTGCTATAACTTCAGACAAAGTTTTGAAACCAATTACTCAGTTGCGTATGACACCTACGCA
This sequence comes from Hypomecis atomaria, assembly GCA_964007245.1. Lineage (NCBI taxonomy): Eukaryota > Metazoa > Arthropoda > Insecta > Lepidoptera > Geometridae > Hypomecis > Hypomecis atomaria. The sequence goes on from OZ023280.1 coordinate 15,557,474, forward strand.
AAATTTCACGTCAGTAACGCCTCAGTAATAATGATTCTGGTGTTTGGACTTGGTTGATTATTTCTCAGTCGAGTCTGTGCCAGTAACAGCTACATTAACAAATGGACAAAATAATTCTTAGTATTGTCTACTCATTGATCCAGTCTACTGCAAAACTACGTAATAAATCTCTTGTGTAATTATTCATAATCTAGGAAACAGAAGACAGTTTCAAGATACTATGCAGACGTTGGGTACTGTTCCAGATAGCTACACTATGAACAAGTTTTGTAACTACGAGTATGTACGTAGCCGCAATATTATGTACATTTTTTAGCTTCTGCACGCTATAATTACTGCTCACCTACCAGCCATAGGACGTCCACTGCTAGATATATGCCTCCCCAATAGATCTCCAATAAGACCGGTTGGAAGCGTCCAGCGTGAACCTGCAGCCTTGATGAGGTTATCCGTCCATCTCGTGGGTGGACATCCTAAGCTGCGCTTCCCGGTACGTGGTCTCTACTTGAGAACTTTTCGACTCTATCAGTCATCAGTCCTCCGCCGTGCTATGTGCAAAGAGGACTGATGACAATGACAATTGGAAATGGCAGTGGGCAGGCCCACTGCTATGTCGGTTACCTTGGTTCTTCCACGGATTTCTTCAAAGTTACTACTAATACGAGTTTGAGTGTTTTATTTACTACCTCTTTTACTATTTCAACAGATAGGGAAACTGCAGTGCTTTAAGTTAATAATAATTACCAATTGAAACCAAAACGGATGTTATAAATTATTTATCATTTCCAAATTATTTATTATAACACAATACAGTTACTCATAGGTTTATGTGGGCCCTATGTAATGAACTAGGCACAAACCTGTATTTTGTTTTCTAGTCGCTTCGCAGTTGCAATTTTGTGAATAATTTGATTACAATTGAAAATGTGTGACGTCGGTAAAAATGTCACTAAAGTATTTTAGATCATAACAATAACTGGGTGATGTGTGACCGCACCCATTACTAAATATAATACCTATTTACAGAAATAAAAATCTTCGGTAGTCTTTGGGTTACTTCCAGTCTAAAAGTTTCGTTTTCGTTTCAATTCGTTTGTTTATTTAATTCGACTGGGCACGAGACAATAAGCATAGATATCTAGATAGACTGAAACACCGGAAAAAGAACAAAAAAGAGCAATTTTGTGGTCTTTTGAGTAGGTAGGTTCTCGCAGGTATTCATAAATCATCTTAGTAGAAGTTAACCTTTTCATTACGTAAAATAAATAACTAACTGTATGTGATGAGTATCATGCTCATCCATGTGGTTCTATCCTCCGTGAACCTAATAGATTTTGCTATCGGCAAGCTAGTAAGTAGATGAAGATTTTATTTCCTATATCTGGATATTGATTTTTCTCCACAGGTAGCTTATTTCAACGATTTTCGAAAAAAATGGTCGGTACGCAGGTTTGATATAATATTGATGTTTTTATTTCGTCAGCGATTTCTGATTGATTCCGAAAATTCCCGCAAAAAGAAGGGCAATTTGCTGTCATGCTATTTATCAGCCGATTTTTATATTACTTAGAGAAGATCGTTTAGTGTTTTCAAACCCTATAAAGATTTGCGATTATGAACCAAATCGGTCAAGAGCGAGTCGAGATAGGAGGCTTATGAAGATAAAGTTTAAGAGATGTGTCTTCTGTTCGGAGAACTAGTATTTAAAACATTCACATCAGTTCAGCGGTTACATTTTCCTTCAATCTCCGGCTATTTTTACACTAGCACCCAAGAAACAATTCTTTCGCCAATTGGAAAGAGTTTTGAAGTCGGTGACAGATACAAATTGTTGTACATAAATATTACAAGCTCGGCTCTCCCGGAGCCGGAATGGATCGCAGTGAGGAAGCAGATAGCGGGAACAAACGGTAGGTCTCTGATATGAAAAATGGGTAGGTGTTTGATAGAGCACGTATTTTACCTAAGGATGATTATAGGTGCCCATATGTCTTTTTCTATTATACTAGATTTTTAATAATTGTACGTACGTACGTATGTAACGTATAGTGATTTACAGATTTACAACTCAGGCAAGGTTGATTTATTTGTTATGTGTACATTTTTTTCACATAGCAAATGCCTTTATTAACTTCAAAAAAATGTGTAGAACACTACTACTTATGCTAGTACATTTGAGCCGCTTGTACTGCTTCGCCGAATTGGCCGCCGCTCTAGCCCTACACTGAGTACCTACATTGTACAAGTTAAGTTCAGAATTCCACATTTATCATGCGAATAAGCAAAATGTGGATTCTATACCTGAATCTGTCTTTCCACTATCAACTTATGTATCTTCATATCTCGAGGAAGTAAATGAGTATCTTCTAAGTAACCGTGAGACACCGTAGACCGCATATCTGCTTATCATCAGGTAGTATGTAGTCAAACGCAGGCGTATATTAAGTAGGAAATAAATATAACTTTTTAAATACAAGCTTTTGAAATTCTGGATATCATGTAGCAGATAGACATCAGAGTGCTAGACAAGACAAGTAAAACAAACACAACGGGTCCATCTTGTTTAGTACAGAAGTTCCTATAGCCGCCTTCCCATCTTCAGATCAGATATGGTACCATATTATTGCATTGTCAGATGGTCACGCAATATAGATACATAAATGCGTGTAAAATTTCAGCTATATCGGAAACTGGGAAATTGGTCATATTTAACTTACAAGATTCCACCCGAACTTACAAACATACATAGGTACATCCATTGTAAGTCTGTTGCAAGTTAAATTAAAGCTTGTGAAATACAAAAGCTTCATAAATTGTAAAGGTATGATCACAAAGCTAATCTCTGTGGGTATGACGATGCGGCACGACCCATCTTGTGAAGTGGCGATGCATGCCGTGGTATGCCTCGTCTTAGTCTGAACCTATATTTTCTTTCATTTCAACATAATTTACAAAACATTTCATAAATTAAACCATAATTATAATTCAACTACTATATTATATTTTATTTACAAACAAAAAATCGGCCAAGTCAGAGTCAGACTCGCGCACGAAGGGTTCCGTGCCATACGGAATATATTTTATTTTAATTTTCTTATTTATTTTTGAAGAGAATATACAACTTTATATTCTGTGAATATTTCAAGCATTTTCCTGTTGCCGTTATTAATATCTAGCAAAAAAAATTCTTATATGAGAGCCCCCTGTAAATATTTAAATTATTTAAATTTAATTATTTATTTTTGCAGTAAATATTTAACCATATTCTTTGAATATTTCAAGCGTCTTCCTATCATCGTTATTAATATTGAGCGAAGAAGGGCTAAAAGTTCAGGTTTGTTGTTTGGGAACCCCGCTTAAATATTTATTTTATTCTGTTTTTAGTATTTGTTGTTATCGCGGCAACAGATATACCTTATTTGTGAAAATTTCAACGTTCCAGCTATCACGGTTCATGAACCGTGATAGCTGGAACGTCTGTCTGTCTGTCACCAGGCTGTATCTCATGAGATACAGCCTGGTGACAGACAGACGGACAGACGGACGGACAGCGTAGTCTTAGTAATAGGGTTCCGTTTTTGCCCTTTAGGTACGGAACCCTAAAAAATAATATTTCCTGGGCTGTAAAAGTGTACATGTGTTGTACCTACGTTTTAGCTGGTATTTCAGTAAAAAAAAACTAAGTATAGAGTATAGAAAAGTAAACTGCTACTACTCGTACTATTTGAGTTGACCTCGTGAGTTACTTCAACATATATTACTACAAAAATAAGGTACTCGTTAGAGTTTATTGTAATAAAATTAAAATTTCTGGAAACGTTATAATAATTTTAATGCCGTAAGTTTATTTTTCTGTAGTCTACATTCCACATCTGAATTCTATTCTTCACTTAGTTTGCATGTTGATAATACTCACTCAAGTACTTTGCGATAATGCGAAATCGATGTTGTGCAACAAATCCAATTTCCCGATATCACAGAGAAAAAATGTTAAAAGTGCGTCTCTAGGTATTTCAAAGCAGTGACTCATAAATTATAAGGTTTGTCACCGTTCCAAGTCCATTCAACATTAAGGCGAACAAAAGTTAAGTGCCTTGAAAAAACGTAACAATGGCCTTTCCACTTATAAATATACTGTCTGCTTTTAGTTTATTTCTAATTATTGTTATTGTAGGAGAGATTTCACGAATTACAGCGACAGCTGCTAAAATCGATCATGAAACCCACGGCGAGCAATTCATTAAGAGCATCGTCCATGGAAAGAGTAAGTAGCTATTTAATTAAGATGAGTTTAAATTCGTTGTGGATCATTAAGGTTGTTTTACGTTACGAATAAAATAATAATACTCGGGAACTCGAATTCAGAACAAATTCCACACAATAAGTGGCACTTCAAAACCAAAACAATGTATGATTCGAAATAGGTTGGTAAGTAAGTTGGTTCCATACAATGGAACCAACATTTTATACTATGAAATCCATAGTATAAAATGTTCAGGATATTTATTTCCTAATTAATTGTTTTGACCGGCTCTTTCAGATTTAGCCCAGAATGAATGATGCCCTTTGGACTTAAAAGTATTTTCGGAATGATTTCACAGAATCTTTTTCTTTATTTTTTCTCCATACTTTAAATAGTAGTAGGTACATTAACTGAAGTGTAACTAAGATTACACTCTAAAGAACACGGAAATGACGCTCAAGTACTGAGGCACCTAAAACTATAACTGCACTTGATTGGATTGTCTGTCCTTCTAAACAAGGTAAATTAGGCAAGCTAGTTGCAGGTGTCAATATTGAACACATTACATATCATTCCAATGCAGTTAGCTTCTTAATTCGATGTCTATGATGTGGGCATCCCGTTTTGCGCCCGTCCGGGGCATGCCTAGTCCCCGTCCCGGTGTAGCGTGAATGGATATAAACAGTCACAGTTGTATTTTAGATATATCTGCAATGCCACAATATTTACTGTTTACCGCACCTTATAAGTTATGCGAGGGTGGATGCGGCAGCAATATCAGTAATTTCAACATGGTGTTCCCACTCTTCGTGGGCAAGAAGGGAAAAGAAGAATACAAAAAGGTCTATGAAAAGGACTTCATAGAAATACATTCCACCAAATCACAGGCTCCGTTTAAAGAGAAGACCACCAGACATCCCTTTATACTGTGTCCTAAAAAAAGCCAAGACAGGAAGACGTAATTGTTACCCACGTGACTCTTACCTACGCATTTTTATGTAGAATAAAATATGCAAAAAAATCCAATTGAGTTTTATTACGATTTCATCGGTTAACGTCGTTGTAGTGTGCATCGTCGTAGACCGACTCTTACTTAACTATGTTGACAGGTACTGCACTTATTTTTCTGGCTGGTAGTATTTGAGACAGGGCTTGCAGAGTGCCAATGGCGCAGGTCTTACTGGCAGTATTACAAAAAGCCTCTTCAAAACGACCATCGAAGGTCTCAAGGCCTAGCAACTAAAGAGATTGACTTTAAGACTTGCGAATGTCCTCCTCACAATGGTAAGTTCTTCCACCACATATACATATACTACCATAAAGCCATAAGCTGTATTTACTGAGGGAAATCCTTATGACTTCTAAATGTATTGTCAGCCGCTGACTATGATGTTTGAGAAGTTTATTGCTTTTTGATAAATTTCTTTCTCACCTAGTCTCCGCAAGCCATGCACAAATGTCAATCATTTCCTCCAGAGCGATAATTTGTAAACTGATTCAGAAAGGGATCGTCCAATAACGTGATGTTTCTTACCAACTTTTTACCCTCTTTCTTCTGGTTTGTGGTTTTAGATTACGTCACGTCACTCAAATACGGTGACAGATGAAATTAGTAAAAACGACTCTATCTTTAGCTCTGTTCACGGTCTAAACCATACAGCACATTTGCGTCCTATATGCGTGCTCCAAACGCAGATATGTTTAGTTTTTTTTTTACCTTTTGTATTACTGCAGTGGCCAGCCTTCGAGAAGTTGCTCCAATTGTTGTATTTTCAAATTTCATGGGATTTGTGTTTCAGAATGTAAAATAGATTTCAAGTTAAACGAAGCCGCTTTGGAGATGATTAAATTTAATGGTATGATATCTGATAAGGACGTGCAGAAATTGAAAGAAGAAAACAGAGATATGACAACACGTCTATATCGAAGGTCGAGACGGTTCAACGATGAAGTCAAAGACGTCGATTGCTGCTGCCCGCCAAGAGAAATTATGATGCCAACGATTATAACTGAAAAACAGTTCAATGATACTCTTAAAAGGATGAGTCAAGGTTAAGTGAATCAAGTGAATATTTCGATAACATAGTTCTATATAAAATATTATGTCTTTTATTCATCATCTAACAAAAATAATAACAAATAATAAATAAATATTAGGGGCCATCTTACACACGGTCTCTGACCCCAAACTAAGCTTAGCTTGTGATATGGATGCCAGAGACTGATATACTACATATACATATTTTAAATACATACTTATATAGATAGTACCTAAATAACACCCAGACACAGAGCAAACACCTATGTTCATCACACAAATGTTTGCACTGGGTGGGGATCGAACCCACGCCTCTTTGACTCAGAAGTCAGGGTCACTAACCACTGAGCCACCGAGGCAGTCTAACATGATGTCACTTATTGATCAATTAGGGCGGTTTCACACTACTTTTTTACGCACGTATATGCTCGTTTTCAGAAGCGCGTGTAAGTACGTATAGGCGCGCCTTTTGGCACACGCGCAACGCGTTGACGCGCTTTTAAGCTCGTTAAGCTCGTATACTGATACGACACCACTATCGATATGAGCGAAGCGCGTAGCGTAGCGCGCGTGTAAGCACGTGTGCCGAAACGACCGTATACGCGCAGAAAAATACGCCAGTCTGAAACCGCTCAGACCTCAGATCTCAGAAGAATGTTAGTTCTTATTCTATGCCTCAGACTGAAAAGATGATAATCCACAGGATTGCAAGTTGTAGTAAACTATAAGTCTTGTGAAGAAATCACCGGCTACCAAACTTTTCCTGGTCCTGACGCTTATTCAACTTTTTCAAGTGAGGGCAGACCTGAGCGTAATTTGCTTTCGGCAGCGGTAACAAAATCCAAGTAGGTACATGAAATTCTACTATCCTATACAAAAGTTTCGCTCTAATTCTGGTTTAAGATATTTATTCTCTCAAAGAATTACAAAAAAATCACTTAATAGAGAAAATACATGCTATATTAGTGCTAGATTAAATTAAATAGCAAGTGTAAACACAAGGACTCCGCACCAACGTGATATATATAAATAAATAGGTAGATAAATATGCAGACAATGTAACATAATATAATATATATGTGTTTGTTAAAAGCTAAGTTATTTTTTTACTTTTATTTTTTATTGTACCTAATATTGGTACTTAGGTAGGTAGGTAAATAAATATTAGGTAATTGAAATAGGTGATAATGTCATTGCGTTTTAATTTTAATGTTTGTTTGTTGTTGGTGTATGGTATACGGTGACCTTGCACACCTAAACGCAACCGCGCATTCCACAATATATGCATAGGTACATACCCAGTTGATTCATTTCAGTAAGAATACATTGTGCAAGCCCTGCACGTAGAAAAGTTATATTTAAATAACAATAATCCAAGTTTATAGGTATCTGACCTACCTGACCTAGACAAATCTGGTTTAAGATTTTTATTTCATTTAAAATATTATGAGTAGTATTTTCTATACATGATTTTTACTAAAATTTAGAAGTGGTAGGCAAGTAGATAGCGTGATAGCTGATCGAAAGTGTTTGTTTACGTATGGGCGAGCGTAGTGTGTGTGAGAGTGGTGAAGGGCTTCATTACGTATTGCACTGGGAGTTTACGTTCCAATGGCGATTGTATTTCTTTATGAATAATTATGTTGACAACTTAATCTTATTATTTAATTTTAATATTGAACTATAGTACTTTAACATTGGTGTATGTAGATCAATAATACCTAATATTAATAATGTTAGATTTGGATTACTGTAAAAAAAAAACGAATAATGAATTGACGTAAATATGGTCAGATCCATTAAAATTAATAAGTTATTACTATAACATCTTTAATATATTATTGCTAGTTGCCACCAATCGGGCTTATTGGAAGACCATATGGGAGGCCTATGTCCAGCAGTGGGCATTTTATGGTTGATAATTAATATTAGTAAGTAATTACATTCTTATTTATTTAACTAATGACACTTTTTTTATCTGTCCTTATATGGTAGTTAATTCTTTTGTTCATATTTTTAGCTTTAATTAATTTTATTAAGAATGTAATGCTTAAGACTTCTTTTGAACAGTGATATTGTTTTAATTTCTTTTAAATCTTTTGGTAATTTGTTGTATAATTGAGCCCCTTCATATCTAAAATTTTTAAGGCCATAGTTATTTGTTCTAGGATTTTTTAGTAGACAAATATTGTTGGAGTACCTCATAGATCTAGTTCTGACCTGTGACTTGATAGTAAATGTTATTGAGGAATGTAATTCTTTTTTTTTAATTTTCCTGACCAGAATACATGAATTATAGATATACAGTTGGCTTAGCGTCATTAATTTGGTTTTCTTATACACTGTTCTCGTAGGAGTTAAAAAATTTAGGCAAAAGAGTAATTTTATTAGTTTATTTTGAGTTCTCTGGAGTTTTTCTAGGTTAGTTTTAGCAGCTTATCCCCATACTTCAATGAGATATATTATGTGAGATTTGACAAAAGAGTTATAGATAAGATATCGAACGGATTGAGGGTAGCATCTAACATTACTACGAAGAACCCCTAGTAACGAAGATAGTTTCGATTGTAATTTTTTTATGTGTGGTATCCACGTGAGATGAGAGTCAAGAATTAGGCCGAGATATTTTTCTAAGACAATTTTAGATAACAATTCATTATTAATAAATAATGATTGTGGATTGTTGATTATTTTGTTTTTGGATCTAAATATCATGTAATTTGTTTTTGATACATTCATTGTTAACAAATTGTGCAGAAAACATATACCTATTCAAAGTGTCGAGATCAGCTTGGGCTTGTTTAGTAACTGTTGCAATATCATTACCAAAGTAAAATAGGCTAGTATCATCTGCGTATAGCGTAATGTCACCGCACAAGTTAAGTTCACTTATATTGTTAATATAAATCAAGAAGAGCAAAGGGCCCAATATGGATCCCTGTGGAACTCCACATGTAAGTAATTTTGGTTTACTGGTCACATTACCGATTATGACTACTTGGTGTCTGTTCGTGAGGTAATTGCGAAACTTCATCGAAAATACCCCGTGGTAGCCGTGTGACAATAAGCCCGATTACAGAGGCGCCCGCGTAAATTTAATAGCAACGTAAAAAGCGTTCTCTCTATCGAATGCCTAAAGTGAAAAAGAAACAGGACTATGCTATTTTTTATAGATATTATAACTACGCTGGTGCCTCTGTAACCGGGCTTAATTTCTCTATTGCCGACGCGGGCAGTAGCGAATACCGATTAGATGAGAATAGGCCTTTAGGTCCTAATTGTACTAAATAATTTTATGTAATTACCTATCGTTTTATTGATTAAGGGCTTATGTAGGTACGGCGTAAAAAGCAATCAGTAAAATTCTGATAGATTTTCTATATCTTCGTATGAGATATTACTCTAAAATAATATGAAATAGAGCACTAAAATAAGTAGAGAAATAAAAAAAAACATTACAAAAGTAATAAAAACACAACATTTATTCGTAGACTGTACCAATTTGTTATAAGAAACGTACTTTTTGCGTTTCTTTACAATAAGTTTTATTTTTTCTTCAAATAATGGCATGTAGTATCGAATGCTTTTTACTATTGAGGTGAATACTCGTATTATGCTCTTGCCGAAGTAAAGTAATATTTACTAACATTTACCTTAAAAAATAATTGAAAGGCCCTTGAGTATAAACCAGTCACTTAATTTTTATATTGCAACAAAATGGTTCACTGAAAATTTTATTTCATTATTTTTATTTCTAAATGAGTTGAGTCTTTATTTTCCTATCAAAAACCCGTGGAAAACAGTAAAAAAATGATTGAAATGCCCTTGAATATAAACCAGTCACATAATTATTATATTGCACCAAATTGGTTCAATGAAAATTTAATTTCATTATTTATACGAGGGTCAAACTGAAAGTTCTTAGAAAATCAAAAACTGATTACATTAGCCAGTTATTAGTTTTATTATATCTTTTCAAAATATTGTCCATTCACGTCAATACACCGCTGCATGCGATGGAACCACTGGGAAAAGCACTTTGCCCACTCGTCCTTAGGGGTCTCTTCAATGGCATCGCGATACGCAGCCACCGCTTCTTCAGCATTCATAAACCGCTTTCCTTTAAGTTTTTCTTTAATTTTTGAAAATAAATAAAAATCACAAGGCGCGAGGTCGGGGCTATACGGCGGGTGACCCAGTAATTCAACGTTTGATGTCGCCAAATAGTCGATCGTTCGCTTGGCGGTGTGCGATGAGGCGTTGTCGTGGTGAAGGAGGATCCTACTGCGAGGTCGTTTCTCTCGAACTTTTTCCAAGACAAGTGGCAAACAATTGGTAGTGTACCATTCTGCAGAAACTGTTTTTTGATCCTCTAACACAATTGTCGCGAAATGACCTATCCTTCCAAAGAACGAGGCCACCATTTTTTTCCCCGCACTTCGATCTCTCTTCACTTTAGTTGGCAACTCCTCGAAAGGAAACACCCACTGAGCAGATTGTCTTTTGGTTTCAGGATCATAACAGTAAATCCAGCTTTCGTCACCTGTTAGTATGTCGAACACAGCATTTGAGTCACCTCCGTTAAATCTTTCAATCATTTTACGGCACCAATCCACACGATGGAGTTTTTGAGCCTCAGTCAAATTATGAGGTATCCACCGGGCGCAAAGCTTCCTGACCGCTAAATGTTCGTGTAGGATTTTGTGCACTTGACTCATACCGATGCCTAAGCTTGTCCGAATCTGCTGATAGGTCACTCTTTTGTCAGTCTCTATCATACGCCGCACAACACAGATGTTATCTTCAGTCGTCGCCGTAGAAGGCCGTCCCTCACGTAAATCATCAGTGAGATTAGTGCGACCACGTTTAAACTCATTAAACCAGTTGTAAACAGTCGCACGAGATGGGGCTTCATCGTGAAAGGCCAATCGTAGTCTATCATAACTTTCTTGTTGACTTAAATGACATCGAAAGTCATAAAAAATCATTGCACGAAAATTTTCTCGTGTTAAATTCATGTTGACGTGACACAGACAATTTTCAATTTGCCGCCAAATCGTAAAACAAATGACAAATGAATGAAGTATATACTCAGTAATATTGGCAAAGAGTTCTATTTTCAAATTATAGAATTATTTTTTTATTATATTGTTTATAAGTGGCCAGTTCTAAGAACTTTCAGTTTGACCCTCGTATATTAGTTGAGTCTCTTTTTTCCTATCAAAAACTCGTGGAAAATAGTAAAAACCATCCGCTACTACATGTTCGCTACCTGTTCGGTAATTATGATTGCTGCTTTACCGATTCCGCAATTGAGCACTTCAAACAATCATCACACACCAGGCGAACAATTTGTTGAAAATCTAATTCAGGGAGAAGGTAAGTACAAGCTAATCGGTACAACAAACCTTACTCTTACTTACTTACTCACTCACTCACTCACTTACTCACTCACTCACTCACTCACTTACTTACTGACATAACCTTACTCTGAATTTCAGGTGTGTTAAAGAAGCCAGAGATTTTACTATTTACTGCACCATATAAACTATGCGAAGGTGAATGCAGTGACCAAGAAGAAAATTTTGCAATGGCCTTTCCACTATATGTTGGTGATGATGGAAAAAAACGATACAAAAATCTCTATCCAACAGACTTTAATGAAGTATACAACACTAAACCATATGCACCCTTTAAAAAGAAGTCAACAATAAATCCATTAACTTTATGTCCTACAGAGACAACCACTGTTGTAACAACTACAGCAAAAACTGTGGCTACGACTACAAAACAAGCTGAAATATCAGGAACGGAAACATTTACATCAGAAATACCATCAACTATCGGACTAAGTACAAAATCTGAGGCAGAAACTTTTACTACATCGGGAACGTTGGCAATATCAGTTACGGAAACATTCGCTCCCTCAGAAAACGATAAAAATACTATGTCAGAAACATTAACAGCATCACAAACTTTAGTTTCGACTATTAGACCAAATACTGAAACAGAGACGGTCATGCCAACTACAACTCAACCAACTACTGTATTTGATATACAAACACTTTCACCAACAACAAAAGATGCACTCACAGCGTCAACTATTACATCAATCACAGATTCTAATAGAGGAACACCGAGTACCATAGAAGTACTTTCATCTACAATTCAAGTAACAGATTCCACAGAGGAAATATCTACACCGAGTAGTACAAAACTACCTATTCCAACAACTTATCCAAACTTTGTATCCACAACAGAGTCAACGACACTATCAACTGACTTTTTTACACCAACGTTAGAATTTAAACACGAGTCTGAAACAGAAAGCCATACAGCAACTACAATAAGCACACCAGATTTTGAGATAGCAACATCGTCTACTACGATGGGAGAGAAACAATTATTATCAACTGAATCAACCACAGATTATACATCGGATGCGTTAACACCAATAACCGATGAAACACTTGCATCGACGAATATAGAATCTTCCATGCCAACAAATGATACAAGCATAACATATGTGACTGAGTTAACAACACCAACAACTGAAAATTATTTTGCAACAGCTACTGAATCAACAGATAATTTTAAAACCGAAGTGCTTATAACAATAGCCAAAGGTACAACCAATTTTGAAATGGAAACACTGTCACCTACCCTGGATGAGATACAAACATTAACCACTGAATCAACTACAGGTTTCAAAACGTCCACACCAATCACTGAATATACACCTGCATCAACTACTGAAACTACAAACAATTTTGAATCCGTCCCATCTATAACGTCAACAAAAATTACAGTAGATTTTGAAATGAAAACATCAACACCTACTCCGTTAGATATAGAAACATCAACAACTGAATCACCTACAGATTTCAAAACAGAAACGTCAACACCAATAATTAAAGAAACATTTACTTCGATTACTTTCGAGTCAACAACTTCAACAACAGAAAATCATAACACGTCAATTACTGAAGTAACAAACGATTTTGAAACCGAGTCACTTATAACACCATCTAAAACTACAACTGATTTTGAAATAGACACAGCGACACATAACACCGATAAAATACAAACAATGGCTACTGAATCCACTACAAATTTTAAAACAGATATATCAGCAACAATAAATGAAGTAACACCTACTTCAACAATTATGGAATCTTTCATGCCAACAACTGGTCCAAGCAATTCATATATACCTGAGTCAACAACACGAACAACTGAGAATTATTTTACAACGACTACTGAATCTACGGATATTTTCAAAAGCGAGTCGCATTTAACAACAACTAAAATCACATCAGATTATGAGATGAAAACATCGTCACCTAGCTCAGAAGAGATACAAATATTAACAACTGAATCAACTGTAGATTTTCAAACGGACACGTTAACACCAGTAAGCCATAAAACACCTACATCTACTAATACAGAATCTTCCATACCAACAACGGATCCAAGCACTACATATGTAATTGAGTCAACATCACCAATAACTGAAAATTATTTTACATCGACTACTGAACCTACAGACATTTTCAAAAGCGAGTCGCTTATGACAACAATCAAAACTACAGTAGATTTTGATAAAGAAACATTATCATCCACTCCAGAAGACATACAAATATTAACAACTGAATCAACTATGGAGTTTCAAACGGACACGTTAACACCAGTAACCCATGAAACAAGTACATCTACAAATACAGAATCTTCCATATCAACAACAGATCCAAGCACTACATATGTAATTGAGTCAAAATCACCAATAACTGAAAATTATTTTACATCGACTACTGAACCTACAGATATTTTCAAAAGCGAGTCGCTTATGACAACAATCAAAACTACAGTAGATTTTGATAAAGAAACATTATCATCCACTCCAGAAGACATACAAATATTAACAACTGAATCAACTATGGAGTTTCAAACGGACACGTTAACACCAGTAACCCATGAAACAAGTACATCTACAAATACAGAATCTTCCATATCAACAACAGATCCAAGCACTACATATGTAATTGAGTCAAAATCACCAATAACTGAAAATTATTTTACATCGACTACTGAACCTACAGACATTTTCAAAAGCGAGTCGCTTATGACAACAATCAAAACTACAGTAGATTTTGATAAAGAAACATTATCATCCACTCCAGAAGACATACAAATATTAACAACTGAATCAACTATGGAGTTTCAAACGGACACGTTAACACCAGTAACCCATGAAACAAGTACATCTACAAATACAGAATCTTCCATATCAACAACAGATCCAAGCACTACATATGTAATTGAGTCAAAATCACCAATAACTGAAAATTATTTTACATCGACTACTGAACCTACAGATATTTTCAAAAGCGAGTCGCTTATGACAACAATCAAAACTACAGTAGATTTTGATAAAGAAACATTATCATCCACTCCAGAAGACATACAAATATTAACAACTGAATCAACTATGGAGTTTCAAACGGACACGTTAACACCAGTAACCCATGAAACAAGTACATCTACAAATACAGAATCTTCCATATCAACAACAGATCCAAGCACTACATATGTAATTGAGTCAAAATCACCAATAACTGAAAATTATTTTACATCGACTACTGAACCTACAGACATTTTCAAAAGCGAGTCGCTTATGACAACAATCAAAACTACAGTAGATTTTGATAAAGAAACATTATCATCCACTCCAGAAGACATACAAATATTAACAACTGAATCAACTATGGAGTTTCAAACGGACACGTTAACACCAGTAACCCATGAAACAAGTACATCTACAAATACAGAATCTTCCATATCAACAACAGATCCAAGCACTACATATGTAATTGAGTCAAAATCACCAATAACTGAAAATTATTTTACATCGACTACTGATCCTACCGACATTTTCAAAAGCGAGCCGCTTATGACAACAACCAAAATTACAGCAGATTTTGATATGGAAACATCGTCTTCTACTCCAGAAGAGATACAAATATTAATAACTGAATCAACAACAAATTTCAAAACAGATAAGTCTGCACCAATAACCGAAAAAACACTTACATCAACAACTATGGAATCTTCCATGCCAACCACTGAAAATTATTTTACATTAACTACTGAACTCACAAACAGTTTTGAAACAGAGCCTATAGATTTTAAATCATATACGTCAACACCAATAACTGAAGAATCACCTACATCATCCATTATGGAAATTTCAATGCCAATAACTGATTCAACTGCAACATACATAACTGATTCAACAACACTAACACCTGAAAATTATTTAACATCAACTACTGAAACAACTAACAACTTTAAAACCGAACAGCTAATAACAATATCCGCAATTACAATAGATCTCGAAAAGGAAACATCACAGACCTCGCATGAGATCCAAGCATTAACAACTGAATCAACTACATATATTAAAACAGATAAAACGACACCAATAACCAAAGAAACATATTCATCAACAAATATAGTTTTTTCTATACCTACAACTGATACAAGCACAACATATTTAACTGAATCAACAATATCAACAAGTGAGGATGATTTCACTGAGCTGCTTATCACAAAAAGCAAAACAACAACAGATCATGGAATAAAAACAACAACACCTACCACAAAAGAGATACAGATAGTAACAGCCGAATCAACAACCGATTTTAAAACAGACACGCTAACACCAAAAACCGACGAAATACTTACATCAATTACCACGGAATTTTCCATGCTAACAGATGATCCAAGCACAGCCGAGTCAGGAACAACAACAGTTAAAAGTTATTTTACATCGACTATTGAATTTACCAACGATTTTGAAACTGAGCCACTTATCACACCAGCCAAGAGAACATCAGATTTTAAAACAGATTCTCTTACACAAATAATAGATAAAACACCGACAATAACTACTATAGAATCGTTCATGCCAACAACTGGTCCAATTACAACGTACATAAGTGAGTCAACAACACTAACGACTGATAATTATATCACATCAACTACTGAATCTACAAGCAGTTTTGGATCTGAACCTTTTACAACGACTACTAAAATCAAATCAGATTTTGTAACAGAAACATCGACACTTACCCCGGAAGAAATACATGTGTTGACAATTGAACCAACAACTGTAGAAAAGTCTTTATCAACAAATGAACAAAGTGGATCTACAAACAGTTTCGAAATAGTAACGCTTACAGCTACTACTAATATTATAACAGATGTTGACAAAGAAACATCCATACAAGAAACGCCATGGTTGACAACTGCTACAACTATAAATTTTGAAACAAAGACGTCAACATCAACACCAACGCCAATTCAAGAAACACCGACGCCAACAAGTAAATCATCTACAATTTTAATATAGTATGGCTAGTAAAAGTAGACACTGAAAATGACAAATTTAAAAAATATCAGCATTGCAGCAATTTATCATACTGAGAGGGAAACACTTTCCCTCACTCACATGACGTAGCATTACCGTTACCGCAGTTCTGATTTTTCCATATCTTTGGGGGGCTCGCAAAAAATGTTTTTCTTTTTATGCTTTAACTTGCCGTAAAGGTCTATTTAATACGTTTCATGATTTTTGTATTTTGATTACGTGATGATTATACACCAAACTGAAACAAGTTTGTATCTATTATTAGGTCGTTTGGCTAGTCAGAGTTTTACTTTAATCAATAAGTTTTTTTTTTTTTAAGTGCCTTTATTAACTACAACAAAACCGTTAAATAGATACTTATACACCAACAGTTATACAATCCAATCAAGCATAAGCATCAATCATTGTTATACTCACTATGCCGGATATTAAAGATGCGATTATATTTTTCGTATCTAAGCTTTCGGCGCGAAATCATTGCGGCAATCATCATCATAAAAACATACAAAACTGTCGCATTACTAAACATAATGTGCATGTTGTCTTGAAACACACTTTTAACGAATTATTTTTTGCTACCATCTAATACTAATGCTTCTCATGACAAACGTGAAACCGGTTGATAATAAAAATTAAATTTTATTACAGATTTCATAATAACACTTTCTACGCCAAAAACTGATGAAATAATTAGAACCACGATGGACTATACCATTGATCTCAAAACGGAAGATCCTAAAGCAACAAATGAACCAATAACTGAAAGAATCATAAATATAACACGTGAAACAACGACTGTGGACGAAACAATCGGAGAGAATAATAATTTAGATGAAAAAGTAACAACACATCTGCCAACAAAATCTAAACAGCCGTCATTACCAACAATAGAAACTACATCAAACTTGAATCTAAAACCGTCCACGACAATAACTGAAGATATAGTAACACCATCAGCTAAACTAACTGTGAATACTATAGTAAATACGTTAATGTTGTCAATTGAGACCGACTTAACTACTTTATATGTAACTCTTCCTATTGCAATGGAATCAAACACTACTAGTGAAACGAAATTTATTCCAGCTACTGAATCAAACACAATTCCTTACTCAGACGCATCTACATCTACTCTACATTTTACAAAACCTAAAACAAATTCTTACCCTATAATTACTGTTAGTGCAAACACACCTACAGGTGAAATATTTCGTAAATCAACAACTACATTTCAGACCAAGTCTCATAAAACTGCCACAATTAGTATGATTAGTGTTCCAGAAAGATTTTCAACGTACACGTTGACGACAGTCAAAAGAATAAAAACCACAATCCCTACGAAGAAAAACGATGACAATTGGACTGTTGAACCTTCGGATGGACGTCCGGAAACTGCATCAGAAACTTATATCACAAACACTTTAGCATTATCGCCTCTACCACATTCTGCTACTACAGATAACGACAACGATATGTTTATAAAAAATGATTTAGATTATCACAGCTCATTAGAAACTTCTGTTACAAATGATAACTTGACGCCTAGAAGCAATGAATCTAAAAATCCCAATAAAACACTTAAAGAAACAGAATCTATACCTGACATCAATTATAAAGATAATCATGAATCTCAAGAAAGGAACAGTGATCAAGATATTAAGAAAGACTTAGATAGACCGAAAACAACCCTAAAGAATTACGTAACAAATTCCGATGGCGTAATATGTCCATCGCCTATACGTGGCTTGTGTAAGAAGAAAACAACACAAACATCGGCGAAGACATATCCTTTTGACGTAATTCATAGTAGTTCTGAGATAAATAATTACGTACAAGAAAATTACTATGATGATGTTCAACGATTTGATAGTTAATATATTCTTAGCAACGTCGCTTAAATATGCAAAAAAATAAACGACGTTAATTATTCCAAAAGCTGGGTAGAAAATAAGGACAAGGTCGATAAAGACACTCGATAATTTGACTTATGATCTAAGAAATTTTCGAGTCGAAACTGAGAATGATTGTAGTTGTCCATGTTATACAGTTTTTGGGGGAAAATGATTTTGAATACGACAAAGCTAGCGAAGGATAGTTGTTTCTGGTTGATAATAAAAATTA
This sequence comes from Hypomecis atomaria, assembly GCA_964007245.1. NCBI lineage: Eukaryota > Metazoa > Arthropoda > Insecta > Lepidoptera > Geometridae > Hypomecis > Hypomecis atomaria. The sequence continues at coordinate 15,576,305 of OZ023280.1, forward strand.
AATTTTATTACAGATTAAGACTTTAAATCTTACAACTGAATTGTATTATTCATGACATTGATTTTTTTCTCAGTGAATTCCTGTAAAGAAAGAACAAATTAATTATTACTTTGAAAGTCGAAACAAATTAATAATTACTTTGAAAGTCAATATTAATATAACATTTCACTAATATGAAATGATATATTACGATATATTAAGCGTCTACCGTGACAGGTAGACGCTTGAAATATTCACAGAATATTTATTTGTATATTCACTTCAATAATAGATGATTAAATAAAAATAAATATTTAAGAGGGGGTCCCATACGTTACGTAACCCTTAGTGCACGAGTCCAACGCGTACTTGGCCGATTATTTTACCTATGGGTCGAATGTTTAAGTTATGTCAATTTATTTATTTTTTCAAAATTTATTGCTACTATTTATTCAGGCATTCTTGTTTATAACTAAGTTTATCTAGCGCAACTATTGGGAGAAGTAACCGGTTTCCTAGACACAGTTTTTAACTAGTTCGGAACCTATGGATTCGAACAATAGCATGTAAATATTTTCTAATTTGAATTTCATATTAGTGAAATGAAATATTCATATTGATTTTCAAAGTAATAATAAATGTATTTCCGACTGTTTTACAATAATTCACTGAGAAACAAATCAATGCCATGAATAATACAATTCAGTTGTAAGATTGAAACTAAGTTAGTAACCAGAAACAACTATCCTTCGCTAGCTTAAATTTGTCGTATTCAAAATCATTTTCCCCCAAAAACTGTATAACGTGGACAACTACAATCATAACTATCGGTAATTTGACCGAGCAATCCAAGTGAGAGAGTCTCATTATTAATATCGAGCGAAAACGGTAAAAAAATCAGGTTTGTTGTATGGGATTGTATCCATTAGATTTTTTTTCTGTTTTTAGTATTTGTATATAGTGGCAACAGAAATACAGCATCCGTGAAAATTTCAGCTTTCTAGCTGTAACGGTTCATGAGATACAGCCTGGTAACAGACAGACGGACAGCGGAGTCTTAGTAATAGGGTCCTGTTTATACCCTTTGTGTATGGAACCCTAATAAGGGCGTTCGTAGAATTTTACATAAGAAAAAAAACAAAATACTTTTCTTTTAAAGCAATGGCTATAGCGAATGTAGTGAAAAAAGTTATTTTATAATCAAATAAACATACTTGTATGAATTTTTGTTACAAATAGTCTATAAAATACGTACATTTATTATTGTGTTGTTAGAGCGGATACAATTTTTTTCTAGTCTTTTCGATAGGTTGGTCTGTCAAGACCAAAAAGTATTTTTCTTTGTTTCTTGTTCTTTTTTTCTGTTTCTTTTTCAGATTATTAAAAATTAAAGTCTAATGCGCATATTACTCCAGTATATTTTATTATTATTATTAGTTCATTTTTTTTATTGTGAGGTTGAAGATCGGACATTTCAGCCATGTAATCCCGATGGTACGTAATAGTAGTATAAGCTGGCGACAGTAGAGGCTGCAGAGATAATAACGCCTTGTTGTCAATCTCTTGTATTTTATGGATGGATCTAACAATATCTAGCTCCTAGAACTGAAAGTCTTGGTAGACACTCTTTGCTCTGAAATGTCACATCATTTGGCGGGAGCTGCACTTTATAGCCGTTTCATAGTTTAGACCCGAAACATTTTATAACTCATCCTAATAGCCCACACCAGCATAGTTTATATTTCTTTAGTTACCCTCTTCCTATCTTCCTTATAAAGGAGTTTTTTAAAATTAATGATAAAAGGGCCTCTTCGTGTTGGCTTTGACTCCACCAATGGAGAAGTCTGTATAAAGTATCTCTCTTACAGTCAAATGCGTCGATCAGCCACCAGTGTTTATTTTACCAGTGATCATCAAAATATTTCGATATCCTAAATTGTTCTTAAATAAAAATTCCATTGCTGTGACGGAAACACCAAAAACATCAAATACCCCTTCCAACCAAGTCTAGAGGAATTAATTTTGACATTTCAATAAAAATAAACACCAATAAAATGATGAACAATACTAAACAAGTACCTATATATCATCAGAATTTTCGCAAATAATATAGCCCAGAACCATGTTTCAAATGAAAGCAAAAATTTTAGAGACAAAATGGCAACATAAAATGCTATTTCACCACGAGAAAATTGCATAACACCGCAGGTGGTCTGAGACAAAAGGCGTGACGAAAAAATCTACGACTCTTGAACAACATTAACTAGGTGCTAATAAAAAGCTGACGAAAGAAACTGACATTTGCAATTTACTATGCGTAAATCAGCAACAGTGAGTATACTCGTTATTGTGTTTACATACCTACTTAAACTTTTCTACATTATCTTCAATGATTGTCTATTAGAGTTAACAAGCATATAAACTAATTAGAGTTGCAAAAACTACTTGTAGCTATCGGCTAATATTAAATTTCTAATTAAGACCTTGGTCAAACGGAAACTAAATTATTCGTATCAAGAATTTAAATTGAGACTTCATCCATGGTTACTAAGACTCCACAAAGAAACAAATAAAATAAGACCGTTTATTTTACAGGTGAAATGGGAAATACATGTGATGTTTATAGCAAAATTTATAGTTGTTTCACAACAGTCAATAGCTGGCGTTACTTACCACGATGACTTTGGTGTTGATGAAAAATACAGAAATATAAACGAATGCAATCCATTTTATTGGCATCCTCTGCATCTGCCTGAACACTGTGCAGAAATATTTAGAGATGGAATAATATCTGGAATTGCCATGGCAGCCAGAGCACCTGTCAAATTACAAACAAGGAGAAAAAAACCTAAATTTAGTAGATATAGAGCAAAAAAAATAAAAGAGGATATTTTCTCCCTCCGACAGTACTATAATTATTTTGAACCAGAATACGAGCAGCCGATATATGACCCTGGATATATTTTTGGCGATACCAACGATTTTGACTACGCAATAGAAGAGGATTCAACAATATTTTCTTCTTACTTATCCCCATATGAGAAAATGTTGGCATATTTAAAGCAAGACATTGATAAAAATCCTATTGCTCCAAAGGTCGCAATGTCTATTTATGGACCAGTTGCTATGTATCAACAACCTGTTTCAAAAAAAAGTAAGAAAATTATTAATAAAATGGCTCGAGCATATGCGCGTGCAAATACAATTGATAATAACGAAGATAATGAATATTACTATGGTAAGATCGAATACCCATCGGACAACACTGGTACTAAAAGCCAGGACACCGTCAAAGATGAAGTAGAAAATTTAACAAGATCTAAAACAATAAAATCTAAGAAAAAATCTAAAAAACAAAAAGGTCTAATGATAGAGTAACTCAGAAATTCTATCAAGGAAGGTAAGTGCTATGTGTAAGATCAAAGAAAAGAAAAAACTTTTCGCACATCGTTTGATTTTTTGATATTACAAAAATTGTGATCACACCAAAATAAATTATTTTAGTCACAATAAATGACATATATTTTGTAATGCAGGTTCAGTTGAAGTAGGCAAAACTAGTTCAAGTATAAAACGTCTCTGAATTGTTCACTATGACTGACAAAAGAAACATCATGAACGAGGAAACAATGCTAGTTGATATAATCATTAAAACACGAATAAAAAAGAATGTTCTTTGTAACCTTTTTAAAAGAACTCATAGCGACAGATATGGTATTGCGATCGTAGTCTACAAGACTAATGTGAATTTGCAGTGCTTCAAGTTAATTCAGTAATAGAAATAAATGCTGTTATTAAAGGTAGTCTAAAATTATGTTACAAAATATTGCTCTTAACTTAAGAAATTTGTTGTCCATGATTGCAAGGAATTTGCGACGAAATTTTCGAGTTGTGTGCATTGTGAAAAAGCCGAATTGTTCAAAAATTTATGCTATAACGCATAAATTAAAAGTTTTCGATTTTGAAATTAACTAGATCATATAAAAAAAACAACAAACTGTTTTGTGTTCTCGTCTAAAATATGTTCCACCTAATGTTCAGACACCACTCAAAAGTAGCAGAGTGCAGATGTATAAGACCAAAGTCAGGGCTACACCACCAAAGTATTGCAATATTTAAATCGATAAGCCAAATTACACGTTATTTTATTTAGATCTAGTAGGTATCTCAATTTTAAAGTCTTAAAATTACAAAATCATCAAAATGTTCGTTACCAAAGAACATGTTGCCTACGAGAGGTCAGCGTCATCTACAAAACTTTAAATCGCATATCTATCACGTGTGTCCTAACACGCTCTTGACCAATTATTATCTAATATTAATGAGTGAAACTTATAATTAAGGCAATAAATGTTAGGTCTCTAGACAAATCAATGTCAATAGTACACGTACATGACTTATAAAGTGCTTATAAAAACGGCTTTGCAAGAGTTTTTTAAAATATTTAGCGGGAAGACGCTTTGTGTTAAAAATTTCACGCTTTTTCCAGATATTACCAGTCATCTCTTCGATAAAATGGGTCATGTTCAATTGCGGGCCTCACTTACATGGACTCACAAAATTGCGAGCCCTCGAAATCTCCGCCTCCGGGAGAAGATCCATGCAATCCATTGTACTGGCACCCGAAACCTATTCCTGACTACTGCCATTACAAATCAATTCTTGTGGCCGAAAAAAGACCTGAACCTATTCCAATACCGATACCTGTGCCGTTGCCAGCTATGCCTATGCTTCCGCAACCGATGTCCATGTATCCTCCACCTATACCTCTTCCCTTTGGTATCCCAATTGCCCCAACCAACCCTATGCTACCGGTTGCAGGAATTCCAGCAATGTCATATATCGGTGCTTTCCCGCAATATATGCCACAGCATCAAGCAGGAATGGTCCCAGGATTACCGGGCTTGGTCACGGATGATGGAGGGATAAATATTTTACCATTCTCAGATCCTTATGCAGATTTACTGGAGAAACATAAGCAGAAAATGATCCGAAAGAAAATTGAGCGAATTCTTCACCGTTATGGTGGCAACTCCAGACGCCATAGAAGATATTAAACGGAGATGATTCATACCATCATTATGATCAACTTTTACTATGGGCTCAAATCGGAATTCGAAAATTATGTATGGAACGCGAATTTTGGGATCGAACCCATAGTAAAGGTTACTCATAACGATGGTCTTAATTGCTCTCATTCAGCTTAGTACGGGATTATTATATATTCTTTGGTACGGGGCAAGCAGATAACCTTATATGTAGGCAATTCGTTTTCCTTCGTAAAACATAGTTTAGACATAAATAAACGCTTTCCACCTTACCACAAAAGATTTAAACTCGCATTAAACAAAGTTTAACCGTGCAATTTGTACTGTTTGTTAAACATTGTCAAAACCGTGCGTAAAACTTTTGTGGTAAGACGGTTTATTTTTTCGCACCGTAGTCAAAATTTTAGTTTGGCAAGTTAAGAGAGAGTCTATAGAGTGTAATAGTCTCGAGAGTGTTGTCTTTATTCAATAAAACGAGATATAATACCTAGCACGAGCTTTGTGACAAACCTGGAGTTTTAAATTAAAGACAAAATATGGACAAAACTTTATTGGAGTGAAAAAAATAACAGTACTTAGATATTATTACATTCATATTCTATTCACAATACATAATAAGTCAGTAACATGAAGCTATGACTAAAATTGTGATATAACAGTATATAATTCTACTTTAAATTTACGGGCTTATTATTTTACAAAAAGATATAGGTAATATACAAGTGTTAAAACGAGTGTGGCGCTGATATGTGGCTAAGAATCGGTTCAGACCGAACCACAATTAACTACGCGTCGCTAAATTTTTGAAAAATGAATCCCTATTTCCCTTGGTCACGACATTGCGCGTGAACGGCTGGACCGATTTGACTAATTCTTTTTTGTTATGTTTGTTATTGTCAGGAGAAGGTCCTTGTAAAAGAGAATATTAAGAAAACTGCGCGGAAAATAATAAAACATCATTTTTGTTTTCTCATACAAAATGTTCCGACAAGTAAACGTGCCATATCTGGCCGTTGCTGTCGCTAAACGCTAACGAAATTAGAATCTACCGAATTAGTGAGATGAAGGTGATATGAAATTTATAGGTCATATACAATTATAATTTATTTCTAGGAGACTTTTCAAGCGACAAATAGCGAGGTGCTTCGAAGAAAATTAAAAAAAAATTAATTGTGTCATCATAACGATTCGCGGCCACGATCTATTGGTTACTTTTTTGTCCGATTGTGTTGTGTGCGTCTCTGTTTGTGTTTTGAGTAAACTCTTTTGCTTGACTGCAGTTAGTATTATTAATCGATAAGATTCGAAATCACGACTTGTCGTCAAGTTTACTCAGCTTGGCGTTGTCAAGCGTCGCGTTCCGTCTTGATCTAGTTCAGTCATATCTAAACTCTAAAATTTCTCCGATTTTGATAGATATTAAGAGAACTATTAACTATGTAGGAATATTAATTCCATCGTAGCTGTGAATGTTGTGTGTATTTTTTTTTCCTAAGGTCTCTTTTTGCGAATCAACTATATAACATTCAAAATGTTCGAGGACATTTCAACTGTCAACAATACTTATCACTAGTTTTAAATATAACTTAAACAGAGTGCAGAATAACTTTTTCTCACCGATTTAAAGTATACTTGTGATATAATAATTATATAACGTAATAGGTACTAAAATAATAATTAATATTCGCTTATAGCATTATACCTACTTACCTACTTAATCAAAATTATATTTAGAGTTTAACTATTGGACGGAGTTCCTGAAGGTTTCTCGTATGTACAGACATTATAATTAATGATAAATATTTGATTATACTGAGAGAGTAATGCGTATTAGCACCGACTAATTAGATGTAAACCTCTCTACAAATTAATCAAAGATGGTATAGTAGGAAATGTAACGAAAATCATTTTCCAAGTATACCTACTTATCTAGATAACTCTTTTGAGGGTTCCGAATGATAATTAATTAAATTGTAATCACGCGTAGCGTATCTTTTATCTATAGGTATTGTGCTCTGCATCTGCAAATTTCGCGTAATACTTACATCACATTACTTTTTTTTAGTTTTGTAAAAAAGCCGTCTTCAGATTTTCCTGAACTGTTTATGAAATGAATGTGATTTTCGCTACAACGTTGTACAATAAATATTCTTAAAACTACAGTTGACGTAAGTATTACAGTACAGAAAATTCTCTTCTGTGTATAATTATATCACGCTAACATTTTTTGTCATTTTGATTGTAAAGCCAACCACCTTTTCTTTTCTGTGCTCTTTCTGATCTTTATGCCTAATTAACGGATCTTTGAAAAGCAAAATATTATACTTGCTAATGTCGAATACAAATAAACTTATACGGAACACATAACTTGGCTAACATCTCCCGCACTATGAGATTCAAAGTTACGTAACAGCAACGTTTTCTAATATAAATTATTCATTGTGAAGAACACTGAGAAAATTTCGCATTGTAGCTCATATTCTAAATTTGGCATAACAGGCACTCGTATCACTGTTTATTTGTTGCAATGAATGCAAAAATGTCATTATTTAATTCTAAGTCATTACGTTTAAAATGTTTTTCATCAGCTTAAATAAATATTAGATCTCAGAAAAGCAGCACGTGCAAAAATAACTTCAATAAGATCCAATTTAGCGCCCCATAGAAAAAGTGGTTCTTAGTGATGGTCTGTTCTAGAAAACCCTGTATAAAATGTCACTATTGTTTTTTATGCGTAGTAGGCGCCATTTTAGGGCCGATTTACATTCTTCAGGGTCATGTGATTTTTTTTTTAATTCTTCTCTCTATCCCCAATTTTTATATTCATGTTCAAAAAGAGATTAACTACACCAACTCTCAATTTGACATTTATAAATTCCTGATTGTACCACGGGCCAAAAATGGTACGATTTAAATTTTTAATAATGGAATGCTAGATGTTAAGGCAAATAAAAACTAGGTAACAGGAGTTTTACTTACTTAATACATCAAATTGTCAAGAAACTTTTTACTAAAAAATACAATATATTCAACTATGTACTACAGTATATTAAATTATGTACTAGAATTAAGTTTGCACTGCCGCAATAATTGGTTACCTATTAAGTTACATAGACACTAACTGATTTTAAATTACTTAACATCTAAATACCTAAATTTACAGAAAGCTACCTAATAATTGTAATAATAAAGAAACATTATTAAAACAATAAAAAGGTCATACCTACTGTAATTCTTTATCTTACCTAATGGAATGATCTGTATGGATCGGATTGTTTACAACTAAGTACTATAATAATAATAACTATAATATAATTACGTTCAACATTTACCGTGATATTAAGAAACGCAGGGCTATTTTGAAATTTTGAAAAATTCACGTTTAAATCAAAGTGAATTAAAAGTGAATTCAATATACCTATTTTGTGGTAAGTTTGACTTCGCCGAAAATGGCTTAACCGACTTCCGCCGCGTTCAGAATTGGAAGAGTTCACACGCATAGATGTGTCATCCATGTAGTATATTTTACATTATTGTTGGTTTTTCAAAAATGGCTCATCCAATTTTGATAAAATTTAAAAAGGAAATCAAAGTTTTTGAGTTGATTTCCTTTCGAAATAAAAAAGAATTTAAATTTTAAATTGGTTCACAATTGGCGAAAATATCGATGAACACACTCGTAGATAAAAAAATACTAGAATTACAGACGAACACAGTACCTACCTCCTCCATTTTGGAAGTCGGCAATTAAAATTGATATTGTATGGAAAACAAAACACGTCCTAATTAGTACCTACTCTACATTAACTTGCGTTTATTAATAAGGAGGCACTGTTAACTCAAATAATACCTACACTTATTATAACAAAGATCATATAATAATTGTGATGTTTCAGTGGAAATAAGCATGCTACACCTTAGATATCATACCTATATGTATATGCTTAACATCAGTAGTAATCTTAACATTATTTGCGTAGTAAATATTTAATCTTAACATCATTTGCGTAGTCAAACGCAAACTATAAGAAAAAAAATTGAAACCTAAATTCGTTTAATATTTAAATCAAACCTATAACTTACGTATATTTAATCGTAGGGCACCGAGCATTAGATCAATAAAATATATGAATGGGGCAATACGTGAGGAGTCGTTATAAGTACTTTTCTTATAATGTTGACACCAGGGCTGAGGAGCGTGAAAATATGGACAGTACAATTCGGTACAATGTAAGTACATGAGTCATAAGTAAATGAATTCGTATGTGCCGGGTGGGTAGTCCTGGTAACAGTTTTTAAGCCACCTGATAACCTCTGATATAATTAAAAGGTTGAAACAATCGGGACCCACAACTTAAGAGGACTGTGAATCGACAACTGTTTTCGCGTTTTCTGTAGAACATCGAAAAAATTTTAGGTACATATTTGAAAATTTACGATGCGGGAGAAAACTTAATTCGCCTCATAAATTTTAACTAAATGTTATGTTTTAGTGTAAATCGCTCGTGTAAGAAATAGCACGCTCGTACGTCTTATTTATTCAGAAAAAAAAGTTTCTGTATGTATACCTACTTTCAGCCAAGTATTGGCGTAAAAAAACTTTGCGTGCTTTTTGAAGGATTATAACAAAAATTAAAATCATTTAAAAACATTGAAAACTTAAGACGTTTAACCTTGACGATTGAAGTACACAAGATACTCAAAGCAAATAGCATATTGTTTTTGTATGGCCAAGTTCGCGATCCACAATCGCCGTAACCTGGCATCAGAGCCAACGGCAGCGCTCAGCGTAAATGTCACCGGCGGTCACCAATCCAAAGTTTAACCATGCTGAACGGTGCTTATTATCGGTAATCGATTAAGAAACACTTAGTCAAACTAAGCTATGACTGCTACAGTGTACAACTTATATTACAATGTATCCATTAAGTATTTACAATCAGCTAGTTAGGTAGTTTATGTGACAAACGTGCAAAATAAGCACCATCATTGCATAAAAACATAGGTATATTTTTAGGGATAAGACAAAAAATAATAATTGTAACGAAGACCCTTGATCTTGTAAGGTATATTTCGCGATATAATAAATTTAAAAAATAAAAGCACCTACATTGCTAGTAGCCGTAGGACATCCACTACTGGGGCTGCTGGCTGTATTCCATGGATTTTATAAGAACCTTTGATATTATTATTTACCAGCGTCTGGCTTGTATATTTTGAACGCCTTATTTTCTTTTTACGTCCATAATACTTAAAGGCCTCTTTCTCAATCTCAAGTTTTATCCAGCTCCTCGTGTGTTCCCCAAAGGTCAGGTACCGAACTGCCCTTGAATATTTAAAATGTGGTAAATACAATTTACGATTATATACAATACATGTGTATGAGTCACAAAAAAGAGATGGATACTTAAGAGTTATGCAGAAAGGGTGCCATCATTAACAACTTTTACCGTAGAGTCAAAAATTAAAAAGAAAAAAATTCTTAATAGCCATTGCCGCTAAATGATGATGACTATAGAGCCAACTTGGAATTGTTGAAAAAAAAAAGAATTGTGTCATACATTTTGTCGATATTCCGAGTTGAATTTAGTATGAGACAGCTAACTTTCACGGATTTCGGGAAGACTCCAGAGTAACAGTAGTTCATACTTAATTAGGGTCCGAAATACCCTTTTTGGCTTAGTACTTACAACATTTCTGCATAGCCCTTTTTACGAGTAAACAAGAAATCGACAGATATTACGAGTAACAAACATGTGTGTAATGCTCTAACGAAATAAAATCAAATGAACTGTACCGAAATGATCCGTTTGAGGTTTTGTTTGTTTGATGAATTATTTTTATGAAATATCCAGATTTTGTAAATGAAAACTGCTATCCTTACAGCTTAGAAGTTATCGGAACACCGGAAAGAACTTTCTTTCGCCCTCAAAAACTAAAATTACCTACCAGAAGTTTCTATTAGATATAAGGGACACATTACTTGGAAGGAACCAGGACTGTCTAGCTACGTTTGAATAAAATACGTTGTCCAAAATTGACATCGCGGAATTCCTTTACTCTGTTTTAAAAGACAAAATAAAATTAGAATTATTTTCAATAACCACGGTTTTACTTATTAAGCACGAACGTAATGTTTATTTCCTTGTTCAAATTAATAGTAGTTACAATTATTTCTTCTCCGTCCTTTTGGCATGCTAAAAGTGCAATATTTCTTTAGATATAACGAGACAGATTTGTGGCGAAGTAGGTGTAGGTACACTACAATGATATATATGTCATTTTTTCACACGGCAAAAAGAGTTTTTTTCAAGATTTTTCGTGGTCACATGCTAAGCTACCAGGCTATAAAGCATGCGACCACGAAAAGCGACGAAAAGAACTCATTTCGACGTAAGAAAATGTGACAGTTATATACTTTGCCATTACGCTGTCTCGTTCTGACACTACAAACGAAATAATTCGTGGCGCGCATACTAGCCCGGCTGGATTACTATCGAAATATCGCTGCGAACCGCAGTTTCCATTGACTGATTTACAACTGACTACAAAATGACAACACAAAAATTCAATACAAAGACAAACATTAACATGACACTGAAACCATAACCCTCAATAAAACATCGCCTCAGCCATGCTGAAGAATTTTATTTCAAACCGAGTTCAACTCAATAAAATTACTCAAAACTTGCCTAATCCAATATATAAATTAAATTTTATATAGCCATTTTATATTGTATAAAATTTAAACACAATATCAATAGGAGTCTATTACAATACTTAAACAGTTAACAAGAATATACTTGAGCACAAAATGTATTTTTCAGAACTTATACTAGGCGTTACAATTTTTAAATTAAATAGTTGCTGAGTTTTTTTTTTGATAAGACGGTTCGGTTATGAAAAATGAGCCGTATCTAATAGAATTATCCGAATAGAATTTAAAAAAAAAAAAACAGTTTCATGAATAATTATTTTGTGCCTAAGTGGGTATAACAGACTCGTTTTAAAAAAGTAGGTATGAATTGCCTAAAGCTAGAGAAGGTTTCGTAAATTTACTTTGTTTTCCTTTGATTCGCGGATATTTCCTGAAACGTAAGTTTACTTATTCACGTCATTTATTAATTAGCGCTCTTAAATTAAAGCTTTCGACGCTTAGTTACGAGCAATTTTATATTTCACACGATTACGTTATTTTTGTAGATACTCATTCGGTAGATCGGTCACATTCTACTCGTAAGATTTAAATAGATTAATTTTATAATACATTTTCATTGTGATCTCTATAATATCTATCATTATGGTTATATGGCTACACTATCTAATAGTAATGACTTACATCTCTAATATATAAAAATGCTGCACCAAATTTAAAACCTACAAAGTAATAATATAATTCCTTATAGGAATTTTGTAACATCTAAAATAATACTACATGTAATGTGAATATTTACTTACATACTACTTTTGTAAGTATTTTTATAAACTAAGTACTTAAGTACCTACCGACTATAGAATTAATTCTGAATGTAGCGTAGTTTCATTTTAGCTGCTCTATGAAAGGCTCAGGGAGTTGCAGGATACCAGGAACCAATACTTCCAATCTAAAAACTATACATACTCAAGTCCTGTCAATATTTTCTAGTAATTATTCATCTAGAAACCCAGAACTAATTATTTTACGAAACAAATTCACGATATGTATTTATTGGTCTTACTTCTAAAATCATTATTAGATATTTGGTCAAATACTTGCGTACACGAAGTATTTTTAAATGACTAAACTTATTTCTATATCAATTTGATGTGAATCGTGAAAAACTACAACTAGGTATATGTATAAATAGTTTTTTTAAGTAAATTGGCCGCAGTAAAAGTATTACTTAAACAGGATTAACAAAACATTTTTGAACATTTACCAAAGACTTGGGCATGCTCTGTTTGAAAATGATCAAACTTACAAACGTTCAATAAACCTGATATATAATTATAGCTTAACAAAATAATACATGCTTTGTCTTGTGTCTGCGCGTAATGCATCGCGTTAATGAGAAGGTGACAAAGTTATATTACGATGTACCTACGTTGACGAATATGGGAATAAGTACACAAAGAGTACATACTTCATAATAGGAGTAGATTGGAATTAGTCACTGATTTGAATGGAAATTCAGATAGGTTGTTTGATTTGTTCTTTTAGTGAAGACTGTTACTTAAGTAGCTCGTCATACTCGTATTAACACGCATATAGGTATACAAAAAACTAATTATGAAAAGTCGAATACTATACAGATAATACAAAATGTTTGATTTTTCACATGTATTAGCTAAATTGACTGAGATAAATAATGCTACACTACACATAATATACGATAACATGATTTACCTATACTCTACATGAGTAACTTATATTTATTGTAAATCTGTGGGAATCGTCAAAAATCAATTTCACGAAAATCAGTTAATCGAAATTGGTCTCGTATCGGGTGAAGAAATGTAAAGAACAGTTTCGCCTCCGAAACTGACGGCTTGGTCTCAGAACTTGTGGCTACTCGCAGGCTGCTCGGGGGGTGTCACATTCATCGCCATATTGTCGTAGGAGAAGTCGAGAGTTGTGTCTTCAGCTGGATGCCTGTTACTAAGCGCCGTGCTCATGGTTTTCGGCGTGGTCGCTCCTTGGCTTTTCTCAGTCTGCGAAGTTCGGGTTTCCAAATCCCGCACGTTGAGAGGTTGCGGGTTGCGCTTTGGAGGCTCTGGGTTTCGGATTTCGAGTTTGAGGTCAGGTCGGGGCTTCCCCATGTCGGCGTGTGGGTTGTAATGCGTCAGGTCATGGGGATTCTGCTTTACACGGTTCTGAAAATTTATGAAGATGTTAAAATGATTTTATGAGATTAAAGTTGTATGGTAGGACCTAAATCTAGTTAATTGAGACTAGCGTGAGTCATCATGATTATAAGAAAATTTCAGCTGCCTAGCTATCATGGTTAATGAGATACACCCCGGTGACAGACAGGCAGATGGACAGACGGACATCGAAGTCTTAGTAATAGGGTCCCGTTTTTCCCTTTGGGTGCGGAACCCTAAAAATACAGCTAAGCTCACGCACTAACTAAATAAAGTCGAGCAGCTGGGAACCCGACTATTTCGAAGTACATATTCAGTAATCCATCCTTAAGCAAGTTTTCGACCAGTGTGTTGCCAGTGATGACTTACGGCACAGAAACGTGGTCTCTCTCTATGGGCCTTATTAGTAAGCTTCAAGTAGCCCAACGAGCCATGGAGAGGGCTATGCTCGGAGTTTCTCTGCGCGATCGAATCAGAAATGAGGAGATCCGTAGAAGAACCAAGGTTACCGACAGAGCCCAGCGGATTGGCAGGTTGAAGTGGCAATGGGCAGGGCACATAGCGCGGAGGACTGATGACCGATGGGGTCGAAAAGTTCTCGAGTGAAGACCACGTACCGGCAAGTGCAGCGTAGACGTCCACCCACAAGGTGGACGGACGACCTCATTAAGACCGCAGGATCGCGCTGGATGCAAGCCGCTACCAACCGATCTTATTGGAGATCTTTAGGGGAGGCCTATGTTCAGCAGTGGACGTCCTATGGCTGAAAGGAAGGAAGTAATCCATCCTCAGGGAATACGCGTGCCCCCAGCGTGGGTTTCCAGCGGCTCGACTGTACCTACTCGTATTTAGTTAGTACGTGAGTTTAGCCGAATTTTCTTATAGCTAAACCCAGTAATGAAAAAAAATGTTTACAGCAAGATATATACACCATTCATTTTTTTTATAACCTATTCTTTAATTTAAAATCTATGATTAAGAAATTTTGCAAAAATATATGATGGCTAGACCACGACCTTGTACCGTAGTACTTACGGTAGTATCCCAAACATAATCTTTACTTATTTTGTAAAATATTTTCGCTATTATTCTTTTTAATAGCTCACAGTATTGTAGGCAAATATTATTTGATCGAACTAAAATGGGTTTAGGTGCAGAATGCCCAATTCTCATCATGCATAAGTGGTCCGGGAATGCCCATTTCTCACAATGGCTAATTCTTAGAATTCTCAAAATAGCAAAAAAAATTAAATTAGAATTTTTATATAAGACACGTTTATTTTCTCTAAACAGGGTGAACGGTAGCTAGCGACAGCAACCTCTCAAAGGCGAGTTTATTACAAACGTTTACTATATTATTGTGATCAACAAAGCAAGTCCATAGAAAGAGCTCAGTGATAGAATCAATAAAACGTATGGGACAGCCGATTTTTTAACAGATTCTGGATTATATAGTCGCATAGTGAAAGTTGTTCACTAAACTGGCCTTTGAGAAGTTCGTCGTTACTTACCGGTGACCTTGTATTATGTAAAATGTACGAATTTCATAAAATTTCCAACAGAAACTATTTCTCCATTTTAAGAGTTGGGCATTCTTAGAATTGGGTATCCTTAGAACTACATCCATCCATTAGCCATAGCACGTCCACTGCACATCCACTGACATTGGTCTCCCCTATGGATCTCAAATAAGACCAGTTGGAAGCGTCTTGCCTGCAGCGCAATCCTGCGGTCTTAATGAATAATTAATCTTGTGGGTGGACATCCTACGCTGCGCTTACCGGTACATGGTCTCTTCTTGAGAACTTTTCGACCCCATCGTCAGCAATCCTCCGGGATTTCAAAGAGATCGCGTTGAACTACTTAAATGCCATTGTCAGAATTGGGCATCATGCGCCTAAACCTTAAAATGCCATTGCTCGAAAAATATGGTGACCATGCAGACAAAAATCAATTCAAATTTTCCTATTATCAATAAGCTTCAAAAGCCGATTTTACAGCCTATTTGTTTGCCATATTTTTACGCTTATGCGGGCGTGAATAAAATGAAAAAGTAGATTAAAATGATTAAATTAATGATTATTATTTTAATAGCGATTAGTTTTTTTATTTTGTTAATAACAAAGCGTAATAGACCAATGAAGTGTGGAGTATATGTGGTGAAATATGTGCGATCATTGTACACTGATCGTTTTATTTAAATATGTTAGAAATAAGTAGATACGAGTACAACAAATAAATATTTCACAGGATAAATCGCACAAACTCGAATTACCGTCAAATCTTTTAAATGAAAATTTCAAAAAAATTGAGGTAAATACTATTAATTTTTATCATACTGCATTTCTTAGTATACATCCATCCATCCATCAGCCATAAGACGTCCACTGCTGCACATAGGCCTCCCCTATGGATACACTTTATTTCAATTTACTACTTTCAAATTTTCAACCAACCCGTAGCTCGCTCGTCTGCTAAGATATTATAAATAGTTCATATCTACTAAGAAATCTACTCAAAGTTGTATAAAAAATTATTACTATTTTCGTAACAAAATTTTACTTATTTTCCACTGAGCAAAATTTTGTCCGCACATACGTGATGGAGATTTTGAAAAGTAAGTTCGTATAGGCCGGGTGGCTAGGCCTGGTGTCAGTTTTTAGGCCGCCTGTAGGTCTATGACATGGCTAAACGGTCAAAACAACAGGGACCTACAATTTAACGTGTCATCCAAGCCACACGTTGTAAAATGCCACCCGCGGTCACCCATCCAAATACTGACCGTGCGGAACGGCTTAATTTCGGTGATCGCTGACAAACACCTAGTCAAACTACGCTACGGGCGCTTTTGATCAAAATATAATATTTTGATCGAAATTGCTATGTAGGCATGCAATTGCCACTACGCATAATTTTATACTATTAATAGTTGTATGATATGGAGGCTTTGAGAAAAATATTTTATTTTGATGTAAGTCTCTCTATAACAGAGATCCGGCAGCATGTGGTCAAACGCGAACTTATTTAGAGTAAAAAAGAATTGACCAAGTTTGACTCGGACTCGCGCTCGAAGGGTTCCGTACCTTTATCTATTTTTGAAGTGAATATTAACAACTAAATATTGTGTGAATATTTTAAGTGTCTACGTGACGTCGTTATTATTATCGAGCGAAAAACGGAAAAAAGTCAGGTTTGTTGTATGGGAATATTCAATATTTATTTTATTCGGTTTGTAGTAAGTTTGCATTAATTGTTGTTAAGCGGAAATATAAATCCATCAACTGTGAACAGTTCAACCGTCCAGCTATCACGGCTCATAAAATACAGTCTCGTTACAGAGAGACACACAGCCAGACAGACGGACGGATAAGGTCCCGTTTTTACCCTTTGGGAACGGAGCCCTAGTACTAGGTAGATACGTGAAATAAAGATTCGACAACAACAGGAGGTTGTTCAATTCGGCCTAGCTTTAGTACCTGATTACCTTAGAAGGCTGAAACTTCTGCTTTATGTACCGCCAAGAGAGTCTGCCGCGGCAGACTATTACTAACACGACCAGCAGGACGGCCAGAGCTATTCCGCTGATTATCAGAGCAATCTGCGCCTGTCGCTGGACACCTGGAAATAAATAACCAATTAATGGTGGAAAACAAATGAATGATAAATCCTTTATTAACCTTTATCCGGTAGACCAAGAATGAAGTGGGTCGACGACATTAAGCGTTCAGTGGGCATCAAATGCAGTGCCGGATTGACCCTAAGACAAATTAAACAATTGCCTAAGGGCGCCGCTTCGACCCCATAAATACCCCTAGGTACAACACGGGCACCGTGAATGCATAAAGAAAAAATCTGGACAAGTGCTCGCCTACCAAGTCTGGCGTACAAATCAAAACCCATCCACTAAGATGACATGGTTTGAATTTCATTGAAATAGATTGATTTAATAAAATAATTTAATAGACGATAAAAATAGAACAAGTTACATGGAGAACACATTGTAAATAGATAGTCTTACTGGCAGCTTCATCGCTTAAAGCGATTTCTTTCAGGCAACCAATAAATAGGTTGATAATACAAAATATTATTTTTTTTGTTTTTTCTTCTGTATACAAATTTTTGACAATAAACTTAAGGTCCTTTCACTGCCTGAGACGAAAATGATTTGTAACGTGGGTGGACTTTATACGTAATCTTGATTCGCAAAAGCTGTCAAGAGAACACTGATGAGGCTCAACTGAGCATGGCGCTGGTGCTGGCATGGAGCTGGTACATGAACCCAGTAATATTACTGGGTTCATGTACCAGTTCGAACCACTTATGTTAACAGGAAGGTCTCAATCGAAAGTAGTCAATCGTTATTCGCATCGTACTAAAGTAAAGTTCGCATTGTCTTACTAGCAAATACTTATTATTTTATTCATCACTGTTATCTAACAATTTTCAATTCATTTACTTACATTGTGAGTACCTACGCGCAGCAAGCGTCGCTATAGTAAACTAGCTTAAAACCCGCGGCTTCGCCCGCGTTGTCTTAGTAGACAGGTACTTGCTTATGAAAATAGCCCTTGGTTTGACCCGCGTTTGTCTTAGTACTTGCTTAAAATTATAAAAGGCTGCCAGTTGGCCTGCGTTGTCTTGGCACTTCCTTAAAATAATAGTAGGTCGTGGTTTAGCAAAGCATTATCGTATAACGTATTACTTGCAAGGATAATGCCTATGGTTTGGCCTGAATTGTCTTAGTATTTGGCTAAAATGATAATAGGTCGCGGTTTGGCCTGCGTATTCTTAGTACTCGCTTAAGATGGTAATTTATAGCACGCAGCTTAGCCTGCGTTGTCTTAATACTTCCTCAAAATTATAATAGCCTACCGTTTGGCACGCGTTGTCGTATTACTTGCAATGATAATAGGCCCACGGTCTGGCCGCTTTGTTTGAGTAACTGCTTAAAATGATAATAAGCCACAGTTTGGCCCGCGTTGTCTTGGCACTTGCTTAAAATAATAATAGTTCGTGGTTTCGCCTGCATTGTCGTATAACGTATTACTTGAAAAGATAATGCTTAGTAGGCACTTGAAAAGATAATGCTTCGTAGGCATTATCTTTTCAAGTAATAGGTATTGCTTACGGTTTGGCATAAATTGTCCCAGTGTTTAGCTAGAATGATAATAGGTCGCGGTTTGGCCTGCGCATTCTTAGTACTTGCTTAATATGTTAATTTATAGTACGTAGCTTGTAAGTACTTGCTTAAATTACAATAGCCTGCCGTATGGCTTGCGTTGTCGTATTGCTTGCAATGATAATAGCCCATGGTCTGGCCCGCGTCGTTATAGTATTTGCTCAAAATGATAATGGCGCGCGGTTTGGTCCGCATTTTCTTAGTACTTACTTTAAATGGTAATTTCTCACAGTTTGGCCCGCGTTGTCTTAGTACTTTTTTTGCTTAAAATAATAGCTCTTGGCTTAGCCCACGTTGTCGTATTACTTGCAAGGATAATAATTAGCCCACGGATTGGCCTGCTTTGTCTCAGTATTTGCTTGAATTTACTTGTGTCTAAAGCTTATTATGGAGTACGACAATTTTTAGATGATAAATTGCAAAATATTCGAATTAAATTTAATAATAATGATTGTATATTTTTTTCATGTTCTAATGATTATTTTATGGCCACATTGGACTTAACTGATAATTCAATATTTTTGTGATTAGTAGTAAGATTTAAATGTAACACAGTTCAACAATAAATGTTCTTTGACTTTAATAGCCCACGGTTTGGACCGCGTTATTTAATAACTTGTCATAAAATAAATACTTAATAAAGTTATATTTTAATATACCTACTGATTTTTTATATCGAGAAAAGAATATTTTTCGATATATTGCTCGATCATGAGTAGTTGCCCACTCGTTTACCAAATTTTATCCAACTCCATTCGCATGTCACGGTATACATTACAATCGTAAGGTCCTAATCCTGGTCAGACCACTGAGCCTTTTGAAACTTATGTACGGAATTTCATTGATGGAAAAAATTGAAGCAACCTGCATGGGCACGTCCTTAGAGAAAAATCGATGTCGTATGTGAACTCAGCAACCCGCGCTCGGCCAGCGTGATGGATATGGCTTAATCACCTTTCGTGGGTAGGCCTACGTTCAGTGGTGGACTATTAAAAATCGGCCAAGTGCGAGTCGGACTCGCGCACGAAGGGTTCCGTACCGTATGGGAGCCCATTCCTCTTGCCGTTATTAATAGCGAGCAAAAAACTCCTAAAAATCACGTTTGTTGTATGTCCCTTAAATATTTATTTTATTCTTTTTTAGGGTTCCGTACCCAAAGGGAAAAACGGGACCCTATTACTAAGACTTCGATGTCCGTCTGTCTGTCCGTCTGTCACCGGGCTGTATCTCATGAACCATGGTAGCTGGGCAGCTGAAATTTTCACAGATGATGTATTTCTGTTGCCGCTATAACAACAAATACTAAAAAGAAAATAAAATAAATATTTAAGGGGGGCTCCCTTACAAGAAACCTTAATTTTTAGACGTTTTTCACACTATATTAATAAAACAGGTAGATGCTTGAAATTTTCACAGAATATTTAGTTTTATATTCACTTCAATAATAAATAATAAAATTAAAATAAAATAAATATTTAAGGGGGGCTCCCATACAAGTACGGAACCCTCCGTGCGCGAGTCCGACTTGCTTGGCCGATCATTTAGTATTTTTTGTTATAGCGACAACAGAAATACATCATTCACATTCAACAGTCACAGCCCGGTGACAGACAGACAGACGGACATCGAAGTCTTAGTAATAGGGTCCCGTTTTTACCCTTTGGATACGGAACCTTAAAAAAGGCCAGTACAGTACAATCATTAGAAATTTAATTTCGATTATTCTGAACTCAATGACAATCTCGCCCATAACCGTTTACGCGGTCAAAAGTGATCGAGACACTTGTAGGACTTTCAGACATTCTCTGACCAAGTACAGACGAAAAAGTAGCACACAAGAAGGTACATTTTATTTGAAAAATACATAGCGCACCTAGGATTCCATTATACTCATCATTTGACTAACTTTTACTATGGTACCAACCCAGAAATCACGTAAATAAAATTAGCTGTTCAACACAAAAAATTCATCGACCCGCGACAAAATGTAAAGAATAGGTAATTTTCGCTTTTTCAGGGTAGTTCCCATAGTAAAGTAAGTAGTTATTGATCCGTATATACCCTAAGTTCAAGTCTATTGGCTCACAAAATAAAATCGTTCATAAACTATTAGGGGCCCATTTTGCCCCCATTGAAGGATCTAAATTATCTCAATTTAATTCTAGATATTTCACTACGTTTAAAAAAAAACGCGATCAAGTTATTTTTCACGCTTATATAGGATATTTGGTCTAGCGTTAGACAAGGAATCCGGGACTTTTCCCAGGACGTTAATAGTCATATATTAGTTAAAAGGGTGAGCTATTTTCAAACAATATTGCATCGGTTTTCGAACAGTCATTTAGTACTTTTTTAGGAAATTGATATCCTGAAGGACCCACTGAAATTTTCCGGGATAGCAGTACCCCAAGTGGTAATTTGTGTTATTGTCTAGCGTCGTACCAAATTTCGTTGGAATTCATTTACCCCTTTTATCTTAGCTTTATAATTGATTATTTTGGCTATTGCTAAGAAACCCAATAGATTTTCCGGGATAAAATAGTTACTGTATTGAAACATGTTGTGTGCTTTCTACATACTTACCAGATTTCATTTATAACCGTTCAGCTCGTCTGATGTAATTATTGATGCTTTTTTCACCAACTTTGGGAACTTATCTGACCCGTTAGATAAGGAAAATTCGGAAAAACAGGAAGAAACGTAACTTTTATTTTATTTGTAAAGCATATATACAAAGTTTTAAGTCAATCGGTAAAGGTAATAAAAAATTAAATGCAAACAAAAAGGGCCCGTTTTACCCCGTTAGAGGTCGATTTTTCGAAATTTTCGTCCTTTGTGCTTCATTACGTTGTACATTGTACCTATGTTCGAAATTTCAAGTCTCTATCTTTAGTGGATTGGGTTGTAGCCTAAACTGATTAATTTTGGCTATCCCTAAGGATCCCCATAGAATTTCCGGGATAATAATAGTTCATGTGTTGAAACATGTCGTGTGCTTCCTCCATACCAGATTTCATCCATAACCGTTCAGCTCGTTGGATGTAATAGACGCTTTTTTCACCAACTTTGGGACCCAATTTGACCCCTTAGATAAGGAATATTCGGAAAAACAGGAACAAACGTAACTTTTATTTTGTTTGATTAGCATGTATACAAAGTTTCAAGTCAATCGGTAAAGGGAATAAAAAGTTACATACAAACGAAAAGGGCCCGTTTTACCCCTTTAGAGGTTGATTTTTCAAAATTCCGTTCTTAGTGCTCCATTACGTGGTCCAATGTATCTTTGTTCCAAATTTCATGTTCGTATCTGTAGCGGTTTGGGCTGTAGGCTGTCTGTCAGTCAGTCACTCAGCGAAGCCTTTTATATAATAGATTTCATTTGTAAAAAAAATTACATAAACAAGTTGCAATTTAGTATGGAACTGCTGATTTTTCTCATATTCCGGGTTGGCCCCATAGTAAAAGATAATGTTAATAATGATAGTTTTAACACCCTGTATAATTACCTAATTTTGCCAAACTCATTAAAGCTGTTTCCGAAATCCAAATTTTGCAGAAACAAGTAGTAACAATCGTATTTACGAGAATTTCTCAATTAAAGGTATAATACGAGTATGATTAATCAACATTTCGCATAAATGGTGTAATTTCGCTTACACTTACATAGGTGTATCTAGTACCTACATGTGCTTATCGTTTTAAAACTTTTACTAAGACACCAACCCTGAAATATATATATTAAAAAAAAAGCTTTTGCATAACAATAAGTTCATTTTTTAAATATGGCAAGTGCCTTGATTAACTGCCACTAAATATAAGATGTACATTATCTAAAACTACATAAACTACTACTACATAACAAGCAATTGGATCATCCACAGAGCTTTGAAGGTCTAAATAATCCAAATCTGGCAGTGGGCCCAGCATACTGGCAGCATTGCCACGCTGAATGGCAATTCTTATACGAGTACGTTGAGCCAAATAAACACCAGCATTTTGGTCATAAGTTCATTCACTTCGACCAATTATATTGAACAGTTCTCTTTGTTTGGATTTATAGGTTTCAGGATTTCAAAACAATATAGGTAGGTACCTTATTATACCTTATTTAATACGCGTTACATGTAAACAAAATACCACAAAGTACATATTACCATTCGCCATGCCATTTAAATAATACCCTATAACTTCGCAAATGCGCAGTGCTTAATTTTACCTATTACAAAATTAAAACTATTATTAGACCCCCGGAATCACTGGTGCCGTTTGCGTATATAAAACATATCTAAACTTATTAGGTAGAGGTATTTAAGGTAAGGGGCAAATAAGAAACTTGCAGATAATGATTATCTTTCATCCAAATAAAAAAGTAATCCATTTGTAGCTATTTCTTACCGTTTTTCTTGAATTAAAAAAAAAGTTTTATAATACCCTGGGGTATTATCTCGGGTGGATTTGTACCTACTTATTGGTGAGTAGTGAGTACCTAACTAATATTGAGCTACGCAAGTATTAGCATGGAATATAACCACAGAAGGTAAGATAATTCAAATTCTCAAGTCTACTGGCCACTGGCAGTTGGCAGCGTGTACAGCATGCTAGCAGAAATGCCTAAGCAATGGTTTATTTAAAAAAATATACGTCTTTTTAAATTAATCATTAACGCCTGGCGGCTATGATGATGGATTCAAGCTGCGGATAACCCAAACCTCGAACAGCTGTTAAGAGTAAGTGAGCTTTAGTCAGAATTTGGTTACCCGCAGCTACTAGCAAACATCACAGAGGCCAAGATATTCGATTGGATAGACATCTGTTAGTAGGTATCATCATCATTCCAGCAGCTGTAAGACGTCATTTGCGGGACACAAGCGTCAATAGTTTTCTAATAAGCCAGGTGGAAGAGGCTAGCACTCAACTATTGGGTCTTCTGTCACGGTGCTCTATTGTCCAACCGATAGGATTATGCGTCACAAGACCAAATAAGAGCAGGAGCAAGCATTGAAAATTTATGATAATCCAAACAAAATAGCAAAGCGTGAGAATTTAAGTCATTTTCCAACGTTCCAAAAATTGATGTCTATCTTATCGGTGAATGTTCTACGCTGCACTTGCCGGTACGCGACATCCATATGGAACCTTCCAGAACCCAATATATTAACGAAATACTTTTGAAATAAGACTTAAAAAGATATTTTTCCATCGTTCACTTATCACATGGATTCGAGTGACAAGCTTATCATTAGGGTCTTTGTCCTACAGTAGTAACTAATCACCAATCTCATTAAACAGTTGTGTTAAATTTATCGCCTGCCTACTTACTGCACGCCACATTCTCCAAATTTTAATATTTGTGTAGTTGTTGCAAACCGGGACCGGCATTTACTTGTAGTATTCTTGTATATATTATACAACTTGCGTTAGAATGTGTGCGATAGAGCGATCAGTCGGACAAACACGGCTTAAACACATGTAAAGGCCGCGTGTACTCGAAGCTTGTAGCTAGTATCTTACTTGTACTAAGAGTACATAGGTACTTACAGGCAGAACCACCCTAACTACAATATAATTATTGGTCCCAAAAAGGCAAAACCGACTTCCATCGTGTACAAAATTGGAATAGTTCACTCGAATTGACACACACAATTTTTACATTATTCTTAATTTTTCTAAAACGCCACGGCCGATTTCGAAAAAATGGACCACCTCGGGAGTAGTTATGACCCTATTGAAACAAAATTTTTTTTCCGTTGGTTCACAATTGCCGAAATTATCGATGAAAAAACACAAAAAAATACGTACAGACGAACATAAAACATTTTTTACACAAGAACATAAACTTTTTGGAAGTCGGTTAAAAAATAAATATTTCACCAACATTAGAAATACGAAAGGTTGTTTATTAGTTTATTTGTTACTCCTTTACGCTACAACGAAGTCACGGATGGACCTAATTTCTTGCATGGATATACATTATACATACATGTAGTTTAAAGATCGGAAAATGTTATAAG
The DNA here is from genome assembly GCA_964007245.1 of Hypomecis atomaria. NCBI lineage: Eukaryota > Metazoa > Arthropoda > Insecta > Lepidoptera > Geometridae > Hypomecis > Hypomecis atomaria. Next base: position 15,601,366 of record OZ023280.1, read on the forward strand.
TAACCTTACTAACATCTCGCAACTTTAGATTATCTCTAGACCTTCAAGGGTCTGTGAATATATGATACAATTACTTTTTTTTGTTATAGTGCTCTAAATAATACCTAACTACTTTTAACCGACTTCTAAAAAGGAGGAGGTTCTCTGTTCATCTGTATGTATTTTTTTTGTGTATTTTTATCGATAATTTTGCCAAATGTGAACCGAATTGATTGTTTCGAAAGGGTAAACTCCCGAGGTGGCCCCATTAAAATTTTACAGAAATCGGCTGAGCCGTATTTGAAAAATCAACAATAATGTTAACAATTCGAGCGAAATATTCGATTCGTGTACTAAACACGAATTTTGCCATTTATTGCGAAAAATAATTAAATTGTATTGCGTTGTAGTTATAATAAAGGAATATATATTTGTAGCTAATACATTTTTAAAAATGACTTACTACTGACGTCGGCTGGTGGAGGCGCTGCTTCAGACCGTCGCATGTACCGCAAATCCAAAAGATAGCCTGAAGAAAGAACATAAGGAAGTTTTATTATCACAGATCTTGCTAGGTGGAACATATCGTCTCGATAGTATACGACTAATAGGTGCTACAAGTATACTTTAGAAGCGCAACCCAAAAATGCCCGAGCATGAACTGTATCAGATAAAACTCAAAATATAGAGAAATATGCAAACAAATAAATGAATTCATATACGGGTACATTACTCGTTCAAATATATAACATGTGAATGAATAACTAACTCGCATTGGACCAGCGTATACTCGTACCCAGAAACTCTGGTTGGCCCATGTTTGACTCCATTTGGCCACATTTTACCAATTACATTCACTGAGTTTTTCAGTTCGTGTGGTTAAACACATAAGAACACACATACATACACACACACAGTTTTTATTTCTTGCCAACTTCAGAAGGCAACCAAAAGGCTAACAATTAGATAGGTATAGGTATCACATAAGTAAAACGTCGGGTACCTATCACAAAGTCAAGCTGTAGAGCCGTTGCATGTTTTCACTTGTATGCCCATTGCCCACTGTAAGGAAAGCTTATGAGCAGGAATTCAGGACCAAGGTGTTGTCAAACCTTGGTCTTGAATTCCCTAAAAATGTCCAAAAAATCCCCCACATGTGGGCATTTTATAAATTTAGTATAGAGATTTAAAATAAAATCCGCAAAAGAGATAATGCAAAAATAAATCGAGCTTAGGTCTTTATTACCTTGTACAGTATTCAATTATTCGTATCTTCATTCAGAGAAATTTCATTACTTGGATCTTATATCTTTTGACAATGAACCAGAACCAGACCGAAGATAAGATGGAAGGATGTAGTGCTGAGGGACATGAGAGAGTGCAGTGTCTCCGAAGACGATGTCAAGGGTCGACCGAAGTGGAGGAGAAAAGTGAGAAAAGCTGACCCCATCACCATGTGGGATATTTAGCCAGGAAGAGAGAGAGATATGATCTTTAGACAATGCTTGTTAAAATATATAATATCTATAAATAATAGATAAAAGAAACTAGATATTGAAACAAACATGTACGAGTCTAGGGAGGCTGAACATTGTGTATTTGTCGTTAAAAGATCAGATAAAGAATCAAAACCCATCCACTAAGATGACATGGTTTGAATTTCATTGAAATAGATTGATTTAATAAAATAATTTAATAGACGATAAAAATAGAACAAGTTACATGGAGAACACATTGTAAATAGATAGTCTTACTGGCAGCTTCATCGCTTAAAGCGATTTCTTTCAGGCAACCAATAAATAGGTTGATAATACAAAATATTATTTTTTTTGTTTTTTCTTCTGTATACAAATTTTTGACAATAAACTTAAGGTCCTTTCACTGCCTGAGACGAAAATGATTTGTAACGTGGGTGGACTTTATACGTAATCTTGATTCGCAAAAGCTGTCAAGAGAACACTGATGAGGCTCAACTGAGCATGGCGCTGGTGCTGGCATGGAGCTGGTACATGAACCCAGTAATATTACTGGGTTCATGTACCAGTTCGAACCACTTATGTTAACAGGAAGGTCTCAATCGAAAGTAGTCAATCGTTATTCGCATCGTACTAAAGTAAAGTTCGCATTGTCTTACTAGCAAATACTTATTATTTTATTCATCACTGTTATCTAACAATTTTCAATTCATTTACTTACATTGTGAGTACCTACGCGCAGCAAGCGTCGCTATAGTAAACTAGCTTAAAACCCGCGGCTTCGCCCGCGTTGTCTTAGTAGACAGGTACTTGCTTATGAAAATAGCCCTTGGTTTGACCCGCGTTTGTCTTAGTACTTGCTTAAAATTATAAAAGGCTGCCAGTTGGCCTGCGTTGTCTTGGCACTTCCTTAAAATAATAGTAGGTCGTGGTTTAGCAAAGCATTATCGTATAACGTATTACTTGCAAGGATAATGCCTATGGTTTGGCCTGAATTGTCTTAGTATTTGGCTAAAATGATAATAGGTCGCGGTTTGGCCTGCGTATTCTTAGTACTCGCTTAAGATGGTAATTTATAGCACGCAGCTTAGCCTGCGTTGTCTTAATACTTCCTCAAAATTATAATAGCCTACCGTTTGGCACGCGTTGTCGTATTACTTGCAATGATAATAGGCCCACGGTCTGGCCGCTTTGTTTGAGTAACTGCTTAAAATGATAATAAGCCACAGTTTGGCCCGCGTTGTCTTGGCACTTGCTTAAAATAATAATAGTTCGTGGTTTCGCCTGCATTGTCGTATAACGTATTACTTGAAAAGATAATGCTTAGTAGGCACTTGAAAAGATAATGCTTCGTAGGCATTATCTTTTCAAGTAATAGGTATTGCTTACGGTTTGGCATAAATTGTCCCAGTGTTTAGCTAGAATGATAATAGGTCGCGGTTTGGCCTGCGCATTCTTAGTACTTGCTTAATATGTTAATTTATAGTACGTAGCTTGTAAGTACTTGCTTAAATTACAATAGCCTGCCGTATGGCTTGCGTTGTCGTATTGCTTGCAATGATAATAGCCCATGGTCTGGCCCGCGTCGTTATAGTATTTGCTCAAAATGATAATGGCGCGCGGTTTGGTCCGCATTTTCTTAGTACTTACTTTAAATGGTAATTTCTCACAGTTTGGCCCGCGTTGTCTTAGTACTTTTTTTGCTTAAAATAATAGCTCTTGGCTTAGCCCACGTTGTCGTATTACTTGCAAGGATAATAATTAGCCCACGGATTGGCCTGCTTTGTCTCAGTATTTGCTTGAATTTACTTGTGTCTAAAGCTTATTATGGAGTACGACAATTTTTAGATGATAAATTGCAAAATATTCGAATTAAATTTAATAATAATGATTGTATATTTTTTTCATGTTCTAATGATTATTTTATGGCCACATTGGACTTAACTGATAATTCAATATTTTTGTGATTAGTAGTAAGATTTAAATGTAACACAGTTCAACAATAAATGTTCTTTGACTTTAATAGCCCACGGTTTGGACCGCGTTATTTAATAACTTGTCATAAAATAAATACTTAATAAAGTTATATTTTAATATACCTACTGATTTTTTATATCGAGAAAAGAATATTTTTCGATATATTGCTCGATCATGAGTAGTTGCCCACTCGTTTACCAAATTTTATCCAACTCCATTCGCATGTCACGGTATACATTACAATCGTAAGGTCCTAATCCTGGTCAGACCACTGAGCCTTTTGAAACTTATGTACGGAATTTCATTGATGGAAAAAATTGAAGCAACCTGCATGGGCACGTCCTTAGAGAAAAATCGATGTCGTATGTGAACTCAGCAACCCGCGCTCGGCCAGCGTGATGGATATGGCTTAATCACCTTTCGTGGGTAGGCCTACGTTCAGTGGTGGACTATTAAAAATCGGCCAAGTGCGAGTCGGACTCGCGCACGAAGGGTTCCGTACCGTATGGGAGCCCATTCCTCTTGCCGTTATTAATAGCGAGCAAAAAACTCCTAAAAATCACGTTTGTTGTATGTCCCTTAAATATTTATTTTATTCTTTTTTAGGGTTCCGTACCCAAAGGGAAAAACGGGACCCTATTACTAAGACTTCGATGTCCGTCTGTCTGTCCGTCTGTCACCGGGCTGTATCTCATGAACCATGGTAGCTGGGCAGCTGAAATTTTCACAGATGATGTATTTCTGTTGCCGCTATAACAACAAATACTAAAAAGAAAATAAAATAAATATTTAAGGGGGGCTCCCTTACAAGAAACCTTAATTTTTAGACGTTTTTCACACTATATTAATAAAACAGGTAGATGCTTGAAATTTTCACAGAATATTTAGTTTTATATTCACTTCAATAATAAATAATAAAATTAAAATAAAATAAATATTTAAGGGGGGCTCCCATACAAGTACGGAACCCTCCGTGCGCGAGTCCGACTTGCTTGGCCGATCATTTAGTATTTTTTGTTATAGCGACAACAGAAATACATCATTCACATTCAACAGTCACAGCCCGGTGACAGACAGACAGACGGACATCGAAGTCTTAGTAATAGGGTCCCGTTTTTACCCTTTGGATACGGAACCTTAAAAAAGGCCAGTACAGTACAATCATTAGAAATTTAATTTCGATTATTCTGAACTCAATGACAATCTCGCCCATAACCGTTTACGCGGTCAAAAGTGATCGAGACACTTGTAGGACTTTCAGACATTCTCTGACCAAGTACAGACGAAAAAGTAGCACACAAGAAGGTACATTTTATTTGAAAAATACATAGCGCACCTAGGATTCCATTATACTCATCATTTGACTAACTTTTACTATGGTACCAACCCAGAAATCACGTAAATAAAATTAGCTGTTCAACACAAAAAATTCATCGACCCGCGACAAAATGTAAAGAATAGGTAATTTTCGCTTTTTCAGGGTAGTTCCCATAGTAAAGTAAGTAGTTATTGATCCGTATATACCCTAAGTTCAAGTCTATTGGCTCACAAAATAAAATCGTTCATAAACTATTAGGGGCCCATTTTGCCCCCATTGAAGGATCTAAATTATCTCAATTTAATTCTAGATATTTCACTACGTTTAAAAAAAAACGCGATCAAGTTATTTTTCACGCTTATATAGGATATTTGGTCTAGCGTTAGACAAGGAATCCGGGACTTTTCCCAGGACGTTAATAGTCATATATTAGTTAAAAGGGTGAGCTATTTTCAAACAATATTGCATCGGTTTTCGAACAGTCATTTAGTACTTTTTTAGGAAATTGATATCCTGAAGGACCCACTGAAATTTTCCGGGATAGCAGTACCCCAAGTGGTAATTTGTGTTATTGTCTAGCGTCGTACCAAATTTCGTTGGAATTCATTTACCCCTTTTATCTTAGCTTTATAATTGATTATTTTGGCTATTGCTAAGAAACCCAATAGATTTTCCGGGATAAAATAGTTACTGTATTGAAACATGTTGTGTGCTTTCTACATACTTACCAGATTTCATTTATAACCGTTCAGCTCGTCTGATGTAATTATTGATGCTTTTTTCACCAACTTTGGGAACTTATCTGACCCGTTAGATAAGGAAAATTCGGAAAAACAGGAAGAAACGTAACTTTTATTTTATTTGTAAAGCATATATACAAAGTTTTAAGTCAATCGGTAAAGGTAATAAAAAATTAAATGCAAACAAAAAGGGCCCGTTTTACCCCGTTAGAGGTCGATTTTTCGAAATTTTCGTCCTTTGTGCTTCATTACGTTGTACATTGTACCTATGTTCGAAATTTCAAGTCTCTATCTTTAGTGGATTGGGTTGTAGCCTAAACTGATTAATTTTGGCTATCCCTAAGGATCCCCATAGAATTTCCGGGATAATAATAGTTCATGTGTTGAAACATGTCGTGTGCTTCCTCCATACCAGATTTCATCCATAACCGTTCAGCTCGTTGGATGTAATAGACGCTTTTTTCACCAACTTTGGGACCCAATTTGACCCCTTAGATAAGGAATATTCGGAAAAACAGGAACAAACGTAACTTTTATTTTGTTTGATTAGCATGTATACAAAGTTTCAAGTCAATCGGTAAAGGGAATAAAAAGTTACATACAAACGAAAAGGGCCCGTTTTACCCCTTTAGAGGTTGATTTTTCAAAATTCCGTTCTTAGTGCTCCATTACGTGGTCCAATGTATCTTTGTTCCAAATTTCATGTTCGTATCTGTAGCGGTTTGGGCTGTAGGCTGTCTGTCAGTCAGTCACTCAGCGAAGCCTTTTATATAATAGATTTCATTTGTAAAAAAAATTACATAAACAAGTTGCAATTTAGTATGGAACTGCTGATTTTTCTCATATTCCGGGTTGGCCCCATAGTAAAAGATAATGTTAATAATGATAGTTTTAACACCCTGTATAATTACCTAATTTTGCCAAACTCATTAAAGCTGTTTCCGAAATCCAAATTTTGCAGAAACAAGTAGTAACAATCGTATTTACGAGAATTTCTCAATTAAAGGTATAATACGAGTATGATTAATCAACATTTCGCATAAATGGTGTAATTTCGCTTACACTTACATAGGTGTATCTAGTACCTACATGTGCTTATCGTTTTAAAACTTTTACTAAGACACCAACCCTGAAATATATATATTAAAAAAAAAGCTTTTGCATAACAATAAGTTCATTTTTTAAATATGGCAAGTGCCTTGATTAACTGCCACTAAATATAAGATGTACATTATCTAAAACTACATAAACTACTACTACATAACAAGCAATTGGATCATCCACAGAGCTTTGAAGGTCTAAATAATCCAAATCTGGCAGTGGGCCCAGCATACTGGCAGCATTGCCACGCTGAATGGCAATTCTTATACGAGTACGTTGAGCCAAATAAACACCAGCATTTTGGTCATAAGTTCATTCACTTCGACCAATTATATTGAACAGTTCTCTTTGTTTGGATTTATAGGTTTCAGGATTTCAAAACAATATAGGTAGGTACCTTATTATACCTTATTTAATACGCGTTACATGTAAACAAAATACCACAAAGTACATATTACCATTCGCCATGCCATTTAAATAATACCCTATAACTTCGCAAATGCGCAGTGCTTAATTTTACCTATTACAAAATTAAAACTATTATTAGACCCCCGGAATCACTGGTGCCGTTTGCGTATATAAAACATATCTAAACTTATTAGGTAGAGGTATTTAAGGTAAGGGGCAAATAAGAAACTTGCAGATAATGATTATCTTTCATCCAAATAAAAAAGTAATCCATTTGTAGCTATTTCTTACCGTTTTTCTTGAATTAAAAAAAAAGTTTTATAATACCCTGGGGTATTATCTCGGGTGGATTTGTACCTACTTATTGGTGAGTAGTGAGTACCTAACTAATATTGAGCTACGCAAGTATTAGCATGGAATATAACCACAGAAGGTAAGATAATTCAAATTCTCAAGTCTACTGGCCACTGGCAGTTGGCAGCGTGTACAGCATGCTAGCAGAAATGCCTAAGCAATGGTTTATTTAAAAAAATATACGTCTTTTTAAATTAATCATTAACGCCTGGCGGCTATGATGATGGATTCAAGCTGCGGATAACCCAAACCTCGAACAGCTGTTAAGAGTAAGTGAGCTTTAGTCAGAATTTGGTTACCCGCAGCTACTAGCAAACATCACAGAGGCCAAGATATTCGATTGGATAGACATCTGTTAGTAGGTATCATCATCATTCCAGCAGCTGTAAGACGTCATTTGCGGGACACAAGCGTCAATAGTTTTCTAATAAGCCAGGTGGAAGAGGCTAGCACTCAACTATTGGGTCTTCTGTCACGGTGCTCTATTGTCCAACCGATAGGATTATGCGTCACAAGACCAAATAAGAGCAGGAGCAAGCATTGAAAATTTATGATAATCCAAACAAAATAGCAAAGCGTGAGAATTTAAGTCATTTTCCAACGTTCCAAAAATTGATGTCTATCTTATCGGTGAATGTTCTACGCTGCACTTGCCGGTACGCGACATCCATATGGAACCTTCCAGAACCCAATATATTAACGAAATACTTTTGAAATAAGACTTAAAAAGATATTTTTCCATCGTTCACTTATCACATGGATTCGAGTGACAAGCTTATCATTAGGGTCTTTGTCCTACAGTAGTAACTAATCACCAATCTCATTAAACAGTTGTGTTAAATTTATCGCCTGCCTACTTACTGCACGCCACATTCTCCAAATTTTAATATTTGTGTAGTTGTTGCAAACCGGGACCGGCATTTACTTGTAGTATTCTTGTATATATTATACAACTTGCGTTAGAATGTGTGCGATAGAGCGATCAGTCGGACAAACACGGCTTAAACACATGTAAAGGCCGCGTGTACTCGAAGCTTGTAGCTAGTATCTTACTTGTACTAAGAGTACATAGGTACTTACAGGCAGAACCACCCTAACTACAATATAATTATTGGTCCCAAAAAGGCAAAACCGACTTCCATCGTGTACAAAATTGGAATAGTTCACTCGAATTGACACACACAATTTTTACATTATTCTTAATTTTTCTAAAACGCCACGGCCGATTTCGAAAAAATGGACCACCTCGGGAGTAGTTATGACCCTATTGAAACAAAATTTTTTTTCCGTTGGTTCACAATTGCCGAAATTATCGATGAAAAAACACAAAAAAAATACGTACAGACGAACATAAAACATTTTTTACACAAGAACATAAACTTTTTGGAAGTCGGTTAAAAAATAAATATTTCACCAACATTAGAAATACGAAAGTTGTTTATTAGTTTATTTGTTACGCCTTTACGCTACAACGAAGTCACGGATGGACCTAATTTCTTGCATGGATATACATTATACATACATGTAGTTTAAAGATCGGAAAAATGTTATAAGTAACCTTACTAACATCTCGCAACTTTAGATTATCTCTAGACCTTCAAGGGTCTGTGAATATATGATACAATTACTTTTTTTTGTTATTGTGCTCTAAATAATACCTAACTACTTTTAACCGACTTCTAAAAAGGAGGAGGTTCTCTGTTCATCTGGTATGTATTTTTTTTGTGTATTTTTTATCGATAATTTTGCCAAATGTTGAACCGAATTGATTGTTTCGAAAGGGTAAACTCCCGGAGGTGGCCCCATTGGAAAATTTTACAGAAATCGGCTGAGCCGTATTTGAAAAATCAACAATAATGTTAACAATTCGAGCGAAATATTCGATTCGTGTCTAAACACGAATTTTGCCATTTATTGCGAAAAATAATTAAATTGTATTGCGTTGTAGTTATAATTAAAGGAATATATATTTGTAGCTAATACATTTTTAAAAATGACTTACTACTGACGTCGGCTGGTGGAGGCGCTGCTTCAGACCGTCGCATGTACCGCAAATCCAAAAGATAGCCTGAAGAAAGAACATAAGGAAGTTTTATTATCACAGATCTTGCTAGGTGGAACATATCGTCTCGATAGTATACGACTAAAGGTGCTACAAGTATACTTTAGAAGCGCAACCCAAAAATGCCCGAGCATGAACTGTATCAGATAAAACTCAAAATATAGAGAAATATGCAAACAAATAAATGAATTCATATACGGGTACATTACTCGTTCAAATATATAACATGTGAATGAATAACTAACTCGCATTGGACCGCGTATACTCGTACCCCAGAAACTCTGGTTGGCCCATGTTTGACTCCATTTGGCCACATTTTACCATTACATTCACTGAGTTTTTCAGTTCGTGTGGTTAACACATAAGAACACACATACATACACACACACAGTTTTTATTTCTTGCCAACTTCAGAAGGCAACCAAAAGGCTAACAATTAGATAGGTATAGGTATCACATAAGTAAAACGTCGGGTACCTATCACAAAGTCAAGCTGTAGAGCCGTTGCATGTTTTCACTTGTATGCCCATTGCCCACTGTAAGGAAAGCTTATGAGCAGGAATTCAGGACCAAGGTGTTGTCAAACCTTGGTCTTGAATTCCCTAAAAATGTCCAAAAAATCCCCCACATGTGGGCATTTTATAAATTTAGTATAGAGATTTAAAATAAAATCCGCAAAAGAGATAATGCAAAAATAAATCGAGCTTAGGTCTTTATTACCTTGTACAGTATTCAATTATTCGTATCTTCATTCAGAGAAATTTCATTACTTGGATCTTATATCTTTTGACAATGAACCAGAACCAGACCGAAGATAAGATGGAAGGATGTAGTGCTGAGGGACATGAGAGAGTGCAGTGTCTCCGAAGACGATGTCAAGGGTCGACCGAAGTGGAGGAGAAAAGTGAGAAAAGCTGACCCCATCACCATGTGGGATATTTAGCCAGGAAGAGAGAGAGATATGATCTTTAGACAATGCTTGTTAAAATATATAATATCTATAAATAATAGATAAAAGAAACTAGATATTGAAACAAACATGTACGAGTCTAGGGAGGCTGAACATTGTGTATTTGTCGTTAAAAGATCAACATAGGAATTTTTATATTTTATGATGTTTTGTTTGGAAAAACAACATTGATATTGTGTCAAAAGCTTATTATTACTATGACTTTACGATTGTTTGGGTAAAATAATAAACTTTACACTAAAAAAGACCTCAGATTAAGTCTGAGAAAACAAGAAATTAAAAAAAAAATATGGCGGCGTGATAGCGGCCTTAATAGTAAAATTAGAATTTATGAAATTCCATTCATATTAAGCATTCAATGGGGTTATTTTACTCTGCGCATTTATTTACCATATTTTAATGGCATTTTTGAGCTACTGTATACACTCTGGTCTCACTTTACAAGATCTTCTCTAGGGGATTTGTTCCTAAATCACCTTCAAATTCCCCACAAATTGGCAACGGCACAAATCTTGACTTACTGTTCGATTGCATGTTTTAAAACGTGACGTTAATTTAGCAGCGACATCTCGAGGATAAGGCTTTAACTATTACCTGCGTAATATTTCAAGTTTGAGGCTCTACATTCACCATTCCAGCCAAGGAATGCGAACATCAAAAAATTTACATGGGTAGAGTTTGTGCAAAAAGAGAACCGTCGTGGCGGTATGGTGAATTAATAATAAGATTTTAATCAGCAGCCAAGTTCTATAGCCGCGCCACATAAGCTGTGAAGCAAATCAACTTGCGGTTTTATGTGAGCTTCATTCAAGATTGTATATTGCGCAACTTGTCTGGCGCGGCCTTTACCGACTACTTGATAAACGCGAGTCTACTGATAAAAACCGAAAAAACTTTTAGTTGTACTAGCAATGATAGAGCAGTGTTGCCAACGTAATAAAATAAGTAAAAATCGGTCAAAAGCGAGTCGGACTCGCGCACGACGGGTTCCGTACCACATGATAGCCCTATTCCTCTTGCAGTTAGTAATAGCGAGCAAAAAACTCCTAAAAATCACGTTTGTTGTATGGGAGCCCCCCTTAAATATTAATTTTATTCTGTTTTTCGTTTTTGTTGTTTTAGCGGCATTAGAAATACACCATCTGTGAAAATTTCAGCTTTCTAGATATAACGGTTCATGAGATTCAGCCTGGTGACAGCCAGACTGATGGACAGATGGACCGACAGACAGACGGACATCGAAGTCATAGTAATAGGGTCCCGTTAGTACCCTTTGGGTACGGAACCCTAAAAATGGTAAACGGGTGACGTCACCTACGACGCTTCTCTTTTTGCACAAACTCTAACAAATTAAATTTTAAATGTTCTGGCATATTTTTAAATTCTGACGTGACATTAATTTACTAAGATAACACAATGCGATGACTTTCCGGGACATCGGTGTATAATAATTTCATCAAATATGCTTTGCTATCATTATGAATAACTTTTACTATTGGTTCCATAGTAAAAGTTATTTATAATTATGAGTATCCCGAAATCTCGAATTTGCTTTTTCATATATTTTGGTCGACATTATCTTTTTTTGCAAGGGTCGGATCAGAAGTAAAAGTTGCTCATACTCAACCTGTATCTCTGAAAATTTACATACTGCTAAGCAACAGTTTCTATTTTATAACTTGCTTTAAGAAAAATAATTGTTTTGAAGTAAGTATAGAAGACTAGCTTTTGTCTGCGGAGCCGCGGTTGTGTCCGCGTGCACTTTTAGTTTTTGTGTTATTACCCCATAGGAAATATATTTATTTTTCCGGAATAAGAAGTATGACACCCTCCTAACTTCTAAACTACAGGGTTATCTAGAACTGCTCTACGAGTACTAAGGCGAAAGGAGACAGTTCAGATTTATGATTTATTTGGGGTTATCTGTTATCCATCATTATTACCAACTTTTGCTATGGAGCCAACCCTGAATTCGAGAAAAAAATTAACAGTTCCGTGCCAAATTGCAACTTAGAATTGAAAAATTGAATAAATAAATAAATAAATATCAGGGGACATCTTACACACGGTCTCTAACCCCAAACTAAGCAAAGCTTGTGATATGGCTGCCAGAGACTGATATACTACATATACCTATTTTAAATACATACTTATATAGATAGTACCTAAATAACACCCAGACACAGAGCAAACACCTATGTTCATCACACAAATGTTTGCCCTGGGTGGGGATCGAACCCACGCCTCTTTGACCCAGAAGTCATGGTCACTAACCACTGAGCCACCGAGGCAGTCACTACTAACTACTGAGTTTTTTCTAGAATTCCGGGTTGGCCCTTAGTAAAAGTTGTTCATAATGATGGTCATAATCACCCCGTTCCGACTTAATACAGGGCAAGCAAGTAACCACAAATAAATCATTTATTCTTGCGCAAATGGGTACAACTTCGATCTAACAGAGAAAATAATGATAATTAATATTTAATAAATATTTATTATTTTCGCAATAAATATCATGACCGACTTCAACCGTACACAGAATTCGCGAATATTTCGCACGGACCGATGTAACATTTTTCACATTATTGTTTATTTATCAAAAATGGCTCAGTTGGTTTCGATAAAATTTAAAAAGGACCAATGTTGAAGTATACTCTACTCAGGATTACTCAGGATTACTATGTAAAAAGTTATGCGCGGTTATACCTACATAAAAAAATACGCGTCGAATTGAGTACCACCTCCGTTTCGTTGGTCAAAAACAGCCGCCATTTTCGACCTTTCGGCATGCAAAGAAAGAACTAATGACCAGAATAATAGGTAACCACCAAAACCACTTTCGGAAGGTACTTGTATAATACCTTTTATACAATTAGGTGTTCCGTTATTTCCGTGCTATCCACATAAAAAGGGATGTTTGATGACACTTGTTGTAACAAAGATGCACCTGTGCTTGCACACGCTTCTGTTCCTCACGCACACATAGACGCGCACCCTTTTGTTATCGTACACAGGTGTTTTAGTGTGCATTGTGTGTGTAGTGGAATCAACAAACCGTAACCGGTGGGATTGTTACATCCACAGAAATCTAGAGAGGATTATTTTAACCGACGCGCTCGACTACGTTACACGTGGAAGTAGCGCTCATAGCGTAGTATGTCTTCGTGTTTGTCAGCGATTTATCATCATAACCAAAGTTAAGCAACGTTCGGCACGGTTAGTCTTCGGATGGGCGACCACAGGCGGCATTCCCATTTGAGCGCTACCAGGGTTAGGAAGACAGGTAAAATTGTAGGTCCCGGTTGTTCTAACCGTTTAGCCATGTCAGAGACCTTCAGGCGGATTATAAAACTCTGACACCAGGGCTAGCCACCCAGCCTATCTAGACACATGGAAGCGTGTCCAGCCAAGTCTAAGAAAAATGAACTGGCGACGCGACGTGTGTTATATTACACGAACCATTTCGAGACACTTTTGACGCCTTCATAAGTCAAAAACTATTCAACCTATATATGAAATTTAGCATATTTATTAAAGTTCTTTAGCTTATCTACAATACAAAATTTTATTCATTTTGCTCCAACAATTAATGAAATTTTAACGTTTAAAAACCGGGGTTTCATTGACTGATTCACTGACTCACTGACTTATAGATCAAAAACCTATCTCACTTCCAGATAACCTAGAAACTTGATATTTGGCATCAAGGTAGACTATCAGGCATATACAAAGGAAAAAATCTAAAACTTTGAACTTTTACCTCCCAACCCTATTTAATAGGGATGAAAATTGTTTGAGACTTACACAAATTTTCATGCTATTCGTGTAAAAATTGATCTAAAGACTCCCTGTTAGAAATAATAAAACACATATTTCAGGATTTTTAATAAATTAGTCCCCAACCCCTAAAATTGGGGGATAAAAATTTCTATGTCATTTTCGAAACGATTAATGCCAGAAGTCAGAAAATGGATAATCGTTGTAATAGGCAATAAAACACGATTTTAGGATACTTACGTAATAAACCACAGAAACAAAAAGTCACATATATTGACTAAGCTGTAGAGTTTGTGAAGTAATAACTGGTTTTTTACATGCATTACGTTGATTAGAATATATTATATAATATATAGCAAGGCAACCCAGTTTAAATATATTCACCTATTCATATAACTACGTAAACATTGGTTTGAACCGTGTACACTATGAGCGGGGTGATCCTGCAGTGTGATCTCGGGCTATTTTTCATCCCGGAAAGAAAAGGTCCCTATGTGATTGCATAAAAATCAAAAACAGCGCAGGCAAAGCCGCAGGCAAAAGCTATTACAAAAAAACATATTTCGTCACCGATTAACAAAGATAAATCTACCTAGGTATCTTTATTTTTCTTTAAATGCATCCAAATCTACAAGAGATAGATGCTTGACCTAAAACCTTCTAAATATTCAAACAAGGTGCGACAGAGAAAAGATGAAATCCGTGTGCAAGAAAGGATCAAATATACAACGCGATTATGAGGTCATCAAACTACGATCATAACATACACGAACACGAGTGAAAGATCACTGAAATGGACGATATACACTTGTAAGAATATCGTTTTCCCACTAGGACACCAAGGCTGTATTTTTATCATCCTTATTTAATATTATAAATCCGAAAGTGTTTGTTGATTTTTCACGTAGCAACGGATTGTTCAAAAGGTCGGAGTGTCGTAAGTCGTAAGCTAAATCCGTCTTACCACAAAAGTTTTACGCACGCTTTAGACAATGTTTAACAGTATAAATTTCACGGTTAAACAGTGTATAAAGCGTGTTTAAATCTGTTGTTGTAGGGCGGAGTAACTTTAAATCAAAAAAAAATTACTAAGTACCTACGGGGCAAAACTGCAGATAATAGCTAATATACACTAGTAGTTCTCCGAACAGTACACCTCGCGACACATAATCTCTTTAACTGAATTTTCATCAGGCTATATCTCGACTCGTTTTTGACCGATTTGGTTCATAAAGAAAAGTTATAGATAATAAACCATCTTAGCATAATATATTATCGAAATAGGCTGATAAATAGTGCGACAGCAAAGTTCGCCTCATTTTGAGGGAAGTACAATTAAACATAAAAAATAACATGAATATCTAATAATACGATACCATAACCATACGTAAAATAATATACTAGCGGACCTACTGCAGTGCCATATGCTGGGCTGATTTGTGAATCTAACTAAACCATCCAGTGCGCCATTCAAACCTTTACAAAAAACCATTCAAATCGGTCCAGCCGTTTAGGAGGAGTTCAGAGACATACACACGTTTAGTAGAATTATGAAGAAGCTGCGTACCAAGATCCGTCGAGATTCGTTAAAAAATGCTATCTGTAGTAGAAAATCAACATCCAAACCGACGAAAGCATAATCGTCGAGTTGGAGCAGAGACCTTCGGCTGCGCTTCCATCAACAAAACTGAAAATCCCATACCTTGGCACTCCTTGACGCATAGCCCCGCATCGTAGTTGTGGTCTGTCTTGTTGCAGGCTACGCTGCAGGGTGCACATCTGTTGCTATCGGAGGAGCAGTACTCCTCGAGGCTGCAGGTGTACTGGCCGCATCGAGGCCCGTCCAGCATCAGCTGCGCCGACGCCGCGCTCGCCAGCACCACCAGCCACGACAGTCGCAACATGTTGATCTAAAAAATGAAAATAAACACGAGTTAAGTAAATAATTATTTCTAGCAAAAAATGGCACAACCGATTCCAGTCACGTATACCATTTTTTTTACTGTTGATATTTCAAAAACAATTCAGCCAAATTCGACAAAATTTAAATGGGACCACCTTTAAAGAATGATCTACTAACTAAACGAAAAAAAGTCATCAGAATCGGGTCATAATTGGCGAAATAATCGGGTATCATAATATATTAAATAGGTATAGGTACGAGTACAACAACAAAAACAAACATACGAATTGAGAACCTCCTTTTTGAAAGTCGGTTAATGACACTTTCCATTTTTAGGATTCCGTACCCAAAGGGTAAAAAAGGGGCATACGAATTGAGAACCTACTTTTTGTACAACAAACGTTTTTTTTTTTGTGGGAATTGTGTGCGAGGGAACACATCAAACCGGCGGTAGTTATGCGGCGTTGTAGACGGAGCTGTTTTGCATCCGACCTGTCCGGCGGTCAAGGGCGGACTATTTGCCAAGGACCAACTCACAAACAGCGCATCTCACCTCACCACAAAACGTGCGTTCGTAGGGTGTAGTCATCGTCTTGCAAAAATGAGGGTAGGACATAAGAGGTGGTTAAGTGTGGGTAGAAAGAAAAGGCAGCAAGCTAATGCCGTAACATACCTATATTATGAGGTTTACATTATTTTCTCATTTTTATGAGAAATTACTCTTTATGCACATGATGCATGAGCTTTTTTAACCCTAAAACTCTACACTGTTTGGCGTATACGCCAGACCTACACCAGTGTTCCCACACTGAGGTGACAAGGAACCCGAAAATAAAATTGTCTATAAGATGTAAAACAAAATAGTTTTGGAAAATTATAGTTTTATTTATATTCATTGACAAATCAGCCTATTAATTTAAAATGATAAATGAATCTGAGCAGTTTTGGCTTGGTGTTCTAAGAAAATCAGAACTTTGCAATTAGTGCATTTTGCTTTTCTGATCTGGATAAGGAAAATGAAAATCAGATCAGAAAAGCAAGATGCACTACGCCAAGACGTTCCACCTTGTAGAATGCTGCTAAGGCTACAGACAGACTGCAGTTGGCACTATCAAAAATTTATCAGGTTTCATGTACAGCCAAACTTCTAACTCTACAAGCTCTTACAATACTATCTGTACAAGATAGAATGTTCTTTGTGGTTGAAAAAAAATTATTTTGTCTGTCTGTCTGTTACTTCACAAACTCTACATCTTACTCAATATATGTGGCTCAGCCATTGCGTTACTACAAGAACTACGTGGCTGCAAATTATGTTTCTGGGTAATAGTTAAAACACATTTATTAATTTTTGAAAATTCCATTTGAATGATGTTCCTATTTCTTAGCGTTTGTCAGAATTTTGTCAATTTTGCCAAAAATCAATGCATATTATCAGTTTTACGGTGAAATGATTATGTTATATTTTGTTATTGTACGTCATATTGTTGCCCATAGAAACTTCTATCTTACAGTATGTATTGATATTTCCTAGCCCAACTACTGATTATAGACAATCTTTATGAAATTAATCCTGGAGTGAATTTCAAAAATAAAAGAATATTAATTATTAGTTTTTTACACAGCTCTAAAATGGTACTTTATTGCAGTATAAAAAAGAAGTCCATTGATTCCACGTCGAAAGTAATGTAAAATTGGCGCACAAAAATTTTGACAAGATTTAATTTTTTGCGCTACTTGATTTTTTCAAAGTATTGTAAATAAAATAAATCACGCTCAAATTAAAAATGTTTTGATATAAGTTAAACTAAAAAAAGTTAAAATTTCCGAGAGGATTATCCTAATTCTTGCCGAGGCCAGAAACTTAAGTAGCACTCTATGTATTAGTATATCGGAAAAGTAAAGAATAAATATCTTTTCACCTTATTTCGCTACTGCTCTTTCGCTACTTTTATATGGGCGTATACGCCAATGTGAAAGTAGCGAAACAGCCAAGCCTAATGTATTGACTAAGGTATAAAGTTTGTGAATTAAGGTCTTGAAGAGTTAGAAGGCTGCCTGGAAGAAATCGCTTTTAGTGATAAAGCCGCCTGTTGTTGCCACTAGTTTTTTTTATTTATTTTTTTATTTAATAATTTACAATGATACAGTTCAGTACAATATTGCCTTAAAACCTAACTTAAGTTTATCTAGACAATCTGTAGTTCTCTAAAGTATATTATAATAATTACACAACATATTTAGGTAGGTACCTACATATATGACTAAATCGTTTTGTTTAGTGCTTGGTAAGATAAAAAATGCAACACAGAAACGAACAACAAGTGATAGGCGCTCGAACGCACAAAACAACCGTGCGCAGGCACAACACAGAACAAGTTGTTCTTTCTTTGTTTATATTTTATGGTGTGAACAATAAAGAATTTATCAATCTATCTAAGTTTGGCTCAACATGAGATCTGAGTTATGTTTTTTGTTGGATCTCTGTTTCTTGGGCAGAAACCACAACGCCCTTGTGAGTTACGTTCACAGTTAGGAGGATCAACTGGCTTGGGTTGTTTGAGGACTGTTGTTATACTGTCCTTTATATCCCTCCTCAAAGTTGGTGTAATAAGCAATAAATATTTTTATATTTTAAAGGAAAATAACAAATCATATAACTTAATAGGTTATTTTTTACAACATAGACTGCACAATCAAATGTTAGAATTTCTACCGTTACATAATTTTATAAATAAACAATAGTTGAACTCTA
Organism: Hypomecis atomaria; assembly: GCA_964007245.1. Classification (NCBI taxonomy): domain Eukaryota; kingdom Metazoa; phylum Arthropoda; class Insecta; order Lepidoptera; family Geometridae; genus Hypomecis; species Hypomecis atomaria. The sequence goes on from OZ023280.1 coordinate 15,620,185, forward strand.
CCAATAAGCTATCAGAAAACACATTTATATTATTTTTAATACCTTACATTGTTACTACACTGGGTGCTACATGAGTTTACATGACCCAACGGAACACGTGCACATCTCCACGCTAGTCGACTGTCACCGCGTCAATGGCTAATACGTCGAAAACTAAGGTTGAGAATGACCTCAAAATAAAATACGTGGGACGTCAAACTCGTGCATTAGCAATCGGCTTCGTGAGGTGCTTGAGCACCCCGAATAAGGTTCTAGGGTTGAATCCACGTAACCCAACCAACTATGGAAAGGGCTAAGCCTTGAGTCTCTCTGCGCTATCGAATCGGAAATTAAAAGGTCTGGGGAATAACCAAAGTTACCCATACAGTCCAGCCAATGTATGGTATGGTTCGTAACGGTATGGTGAAATAGCAATAGTCAGGGCACATGGCACGGAAGAGTGACCGATGTGGATAAAAAGTTCTCGGATATAAACTACACACTGGCAAGTGGAGCGTAGGACCTCCACCCACAAGGTGGACAGAAGACCTAAGACTAAATTTTCTAATTATTTTCCCAAACCTCAAACGTCTTATCACAAAAGTTTTACGCATGCTTTAGACAATGTTTAACAGCACAAATTGCATGTTTAAAGCCGTGTTTAAATCTTTTGTGGTAAGGTGGTAAATTTTCAATAAAAACAATTTTTTTACCTTATTAATTTCCCAAAGTAAAAACTAAAATCCTTCTTAACACGACATAATTTTGGTATGTAAGTACCTATAAGTTGAATATTTTAAGATAAATACGTAGATTTTTACGATCTATGGAATGCTTGTTTTCAAGTCTCGTAGAGCAAATATGAAATTATTTACACACACACGGAGCCGCCGGCCGCGGTGAGTCATTCTTGCTGCCCGATGTCTTGACAAACAGGTTTATAAAAATAATAACCAAGGTAATAATGAATATTTTGAATACGTCAAGAGTCATCAAATAAAGTATCATTAGCCAATTGATGCTTAGGAAATGTTAATAGGGTAATAATGTTTCCCATGACTACCTAATCTAATTCATGATGAAACGAATTTTATAGATAAAGTAGGCACTAGAAAGCAACCTTCACTCTTGCCTTAAATATTATTTTAAGTATTTTGTCAATTCTGAGGTAGGTACCTTATCGTTTGATTGTCACTAACTATACATAAAATCACTTTTGAGTCCCATCGGAAATCGAGAAGTACTTCTAATTTAGGTTGTAATAGTGGAACAAGTGAAACTTAATATCATATTAAAGGTTTTATTAGATAACTATGTGCACTGTATTTAATTACTTGTGTATTCTTTTAACTATTTAGCCATGTCAGAGGCCTTCATGGTCTAATAACTCTGGCACCAGAGTTAGCCATCCGGCGTATACGAAATAACTTAGTGTAGCTTAGGTGTAGTTTAGGCATATTAAAATTGCTGTCATTGTTTTTAAACGACGTGGGAATGCAATTGAATCCTTTCCTTTCAACTTTTCAGCGGAACAGCGTTAAAATCTAAGGATGCTAAGCTACTTTCGCCGCATGGTAAGTAACCTCGTATGAGTCATACCACACTACCCACGCGCTATACCTTGGAACTGAGTCAGTTAAGTTATACTTGAAAATAGTAGTAAGAATTTAGAAAAAGCACATTAGATTGCAAAAGGTACTGAATCGAATTGGTTGTTTTGCAATTGTTAGTTCTTTTTAAATGACTGTTATAGAGTTTCCAAACCGTAACTTGTGAACAAATACTTTATGTATTCACATTATGTATAAGATTCTGGCAAAAAAAAAATGTTACAAAAGTACAGTCTCTAACTTGCGGAATATGTCTCTGTACTTAATGAACTTATTGTCACGGGATTTGTATGATTTCTATGACCGCCCATCCGTGCTCTCTACTGTACATTTCTTTGCACACCTCAAAAAAATTGGAAATTTGTACTTTTTATTTTTCTGGAGTGGGAAGATGGAAAATCAATGCTGACATGACTTTACCGAAAAAATAGATAGAGCTTAATTCAGTGAACCATACTGTACCACATTCATTGTATTAGAAATAAAAAACTATGAAGCTCGAAAATGACACAAATAAATACAACAAATATGTAACTATCTGGTTTTGAACAGCAATAATATTTATAATTTGTAATGTGTTATTATAATTTTATTACATATTGTTCATATTTTTTGGATAACTTTGTGCACAGGTTGTTTATTAGACAAATTTTCGAAGGGAGAGTACATAATATTCTATAGAAAACTTGTTGCAGCTGTAAAATTAAAAATGTCTGAATTGCAATCTATATTTCTGAAAATTATCAGACGCATAAAAAAATCAGGGGTATAAAAATCAAAATATTTCGAATATAGGTACATAACAAGGACGGGACATGCTTTCAAAGTGTATAAAGTAAGGTCTATGAAAATATTGGTTCGTTAATGTCGGAAGTTCTAATTTATTTGTATATTTCCGAAAATACATTAGTGTATATCCAATGAATACATTTTTTCGTTATGACATTTTTTTTTCTTTTTGTCTTTTACTTGTCAAATTATTTGTATGAAGCGTTATGGGTGCACTTTATTCACATTACTACAACATAGTCTACATGCTGTAAAGACAGCACCCACTTCCGGGCGTACAGAGATTAATTATTCAGTTCTATTAAAGCCAAGCTGCATTTTCGTACATACCTGCCTTCCTCCGCGGCTGCCCAAAACCAAGATAAAGTATAAATTTAATTTAGGTCATGATTAGTCATTCCACCCCCATACTTTCAGTGGCGCGCTAACGCTTCGATTCAGGCGCTGAAGGCACTTAAACTACTTTATTGAATTATATCTAAACAATGGGGTAATATGTAACTTTCACGGCGGGAACAAGGGATTAAACGTTGCTATCTGTTCTTGAGAAATGCTCATGGCTACGAAGCACGGACTGCTACAGGGCAGTTACTGAAACGCTGTAAGTTTTCAACGTTGTTGCTATGGTAACGGATACATTCGTAGAAACGGTCTACTATATTTACAAATCGTACACAAGAATATCTCGACAAACATTTTTAAGAGAAAGATTGAGTCATGACAAATATTATTTGCGCATTCGTACATGTTAGACGATAAAAAATACCAGAGAAGATTTTTAGAAATATTATTACATTAAATATAAACCACAATATGAAGTACAATATTTCCCTGAGTTGGTACTGTTGGTATTGTATTTTTTTGTAGTTAGTCCTTAACTTCAGACCAAAAAAAGTAGGTGCCGTGCTACTCATAAATAATACTAGGTACTTACTTCATTAGTAGGTTCCCATGTTCTGTACAAAAGTTCTATATCTACCTACCGCATTTCATTGGATTATCTCTATAGGATTTTTCAACAATTTTGACAAAATGAAATGATAACAAATTGTCGTCAAAAGTGAAAATCCTTCCCTTCAGTTACCCAGTAAAAACGGCCATAAAACTTAGGCCACGTGGCCACCAAAGATTGAGAAAATAATTTTATACACATATTTTCATAATTACATTACAATACATATAAGAGAAATAGCATTTTGATGGAACGTGACGAGCCGTGGTGATCTAAGACGCGGATCACCTTGAGACTGAGGCTCTAGCGCGCACGTACCTATCTGACAAACATATTTTAATAGGTATACAGTATGTCTGCGGTCACCGGTGTCGAAGCCTTTAAAGTCATATGCTCGCAAAACCAAAAAAAAACACTAAGTACGAGTAAATGAACTAAATTTTTGAACACACATAAAAACGAAAAATTAAAAGTCGTACGCTTAAAAAAAAAAAAAGTCTTTTTAAATTTGTTCCGCAGTACTTTTCCGTGAACTTAAATGAAAACTGTGAAGATCGGGACCAAATGTTTTTCCCTATAATAAACGAGTATAACTCGTATTCATAAAATTTATAGATTTTTTGTCCTTTTCGCAAGCGACTTGAAAACGCATCGCGATCGCGATTTGGCCGTAAAATTAATTGTACTTATTACACATCTCCTGCTCTGCAAAAACTATAGTTTTTGAATACCAAACCTATCAATTTTGATCGAACACAATGTATGATGTTGCATAGGTATTTCGGGTCGTTAAAGGGTGGGGGCTATCTAGACAAAACAACGACAACGACGACTAGGTACAAAAAGAAAAGGTCGAAAAAAGCTGTTTGGTTCGTTTTTTCGATCTACACCGTCAAATTAATAAATTTTAAAACTTAAAATACCACAAAACTTTTTTAATTTTTTTAGGTAGGTACTAGCGACCCGCCCCGGCTTAGGTATTAAGGTTATAAACGTATAAACCTTCCTCTTGAATCACTCTATCTAATAAAACCGAATAAAATCTGTTGCGTGATTTTAAAAATATAAGCATACATAGAGACACACAGCGGGAAGCGAGTTTGTTTCATACTATGTAGTAATAGTGATAAACAAACGCTATACATCTTTTTTGGAAATTCGTATAGGTATGAAGGTATGATTTTAATCTTCATTAATGTGAAATTGCGCGAGCGAGGTAGTATTTGGCGTATAAAATCTTCTTAATTATACAAGTATGAAGGCTCAGTACTAGGTCACAACTCAAATAAATCCTGGTGGCCAAGAAACTGGCCTTTAGTTATCGACAAGTCCCCCGCATAATTGATTGCACCTTTATAAGGTCCAACAGACGTCTGAGTCGCCGAAGAAAAGTATCCTTCATAAGGTATGACAGGCACATACCACCTCATTATTGTTTCCTTATAATTTGTATGCAAGAAAAGTAACTGTGAGTGACTCCGAGGCTAGTCTCTTCGATATACGAGTATCTGATACCCGAAACTTAGCCGTATGAAAAGGACGTACGAGTTAAAATCGAACTGAGAGTGAAACAGATTGCAACACCGCGACAAAGTACATGTATAGGATATGGGTAGCTAAATATTATTGTGTCGACATAAACACTGTTTCATACATACTATATACAGTAAATAGGCATGATGACCGGGTAAAAAAAAAACATTAATGTATGTGTCCGTTAGTTAGATCAATAAATAGTGAATAAGTTTTTTTTTATAATCAATCAAACAATAAATGGCAAATATAAAACTAGTCAACAAACAAAACAAAGGTGCAGGAGTGGGATCTCGTGACGTCACTTCTCTGTCAAAAGTCTTATATGTGTTGTGTGAGTCGTATCGTATTGTGTACTTAATATGTAGAGTCGTAACGTTACGCGGAACTTTGACGGGCTATTCCTGCAACTATTATTGTTTAATTGTCAAAAGAAAAAATATTTCTGTAATATTTTTTGATAATAAATAATTTAACGGGCTAAGTATGTTTTTGTAGTCATCTTGCCGGGTAGCTGGTGATCTAGCCCTGAATGTTTATAGGGGCCTACCTATACATGCAACATAGGTACAAATATCGTCTGAGCCACCGTAGCCATCAACTGTAAGTGGTGGATTTACCAGCAGGCTGAGTAGGCTGAAGCCTAGAGCGGCGATTTATTTTATAATTGGCAAAAATAAAAGATTTTCGTACCTATACATAAATAATAAAAGTCTACAGAAAAAAATGAGAATCCAGGCCTTAAAAAATTTAATACTACTATTTGCGTAGCTCGTCTTGTTTGGGAGCACTGCCGTGCGCACCCAGATTGGAGCGGCAAATTAGGGGAGAGGGGCAAAAATTCATAGCCTATTGGCGCAATATACCTAAATCGCCACTGCATCGAGGATCACTCATCCAGCCCGCAACCTATTGCTAGAACATTTTTAATTACCATATTAATAAACTCAGTTGTTAGGTAGTATAGGCTAGAACACAAGGCGGGTCGTTGCGCAGTAGCAAATTCATTTGCGGCGGTGGCGAGGAGTAGGGATTTGCGCAGCTTGTAGCTAACTTCACAGATGCCATCAAGTTTGGTTCAGCCTATCGTTAGTTTTTGTTTTGTCTATTACATGTAAACATGGTCTTACTCAAAAGTAACTTCGCGTTTATTAATAGCCTTATGTAGGTAGATGTATTTGCACTATTACTTATACTCGTATTCCTATCTGACGTACTGTATTTGATATAGAATTAGAACAACATCGTGGCTTAGAGCGCTACAGATACACATAAGGCAGCTAACTTCGCCCTAAACGCCTATCATAAAATTGATTATGCTTATCTACCAGGAATAGCTTAAAAATCTTGACTAAGAGTTTTTTCGTTCTCTGAACTGAAGAACTTGATACCACTGTTAAATAGTAACGTCTCCATCAATGTTTACGATAGTAGCTGTAACATTGTTAGTTGCTTAATTGTTGTTATTATAAACAACTTGACGCTTCCTGCCGAATAACATCTTCTGCGAAGCCAGAAAAAAAAACAAACAAAATGATACTTAACTTTAAGTGTTCAATACATAAAAGTTGTCGTATGTTATCAAAATTCTGCAGAACAGCTTGAAAGATTTTTGAGAATTTTGTGTATATTTATTGTGTCCTTAGGTGATAAGAGTGGCCCTCCTTTTAATTTTTAAATATTAAAATAAATTAAACATAAGAGCCTTGCCAAAGTTAGAGGGAGGTTTTGCCATATAAATGGCAAAACAACGTTTGACGGTTCAGCTAGCCCTACTTTTAATAATAATTTTTAAATATTAAAATAAATTAAACATAAGAGCCTTGCCAAAGTTAGAGAGAGGTTTTGCCATATAAATGGCAAAACAACGTTTGACGGTTCAGCTAGCTTTCCTATAAAAATAAAGTAGATAAAAAACCGTTCTAGAAAACCTTCAATTATTATACAACTTGTAAATGTTATAAGGTAACACATTGCAGTTAAATCAAACCTCTTCCTTATTTTAATGTACTCGGTTGAAAATACATTGGGCGTCTTATAATGAAAATGTTTTCATTCCGTATTTTACAATATTATTACAGCTGAGAGAAAGAAATTATTCGCCTCGAATTCGATTGTAGCGAAACTCGTGCCTTAATTATGAAGGGAGGTAAGAAACGTGAGAATATGAAAAATGAATGAGAAGCCAGTTAGGTATCCACGAGATAAGATAACAGCTGTTTCAGCAGTCAACGTGTTTACACCCTTGACTCATTAACGTGCTACATTATTCTGCATCATTATTTTTATTGCTTATATTATGCGCTCTACTTCACCTGTATAAACGAACAGTTTAAGCTAGTAAACTAGTATTAGAAACTATGTCTCTAATACTAGCTCTCCTAATAGTAGACCTTGCGACACATCTATTTAACTGAATTTTCTTAGAGGTAAGCCGCTCTTGATCGATTTGGCTTATACTCATAAATCTGGTTAGGGTTTAGAGTATCTAAGTTAATTATTTAAACAATTTTGCCTAATATTATCGTAATCGGCTTATGAATAGCGCGACAGCAAATGGTTGTTGTTGACTTTTCAAAAGCCGTTCAGCCGATTTCGATAAAATTTAAGTGAAACTATTTCTGAAGTACAATTTACCAAATACAAAAATAATTATTAGGATTTGTGGCGTATCACACATACAAAAATACATACATACTCTTGAAGGTCTGATTGTCTTAGTAAAGTTTAGATTTATATTACTTTTACATTGCTCATTATTGTATAGTTTATTTAAAATGAAGTAAGAGCAGAATGCCTACTTTTGTTTTATATTTTTATAAGTTCTTGAATTTGTATAAATTTTTTCTATTGCATAGTCTCGTCAATGGCTTTAACTTAGGCTACAAATTCACATTGTTATATTAAATATGTAAAAATAAAGATTAACAGTATTTTTGTTGTCGTCAACGTTGTTTTTCTTTCATTTTTGGCTCCCTTGCCTATAAGTATCAAGCCTGGTTCAGCCGTTCTAAAAAGTCAGAATAACAGTTATGTACTTCTGCACTTTCTTATACAATTATAAGAAAGTGCAGAATAATGGAGCAATCTCCATTATAATATTAATACGTCTTCGATTTAGATAATACCAATGATTACTTCTTTGAACCAGACAAGGTACCGTAAAAGCCTTTGCTGTGACGTCATAATCCCTATACAAGGGATTTTTGCGAGAAACGCAGGTTCTTCTGAGAATTATTTTGAGTCATACTCAAGTACGCAAAAAATACGTTTTATCACGAGGCTCTACTCAAGTCACGTGATAGAGCCTTGCCTATTTATAGAGCCTAGTACCTGTATAGAGTATACATAAAGAATGATAAAATTGTAGGAACGAAATCTAGAATATAGTCAGTATACCTACGCTCGCAATCTGTGAGAAAAATTAACAGATTTTGGATTCAAGTAGAGTAAGTAACACTGTTACGGAGTGTGAAACTGAACACTTTAAACTGCAATAATCGAACAAATTGCGTTATTATATCTCGGAAAGAGTGTCACTATAACTTCGCACCGTTACTCGGCCATTAAGTAAAGGCTGTATGTAAGTAAAAGCTGGATGTAGTGATAACTGACCTTTTTAAAGCACCTTTGGCATGATGAGCTCCAAAACACAAACACTATGATCCAATAGCGAGTAACTTTCTAAAGGAGTAGAAACGTTCGAAGCCTCCACAGGCTTGGCGGCCAATCGCGCTGGTGGCTGTCGGAATGCGACTCGGGCGCAGGTAGACCTACACCTGTGTGCGTGAGCCCAGTCAACCGTGTACGGTGCACGTCACGCAATTACATTGTATCTACACGGGTGCTTTTGTGTGAGTGGATGACGAGGCCACAGAACTCCGGTGGACACTGTATTTTCACGCAGTGCTGCTTATTCTGTGGTGTTTGTAGAGATCGGGGTGTTTTTCTTCAGGTGTGATTCTTTATCATCATAATAATACAATTTAGGTGTCTTATATTTTTAGTTTTTTTTTATATTGAGTACTTACGACGGTTTGGTGCATATTCATAACTGTTTTTCATAACTAGCTACGAAAAAGGAAATACTATTATATTTCGTTCTTGTCTTCAATCAAATATTAGCCGCTTCAAACATTTTGACGAGAGTCAGTGAACTTTTTGCTTTACTTATGTATGGATCAGTATATTCTTGTTTTCCCGATTTTGCTGTCGGTCCCATAGTGAAAAAGGTTTAAGTGGTTCATAATTATGAACACACCTCTGAAGTCCCTGTTTTTTACAAAGCACCCTGTATACAATAGTAAATAATTTAATGACTAAAAATTTGTGCGTATAATCTAATTATGTGAAAGTAGGTGCTAATACCTTTCCTGTAGGTAAGAGAGAAGCCAGCCAAGAGAGCCATTTTTTCCAAAAAATAATTATAAACTAGCTGTCCCGGTGAACTTTATCTCACCATCTGTCAAGTGTCAATGACATTTTGTACATGCCGGAAAATTTTGTATGGGAAAATGAAATCCATGTTGTTGTTATTTTTCTCGCAACTGTTATAAAATTTCTTACCGTTTAAACCTTCCCTTGACTTCCACAAATATTTCAAGACCAAAATTTGCCAAATCGGTTCAGCCGTTCTCGAGTTTTAGCGAGACTAACAACCACGATTCATTTATATATATATATATATGTATATATATATATGTATATAATATATATAAAGAATAAATATTATTCTAGACAGTAGCTGACAGTTGCTACGCGTTGTATACAAGTCGCTTTCAACCGATCTTATTGGAATTCCTTAGGGGAGGTCTTATGTCAGGCAGTGTATAATTTACTACTGAATGAATGCATGGAAAATTTAGTTGACCCAAGCAGTGTTCTTCTTACGCATCTCTGATATTGAAATTGTGATGAAACGTAAATCGATCTACATTTAAAAATCTTTATATGAAGATGGCACCCAATGATTTTAGCTTATTAAATTTCTTTTGAGTGTTATTAAAACCAAAGCGCAAGGCCTTTCAAAGGTATCTATATATACATACCTACCTATAGGTATATAAATATCATAATGAACCACTTCTATTAACGGACCAGTCAATCAATCGCCTATAAATCTGCTGTCCCACACAAGAAGTTGACCGAATCTTGACAAAATGTTGTTTTCTTATTTCGGGGTTGGTGTTATGGCAAAAGTTGTTCATAATAAGTCCCTCTGAAAGTCCTCGCACTAAATAAAGCAGTACCTTATTATACTTATAGTAAATAGGCAATGTATATGCATAATCTGTTGCACTCTTATGTTGTCTGCCAGTGCCCATGCCCACTAGGTGTATCCTCGGACAATTTACTACCTCGGTGCTCAGTGGTTAGTGACCCTGACTACGGGATCAAAGAGGCGTGGATTCGATTCCTACCCACCCAGGACAAGTATTTATGGGATGAAAATAGATGTTTGCTCTGTGTCTGGGTGTTATTTAGGTATTATCTATAAAGTTTGTATTTAAAAAAATAATATGTACATGTAGTATATCAGTCTCTGGCAGCCATATGACAAGTCTTGCTAAGTTTGGTGTCAGAGGCCGTGTGTAAGATGCCTTCTAATACCTATTTAATTATTTAAGTATCTATTTATTTATTTAATGCTGTGCGGTGCGTGACGGAACGGTCAAGTTGGCATAGTCTCATACTTTTCAATACAAAGAATATTTATAGAAAACACATTCCTAAAACGATCATGGTATGGTACTACGTTACCTATAGTAGGCCAACACCTTTATTTACAGCCATCTGTCAATTATGACCTGCAATTAAACCAGCGATGTTCTATAAACATTCATTTTAGTACCCACTTGTAGTTAGATACCTACTGTCTAGTGTCTTCTGTGGAACCAGTAACTATTGTAGGTAGGTATTGGCGCTCATTATGAAGGCACCATCGTATTTATACCTAATAGCTAATTAGACTATTTCTGTTTCTTTTTTACTTTAGGCATTTGATGAAGAGAACACTTTTAAAGTTGCTATTAAATTTACGATGGCGCCTTCGTACCGAAATAGGGCAGATTATAGAAGAGGCTTGCATCCAGCGTGATGATAATGTTAAGGCCCCACTAGGCCACTATGTTACTCGCTTCGACGCTTTGCCGGAAACCTCGACGTTACCCGGGTAATGTCGAGATTAATGAGTTCGAAGTGACGGTCCACACACTCGGTCAACTTCGCGAAGTGCTCTGTCTCTCGGAGTCCACGCACGAGGCAACATAGACGTTCAACTAGCAGCTGCCGTTGCAAGCACACAGTACGACGGACTACGACGTCTCGCGGTGAACTGTGAGGTGAGTAGTGTGGAGAAACGCTTCGTATTGGAACTCCGGAGCGCTCCAAAACCTTTGACTCGGGCGCAAAAACGGACAACGATCGGAAGTCGGGCGAGGCCAAGCCAGCGAAGCGGAGTAAAGTTTGCGTCCATACTACAGTTAACCTCGGGCAACTTCAGGAGTAGTGTACTGGATGCTTTAGAGCGCTTGTTACTGCAATATGTTTCATCGGACAAGGAACCGTTTTTTTTCACTGGATTCGCGAGGGTTTATAATGAACGTGCGTTGACACACCGGACGTACATCCGGCGAAAATAGGCAATGGTTTATAAACGGCCCGTTGTCCCGTGAAACCAACGGCCGTGTACAAGCGATGTTTGCGCGTTTTAAGGACATACTACATCTATCGAGCATAGCACGAACTTCAACTACAGGGGCGTTTTTATTGAAATAGGGAATTAGGGAATTTTAGTGTTAAATGATTAATGTCACACATATTACGAGGTCTGAGCCTCTCTGCGGGATCTAATCAGAAAAAAGGAGATCCGCAGACCAAAGTTACCGACATAGGCACATAGCCCAGAGGATTAGCAAATTAAACTGGCAGTGGGCAGGGCACATAGTTCGATGAACGGATTGCCGATGGGGTCGTAAAGTTCTCGAATGGAGACTACGGACCAGCAAGCGCAGCGCAAGACGTCCACCGACTAGGTGGACTGACGATATAATAAAGAACGCAGGAACGCGCTGGGTGCAAGCCGCTTCCAACCGGCCTTATTGGAAATCCATGGGTGAGGTCTCTGTCCAGCAGATATATATGCGCCCTACGCTGATAGATACTTAGATAGATTTTACGAGGACCGCCAGGCTTTGCGCTGGGACTCTAGAGTCCCAGACCGATATGTTTCATTACTTCCAAAAAAATACTAGTTATTTTTTGGGAAGTAATGAAACATAATTACTAATTAACTAACGATTTTTTACGGATACAATTTCTAAATTACAATACAACACTTTATTGACACCAACAAATAAGAAAGCATAGCAAAAGAAACAAAGACAGAAAGGTACAAAGGGCGGTTTTATTGCTAAAAGCGATTTCTTCCAGACCAGGACCACCTAACCAGGACCATTAGTAAAATAAAAACAACAAAAATCTTGACTTCTTAGGTAGAAGCGGTAGAACAATACGCGACCAGCTGAAATTAGCAAGACGGCGTATATTCAAAAACAGTAAACTATTTTCTGTAATAAGTATTTGATCAGGTAAGACTGTAAGCTAATAAAATATCTCGCTCGATACTAGCCAGCTGCCGTTACCAGATGTTTGCGCGTTTTAACACGATACAACTACATCTACCGACCACGGCAGGAACTACTCTGTAACGTGTAAAACGACGCAAGGTCAATATTAATGTAAAAATCGGCCAAGTACGAGTCGGACTCGCGCACGGAGGGTTCCGTACTGTATGGGAGCCCCCCTTAAATATTTAATTTATTTTAATTTTATTATTGAAGGGAATAAAAAACTAAATATTCCGTGAAAATTTCAAGCATCTACCTGGTATCTACCATTATTAATATTGAGCGAAAAACGTCTAAAAATTTAGGTTTGTTGTATGGGAGCCCCCTTAAATATTTATTTTATTTCGTTTTTAGTATTTGTTGTTATAGCGGCAACCGAACTACATCATCTGTGAAAATTTCAGCTGACTAGCTATCACGGTTCATGAGATACAGCCCGGTGACAGACGGACAGACGGACATCGAAGTCTTAGTAATAGGCCTAAAACAAAATCTTTATATTTAGCAGGAGCCCTACATTCTCTCACAGGTCTGTTTGTCATAGTCATGTCATTGTTGTCTGTCTGGTCATGTTGTTGTTGTTCTCTTTATTTTGCATTTCCTGTTCTCTATTTTATTTTTAGGGTTCCGTACCCAAAGGGAAGAACGGGACCCTATTACTAAGACTTCGATGTCCGTCTGTCACCGGACTGTATCTCATGAACCTTGATAGCTAGGCAGCTGAAATTTTCACAGATGATGTATTTCGGTTGCCGCTATAACAATAAATACTAAAAACAAAATAAAATAAATATTTAAGGGGGGCTCCCATACAACAACCCTGATTTTTTGACGTTTTTCGCTCTATATTAATAATGGTTGGTACCATTATTAAGATGTAGGTAGATGCTTGAAATTTTCACAGAATGTTTAGTTTTATATTCCCTTCAATAATAAAATTAAAATAAAATAAATATTTAAGGGGGGCTCCCATACAGAACGGTACCCTCCGTGCGCGAGTCCGACTCGTACTTGGCCGATTATAATAATAGAAGGCCCTCGACAGGGATAAGTGCACTTTTATGCGGTTACGGTACGGCTGTTGCGCATAAAATGTACGAACCGCAGTTTTCATACGCACTTCATGCGTATCAGTCCTAGCAGTCCGTCCGTAGTACGTATAAAAACCGCGATTTTAAACATTTTTCTGTGCTGTGGCAGCCGGACAAAAACCGCATCCGCATAGTGCGTATGTGGCGTGTGTATGTGGCTTAAAACTGGTACCTAAATAAAACTCGACTTTTCTTTCTACACTGTAAACTATCCAAGTACATAATTATGAAGTCATGTGTGAAGTTTGATAAAATGGAAATAAGTCTTAGTCTGAATTGAACATATTGGATCCATTAAGTAGGAAATAGAAAACTCCCCTCACTTTAAGGTCAATAAAAATCCGATCAAACTTTACGAATTCTTTATTTTTTAAACTAATGACTTAAACAAAGTTACAATTGTCAAAACAGATAGTTTTAAAGTAATTTATCTAATTTATACCTAATAGAAAATAACATCTTAGAACAAAATTCCTCAGTCCGACGAGCGATGCGACATTTATAATCACGGGAAAGGCAGACATCTTAGATTCGAGAATACATTACGTATATAGAGTTATTCACAAAGGGTGTACTAAGCCGGAAGAGAGTGATTTAGACCATCATTATGAACAACTTTAAATGTGAGCATAACCCGGAATTTAAGAAATAAAATCAGCTGTTCACAATATTTTGTCTATTTCAAATTACAAATTTATATGAAACAGGTGAATCCTTTTTCCAGAATTTAGGGTTGGTCTCATAGTAAGGCTGCTCACCATAATGGCTTGAATCACGCCAATTTGGCTTAGTGTATCCTTTTTGCACAGCCCTGTATAAATTATTACATAACCGTATATCAAAACAGTTACAAATATTTTACACAATAATTATATTAAGAGTTACAAATATTATATACAATAATTACATTAAGATCTACTGCTATACATAAATATAATATTACATCCAGTCGTGTTTTAAACGGTTTTGCTTAATTTGACTTCGAATTTTTCAACTCGTCAGTTTTCTAGTTTGATCTTATTTGATAAGTTTTCACTAGATCTGATTAAAGCAAAACTATTGAAAACTGTACACACTAGTTTTAGGGCCTTGCCTTATCATTAATTATATCATATAATATGCAGATACGTATAAAAATAGTTTATGAAAGTATTATTACCATGCACTTAAAAATTGAGATTGAGATAAAAATCATAGCTAAGTCTCACTAACATTTAAAAACTATCTGATGACTGCAAAAATAATACTATATACGAACATTCAAACAATATCACACAAAAATATTTTTTCAAAACTATTAGGGAATATAAAAGAAATCAACTAAATGCAATTGTGCTGGAAACACAAATAAAAAAAATACAAACACGTTTGTGCGAAAATCCGCGTAATAGGAGGCATCAAACTGCGCGAAATGTAATCCTCGCACAGCTGTTAAGTGAGCTTCAGTTAGTATTAGGTTATACGCAGCTTGTAGCTAACTTCACAGCCGTCAAGAAGTTAGATTCGACCTATTTCTGAGGCCTATCTCAAAATCATACAAGTATCTTATTACTATTTCGAATTATACATTTGTTGTCGATATAAAAGGAAACGAATAGAAACGACAAAATCGTAACGCAAAATACATCATTAATTTTAATCAAACTTACTATTAAATTATGGCATAGTTTTTTGTTAATTTCCAATGAAAATAAAAACGGAAGTTTGTTTTATTGAATAAAATTAAAGAAATTTTTACCTACACAGTTTACATTGGTACTTGTAGTATAACTTAAACGTTGCTATGAAGTCATTTTTCCCAACGAAAAATCGAGCGACCACAATACATTGTCAGTAAAATATAGTTTTGTTGCAGACAACGTTATTTAGTATACAATTAGTTTAATATTTGACTTCACAAGCATGTTTTAACGGTTTTAATGAGTTGAGAAACGTTAACCACAAAAATATATCGAAGAGGTAATAGAAGCGTTGCTTTTTTAAAAGGCAAGTGACTCTACTCTTAACGCGCATTCATTTGCTCTGACATCTTCTGTAACCAGAATTTGATCTAGATCTTTGTGTAATTTCTCCTATTTCAACTTTGAAATGAATGAAACTTAGTATTATTTCATTCAAGTAAACCTTCATAAAATGGCATTACGTATACTTATTACTTGTAAACTGTAACCATCAACAAAAAGATAAATTTTGAATGTGTCAGTAATATAGCATAACAAAAAATATCATAAAAAACACCTAAATAAAATCTTTGTACAAATAAACTAAACAATAATCAATAACATAACTTATAATCGTAATATTTTACAACGTATAATTATAGTATTTAAAATACTTTAAGAATAGATGAGTGAAAAAATAGTTTTCTTGTAGGAGATCTGTAATGATCCATGGTCAATATTCTTACCGTACTTCTAAACTTTATATTAAAATTATCGGAATTATATTTACATCAACGTCACTTTTAATTAAAAGAATAGTAAATTATCTAATAAAACAACATTACAAATAAACTATTATATAACTATAACTATTATATATTCATTCAACTACTTATTCCTGTAGGTACAACCCAATTTGGGAAAATCTCTTTTAGATTTGTACAGATCTTTTATTTCGTAGTGCCTCCTCTACATTGCCTAGTAATCCTAGGATAACTAACGTGGCCTAGCAAAAATATCTTAGGTATTTATCACAGCTGCACGTAAACTCTGTGTTACCAAATAACCAAAATATAATATTATTTTACAATTTATATCAAAAGTTTTTTTTAGAAAAATTCCTTAATACAGCGACATTTGAAAAATTTTGACCATATTTATTTTGGCTGGTTTTGAATATAAAAACAACGGTTTTGAGTAACCGTACTTACATGTATGCGTGTTTTTTTTTTTAAGAACACGAACTATAAACAACTCTTCGACATGAAAATCGCTCTCTGACTCAATAATGCTACGCAAATATGATACACATTCTTATATCAAAAATCACTAAGTAGTAAGGAACTATTCGCAAAACCTACACACAATTACAAAAATTAAATGTGACAATTAGCTATTTTAGTGGCAGCAGCAGTTAGTACTGGGTACAAGGGATGGTCTATATTAGACTGGACCGTGTCCGGGACTGGCTGCGTACGTGGCACGGACGGAGCACCTTCCACATAATTTGTGTAGTGTTCTTGTCCAGATCGGACGGGACATGGGCGGTACACTACACAAAATATATGGAACATGCCGCTTAACAGGCGATGTCCACGGTCCGGTCTAATATGGATCATCCCTACACTATATACAATTATACATATTAATATATTTAATCCCTCAACGGTAAATCTAGTAATAATACATATAACATTATGTTATATATTACGATAATTAGGTACCATCCATATCAATAACATTGATTAGGCGCGATCATTGATAAAATAACCTTAAGCTTATTTGATCTTTCTTATTCAAGAACATTACTTTGAGCACGACCTCGAGATCAGGTCCGTTTAATTCATTACAATAGTCACAATTAAATTTAACTAATTTAAGACGGGGAATTGGGGTGGGTTTCGTTTTCACAGTAGTATTTCTGCCTTATACTAACACACACACTCATACTTTTTTTCATATTTCTATTTCTACATTAAAACATAAGTAACAGGACCTATACGTATTGATTGTGTGAGAAGAATCAATCTAGTGTCTTTATATTCATTCAAATAATGTCCTGGTTGCCTCGTATATTTGTTTTACTTTTTTTACATTCGCCCTTTCTTTCTCTAATGTAGAGAAATAAAAGAGGTATAGTTAGGATCAAATTGTTGTTAGTTTATCGCTCGCGCAATTTGATATAATATAAAATGAGTAAGTATATACGAATTTTCGTTACTGGCTGGGTACAAAAACCACACGGTGCTTCTGTACACAAGCCGCGTTGAAGCGTTTAGGACATTTTATTTCAATGAGATCGACCCCGTATTCTAAGACCTTAATACAACTATATTTATCTTTCGGAATGAGGTAGTTTAGGGATTCGTTAAACTTATCAAAATATTACAAAGATACAATATGGTTAACTTTTTGGGCTGAATGTATTTCAATAATTTAATATTTTTCATTTAGGCTTGAAAAATGCAAATACTTTAATATTTAAAAATAAAATCTAAATATATAATTTAATAGTATAGAGTCAAATTGATTTCTCTGTAAATGTTTAATTTAATTAAAAAAGTATCGCCCAAAATGTCGCTTAATATAGTTATTGCTTTATTTCAAGCGTCGATATCTATTTATTGATGTGCTCAATATCATATTAAGTGAAGTGAATGTAGTAATTTTCATTATTGTTATGAAATGATGATTTGTAAGAAAGTCGAAAAATATTCCAAAAATAAAGCACTTAACCTTTATTATGAAAATTTCTAATTCGTAATTAGTTAATCACATATTATTATATTGTACAAACTAAATGAAAGCGAGCTAATTACGGCGTCTCTTTTGAATTCTATTAAAATGAAAGAAATGCTCTTTCATTTCAATAGAATCGGACAGGCCGTGGGTTTAAATCCCGGTCCCGTACCAATGAGCTCTTAAAAATTTAGGCATTTTTCTATGGAACGTGGTCGCATTTTTCCTATAAACTTTTTTTTATTAACTTTTTACGTTAAGGGTGGTCTTAGTTAGGTGGCTACAATCCGACCAACCATCAGAATACGGGAGCGAGATTAAAAGACACATCATTCCTCATACTCGTATATCATTTACTTAACTAAATCTGAACATTTCAAAATCCTAAAGTCTTTAATAGCTAAAACTTCTCCCGTTTCAATAATATTCTAAATTAAATTTTTAGACAATAACTGAAACATACACAGTCAAAATCAGAAGTAAAAACGCCGTAGTTTTAATCCTCTCTCAGATAAAAAAAAATAATAAGGCTTGGCACCAATTCAGAACTTACAAAACTCAGTTAAAAAAATGTTATACATATAGATTTGTGAGAATTGCTATTGGCACTGCTATAATCAATTACCATCGGTCAGACCGCGAAATTCAAACTTTTTTTGGTGTGTTATTACAGCTGAACTGTTCATCATCAGTATGCGAAAACTGGTTTTGCGGCAATAGGCACTATAAAATAAGTTACATACACCAAAACAAGACAATAGTCAATCAATGTACAGGTGTGAATTAATGAAAAACTCAAAGAAAATCAGCAGACGCACAGGTGTATAAGGTCGAATCATACAAGTCAGCGGATGTGAAGTTTGCTACAGACTGCGCGAAACCCAATCGAAGCGCAGCTTTATATGAGCTTCGGTCTGGATTGGACATAGCGAAACCTGTAGCTAATTTCACATCTGCCGACTTGTATGATTCGGTCTATAGCTAAACTAAACCCATCTAGGTAACAATTATGACTGTGATTATTTGTTACAAGCTTACACAACACAAACACAAGGTTACAGGAAAACCAATTTTTTTAACTAATGATGTGTTTCCAGTAAATTGTAAAAACGCAAGGCAGTTTAAATTTTGCGTGCTGATTAAATGTTGAGCCTAAAGGACTAACGGCAATGGCAAACAAATAGTTTTCATAAATGCAAGATAAGTAGTTTGGTAATAAATTGCCATTAACAAAAAATAATAATTTCGCGCGATGACTTACGTTTACCTAACCTTAAGTTATAGGAGTGTGTGTGGTATTACGTACTAGAAGTCTTCGCAGGTTTTGCGGGTTTCTTCGGTCGGGACGGGAATTTGAGACATAAGCAGACCGGAGTCAGGGTCTGGCAAGGGGGCGTCTTCTTCGTGGATTATCGCTAACTTGTTAAAATCGCGTTTACGTTTCTCCTGGAAAACCATAACGTATCAATTAACACGTTGAAAGTTGAAAAAATTCTCGACTTGAAAACCAGTTATAAAATATGTACCAAATAATAAGGCAAGTAATTACAAGCTATTGTTTGTATTGTGTAGTGTATTTTGTAGTACGTTTGGTTACGGGATATGTTCGGCGACTTGTTGATATGATGAGGTCCGATATTTCGACGAAACGGTCGCCAAATTCGGTATTGGGCGTAAATTGCGAAATAAATCAATTCGTACAATGATTTGATCAACCGTAGTTTCGAAAACTCCTAGGAAACACGGGTAGTATAGCGAAAACACTGACAAATAAAATTAATCTAAATAAAATAACAATCGGCCAAGTACGAGTCGGACTCGCGAACGGAGAGTTCCGTACTGTATGGGAGCCCCCCTTAAATATTAATTTTATTATTTATTATTGACATGAATATACAACTAAATATTCTGTGAAAATCTACCTGTTACCATTATTAATATAAATCAGGTTTGTTGTATGGGAGCCCCCCTTAGTTATTAATTTTATTTTGTTTTTAGTATTTGTTGTTATAGCAGCAACAGAAATACATCGTCTGTGAAAATTTCAGCATTCTAGCTGTAACGGTTCATGAGATACAGCCTGGAGACAGACGGACAGACGGACAGCGGAGTCTTAGTCTTAGTCCCATTTTTACCCTTTGGGTACGGAACCCTAAAAAAGCTATGATATGTCTCAATCTTACTACTTACTAGGATTTTTGAAAAGATACGAGTAGTGCAATTAAATTACTGGTGTCTCATTTCCACCTGAGATATTTTACTCTTATACCATGACAGAAGAATAATAGGAACCTTTAACCTTTTAACTGCTGCAATTTGATTGGTGACTGGCTCTCCACGCCACGGAATATACAATTTAATAGAATACTAATGTAATGATTCCAAGAGCTTGATTTCATATTTATCGATAAAGTCAAGCTAAAGTGTTTTAAAGTAAAATGTTTTCTATTGGCCATTTGCGTAATGCGTATGTCGTCCAAAAAATCGACATTATTTTAATGGCGGATTGATCCGTCGTTGGCGGTCATCCTGATGTACGAATTAAGATATTTCCCGTAGGTAGATGCTCCAAGGTTGTGATACATACCCTGCTTGTGCTGGGGGCGCTTTCTTCTCCAGAACTGCTGGAGCTGGTGACGCCTTCATCAAGGGAGAGCCGTGCGGCGACTCCTTGGAGCTGGAGGTCTAAATACAGCTGGCTCAGCTGCTCGTTCACCAGCGCCGACTGTCACCACCAACAGATACACTCATTATATATACGCATTATATACACTATACAGGATGGAGTTTTCGGCTCAGGTAGTTTTAATATAGATATAAAAACGTTTCAAATATTGTGTACCTAGAGCCTAATTTTAGAAAACGTTAGAAATTGACTTTTATAATCGGTCGCATGCTATGCTGTCTCGTTCTCACTACCATGGATTTTCAATGCTCTAACTCGGTCTTGTAACCATTTACGCATATATTCTAGGCTATGGGTTCAAAAATAAAGTTTCGTAAGTACATCAGTAACGGCTGGTGCCAATATAGCGCCGTGTCTCGTTTTTATACAATTATAAAAATTAAAAAAACCCTCGACTACAGATACACACACACACGCACACACACACACACACACACACAAAGCCAGAGAAGGAGAGAGAGAGACATGTCAAATTGTTATAAGTTTGAAATTTGTGAGATGTTTGTGTCTCCCCTCTTTCTCTTTGAGGGAGAATAACATATTATACTTGCGTTAGCGTAATAGAAAAATATACGTACACAAAAATGTACACATATTTTTTAATAAAATACAATGTGTTAAAGTCAAGTAGGCCAAGTACCTATTTATTAACAAAATATTCCTTCAACCAGGTATGTGGAACTGCTAGTGTTTCCGCGATTCCCATATCAGTCCCAAAGTAATAGTTGTTCGTATTAATGTCTCAGATGTTTCAGTACTACTTGGCTATACATAAACACTTAGGTTTTCAGAATTAAATTGGAGATTGAAAATATAACTTAAAGAATACTGACTTGTTCCATGGCTGCCATTTTTTCTCTATCGGCTTCTAGTACTTCATTTATTGGTTTTGTTGGTATCTGATATTTAAAGATGAGGTCTGATGTCAAGTTCACCTGAAATTGTAATATTTTTGAAACGTAGTTTATTTTTAATACGATATTTACAGGGTGGAGAGTTGACACCGACATTAAATGAAATCACATATTTGTCCTTTTGTTTCAAAGCTTTCGCTTTATTTAGAATTTAATCAATAAAGCTATTTATTTGGTTATGTACAATGTTCTAAAACAACATTTTGGAGCATCCTGTATCTAAACAGAGACTCAAACGAATAGCTACTTTGATTAATCTAATTTCAAAATAGCATGAATGACTTCCTATGTTGCCTAACTACTAACTACTTCCTTTATTCATTATGTATTTAATTTGTTAAAAAAGATCGTTTGTTTTTTTCAATTTAAATTTATTTCTTATTGCTTTTATGATTACGTATTGGTTACTAGCATTACTTGTGAGTCAAATTGATGTCAGCGTCAGCTATCCACCCTGTTTATAGAATAAATTATAGATAATTCTTTTTCGCCGATAATGGCGATAATAACCGACTTTAACCGTTACCCGAATAGTTCGCACGGTTCAATGTGTCATCGATGATTTTTCAAAAACGACTGAGCCGATTACGATAAAATTTAAATGGGATCACTTCTAAAGTATGATCTACCAAACAAAAAAGGAATAATTAAAATCGGTTCATAATAGGCGCGTAGTAATCGCGTAACATACATACAAAAAAAAAGTCAAACTGAAAACTTCCTTTTTTGAAATCGGTTAGTAAGTAAATCTTGTAATAAGCCAGTTCTTTAAGTCGGGCAGTTTCTTACCTCATCGTTCCAGGGTGGGCCAGGTTTTTTCCGAGGGAATTTCCTTCTGGGGAAACCGCTTACTTTTGCCGAACCATTGAAAGACATAGCGTCGTCAGATCTTGCCCACACCTGAAATGTTAAATGTGTATTCAAACTCGCTGTTTTGTACCGGCCTTTAAATAGTCCTTTATTGAAAAGGCCTGCCCACGGGGAGCGACCATATCGAGCACACTGGCCCAATTCGGGTTGGTGGATTCACATATGCCATCAAATTTTTTTTACTGGCGTACATGTGTAGGTTTTCTTACGATGGTTTCCTTCATCGAAAAGCCACAGGTGTTCGTACATAGGTTCCAAAGAACTCATTGAAGATTTACTAAAATTTACAGTAGATAGAGTAAGCCTTTACATTTCATTTCATTTATTTATGTTTGAACATGATACTCAAATATATCATTAGGTACGATATTACGAAAAAATCAGCTGAACTATTGAAAAAAAGTGCCGTAACAAAATTTGTTCTCAATGACTTTGAAAACAGATACAACCGAACAGTGAAAAAAATACCTAATTATTAAGAATATTTTTGTGAATAACCTTTCAAAAATGTTCGTGACCTTAGGACTTGAAGTTACATCGCGGCAAAATTTTCCGCCGCTTTCCCAATTAAGCTAGATCACGCACTTTCAACAAATCATTTGAAGATTTTGTCTTTTACCAACTTACAGCATTGGTTTTTTTTTCTAAATATACTTGAAATGCTAAGTGTATAATCACTATAAAAATAATTTCATACCCTTTCATTAGGTTTATTTTTCTGATCACTGCTCTCTTCGGCACTTCCCGAGTCTGTTTTGAAGAAAGACGAGTAGAAAGATGAATAGCTGGACTCCCCGTCCGTTCTCTGTCCGTCCGTGTTTTCATCGCTGGTGTTCTTCGACTTTTCATTAGACGTCATAGTTGCAGACGATGAGGTCACCAAAGCAGAGCTCTGAACAGAACACCACAAATACAATATATTGCACAAAACTCGTAGGTACAACGTGCATGCATACTTCAACAGCTTCGCTGATCATTATTATATCCGTTAAAGGCAAAAAAAAACAGTTTCATATTTTCCAAGAAATCATTGCTGCATGCTTTCTTTCATACTGTATTCCTTCCCCAAAAGTCACCTACTGCCTGCCCGAATACTCGATCGAGATAAGAATCTGTCGTGATCTGTAATTAACTCGGCAGACAAAGACAGAAGTTTGCATCGGCCGAGTATTCGAGCAGTCAGTACGAGCTAAAGATGCCTTGATGATGATAAACAACGTATATGTCATGGCACATAGTACGCTGTTTATCATACGTGAACTGAAATATGAACCTTCTGACTGTAGTCAGAAGATTGCGTTTTCAGATCACATATGATAAACAACGCATGTGTAGAAAGGCAGAAGACTTCCCTTACAGGCGCAAACACAAGAAATAGTGACAAAAAGAATAATGACACGAAACGCTTTAGACAAGCACTTTCGCTTTTGTAACTTAGACAAGTAGTTGAGCTACTGTGGACGATCGGATGGGAATTACATTCGAGTATAAGCATAAGCGAGCAGTTATGTATGTTACCAAAATAATTACAGGCATAATAAATTACATTATAATTAATTATACAGGCTTTAGAAGGAAGTAGAATGATGCCACCAATTTACAGAATAAATTTTGCGTTTTAAGATGCAAGTGTTCATAATAATAACATTCATCCTTCATCCATCCATCCATCAGCCATAAGAAGTCCACTGCTGGACATAGGCCTCCCCTATGGATCTCCAATAAGACCGGTTGGAAGCGGCTTGCATCCAGCGTGATCCTGCGGTCTTAATGAGGTCATCCGTCCACCTTGTGGGTGGACGTCCTACGCTGCGCTTGCCGATACGTGGTCTCCACTCGAGAACTTTCCGACCCCATCGGTCATCAGTCCTCCGCGCTATGTGCCCTGCCCATTGCCATTTCAACTTGCCAATCCGTTGGGCTATGTCGGTAACTTTGGTTCTTCTACGGATCTCCTCATTTCTGATTCGATCTCGCAGAGAGACTCCGAGCATAGCCCTCTCCATAGCTCGTTGGGCTACTTGGAGCTTACTAATAAGGCCCATAGTGAGAGACCACGTTTCTGTGCCATAAGTCATCACTGGCAACACACACTGGTCGAAAACTTTCGACTTGAGGCACTGAGGTATGTCGGACGAGAAGACGCTACGCAATTTTCCGAACGCTGCCCAGCCGAGTTGGATTCGGCGATTGGCCTCTTTCTTGAAGTAGGACCTACCTAACTGGACTACTTGTCCTAGGTAGACGTACGAGTCAACGACTTCAAGAACCGAGTTCCCAACAGAGATCGGGGTGGGTACAACATGGGAATTACACATGACTTTCGTCTTGTCCATGTTCATCTTAAGACCCACCTGTTGAGAAACCCGATTGAGGCCTTCGAGCATCGTGCTGAGCTCTTCCATCGATTTTGCCATGACTACTATATCGTCGGCAAACCGAAGGTGAGTGAGGTATTCGCCATTGACATTGATGCCGAATCCTTTCCATTCCAGGAGCTTGAAGGCGTTCTCCAAAGTAGCCGTAAACAGTTTCGGAGAAATTACGTCTCCCTGTCTTACGCCTCTTTTTAAAGGGATCGCCTTGGAGCTCTCTTCCTGTACTCGGACCGACATAGTGGCGTTATTATACAAGCACTTCAACACTTCGATGTACCGATATTCAATACGGCATCGTTGGAGAGACTCGAGCACAGCCCAAGTCTCGACCGAATCAAAGGCTTTCTCATAGTCCACAAACGCTAAGCAAAGAGGCAAGTTATACTCTTCGGTCTTCTGTATAACCTGCCGCAGCGTATGAATGTGGTCCATGGTGCTAAAGCCCTTTCGGAAACCGGCTTGTTCGGAAGGCTGGAAGTCATCAAGCCTGCGCTCGAGACGGTTCGTAATGACCCTTGAAAACAGCTTATAAACATGGCTCAGAAGCGAGATGGGTCTGTAGTTCTTCAATAAGGTGTTGTCACCTTTCTTGAAAAACAACACCACCACGCTTCTGTTCCATGCTTCTGGCGTGATGCCCTCGAGGACGACGGTGTTGAAAAGCTTCTGGAGGACTTTTAGTACCGGTGTTCCACCCGCTCTCAGAAGCTCTGATGTGATACCGTCATCACCCGGCGCCTTGTTGTTCTTAAGCTGATTCAGGGCCATTCTAATCTCGTACAGGCTGATGTCCGGGATATCTTCGGTGAAGTGTCGGGTCAGCTTGGCTCTTGGATCTTTGGCCGCGCTGCTAACAGGCTTAGCGACCGAAGCGTACAGCTGTCCATAGAACCTTTCGATCTCCTCCAATACCTCTGCCTTGGTCGACGCTATACTTCCATCTTCTCTCTTCAGCTTTGACAATTGGCTTTGCCCAATAGACAAATCTCTTGCGAACACTTTGGAGCCTTTGTTCCGCTCTATTGTCTTTTTAATATGATTAGTATTAAAAAGACGGATGTCGTGCCGCAAGGATTTCGAAATTTGTCTATTGAGCCGCCTATATGACTTTGCATCATCGGAAGACTGCAATCTTAGCGAGCGTCGTTCGGCCATGAGATTTACAGTGTGATCGGAGAATTTCTGCGGTTTATTTGAACGGCGGGGTCTAAAGAACTTAGCACCCACCGTTTGGACAGTTTCCACGAGCCCGTTGTTGATCTCGTCCACCGACGCAAGGTTCTCTAGGCAAGCAAAACGATTCGAGAGCTCGAGCTGGAAGTCATCGGTGTTTTGGATATGTTCACGAGTAGGTCGGAGCGTGGACTTCATCAAGCGGGACCTTTCGAGCTTAACATTAATATCTAATGTGCCTCGTACAATTCTGTGATCGCTGCCGGTTTTCACCCTGTGGATCACGGAGACATCATTAAATATTCGTCTCTCGGTGGTCATGATGAAGTCTATCTCGTTTCTCGTGGAACCATCAGGGCTCATCCAGGTCCATTTCCTATGAGGCGGCTTCTGGAAGAAAGAGTTCATCATAAAGAGTTCCTCTCTCTCCAGAAAATCAGCCAGCCTCTGGCCCCTAGGGTTCCGTTGCCCATATCCAAATTGCCCCACCCTCAGCTCATCATCGTTTTTTCTGCCCAACTTTGCGTTGAAGTCCCCCATAACAACAGTGAAGTGGGTCTTAGACATATGAATGGCCCGACTCACGTCCTCATACATAGTCTCCACTTCATCATCTGGGTGTGACGATGTCGGTGCGTATACCTGAATGACCTTCAGCGAATACCTCTTGGATATTCTGAGTATTAGGTATACCACCCTGTTCGACACACTTTCGATGGTAATAATGTTGTTGGTGAGGGACTTGTGAACGAGAAAGCCAACACCACCTTGGGACCGTTGGTCACCTTCCCGGTAGTAAAGCAGGTTGCCGGATTTCAAGGTTATCGTGTCCTCCCCCTCTCTACGGACTTCAGACAACCCCACAATATCCCAACGCAATCTACTCAACTCTTCTTCCAACTCAGCAATCTTCTCGTCAGTCCTCAACGTGCGCACGTTGTGTGTTACCAGGGCCAGTCGTTCAACATTCATCCTTACATAGTATAAAATAAAGTCGCTATTTTCGTTTGTTTGTTTGTTTGTCTGTATGCTTAAATCTTTAAAACTACGCAACGGATTTTGATGCGGTTTTTTTTAATGGATAGAGTGGTTCAAGAGGAAGGTTTATATGTATAACAATTCCCGAAATTCCCACAGGAACGGGCACAACGCGGGTAAAACCGCGGGGCGCTGCTAGTTTAATAATATACCGAGTCATATACCCGATACATGTATTTTTGTATCGTAAGCCCATTAACAAAATGAAGAATAAACACATAGTCTGGCAATTAGAAAACAGCGTTGTCGTGCAACATGCAGCTTTGTTTTCAGAAAGCTACATCTTTGGTTTTTGTATGCTTGTTTTATTACCTGTACCTGTACCAGACTTAGTAATAATCCTCTGCAGGACGTAGCCCTATCCACAAAGAAAATTGGATCCCACAAATAACGCAAGATAAAAAAAATCGATCAAAACGACTTCATAGTTCAACGCCTACAACCTACATAGTAAAATTAATACATAAATTGACTAAACATACTTAAACACTTTTGCCGGACTATGTACTATAAACTACTTAAGTGAAGATATAATTGCACACTTGCACCATAAAAACGGATGGAGCCTGTTTTTGTGTTGATGTAATTCGGTTAACATTTAACATAATTATATACAAACATGCGGACATAACATTTTCACCACGTATTTATCCACAAAAGTACGCAATAGGCTCAAACTGTAAACAAAAATATCGCGAAAAACTTACATCGTGCATTTAAAACATACGTCGTTTATTGTACCCAAAATATATATTTTGTGTACAGTAAATGACACTTTTTTAAAAATAAAATGTACATTTTGTATAATGCAGTTATACATCTATAAGTTGTTAGTAATATACGTTTTATGCCGGCCCCGTACTAACATGTGCACTTCTAGCTTGGCAAAGGAACAAATTGTCATTTCGCCAATTTATCCCCTCGGCGTGGAAACAAAATATGAACTGACATTGAAAGTGGATAAAAAAAGGTTTTATCCCTTTGCCATGCTAGGGATGCTGTTATGAAAAACTTATTTAGATAAGCATCAGTAAGAAAATTATCACATGACGTGCCATCAAAGAAATTTGAATTTATCATCACTACCCGCGTTACACTGTGAGCCTATCAGTACACAAATTCATTCACTATTCTAAATAGTGTAGTTTAAAAAAAATCATAACAGTGAAAGAAGCGAGCACTGGTAACGACATCTGACGATGATAAAGTATGACATCGGCATACCCGTTCGAGACCGCTAACGGGGTAATGGCCATAGAACAGGATGCCCGGTGGTGGTGAACGGCGTTCGGTGCGCTTCTTCTGTTTCCACGTGGAGGGAACGAACCTCCTCGTAGGGTAGTAATTCAGGGTATTCTGGCGCTGACTACATGCCTATGTGCGGTGATCAAGTTATTTCACTAACGCATCGAAAGGAGAGGAGTGGTGGAACAAGTGTCACTACGATATCGGCATCCGCGGTCTAATTCGCTCGCAAGAGAATATAACCGTAATCAACGACAATAAGGTAGCATTCTGATTGAATCTCATTCTCGATTCCCACTACAAGTAGACAATGGAATGCTTCCATAATGTTAGTGCAATATTCGCGTGCGAGCAGCTAACGGCCTATACGAGTACATATTTAATTCACTATGTTTGTGAGGTATTTTAAACGACGTCAGGTTTTTCTGACAGGACGTTTTTCTTTAAAATACAATATAAATACTATCCTATTTTGATGATGGTTTAATTTTGTGTTTTTATTTATAATGCAAAACGGTAAAAAAATGTTTCTCTCTTAATAGTCACTATTCCTTGACTAGCTTAGGCACAGTTGCTTTGCCAGCTTATCATTGACAATCAAGTTAAAGTTTTTTTTTTTTTTATTCTATATAGGTTTGCGTTTGACTACATACTGCCTGATGTTGAGCAGATATATATAAAGTGATGGGTTTAGCACAACCGATTTGTAAATATGAATATTATTAGACACCTTATTCAGATATATTGTCGCACCTCACAACGAAAACCCAGTGTCCTTGCAATGAAAATGAAAGCAATAAACTTCTTAATTAAAATGCTAAATCATGCCGTTTTTATAATTATACTCTTCGTAGATATTCCCTGTTTTCTATGAAAGAGGTAGCTCTATCGCGCTTTTTACACGAGGGGTACTACCTACATACATAAATCTAATTTCATGTTATAATATATATTTATGTAAGATGTATGTAGTTCGAGCTTGAATTGATTTTATTTTACTAAAAATATTTATTTGTCACTGTGATAAACGGAAGGAACCCTAGACAGCGAGATCAAATTTTATGGAGCAAAAGAAAATGACTCCAATTTTCAATGGCATCTTAACAGAAGCGAACATGAGATATTCGGTTTATTTTTAACTTTGTACGTTGTATTGTATTTAAACGCTTTCAGTGTGGTATTTATATATGTTTTTAAAAATAATAAATGAGACTACAAATACAAAAATAAATATCGTCGCCCTAGGTGTGACTCCACGTAAGTGCAAAATGTCAACTTGTCAGGAGACGCAAAATATAGGTGGAGATTCAGATGCGGATCCACCTTTGAGGCTTGCTAATAATTTTAATTAATTAAGCTTATACAAGTATTAATTTTAATTATTTCATTCTGTTTCGTATTCCTAAATAAATTGAGGAATTTTGGTATGGTAAAGTTATATTGTTCATTTTAAAATGACAATATTATTATGATAATATCAACATGTAATTATTTTATATAAATATTTCTTTTTCATGTCGATATCTAAATTCGATAAATGTATTATATATCATTATACTGGTGCATATTTGCCTAATGAAAACTTTGGTATCTAAAACCTTTGTATTTAATTATGCATGGTTGTACTATGACTGAATGAATCGAAATAGATTTTTTTTTTACAAAGCCGAAAGGGCCAAAATGAAGATATATAGAGTCACACCTAGGGCGACGATATGATAAGTCACCAAAATGTCTTTAATTTATACTACTCAAAGCGTGCCAGCTACTCCTAAGTGCGCACTAAAAAGTAATATTGAGTTAGCGTTGTGAGTGAGCAACGAATATTTACCTTCTTGTGTCCAAAGTTAGATTGTGAAGCTATTTACAAAACTGTTTTTTTAAACAGTCATGCTTATTAAAACATTTGACATTTCTTTCATAATAGATTAGTATTTGAGTACATGCAATAAGTAAATCGATTTTGTTGTACCATGTTTTTGCTCAACCCTTAAATGTCTGACACTTTTTGTTGATATTTCAAAGTTAAATAAGATTTTATTTTTTGATCGTGACAAATCTCTTTCATTTGCCATGAGTCCCACAGATTTCTGTGGCCTCCGGCTGCAATTTAGTTATCTACCAATCAAATTACTTTATATGACTACGGCCTCTGTGATTGGTACAACACTAGGCCGCAGCGGCAAGCCACAGCAGTCTGTGGGAGCTTTAAATGTGTACAATAGAATCGATAGCATTATATTGAATATGTTATAAAATTGAATTATTTCTAATAAAAGTAGCAACCCTCTAATTGATGGTACGTTTTCTAAGAGTGCCAAATTGATCTATTTCACTGCATGCTCAGGTTTATGTAGCTTTATGCCATTTAAATTACCCCTATCGCTGTGTTAGTACGACACTTTTTCAGTTTTACCTAAAATCTTTAATTCCAAAAAGACGAAGACCAGGAATATTCGCATATGATCTGACACACGGAACGTAACAACATGTTAGCTGAACTGGTTTAACTCTGTACTCTAGCAAATTTATTATACTACTGATCTCTATGAGAAACTTGTCCTAACTGACCGACATTGAAAAATGGAATTTGATTTCTAATTGTTCCATACTTTCAGTTATACTTTCGTATGAAACCGCTGATTTTATTCACGATTGCAGAGCAAAAGTTAGAAAATAATAATAATGTTGAATTACACTGATATTCTAGTGTACGTAAAGAGTTTAACTAATCACCGCGTAGTGTTAGGCTCACTTGAGAATTAGGAACTTAGCTAAGCAAATAAGAAATCGTTTAGATGACTAATGTTAGTAAACCCTCCTCCAGATATAATTCTATATTGTGTAAACGCAAGGGCTATGGTCATAGTTTGACATCATTTTCGCTCGCACTTACTAGCGCTATAGTAGAAAAACAAAACATGTACTTATTATAACCATTGCCATCAAGCTTATACAATAATTACCCCAATTAAGATTGACGCAAACAGAGGGAACTGGCAGAAAATCAGACCTGGGCTTGATTTTTGACTTTCGTACAGCTCGGAAGTATACTGAACTTTGCGGGTGACTTTTTTTAACGCAAAATATAAAGTTACCCATTTCACGCAGATTTTATTACTGGACACGGCTATTTTAAAAGAAACGGTAAACTGCAAAACGGGGAAATCGTGAAATGGAATGTTAATTGAAAAAACTACCAAAACCAATATGGCGAACCGTTATAGAACTATTAAATTTACGAATACAAAGTTCCGTATACGTTCCTAGCAAGTGAAAAATAATACCCGAGGGCTTTGATCAGTCGCTATTACGCAGTAAAACAATCTACCCTTTCAAAGAAGTTTTAAAAATATCATGAAAGTATTACTTTTGTGTCATTTCGCTTCTCCGTTTGCATCAAAGACACTAGTAAACATAGTACACTTTGGACACTCAGGTAACAGAAAAATCTTTAGTAGACTTTTGTTTGAGCAATGTCAAGTATTAAATTTGACCCCTCCCTTTATTAATGTGATTTTTGTATGTACTGACCTGTTCGTAGTTACTGATGTCGAGACTCAGTGAGTTGGAGCTCTTCAGGGACTCTTGGGTCAGTTGACGCAAGGTTTCGTCCAGAGTCTGGTTCGGAGGACAAGTGAAAGGCTGCCCATACACCATTGATATTGGATGTTGCATCATGTATTGCACTGGAATACATACAATAACGTTTATACTACACCTGCTCCGAGAGTACTTTAATAAGTATAGGCTGAATCAAACTAAATGGCGCCTGGGAAGTTAACTAGCAAATCCCCAATCCTCACCACGCAGCTGACACGAACTTGCTACTGTGCAACGACACGCCTCGTGTTCACAGACGCCATTAAGTTTGATTCGGGTCACACTTCACTACATAGTATAAAACACAGTCGTTTCCCGCTATCTGTCCCCATGTATGCTTATATCTTTAAAACTACGCAACGGATTTTGATGTGGTTTTTTCAATAGACAGAGTGACTCAAGAGGAAGGTTTATATGTATTATACACCTGTGCGAAGCCGGGGCGGGTCGCTAGTTCTTTATAAGGGACAAAATTAGATAACTCCCGACGTAACACCTCAAACTTATAAAGCAACTAGTAGGTACAGACAGGCACACTTAGATTATCACGACGACAGATTTTCATTAACCTACTTGTAAAATGGAGGAGGTTCTATGTTCGTCTGTATGTATTTTTGTTGTGTATGTTAATCGATATTTTCGTCAATTGTGAACCGAACAAAAAATATTTTTTTTGTATAGATCATATTCTCAGGTCCTATTTAAATTGTAACGAAATTGGCTGAGTCGTTTTTGAGAAATCAACAATAATGTAAAATACTACACGGAAGACACATCGATTCGTGCGAATTATTTGAATATGAATGACATATGATAACATGATGACTGGGTAAAAAATCATTAATATAATTATTCCGATATTAGATTCCGATTTATATTAGATTATCAAAAAATATTTTTTCTTTTGTCAATAAATCAACAAATGACAAATATAAACCTTATCAAAGTTCAGGAGTAGGGCCTCGTAACGTCACTTCTCTGTCAAAATCAAAAGTCTATACTTGTGTAGTCCAGTCGTGACGTTACGCGGAACTTTAATGTGCTATATCTTCATATTTTTTTATTTAATTGACAAAATTAAATACGTGTCTATAATGCCTATTCTGCACACGGTTCAAGACGGTTTTTCGATCGATTTTCGGTCGATTTTTGGTAAAAAATAATGAAACATCAAAACTCACCTGGCGGCTGGTACTGTAAGGCGCTGGTTGAAGGAACAGCCTGTGGTCCTAAATCAGAACCCGAGGGCGCCGGTTGTGGCGCATAGTATATTGGATGATACATACCTGAGAATACATAAACACAAAATAAGTAAATTTCCAAATAAGAAATATAAAATAGCAATACACGGATTAACTTATAATTTGGTTTGTTAAAAATATTTTATAAACTAAAGAAAAAAGTGAAAATACACTAGTTATGTCCAGAGAAATAATTTAGCAAAAACTTTAGTAATAATCGGCCAAGCGCGAGCCGGACTCGCGCACGAAGGGTTCCATACAGTATGGAAAGCCCTCTCAATTTTTTTTATTTTGAGTTTATTATTTATTGTAGGGGATATACAACTTAATATTCTGTGCATAATATTTCAAGAATCTTCCTTTTGTCGTTATTAATATCAAGCAAAAAAAAAAATGTTTATTGTATGGGAGCCCCCCTGAAATATTTATCCTATTTTTACTTATTTTTGAAGTGATTATTTAACTAAATATTCGGTGAATATTTCAAGCATCTACCTGTCACCGTTATTAATATCAATCGAAAATTGGCTAAAAATTGAGGTTTGTTGTATGGGAGACCCCTTAAATATTTATTTATTTCTGTTTTCTATTTGTTGTTAACAGAAAAAAATCATCTGTGAAAATTTCAACGTTCTAGCTTAAACCGTTCATGAGCTACAGCCTGGAGACAGACAGACAGACAAACAGACAGAAAGACAACGGAGTCTTAGTAATAGGGTCCCGTTTTTACCCTTTGGGTACGGAACCCTAAAGATAGAGAGGCGGTGTCCTGTCCCTATCCCACTTATGTATGACACATACGAGTACATGTGATGCCTTAGATTCGTATAGTGCGTTCTTTGTCGAGCATGATATTAAATTGCCTTAAACCTCTTTATTTTTATGTCATCAATTTAATGGACCCTACGTATTAGTGCTCCTAGTGGCATTTTGCAAACCCCTCATTCCGCCGGCTCTTTCTTTCGTAGGACGGTTAAGACGAGTCTGAATTGGTCTTACGGGGTCAAGTTTATTATCGCGCGGCCACCGCTCTCTCTGTCAGACATGTACTCCACCTACCATTACAACGTAACATCATAATGCGATAATCATAAATTGCAAATAACTTACCAGGCATGACAGCCACTGCTGGCATCCCTGACGGCATAGTCATCCCTGCTTGTATTGGCATTCCCGGCTGCATTGGGTGCGCCATATGCGACGTTGGTGGCATAAGCGTCGTTGGTGGTATAAGCGTCGTTGGTGGCATAAGGGTCGTTGGTGGCATAAGCATAGTTGGTGGCATAAGCGTCGTTGGTGGCATAAGTATCCCAGATGACGTAGACGGTCCTGGTGTCGAGGAAACTCCGGGCATTTCGTACGCTCCAGGCCTTGTCGACATCATGGGTGTAAAGGGCACAGTCTCCTTCCCGGACGTCCCTGGCGAAACCGTATTGGAAGGGCTCAACTTAACAACGGCAGTAGTGGCCGCCATGGTAGTTACGCCTGACATAGACTTAGTCGGAATATTCAAAAAAGATGTAGTAGAAGTGTCCGGCAGCTCAGTTACGGTAGTTCTCAGATTCGACGTGTTAGGCATATAGGATGGGCCAGCCTCAGCGACAGAAACTGGCGTTTCAGTTTTCCCAGACTTCGTGTGCACTTCAGGAATGACAGCCAAAGAAGGCCCATGGGTGAACATTGCCATGTGCTGGGGCATCGCAATACCGAGCATGCTTATGACCCCATTTTGTGGTGACGGCCAGTGGGTAACTGAAACATTTAACAGTCGATTCAGTCAGGACAAGCTGCATCTTAGTAGTCAGTGTGGGTCTGGTGGCGAGATGACTTCAGGGTAAGTTTATGATTGGCTGTTTAGGTGTTTCCTGTGAATCATCACAATTTTTTTTATTGTATTGCATTTATGAGTCCCAAAAATGAATTTCTCTATAAATGGTTTTTTTATTCCATTATGTACTTTTTTCAATAAAACAAAAACACCAAATTTCAAACGCATCAAGCCTCCCCCTATGATTCTGAGATAATGTTCATGTTTCACTAGCGTAAAGAAGAATTCTGACAACAATTGAAAATAGAAGGGGAAAGATGTTTGGCCACCTTGTATGACATGACAATCTAGTGAAAATCATAATAGAAGGAAAGAGAGGAATTAAAAGATAGATGTCATGTCGTACAGGGCGGTGAACACACTGGCAGAGGACCGCGAGACGTGGAAGTTGCTCCACCGCGCGCTCTTAAATTCTGAATGAAGAGTTTATTGAGTTGCTTACCGACGCCCACGGTGGTGGTGAGCGTGACCGAGGGTGTAGTTATGGGCACCCCGACGGGGTACTGCCTTCGGTGGACCTCCCCTGGCGAAGGGCAGTGGTATTTGAATGCGTGCTCGTCATCGTACTGCGTGTTCGTCGGACGCTTCAACCCGCGCGTTTCGTTTTCCTAGTCAAATAAATACACGGCATCAAAACCTGCTTGCTGACCGAAAGATAGTCATTGTAATATCAACTTTTAACAATGGGGCCCACCTATACGTTGTGTCATGTAAAAAGAACGCTAGAATTGAAACTCCGCACAAGGACATATAACTCATATTACTTGGCGAATAGGAGTTAAAACTCCTTGTGCGTAACTTCAATTCTAGCGCTCTTTTACGTGACGCGACTTATACTACGATAGTTTTAATAGTCACAGCAGTAAATGCTTGGAAATGGCTCTGGGGTATAATTTTTGAACTTCGTACGGCTCGGACGTAGGGTTTACTTATCTTTACGGACGACATTTTTTCTCACAATATATTTAAAATGATCCATTTCAGACGCTCGATCGACCATATTGTCCCTCTGGTATCTCTGTGGTTAACAGATAAATATTACTTACTCGACTCTCCCGCACTGTGGAAGCTTCGCCGATTAAAGTGGGATGATAGCTCGCGTTGCAGCGGATCAAGTGTTCCAGTTTCTTCTTCCTTGACTCATTGGAAGCTTTCTCCCTGTCACTTTTGCTTGATCGTGATTCGCGGTGCATCTTAACCAATTCTTTTTCCATCTCAGCGTTGTGTCTGTGTTAAAGCAGATTTCGATATTATTAGAGAAGGAGAAAGAGAACCTAAACGTAACGAGGTACTCTTGATTTAAACAAGGGATTTAACTAGAGCTGGAGTTCATCAAATGCAAAATAACCGATGGTTACGCTAACGCTCTGTTACAAATTAACGATAGGTTAAACAAGCTTCGCTTCTTTGGTGTTCATCATTTGCAGATAACCGGGGCTTAGATAATCAAACTCTTTTAATGAATGACTCGTAAATAAGTGATACTATAAAAAAATGACATTCCGTCCGGATACATTTGCTTTCACCCGAACGCTTTCAAAAACTGTTGAGTACTATTACTATCCTACAAAATGTAATCCTTGTTAGGCTAGTGTCATAAGTGTTTCGTGTCACTTTTATGTAACTTAGTATCCTTTTTTATTTTGTCATTGTCAATCATTAGAACCTGCCAAGCAGTCGATAAAAAAAAGAATTAGTAGGAATATACCACACAGGGGTATATTAGAGGTATTAAAGTAGATTTGCACAATTTTTTTTTTCCTCAGCCGAGGGTACTACAGCAAACATTACTTAAAATTTCTTGTTTAGTTTTAATTGATTTAAAATATTTTTACATTACATATTCAAAATAATTATATGTTGAATTATTAAACTAGTGACAATACCTGCCGGAGAGTGTTTTCCATACCAACAAACATAGTGATCACTACCTTTGTTGCATTTTATTTGGTTGGAGTTTTTAAGTGCACAAGATGGAAGCAATAAAGGAATCTATGTCACAGATGAGCCATTCGTTTAACCAAAGGTTGGCAGAATTTGAAGACAGGCAGCAGAAGTTGTCAGCTCCGCCTTCACCAAGCCAGGATAGTCTAAATGCAGATTTTGACACTTTCAAGACTTTCTCACTTCATGCGCTACAGACACTCCAATCCCAGGTTGAGTTATTAGCCAGGCAGACCGATAACCTAGAAATGTACAGCAGGCGTAAAATACTGCTGCTCCATGGAGTCCCTGAAGACAAGAGTGAAGACACGTTGGCAGTTGTGGTTAAGGTGGTCTCGCAATCTTTGAAAGTCTCTGGTTTTCAAGCGAAGGACATAAAACGTTGCCACAGAATGGGCAGTTCATCATCTTTAGATCGTCCCAGGCCTATCCTTTACAAAGTCAGAGATTTGCCAGTCCGAGCAAAAATATGGTTACAGAAGAGTAATCTAAGCTAAGCTTAAGCTCTAAGCTCTGGTGTCAGTGTTTCCGAATTCCTGACCAAAGCGCGTCATGATACCTTCATGGCAGCGCGGCAACGATTTGGTTTAGCCAAGTGTTGGACCCGCGACGGCTCCGTCTTCGTTGTGACTGCAGATGGAGTAAAGCATCGTGTCGCCTGCCTAGCCGAATTAAACAAAATTGATGCAGCCTCGGGGGCATCGGCAGCACAGCCAGAGGCTGGTGCCGCCATAATCAAGGTGCCTTCGATGAATTAGAGATCCAAGCGTATGGTGAAACCTATGATGTACAAGTAAATCAGCCGTATCATTGTTGCCGGTTTAATTAGTAATTACTTCTAGTTTTCACTTTGACAAGGTACGTTTAATGTTTAATTCGTTGCGTATGGTGATCTTTTTGAAGCGTAGATAGTTTTAAATTGAATCCAGTAATAAATTGTTTTCTAAAAAGTTTGGGATAAAAGTAAACATCGAACATGGATTAAAGTTTGAAATGTTGCTAGATCTCTTTCACCAAAGTTACCACTAGTGCACTGGCGTTGTCAATTCTCAGTCAAGATAAATTAGATGAGTCTGTATCCTTTACTTGAAGCTTGCAGTATTTAGTCCTTTGTTGTAGCATTTATGTAAATTACAAAATCTGGTAACTATTTTTCATAATTTCATTGTAAACAAACACCTTGTTAACATTTTTAGTGCGTAATTGCGTAAAGAGTTTATTATGTATTGAGATGACAGCCCTGTTAGTCTGATGACTTTGACGTATAAAATTGCCTTTGAGCTTGTCCTAATATTCTTGGCGTCGCATGATTTGTGTATTTGCCAACGACAAGTTCATTTTATAGATTTTTATTTTATTATGATAAATTGCTTTCTTTTTCGTTCTCATGTTGTTTGGTTAAATTAGTTGCATGTATAATATGATGTTTGCATATTTTGTAATGTAGT
Source organism: Hypomecis atomaria (assembly GCA_964007245.1). Taxonomy (NCBI): domain Eukaryota; kingdom Metazoa; phylum Arthropoda; class Insecta; order Lepidoptera; family Geometridae; genus Hypomecis; species Hypomecis atomaria. The sequence continues at coordinate 15,658,535 of OZ023280.1, forward strand.
TATCAATTATTTGATTTATTTATTTTTTACTTATGAACTTTGTAAAGTCGAAATGTGTTAATAGTTATTGTATTTGAAGCTTAAACCGGCAGGGCCCTATTTTATAAAGCTACAAGTTACAATTCTACAGGCAAATTGACATTAATGACGCAGTCTCGACCAATCACGAATGCGGATTCCGTCAATGTTGCCAGTTTTTTACTACAAGTACAAGACTTGTAGCTTTATAAAATAGGGCCCAGGTGTTGTGAATTTAGGGATTAGTATTATTTTAAATAGTGATAATTTAGCTTATATTTTTGTTAGATATAGATTTATATTTTATTTTCATAGAATTTTTTAATTTATTTTATAATTTATAGCTTGTATATTACTTGTATTATAATTTATTCTTAACTAGTAATGAAAAATACTTTTGATGACAGCAGCGATGGCAGTGATGAATTTTTATCTTTATCTTCGTCCGACCAACAATCCGTAACAGACAGTTTTAGCAGTACTCCAATGAAACTCAATTCTCTGATGTACCCCAAAATCACCTTGATGAGGTCATCCGTCCACCTTGTGGGTGCACGTCCTACGCTGCGCTTGGCGGAGTGGTATTTTACTTACTTATGAATCATGCATTCTGTGAGCTTCACGTGATAGCTGTCCGAAACGGGAACCGGGCTATTCACGAACGGAGGTACGGCGCTCGAGCTAGAGCTTATCTTGCATTTGCCAGACGCTTGACCCAATGGAGAAATGCACTTGCTGAAAACAATATTCAACAGTTAATTTTCTGGGCCACACATTGGACGATGACTTGAGTCCAAGCTTGGCTACAAATAGACTAGAATGATTAGATGACTACAAAATATAATTAGTCCGTCAGATAGATTATCAAAAATATTAAACACGTATTTTTTTCTTTTATCAATGAAACACAAATTGATAAAGATATAGCCCGCCAAAGTTCCGCGTAACGTCACTTCTACGTGAATATAACGAGCCCCCACTCCCGAACTTTATCTTTGCCATTTATTGTTTGATCGATAAAAGAAAAAATACGTGTCCAATATTTTTTTTTATAATCTAACTAACAGACTATTTGTAATAAAGATTTTGGAAGAGAAAACTTCTTTAGGCGTTGTACACTTTTTTAGATGGGTAAAAAATTCGAATTCATCAATCTATTGATAACAACTTAAAAGTTTCAATTTTAGTAATTGCAGGGTGGATACTGGATACTTCATCTAGTTTTCACTTACCTAGAAGATGGCTTCACCACTTTAGGCCGAAATTCATTATTAGACGCTTCTGGGGGGCTGAAATTTTCAAAGCCTTCCTGGCTATCGAAGTACCTAAAACCAATTTATAAAATGTTAAGAAAAAACGTTAAAAATCATCTGTATTAGTTAGTCGTTGGTTCCAAATAGAAAAGATCACCACACGCAACAAGACAATTTGAATATAACACCTGATTTCTTTCTGGATTGGTAACATAGTAAGAGTTGGTTGTAATGATCACCCCTTAAATTGTAACATAATGTTTTGTTTTTGGTGTCAATCGCTTGCGTAATAGTATGGTACAAGTGTGTAATGATGCCATGGTGAATAAGCCATGGTGGTCTAGAGGTAGTGACACCCGCCTTACAATCGTGAGGTCGTGGGTTCAATCCCAGTCCCGTACCAATGAGTTCTTTGTAATTTATGTACGGAATTTCACACCACTGGCTTTTCGGTGAAGGAAAACATCGTGAGGCAACCTGCATTCGTCCGTAGAAGAAATTCGATGGTGTATGTGAATCCACCAACCCGCACTGGGCCAGCGTGGTGGATATGGCCCAATCACCCTTCGTGGGTAGGCCTACGTCCTGCAGTGGACTATTAAAAAGGCTGGTACAGTACAGTGTAATGATGGCGACAGGCGAGGGTCTTAAGAGAGCCGAGGACGGTAATCATCAATACTCACGTGTATCATACGACGTTTTTCAACACACTTGTGAATAAAATAATACTAAAAAATATTTTCAACAGTGAAAACAAGTTGTGAAAATAGATTCGAAATAGCGGGAAAAATTCTTCTTCTTTTATGTTTTGGCGTCGCATTGTTGGGCATTTGCCAGTGTCTACTAAAAAGTTTAAATTAATATTTTTTTATATCTTATCAAAATCTCAATAATCACCATCATAACACACTTGTACCATAATGTACTATTGTTCATGTATATATTTTTCAGCCAAGTTTTTGCGTGAAAATATGATTTAATAGAGCCTTATTACATTAAAGTCATTTAAAAAACTGTTATAACTAAGACGTACAATCCTAGCGATTGAAGTGCTGATTACATGAAAAAAAAACACTCAAATCAGACAATATTTAGAGGATAACAGCTTATTGTTTTTGTATGGCCAAATTGGCACCTCACGATTGTCGGTGACATTCTTGTTTATTACGCTGTTTAGTAGTAGTATAGCTTAATCATTATAATCCGTTGGTCTTACCTCTGCAGATTCTCATTGTAGTTGAGTTGGGTATAGCTGACTGGCGTCTCGGTGCTAGACTTGCTGTCAGAGTCGTGATGAGGCGAAATGCCGCCCAGCATCACGGAATCTCTTTCCTACAATTAAGATTGATGTCATTTTCCCATGTGATGCGTTATTAGTGAAATGACGCATTACTCGGACTGGACAAAATAATCATAATAATCGGCCGGCCGCTGCTCGCATTTATTTGGCCAATACAGCAATTTCGATCCATCTCGAAGAAGGTTATCAAAATAATGCTTAAATTTCCAGGTATGTTTGAGAAAAATATACAATAACATTGATTTGAAAATCGTGATATAAATTTAAAGTACTAGATTGAGAGTGTTTCGCCGTCTAATTGATCTATTTGCTGATGATTCGTAATGCGATATAATTATTTATCGCCAAAAATAGCAAAACCGACTTCAATCGTATACCTACATCATTTTTTGAATATTTTTGATTTTTCAAATACAGCTTAGTCGATTTCGATTAAATTTAAATGGATTTGAAATCAACTCTGAAATATTATGATCTACCAACAAAATAAGATTTTTTAAAGTCGATTCACTATTGGCGAAAATATCGATAAACATCATCACTACATAGTATAAAACAAAGTCGCTTCCGCTGTCCCCATGTCCCCATGTATGCTTATATCTTTAAAACTACACAACGGATTTTGATGCGCTTTTTTTAATAGATAATGATTCAAGAGAAGGGGTTTATATGTGTAATAAAACTGTGCGAAGCCGGGGCGGGTCGCTAGTACACAATAAAATACATGTAACACAGAAGAAAGTAGAACACAGAAGCTCCTTCTTTTTGGAAGTAAAACTCACGTAGTAGCTGAGGTCCGGATTATCCTGAATGTCCAGCCGGAGTTCGTCTTCAGGTTTGGGGTCTTCCAAAGTCTCCATAAAGTTGACTAGATCCTGGCACCGCTTACCCATCTGCTGTTTCGCAGTCTCCGCAGGTTTTGTTCGTACCTTTGCAACAAACCACTCATTTAGAACATGATCTGGTCCCACCTGCCGCTTTCTTCTATCGTACGGATAGACAGACGCGACCAAAGCGCCACCCTTTTAGGATGGATGTTCCGCGCGTTAGAAACAAGCGTTTCGAGTCCTCATACAAATACCCAGAATGTGGAACACTTTTCCTGAGTCTGTCTTTCCGATTAAGTGCAACATAAGTCTTCAAATCTCGAGTAAATAGTTATCTTTTGGGGAATAGTGTGTGTGTGTGTGTTTACACCTTAGACGGCATAATTATCTGCTTAACATCAGGCAGTATGTAGTCAAACGCAAACCTATTTGAATTTAAAAAATCCTTTAAACGAGCTATTCTTAATATTTATAATAATTTACTAGGGAGCTTAGAAAGCCGTGGAGGCCTTGTGGTATAGATAGTAACACTCCCATTGCAATTATGACGTCCTTTTTAGGGTTCCGTACCCAAAGGGAAAAACGGGACCCTATTACTAAGACGTCCGATGTCCGTCTGTCCGTCTGTCACCGGGCTGTATCTCATAAACCATGATAGCTAGGCAGCTGAAATTTCACAGATGATGTATTTCGGTTGCCGCTGTAACAACAAATACTAAAAACAAAATAAAATAAATATTTAAGGGGGGCTCCCATACAACAAACCTGAATTTTTAGACGTTTTTCGCTCTATATTAATAATGGTACCAGGTAGATGCTTGAAATTTTTACAGAATATTTAGTTTTATATTCCCTTCAATAATAAATAATAAAATTAAAATAAATATTTAAGGGGGGCTCCCATACAGTACGGAACCCTCCGTGCGCGAGTCGGACTCGTACGTGGCCGATTATTTGTAATTAGAACTAATGAAAAAATAAATTTTAAAAGCATATTACCCACATTATCGAGAAATATATACGGCAAAGCATTTTGAGCTTAGAACAGCAGCGCGAGTACCGTTCTTTTACGATCGTTAATTTACATTTAAATCGTTAAAATTCGCTAAAACTCGGTATTTTCTATCACTGCAAGTACGAAACTATCTCTATCGATCGGTTTTCAAATATCGCTAAGAATCGTAAAAAATTAACGAATTATCACGAATATGCAAGTATGAAATCGCTAAAGTGACATTTGAAATTGGCAAGGGGTTTCATTATAACGATTGTTTTATCGGGTTTTAAAACGAGCTCGGTATAACGCGCTGGCGAAATAAAAAGTGGCAAAAATGGATTTTGGCATTATTTTGTTGCTCGAAGAAGTCGAAGAAGAGCGAAGAGCAAACAGGCACGACCTTTTGCTGCTTCGCCGTAACATTAGGGACGCCAATAATCCTATGGAACTAGCAGAAGAGCGCTTCGAATATATCGGTTAGATGATAATTTAGGACTATGAGAGGATTTAGCGCTACACGCTTTTTTGATGTTGTTCAAGTTTTAAGCACGCTTTAGACAATGTTTAACAGTACAAATTGCACGTTTAATCAGTGTTTAAAGCATGTTTTAAATCTTTTGTGGTAAGGCGGTATAAGTTTCTGACTAAATAACTTCCGCCTTACCACAACTGTTTTAAACACGCTTTAGACAATGTGTAACAGTACAAATTGCACGGTTAAACAGTGTGTAAAGCGTGTTTAAATCTTTTCCGCCTTACCACAAAAGTTTTAAGCACGGTTTAGACATTGTTTAGCAGAACAAAATGCACTGTTAAACAGTGTTCAAAGCGTGTTTAAATCTTTTGTGGTAAGGCGGCTTGTATCTAATATCGTTTACAAATCATAAAAAAGACGCTCAAAACGAACGAACGAATAATCGATATGTTTAGTCTGTAGTAGCGATTGCTGGCCGTCGATAAACTATATCGATGCCAGTTCCATACTTGCAAAAGCTATAGCGATTCGATAAATAAATCAGCTATATCGACACGACATTTAAGCGATCGCTAAGAACGGTACTCGCGCTGCAGGTTCGAGAAAAAGAAGAAGAAACAATAAACGTACAATATGAGTACAAAAAGAATCTAAAATGATAAAAACTGTTACACTTTTCAACCGCTACTATAATTAGAAACTTCATTTACCCGCGACAAAAAAGGAAAAAAGCAATGAGCAAAAATATTTCACTAAGATTTTTTAAAGATAATGTATTTACTAATTTATAATATAATAATGAAAAATAACCTTCATGATCAGGGGAATCATGTTGTTTGCTGAAGTACGTCTCTCAGGAAATACGAAAGAATAAACCGATAGCAACTTATTATGGTAAATATAGACAAATGCCTCGCGACGCCGTCGTATATTCAAAACAGTTATCTATTCTCACTCACAACTTGAAAACTTGAACGGGACTATGTCTGTTTAGGCAGAGTACAGAATTCAAAATGGCGGGAACGCAGTTTTCAGCTAGCAATGCACACGATCAAGCAATTAGAAGCAGGGAATTCCGAATCCATAACTATTCCTAATTCAAAAACTTTTATAATATTCGACCAATCACAAGAGAGAAACGACGGAAACAGTAGTGAATACATTTTAAATAGTTAATCTGAAATATAATTGGACCAATCACAAGCGAGATATGACGGAAATGTAGGTACTGGGAAAATCGTTTTAAGGACTAATAAATTTTAATGTAGACCGTGAAGGAAGACGCACTTTTGGCGGAAACGGAATCGGCCATGTTTTATTATCATTTTGATAACTTTTTATGACATCAATTCTAAAATCGTGAAAGAAAATCAGCTATAAGCTGTACCATATAAGGAGTTCATTGACCCTTAGCAAAATGTACTAGACAACAAACTATTGAATTTTGTTTACGAAATTTTAAAGTTGGTCCCTAAAAGTTAAATACAGTGACCGAACACGATTATAATCCAGCATATTATTATTTAAATTATCCATTTTTGATTTTTGTTGAAGGCCTTGAAGATAGGTATTTTTATGTTCAACAAAATTCACCTCTATAAAAATCCTCATGAACAAAAGTGTAAAAAGCGCGTATACGTAAAGCTAGGCCAAAATAGGTAATAGAGGCGAAAACAAATAATCGGCCAAGTACGAGTCGGACTCGTGCGCGGTGGGTTCCGTACTGTATGGGAGCCCCCCTTAAATATTTATATTATTTTAATTTTATTATTTATTATTGAAGTGAATATACAACTAAATATTCTGTGAAAATTTCAAGCATCTATGTGTTACCATTATTAATATAGAGCGAAAAACTGCTAAAAAATCAGGTTTGTTGTATGGGAGCCCCCCTTAATTATTAATTTTATTGTTTTTAGTATTTGTTGTTATAGCGGCAATAGAAATACATCATCTGTGACAATTACAGCCTGGAGACAGACGGACAGCCGAGTCTTAGTAATAGGGTCCATTTGTTACCCTTTGGGTACGGAACCCTAAAAATGTCCCAAATTATTTTTCTGAGCATTGAATAAATTTAAATTTCTTTGTTTCAAAGTTACAGTAACCGAAAAACAGTCAAATTTTTTTAGAAACCTGTGCGATAGATATGGATATGACCCTTGGTTGGTCCCATAGTTGTGTCCCTTGGTTTTACAGGCATTAAACGTTTCGTAGTGTATTTTTTCTCGAAATAATAATAATTTATTTATTTGTAGCCAATAATATTATGCTTAACATAGTATTCAGTAACAAAAGTGACATAAAATAACAATTAATATTTATGTATTGAATATTATTGAACTTGATTGACATAGGTGTAGTACCTTCGAATTTTCGAATACTATTTAATACTCTAGTCATCGCTGTAGGATACCCTGTGTTGCGATGACTAGTCTCTTCCAAGGCAAGGGATAAAGAAATAATTGCTTTGTGAAAATGTAATAAATAAATAAACGTAATTTAAAAATATTAACATTTAGAGCATGCGTTGATAAATAATAATAATATAAATTTAGTGTAGTTATAGAAAGCCAAAGTCGATCTTTAGAACTTAAACTATCATTATGTCAGCCATAAGCCTCCCCTATAGATGTCTAATTATACCTGCAGGAAACGGCTTGCATACAAGTAATAAACTAAAAAATACATCAATCCTTTGCTACCTATGCTATGTTGCTGCATAAAGTAATAAATAAACATGCTTCTGAATTTTATTTTACTTTTAACGTTTACGTTATGGTCGTAACTTCTGCAGGGGGATCTCGTATTATTATTGTAGAAAGGTTTTAATACAAAATATTAACTTACTTCATTCATGACGCGTACGACGCTTTCCTTGAAGGCTTCAAGTCTGTACTTATCTGGGTTCGTGATCCTATTAGATCTAGTATCAGCTTGCGGTGACTGGAATACGTCAGGATTGGACGGACCCTGTGGAGTACAATAAAACTAGTAGTTCTCAGAACAGTAGACGTCGCGGCACATCTCTTTAACTGAACATTCATAAGCCTACATCTCGACTCACTCTTGACCGATTTGGTCCATAATCGCAAATACTGTGTGGATTTAGATAATAAACGATCTTGCAAAGTATCAAAATCAATTGATAAATTAAAAATGGCGACGCCAAATTTCCACCCTTTTTGAAGGAAATGAAAAATTGCCGAGAGACGTATTCTAAAAATATATAGAACCTGTATATCGAGTTTCATTGAAAAATGCGACTTCAATCAATCAATCAATCAATCAATCAAAGTTTATTTATTGATACCAGACATATGACAACAAGTTAATGAATCCACTGGCTCAGAACTAGTCTTTCAACTGTATTTCTAAAGCCAGTGGCTTCTCCCAATTTTAACATATCAATATAATTATAATCAAAAGGAAAAATAAAAGAAAAATAACAATTTTGAATTTACAGCACAATAAAGAAAAATAAAAATTAACAATAATAATAATAGTAATAGTGAGTTTATAATGCACAATTAATTAATTAAGTTTATAATTGAAATTACATTTTTAATAGGTTTTTATATAGTTAATTGTTTATAAATAGCCGTAATAAATAACACAAACTACTTTTAATATACAATTAAAGGTGATTGCGTAGCGAAATAATTTAGTTATACCTATTCGAGTAGGTATTTTATTGAAAGAATTTATACATTATTTAAAATAAGAGATTCAGTGTAGTCGTAGTCCTTATTCTTAAGGAATAAGGTAACATTTTGTTTACATTTAAAATAATTCAAAGAATTAAACGCCAAGATTGAATTTAATTTGTTATATAGGTGTGGACCTGAGAAGAAAGCATAGTGTGATGCAAATACAGTATTTGTTTGAGTAACGTCGCACACTTTAGGTGTAAGGCTGTTTTTCCGCCTTTTATTTGTGGTATTAACCGACCGAATGGGAGTCTTAATATGCTGCTGTAGGACCATTTGTAATACATAAAGTTGACGCACAGAAAGAACATCACATTCTTTATACAATTCAGAAGTTGGATATAGACGCGGTTTAGAGTTGGCGACTTTTAAAATAGCTCTTTGAGCACATTCAAGCGGTTTAAGATGTGTTTTACAAATACCTCCCCAGCTAGTGATACAATAAATTAGCAGAGACTGACAGAGAGAGAAGTATATAGTTTTTAGTAGATCAGATTCGGCAATATGCCTTAAAGTTTTAAAGATAGGAATAAGTTTTCTTATTCTGCCCTTTAAATTTGTTATGTGCTCCCGGAACGAAAGGTTACTATCTATGATTATACCTAGGTACTTAATCGAGTTTGTACGAAGTAGGGTATCACACGAACAGTAAGTTTTGGGACAATTTGATTTATGTACTCTAAGCTTAAGATATTCTGATTCTGAGGGTTGAGAGGAATTAAGTATTGTAAATGTAATGTACTTTGTTTTATCTATGTTAAGACTTAATTTATTATTATATAACCATGCATTTACAGCATTAAATCCCGATTGTGCAGCAAGATAAACACGGAGCCAAGAATCCTCCTTAAACAGTAACACAGTGTCATCTGCAAAGGTCAATATTTTACCGTGTGCTAGTTTCAAGTCGCAAAGGTCATTGATAAAACATAAGAACAAGGTAGGACCAAGAATACTACCCTGTGGGACACCGTATTCTACCGGTAAAAAGCAACTTTGATGTATCCCAATTTTTACACATTGCTGTCTGTCAGTGAGGTAATTTATTAGCAATTTAAGAGGGAGACCACGTATTCCGAAGCGTTTGAGTTTCTTAATTAGGATCGGAATAGGGACAGTGTCAAACGCTTTCTGTAAATCGAGAAAAATGGCAAGACATTTTTCTCCGTTGTCTAGACTCTGAGCTATAAAGTTAGTTAAATTAAGAACTGCATTCGACGTGGAGATCCCTTGGCGAAAACCATATTGATTACAGCTAAAGAGGTTATATTTTTCAAGATAGGCAGTGAGACGCTTGTTTATTAGGCGCTCTAAAACTTTAGAAAGGGAAGGTAAAACAGAAATTGGCCTATAGTTATTAAAAGAAGATTTGTCACCATTCTTAAATATGGGGTGAACTAAGGCTTTCTTGAGAGCTATAGGGAAAATACCCGATTTAAAACTGAGGTTACATAAATGGGAAATAATAGGAGCTACAATGTCTGCATTTTGTTTTAGAATAAAAGATGGAATGCCATCCCAACCGGGAGAACTATCACCTTTAAGGGAATTAAGAATAAGAGAAACCTCACTTTGGTCAGTGTCAACTAAAACAAATGAGTTAGAAGAGGTATTACTGTTTATCTTATATGATGGGTCTAGGGTATTATCCTTATCAATTTTTTCAGCAAGATTTTTGCCTATGCCCACAAAAAACCTATTTACATCATCAACAACTTCCTGAGGTGGTTTTATATTGGCAGAAAGAAGCACGTCGTTTGACGTCTTACTCGGTTTATAATTAGTGACATCATTTATAACTTGCCATGTTTTTTTTAATGCTAGATTTAGCTTTAAAGAGTTGCTCTGCTTCATAGTTCTCTCTAACTTTTTTGAATAGCGAGCTGCAGAAATTCCTATATCTCGAGAAAGTGACCTTAAGATTTTTATTATTAGGGTCTTTTCTGAGATTAGCATGCAATTTGTCACGGTTTTTTATACAACGTAATAGTCCTTGGGTCATCCATGGTTTGAGTAAAGTCAATTTACGGGGATAAGATAGTTTAACCGTGTTGTCATTCAGTATTTGTGACATCGTAGTTAGGAACTGATCTGTAGCTTCGTTACAGTCCTCTTCCATTAAAATTGATGAAAAATCATGTTCTTTTAAAGTTTCTGTGATCTTAGCAAAATTGATTTTAGTTATTATCTTACTCTGTGGTTTAATGACTGGTGTATTCAATGAGGTGATCACAGGATAATGGTCTGTAACTGAACACTTAACTACAAGAGTTGTAGCTGCAAGTGTTGTTTTGAGCATTACGTGATCTAAACAAGTCTTAATTCTTGTTGGAAATGAATGAGCAGGCAACAAACCATAAGATGATGTTAGCAACAAGTAGTCGTCTGCCATAGGGTCTTTAGTATCAGGAACAATGTCTATATTAAGATCTCCAAAAATTGCAACATTCTTACGAGCCGTTACTGATTTCAATACATTCTCTAGAGAAGAAATAAAAGTATTGCAGTTTCTGAAGCAAGGAGGCCTATAAATAGATATGATAACAGTGTCAGAACCAACCTCAGTGATTAGGCAGTTGCCCTCGTTAAAGTTAGGTTCATAGGTGTTAGCTGTTACATTCGTTTTTACGTAAACTGTAACACCATCATTTTTATTAAATGTTGTTTTAGTGTAACTACATACATAGCCAGGTAAATTTGGGGGAGGAATATCATCAGATATCCAGCATTCTGATAAGATTAGTATGTCAGGTTGGATCTTCATTGTATCCAAAGATAATAGAAAAGAATCAAAATTGCACCATATACTGCGTATATTAACTGAGATTATGCAGAGTCTTTTTTTTGGTTTTTTTAGTAAAAGAGCTACATCAGCTGCTTCACACAGATGAGTATCGGAAACTGCAATATTGTCTATATTATGTATATTTGTATCTATTAAATCCATGTTGTGTAAAAATAATATAATTGTTTCGAATAAAATTGAAACGCAGTAGTTACGAAGATATTTGTGTCGAAAATTTTATTATTTGTGAGTAATTTAAAGCGTGCTTCTTTGATGTACATTTTAATCGAACTAAATATATCAGTGCACAGTAAAGTAATATATTTCATTTCTATCAATAGAAGTGCAATAGCGAAAAAATGATCTACTAATAACCATAAAATAAACCATAAAATGCGAAGCAGCATATTAAGCTCCTTCTTAGAAAATTTATTCTTGCAGCCAGTTTGTAGGCATAGTAATGACCAGATGACGAGGCGATAAGCGATTAGTATGACTCGGTTGCAGACCCGGCTGGACGCGTGCATTCCTGGCGAAATAATGGTTAAGTTCGCGATGCATTTTTCATGGGGAATGATTGGAATTTGATATATGAGCTTAATTATTGATTGTATTGTACCGTGATTTGGACGTTTTTTAGTGAATTTGTTGTTATTCAGACTAGAATTGTGATGCATTGAGTGTACAATAGTGAATTTTGAGATCTCGAAAGGAATGTTACGACTTGCTGAGAATTTTACCAAGGATAAGGTATAAGTGAAATTGCAATAGTGATTACTATTTCTACACACCGATGTGTAGTGATAAAGGTAAAGTGAAACCGTATAATTTTGGTGTTGAGAGTAATCTATAATCCTTTTTAAATCATATGATGTTTTTAAACATTTTAAGTGTGATCTCCAGTATAACCTATTCATCAGTAGGTGGCCGATAACACAAACAGTAGATATAACTACAAGTACATATTTCTCAACTATGTGTGCTAGTATGTATACAAAAATACTGAACAGATAGCGCAAATAGTTTATATTTGCTGAGTTACTAATGTCTAATAGGTTTGGTTGCTTGACAGGAACATAATCAAAACATAAGTTCAATAGTAATATGAATAGAAAACCCAACACACACATATCGCAGTAGCTTATGCAGATAGCAGAAGATAGTCAGGCTCGTTGCGGCTTTCCTGTAGTTTTAATCTGTTCTAAGTGCTCCTCATTCTTCACAAGGATGTGCGGTGCTCCTTCTTTCTTACGAAGATAAATATTGCCGTTGGTTGGCCAACAGAACGCATAATTATCAGATTTAGCTAATTCTCGAGCTAAATGGTATAGTCTGCTCGATTTGCGTGATAATTGCTCCGATATGTATATCTGCGAGGAAGTGCCGTCCAGTCCTAAGTGGCGTGACTGTAATTTATTATCTCGGTTTTTATTAAAGCGCCTAGCCGAATTTAATACTGTGCCTTTTAAAAGTGTGTTTGAGAATTCGGCGATTAGGGTCGAGGTATTGTTGTTCAGTCTATTAGGCAGTCTGTAGACATCCCGCAAGTCAGCTGACGATATCTGGACATTAAGAGTTTCAACTAATTTTTTTATCATTTGAAATTGGTGCTCCTTTTTTTCTCCTTGTATTTTGGGCACATTTCTAATTTCTATACAAGTTTTTTTAGAAAAGGTCTCCATTTTGTCTATTTTTTCTTCTAATACTTTTACTGCGACGTTTAAGTCATTCCGATTCTTTTCTATAGATTCAATCCTCTGTTGCATATCTGAGATCTGTCCTGAGATATGAGTTACTGATTTTTCTATTTCTGTAATTGACGACATATGCGATTTTACCTCCTCAATGTGACGTTCTAATGTGGTTAAGCGATCATTTTGTTTCTTTGAGAAGGAAGTAAACATAGATGTTAGCATCTCCTTAATCTCAGTTTTAAAATTGTCGAAATCCTCAAAACTTTCATCGGGCTTATTTCGCTTTCTAGAGACAGGTCTAGGTGTATATTTGTCCGGGGATGACGTCAGAACAGTGCCAGAATGGGATGGGTTATTTTTTTTAATCGGTGAATGTTGAATTTTAGACATTGTTTAGGTTTGTGGTACGCACTAGGCCTAAATGCGCTCTAAAGTCCGACGGCCTGCGCTAATATCAGTGCTCCGATGCGTGCACCTTTCAACTGTATATATCAATGTGTGCCAGGCACTAACACAGATGTACGTCTCCCGTGTAACCTTTGAATGGCAACGTATGACAATACGACACTTAGAGCGTGTGCGCAGGAACGCCTCCAACCGGTTGCGTCGTAGCCAATAACAGCTGATACGGGGATTAACTGTTTGCTATTTGTCGGTAATAAAACAAAAGAGCACTCACAGCGGCTTGGAGGTGGATTTTGAGTACCAGGCGCACAGCAGTTTCGTTGTAGATTATCTTGTGGATGCCTCTTGCGCGCTATGGGCTCCTATTTTTTGGTGGCGTATTTTATCACAAATTTGGAAAAATTGTTAAAATATTTCAAGTACACGGACACGTCTACACCGAATCAGATCCAGAGGGGGAGAGGAACTTATAGATGAAAACCAACATCTCAACTAACATCCAGACGAAAGAAAATTTTGCCACCCGAGGCATAGACATTTCGCTGACTCGATTAACAATCACAAAGTACGAGTCCTCTCATTGTCTAATAATCGCAATGAAAAAGACTACATTTTTACTAAGTTTAGGCCTATCAAGTAAAGCTTTCAAAATTGTGCCTATAACTTAAAAAAGATATATGTCCAACACGAAGTCAGCTTGGGGCACTGTCATTTATAAGTAACATGCAGTATAACTTTGTTATATATAACATGATAGATTACTTATTATAACAACACGTTTTATGTCCACATTACTGAAACATGTTATATAACATAATATAATATTATATCACTACATAGTATAAAACAAAGTCGCTCCCGCTGTCCCCATGTCCCCATGTATGCTTATATCTTTAAAACTACACAACGGATTTTGATGCGTTTTTTTTAATAGATAGAGTGATTCAAGAGGAAGGTTTATATGTATAATAAAACTATGCGAAGCCGGGGCGGATCGCTAGTTATATATAATCTTTCTTCACCTTAAGATGAACAATATTTACCTCAAGTATATGATGTTTAGCGATAACATACTGTAGTTTCATCGACCATGGATTTATTATAGAGGACCATTCTGTCTCCACTCTAATGAAATCACCATTGTGAATCATTAGTCTGAAAAAAAAATATGTAAAAAAATTAAGCAAACTGAGTTACATATTTTAACAGTTATGAAAATGAAATGTTAAATGAAAAAAAAAACGTTACATTAGTTAAAAATAACTCCTCTGACTCCTAATGAAATGTTTTTATAGTATTAAACAATATATTATATAACCGATGTAACATGCAAATTGCAATAAAAGTTTTTGAATTTTGAATTTGAATGTTGATATTCTAATCACTCGCTTAGAGCATCATAGCTATTGGAATGAAAGTCAACACAGTAGACTAGTTGCCAGTTTTTTCATGACCTCTCATTAATAGATGATTCGATCAACGAAAAAATAAAATTTCATGTTAGACAAAGAACGCACTACGAGGTTAGTATTTGTAAACCTCATACATATGCCAAACCATTATATGCTTTGTGGGAAAAAACAGGACATCACACAACATCCCTACCAACATCTTTAAAGCTTTTATCTCTGAACTTAATAAGCTAATTTCACTAACGATTTTAGTTCACTACTCATATTTAATTAGATATTTTAATAAAACAAATATAAGTTAATTGCCATAATAAAAATAAATATTACCTATAAGGCCTCGAACTGGCGACGTTTCCTTCTCTGACAATACTTTCATAGACTTGTCTTAAAAAAGGCAAATCTTCTGGATGATACAGGAGAAGGGCATTTTTATCCTGGATATCCTGAGGGAGGTATCCGAAATAGGGAACCGATTGAGGGTCTATGTATTCCAAAATACCATTTGAGTCATGTCGCATCACAAATTGAACTGGTTTTGTAATCTGCTCGTTCGGGACTGGAAAATTCAAAAAAATACTAAAAGACTTCATTACATTGTAGTTACGGCAGCCAAGCTCGAAGATCAGTGGATTTCTGGGTTCGTATCAGGGCCACACACTGGACGATGACTTGACTCCAAGCTTGGCTACGAATTGAATAGCCATTTTTAATTGTATTGTTCTGTTTGCGTCTAATATCAGTCCAAGACCGATCTACTCATTGGAGCGTTGGAAGCAAGGCTACAATCGGTAGCCAACATAGCCATTGTGTGGTCGCAGCATTAGAGCACACACTTTTGTTTTTACAAAGGCCACATCAACGAGATATGCGAATGGTTGGCGTCCGAATGCATCAAAGATACCAATTCAACGACTCAGTCGCTTAAAATAATTATTTTTCGTCAAAAATGACACAACCGACTGCAATCGTGTACAAAATTTGAATAGTTTGCTCTAATCGATGTATATATTTTTTTAATATTTTTCATTTGTTTCGACAAAATTTTAACGGTACCTCTGAAGTATGATCTACCAAACAAAAAAAGAATCATCTATTTTGAAGTCCGTTTAAAATGATGGCTTCTTTTATTTTAGCTTTCAGATAGGAATTTTGACAAGCGGAATAGTTTAACGACTTTTATAACTTGGAACTGAAATGTCTAAATTCCATTGGGGCGGTGTTTGAAATGACATGGCATTATTGCTACGACAATAAAGTTCAAAATACAAGCCCTGCCTAGGAGACGTTTGAAGTTTGTCCACCATCTTTGTGAAATCAAATTTGACATTTGATCAGCAGTTCAAGTGTCATTTGTGTCTAGATTACATAGCAGTTTCTATGGTTTTTCGACGCCATGTTTGTGGAATCATGCATCACAACTTTTTTACTTTATGTCACTTCTACTGTTTTTCCTTATTCTGAGCTAAATTCACATATTTATATTATATCATCATCCAATGATTATGTAAAGCATGGAGCTAAATTAGACTTCGGTAAATTGACAACACTAGCGACATTTGAACCACATTCAAACGTGTGGTAAATTGCTAGTTTCGGCTAGGCACATTCGCTAGGGCAGTTGTGAGAAAATTAGTGTGAACCATTTTCTGGAATATGATTTCTTGTTTACTATAGGCCGCGTAAGTTGGCGGAAATGAAGTTAGCTACAAGTTGGCCAATATCAATTTCTTTTTTGTTATTTTTTAGTTGATTCAACTCTATTTCCGTCTCCATTTCTGCTAGTGTATTGTGTAACGCGGCCTATACGAAACCCTAAGAATAACAAGGATAAAACGTGTCAAAGTGGAGGCTCGTGACGTCACCTTTCTACGTAGAAAGTCGAGCTTGACGTCACTTCTCGTGGAACTTTAACGGGATATATGTTCATAACTTTTTGTTCAATTGCGAAAAGAATATGTGTAATATACTTTTTGGTTATTTCATGTTATGATTAGCAAACACTTTGTATATTTATAGGACGTAGCAAACGTCTTGGCGGATGTGATGTTAGCTACAAGCTGCGGATAACCCAATCCTGACTGAAGCTCACTTAACACAGCTTGTAGCTAACCTCAACACAGCAATATATCTTTCACTATGGGACTGATCCCGAGTTGGTCCTACAGATAATGTATAATTTGATAAGTAAAATTCTCCGCATTATGCATAACAACGGCTTGTGTATGCCGCATCATACAAGTCGGCGGATGTGAAGTTAGCTTAGAAGCTGCGCAAAATCCAATCCTGACTGAAGCTCACAAAAAGCTACGCGTTGATTGGGTATCGCGCAGCTTGTAGCTAACTAATCCGTCGACTTGTATGATTCGCCTTTTTTTTTGGTCAACCATATTGTTTAGAATATTTCTATAAATATAACTATAGGGCTCAGACGCATTACTATACTGCAACAGTTTACTCTACAGCATTAATTCGTATAAAACCGATTTCGACTTACAAATGAAACTAACGCGAAAAAGTGGTTAAAAAAATCATTATTGTAATTAATCCGTTAGTTAGATTATTTATCAAAAAATATTGGAAACGTATGTTTTTTTTGTCAATCAAACAATAAATGACAAAGATAAACCTTGTCAAAATTCAGGAGTGGGGGCTAGTGACGTAACTTCTCTGTCAAAAGTGTCGTGTCTAATATTTTTTGATAATCTATCTGAAGGACTAATTATATTTTTTAGTCATCTAACCTATTAAGTAATGTCGTCTGCTCTTAAATGATTAATTGATTGTGTGAAACAATATTGTTACAACTTACTTTTAAACGCAGAAACAAAAGAGGTAGCCTGTATGACTCCGTAGACCACTTTTACGTCGTTGTCGGTGTAGTCCTTGAAAAAGAACTTCAGAACAAAAGGTGTGAAGTGGGACGAACAGTCTTTGACTCCAAAGGTCGAGTTCAGGCTTCTGTAGCGGCGTATCCGACAGACCATCGTGGAGCCTGATGTAAGTCCGTCAACTGTAATAGAAAATAAATAAGGCCCAATTATGACGGCGCTATCGTAATTGTAATAGCTAATTAGAATATTTCAGTTTCTTTTTCACTTTAGGCATTCGATAGAGAGAACACTTTTTACGTTGCTATTAAATTTACGATGGCGCCTTCATAATTGGGTTTATAACCGTTGTAAAAATGTAATAATCGGCCAAGTACGAGTCGGACTCGCGCACGGAGGGTTCCGTACTGTATGGGAGGCCCCCTTAAATATTTATTTTATTTTAATTTTACTATTGAAGGGAATATAAAACTAAATATTCTGTGAAAATTTCAAGCATCTACCTGGTACCATTATTAATATAGAGCGAAAAACGTCAAAAATTCAGGTTTGATGTATGGGAGCCCCCCTTAAATATATATTTACTTTTATTTTGTTTTTAGTATTTGTTGTTATAGCGGCAACCGAAATACATCCTCTGTGAAAATTACAGCTGCCTAGCTATCATGGTTCATGTGATACAGCCCGGTGACAGACAGACGGACAGACGGACATCGAAGTCTTAGTAATAGGGTCCCGTTTTTCCCTTTGGGTACGGAACCCTAAAAAGGGATGGGGAAGACCACGAACAGCGTTTATAGATCAAACTAGATTTTACTCGTGAAACCCCCGCTGTCCGTCTGTCTGTGTCACCAGGCTTATACCTCATGAACTGTAATACATAGTTAGAAAGAGTTCATTTTTTTATAGATGGTATATAAGGTACAGATGGAATTAAATATATTGGTGGCTGTAATGTTGGCTACAAGCTACGGATAGCCCGATGTTAGTCTCGATGTTAGTAAAACTCGAGAACGGCTGAATCGATTTGGCTTAATTTTGGTCTTGAAGTATTTGTGGATGCTAAGGGAAGGTTAAAACGGTGAGAAAATTATAAAAAGTTGCGAGAAAAATAATAAAAAAAAATTCATCTTCCCATACCAAATGTTCCTGCAAGTAAAAGTTGTTATTGACAGTTGACAAATGGTGAGATGAAGTTCATCGGGTCAACTAGTTATAATAAATACTTTCTACTCACAACCGAAAATTAAATATTATTTACCTTTATCTTGTCTGTTATTTTGAAAGATCGGTAGAGTCACCTCATTTGTTATCAAAGACGAAAACGCTTTGTGGTCCTGTAAAATAGAAATAATAATAATAAAATAGATAATATAGAGAACAAAGTTGTGTCTTGTGTCACGGGCGAAATATTGGACCCCTAGCGTAGCGAGGCACTAACATACACAAAAAAAAAATACATACAGACGAACAATATATCTCCTCCTTTTAAAAAGCTATGTTCATTTTAGTCGAAGCCAACCTTTCGATGCAAATCAAGTTCAGATCTTGCAGTATAACGTCTGACCGAATCAATTTGGCAGCTACCCTGAATGTAAAGTTAACATACAAAACATGGTCCGTCGATTGCGCAACCAACCTTTAACCTGTTTTATTCAGAGCAGGATGGGGGAATTCTTGAGGGATCAACATCGAGCAAGTATCTCTATAGAGTCACAATCGTACAAAAAAGTGTCCGAGCCAAAAACTATGCCCAAGCTACGTAGTGGGCAGGCTTTGTAGATAGTCGTAAGGCGACCGCAAGGCGACTAGTAAAACGCCATGCGATGCTAAAGTGCTCGGTTACAAACTGTCTAAATAACAATGGTTATGCGTGCCGAAAAATGGATGGTGTGTCATACTTTAGGTACACATTATTACGAATTTGCGAATTGTTTGCGAGCAGGGATTTTTTACTACTTTCACTCAGGGACTGTGGCTCTATAGATATTTGCTCTAAGGGGATCAAATAAAATATACAATTTGCAACACCCTAACAATTATGGGTCCCGCTTGTTTTAACCGTTTAGCTATCTCAGAGGCCCTCAAGCGGCTTAGAAACTCTAATGGCGTATAAAAACTTACTTAGAGAACTTCTAGTAAAATCGTATAGCGTTCTTGGGACAAGAGAAAGCTAGTTATAAGCATACATACCCTAGGATGTACAAAGTCGATGAAAGAGCGCCCGACCCAAACATCCTTTGGGAAGCCAAGTGTAGTCGACACCGATTCCGAGGTATGCATCACAATCCCGTCGTGCATTGAGATCACGCATAGAAAACCGTCCTAGAAAATAAAACATGTGTTACGTCACGTCACGTAAAAAGAACGAACACTGGAGTGTCAAGCTGCGCATAAGGAAATTTAACTCTTATGTAACTTAACTCTTAACTCGTTGCTGTAATTAAAGCTTCGTACTAGGAGATTTAACACCTATAAACTGTGCGATAGGAGTTACATTTCTATGTGCGCAGTTTGAAGATTCAGCGTTCTTTACTCGACCTGTATTTTAATCACTAATTGTTCTTCCTAGAAAATTTTAGAGTCAATTCTTAAGGGGTAATGCCACTGTAATGGTCCAAAAAGAAAGGTTTTTTCACGAATTTTTTGCTTCCGAAATTGAAGGTAATTGAAAAAAAACTTTTAAGGGTGTTATCGGGCATACATTAAACTTTATTATCCAATTTTTTTACAGCGAAAAAAAAACAAAATGGCGGTTCCACAGCCATCTTCCCGGGGCATGTTTTGCTTGCAGGGCTCCGCGGCACGCAGCACCACTGCTGCACTTTTGAATCTAGAACAAAAAAAAATAAAAACCGTTAATCTAGAGGGTTATAGCTAGAGAATGTCGATCAGATTTTAAAAAGTATTAATTTTTGTGGATTTGGCGTGCGTTTGAAAAAAAAAATGATTTTTTACGAAAAAAACGGCTAGTTTTTTGTTAATAAAAAAACAATAAATAAAGTTATTGAAAATCCCGATCGACATTCTCAAGATAATGTTAATGTTCACATCTGGTAAAAATTTCAAGTAAAAAAAATGAAAATTGTTCGAGTGATGCTGCGTGCCATTTTGAAAAACCGTGTTTCGAGAAAAACGCGTTTAAAGTTTTACGACTATTTTTTTATGGGAAAAAATTAAAAAAAGGAGGTAAAAAAAATTTGTACCGTTAGTCTGCAATTCCAGCACCATACATTTGTCCTTCGATGGCCAAATTTTTGTCTTCTTCGTCTTTCCTGGTCGATTTTTGGAGCGTGCGCGCACTTTTTGCCGCGTCGCTCAGGGATGCCTCGGCGTGCGTGATGCGTTTGGCGTCGGCTTCGGTGCAGAAATTATATGATTGGGCACCAATTTCCACCTCCAACATCTTGAATATTTGCAAGACGTTGGTAAGGCCGCCATTGAATGTGCAAACAGCGATATCCGTCGCGATATCCAGTACAGTTTTTCCGCTTGAGTATGATTTGGGGGCCAAACTCCAAACGGTAGCGTTGAAGCTTTCGCTATTGTTTTGAGTATAGGCCCCCAAGCAACGCTCCAGCAAGTCGTCCCGGCTCAATTCCACGTAGATGGGTTTAATGGCTTGATAAACCTCCTCACTCATTGGCTGATTGTGATGATACGCATCCAAGGCATTTTCCGCTTTCGCTTTCTTCCAACTGCACCAATTCTCTGAACATTTTTCGTGCTGAGGCTTTTCATCCGTTGACATTTTGTGAAAAAGGGTTGCCCTGATCTCATTTTTCAGTGAAATCGTAAAAAAAACCACGGAAAACACGCAAAAATCGTCACTTATGAAGAATAAATCGCTCTTTACTGTGCG
Organism: Hypomecis atomaria; assembly: GCA_964007245.1. NCBI lineage: Eukaryota > Metazoa > Arthropoda > Insecta > Lepidoptera > Geometridae > Hypomecis > Hypomecis atomaria. Next base: position 15,680,101 of record OZ023280.1, read on the forward strand.
CTTGCTGCAGCTAAACTAACGAAATTTTTCTTCATAATGCTCAAAAAGCTCGAAAGGACACGTGGAACAACAATACAGGCGGTTGAGAGCATTAGGGGGGGCCTATTATGCCGTCCCTTTTCACCGTTATGTTTGCCGCAGGTAGTCGTTTCGGAGCAAGTTTTGACGCGCTTGGCGGCGACCTCTATTTCCTACGGAAAAAAAAATTGTTCTCGCACGGGACCTTTTTTTTCTTATTCTAAAGGGTTTAAACTATTTTTTAAGCCAATAAAAAAAAAAACGATTTTTCAAAAAATTTACAGTGGCATTACCCCTTAAATGACTGTGCAAATTTCCGACCCACAGCTCGGACCGAGTTCCGCACTGATACGCTTTTAACTTGTGAAGGGGGAGATCGACTTGGTAGCTTTCTCATTCGTGCTTTGAGACGATATATATATAGCTAAGATTGAATCCGTAGATTGGATATTAGGACGAGATTTTGAACCACTTACAGAGTTATAAGATGGCGGACGACTTGACACGTAGTTGTCGACAGTAGTTACCACCTCAAGGGCGTTTGACACCTGCAAAATCGAAACGTTATATTTTCAATATCATAATGATCATCATCATCTTTTTGCCCCTATCCCAGTCAGCACAGTACATTTCCTTTCGCCGATTCACTTCATACGTCATCTCATCATCAACTCCTATCTCTCCAATATCATCTCAGTAAAAATAGCCGTATAATATTTTTTTATTAGTTTTAGCGTAAGATTACAAAAATGCGGACAGGTCCAGGTGGATCGGAGAAACTTTTTTTTCAAGTTGGTGCTTGAAGCACCATCTTGTGCCCAGCTTCAGGTAGTGGTTCAAATATGGAACCACTTATTTCTATCTTTTAATTAACTGAATGAGCTCTCAGTTGGAGTGATGCGAAAAATTGATCAGTTCATCGTATCGTGTATACTTTTTACTCACATTGTGAACAACTTTTACTGTAGGCCTAAAACTAATATCTCGAAGAAAAAAGCTATTATAGAAAAAAATCACTTAGGCACGTCGCTTCGATTGCTATTTCAGGGTTGGTCAAGTAAAAATATTGCTTTTTTAATATAAAATTATTTACGGCAGTGATGTTAGCTACAACCTGCGGATAACCGAGGAACCATCTGCACGAGGATTGTTATATCCGCAGCTTGTAGCTACATCACAGCCGCCAAGTTGTTTGATTCGGCCTATACCTGAGTTTGTAGTGTTTAACCAGTCAGCCAATATACGAACCTCTTCATTAGTAGGAGGCTCGGGGGATGAAGGGATCAATTCTTCAGAAGACTTCTCGGGAAAAACGACCAAAGCCGTCTCGTTAACTGCAAGACAACAAAACAAAGATAAGAATGCACCTACTTGTTCAGATATCTTAAATATATCATCTGTAAAAAATCACACGATTGTAGAGATCTCCTACGATAACATGACCCACCCTTCCAAAATTCAAAACGTTTGAAATTATTTGAGAAAGTATTTACACCGAGCATATGTGCGTACTACGGCCGACAAACAACAAGTCGAGCTAGCGAATTCAAGGATTTGTTGCTCGTCAAACTTTAAAACAATAATGTGGTGGGGCGAACCATGTTATCGTGGAAGATCTCTACCACGTCGATACTTCTAGATCTTCTATAAATATCAAATTATAAAAGGACGGACTCGGTACGTACCATCGTTTGATATAAGACAGTACGAGAGACATCTGTCTATACATTACCTTCCCTTGGACGTGCGTACTAACCACGTGGTGATGGTACCTAATGGAAAACATGACAGAGCAGATTTATAACAGATTGACGCGACGTTTCACTAACTCGTGCACCTGGCCTTCTGTAACGATATAAATTTGGTTTGATTAAACTCTTTTCATCGAGACTATTTATATGGCGAATTAAAGTCAAATACTGAAATTGATTCAAAAGTTTTCAAGGGCATGTCTGGACACGCGTATGATAGGGTTCCGTAGACACTTTAAATTGTACTTATTGTTTTGTACACCGAGCCAATTTTGAATCGTATCATCGCATAAAGCTTACTTTTTATGAAGAAGATTAAATTTAATCTTATAATTGTGAAAATTTTATTCGAAGCCTTTTACTGAATGCAAATGTACGAGTATATAGTTTTTCTAGATTTACTCTTAATAGTTTTTATATATAATGCTTTTTCTACATCACCCCACATCAGCTGTATGCCAACACATCAAATTATGTTTATTCTAAGTAAGTAAGAAGAACCCTAAATGTTTGCAATATTTAATTATAATGTACTAAAAAGTGTAATATCAATAGACGGACGGATACACTGGCGGCCGTGGTGGTCTAGTGGTTTATCGCTGGCCTGTCATTCTCGAGGTCGTGGGTTCTATCCCGTTCCCGTACCAATGAGGTTCTTTGGAACTCGTGTACGGAATTTCACAAAACTGGCTTTTCGGTGAAGGAAAACATCGTGAAGCAACCTGCATACGTCCGTAGAAGAAATTCGATGGCGTGTGTGAATCCACCAACCCGCACTGGGCCAGCGTGGTGGATATGGCTCAATCACCCTTCGTGGGTGGGCCTACGTCTTGCAGTGGACTATTAAAAAGGCTGGCGCAGAGAGAGGACGGATACAATAATATTACAAGTCTTTTTGTACTACGGAACTCCTTAAAAGAAGATGAAAATTAGTTTTTAAAATTAGTAATTAGTTAAAAAACTTGAAGCAAAAAGCAGTTTATTAAAACTCCGAAAATATGATTTATGAGTTACTGCAAAATAATATTAACTTATTATGATTGCAGGCAAACAATACGATGCAACACTATGATATTGGACCGCGTGTTATGTAATTTTAGTGTAATATTAAATCAGAATGATAGTTACTTCCACAGAGGAAAAGATCAATTCGCAATCTTTTAATTTCGTTTACATATCCATATTTTAAATTTAATGTTTCAAGTCTATTTCAATTTTTAAAGGCTGGTCAGCGAGAGAATACGATCCTGAAGTCTGTCAATAGGCCGTAACTAGTGATGGGAAAATAACTTTGTTATTTACTTTTTAACCGACTTCAAAAAAGAAGGTTCACAATTCGACTGTACTTTTTTTGTACGTATGTTACGCGATTACTCCGCCAATTATGATTCGATTTTGATAATTCGTTTTTTGTTTGGTATATCATACTACTGATCCCTTAAATTTTGATTTGTGATTCAACACTTCAAAGTTATGTCTTCTATTCGATCACGATATGTCATAGGATCGCATTCTCTCGCTGTTCATATTATAGTTTTGCTTCGGTATTAAATTACTAAGTTTTTAGTTTATTGAAATTGTAGCCAGGTTAATAAACTTTTGGATAATTAATGGATTATTTTAAACGAATTAAGGTTAGTGCGCACTCTCTACCAAGATCTAGACCGTATTCAAATCGCTAATTGTATTTAATTCGTATTATAACGATGGGTTGAGTGTTAAACATGAAAGCATATGTTGCAATAACAAGATCAAAGACGTGAATTGGTGGTCTAGGATCCACAAAAGAATTTCGACTTGCTATACGCCTCTAAGTACGCTTGATGTTAAGCAAAGAACCACTACAAATAAATTGTATACAGCCGTGCCAACGACAACTGGGCATTGATGGACTTACGTAAAAGTGTATGTCTGTCTGTGGTAACGACACCAAACAAGATTTATTTTACTAGCTTTTTTTAGAACATTGCTTACATTGACGTCAAAGAATGCCCCACATTTTGCGTCATTAGCGTAATCTTTACATCAGCACGTGATGAAAAGTTTCAAATTGTTCCCGAAAGTTAAAATTTCGAAATGGCTGCCAAAAGTCTCTTTGAATTTTGTACACTTGCTAAAACTTTTTCCTGTAACCAACGTGACATTGGCTTCGTTATTATTTGAATTGCGATGTAACGCTCCTACGACGTCAATAAAAAGTTATCAAAAATGAAAGATTATTATTTTTGGCAGAGACTAAAATTAAGCAATGGTTACAATAAAGTATACTACGTATAATATGTACTAAAAGTTTGGCCTGAAACCAACAAAGTTTATTCATATTCATTAGTAATAAATGATTATACATTTTAACCTTCCGCAAGCAACGTGGGGTATACGTTACCCCAGCCCTGGAAAAACAGATTAATTCATAAGTAAAAATCGAGCAATTGAGTTGATATCCACAGTAGCTAGACGTTAAACATCGCTGAATATACACGATCATATCAGTACTTCTATAACTGTTTTGGTTTGTACAAATGTACACGCGCATAAAGTGGATCCTGGGCGTTTGTTACCCCACTTTGTACGTATTATATTGCTGTTAGTTCTTTACTATTATAGATATAACTAGGTGCGCCACGCGTTGTTAGCCGAATTAGCCCGAGATAAAAAGTAGCCTATGTCTCCAAGTTAATCCAAGGTCTAAGCTACCAAATTTCATCCAAATTGGTTCAGCTGTTTGTGCGTGAAAGAGTAACAAACATCCATACATATGCACAAACTTTCGCGTTTATTCTATTAGTAGATGTAGTAATGATTTCGCCGGAATAAGCATAATTGGTGATGTTTATGTTTTAATATTATTTGACGTAAAATGATTTAGTAACAATTCAATTATAAGTAATGTATGAAAATAAATGTTTTATTTTATATATTTTTTCTAGCTTTTAAGAATATTAATTGATTTTGCAAACTAGTTGTTCAATTAATATTTTTTTATCATTTAATTCTAATATCTACTTCATTTTTATTTACTAGTACATATATTGTGCTATTAGCCTATGTTAACCATCAGAGCCTGTTATATTTTTATAATCTCCTTCCTAGGTAGATATTTAGCGTGGGGCAACGTATACCCCACGTTCTACGTGGAAGGAGTTTTTATCACCTTGTACGCGAAGGGTTAAGGGGATAACGCAATGCCTCATTTCACAACCGTGGGCAGTATTGTGAACGTGTTCTGACGTACGGTTTACATACTACGGCTGCATGTCTCAACTCGACACACGCACGCAGCGAGCACAAAGAGTTAGTAAAATAGACGATTATTTTAAAGATTTTAAGTAAAACTTTGTATGTATACACGCTTAGGTATTGTGGTGGCGTCCTAATACCCGACAGTGGCACCTAGTTTTTTTTTTTTTTTTTTTTTCATTTACGTATAATATTTTTTTTGAAGATGCAGCTACAAAGAATGATGCTCTTAGGTCATTCATACATTTACCTGCCACACTCATTCCCTCCTATGTGCCAACAATATTTGTTTATCGTCCTAATATAATACGATGCTTGTAAAACTGTTCAATAATGTGCAGAATCCTCGTTTATACCAGGAAAACCAGAAAATAATATTCAAGCTATATGAGTATAATACGTACTGCCAGTTTGGTTTTTTAAATCTACAAGAGTTTAAAGTCTAGTTATTAAAAGCCTTAGTCCTATGGCTATAAGCATTAAATATTGATTTCATGGCTGATAACTATGTGAAAAACAGGGCTATGATCAACTTACGTTAACAAAAGGCTGTATGTTATCCCCTTAAACCAAAAGTATCGAAGAACTCTGAAGCATGTTACCTCAGAACATCTCTGTCCCTTCCGAATCCAATTCGCTTCAGTGTCAAACTCTTGGATTGTTTGTTCGGCGCAAACATTGCCAAAATATTTTTGGCCCCCCAACGTAATAGCTATTGTTCTATAAATATGTTGTAAATTAGTTACAGAAAACTTTTATGCACATATTTATATAAGTAGGCATGTTAACACCACACGATCCGAATTGGGGCAGGAAAACTCCGAAAAAATAACTTCTTGTTATTCAACATACTTTGTCAGACTTCATTCTAAATATAACTATGGACGTTTCTTCCACGCAACACCGTATGTAACCCATTACCGGTATCATTGAAAGAACTCCCATATGAAATGTTTCGCATTACACTTAGGACATGGTTAATAGAAAAATGTTTCTATAGCCTAAACGAATTTTTAATTAAGCGGAAAGAGTATTTTTGCTATTCGGGTTCCGAGTGCAAAATCTGTTTTTATCCGCTAGAGGGTAAAGTAAAATTGAATTTAGAACATTCGTTTGCACCAAGTTTGTGAATTCAAAACCTATTTATTTCTATCTCTATGATGCCGAGTCTATCATACAACCTTTTTTAATTCGTTTAAAACTCAGACTCGAAACCTTCTTGGTGTAGGTACCTACTTTTTTAATTTGCTTTGCGCGCGCCATTTTCTTTTCAAGTCGTCATTTTGTTAAAACCACAGATTAAAACCTTATGATAAAAACAAGAAACTTGAAAACAAGTGATAAACCTAAAATGAGTGATCTAGCGACTTTTTTTAAAGATATCTGCTGATAAGACCACACGATATGGCTTATTTTAGTAAACCTAAGGAACTTTAAAAAGTAAGAAGTAATAACGACACAACATTTTTTTAGAAAATACTGAATCTGAAAAGAATGTCTTTTTGATATTAGCAAATAAAGAAAAATTAATTGAATACCTACTTTAAAAAAAAATCAGTCTTGAAGATGAGCTTTGTCAAGTTGCTTTGCCTGGCTGTTTTTTATAATTATTCGACCCTATTCAATTAAAAAACTCTATCTAAACTAATAAACTTGTTAATTTATGATACTTTACGAAATGCTATATAGCTTAGCTTACGACCACGAAAAGAGTTTGGTTGACGTGTGAAAGAGTGACAGATATATACTTCACCCAAGTGGCTCGTTCTGACACATCGAAAGAATTATTTCGTAGTGCTTATACAAGCCCGGCTGTACACTCAAACGAAGAAAGAGAAAATAATGATATAGTACACTCAAAACAAATCAATGAGACCAAAATAAAAATAAACGTTGAAAAATACCTTTGTCTCCATCTGCTGATTCTATGGCAATAAAAGTTATTAGAGACAAGAGAAGCGACACCCACCATTTTCGGATTCTTCCTTGGGCGGAACGAGAATAGTGTCAGGCTCTGGGGACCTGACGGGCTCGACTGCGGGGGTTGCGTCAACCGCAGTCACTTCCGTCTGCGTTAACTTCTTTTTCTTTGCGTCCTTATCTTTCTTTAGAGGCTGCCCCAATATGTTGCTAAAATGGGAGTAAGTATATCTGTATCGCAGAACTTTTCAGTACAATAAAATTACGCATAAGTGGTTATATAAGGTTCACACTGGTCTCCGTTTTAATGGTCCATTTAATCGGATATTTAAACGTACCAGAATACTGTATCAGAATACTGGTCGATCATACAACTTCATACGAACGTATCGGATAAAACGGTCCAGTAAAACGGACAGCATGTGTGAACGGGTTGTCTTAGATCCATTCAAAGGAGGGTACAACTCGCGCCACATAAATAAAACTTGGACGAAAGACGATTTTTAGAACTCTTCGTTTCAATGCCTTTTCTTGGCAAATAGACAAATTGTCTTTCTACCAATTGGAAAACAAAGTATGGACATTGACAATTGACATGAAAAGTGGATAAAAAGGTTTAATTCCTTTGCCTAAAGAAAACGCCAATTCTATGCCTTTGCCATTGCTAGAAGGGCTGTAGTATAGCTGTAGTAACTACGCCCTCCCCAGCTGGTCGTATTGAACTAGAGGCACGCGGAATTCGCCATTTTGTTTTTATTTATTTGGCGTGAGCTGTACTGCTGTAGACTACCTAATACAAGTTAATGTTGGAGGAGTTCGTTAAATAGAATTATGTTCATGTCACGGATAAACTCCCTCCAAAATAGGAAAAAGAACGATCAAAAAGATTACCAGTGAATAGACAATAAGACAATCGCTACCGTCACAATAAACTTAAGTACGCACAGCAAAACTTAACTAATCTTTCCAAATAATTATGTATGTACCTTAGGGGTATAAAATAGTAATCTATTTTAAATTAAAGTGGTATAATAATAACAATTAAATAAATTAAACAACGCTTCAGCACTCGTTTCACCTCGAGAAAGTAATGTCATTCTATAATTGAGTATATTACATCAGTTAAAAAGTCAGAGCCAATACAACCAGGGAGACAGCGACCACAAAAATGTTTGGAAAATCCAGGAAAATCTTGCCCAGAGCTGTCAAAACTGTCAAAAAATTGGAATTTGACAGTTTCGGTAGAAAAACACGGCAACAACAGGTATATCGAGATATTTTTATGATTCTTTCTAACTGCATCTCCTTCAAATTTTTTCGATCGACCAAATTATCTCTCTGGTTGTAATAGCTCGGTGGTTAAAAACAAAAAAGAGCCCTCTGATTTTTATAAATAATTTAGAATTTCTTAGGATTAATAAATATACTTGACACACACCGAAAAATGGATGGAGAATTGTCAATGTAAAACGAAAATTAATCGAAAGGTTCCACTATCCAGATTACTTGGAAAGAACCTTGTCATAGAGAACAGTCATTCTCGATTTACGTTGACAAGATTTCATTCCAATCACAGCGCGCGCGGATTATAGCTTACAGTGCATTTTGTAAAAATACGAGATAGGATCATAATATCACTATAAATGCGTCTACAAACGCCGCCGCCCGCCACAAGCGCCACTTTCGGCCACTAGTAAGTAAGTAAGTAAGTATAGGCCGGGTGGTCAGCCCTAGTATCATTGGCCACTCATCGCATACAAAAACTTCGATGACAGCGTTTGCAGCCGCATTTCAGGCTGTGGTCGAGCGCTCGTATTCCAGCCATAAAGTTCGCACTTGCAAGAACAAAAGTCGTGTAAAGGCCCCCACTGACCATCGCACCGAATGGATGACTTCCATCTAATGTTAAGAGTCCGCGACTTTGTCGTTAGAAATGGCGAATTTTCTTTGTTTTAGCGAACACATTTATCGCTTTAGCGGCAAAAATAGTTTGGCAACTTGTCTGACTAACTTGAAAATAAAACATCTGTGGATTTATCTGTAAGAAACCTACATTGTATTTCTGGTTACCTGGTTACCAAACAATGATTGTGAAAACACACACACATCCATACACACACATCCACATCCATATGTCATTCATTCGGAGCGATGGTCTGAATGGGCCTTAAGCTATGCTCGTTGCTCATACGAACGTAGCGTTATAAGATTAATGTATACCATAGCCAATTAGCCATGGGTATCCACTATAATTGTCAAACATTTTATTTATTTGTGTTTGTTTTCGGGACGTTCCGATTCGTGTTCGTAGACGAACAGTGTACGAAAGCTTTGTGGTTGTGTTACGTAACACTACTAACAACTTTCAATGGCAAAACCACGGTAACTATTCGTAGAATTACTGCTAGTTGCGACAGATTACAGGATTTACAGGGCTATTGTACTTGGTCCGATATTATTTGTGATGGTACGTGGATTGCAAGTTGAAATGGCAGTTGGCAGGGCACATAGCAAGGAGGACTGATGACTGATGTGGTCGAAAAGTTGTCGAGTGGAGACTTTGTACCGGCAAGCGCAGTGTAGGACATACACTAACTTATTGGCTGAGACCGCAGGATCGCGCTTGATGCATGCTGCTTTCAACCGGTCCTATTGGAGATCTATAGGGGAGGCCTATGTCCAGCAGTGCACGTCATATGGCTGAAACGACGACGACTTGCTTGATGACGATCTATTTTTCATTTTCATAATCTGTACGAACTTTTACAAAATTCAATGTCTAAGTGTGGTTTCCCACTACGACAGAAAAGAATCCGTGAAAGCCCGATCCGGAGTTTAATCCGTTCACAGTTATTTTATCTCTGACATTTACTGCTGTGTTGTCTATGTGTATGCTATGTCTAACCTGTGATGGTGTGTAATGACTAGACAGAGACAGCGACAAATGTCAGAGGTAAAATAACTGTGAACGGACTGTGGACGTGGAACTATTAAATTTGTTCTCGTCGGTTAGTTTACGCACTAGATAAAATTTCCGTCATCGGATTTCTAACGACGATCGGATTCACTTCGAACGCAGTGTGAAACCACTGTAAGTGCTCGAACTAGCAAATATGCGAAATATATAGCTGTAGCAACATATGATTTCATTAGTGGTCGGAAAAGGTAGTTCAATTTTAATTGCGATTTTGTGATATCAATAATATGGATATGCCTCCGGGTCCCGCGGAACTTACCATTATCAGAGATTGTAAATTTTTTGTCGCACTTTGTAAATAGCATTTAATTCCCTACAAAATACATAAAATTGTAAAATCGAAAGAAATGCGAAGAAAACATTAAATATGTAGTCGAATATCTGAACATGTTTTTAACCTCCTCTATCTGCATCTCCCTATAAAAAAACAATAAGCATAGTTTCCAGGATTTTAAGTTGCAATGCCGGAATCGCGTTGATTCCCGGGATTTTAGGTATCATCCATGTTATGCTTACGTTTACTTTTTTCTGCAAATAGGTAAGGTAAAACACCTAATGCCAGACACTGAACTAAAGGATGACACCTTCGAAAAAATCCTTCCTCCTAAGAATAATAAACCTTAAATCTATTTGACTACTGATCTTATAGACCCCTAGCATCATCTATGACACATGGTTAAAAACTTATAACACCTTTCCTAGCGAAATTTTAAAATGGCGTCAGTTGCCAGCTAACAACGCGGAAAAGTAGACACATGCTCTGTGATTCTTGAACATTTTCGTAAGGAGGTTGGCATTGGTCAGGTAAGATTTTGTTATACATATTTACGATTTTTGTGGATTTAGTGTTGATTTTAGAAATATGAAAGATTCATTAGTAAACAAGGGCTATTGTTTTCATGTTTAGTTTAGTTTTTATAACAATTGTTGCTGTGTCTACTATTAGGTACCAAAATATGTGAAAACCTAAAAGATGACACAAGTGTCATCTAGTAGGTTGCATCAAAATGTTCAAAATTTGTACAAAAATAGCTTCTATTCCAAGTTTATAAAATGCTGTATCAATTTTGTTACTTTTACTATACTCTGCCCAATAGTAGACAGGATGTCAATTATTGGGTAAGGTATGTGTCAACTATTGGTTTCATCGATTTCAGATTTGGTCGAGCGTGATGCAGCCCATAAAAAGATGTTTAGATACAGTGAAGCTGATAATATAATATGGAAGCTTCCATAGCAGAATGCAGAAGAGGTGACGCAACAGATACTGTAGCAAGAAAATAACTGCTAAGAAATTGGCTAAGAATACCATTAAGATTGTAAAAAAAACTGTTAAGACTGATGATTATAGTAGCGACTCAAGTTCTGAAGAAGAGTGGCAAGATTCTGGAGATAGTTTAGAATTTTAGATGATATTATCTGACGAAATTGAAAACGATGTATTAGAAATGGGAAATGCAAGATCAAGTAGGGTGACTATGTGATTGTCAGTTTTCCTGGTATAAAGAAATATCACAGGTAAGTATCTCTGTATTGTCCAAAATATTAGCCAAGATGGTGAAATCGAAGTTAAGGCAATGGTAAGCTGTGATCAAACCAAGACTACTGTCAAGGAAAACGATAAAGATATTAGTATTATAAGAGAATGTCAAATCGCTGAAATCGTCGACGCGCCAAAAATGATATAGCAAATATCATGATAGAATTAAGTATAAAGGAGATATTGCAAATATGCATAGAAATTGGGCCACTAAAGGGTACAGTATTTCATAATTTGCTTTGTTTCTTTCGGAAAATGATGTTCCCGTTATTTTTTACAATAACAGTGTCCATTAAAAGTAATTTCGTGTATTCGGGTATTAAGGTTACATGTGACCAAAATGACAGTAATTCAATTACTGAACTAAAATCAAATTGGAAAATGTAAAATTACTCATAAATTAAGCATTTGACGCGGTTGTTTTACTCTGCGCATTTATTTATCATAGTTTAACGGATTTTTTGAGCTACTGTACCTAGTCTGAGCCCATTTTGCATTATCTCCTTTGATTTTGCGCTGCAGGTTGATGGATAAGCAGAAGTACTGATTAATAACTTCAACATAATTATATAAATGACGATTGTATTACAATAGGTGATAAGTAAATATGGAAAGATGGCCCAAAGATAGATTCTCTGTTTAAAGACAGAGTATTTCCTTAGTATTTTGATTTGAAAACCTACTTTAAATGTGATTTAAAGCCATGTCTAGTATTGGTGCTAAGTGCTGTCTATTATTAGTGGTAACGATTTTTTGAGATGTCATCTATTGGTTAATATGACAAAGTTTAAAAAAATACAATCTTATAATTGAAATATGTTAATAATTACAATGTTTGATGTGAAATAATAGATCTAAGTATTGCTTTAGTAGTTTAAAAAAGTTTTAACTGCAATGTAGTAACAAAATAAATTAATATTGAATACTGAAATGTGTGTTGTCCTTAATGTGTCTAGCATTAGGTGTTTTACCTTACTTAAAATTGAAGTACCTATCCGACCCTTGCTTATGACTATCATTACCCTCAGAAGAATGACAAGTAATAGAAGTAATGCTAAATTTTACTCAAATAAAAACTATGTTACAGCTGTCTTATTCATACTCGTATCTGGTTATACAGGATACGCGAGAGTGAGTGGAACCAAAAAAACGCAATGTTGGTCGCATACGTCAAAATCACCAGTTAGAATGTCAAAATAGTTAATATTTGGTTCCACGGTTCCACTCGATCTTTTGTCTATTTCGGAAATTTAAACCCTCTAGTCCCGGTAAGAAGGTTCAAATCACTGATCAATGTACCTTTCTGAATTTGGACACACGAGATAGCTCGATGCTAATTTGTGAAACCCTTCGAAATTACTTAAGTTCTGGTGAATGTGCATCTTTTTCTAACACCTTTTAAATTTCATATTTAAAATGGGACAAAGTGATGTATATCTCTTGCTATTTTAGTACTGTTTCTATTACTTTAGTTCTTATTATAAGGATTTACCTGCTCCCAGACGTCGACGCTTTTCCTCCATAACCACTGCTGCCGCTCGAATTACTACCGGAATGAGTCGATTTTGAACTGCGACTGAAATAAAATGATACATTATTAAACTGCACATTAATTATACAGTAAGTTGTCAAGTGTGTGTCGAGACACGCGTATGATAGTCTTCCTTAGATGGTGACGATGATTATAATGGATAATGATTATTTTTCGCCAAAACTCGATAATCGTCTTCAACCGTAAACAGAATTCGAATAGTTCCTACGGATCGATGTTTCATTGATGTATTACATACTTCTCCCGTTATTGATTTATCAAAAACCACCCAGCTGATTTTGATCAAATTTAAATAGCGCCACCTCTGAAGACTTACCAAACAAAAAAATAATCATTGAAATAGGTTGATCGGCAGAGTAATCGCGTAACATACATACAAAAAAAAAATTCAGTCGAATTGAGAACCTCCTCTTTTGAAGTAGGTTAAAAACCAATGATGTCATTTGATATTTGAGTACCGAATCTCAGGTGGAAATGAGACTCCAGGAATTTACAACACAATTGCATTTTAAGTCTTAAGTGTCTAAACAATAAAAGATGTGCCACACTAGATGGCCTCTGCGGTCAGGTCAAATTAAACGCAGTCCGCATTAAGTATGAACAACATTGTTGGTCAGGGCAATCGGTCAGCTGTCAATGTCAGCGATGTGGGCAGGACAAACCCGTTGGGTTACGGGCATCAAACTGACCGTGACCGTTGTTCTACCCGCTGCTTGCACGCTCCTGCCGTCCCTCGCACGAGCAAATCGCATATCTATACATACAAAATATAATAGAGACGACAATGTTGTTCATACATAATGCGGGCTGTGTAAAATTTGATCTGACCGCAGATCGCATAGCGCATCCAGTGTAGCAAGTCTTCTAATGTGAAATTGGAATATCAACAACTGGAATGCAATGCTCACGCTCGCTCTGCCCTATAGACCCGTCGATTAATCGACTTTGTGGTAACAAAGTCGAGTAATCGACATAAGAATTAGGTCGATAGTTGACATTTGTTGAAAACACTTCACTTCCAGTACCTCATGTAAGGCTGACAGGTTTTTCACGTGTGATATTATCCTCCAAGTTATCAATATCCTGTGATATAATATAGAATGAGGGGGATTGAATTAGAAACACAATAACTAACCTCCTCCTAGATTGGCTGTTACTGCAGCTGTTGGAATAAGCTGAATCCGATATCTTAGCATTCTCCTGATCATCTATATTGTCCATTTTGCTGTTGTCCCTGCAGGCAATAAAAGAAAAATATTTAGTTGCAATAGAAAAAACTTCCTGATGACCAGCAACATGGCTAAATGGTATAAATAACTAGAGTCTGACATTTACCAAGTCTTCTCCAATCACAATACTGACATGATGACTGGGTTAAAAAATCATTATTATATTAGTCGGTGAGTTAGATTATTAAAAAAATTTTAGACACGCCTTTTTTCTTTTGTCAATAAAACAACAAATTGGCAAAGGTGAACCTTGTCCAAGTTTGAGAGTGGCGGTTGTGACGTCACATCTCTCACAAAAGTCTACAATTTGTATGACACTCGGAACTTTAATGAGCTATATCTTAGTTAATTTAATTTAGAACACAAAAAATATGTGTCTAATATTCTTTAATGATCTATGAGACGGACTAATTATATTTTTTAATCATCATGCCTAATGGCACTATCAGTTGCAATACCTCCTGCACTTGCACATCAGAATACTGACCATACAGACCATAACAGCTCTTCATCATAAGTCACAACGGGTACAAAGTTGACTAACTTAACCCTCTGCGACTGACATGCACTAGTTTTTACAATCCCACTGACGTGGTAGTACACCAGACACCATTTTGACAGCTTACATCTTTTTAATTTTGAAGACAACACCTATCATAGTAATTATTAACTAAATATTTAGGGGTTTTCTTGTATATTAAAAGTAATATAATATCAAAATAAAGGTACACATAGAATTAAATAATTTTTATTTATACTACTAGAATCAGCCTTTAAAATCAGAGATCTATACTTTATAGTGAAAAAATAATCAACATTGACTTTTTTTATATAAATGCTATACTTATATCGTAGTTAACGCTTATACTAATCAGACTCCTGAAATTGAAAAACATTCATTGGTTCATTAAAAAATAATCACATCTGCAAATTCACAATTTCTTTTCGAAATCTTCACAAAGTGGTTTGGAGCATTGTAGGCAGATCGGCTTCAAACAATCACAGCAACGGTATTTTGATACACATTTTTCTCCCTTGATTGAACACAGTTTTCTCCCACTTGGTGGGATAGATCGAGCAGTTGGTGGTGGAGGGTGGGGACGAGTAGTAAATAAGGCCTATAAATGCTTTTATTTCAGTGACATCCGTATCCATAAGTTCCACCTTAGTACTTTGTTTGAACTGGGCTCGATATGTCTTGAGTTTTTGATTTGTGTGTACCACTATACCTTCCAACAATGAATTATCAATAAGCTTGGACCAAAGTTCAAAATAGCCTTCAAAATTCTGAGCATTTAGGTGCCCTGGTAATCTTATGATATTGTGAGCTGCAGTTCGTGATGTTCTAGGGCACTCTTGTTTATTCCAAATAAACCCATTTTTACCTTTATGGTATTCAGATGGATCTGGAATAAGTTGTTCTTCTGCACATGGTTCTTCTTGATCTTCTGCCTCAACTGATATTTCATCAGCTTCAATATGCTGAACTTCTGGTAAAAAATCCGGGTCGTCGCCTACATCGTCAACATCGCTGAACTCATGCTCGCTATCTTCTTGTAACCACTGCAAGATTGGCTCGTCGTGGCTCTTAAAAGCTCCAGATGACGATCTTTTAGAACTACGTGCCTCTTGGTTATTACTTGAGTGAGCCATCTGAAAGACAAACAACGAATTGTACTAAACGAAACATTGTTACTGATATGTTGTTTAGGAAACTCTATGAATATTTAACAATTCAACTGACATGGTTGTTTAGTAGACACATACCTTAACGCTGACGTGGTTGACTCGTAGACACCCTGCCTCGGTACGCGACGCGTGCGCGTGCTGCGAGAGCTCCCGGCTCACTAATGCACGCATGAGACCGCGACAGGAAGGTACAGAGGGCGCGGGGTTCCGCTTTTGAAAAATATCGACGCTAGAGATGTTTTTCGATTACGCGGTGTCTGTCATACTACCACGTCAGCTCCAGAGGGTTAATTGACTGAAGCAGAGTGAAAGTTTTTGCTTTTGTCTGTCCTGCATGGGTAGCATGGCAAAGGGACAAATTGTCTCTCCACCATTATATCCCCTCGAAAAGGAAATAAAGTATGGGTTGACAATGATAACTGACACTAAAAGTGGATAAAATGGTTTTCTCCTTTTGCCATGCTACCCGTGCAGATGTTGGTTTTCTACTAAAGGTCACATTTTTCAATGAATCTCATTGATACTTGGCACACAGGTTATATAATAATATATTAATGGAATAGTTCTGTCCTTGACAATTTTGGATTGGAGGGGATATAGACTTATGAAGATTCAGTTTAAGAGATGTGCGGCGAAGTCTACAGTTCGGATAACTATTAGTGGTAACATACCATATAGCAACAATATGGACAAACAACTTTGAAAGGCAGAGTCCAATTTGACACAGGTCTCAAAAACACAGGTCACTTAAAAACATATGAAATTAAGATATTGTTATAAAAGAAAACTATAAAGTAAAGCTCATTAAAACTTTAAGAACAGAAACATAATATCAAACATATAAAGCTTGTCATAGCAATTATTGTTTCAGTTCAAATGTTCCCCACAACTAAGGATTATTCAATGTAACTAACATAAAGAAGTCTTATATTATGTGCAGTCTTATTATGTGCATAGATCTCCGAACGTCATCAGTTGCCACGAACTTCTATGGCATAAAACAAACGCAGTATTTAGGTAGTAAGTATATTTATATAAAGACACCACATAACACAATTGTCGGTACTTGAACTGGTAATTAAATAGTCTAAGAAAATGGCACATTTTCGCCTCATTTAATAAGATTACATTAGAGCTGTACCTACCTGGCGTACTTGAAAAGTTTTCGATCTGCTTCATGTACCTACTGCGACTAAAACGATTTCCAAATTATCTCATAGGATAAAGTCTTGCCTGACGACACATTGGAATCTGTTATCTCAATCACAACACAATTAAATGAACTATTTATCCTTTACACAACACCGTAATGCTCAGATAAATTGAATTATAATGTAGTGTTTTGTGAACACCGCATCGCTCCGCACAGTACTGAGTTTATGAATTGAAAGTAGTGATGCGATGACTGTAGCTGTCAAATTGCTATTCGATACATTCATTTCGAATCTTTTTCAATCCATTCGCTTTCGAATTTTCATTGAGCTATTTTAGTAGGTTAAAAAAAAAACTTTTCGGTCACTCACAGCGATGTGCCATCAAGGATTTAAGTATCAATTATAAATTCACCCAAAAAGATGTATCTAATTCCCTTATTATAACTGAACCAAATTAATTATTAATTCATTATCAATTTGATGAAACAAAGTAAAAAATGCGTTAAAAGACGTGTTTCCCAGTCAATATCATGAATAACTTTAAGTAAAACAAATACCAATATTCTTGTTGTTATAGCCGCAACATAAATATCGTCATTCTGTAATTTCAACAGTACCTTACTGACCAGCTATTACGATTCATGGTATACAGCCTGGTGACAGACTGACAGACCGACAGTGAAGTCTTAGTAATAGAGTCCCGTTTTTACCCTTTGCTTACTGAACCCTAAAAAGATTTTTGTGAAAATGAAACAGTACCAATTTTTATGCCAACATATGGCACTGTAGGTACATGCCCTTTAGAAAATTGCAGCTTACGCTAATTCAATCTACCCCGTAAATGGCGTGACAAACTCATACTAGAGATAGGTACTGGATACATTACCACAGCGAAAGGCAACAGAGGTATTAGTGGACGTACGTGGGCTGAGGTAAAGCCGAACCGAGTACATTACGTATTTTATACGTAGCTAAGTCCATCAATGCCTAGTTGTGGCCATGTGGCCAAGACTTGCTTAGCACTTTTCTCAAGGATGCGCGGAAATTTAAACCAATAATATTACCTACTTTTTAAAATCAAAGACGACCAACAAATAACAATAATTTTTCACGCGCAAGTGTTCAGGTTTTTATTTAATGAATAGCCCTCCACATTGCACGTCAACTTGAAATTTAAGTTAAATCTTTGATTAGTTACCTCCTTGGTTGACATATTGCCTACGAACTAAAAGATCGTCCCATTTTTAAATAACACGACAGATATAATTAGATAACATTGTAATTCATTTTTCTCAAACATACTTGGAAATGTGAGTATTTCTTCGGCAACCTTCTTCGAGATAAATCGAAATTGCTGTACTGGCCATTACTGGCCAATACATGCGAGCAGCGGCCGGAAAAAGTTGTATGAAATATTGAAAATCCATTACTGTCGTGTTATTTAAAAATAAACGATTTTTTAGTGCAACAGCAGTCGACTTCATATGAAGTCAACTGCTACGGCTGCTCAACCGCATATAGATCAATCGCATACTGATTTCGGATAGTTCGCTGGAATTGGTGCATACAATTTTGGATTATTGTTGATTTATCAAAGACAGCTAAGCTGATTTCGACCAAATTTAAGTGGGACTACCTTCGAAGAATCAAACAAAAAAGTTATAAATCAAACTTGTCAAAATAGACTTATAAACAAAATAAAAGAAAATATGCAAAACAAAAGTACCTACCAGGCACCCAGAACAAAAAAGAGCTTTCGTAACTACCTTTTCAGTAACACTACTGAAAAGGTAGTAACGTAAGCACTTTTTTGTTTAGGTTTAGGCTATGTTCTCGTCAACAGGTCCTAAGTTTCCTCAATGAAGTTAATTTCCTCGCATTATTTGAGGAAAGTTTTATAGAAGCCGCATCTCAAGAATATTTAATTTATAACATTTTTTCATAGGCTGCTACCGTACCTTTACATTATAGTATAGTACCCGTTACTTTAAGTAAGTAAAACAAAGAAAGTTGTACCAAGGAATTGTTTACAAATAATATAAATTGATTGATAAAATAAAACATGTCGCTCAATTCCTATTCAAACACGATTATTCGATGGAAGCAAAATATCGATTCTTACTGCTTCTACGCACTTCCCAATTCAACTTGACAGATGAAAATATGCAATATCTTTATGTCAAATATTGGAGTACCAAGACTAGTGATGAGTTTTGTCGATAATTGTTTTCACTATAAAAAAAATTTTGATTGATCACAAAAACAAAAACTAGTAGTTCTTCGAACAGTAGACCTTGCATCTATGTAACTGAATTTTATTACATAAGCCTACATCTCGATTTGCTCTTGATCGTATTCGTTTGTAAGTACTCGCAAATCCTAATAGGTAAATATTATCAAAATTGTTTCATGAACAGCATAAAAGATTTTCCCTCTTTTCAGGGGATAAACATCGCCAAAGAAAAATCATTGACGACAAAAAAACATATTATTATATAGAAATCTTTGTGTACCAAGTTTCGTTAAAAATATGACCTATATCGCCGAATTAACATCCGGGCAGATTCATCAAAAAACGGAGACTATCTTTTGCTGTTATTTATAAGCTGATTTTAATAATATATTTTAAGATCGTTTAATATCCAAATTCTAACTAGATTTGTGAGTATGAATCAAATCAGTCAAGAGCCATTCGGTGTATAATATGCTAATGAAGATTCTGTTAAACAGATACGAAGTCTACTGACGGAAAACTACTAGTGAATTAATACTTTTTAAATATTTAACTTTAAACATTTAAAAAACTTTTAAAATAATCATGACAAAATATAAAATTCAAAATAAAATACATTGTAGGCTAGGTACAGAGTTTCAGAAGATAAATGTAACAAGGTAGTACCGATAACATGAAATTAATAATTTGCTACCTCCTATAATGAACTTCGGATTTCTGAACTAAGCATGAAGCTCGTGTCTCGGAAATCCGTGCTCCCCTTATACAGTACATTGTATCATAATCATAACATGACTATAGTCAAACCGCTAAACTCAGACCAGGCCTGCGCGGGTACAGGGGCGCCGGGGGAGACGACACAGGGGACTGAGACAGGCGCGGGCAGCGGGTCCCCGGCGCCCGCACCTGTCTCAGTCCTCCTTTGTCGTCTCCCCCGGCGCCCCTGTACCGCGCAGGCCTGGTCTGATTTTAGCGGTTTGACTATAACTAAGTAGTATCTCATTTAAAATACCTACATTTTTATACATCGATATTTTTACCTTATCATAATATGAATTAATATCACAACACTACGATTCACGCTTTTCAACACGTGAGCCTGACTGACGTGAAGAGTGGGGACGCTAAACATAAGGTTGATTTTTCCTACACATTTTTCAAGGGGCACGTGTTGATAGAAAGAGATAGATATACAGAACCGACAGGGTCGCGTGGCCCGTACAGACGCCTCGCAGTGGGCGCTTATTGCGCATGAAGGGTGTGTTGTGTCTTCGGCTTTATTGCCTTCCAGGAATCTTTTGAGCCAAAAACGTGAAACCGTCAATTTAGCCCTCTTTTCCTAATTACCGTACCCTTCAACTTTTTTTTATTTGACTCAAACTGATTTTTTTTATTTGATAGTAAGTAGGTATTAAGACCCTGATCGACATACAAAATAAAACGCGGTTTTAAAGTTTTCTGTGTTTAGGTGTACAGGGTGTTCAGAAACGAGTGGATAATAGGTACTTCACCGGCGGGCGAGAGGCTCACTACTAACCAAATACACAAAAATTGTGTTCAGTAAAAGTGCCACGGTTTCCGAGATACCTATTTAACATTTTCTAAATTTTCATTTCGCATCCTTTTGAAGAAGCCCAGATTCTGCAGCGCGTCGGGTATGTTCTCTGATGCGCGGGTTCCTGATTTCTTTGCAGTTGTTCGATCTCGTATCGCGTCCTTTTGGGATAGGATACGAGGATCGAATAACAGCATACAACAGTGCCTGTCTGAAAATTTTTGTTGTCCAATATTCGACATTGGATCTCTGTCCACCAGAGCGGGAATCGGAAGTAGTATGACGTCAAACATAGATTTGATCATAGACGAACCATATTTATATAATGGTCGTTGGTTTGACTTTAAACGATATTTTAATTTATTTTTAGACTGGGAAAATTTTGTAATATTGTAATGTTTATTATTTTAAATTATGTAGTATGTTTTTTCATATGGGTTGTGTGCCTAAAATAAACGTTTTTTTTATTATTATTATTTACGCTAGACCCATATAAGATAATGCACGGACAGTATTTGTATGGGTGACTGCGGGTGGCATTTTCCAACTGGGCACTACCGTGGCTCGGATGACACGTTAATTTGTAGTTCCTAGTAGTTTTAACCGTTTAGCCCTGTCAAGGGCCTTCAGACGGCCTAAATCTCTGACACCAGAGCTAACCACCCTAAAATTAATTTCAATGAATCAAAAAATAATAGGTACATATCTATAGGTAAGTGAGACGTTACACCATCTTTTTGTAAACTTGAGGTCTTGGACGTTTTTTGCACGTGCTCAGTGCACAAGTTTGCATTTTTTAACCTACTTCAAAAAAGGGGGTTTCAATTTGACTATATGTTTTTGTACGTGTCTTACACGATTACTCCGTCAATCATGAACCGAGTTTAATGATTCTTTTTGTTTTTGGTAGATTACTCATACTTCAGAGGTGATCCCATTTAAATTTTATCGAAATTGGCTCTCGTTATGGACAAATCCGCAATAATGGGAAAATCGATTATAGGTATTTTAAGGTGGGCCCTATGAACGGCTTCGATATGGTTTCACGTACGAGTAGGGAATGCAATACCCGGATTCCAGGTTCCCGAAATACCCGGATCCGGATCCCGGAAATTACACCGGGATCCCAGTGATTGACGGGATTACCGAAAATCGAAGATATATATATTTTGCACAGAATCTTGTGTGAGAAGAAGTTAGATGGCTTCTACATTGTGCTTGAAAGGTTATTTCAATTTCAGCTCAGCACATTTAGATGTACTTACATAGCAAATATAAATATATTATCCAGGGTTACTGGTTATTGAACCTATTCCTTCTAGTGGGTTATTATCAACTAATTTGACCCCATAAACCTCCATGCAAAAGTTAACCATTTCTGAGAAAAATTGAATTAAAGTTTATTTTCCATTTATCGATGCGAGGCGACTTAAAGATTCATAAAAAAAAATTATATTTTTGATGATTTATTTTTTTACACTTAGCAGAGACATCAGGCTATCATTATGGGTAAAGAAACTGGACTCGTTGCCTACATTACATAATGATCACATGAAAGCATTAAAAAAATGTAATTATCATTGTTAATTAATATCTTTGATCGACAATTATAAAAAAAAATGCCAACACATTTGGCGTGCAGATTATTTTAAAAACAACTGCATACTAAAGAAGAATTAAAATCTAACTTCGGTCACAGGTCGCAAACACTAATCACGCACTTCTATAGTCAAACCGCTAAACTCAGACTTCGCCTGCGCGGGTACGGGGGCGCGGGGGTAGAAGACAAAGAGGACTGAGACAGGTGCGGGCGCCGGGGACCCGCTGCCCGCGCCTGTCTCAGTCCCCTGTGTCGTCTCCCCCGGCGCCCCTGTACCGCGCAGGCGAAGTCTGAGTTTAGCGGTTTGACTATAATGACGATAATGACGTTAGCTCAATGTTGTGTTGGTAGTGGGTAGATACTCGGTACCACAGAACTCGCATTCTAAAGAATGCGACCACGAAAAGCGACGAAAAGAATTCATTTCGACGTGTGAAAAAGGCGCTGGGTAAAAGAAGACCTCGATGTAGATTTCTATGGTAGGTAGGTACCAAGTAGTTCTGCTGTTCTGTGGTACCGAGTATACCAACACAACATTGAGCTAATACACACGACACAATAGGTGCACTGGATGCATAGTCACGTGGAGTTATGCCGCGTGAGCATGAAGCCAGCAAACAGTATGAATACTGGCGCGGCTTGTTACTATGAATTCATAGTAACAAGCCGCGCCAGAAACCTTATATACATCGAATAACACTGTTTATGTAAGTATACAATAAATTCCAAGATGGTTTATAGAACAGGTACTCGATGATAGGTAGGTACGAGCTATGAGACTATCAAGACTGATGTAGAACCAAGTAAAACTACTATAATGCCAACTGTTTATCTTTTGTAAAAAAATCACATCATTATTATACAGGTATGTGAAACCTGATAAAGGTCTTTAAACATTATTCACTATTTTTCAGGCACCAGGCTTGGCTGTATTAACAGATCGAAGCTTTGGTGTCCGCCACAGCTGTTCAACAGAAGCTCTATTTTTGACTTTCGAACAGCTCAGACTTGAAACTTTACGGATGTTTATTTTTTTACGAAATTTATTTATAATTATGAATTATTATATTATTAACTAGCTTCTGCCCGCGGCTTCGCCCGCATGGATTACGCCCCTGAAACCGCGTATTTTTCCAGGATATAATTAACTTGACCAAATAATACTCATAATCATCATTAGTATGCTTTTTAGTAATTTATGTGAAAAAGTAACTTGTTTTGAGTAATTAGTATAAGTACTGTGATGTACTTAACCGGCCTTTTAATAGCCCATTTCTGAAAATAGGGGCCTACTCACGAAGCGTGATTGGGTCATATCCACCATTCTGGCCCAGTGCGGGTTGGTAGATTCCCAAACGCCATCGAATTTCTTCTACGGATGTTTACAGGTTACCTCACTATGTTTTCCGTCACCGAAAAGCCCGTGGTGTGAAATCACATACCTACATAAGTTTCAGAGAACTCAAAGGCACGGGACCGGGACCTCACGATGAGTAATTAGTATAATTTTCTTATCAGTAAAAACATAGGTACTACCTAGAAAGCCAAGCTGTTCAGTTATGGAACGCGCTACCTGTTCCTATTCGACGTGCTCCTTCTCTTGCTGTGTTTAAGGAGGAAGTCATAAAATTTTATTTATCGCAGTTGCCTCCATGTTAGAAAGTCATTTCTAGTTAATTTATCATATTTATTTATTATTAAATTTATTAATTTGTATGTAGCATTTTTATTATTTATTTTTATTTTAGTATTAGTATGTGTATGTAGGTTGTATTATTGTAGTATTTGAATGTACATGTGTATATTGATATGTATGTATATATTTTGTACAAGTATTTATGACTCTTTATTCAAGTATTCTTTATTTTGTTTCATTTAATTTCGCTATTATTGTACACCCCGTCCTTTACCTTCCTCTATAATCCTTTCCTCTCTAAATCAGGTTGCCTGGAAGAGATCGCTCTAAGAGATAAGGCCGCCGATTGTCGCACTATTATAATTATTATATTGTACTCTTTTATTGTAATAATTTCGATTGTGTGAACAATAAAGCGTTTCTATTCTAGAAAATATTAACACTAAAAAGTAGGACATTGGGATCGCGAACAGGCTTTTTTAAGCCTGTGAGAGGTCAAATTGACGTAGGTACCTAATGTCGACTATTAAGAGAATCGTGAATCGACCAGTGTTTTCGCGTTTTCTGTAGAACATCGAGAAAATTTTGGATACATTTTTGTTAAAATTTACGTTCCGGGAGAAAACTCTTTTCACCCCTTAAATTGTAACAAAATGTTATGTTTGTGGTGTCAATCGCTTGAATAAGAGATATTGCACGCTCGTAAGTAGGTACGACTTATTTTTTCATAAAGTTTTTAAGTTTATATTACACTTTTCAGCCCAGTTTTGCGTAAAAATATGACTTTATAACGTAAATACTATAGACTATAGGGTCATTTAAAAACTAAAAAAACAATGAGTTGCACTCTGGGAGTGCCGGCAAAAGTGAAAACTTGAACATATAAAGGTATTATTATTTATGTGGTAAAATACAATCTCATCAAAAACATAAATGTGAAATGGGAGCCAAAGTGTCGCCACCAAAAGAATTGAGATCTAACACGGGGGCCAAGTGTTCTGTAGAAAATCCTAAAGTTTAAGCTACAAGATCATACCTACAACATTCTAAAGAGATTTACTTATGTAATTCAAGCTCGTGATTTGACTTGGCTTATTTTAGTAAATGTGCCCATGTATGTAGGCTAAATAGTTTGAGTTGTGAGGGGGTCAAAAGTAGCTCCAAATGGTTCGTGTAATATTACACACGGCCGCTGCGTCGCCAGTTTTCTTTGAACACTTTGGCTGGACACGCTGCCGCGTGTCTAGATATCACACAGGCACACCCGCGCAAGCGCCATGCGCCGCTTAAACGAAACAGCAAGAGCAGAAATACATTTTCAGCACGCGGTAGAAAGAGAACGGGGATGTTACTTCCTCTCCTATACCGCGCCGACGGTCTATTCTCCCTCCGTCTTACGAATTTCCGATCAGGTCACGTGTCCTGACGCCAGTTAAAAAAAAACCCATTCCAATAAGTGCACAATGCCGCTAAAGAAGTTTTCACTTCAAAAATCAAGTCCTAGCGATTGAAGTGCTGAGAAAGCAAGCCATCGACGAACTAGAAGTCTTGCTGCCCAAGTAAACAGCAATCATGATGGAATACATGATCCGTTGTTTACGTTGGATGAACTAAAAGCGTCGGTGGAAAGCTTCGATCCCAAAAAAGCCCCGGGAGCGGATGGTCTCACCGCTGACATTTGCGCCCATGCCATTCTCGAGGACCCCCAACTATTCCTTGCCTTGGCCAACAAATGCCTGGAACTGGGACACTTCCCCAATATCTGGAAGGAGGCCACGGTGATCGTTCTTCGTAAGCCTGGGAAGGACGATTATACTAGTCCGAAATCATACAGACCGATAGGGCTTCTTCCAGTGTTGGGGAAGATACTGGAAAAGATGATAGTGGGAAGGCTAAAATGGCACATGATTAGACGGATAAGTACTCGCCAGTACGGTTTTATGCCCCAAAGGAGCACCGAAGACTCCCTCTACGACCTTATGCAGCATATCCAGGATAAACTTAGCCAAAAAAAACTGCTCACAATGGTCTCGCTAGACGTAGAAGGAGCCTTCGACAGCGCTTGGTGGCCAGCCATAAAAGTACGGCTGGCTGAGGAAAAGTGTCCAATAAACATCAGGAAGCTGATGGACAGCTATCTCCTGGATCGCAACGTCAGCGTACGGTATGCGGGCGAGAATTTCTCAAAGGGCACAAACAAGGGGTGTGTCCTGGGATCCATTGCAGGACCAATCCTCTGGAACCTTCTACTGGACCCACTCCTAAAAGGCCTTGAGAACCGAGGATACTACGCCCAGGCATTTGCTGACGATGTGGTCTTGGTTTTCGACGGCGACACGGCTCTAGATGTCCAGAGGCAGGCTAATGCCGCTCTCGCCTACGTCTTGGAGTGGGGTGTCAGTAACAAACTGAAATTCGCTCCGCATAAAACCAAAGCCATGGTGATGACGCGAAAGTTGAAGTATGACACTCCACTCCTGGAAATGGGCGGGATCGGCATTGGCATGTCTTCTGAAATCAAGCTTCTGGGTGTAACGATGGACAATAAGTTAACCTGGAACAGCCATGTGTCCAACGTTTGTAGAAAAGCCGTCAACATCTACAAGCAGCTGTCCTTGACGGCAAGGATCAGCTGGGGACTTCATCCGGAAGTGGTGCGGGTCATCTACAACGCGGTTGTGGAACCCGTAATGCTGTACGCGGCAGGTGTCTGGGGATCGGCGGCCAAGAAACTGGGGGTTCGGAAGCAGCTAAACGCTGTCCAAAGAGGCTTTGCACAAAAACTATGCAAAGCTTATCGAACGGTCTCTCTGAACTCGGCACTGGTGCTGGCTGGGATACTGCCACTCGACATAAGAGTGCAAGAGGCATCTAATTTGTATGAAGCCAAAAGAGGGGTACCCCAGCCAGTACTAGGATACGGTGAGATCGAGCGAAAAACAGCGTTTACCGACACTCCTCATCCAGCGCGGTATAAGGGACTGCAATTCATTTGCTTGGTAGACCAAAATGACGTCGATAGGAACAGTGGTCAAGCAGTGCGCATGTATACGGACGGCAGCAAAATTGAGGGCAAAGTCGGGGCCGCAGTGTCCATTTGGAACGACGCTGCCGAAACCAGGAGCCACAAATTGAAGCTGTCGTCCTACTGCACGGTCTACCAGGCAGAATTGCTGGCTTTATGTAAAGCAACCGAGGAGGCGATTAAAAAACCCCAAAATAGTATAGGCATCTTCAGCGACTCAAGGTCGTCGCTGGAAACGGTGGTCGGAAACCGCACTTTCCATCCCCTCGCAACCCGAATCCGTAGCAACTTGACAGAGTGCAACAAGTTGAACAAAAGAGTTGAACTCTTTTGGATAAAGGCGCACGCGGGTCTCGAGGGGAACGAAAGGGCGGACGAGTTAGCCAAGGACGCGGCCTTGAAGTCCAAAACCAAGCCCAGCTACGATAAGTATCCGATTTCATTCGTCAAGCGACAGATCCGCATGGAAGCGCTTGACGAATGGAATCGGAGATACAAATCAGAGCACACAGCGGGAACCACTAAATTATTCTTCCCCGATGCAATCTCTGCCTACAGAGTAGTAAGAAAGATGGAAATTTCCGGCACCAGTACACAAATTTTGACGGGGCACGGTGGGTTCTCCGAGTACTTACATCGATTTAAGTGCAAGGGGAACCCATCGTGCGTCTGTGATCCAGAAAAGGCGGAGACAGTACCACACATTATAGCGGAGTGCCCTGCCTACGGCGTCGAAAGATTTGAAGTTGAACAAATGATAGGGGAGAAAATAATTATTAGTAAATTCAGAGAATATATGCAGGATAAAAATATAAGAGATAGTTTTATGAAATTTTGTATAAACATAGCTAATAAAGTAATAAAAAGAAATAAATAGATAAATAAGCATTATTGAATATTATATCATAAGATATAATTATATCAATAATAGTAGACATAGGAGTTAAGAAATAAATAAGGAAAATGTACAAAAATATAAATAGAAATAATATAGGTATAGACAAACAGGAGCACAACGTATGACTCTAATGAGCCATAAGTATGTGCGACTGCCGTTAAAAATATTTAGTTAAGTTTTTGGATAGTCTTTTGGAAACCTGCGAAAAATAGATACGAAATTGGTAAACTTTATATCATATATATTATGTAAATTAGTACTGGTTAAAAATTTAAACTTTAAAATAAACAAAGCCTCCGATCAAGTCCGAGGAATCTAAGAAAAAAAAAAAAAAAAAAAAAAAAAAAAAAAAAAAAAAAAAAAAAAAGTGCTGAGAAAAACAAATCACTCAAATCGGACAATACATATTTAGAGGTAGTAACAGTTTATTGTTGGGCACGCATGTCATCGTACATTTTTTTACACCGTATCTCAAAGTTGGAGAAAAAAAAAACTAAGCACAAATGTTGCGTTTAAGATCAAAAAAAAAAAAAACTATGGCTATCGTTCAAAACTGGTATTTTACATTTTATAGCGCCACTATTTAGGAGTGCTATTCAGCAACCAGACTGAGAAAATCTTTTGAATTGCAAATTTGGCATTACAAAGAGTGGGCCGACCGATATTTTTCAAATTTTCAAAAATGTCCAATAACTTGAAAACCGTGACACTTTTACTGAGTACAAATTTTCATTTTCTGAACAGTTGTGATGTCCCTCAACCGTAGGTAAAGGATTATTTACTCTTTGCGCCACAACCTGTATAGTAAAAGATTAAGAACGGATAATTGTGGTGAAATGAGGAACCCTCGGAAAGGTTTATGGTCGTCACTATGAATGGTATATGGAACGACCTAAACTATGGGATCAACGCCGAAATTATGAAAAAAAGGAAAGGTTGCAATCCGCAAGTGCCACCAGAAGTAAAAACCCGACTTACTTTACGATCAGCTTACGTCCTGACGCGAGTTTAACATATTTTACCCACCCCAAAAATTGCACAGCTTGTTGCACTCTCTATAATTATGATAATTTGATTTGATTTTGTTGCAGACCAGTGTAATTTTACGTGATAACGTGTTAAGAAAACATTGTTGAATAAACAACTGAAACATGCCGAACGCTTAGGCCGATCGTGCTTCTCTATTGCTTGTTCCGCGCTCTCGCTTGCACGCTGGGCTCAGGCCATAGTCAAGTATTAACTAGACAGGGCGTTCAATAATAATAATTACAAAAGTAAGAGAGGGCGAGATGTGCAATTATTAAAGTGTGAACAGGACGAAACTAATATCTTTTGTCTCTATCTGCGTATACGTTTTTTTTTTGCCTGACTACTACGCACGGCCTAGGCGTAATAGTCTGACATTTCGCGCCAAAAACTACTGTTGAATTTTTGATGGTAAATCAACACATTTATGAACTAATATCTATTTTCTATCACTTCTCAGTGTTTTGCAGGTTTTTAGGATTCTAGACATACTTAGGTATCTATGGCTCAGGCGGAATGATTTTTTTGAGCGTTCGGCCGGCGTTCATCTATTTATAAGACGTTATCACGTCAAAACTTAGTTAATCTGTTCTGTGGTTCTGCCAAATATTGTATCTCTTTGTATAGAATATTCCGAGCGAGATTTTTTACCTACATTATTTGGACGGTTCGTTGCCATTAGTACCATTATCAGTTCCATGATGGAACTACTGTTAATATTTTACAACACTAGTTCCATTCAAAATGGAACTACCTACTGTTAAAAATTTACAACACTAGTTCTATTTAAAATGGATCTCGAAATAATGGAACTAGTGTTAATGAGTTAAAAACAAAAACTACTTAAGGCAAATTGTGAGCCATGTCAAACTCAAAATGTCATAGATTTTTAAATTGAAGTTGCCTGCCAAGAAGTTTATGCGGGACTTGGTTCATAATAATATAACGAATCATGGTTTACATTTAGCTGCAAGTGTTGTAAATTTTCAACAGTAGTTCCATCATGGAACTGTTAATGGTACTAGTGGCGACGTCAACCCACAAGTCAAACCACTGAAAATTTAAAGAAAAGCAAAATCTGTTTTAATATATATATTTGCAAAACATACAACACCTATAGTATTAATCTGAGAACCTTTAATTAAAATTCGAGACAAATAAGAGCAAATAAACTGCGCTGACATTATAACCAGTAAACCAGTAGTATTAGGAAAATCTCAAGGATTCTATACCACAATTGGATTGAGTTCATAAAAACATAAAGTTTGAAGTATAAAAAATAAATTATTAGGATCGAGAAGGAAATAAAGATATAAACAGCCGATCCTAATATGACAATAATAAAGTTAGCAGCAGTTATTTCATGGTTCAATCCGCTAGTTCATATTACTCTGCCGGTTTCTCAAAGGACTTCCATTTTAAAGAAAAAATAACTCCAGTGCTTCAGTTCTGATACAAATTCCTTGGTAAATATAATTACATTTACACTGATATGTACTCATCACTTTAACTGTTAACTGTAGTACAAATAAATCCACTTATGTGGATCTTGAGTACTCTCTTATGAAAAATATCGAAATTGGTATACACAATGAGATAAGTGAAGAATGTTGTTTTATATGACATTCTGTTAAGATTGTCTAAAACCTACATCCTAGAATAAAAAAAATGTGCCGATTAGCTGTACTTTGCCTAGTGTACCTGTAGAAAGGGATCGATGGCACTAGATTAACTGTTGCATGCTACATATTGATTCATAGAAATATTATATTACACTCGTTTATTGAATTATAATGCTAGGCTAAAAATAAATCATTTTTAGATTGACAAGATATTCAAATATGGTGTTCGTAATTTTATGTTCCATATAAGTAGCATGCCACGGTGACAAAGCGACGCCTAGAAATGTAGATAGTAATTAGCCGACAGCAGCTAATAGGAGGGTGGCGATCTCTTCGCGCGGCGAGCGAGCCGAGAGCTGCATGGTGACGACGCCGTGCGCCGCGACTAGCCGTGCGCGCACCATCACCGGCACTCCGGTGCGCCACAGGCCGCCTCCACGGATCTCTTTTACAGCATCTCCACTGATCGCCGATTTGGGCAGCCCTAAATGCTCACAAACTGCGTTAGCAGCCTCTCCGACATCCGACTGCGACAAACCAAACGTGTCGCTCGCCTCCGCCGCGGACGCAGCCCTGTCCCACGAACCTTCCCAATCGTCTGTTGCCGCCCGAGCCCGGAACTGATCTGCGCAACCGATCTCTATCTCCTCAATAGGGTATGTATCTGCGTAACCCTCGCTCGAATCTGGCAACCCAGTGGTGGTATCGCAGTCGCGAACCACGAATTCCAATGTTGCCCCGATGTTCCCCAGAGTTTCTATGGGGTTCTCTGGAAACTCCAATACGATGAACACACTGCCTTGCTTATCGTACGGCAGCTGTTCGCATGCTATCTCGCCGATCAATTTGTAGCCGGGGATGGGTTCTAGCCGTACGTGTACTTTCTCGAGTAGCTGATCGCTGAGAGTGTTTACGCACTCAAACTGCAACACCAAATGACGAGCAAAGACATGCTTCACGCAACGTACAAGGTACTCGGTTTCGGGTTCGGTCAACTCTACCGGTTCGCAACACTTGAATATAGGGCCGAACTTCTCGATCCCAGGTATAACTTTCAGTTGATCAGCGTACTGCTCCTCGCGTGAAACGGAAACTTTCCGAGTTTCCATTTCGACTGGAGCCTCTTTCGCTTCTTGAGGCTCTTCTGCTGTAGGAACAGAAGCGAGATTGAAAGGTTCGTCAGGATTTGTCGCGAGATGGTCGGCCAACGCTCGCTCTAGAAGGACAGGATTCGGAATCTGTATATTTGTAATGTAATCGTTTATCAGTTGGGGATCTCCGGAATCTAATATGGCGCAGTAATAGACGGCGCGGTCGCGTACCTCGTCTTCGTCATCGAGTGTGCATCGCTGCAATAGTACCCGAACATTGGGTAGCAGTTCAGAATGCGTGGCGCCGAATCGGGCCACGGCCGACACGGCTGCTGCTCGCACCGGCCCCGATTCTAAAATGACGCGGTTGTAGATATATCTAATATACCTAGACGGCTGACGAGCTTTCGGGCCCTCCCGCCCAAGGACGTGTAAAATACGCACAGCTAACGTAGCGTGTTCGCAATCCTCGATGAATTCGCAGAGATGTGCTAGCCCCGTCTCTTTGGCATCTGGATTTTCTTCAACTAGTGCAATTAATGCGTCAGCAATGGCACTTTTGTACTGTAGCCCGCCCTCGTCTCTAAGCATGCCTGCCAAAAACGCCGCCAGTGACTGATGCTTTCTCGGGTACTTGGTGCAGAGGCGTTTTATAGCACGAACGACAACGATCTTGAATTCATCAGATATTTCAGACATGAAACTCGATATCTGTTTCATGAGGCGGTCGATTGAGCTCTCAGCCCCGGTGGCAAGCAAAGTAGTCACGGCCAGCGTTGCAACGGAGCGATTCGGATCAGAAATAAGGTTTTCTAAGTCAACAGCGCAAGCGGCGACAGCATTGGGATGTTTCGCTGTTAATTTGGCTAGAGTTCGGGCTCCGGCGAGTCGTAAGGTGGCTTTGGAAGAGCCACAGAAGATTTGTAGGACTGAAACAGCTTGGGCGAGATCGGCTGCTGATTTCCTCAGGTTTACAATGGCATGTGCGGCTTCGTAGACGACCATTTCTGACTTGTGACGTAGGCAAGATTCGATGAACTCCATGTACGTGTCGAATGTTTCTGTGGGGTCTTCTTCGGCTAGTTTGGCGACGTGACGGATGAGGAGGCACAGGGCGTAGGGCGAGTGCCGGATTTGACCCTTGGTGAGCTTCAAGACGAGTTTCACGGTGGAGAGACGATCGTTGCGGCGAGCGCCCGCCACTACGGCCAGCGCGTGGTATGATACCATCGCATTGTCCGATGAAATGGCGTCCTGAAAAATAGCAGAAAGGCAATTTAATTCACAGAATATTAACAATAACACAGCTCATGGAGTTTTTTATTATTTTAATGATAATATAGAGTGACTTAATAGTTTCTTGTATTTAAAAAAAATCCATTTTATAATTTCATATTATATTGGGCTAGAGAATAACTAATACAATTAGGTAGAGAGATTGAGACGAAATTTAGTTTGAGTTCGAGTGCCTACACACTCTCACCTACATAATAATATATCTTAATGATTATGTATGTAAAATTGTATATGGTAGCCCGATTTCTCTATATCTTTAGGCATCATCGCCATTAAAACCTGCAAGCTGAACACGATTATTTACTAAAACCATTCAATTCGCTCTCATTCGCTCGCATTTCAGTTTTTTATACATTTCGATGTGTACTTTATGTTATGTTAGGTACTGTTATGTTGGATAAAATTTTATCTATACAGTAACCAATTCATCAATATTATTAGAGCTGTTAATGTGGATGATCTTGATCATGGTCGCCACTGAGTGCAAGCAAGAGCTACTGTTGGGAAAGTGAGTGTGTTTATGTTAGTTATCAGAAACAAGTTTCCAGAATGACCCCACAGCGTTACAAATATGTCATCCATTCATCAGCCATATGACATCCACTGCTGGCTGGACATAGGCCTCCCCTGTAGATCTTCAATAAGACCGGTTGGTAGCGGCTTACATCCAGCGCGATCCTGCGGTCTTAATGAGGTCATCCGTCCAACTTGTGTGTGGACAATGGACATCCTACGTCGTGCTTGCAGATACGTGGTCTCAACCTGAGAACTTTTTGAACCCATAGTCTTCCGCACTTATTGCTTTGTCCACTGCCATTTCAACTTTCCAGTCTGATGGGCTAATGGGTGACTTTGGTTCTTCATTCATGATTCAATCTTACAAGACTCCGAGCATAGAGCTCTCCATAGCTTGTTGGACTATTTGGAGCTTATGAAAAAGGTCCATAGTAATTACTATGTTTTAGTGCCATATAAGTCATTGAGGTCATCACAAATATGTCATGAGATACTACAAAATTAAATGGAATATCTTTCGCCAGCTAATTGCGCCCGCATGTCATGGCCATGTATCGCCACTTCAAAATGGCGGCGCATTTTATTTCTTTTTAACTATGCAAATGTAAAATTACCAATTAGTAGTACTCTCTACCACAGATAAAAATAAATATAGTTGAGAAATATCTTAATCACGCCAGCTTTCAAATACATAAAAGACATCAAAATCTGTTTATTTCTTTGGGAGCTGATGCCACATTTAGACAAAGATGTCTAACTTGGCATTATAAGATAACTCTTTTGCATCAGAGTTGAAAATATCAGAGCGAATCACAATTGATAAATATTGAGAAAAAGCAGATATATGTTGAAGCAATCGTCTCAGCGGCTGTGATGATAGGTACAAGCTGTAGATAACCCAATCATCACAAAGCTGTTAAGTAAGCTTCAGTCAGAATTGGGTTAGATGCAGCTTGTAGCTAACATCACTGCACAACCGCGAAGATGTTTGATTCAGCCTATAGTGCCTTACTCTTAATTGGATACAATTATCATTTATCACACATCATAATCATAATTTTAGCCATGGAACATTCATTGCTTGACATAGGTCTCCTCCCTCCGACTTATGGTAGGGCTCATTACTGGTCACTGCAACTTGAATAGTCACATGTATAAACTGGGAGCCACCGACAGCCCACTCTGTCGTGGTTGCCTGCAGGAGAATGAAACGGTAGAGCATGTTTTGTGGCATTGCAAGGCCACGGCAGAAACTAGAATCGCTTGCGGGTTGCATGACGCTACTATTGCTTTGTCATCAGCATCGACATCATCATCCTCATCGCTATCTGGTACACCATCCAAGCCACTGGAGCAGTTATGCCAGCGGCCCAGAGCCACGCTCCGTTATTTTAAGGAGCTGGGCTGGCTCGGGTAGACGCTGGAGGGGGAAATGCACAAAACACCCCATGCGGGACGTCAGTGCAGGACTTATCGCCCCCTACATCGAATAAGAATAAGAATAGGTCTCCTCAACAGATTTGCAATAGGTTCTGTTGGACGTCCTGCATGGGGTGTTTTGTGCGTGTCCCCCTCCAGTGTCTACTCTAGCTAGATGAAGCATGGCTCTAGCCCGCTAACATAACTGCTCCAGTGGCTTGAATGGTATACGTATGAGTTTGGGATAAGGATGTCTATGCTGAAGACAAAGCAACAGCATCAACTGACTGCCTCGGTGGCTCAGTGGTTAGTGACCCTGACATCTGGATCAAAGAGGAGTGGGTTCGATCCCCACCCAGGGCAAACATTTGTGTGATGAACATAGGTGTTTGCTCTGTGTCTGGGTGTTATGTAGGCACTATCTATATAAGTACCTATGTATTTAAAATATGTTTAAGTTGTATATCAGTCCCTGGCAGCCATATCAAAAGCTTTGCTTAGTTTGGGGTCAGAGACCGTGTGTAAGATGTCCCCTAATATTTATTTATTTATCATGCAACCCGCAAGCAATTATAGTTTCTTCTGTGGCCTTGCAATGTCACAGAACATACTCTACCATTTCATTTTCCTGCAGGCAACCATGACTGAGTGGGTTATTGGTGGCTCCCATTTT
The DNA here is from genome assembly GCA_964007245.1 of Hypomecis atomaria. Taxonomy (NCBI): domain Eukaryota; kingdom Metazoa; phylum Arthropoda; class Insecta; order Lepidoptera; family Geometridae; genus Hypomecis; species Hypomecis atomaria. Next base: position 15,715,758 of record OZ023280.1, read on the forward strand.
AAATACATACAATTGACTATTTAACTTCCAGTGATCAGTGAATGAAAATGTATTTAGAATACATTGTTTCGATTTGCTAGTGCGGTCAAACAAATTTCTGGTTTTGGTGCAAATTCCAGTGAAAGGTTTCATAGGAAATGACTGTGTTACTTAAGTGGATATCAACATAATGAAATATGGGTTAGGAGCACAGCAGATTTGTTTATAAATAATAGAGGTAATAAGGAATAGAATCAAAAAACACAGTACAAAAAGTGCAATTCAAGACCTGATTGGTTGAGTTTTAAAGTACAAATAACACTTAATGCTCCCTAAACTATGTGAATGAACATCTCAAGTTGCATTTGCAAAAAGGTATGTTAAAAAAGTTTTCTTAAGAATGACCTCGGTAACTTCTTTCAGCACAAGACAATAGGTTACATTTTTAGCCAGCCAATTAGGAATTATACAGCTAAAATGCAATATTCTTACCTGTGCTTCATTCACCCATCGTCTCACTAGATCTGGTACAGTTGCTGACAAATGCAGGGCAGAGACAAGAGCTGCTGAGCTCACTGCCGGGTTCTTGTCCACGATGGCTTGTTTCATATACCGCTCGATTGCTTGCAACATTGTGCTATCTGTGATGGTACATAAGGCCCGTATTGCAGCAGCTCTGTACAAGTCCTCTTTGCCCGTCATATCTTTCGTAAGCGACGAAGTCACAATAATAACATCCTGAGCGAGAGAGCTCAACTCTTTAATGCATAAGTACACGAGTCGACGCAGCATCACATCCTTCGATTGAAACAACTTGGTAGTGGCAAAAAATACATCAGTAGCCTCCTGAGTGGTCAAGCTTTCTCCTTGATTTAGCAAATATATTATTTTGGTTAGAATATGTACGCATTTTCTTGGATTCACGGGACTTGAATTGAAGTACCTGGCCTCCTGCAGTAGAGCTGTTTTATCGAGATTTTGAAACACACTGCCGCTGCCGTCTTCGTCTTCCTTTTTATCGTGACGACTCATGTTGCTCGATTATCAGTAATACGCAATATAATTCAGGTGGAAGTTAGCTAGTAAATTAGCAATAAGCAATTAGTTTATAGAATATTTAATTGAATTCAGGTTTTAGGGCTATTTGATAAAGTATTTGATCAATGATCATCGACGCAACCACGCAAATAAGTAGCGAGCGATAACTTTTTTGTTGACTTGATTTTGTCAGCCATTCCACAACATGTTTTTCTTCGGGTTGAATGTTCAAAAATTATGAGCGACCCGTCAATGGAATCTTTTGGCAAATTCTTGGCAAATTATTTGGCATAATAAGATAGCTGGATATCCCCACTAAAACCAGACAACTTCTTATGCGACTTCCAACAAGGTTGCGTTAAACGGTTAACGCTACCATGGAGGGGTTATGATAGCACTGATGCGTCGAAGTTTCACTTCTTCCGCGCGAAGGGACTCCACTCACTATTTTTTCTGCCAATTAACAATAAATAATTATCAATTGTTCTGAAATGCCAGATTTTGTTAAAATAATCCATCTTCATGATCATGAGATACAGAGATTCTATTACTCCCTATAACATGGTAAATGTTAGTGTCACAATATTATTTAATTCAACATTAATTGCTTAAATATGTTGTTAGCCTGTCGTGTCCCACTGCTGGGCACAGGCCTCCCCCCGATCTTTCCAGATTTGCTAAAATATATTCAACTACAATATAATAACTTAAAATGTGGCAAAAGTGCCTTTATATACTACAACAAAACTGCACTACTATTACATGAAAAGCATTGGATGATCCTCAAACCTTTGAAGGTCTAAAGATAATCCAAATGCTCAAGCCCACTGCCAGTTGGCAGCGTGCCCAGCATGCTGGCTGCATTGCCACGCAGAATGGCAATGCTTATGCGTTGAGCCAAATAAACACCAGCATTTTGGTCACGCGCAGCGTCCACCAGACGCCCAGAAAGACTTTTGAAAATGATATGAGCTCCCGGCCCCCACGGACCCAATGTCTCAACTCCAAAATGGCTCAAATATGTAACCACTACCGAGGTTAGCATATTTGCGCCGCTTGTGCTGCTCCGCCGAATTGGCCGCAGCTCCAGCCCTACTCTGAGTCTCAGAAAGATGTGACGGTGCCAAAGTATCGACGCAAGTTGCGTCCCATACTAAGGTCCCATAATATAATTAATGTACCAGTGTAGTTTTAACATTCTTGGTGATTGATGTCCAATTTGTCATCACCGAAAAAAAATTATTCAGCGGGCCTCAACTTGGGAACGACAGCTTTACACGTAGGTGCATTTTGACATTGACAATTAACACAATCATCTTTTTTTACTGTTTGGTTTTGGTGTCGCATGATTTATGCATTTGCGCGTGTCAAATAATTCTGTTAAATTCTAAGTTTCGGTGTTCTTGGTGGCACCGCATCTATGGACGACGCGACGTTTAAATCTACAAATTATTTGACTTTCGGTTGACATTCGTAAATGCAATTTTCGCCACTAGTTAGGCATAATGACGAGCAGCGTACTCGCTACCTATATCCTATTGTAAGCCCGAATCCCGATACTCATTAAATCCCAAGTAAACTTTAATTGACCAACCATTCGACCGCCTTATCGTATTCGCAAATGTTCACGTGACGAAGTAGGATAGGTAGTGTCAACGGGAGAGCTATTCTGTTAGATTAAGGTTCGATTCTAGATTCTAGCGTTTCACTAAATTCGGCTATCTAAGTAAGTAATAATAATCTGCCAGAAGATCGATAAGATTCTCTCCAAAATACTCCAAATAGTCTGTGTGACTATTTGGAGTATATCAACCAGCTAGAGCCACAGGACGCATTCCTCCTATAGGGTATCTGATTTTCACGCCCGGACGACGACGCGACGAGGGAAAGTGGGGTAATTGCGAACACCTATAGGGAGAATTGCAATAAAACAATAAATAATAAAGTAATTTATTGATATATGTTTACTTAAACTAATCGTTATTTTTGTGTCATATTTATGTTTTATAAATATTTAATACAAAATTAAAAGAAAAAACAAAACCATTGGTGTCCGGGATCACCCGTAGGACGTGGGGTAGTCACGAACAGGGCCTACTAGGCACAGAAATCACAGAAAAAATCTCGAAACGTGCTTCCATCACTGGTACAATTTTCGTGGGCGCAGATCCTCACTCTTGTAGCATATTATCCCTTCGATTCATTTTATTAGAGTTACATATTTTTCATTACAAGTCAAGCAACAATATCGTTTATTGTCCTTAGTAGGTTTTTAGTGGAATTCTTTTTTTTTGCACAAAACATGGTCATTTTCGAAACATTTTAAATTCTTCAGACCTTTTTGTCTTTTATTGATACTATCAGTCTTATTTCCTTTTTTTTAAACATATTACGGAAGTCCGAGATTGCCCCACTCAATTCGTTCGCCCATTACCCGACACACACAAATTCATGAAACTATTTATTTTTTTCATGTTAGAAACTGGCAATAAACGTAGCGACCATTTAAATAAGTAACATATTTAGTCGTTACTTCTCAACATAAATGGCAGGTTTCTATGTAGTATTTCTACATGTACCTATACAACTTAATTAAAAAATTAGATGAAATATACAAAAAATATATATATAAACTTGCCTTGGACACCGAGCGCAGCTTCACCTCACCAGTTACCGTTCGTCGATAAGTTCGGGTCCGGCGATTGCATTATTGGATATATCTGTCATTACCTTGGTGTTCGCCATTACCCGCCGTCCGTGATTCCCCCACCCTCCTACCAGATGTTTCGAACTAGTCAGTGTGGTATTTTGTAGGTTTAGCGGTGATTTATGGCTATATCTATAGAATCTTTTTGAAGTGAAAACTTCTTTAGAGGCGTTGTGTACTTTTTAGGATGGGTAATAGTAGTTTATGCAACTGTCATAATAGTGAAGATGTAGTTGCATACACTACTTTATCTTCACTAATAAAAATAAAAAAAAACATATTGCGAAACATTAAATTCACGCGTACGTGTATTGTCACAGTGAATTTGGCGCCATTAAAATCTAACCAATGAGAGCGCAGCTGTGCGCGCAGGGCCAATCAGGAGCGAGCGCGCGATGTTATAATGAGATTTTACGATATCGATGTGGATATTATAACATCATGTGAAATTGCTTAAATTGAGTTTTTAAGTAGAATGTTACAACATTAGTGTAGATAAAAAATGTTAAACTTGCGTCAGGACACGTGACCTAGTCGAAAATTCGTAGGACGGAGGGAGAGTAGGTAGATCAGTAGACCGCCGGCGCGGCGTAAGATCCCCTCTACCGCGCGGCAAAAATGTGTGTCTGTTGTTTCTTTTAAGCGGCGCAGGGCGCTTGCGCAAGTGTGCGTGTGTGATACTTATTGTATTTTACCGCATAAATGATAAATAAAGCAATTCATGTTCAAGTTTTCACTTCTGCCGGCACTCCCGGAGTGCAACCCGGTGTTTTTTTTTAAATTAGTTCTACTAATGAAACTGCAGATTTTTTTTTCTCTAATTCCGAGTTGGCCCCATAGTGAAGTTTGGGGGGCTAAGTAGTCAGGCCTAGCCCGCCTGGAAAAGCTAAATAGGGTCCGAGGTGGGTGCCACTTCCTTGCCTGCAGAGCCGCTCAGGCAACGCTGCAGCCGAGTCCACCGAGGCGGAGGGCGCGACGGAATGGATCTGGCGATGTGTGCCGCTGCCTTTCCAACCTGCCACGGCCCTAACGGGTGCCGCAAACGTGTAGGCGGAGGCAGTGGGGCTGTAGGGGAAGAAGAGTGTCGATATCCCGTCGGCCGTTCTCCCTATCCTCTGCAGCCGTAGTGGCAGGAGCGAGGCCACTATAATTAACCAATTGGACTGAGACCAGGGTTGTCGGATGCAGGTGCTGTCCGACGCCCAGTGCTGGTTGGTCCCGAGTGGTGGATATGTCTGGTGTTCCGACACATCGTCATCGACGCGGAGAGGAGCGTATAAGTTCCGTGGTGGGGCCCGAGTTGGGTCAGCGCTGTCGGGTGTTGCGGAGGAGTGCGGAAGCATGCCTGTAGCCCCGACACCAGGAGCAGTGGTGGAACATTCAGGGCTTTTAGTGGATTTACCGACCAGGCGGTGGGGACTGCCACATAACCATCCGCCTGCCCTCGAGCTGCGGTGGTATCCAATTGGCCAAGTACGAGTTGGACTCGCGCACGAAGGTTTCTGATGGAAACCCCCTTAGCCCCATTTCAAGCGTCTACCTGTTGCCGTTATTAATACGAGTATGGAGCAAAAAAACGGCAAAAAATAATAATTTGTTGTATGGGAGCCCCCCTTAAATATGTATTTTGTGCTGTTTTTAGTATTTGTTGTTATAGCGGCAACAGAAATACATCATCTGTGAAAATTTCAGCTGCCTAGTTATCACGGTTCATGAGATACAGCCTGGTGACAGACAGACGGACAGACGGATGGACAGTGGAGTCTAAGTAATAGGATCCTGTTTTTACCCTTTGGGTAGGTACATAATATTTAACAATTACAATACGTCGATGGTGTCTTCACATGTAGCTCCTGTTCTCTAACTTTCACCGCTAAAATTGGTTACCTACTTCAGTCATGTAAGGACCCATCATGTCCCCTAACAAGAAATTAAGCAAGCCTTAAGCCTTGGTGGCCGAAAACGGCCTCGGATGCAGCGTCATCATCAGCTGAATATTTCTATTGTATGATGAGTACCTGCCTACGAGTACCACAAAAAATCCTATATTCCCTTAATCTACAGAATTATAGCAGAAACCTACCTAATACTCTAAATAGCTGTAGATACATCAATCAAAGGCAATTTCCAGTTCTTTTGTATTTATTATATCAAAATATATGTATGTATTTTATTGCAATAATATCAAAAAGTACTTACTATCAGAAATATATCACAAAGGTTTTACAATATTTCATGCAAATAGTGCTTTATACGGGATCACATGCCAAATCATTATAGGTATAATTAAGCTAACTGTCAGTAGGTACTTATCAGCTAAGTTTTATTTCATCTAGGTACACATGTAAATATGTACCTACTTAACATATTTAAACGTAACTTAAATTATTTATACTTACATCGAAACGTTTTTTCACCATTAAATGTTTTTGATTTGTATTTATTTAAAAGTAATACCTACCTATGCTGTCGCATCATTATTAGTTATTTTTACATAACTGCAGATTTCGACCAACTATTAGGTACCTACATTACTTTACAATATGTGGGTATTTTACATCACAATGGTGAATACAAAAAGACCTTATTTTCCACACCTAAATTTCCACATTACTCTGCATTCATTTCCCCAAAGTTATTTACTTAAACTACAGGCGCGGATCCACCTTCTTAGGAATATGAGCGCAAGCATAAGTAACCCAAAATCATCAAAAAATAGTTTTTAATGTACAAGTACATTACATTACCACCACTAGGAAACGTAGCCGTATGGCTATTTTTTACTATTGTAAATGAAGTCACCTTTTTTTTTTTACAACTTTTCACCCTCCACCTCTTCCCTGCCCGAAGTTATTACGTAGTAATTCGTAAATTTTTTGTCAACACAAACCTTAAAAATAGTTAATCTGGATTCTGAGCGTTAATAGGTACAGTTTGGTTTTGCATAGTTTACCGTTTGCGCGTGGCTCTACACACATCTGTTAGTTGTTCCTCGTTTTCGCCAGGGGCGCTGTAAGTACAAAAATGTTTAGAGACACACGGAAACTACCGTAGTTACAATTTACCTGTGAACCTAAACTAACCCCTCTGGCTCATAGTTGGTTATAATAATACGACGCTAGCCGCGTGGCGCCAAGAAAAACTTGAAAAAGCTCGAGATTTCTCTACAGTACCTACCTATACGAGACTGAAACTTTAGCCCCCTCTTCCTCCCTTGTGACCGAGCATACTTTGAAGACTACTCCCCCCTCCCCTCCTAAATGGGTCACGTACTTATAGTACATTTTTTATCTCCGTGCAGACTCGGTTGTAAAACGTGGGAGCGGTGCAGAGGGATGGCCCACAAAAATGATGAATATGGCCCAGCAAATAGCTCTCTCTGCCACGCATTGTTCTCACGGACGGGCGCAGTGCTGTGCATTATTGCTATAAGCGGTATCGATGTTTATAATTTTCGTTCTTAACAGTTCTTATTATTTGAGTAAATAATCAAATTCAAATATTATGATAATTACAATATATTTGTAAGAATAATAAGATAAAAAATAGGGATAGTTTTAAGCATTCGCATGCTTAAAATATTTATTTGTAATAGTTATGTAAGGTTAGGATTGTGCTTAAATCAGGTAAAATGGTGTACTACTACCCTCTGCACCTGTGACAACGCTCATTCACATTTATTATCGATAAAGGCGTTGCGCCCGCGCATAATGGTCACCGCCCTAACTTTACCTACAACGTTTTATGGCTGAGTCTGCAAGGAGATAAAAATTGTACTATAGTTCGGATTGTCTTACACTTGGCCGAATTATAGGTGACCGTGCCCATAAAGCCCCTGATCGACGTACAGAATAAAACCGCGGTTTTAATGTTTTCTCTATGGTATGACAGTATAACGGTATAACCACAGAGAAAACTTTAAAACCGCGGTTTTATTTTGTACGTCGATCAGGGACTTAACCCTTTTGAGAGGTGGATCCGCGCCTGCCTAATTAATTATTCGTAGGTAAACAAAATTTTCCTATTAAGTAGGTATCTACTTAATTGAATAATTTTGTTTAAATTTTCACTTCTTAATTGCTAACGGGTAATAAGTAAATATTTTATGTTTTCAAAAGCTCAAAGGTTAAAGCTCCGTGAAGATCAGATTAGTAAGTCCTTGAGTACTTAAGTATTGTATATCTACGTTATTATGGAAAAAATAGAAAACAATTTGGGATTCACTCGATTAATCATTAAATAAATAAATATCTTTAAAGACTTACATTATGATCATATTTCAGAATTCGTTGTCTTTTAATTTTGAAGTTTAGGTGAGACATTAGATTTATAGGTACTTGAAAATTCATATCCAGATCCCTTCAGCCATAGGACGTCCATTAGGTATTGAACATAGGCTTCACCACCAGATTTTCAATAGGACTGGTTGCAAGCAGCACGCATGTAGCGCGATTTTGCATTCTTTTTACCTTGTGGGTGGTCGTCCTACGCTGCGCATGTCGGTGTGACAATGATAACTATCTAGTAAGTACCTACATTGTTTACGGAAACCTTACATATAAATAATAAAATGACATCTATGATTTACCCATAAAGGAAAACGACATCTTTAAAGTATTTAAATAGTTAATAAAACGACAGGTAATATTATTTCATTAAGACCTCATTAACGTTCCGATTTGGTTAAAGCCAACAGCCAAATTGGATCGTGTGTACCGTTTTTTATTTGGATTTTCTCTTTATTATTTATTTGGTTGTTCAACCAAATCGGAACATTTATGAGGATGGATAACCGAAACCGTTGATTTTTAATTGTTGCTTTTATCTATAGGTTGCAAAGACAAAGATCTTAACGGCAAAACATTTCATAAAAAATATAATTATTTAGCATTTCACAGATCGTCGTAATATCGCTGTATCTTAACCTAATTTTTATAATACGAGGTAAAACGAAAGCATACTCTTGCTGTGTATAAGCAAGTAAAGAAATAAAAGTAAGTATGTAGTCAATGATTTTTAAAGAATTAGACTTTTACTCTGGACGTGGTGGGCAATTCACCTGGTGGACAGGCAGCCGCTTCATCCATGCCTTCGTCGTCATGAAAGGATTCTTCTATGCTGGAAGTGCTGGGTATTTCTCCGGCTGGACAGGCAGCCGCTTCATCCAAACCCTTCTCCTCGTCCTCAAAAACGATTTGCTGAACCTCGTACATATTCTGGAACGGAGCTTCTGGGCCTTCCTGCAGCCAGTTGTCGGGTGAATATGAATTGTTTATCGTTTCAATGACGTGGAAAGTGTACGCCGGACGAGCTTGGTCCGTCTTGTTGATTCCACTCTTGTGGACCACGTGCCCGTGGAGAATAATGCAAGAACCTGAAAATAATAATGACTGCTGCTTAGATTTATGATTGGTCTCGCTCCGACTAATCATTAATCTAAGGATTGCTGCTTATGGGACTGGATCGCTCTTAGAATATATTCATACACAATATCTAATAGGTATACCTACAGCTACTCTCAGAATAATGATAAGTAGGTGAAGAAACCTTGCTAAATTTCACTCAAATAAAAACTAAGTTACAGCTGCCTTATTCATATCTGGTTATGCAGCATACGCGAGAGTAAGTGGAACAAAAAAAAACGCACTGTCTGTCAGCATCATTCAAAATCACAAGTTGGAATGTAAAAATGGTTAAAATTTGGTTCACTTTGTCTTTTTTGACATGATCGGAAATTTGAACCCTCTAGTTCCAGCAGAAGGTTCAAATCTCAGTTCATTTTACCTTCCTACTTTTTACCTTTTTGAATTTGCACAGCCGTGATAGCTCAATACTGAAACCCCTCGAAATTACGTGAGTTCGGGTGTACGAGTATGTGTATCTTTTATAACACTTTTTAAATTTTATATTTAAAGTGGGACGAAACGATGTTTATCTCTTGCTATTTTAGTACGGTTTCTTTTACTTTAGTTCTAATTCTATGGTAATATACATCTTGTTGATTGTCAAAGGACTTTTTTTTATGGAACTGCTGATTTATTTCGCTATTTTCGGTATGTTGTACCTTTCTTCACGGGAACTGGTTTGAAGCTCGAAGCCAGGTACGATGGATTCGGTTTATCGTATGTCAGCTTCTCCGGCAAATTCGGGTCGTGGTTCCTCGTCAGTCTTCTATGGATCCCTGATTTGTGGGACCCAGCGGCGATCCATAGGCACCCGTTCTCTACAGTCGCGTCTTCCAGAGCTATCCAGAATCCTATTGCTGGTTTCGGATCCGCGAACAAGTAACTGCCATCTTGATGAGGCTGAACTGCAATTAAAATGTTTGCTTAGTATCTAAGGATTTTCTTTTTGGATCTGTCTATGTATGTATTCAGCCTGTTCCACCCAGTGTTGGGTTTAGGCCATATCGTTTCACCATTCGCACGTAGGTAAGTGCGAATCCGACAAGTAGGTACCTACATAGAAGGAAACAAAAAGTTGGGCAGATAACATAGTTGGCGACTCTGGAATCTGGATGGAAAGGCGTTATGCCCAATATGTCCATCTGCTTTCGTCACGATTTCCTGTTTGAACCGAGTTGATATTCGAGAAGTTCAAATGAAATCTACCATCACCCTTTGCAATCTACTGCTAACACAAAACAACTAGTACTTATAATTAATATTGGAATTATTAAAATAAATTGTACTTGTTTTCCCATTCAAAAGTGCGAAGTGCTAGTGCTTAATTGGTGTCTGAAAGGCTTTTAGATGAAAATCCTGTCTGAGAGCATATTATACATAATTCCCTTGAACATTTACTTTAGCTTGTACCTACTGGAAAACGATAATAGAATATTTAACCCTTAAACAGTCACTGCATGATATCTCTGTTTCTTTGGGATATTTTTAGTATAAGTGGCTATTTTATGAGGAAAATAAAATATTCAATCATTTTTTTCTAAAAAATATATATTATTTTAGGAGATATGACACGTCACATAAGACGGACATAGCCCGTAACTACTGATACCTATAAAATCTTTACACGTCACTTGAAACGGACATTATCTGTTACACAAGAAATTTAAAAACGTAAAATTTATGACATAGAAAATAACTAAAACACAAAAACACAGAAAATATAAACCAAAAAACCTATTCTTATATATATCATGTATGTTAAGAACAGAAAATTTTGAAGAACACTGTGTACAATGTTTAGGAAACTACCTACTTAGTAATGCTGAATTCGATATGCTTTTGCAGAATTTTACTATGTTTTTTTCCTCTACGACCTTGATGGTCTTCTTCCCACTCTTTTGAGCTTTCAAAAGGTGTTTACGCCGTCATAGGGAAAAAAGTCATAGACTATTCCTGAAGTCTCTGCACGAACCTGCTGATTCATACAAAATTGCAACCCAGACTCGACAAATGTATGAAACCGCTGATTTTTTTTTTCTGGGATTTTGGGTTGGTCACATATCAAAAGTTGTTCGTAATGATGGTCTGACTCACCTTCTTTCGGCTTAGTAAAGAATAAGCAAACAATCCTGTATATAGGTATCTACAGTGCCGGTATATTAAACTTTTTTGAAATTACTTTTTTATTTTTTCGCATTATACTTTCTTACAGCAGGTGCTGGCGGTGGTCGCTAGGTAGGTAGGAGAGGATTCTACAGTTATATTGTCTAGTCCTATGTGTTTGCACTCCTGGTGTCAGCGGTGATATTACGGAACTAGTTGTTGGGCTTTCAGGTATGATACAGGAAGATCTACCTGAAAGTTTTGTCTAAACATTGAAGGTGTCTGAAGGAATCTTCACTCAAACTTTGTGGTGAATTGTGTTTTTTGCTCTCCAAGACAATTTCACACAAAAATAAAAAATTAAACAGACAATGTCCCTTTTTTGTGACAAACACAAGGACTACTTGTTACTATACGTTCAGGGCAATGTCCGTTCTGAATGACGGATACGAAAAATACTTGGTAATACACTTTTAGGCCAATGTCCGTTCTATGTGACATTCAAATATATGTGACATTTTAGGAAAAACTACGATCATGAGTTTGATGAACTACGACACAATATAATTACCCAATTTTCAAATAAATGAAAACAAGTAATAGTTAGTTAAAACAATAAAATAAGTCACCGTTACAATGACTTTTATCTGGAGAAAAAACTGACGCGATACGTTCTATTTTAAAAATGGCGTGCACTTCTAATTTTTCGATGACCTAGTATCCCAAAATCGCGTAAGTTAGAAAAGGGTAGCTTTTTAGTCGTCAAGCACCGCCTTAGAGCCGGCAACGCGTGTGCATTTTGTATCGGTGTGCGCGTTTTGTTTACGTCCTTTATAAATGACAAAATCCATTTAAGGGTTAAGGCTGAAATAACGTCGAAATCACTGCTTATTCAGCTCGACAAAGTCTAACGGTTGCTGATGTTAGTGTTTTGCATTGATTGAATTTTAATCAAAGGAAAAATCAGAATATAAGAGATTTATGTGTATTTAATTTTACGGTGCTGTATTGTGACGCGATGTTACAGATTGGATTATTAAGTCAGTGAGGAAGAACTGACCATGTCAGTAAGCCCGATTACAGAGGCGCCAGCGTAAATTTATTAGTAACGCGTTCTCTCTATCGAATGCCTAAAGTGAAAAAGAAACAGATTACAGAACTATGCTATTTAGCTAATATAATTAGCGCCATCGTAATTACGATGGCGCCTCTGTAATCGGGCTTAGTGTCACCCTTCTGAACATGTATCAAAGGTACATTCAGCAGATATTATACTTAGGTAATTAGATCATATTTTCAAAGCGGGATGCGCACTAAGTGACAACCAAGTCAACCTGCAATAATATCTACACTCTGTAATATTTTGATACAACTTGAAAAATAAATTGCGATAGCTTTATCAATCGACTGTGAATTAATTATAAATTGGGGTTGTTTTCACTCGACATAGTAAATGACTTAGAAAAATTGATATTGTGATTGAGAGCAGGTTGATTTATGGCTTCTGGGCTAAAGGGTGGTTAAAAACACTTCGCTTCGGTTCCTCTGCAGAGGAACGGAAGCGAGTGTTTTGAAGACCACATGTTATGACCACATGTGCATGTTATGAGGGTTCATAGCATGTGGTCTTCAAAACACTCCCGAGAACCATACGCTTCCTTTCTTCTTTTCTTTTCCAGGTATAAGCCGAATCATACAAATCGGCGGATGTGAGTTTAGCAACAACCTGCGCGAAACCCAATCAACGCGCAGCTTTATGCGAGCTTCAGTCAGGATTGGATATTGCGCTGCTTGTAGCTAACTTCACATCCGCCGACTTGTGTGATTCGGCCTATTCCGGTAGGTAAGTTCTAGGTTCTCCCGATGAGGCACAGAAGCGAGTCACAGAGAGGGATTAAGTGTGTAGAATCCCACATAATGAGGATGCATTTAAGACCACAATGTAAATTTTTCGACCTACTTCTCAAGAAATAATTTAGTTATATACCTACCCGAAAAATGCTCACCGATGTAACTCCCTTGAAGAAAAAGAAGAAAAATTCCGTATAGGTAAATAAGCAAGTTTCCTAGAGCATATCGAATTAAATATATTATTTTAGTCAGCTAGTTTTGGGTATCCATTTATTGCAAGTTAATTTCAGATATCTGCCGGTCCCGTAATTAATTAAATACTTACACCCCAAAATCGTAAAACTAATCACAACTTGCTTGGTCGAAGTTAATTGTCGTTCCCTCTTCAGAAGTTTAAATGTGTCGCGGAACTATTAGCCTGCTGTTATTACGGTTTGCCGAGAATACAATCTCTACTCAAGTGCCTTTAATGAACTACAACAAAATCCCATACTTACATCTAAAACTACATTACATAGGACGACTCAAACATCTTGGCAACTGCGATGTTAGGTACAAGCTAGAAAACTTGAAGCTTCACCTGGATCTGTCCGCATTTTATTTTATGCTCCTTAACCTTCGAGCAGAAATCTAAAGAGTCACAATCGTGCAAAAAAAGTGTCCGAGTCAAAACCCTGCCCAAGCTACGTAGTGGGCAGGCTTTTTAGTTGAGACACAAGTGTCACTTCAGATACAGGTTTAGATGTTATTTTTAAACTTTCACGATTTGAGCACTTTATTCTTATACTACGGGACTTATCGCGCAATAGCACATGAGATAAAGATGATGTTATACCTATATTGCGCGTTTTATCGTAGTATATACCTATAAGAATAACAGGTTTAGATGTAGTTACCTACAAGATTAAATTAAAAATTAAAAAAATTGCCAACGCATTAAGAATCCTACCGCAGCTAACAAAAGAGCACTTTAAAACGGCTGAACCGATTTTAATGAAACATTAATCTAAGAATATTTCCGACTATTCATCCATCAGCCATAAGAAGTCCACTGCTGGACATAGGCCTCCCCTATGGATCTCCAATAAGACCGGTTGAAAGCGGCTTGCATCCAGCGCGATCCTGCGGTCTTAATGAGGTCATCCGTCCACCTTGTGGGTGGACGTCCTACGCTGCGCTTGCCGGTACGTGGTCTCCACTCGAGAACTTTCCGACCCCATCGGTCATCAGTCCTCCGCGCTATGTGCCCTGCCCATTGCCATTTCAACTTGCCAATCCGTTGGGCTATGTCGGTAACTTTGGTTCTTCTACGGATCTCCTCATTTCTGATTCGATCTCGCAGAGAGACTCCGAGCATAGCCCTCTCCATAGCTCGTTGGGCTACTTGGAGCTTACTAATAAGGCCCATAGTGAGAGACCACGTTTCTGTGCCATAAGTCATCACTGGCAACACACACTGGTCGAAAACTTTCGACTTGAGGCACTGAGGTATGTCGGACGAGAAGACGCTACGCAATTTTCCGAACGCTGCCCAGCCGAGTTGGATTCGGCGATTGGCCTCTTTCTTGAAGTCGGACCTACCTAACTGTACTACTTGTCCTAGGTAGACGTACGAGTCAACGACTTCAAGAACCGAGGTCCCAACAGAGATCGGGGTGGGTACAACATGGGAATTACACATGACTTTCGTCTTGTCCATGTTCATCTTAAGACCCACCTGTTGGGAAACCCGATTGAGGCCTTCGAGCATCGTGCTGAGCTCTTCCATCGATTTTGCCATGACTACTATATCGTCGGCAAACCGAAGGTGAGTGAGGTATTCGCCATTGACATTGATGCCGAATCCTTGCCATTCCAGGAGCTTGAAGGCGTTCTCCAAAGTAGCCGTAAACAGTTACGGAGAAATGACGTCTCCCTGTCTTACGCCTCTTTTTAAAGGGATCGCCTTGGAGCTCTCTTCCTGTACTCGGACCGACATAGTGGCGTTATTATACAAGCACTTCAACACTTCGATGTACCGATAGTCAATACGGCATCGTTGGAGAGACTCGAGCACAGCCCAAGTCTCGACCGAATCAAAGGCTTTCTCATAGTCCACAAACGCTAAGCAAAGTGGCAAGTTATACTCTTCGGTCTTCTGTATAACCTGCCGCAGCGTATGAATATGGTCCATGGTGCTAAAGCCCTTTCGGAAACCGGCTTGTTCGGAAGGCTGGAAGTCATCAAGCCTGCGCTCGAGACGGTTCGTATTTCCGACTATTACACCTTTGAAACAAAAAAAAAACAACATCGGTTCAGCTACGATGCCACAGACGGTAAACACACACACACACACAGACTAATTAAACTTATGACATCCTGTCGTTTTTGTGTAGGGGGTTAAAAATACGAACCTTCACTGCTGACGTTTGGATTTTTGAAAACAATCATGCTCTGCACCACCGTAGGTTTGACGAATCCTAGCATTTTGCATTGGGACTTCACTCGATCGCAGTAGGTATAGCATCGGAACAACGGGTGACGTAAGTGAAGAGCGTGGCCGATCTGTAAACAATTAATTGTAACACTGTAGGAAGTTCTCCGAACCTCAGAATAATGACAAGTAATAGAAACCATACTAAAATAGCAAGAGAATACCCACTTTCTCACTATTAATAATACTCACTTTGTCCCATTTTAACTATGACATTTAAAAGGTGTTAGAAAAAGATGCACATACACTCGAACTTTCGTAATTTCGAAGGGTATTATCAACCAGCATTCTGGGCTGTCCAAATTCAAAAAGGTAGAGAGCAGGAAGGTAGAATATCAGAGATTTTAACCTTCTGCTGGAACTAGAGGGTTCAAATTTCCGATCATATCGCAAAGATAAAGTAGACTAAATTACGACCACAACTTGTGATTTTGACGTTTGACGACAGACAATGCGAAATTAGAGTTCATATATTATAAGAATACGAGTATATCTTCTGAGATATATCTAGATGTTTAGCAGGTGAAGAGAGCCATCGTAAAATAATAAACCACAGAATGATTTTTCATATTTGAAGAGATTTATAAAAAAAAATTAAATGTAATCTCCACTTACAAAATTAGGTATTTTTTACTCCACGGCAATTTAGTTTTAAATCGTTAATTTAAATATTTACTAAAATATGTTACTACGAGTACTACCGAAGTTAGCATATTCGCGCCGTTTGTACTGCTCCGCCGTAAAAAAAATATATACCTAGTTAAGAATAAAATACTTTATAAGTAACATAATTATTGAACAGGTACCTTATTTAGTGAAAACTTTGGATCCACCTTAATGTTTCCCGCTTCATCTAAGGCATCGCTTTCGATAAATGCACGAATTTTATCGTTGCTTTGAAGAAAATAGTCTTCTTTCAGTTGCTGTGAACATGAAGGTAATAAACACATTATTTTTGTTGCAAAAATATAGTCACACACTAAAATATTATGGCCTAGACGACAAAAAATAATTTGTCAGTTTAGATTTTAGCAAAATATATTATAATTTTTTTCTTTTGTCAATTAAACAGACAATGTTGAAGTCATCGTGATGTCATTCTCAGTTAGACATTTTCCATGGACATTTTACTAAAAATTGGCCAAGTACGAGTTGGACTCGCGCATGAAGGGTTCCGTACCGTATGGGAGCCCCTCAGCAAAAAAAGTCACATTTTTTGTATGGGAGCCCCCCTTAAATATTTATATTATTCTTTATTTGTTATAGCGGCAATCGAAATACATTATCTGTGAAAATTTCAACTCTCTAGCTATTACGGTCAATGAGATACAGCCTAGTGACAGACAGACGGACAGACAGACGGACAGCAGGGTCTTAGTAATGGGTCCCGTTTTACCCTTTGGGTACGGAACCCTAAAAATAACGTTGCGTAGCCCCTCGAACTTTGACACAATTATCTCTGATTAGATACCTAGTTTTTGTTTTGGTTGACAAAATAAAAAATACGTGTCCAATATTTTTTGTGATCAAACTAATTAGGTAGGTACCTTTAATATGGATTTACCTAGTCATGCATGTTGCATTTTTAGATTTTCTGTTATCTTTATATCGTTGGTTAACGTCATTGGAAACAATGTATTAGAATGATAGAAGCAATAGTATACGTACTTTAAGAAAAAGCTTAAGAACGTATAGTACGCGCCACACAATTTGGCCGATGTGAAGTTAGCTACAAGCTGCGCAATATCCAATCCTAAGCTCACACAAAGCCGCACGTTGATGGGCTATTGCGCAGCTTGTAGGTAACTTCACATCCGCCAACTTGTGTGGCGCAGCCTATACCTATTTGAAAAAAAAAGAACAAGCTTTGATTTTAAATGCAGTGTGCATTTAAATCTAGGTGTAGGTACATACATACCTAAGATCTCAATTGGCTAGAGAATTGAGTACACTTAGGTATTTTTTTGCCAATTGATTTACCTACTTTCGATTTTCAGGGGTGACGAAAAATGCTACTGGGTCACTTCTTTTCATTATCGCAACTAAGTAGAGCCATTGTTTTGTTGGAAAGATTAGTTATGATAATATTTATTGTCACTTACTATATAGTTAAATATTATTATTATGATTACTCTAAAGTACTCGTCAATTAATGCATTGCAAAATCATTTATTACATGAGTCTAGGAACTTAATAGAAATGTTGTGTATAATTATCGCGTATAATAAAGTAAATGTCTACTTTAAATAAACATTAAAATTGTATGAATAATAATTACATTAAAATATAACTGCATTATTTTATAAAAGCTGTAAGGCGGCTAAAAATTAAAATAATAATTAACTTTAAATTAATTTAAAAATTATTATAAAGGCCACCTATATCAATAATCAAAACATTAGGTAATACAATTCCATACTGTGGCATTGATAACGGAGTCACAGCCAGCTCAATTAAAATCGGGAAAGTGGGTCAAAAACTCACCCGCCAGATTAGATAACGAATTGGGGGCTTCGCTTTTCCTCCCGCTCGCTCTCGTGGTCTCGTGGCGCGAGCAGGAGAAATAGCGAAGCCGAACTTCAGAGCGCTTACACAATAAGGCCCCAGGTCAGTGGCCTTACTGTGCCTGTGTAAGCGCTCTGACGTTCGGTTTCGCTTTTCCTCACGCACGCCCTCGTCTCGTGAGTGACTGGCGCGAGCAGGAGAACAAGCGAAGCCGAACGTCAGAGCGCTTACACAGTAAGGCCCCAGGTCAGATATACCTAGACAGGCGATATAAGACGAAAGCTTGCACAGCTGACGCCTAAATAATAGTCCGGGAGGTAAGCGCAAAAAATGCAATGCATGCTAAAAGCTGCATTTTTGGTATTACGTTGTTGTGGTGATGTACAACAATACCCTGGATTCAGTCAGCTGGGATGCTTAGCGTTTGGTGAAGATACCCGTTTGAATTTAAAAAAAGAGTAAGTAACTTCCGACTATATTTAGAAGCTGAAAATTGGTGTACGGATAGAAAGTTATTTAAAAAAGAGTTTGATGGGTGCCAATTGGCTTCCATCAAATAACAATACAGTAGCGCCGCCTTCAAGCCTGACTGAAAGGCCTTGTTACTTGTTTCAGGTAATTGGCTTCCAACAAACTCTTTTTTAATTAATTTTCTTTCCGTACACCAATTTTGAGCTTTTAAGTACAGTCGAAATATACTCATTTATTTATTTTTAATTCAATCGGGTTGTTGCTCTTAACTCCCGGGCTATAATAAGTACTCGTAATTAAGAGTAAGATGACGTAATTTATGCATCTATAGTACAATTACCAACTTCACCTCCGCTGACATCAAGAAATCGAGTACATAAATCTTAAATGGGATGCCATGGTGGTCTGACTAGTGGTAGTAACCCGCTTCACAATCGTGAGGGCGTGGGTTCAAATCGCGGTCCTGTACCATTGAAATCTTTGGAACTTTTAAGTAAGTATTCAGTTCATTTTATTCATAAATAAGTCATGCAATGTTTGTTCTTAATAACAACAATAAACAAATTTCATTCAAAATTTCACACCACTGGCTATTTTGGAAAACATCGTGAGGCAACCTGCATATACCCAAGTGCGTAAAATAAAATCGATGGCGTATGTGAATCCACCAACCCGCACTGAGTCAGCGTGATGGATATAGCCCAATGACACTTCGTGGGACATTGGGCTAAATCCGTTACGGATTGGCAAGTTGAAATGGCAATGGGCAGGGCACATAGCGCGGAGGACTGATGACCGATGGGGTCGAAAAGTTCTCGAGTGGAGACCACGTACCGGCAAGCGCAGCGTAGGACGTCCACCCACAAGGTGGACGGAAGACCTCATTAAGACCGCAGGATCGCGCTGGATGCAAGCCGCTTCCAACCGGTCTTATTGGAGATCCATAGGGGAGGCCTATGTCCAGCAGTGGACTTCTTATGGCTGATGGATGGATGGGCTAAATCCGTCACGCTATGATCAGCGGTGGACTATAAAAAAGGCCAGGACAGTAGAGTACACTACCATATTTAAGTAATGTGGCGCGATCTAAGAAATGTGTAAAAAAATACATACGACTTCGTCCTTTGTGTTGAAGACCATCTTTTCATTTCCATCTTCGAGTAGTTTATGAGAGAGCTCGTACGCAGCATCTTTCAGCTCATCGCATTCTTCAGGCCATAGAAGTTGTTCCACGACCGCATACCCGTTTCGTTCCAACTAAAAAAGAACCGATATATTTATACGTATACAACATGTTTATAAAAAACCTTCGAGCAAATATCTACGGAGCCACAGTCTCTAAGTGAAAGTAATAAAAAAATTCCGGACGCCGTCATGCATACCGTCTTAGATATTTACATTAAATAATTCACAACGACCTGTTTTCTCGAATCTCGACGTTATGTCACCCATTAGTTTCTTGTCACCGAGCACTTTGGCATCGCGCGGCGTTGTTGTAGTCGGTTTGCAATCGCCTTACAACTAAGTAGAAAGCCTGCCCACTACGTAGTTTGAGCAGAGTTTTGGCTCGGACACTTTTTTGCACGATTGTGACTCTATAGATCTCTCGAAGTTAAAACACAGTAAAAATACTAAACTTAATAGCAAACATGTTTATTTTATAACATACATACTGTACGCGCGCGAGTTGAATGCAGAGCTTAGGAATGCGAATGTTTCCCCCCGCTATCCGCACGCCCAACCCGCCCAGGCGCGTGAGGTGGGGCGTGCGGATAGCGGGGGGAGATGCTCCCGCTCTTTACCTCAGACCCCGACTGCATTCAACTCGCGCGCTATTATAACTATCTCGCAAGCACGCACAGAAATAGCGAATAAAGAATGAACATCGGCCTATGGAAAGATAATAAATGGGACCAACAACGAAATCAGGAAAAACGAACATCTGCTACATACATTTTGTCAATAGTCAATGATATTTATTTATATGGAACAGCTGATAGGGTTTATTATTACAAAAGCTATTCATAATGGTGCGTAATAAGAAATTCCCTGTATTCGTACATTGCAAAGCATTACACATCATAATTAATCACATTGTTTACTATGGGACCAACCTTGAAGTCACGAGATAAATCTACTGTTCCTGAGATATTGTTGAGAGTTGATGACTTTGTAAGATTAAAAAAATGAATTATTGAATCGCGACAAAACGTATTGAATAGCAGATTATTTTGTATCTAGTGTAAGCGTAGGTGAGCTATACATAGTTTGAAGATTTGATACGCCTTATTTCTAAAATAAATTACTTACGCATTAGTTGCTAAGTTGCTGTATCGAAAGGATTTCCAAGAAACATACGGGATGTTATATTCCTTTGTAACACTAAATACGAGTAGCTTAGCTTCCTTGTAGCAAGTCCGGTTTTAGGCAATATTGCACCCTATTACCCAGACATTAGTGTAAGATTGTTTACTTTGCATTATGGTAAGATAATTTATTTATTCATAAATACCTAACCTAAACATCAAACAATGAAGATTCAATTTGAGTAGGTACTTATTAACTAGACCAAACAATTTACAATTCAGGTAGGCTATACAAAATTCGAATATTTCGCTAGAATTGTTTACATTATTGTAGATTTTTCAAAAACAGCTCAGCCGATTTCTGTAAAATGGGACCATCTCGAAAGTAAACCCTAAAACTTTTGAACTAAAAAATAATTTTTCGATTCGGTTCACAATTGCGAAATTATCGATGTTTATCGTGTACTAAATTCGGATATTTCGCTCGAATTGCTTACATTATTGTTGGTTTTTTCAAAAATTACTCAGCTGATTTCTGTAAAATTTAAATAGAACCACTTCGAGAGTGTACCCTTTCGAACTAAAAAAGAACTTTTCGATTCGGTTTACAATTGGCGCAATTAACGATGAATTTACACAAAAAAAAATACATACAGACGAACGTAAAACTTCCTCCTTTTTGGAAGTCGGTTATAAATATGCAATAACCTAAAAATGCCATACATCGATTCAAGGGATCGAGTTTTCTTAATTTTAGTCTAAAACTCAAAAAAGTGGTACATAGTTATGTCTGATAGGCACAACAACAATCTAGAAGCAAGCCGGTGAGGCGCACGACGGCGACGCTACAAACGTAAACAGAAGAAAGACAAACCACGTGTGGTGCGCCTGCGCCCCTGCGACGCCCCCACCTAGTGTTGCTATATCTGACGTTACAAATCTATTTTCGTCTGCTTATTTCAATGTTCGCCGACGCGTTGGTACAGTCAGCAAATAATTTAATAAGTAATAATCTTTACTAATATTAAAAACCCGAAAATGTGTTTGTTGGTTTGTCCTTCTTTCACGCAGCAACGGAGCAACGGACTGACCTTGATTTTGGCATGGGCATAGTTTAAAAGATGGGAAGTGACATAGGCTACTTTCTTCCCTGGGAAAATAAAAAGTTTCTATGAGATCATATACAACAATAAAAAAAACACGCGGACGAAGCCGCTGGCATAAACTAGTGGGTATAATAATAACTTAATAATATTCCTATAAAAATTGTGTGCATCTAAGAATCAGACCCTGCTCCTAAGGTTTGGTACTACGTTTATTAAGTCAGTATACGTATACCTATGTACACTAATAAGCATTACAATTGCAAGGGTAGTTGACTGGTATTGAATTAATTAAAAGTATTAAGATTAGTGAATGCTGCATTTAATTATGATCGATTACAGGTGATTACAGGGCGTGACGTCATAGCCTGCTATAGTGCACTCTTTGTCTAGCAAAAAAATAAATATATATCGTTAAATATATAATCGGCTCTGTTTATGGTTCGCTGTTACAAGAGGACATCAAAAAAAAAATTGTCAACCAGACTATTGCAACGAGTGCAACTGGTTTCAGTGAAAAATATGACTACATGTCATTTAATCAGCGAAAAAAATCACTGATCTTATCACCGTCGCGTCGGCTTAGACTGTATTGTAAAAAGTTTAAAGCTTATTATTTTTTTAAACTTTATAATAATCGTAAAAATATGGCATACAAATGAACTGCTAAAATCGGAGAATTAACTGCTCAACTTGGTAGAAAATAATTCAAAATAAAGCTACAATAGCTAATTACAAATGTACCTACTTATACTAGTAGTTCTCCAAACAGCAGACCTCGCATCCGTTTATCTGAATCTTATTAAGCCTATTTTTACCATTAAGCCTATTATTACCAGACTTGCTCTTGACCGATTATTTCGTACTCGCAACTCTTATCGGATTTGGATATTTTAAACGATCTTGCCAAATGTTATCGAAATCGGCTGATAAAAGCACTACAACATTTTTACATTTTTCGGAAACAAAACCAATAGACAAACATCGCATACAACATAAAAAAAATAACCAAATTGTTTGGAACCTCTGTACCTTTCGTAAACATTAATTGAAAAATAAATCCTGTAGAGGAGAACCAATATATGGACAGATGGAAGATTTTGCTAATCGCGCAACGAACACGCTTCGCTTGCTCGGTCAATTACAAAAATCATAAATGTATAAGTAAATTACTTATTTGTAACTATAAGCCCGATTACAGAGGCGCCAGCGTAAATAGCAACGTAAAAAGCGTTCTCTCTATCGAATGCCTAAAGTGAAAAAGAAACAGAACTATGCTATTTAGCTAATACAATTACGCTGGCGCCTATGTAATTACACATAGAAATGTAAATTGATTCCCACTACTGACTCGTACCTATTGTATTAAATTGTTTTTTTTGGCTACTGTACAAAAATAATAATATTTAGCTTTGGATGTTTGGCTGATATTTGGGGATATTTATGATCATGGTTCTTTTCACCTCTTTAGAGCATTCTTTGCATATACAAACTAAATAAGTACTGATTACCTATATAATAGCCTAAGATCCCGCTATAGAACGACCTTCACCGTGCTGGTTAATAGCTAAGTAAGTTCGTATAGACCGGGTGGCTAGCCCTGGTGTCAGAGTTTTTAGGCCGCCTGAAGGCCTCTGACATGGCTAAACGGTTAAAACAACCGGGGCCTACAATTTAACGTGTCATCCGAGCCACGGTAGCGCTCAGTTGGAAAATGCCACCCGCGGTCACCCATCCAAGTACTGACCGTGCGGAACGTTGCTTAATTTCGGTGATCGCTGACAATCATCTAGTCAAACTACGTTAAGAGCGCCACAATTTTAATAATTAATAATAGCTGAAAAGTATCTAATATTCTATTAAACATGTTAATAAATATAATGCGGGTTGTCTTAAAATAATTCAGTCCAGAATATGTCTAGTTGTTTTTTTTTTAAATTTCACTGATTGGTTAATAGACAAATTCCATACCAATAGAAAGTATGAAGCCCATAGACATAGAATATGCATAGCAAACATGGGTTGCCTATTTTTTCCCTTCACGACTCTTGAGTAGACAAGTATAAACTGGTAAATCGATACTAGTAACTTGCACCGGTCTGGTTAAATTAATCACACGTTTACACGTACAGACAAATGCTTATTTGCACTGTACTTATTCTTAAACTAGCGAAGTCAAATCACGAGCTTGAATTACATAAGTAAATGTGAATGTTGTAGGTATGATCTTGTAGCTTAAACTTTAGGATTTTCTACAGAACACTTGGCCCCCGTATTAGATCTCAATTCTTTTGGTGGCGACACTCTGGCTCCCATTTCACATTTATGTTTTTGATGAGATATCATAACTTTTTGTTCAGAAATAATTATTAGTTACATCATGATTATCATAGTACACTTATCTCTGAAAAAGTTATCTAGTATTTATTATATTACTATCACAAATGGCATGGTTCATCTATCGAAAATCTCAGTGCCTCGCGACGCTACCGCCATTTATTGGAGTATTGGTTAGGTAAATTTTACAATTACTTTGTTAATAGTACTAATTATCAATAATTTTCAGTTTTTAGATTTTTTCCTTTATTTATGCCCGATAGTCTACCTTGGTGCCAAATATCAAGATTCTAGGTCATCTGGAAGTGGGTTAGGTTTTTGATCTATAAGTCAGTGAGTCATTGAGTGAATCAGTGAGTGAATCAGTTAATGAAACACGAGTTTTTAAACGTTAATATATCAATAACTGACTGAGCAAAATTTATGAAATTTTGGATTCTTGATAAGCTAAAAGTTTTAGTAAATGTGCCAAATTTCATGTATGTAGGCTAAATAGTTTTTGAGTTGTGAGGGGGTCAAAAGTAGCTCCAAATGGTTCGTGTAATATTACACACGGCCGCTGCGTCGCCAGTTTTCTTTGAACACTTTGGTTGGACACGCTGCCACGCGGCAGATTAAAGTTTAAATAAAGATGACCGAAGCAAGTTACCAGCACAGATTTACCTGTTGTTCGGTATACACCGAACAATAACACAATAATGTTGTGTGTAGTATTGTTGTATTTCTTCGATTAATTACAAAATAAATATTTTGTTGTAGTCGTGGTTTTTAGATGATGAACGTTGAAAAGCTGGTGATCGAATGTGTAGATGGAATGAGTGAATGAATGAATGAATGGAAATGTGACAGATGATTGAATAGTTGATTGAATCTTGGAATGATAGTGTCTATGCGTAAGTATAGGTCTTCCTAGATTAGATGATATAGGTAGATATTAGAGGTACCTATACTATACAGTAGTTTCATTGAAGTAAGTCGAACGCAAAGACGGCGCGGACATCATTATATCTGCCTACCTAAGAGTCAACCTAACGTTTGCATATTTAATGGGCTTCATCCTTTCGATTGTTATGGAATTTGTCTATTAACCAAACCAGTGAAATGTTAAAAAAAATTGAATTGGTAATTAATCTTCTGGACTGAAATTTGTTCGACAACCCATTTGAAATACATATATGTATTGACATATTTAATTGAATATAAAATACTTTTCATCCATTAACCAACTCGGCGAAGGTCGTTCTATGGTGGGATCCTATACTATAAGTGCTTAAATGTGTTTTGAATCTTATGAAAATGCGTAGTAGTCAACAAAAAGTCAAATCTCAAGCATTTGAAATAATTCAACATAATTAGCTGGCAGAGGTTTTTTAGGTACTTTACGTTTTTTAGATTTTATGTATGTACCTAGATAGGTACATACATAAAATGTTTATTTATTTTTGAATGTCCAATGATGCTAAATTTCATGGCGGTCAAGCAACTAAAAATAACTTAGAGTACTATATAGCAGGACATACTCGTATGCACATGCCATTGGTAGACAAATTCCAAGACTATTTAGTATTTACATATTTCACAGTTGGACATCATAAGGAAAACCAGGGCCGGATTTAGAGGATTGTAACCCATCACAAAAAGGCCCAACATAAATAAAGGGCCGCCATTTACTGTAGACCCTGAGCAGTTGCCACGGTTGCCCTCACCTAAATCCAGCCCTGAGGAAGACTGTACCTATCTAGTATTTGTAAAGCTATGAGTAGGTACGTTAGTAATCTCAAACTTGGCCAGAAGCTCCAGTGACGAATATTAACGTGGGTTGGTGCGGTCTAATAATAATATATTTCCTGTATGGATATGCGCTTTGCTCTTACGTATTCTCAGTCGCATATTAGGTTTTGTGGAGTTTGCTTTTTGTAATTTTATCCGTGGACCACCAGATCGGTAAAGGCCGAATCAAACAACTTAGCGGCTGTGGGCTGTGAAGTTAGCTACAAGCTACGGATAGCCCAATCCCCGCGCAGCTGTTATGTGAGCTTCAGACAGGACTGGGTTATCCGCAGCTGGTAGCTAACATCACAGCCGCCAAGTTGTTTGGTTCGGTCGATACTTAATTTCTCTAATTTCTGTTCATAAACAGGTAGGTAAATTAGATAATCTATAGGTAAGTGGCAGGTACTTACAAGTGGTTTCTAAACTCAGACAAAGACAGTTAAAGCCTTTAGTGTAAATTGCTTTTTGATACGACGGTTTTAACCGGTCCAAATCTTATATAGGTGAGTCCTATGTCCAACTGTGGATGTCCTACGATTGAGATAACAACGATGGTGGAAAGCATCTGTACCATTAAATATTATTATTATTGTTAAGAGTTTTACGTAATTTTCATTACAATGACAGTTTGTGGACAACTGGACACATTACATATACAGGGTTATCCTAATCAATTATCATCCTTATAGGGGCTTATTCTGTACACCATAACTAACAACTTTAGTTCTGCGACTTTTGTCAAAACTCAAATAAAATTTGCTCTTCTGTTTGTCCATAGAAAAATATCGTTCACCCGCGACATAATGTATGGTACAGCTGATTTTTTTAATGAGTTTTGACAAATTTTGCAAAACAAAAGTTGTTGGTTTTTATGGACAGAATAAGACCCTAAAAGGATGCGTAATTGATTAGGAATAACTCTGTATTTGTGATAAACATGAGTCGTCAACACCTAAACTCATTATACTTAACAATAACTTCAGGTATTCGTAATGAGTTTTTGAATCTGCGTGAAGCGAATGGCTAACCCTCAGAACAATAAATAAATATAAATAGGCAAATCTAATCTATCTTTGAACTTACGGTGTTGCAGTCGTTCTATGTGGCAGTAACCCTATCAGTTTGATTCACACTTTATCAAAATATAACCTAGACTAACTACGTTTCGGCTTGCGGCTTCGCCCGGCTAAAACATATAACCCACGTTTACCACACAATGTGACTTTCTATCTATAGATGAAGGAATTTTTGAGATTGGCCCAGATTTTAGTCCCTATTTATAGCATAACAAAAATACCAAAACGAACAAATGATATTGATAATATTATACAGGGTTATTCCCAATAAATTAGCATCCTTCTAGGCGCTCATTATGTACAACAAAACGAATGTGGAGTCATTTTAATAGGTAACATTTGACAGTTCATTTATGCAAAGAAAAATATACCTTACACTAAAGGAATAAAACTCATGAAAACAATATTGACGACGACCGATAAGTGTTCTCGAAGACGGCTTGGAGTTTTATTCCTTTAGTGTAAGGTATATTTTTCTTTGCATAAATGAACTGTCAAATGTTACCTATTAAAATGGCTCCACTGTAACAATTTTTGTTCTGCGTCTTTAGTTAAAACTAAATGAATAGCTGTTCCATATATTTGTTACGGGTGAACGATATTTTTCTATGGAACAACATTTTTTTTTTAGTTTCGACAAAATTCGCAGAAAAATGTTGTTAGTTTCGATATACAGAATAAGCCTACAAAAGGATGCTAATTGATTAGGAATAACCCTGTATATTACATAGCAAGTAAAATAAATGTTACATACCACTTTTCAAGCGGGGGTTAAGAGTTACTCAAGACAAATAACACGACGACAAAAATGTGTAACACGTTGCAACTTTAAATTATGAATCAAATTGATTCGCCGTCCTGAAAATGTAAGGTATTGAAAGTAGTACCGTGTGACGCACTCTACAAAGTTCGTTTAAAGTGCGAGCGTCCTCTTTTATCTCTGCTGTATCACGCAAGTGAAACTGATCCCACCCTTCTTCGTAAGGCGACCTCAATCTCTGTAATAAAAACGACAAACAATACTAGATACATGCAAGTAAACAAAAGCAGTAACTAAAGCTTAAAATGGCTTGCCGCGACAGACGAGTATTGGATTAAACACTGACATAGCCCAGCGGCTCGGCGTGGCATGGCAGGCTGAAATGGCAGTGAGCAGGGCACGTAGCACGGATGACCGATAGCTGATGGGTTTGTGAAGTTCTCGAGCGGAGACCACGTACCGTAGCGTAGGACGTCCACGAGGTAAACAGATGATCTCATCAAGACCGCAGGATCGCGCTGGATGCAAGCTGCTTCCAACCGGTCTTTTTGGAGATCCACAAGGGACGCCTATTTCCAATAGTAGACGTTCTATGGTTGATAGATGAACGGATGAAACGCCGTAATACGAATTATCACTAAACATTAGCGAAAAAAAACTTACAAATTAAATGTTCTTTAAAAACATGATGCATTAGGTACAACTTGAACCGGCTTAATATATTAGTATTAGTAAAATAGGGGTCTGAATAAGTAGTTAAATTTTAAGTACTTGCAATTTTGTGATATCAATAAACTGGATATGTGTCAGGGGTCCCGTGTCGAACTTTGATAATTATTTTTCGCCAAAAATGGCATAATCTACTTCCACTGTGTACAAAATTCTAATAATTCGCACTAATCGATGTGTTATCAATGTAGTAATTATTATTATATTATTGTTAATTTTTCAAAAACGGCTTAGGCGATTTCGATGAAATTTAAATGGGACCACCTGGAAAGTATACCCTTTCGAAAAAGATTTGATATTTAATCAAATCTTTTTATTTCGAAAAAGATTTGATATTTAACCAAATCTTTTTATTTCGAAAGGGTTTTTAACGAAAGCTCACGATTTGCGAAAGTATTGATGAAAATATAAAAAAGATACGAACATAGTACCTCCTCATTTTTGGAAGTTGGTAAAAATAGTATTTCATTGTCTGCGAGATATTGTAATATTAAAAGTTTTAGACAAAAAATGTGAAGAAATATTTAAAACTCGAAACGAAGAACAAATTGAAACACGGATTAGCTTTTTAACGAAAAAATCCTACTATAAAAACTAAACTCTAATTGATTTGTGCTATAAATGTGGAAATCACGCTGATTCATGGTATTTTAGGTCTTATCCTTGTTATGCTTACGTAGACTTTCTTTCTGCAAGTAAATACTTAAAGTTCCGACCTATTTCGACCCCTAATTATTACTATTAGCTAAAAACTTCCAAAATAAAATAGTAGAGTTAGTATAAATAAAATAAATTATAGCTTAATTTTTATATTAGTACGTACTGGATCCCATAAAAGCACAGTTGATATTTTGAACATGAAATAACTTGAATTATCTGTATCTAATAATAGCAATAAGTGAAAGTTCATGAACATACAATAGACGAAGTAATATTAAGATTAAATAAACAACTACTACGCCTAAACATGAACGTTAAAAGTTGTGAATTCACTTAGCAGTTCAGCGAAATAATTTTAGGCGGTCAAACTCATTGTTATTTTCGACATAAACTCAGCATTTTACCAAAATTAAAACAGCAACGGAGCCTTAAATTCTTACATTTGCTTACAAGCACAAAACTCAGTTAGCATTCAGAAATGTGATTTTACCTCAATTAATTAATTATAAATACGCAAAGCCTGTTTGAAACGTCGTAGGTGGGATTTTATAGATCATGTTGCTACAAAATAGAATTTGTACGTAAAATGGAGGTGCGATTGTGCTTCCCTTTGAACTGCAATCGGAGGGAAATATGGCAGTACTTCCTCTAAATCTGTTCGCTACTGGGCTTAGTGTTTCCACTGAAGTTTTTTTTGCCCTTTAAAAGATTTGCGTATGGCTCCACCAAAAGCGTCTCGGATACATCAAATCCTTGGGCTTAGTAAAAAAATGATGTCATCTTACCCTGAAAATCCCTAAGCCCCTGTTATAATAAAAAAGTGTCCTTAGTACTACATAAAACACGTCCCTAAAATAGGGTGAAATTCCTAAATGTGGAAACACTGACTTCATGATCTATACGCACTATCTCAAGATTTAGTTAGGTACTTTTATCCAATTCGATTTCTCAGTACCTGCGTAATAGAGTAGATGTTAGAAGTTAAAATTCAAATAAAAATTAGCAACACACTGAAATGAAATACTAAAATAACTAACAAAGAAATCTAAATTCATTCCAATTGCTTTAATAAGAAACTAATATGAAGACATGCCTACTAATTCTTATCGTTCCGGTCACAGAATAGATAATAGTATAATATTTTAACAACACAGATAAATGTTACCAACGAGATAAATTTATTTGCGTTTTCATTATAACGAGCATAATATATCATTATTGTAATAATCGCTGGTTTAGCGCCCTGCATTTCTACTACTTATTTATTTTTTAAGCTTTCGCACATGTCATCCTGTGTTTGTCTGTTGTAGATTAAATCTTACTGTTCCATCTTTAGTGTTTTGAGTCCTTGCGATTCACCATTGCTAACTTAGCATTTAAGTAATTGATTCGTTGTTGAGCATGGTCCTGAGAACATTTGGGCTTACGTACGAAACGTAGTTTAGCTAGATATATTATAATTAGCTAAACTTATAGCTAGAATAGGTATTATGGATACATTCTATAAAATTCGAAACCATGAGAAAATCCAGCGTGAAATGGCCCATAGTACCAGGAGATCATGCTTAAAGTTGATCATTATATGCAGAAAAGCTAAAAGTGGTGAATTGTAAGGACTCACAACACTTAGGTATATTATCGGCTTAGTCGATCGTATCACTAACGTGGTAATTCCATGTTAAACTAGAGACAAAGATCTAGACGCATCTTCAGACTGCAGTGGAGATGGGCAAGACATGGGCAAGACACTTTGGTTATTGAGATGACAGCAGGTAGACTGAGGCAGTTACCGAGTGTACCCATATGTACGCGAAAAATGGACAAAGACACAGAGGAAGACCAAGAGTCAGATAAACTATGTTATATTATAAAATATGGCCCAATGCAATGCATGAAACTTGCAAAGAAACGGTAAAAATGATGAGAAAGAGGCAGTGGATACAGGCCGAATAAATAGATGGATGATTTTAAGCTTAATCACCTTTTGCTTAACGATATTAAATATCTTTGTTCTACTTTTAAAATTATAGATTATTACGATCAGTTCATCCATCCATTAATCCGTCTATCCGCCGTAGAACGTCCACTGCTACTACTGCTAGACATAGGATTTTTCTATGATCAGTTGGAAGTGGCTAGCATCCAGTTTGTTTTTACGATCTTATCGTCGATCCGTCAGTCGTAAGACGTCCAACGCTGCGCTTGAAATTAATGCGTAACGTCCATTCGAGAACTTTACGTCCCCATCGGCCATCTTTTATTAGGACTGTGTGCCCCCTGTCCACTGGGTTTTAAACTTGCTAATCAGCTGGGCTATGTTGGTTTTTTTTTATAACTTTGGTTCGTCTGCTAAAGCGTAGTCTTCGTAAGTAATGATCATTAGTATTTTTCAAATTTTTTAAAATTTTAAATTAGATTTGCGTTTGATTATTTTGTTTTATGTTATTTTCGGGATGTGCAGATGCCTTCCCAACTTTTGTTCACACAAAAATTTTAATCTGTAATATGAGGACCCAAATTGATTAACATTTATTATTCCGAAAAAATACAAAATTTCTAATTGCATGTGAGCACGATCATTTCTTTTTTATTGCATGGATATATGCCCTGCACAACAATAAAATCCTACTAATATTTTAAAGGTGAAAGTTTGTAAGGATGGATGGATGGATGGATAGATAGATGGATGGATGGATGAATGGATGGATGTTTTTACACTTTCACGCAAAAACTACTGAACGGATTGAGATGAAACTTTGCAATTATATAGCTTATACATCAGAAAAACAGATATAAAGCAGCTATAAATTATAATGATGTTGCGTAAATTTTCCATATTATAACAATAAGTGTTAAGTAAGTAGGAAAAATTCTGCCATCTGCGAGCTATTCTAGCGTGCGTTTCAAGAAATGTAAAAAAAGAACTGTCAAATCGATTTTTTTTTGTTTTTTTATTTTCCACAATTTTTTTTAAGGGTGGTAAGGTAGGGCCTCGAAATATCATGCGGGCGAAGCCGCGGGCAAAATCTAGTACCAAATAAAACAAGTTATTCATTCATGCCTTCCATATAAAAGAAGGTACTTAATAAATTAGTGAGCGGATGAGGAATTGTTTCTTATTCATATATAACAACACAAAAAGCTTATGAACCGCCACCGAACTAGTATAATATACAATATTTCATTACTTACCAGCAGGAATAACACTATATAATACGACACTCACAAACACAACACAACACATTTACTTCCAAAAATATATAGGACAATACTTATTAATAACACACATAATTGTCAGGAGGTACCTACCTCTCTGTAGCCCCAACCACCCTAGTTTTTTAGCTTTTATAACATATTTTTTTAGTCATACAAATATTGTAAAATACTTTAAAATTAAAATTTTAAATAAATACCTGATTACATATAATAATTCAATGTTCCTATAAATAAAGATTTTTGTATTTGTAACAGTACACATTATTAGAAAACATTAACTGGTATGATCAAAATATGTACAAATTAAGTATGTAAAGAAAATTACAGTCCTAAAATTATTATTAATCTACATTTCGCTCGTGCATGGGTGGAAGTAGTTCAGAAAATATTTACAATAAATATACTTACGTACATAAGTATTATGTTAGTTACGCTTGCTCACAATTTATACTTTACACAATAAACCATATTAAAAGGATGAGTAGTTAGTTAAATATGCTTTATCCTAGATTTAGGTACAGAAAGACATAATTAGACATGCCACTTTTTAAAAAGAAATTGCTACTTAGAAATGCTTATGTCAAAAATGTTGGTAATATTCATCGACTTTGCATTTTTCTCTTACATTCCCTAATGATGGTAGCTAATATTGAAAGCTTGCTAGTGAATGTCAAAAAGTGAGATGTCAATTATTATTTATTTTTCGCCAATAAATGGCACAACCGACTTCAACCGAGTAGGTACATGATTCGAATCGATGTACCTACCATCGATGTAGTAACTTTACATTATTGTTGATTTTTAAAAACGACTCTTCAGAAATTTAAATGTGATCACCCTGAAGTGATCTAAAAAACAAAATAATAATCATCAAAAACGGTTCATAATTGGCGGAGTAATCGCGTAAAATCATCGACCATGTTGATGCGTAAAATAGAAATAACAAAACTTC
Source organism: Hypomecis atomaria (assembly GCA_964007245.1). Classification (NCBI taxonomy): domain Eukaryota; kingdom Metazoa; phylum Arthropoda; class Insecta; order Lepidoptera; family Geometridae; genus Hypomecis; species Hypomecis atomaria. The sequence goes on from OZ023280.1 coordinate 15,749,202, forward strand.
CATAGAGTTCGTTTTTTATAGATTTCAAATGGTAATTTGGTGAAAATGTAGGCTTATTGATCAAATTTATGTACATAAAAACGATAATTAGAGTGTGAATTAGTGCCACAACAACAGAAATTTCGCAATTGCATTGCGTGTATGAAATACTGCTTCATCATATAGGTACTCATTTCAGTTATTTAGTTATGTAGTTTTCGAGAAATTAAATAAACTGGCCGAAAAAATCTGAAGTTACGAAATAATGCGCACCGCCAGGAACTGGAATGCCTCCATCCTACCTTTTTCATTTTTCCTGACAATTACCTACTATCTTGATATCTATAAGGCAAGAGTGAATAGGTATATTCTAGGTACGTCTGCATACTCCGTCCTCGGCTACAACATCATTTTCCATCAGGCGACTTGGTAGCCAATTATGAATGAAAAATACTGATTATGCTCGTGAACTAAGTACATACTCGTATTTTAAAAGCACAATATGTCGTGTCTTATCAAAACAAACCCCTAAGGTCAAACCAGTGCTTGGTTTTCTATAGATCTTATATTTCGCTTCAAGCTTGGTATTGATAAAATAAAAGAATGTAATATAATTCTTACCTGATTTATTAGATGACTGGCCATTTTGGCGTAAATTGCACACGTTCGCTTGTGAACCGACCACACTCAACGTCCAAACCAAACTGACTGACTGATTCAAAGATCGTCGTTCGTCTCCCACATAGCGATGGCGTCATGGTCAATTTTAGCTATCCATCGACGACTGAATACCACAGCTGTGATTAAGCTGCCGTTCGGGACCAGCGTTGGAAGAAATGCTTTGAAATAATAACGCTATGACGTATTAGCAGGCAAGCCCTAATAAGGTCCTTTATATTGATAAAGAATGAAGATTGCCTTCGCTTTCTGCATTATACTCGTACCTATATAAACAGTAATGATGCGTACGCGCGTCAAACTTCTCGGACTGTCTAGGTATTTTTATAAGATGACCAATTTTTCGGTAGTAATTTGTTTTTGACTGCTTTCTTTCTGTGTATTGCTTTGCTGCTTTGAAGTAGGGGAGTAATGTCAATAGTACCATTGAAGAGTAGCTACTACTGATGGTATTTTTGACATAACATTACGTCACTAGAAACAAAAAAGACGTCCACAAATAGTATATTATAATAGGTATTCAGAGAAAAATAATAAATGAAAAATGAGTGATATATTAGGTATTCTGTGCTAAAGAAGACGTCCACAAATAGTATATTATAATAGGTATTCAGAGAAAAATAATAAATGAAAAATGAGTGATATATTAGGTATTCTGTGCTAAAGGGCAAAAATTCCAAGGCGATGTATAGGGCGAATCAAACTTATTTTTTTTATATTTATTTGCAATTAACAAATTTAAAATTATATTTATATATAACAGCACATATAACAGTGGTTACATATTTGAGCCATTTGGAGTTGAGACTTGGGTCCGTGGGGGCCGGGAGCTCATATTATTTTCAAAAGTCTTTCTGTGCGTTTGGTGGACGCGACGCGTGACCAAAATGCTGGCGTTTATTTGGCTCAACGCATAAGCATTACCATTCAGCGTGGAAATGCAACCAGCACGCTGGGCACGCTGCCAACTGGCTGTGGGCTTGAGCATTTGGATTATCTTTAGACCTTCAAGGGTCTGTGGATGATCCAATGCTTTTTATGTATAGGTAGTAGTAGTGTAGGTAGTTTTAGCATATAGTACCTATTGTATTTTATTGTAGTTAATAAAGGCAATCTTGCCCGATAAAAAAATAACATTTATTAATTAATTAACAGCACCAAAAACCCTTTCGGTTTGTCTCGGTCCAGTGCGCTACTCCTTAATTAATGGAGTATGTGAACACGAAGCGAGTCGTTGCGCACTGGCAAATCTGTATGTCAGCGGGGTTTTTTCGCAGCTTGTAGCTAATTTCACAGCCGCCTTTAAGTTTTAATCGTCTTGCTTCGACTACCGGTACTTACTTTATCAGGGTTTCGTACCCAAAGGGTAAAAACGGGACCCTATAACTAAGACTCCGATGTCCGTCCGTCTGTCTGTCACCAGGCTGTATCTCATGAACTGTGATAGCTCGGCAGCTGATATTTTCACAGATGATGTATTTCTGTTGCCGCTATAACAACAAATACTAAACACAGAATAAAATAAAAAATTTAAGGGCTCCCTTACAACAAACGCAATTTTTTTTTTTTGCTGTTTTTTGCTCCACATTAATAACAGCAACAAGTAGACGCTTGAAATGGGGCTAAGAGGGTTTCCATAGGGTACGGAACCCATCGTGAGCGAGTCCGACTCGCACTTGGCCAATTATGTATACTCAAGCACCTACTCAGCCCGGGTAGCACGGCAAGGGGAGAAAACCATTTTATCCACTCTTAATGTCAGATGTCATTGTCAATCCATACTTTATTTCCTCTTCGAGGGGATATTATTGTGAAAAGACTATGTCCCTTTGCCATGCTTCCCGTGCAGCGCGCCAATATTTTCCTCTTTTTGGGAGATAACAGCAGCTAACGGATTTATTTAAGCTAATTCCTTATTCTATATTGCACCCTACCACACGGACACAGTATTTGTTTCGATTTTTAGCCTCTGTTTATTTATTTATTTTATTCTGTATTTAGGTAGGTTTCATATTTTTGGCGCATTTGTATATATTAGGTAGTTTAGAATTATATTTCAATGTTTTTTAAGTTAGAAAAAAAAAACTAATTTATTCTTTATCCATGTATACTATAACAAAAATATTGAAGAAAATAAGTTCTAAATAATTGAAGGAAGTAAGTTTCCCCAACCTAATACCTAACATCAAACAAAGTTATAATATGTCATTTTCTGAATTTCACGTCAGCTTCTATTTGGACTTCAGGCTTTGTCTACGTTTTTTTTTTCTGAACCTTTTTTCCTCTTTTCTCTGGTCTTTGATATGTCCCTCTATGCTCTTCGGTTTTTATTTTTGGGGTTTTTTCAGAAGAATACAGATCCGTGAGAATGATAAAAGGATTCATTTTTTCATGAGACATATAAGCGTCAAAGTGGCCACACGAGAGATGTGAGGAGAAGCGGAGCCGTTTTATGGGACGACCTCGAGTGCCTGTTTCCACATAAAATTTGCCATTGCGATATACTTTAAAAACGTAGGCAAATATTCTCCCTGCGGCGACTAGTTCACATAATCCACCGTATGTTGTAGGTTGTATCATCTGCATAAAGTAATGGTCTGCTGTTAGGTAGTTGTCACCATTTATATCGTAGGATAGAACCGAAAATTCCGACCAATGATCTTGTACATAATAGGCGATTGCCAGGCGTACGTCAAACGCATTTCTCTGATGGCCAAACATTAAAAAAGAGAGGGCACGAAATAAGCAAGCACCATCTCCTTTAATAGGCACCACAATTTGCTGCCTCAGTTCCCCGTTGATAATTATCGTTTCCAGGAACATTTTCAAGAACACTTAAAACTTTAAAAAATTTACAACAAAAAGGAAATAACTACTACTATTTCTAGTTTCTTTTTGGGTAGGAATCAATTATAGTTATTATTTGTTTAGTTCATATCCTGCGATCACGACAAATTAAAACACAAAAAGAACTTTTTGAATTAGAGCACAGTGAAAAATACACCTTCCTTTTCCTATGTACTAAGCACTACTGAGTGATGCGATGCGCTCGTTAAGTACTTTATGTAGGGTGGTCATAGTGTACGCGAATGAATTCGAACTTACCGTGACTAAATTGAAATAAGATGTCACATTTGTTAAGAGGGTCGTGAATGGACTAGTGCTTTTGCGTTTTCTGTAGAATCTCCATTTAAATTGTTTAACGTGACCTTAAAGTTGTAAGTTATACTCGTATTTTACGCAACGTGGCTGAAAAGTATAGGTACATAAACTAAAAACTTTAAAAATGTAAAACCTGAGATGTATTTATAATCCTAGCGATTGGAGTGCCAATTACAGGCAGTGCCATATATATAGGGTTGCAGTACTGGCATTTTTTTTTTAATTCTGATTAGGTTTGCTTTTGACCACATACTGCCTGATGTTGAGCAGATAAGCGGTCTAGGTTGTAGCACGCTTACCTAGAATATACCTATTTACTCGGGATTTGCAAAATGCCTCGGGCCTCCGACCCGAGGGGCCCTCGATCCGAGGGGTCCCTGGTTCAAGAGGCCGCGAGCTCTGAAATACAAAAACATTTTGAAAAAACTAAAAAAAAAATACGCTCGCTGCGGCTTGCGTTTAAGTAGAACTATATCGGTTTCTTTGCCATTTTTTTTTCAAATTTTACCACTTTAATGACACAGAAATTTATGCGCTCGCTGCGTTCGCGCTTCTTAAAAAGATGGTTGTTGCCGTTGGCTCAGTTTTCATAAGACTAAAGAGGTTTGAACATTTGTGGCATATACACCCGCCGCTATTATGATTTAATTTTTCAAAGTTTCTGCGCTCGATGAAAGTAGTATTTATGGGTAGGAGACACTTAGACAAACAAAACCATAATGGCAGCGGGTGGATATGCTAGCTTCCATATAAAATGTTTAAACCCCTTTCTAATTCATTCCAAAAGTTTTATTCACAAATCATAATGTTAAAATTAAATTACAATGCTGCAAATTTTTACAGAGAAGGCCCCGTCAAAAGAATTTCTCACGGGCCTCAGATGGTATAGTTACGCCACTGAGTAGATGACAAAATCACTCAAATCGGATAATATTTAGAGGTAAATACCTAAAAACTTATTGTTTCTGTGTGGTCAAGTTGTAGCCTCACGATTGCCAGTTGGTCGCGATACGCGTATGTGAAGATGATTACGATGATGATAAAAACCAATGTTCATGATGTCATGAAATGGTCAATTACTAGAAAAAAATATTGGCTTAGAAATACGTTTCTAAGGTCAATGACATCTGAGCTGTATGCAAGCTTAAAAATTTAAATTTTCCTTTATAACTTAAAAAGTTATTATCTCTCGGAGCTCAAAATAATTTTGGGTAAAAAAAAATTAATATAGTCTATAAACGTAGAAAGTGAGAATATTCTATCTTGTCTTAAAAACTAGTTGTTTTCCGAACCGTAGACCTCGCGGCGCATCTCTTTCACTGCATCTTCATAAGCCTGCCTCGACTCACTTTGAACGATTTGGTTCATACTCGCAAATCTAGTATGTCAAGATTTAGGTAGGGGGAAGTGGTGCAGATTCATACAACGGGCACCGTCATATCACTATCACTACATAGTATAAAACAAAGTCGCTTTCTCTGTCCCTATATCCCTATGTCCCTATGTATGCTTAAATCTTTAAAACTACGCAACGGATTTTGATGCGTTTTTTTTAAATAGATAGAGTGATTCAAGAGGAAGGTTTATATGTATAATACACCTACCTGTGCGAAGCCGGGGCGGGTCGCTTGTACTATATACTCGAGAGTTGTTAGGCGCGCATTAACTGAACGTGTACGCGTGACTTACTTATGTGTAATCTGAACTGAGATTTAATATTAATATTTAAATTATTATAAAAATATAACTTTTTAAACAATAAACTTTTGAGATCCTGGATATCCTGTAGAAGCAAAGTTCTAGCCAAGACAAGTAAAACGAGCCCAAACACGACGGGTCTATCTTGTTTAAGTAGTAGGTATAGGAGTTCTTATGGCCACCTTCCGACTCCATCATCACTCACCAGATCAGCTCCATGGTACCATATTATTACAATTTCACGCGATATACATATGCGTGCAAAATATCAGCTCAATCGGAAACCGGCAAGTATGTCAAATTTTACTTGCAAAATTCCACCTGAACTTACACACATACGAGTACATAGGTACACCCATTGCAAGTTAAATAAAAGCTTGTAATAAATGACAAGACGTAATTGTCATAATATAAGGAAACGGGGAAGACAACTTAAGAGATGGGAAGATGAGTTAAAACTTACAGCGGGCCCTCACTGGAGAAGGGTTGCCAGAGATAGAACCCAATGGAAAATGTTAGAGGAGGCCATTGCCAAAAGGCACACTGAACTAAGAGATATCCTCTAATAGAGGAAAACAAACACGTCATAACAGACAGAAGTACAGGATAGAGGGCTTATTGATTGATTGAATTGGCATATAATAAGATGGGAGGAGAGTCTTGTAGCTAAAAAAAATCTAAACACCATGGTAAGCGGCAGAAGAGGGAGGGAAAGACCAAAAAATCAGTCATGTGCGAGTCGGACTCATGCATGAAGGGTTCCGTACTTTATAGAAGACCCTTTAGCCCCATTTCAAACGTCTACCTGTTGCCGCTATTAAAACTGAGCTAAAATGGAAAAATCACGTTTGTTTTACGGGAGACTCCCTTAAATCCGTGTTTTATTCTTTGTATTTGTTGTTACAACGGCTGCATAAATCCATAACCTGTGAAAATTTCAACTGTCTAGCTATGATATGGCAAGAACCGTGTCTTGATATACAGCTCATGACAGACACCACAGACGGACGGACGGACGGACAACGAAGTCTTAGTAATCGGGTCCCATTTTTACCCTTTGGGTATGGAACCTTAAAAAGTGTGGATGAATGATCCTCACTATTGTATTGAGCCGGTTGTACTTAAAGGGTTATGCGAGAGAAAGGAGTCGATGATGAGATGAGGTATGATACAGTAAAGTGGCGAAAGGAAACTACTGTGCCTGACCTCACCTAGTGGGATAATGGCAAGAATATAATCATAAATTTATGTACCTAATTTTTAAAATCAAATTACCAATTAATCTGTTTCAAACTTCCAAACGACAGGCAAGAATTGGCAGTAAACGTACATTGCAAGGGAGCTACATGTAACATAGGCTCTACGCCAAACAAAGAAACCAATGTAAAAAATGAAATATTTGATATCGCCAGCATGTCGATATTTGTTCGATGGTACCAAAAGGGTTTTACTCGACTGCTCAAGAAAGAAGGGTGAAAACATTTTGGATCGATACAAGTAATATAAATTAGAATTTTAATAAAACTTAGATGCCAACAGTGGTACCTGCTGGTAAAAAAATAACAGCTTATTAATAACAGTCAAGTACCTAAGTATAGAGAGATAGTACTTACTACTATTAATTACCTATTTTGTATGAGTTAGTGTAGTATGTAGGTAAGCTTGTTACATCTTTATTATCTAGTACCTAGTAGATAGTGGTAGGTATAGACAATCAAAATGAACTAAAATAGATTTTGCTCATTTCGTGTTTTATCAATTAACCGTTGTGTTTTTTTATTATGTTATCGTTATGTTAGTTATTTTAAATAAGTTAACATTATTTGTAAGGGGTTTTAATTAACAAAATTGCCAACCACGAACACCTGACATGAGATATCCGTGTGTTTTTTTGTTTTATGTTATTCTGCGCGCAAGATCAATTTAGCTACTTTAATATGGTAGCTGTGCAGGGCAGCTAAAGAACAAAGCCTCTGCAGAAAAAAAATATTTTTACCATCATCCCGATTAATAATTTCAGTAGCAAATCAACAAAGGCTACAATGTAACGCAGGCGTGCTGGTTTGGGCGCTTCAGGTGCGGGCCGGAAGCACAAAACAACGAGAGTGCCGAGGCTTAGCCTGATAAATTATAAGGCCACCCTTACACTTGTACGTTGGTTTCGTAAGATTTATGTAACTTACGGCTACATTAAGGTATTACAATACGCTATTTACAAAGCGTGTTTACATTTATTAATGTATATAAGTAATTTAGGTGAGTAACACTTAAAAGTGTAAGGGCGACATATTACGAGTTCGAACAGCGCACACAATCGTTCAAGCTGGTATAATTTCAAATGTCTAAAGGAAAAATACTCTAGTTTTTGGTCGAGCTAAAAACAAAATAATGTCTTAATAACATCATCACTTTTTAATTTTTCCCTAGAATGATAATTTCGGTGCACTCTATCTATCACTTTATCTAGGTACGCCAAGATATTGAGAGGAAACATGTAACGTCTACTGTAGACAAATAACCACACAAGAGCATTTTTACCATGTCCTGCGAGTGTAATTTATATATGTCTATGTTAGGTTAGGGCCACGACCGTGTTAGTGTAACATGGTTGGCCCAACAATATTATCACAAATAGGTACTTACCTACTGGTTAAAAACTCTGACTGAATATTTAGACCGTATCGTGCTACGCGTTCTGACTTTCGGCTTCGCCTTTCCTCCCGCTCACGCCAGTTACTCGTCCCACGAGAGCGAGCGGGAGGAAAAGCGAAGCTGAACATCAGAACGCGTTCACAATCAGGCCGCTGTTGTTTGAACGCAGTCGGGTCTAACCAGTCACATACATCGGCGCATTCTGAACTTCGGGACGGACGTAGCAATGAGGGATGGTGAATCGGATTTGGTTTCATTCAACCAAATCGGAACATTTACCAGGGCTTAGAGTTAGAGTTTTACTTCTGTGTTCTCCGAGTTTTGTGCTTGAGGCAGTGCGGGGTGGGGCGGGCGGTGGTGTAGCCCGGATCTCGCCTGCCTTTCGCTAACGGCTAACTCATTCCGACTACAGCCCTGGCTCGGGATGCCCGCTGCATCCTCGACCCCAGAACGCGTTCGGAAAAACTTAAAACCCTTTCCACTCTCATTAATATTCATCATGAAAATAATTCTCAGAAACCTCATAGCTCGCCAGTAACTTACTTTGATCGTTAGATCCTTTGTTTCGTTTTAAGTGATTGTTTAGTTTGCGCCGCGAAAGACAATATTCGCCCGCATTTCTTGTAGATCTGTTCAATTATGTCTCTTTCTGTAAAACTTCATCGTTTCAAAATCTTAAAATGCAAGTCCGACAAGTACGCACGCTTCGAGTTTCGAGGTAAGTACCTGCGACAAAAATGCATTGTAATTTCATTTATTTCGCTATGTAATAAGGTTTATTTTGCGATTTACGTGTCTGTGATTTCAAACGATATTATGAATTGACAAGTTTCCCGCTAAAAACTTTTTTCTGGTTATATATTCATCGTTTTATAAAATTACGTCATTGTTTTAATTTGGATACTATTAATCAGTAAAAAGGAGAGACAATACAAGATGAGTCGATTTATCTGATATTCATCTACTACACCGTTATTTTGTGAGATGTGTCTATGTCTTAATGAATACCTAAATAATCTGAATTTAGGTACTACTAGTTGTAAATTTTTAAATAGGTAAGTACGGAGTGTTTCCTTAAACGACAGACATAGACACCTAGGTACTCGTATTCTCAGTTGCCAATGAGATGATACTTATCATCTAAATTAAAAATATATGAAAAGAACAACTTTCTACAGATTGTGTGGATATACGTTTTTCGTGATTGTAGGGTTGGTCCCTTAGTGAAAGTTGGTCATAATAAATAAATAAAATAAAATAAAATTCATTTATTTCAGGCATATATTATATTATATCAGTAGGGCCTATATTATATTAGCAAAAATACAAAATTACACATCATAAGTCATCATAACAAAATTCGAATTTTAATACAGCAATCGATGTCAGAAAAATTAAAAATAATAGTCATTCAATGTCAGTGACAGTCAACAATAACATAAAATACATAAAATCAGATTTTATGTATTTTAATGTATAATGATGATGATACACTGATAGGTACCCTCCGATACGAGTAGGTACGTCCTTTGTTTCTCCAGACGATGCGTCGCGATCATACGAGTACTTCTCGGCGCCTGTGACGTTAGCTACAAGCTGCGGATAATCCAATCCTGACTAAAGCTCACTTAACAGTGGCGCGAGGATTGGGTTATCCGCAGCTTCAAGCTAACATCACAGCTTCCAAGAAGTTTGATTTGGCCTATAACATAAGGAAAACCATTCGTGTAAATTCCCTGTTGTTTATCTGTATTAAAACGTAAAAAATGTGCGAATGAATTACATGGCTATGGCATGGTGCAAGGTAGGTACTCTGTAGTTGACACTGCCCCATTAGCTGACCCATCTTGGTGAGACAAATTACTTACACAAATTATTTTTCTGTTTCATTCAGTCTCAAGTGTGTTGTCCCATAATATTGAGAAAAAATCTGTTATTTCATACATTTTGTCCAAATTTCATGACCTCTCTGTATAGAATAACTGTTTGTTTTCGTTTTTGTGATTTCATGGTTGGTTACATTGCAAAACTTCCTCTTAAAGATGAGTACAACGATATCCTATAAGAATATCCAGAATATGCCCGTAGTCTACATGAACACCTACGTAAACGTTCAAAGAATACCTAATACCACAGACTAACCTTCTCAAGTAACTTAGTCTATGTTAATACAAAGACAATATTTACGTATAGGATAGGTACATGGATTTTTAGAAAGAGTGTGCAATGCCGAAAGGATTATCGTCATCGTCATTATTAACATCTCAACTATCTAGGGGCTATATGGTCAACCTGGAATCCGGAAAAAATTGTTCATTTCGTCGATCACATTTGCAAAGAAACCGTCCAGAAACTCGGTAACTCGGTATTTTTCACAATAAATTAAAACAAATTAGAATGTACCTTTACAAAATACCTATTTACGAAATTTCATAGAATCGCACACAATTTACATAGCGATTACTATGTACACTCGATTATCATAGCCTAACTCTGGCATTGCAAAGAGGTTTTGTTCTATAAAATCGAACATCAGTTCGATTTTACGGGCACCAAAGAGGTTTTATTCTGTGAAGATATTCATTATATAGATACTATTTTTTATTCATTATTAGATATTCATTTGGCAACTCGGTATTTTTCACAATAAATTAAAACAAATTAGAATGTACCTTTACAAAATACCTTTTTACGAAATTTCATAGAAACACAATTCAACACCAAAGAGGTTTTATTCTGTGAAGTCGAGTAGAAACTCCTTACAATGCCAGTTGCTGTACAATGTCGTGGTAAAGAGGTTATATTTGATTTTGCAAAATGAAACCTCTTTAATGGAACTTACTTTTTCTTAAATGTTCTAAGTTGAGAGATTTTCATACCAATTAGACGTTCCAAATTTCAAATCATTTTAACCCCTAGGGAGTTTCATACAACATTAATGACCTGCCATAGCCTTCGAGATTGTGTTAAGATAATAATGACTCGCTTTACGTTGAGATTCTATGACATATAATGGGCCATTTTCGAGCAGGTGGTATGAAAAAGCAGTTTTATCAATTGGACACAATTTATAATGAATAATTTTACGTGAAATATTGTTCTAACTGGGCGCACTAGTTTCTTATGCATTCTATAATTTTAGCAAATTATGAGATTAATGTGGAAGAATCAGGTAATAGTGCAAGTTAAAAAACGATAGAAACTCTTTATTCTTTCTAAGAACGAAAAATCAATAAGCTGTATTTCCATTACTTATACAATTTGTTTTTACCATTTAAAAAAAATGACAAAATAAAAACATACTTAAATTAAATACTTTTGAAAATCCCATAAAACAAGCTTTCAAATGGCGTACAATAATATCAATTGGTTAGATTTTTCTCTGAATAATATACTACTTTTGAACAGACGTTCAAAAGAAGTATATAATTTTTTTAAGGGACTGATTTTTAAAAATAATTCCACGTATATAATGATGGCCTGACTCAGCCTATCTCGGTAGAGTAAATCATTTATGAATGACCATGTGTACATAGCTTTAGCTTAGCCGTGGTGGTCTAGAGATAGTGACACGCGCCTTATAATCGTGAGGTCGTGAGTTCAAATCCCGGTCCCGTACCAATGAGTTATTTGGCATTTATGGACGGAATTTCACACCACTGGCTTTTCGGCGAAGGAAAACATCGTGAGGCAACCTGCATACGTCCAACCCACACTGGGCCAGCCTGCTGGATATGGCTCAATCACCCTTCGTGGGTAGGCTTATAAGTCCTGCAGTGGACTATTAAAATGGCACGTACAGTAGTGGGGGCCAATTCTGATAACCGATCTCTTTACTGAAGTGATACGTTTTTGAACCTCCCTCGTTTTTTGACAGGTCTGATAGCTCAAAACTGTCAGAAAAACGAGAGAGGTTCAAGAACGTATCACCCCAGTAACGAGATCGGTTAACAGAATTGCCCCGCAGTACAGCCTTAGGTTTGCGAAAGTTATCGACAAAATGTTGGTGCCCTTTGTGTTTCTTCTTATTAATAAATCTGAACATTTTGAAATTGGTTTCCATTCCTTGCGTCATTTGTTTTCAATGGGCGTGACAGGTTTAGAATGTGAGCTTCTACCTAAAAGAAATAACTTTAGAAATCGTTTGAAATGTTTGAATCAGTAAGTCGTTTGTTAATTGACAACTTTGATATCAATAGACCTGAATAGGCGTGGCGTGGTTAAGTCGATTCGCTATTTATTAATTATTTATTTATTATTTGGCCAAAAATAAACGTGATCATGTTATAATGTGTATCATTTTAGAAATGTTAGAAAATGGATTTTAAAATCGCATGCCATGAACGTAAGTACTATAGACCACTCTATACCGGGTGTTAGAAATGAGATGGTATTGTAGTAATCGCAATAAGGTTTAAAATATAAGCACCGCCTTAGAGGCTTTGCTACTAAAATAAACGACAAAGGACGCAAGAAATAGAATACAGGTTATTGATTCGCGTAAACATATTCGCATTCACTTTTCAATTTAATAAAATATTAAATTCGTTAAATTGTTATGTTACGTTCTATTGCCGATCGTGACGTCATGATAAGAGGGCTGGGAAATCGACTATTGTTGAAATCGAATAAAATCGAAAACAAAACATATTAATCGACTTGATTTAATCAAGGGTTATCGTTAATCTGTACCCCTAGAACAAAAATTATAAAATATGTAGTGCGTATTCGATACAAAAATGTATGAAAAACTTAGTTTCCATTTACCTCCGATGTTCATATAGACAATATAACAGATAATCAAATGATTATAAATCTGGAACATTCGTCAAATTATGATAATGATGATAGCTCCGATGACGAAGTGACGAGGACATTATTTCCCAAATAATTTTTTTTTTCCCTGTCACTTTTTTATTTCTTTTTGATTCCTCTATACCTATCGTCTAAGTAAGTCCTACTGACTTGTAGATAATTTCATCAAAACAGTTTTTGGTATATTGTTCGATAACTTCGATAAGTACGTAAAATCGAAAATAATCGGTAATTACAAATCGAATATATGTAGGTGCGGTACATCATTAAAATTGTCAATGTATGTTTTACAGCTGACATTTCGGAGGTGTCATAAGTGACTAGCTATTTGAAAAAGACTATAGACTAGTACCTACTGAGCAGCAGGATGATTCTCTATGTACGCGCACGCTACGTACCAAAGTTCGGTTTTATATTTAAGAAATTGAATATAAAACCGAACTTTGAAATATATCTATTTTTCCAGTGTTATAAAGTTGCCCGGTTTATGTTCTAATTTGTTATTGGTATAAAAAACATAACACCATACGAAATTTTAAAAAATACTCACTGCAGGTATAAGAACAATACAAAAGTGTATCGAGCTTAGGTCATTACCTTGTACATTATGTAATTACTTGATTTACTTGTTTTAGAAAACGATTTTCCTATTATTTTCTCTAATGACCATCTCCATTTAAAGGAATTTCATAAATTCGGATTATATTAACTTTCGACATTGCTTGCAAAATATGGTGGCGTGATGGTGGCTTCGAACAAAAGTCAAATTAGAATATATAAAAAACTCCAAAATAATTAAATTTAACATTAAATACCGTTGTTTTTTTCTGTGAATTTGCTTACTACATTTTAACTCTTTTTTGGGCTACTGTAAAAAGTCTGGGCCAACTTGCAAGATCTTATTTATATTTCTATATTCAGTAATGATGTTGAAATTAAAAATAAACCAGCACTAAATTACATCGATGGAGAAATGCCCTGATCATCTCGGTGCGTATAATATATTTTACAACTTTATGAGACCATTTCGGCAGTATCTTTTACAATAGTAAAAAAACGAATACGTACAAGCGCACAAAACTCACAAAAATATAGAGACGAATGGAAAACCTTATTTTTACAACTTGTTGAAAATAGAGCTAAAGGAAAATAACTCGGACCGGAATCCGCTCTACACGCTTGCAAGCAAATAGTTCGTTTATACCACGTTTATACCATGGATGTATACGCCTACGGATAGGCTGTAAACTTTCTGACATTAAGGTCAAAAGTAATTTGCACAGGCCCGATGGCTAGCCCTGGTGTCAGAGTTTTTAAACCGGTAATACCTATCAATCTTTTATCACATTTTTAGTGTCACCCTGCGGACTTCGAGGCGGAGCTTATTTAAATAAGCTCTAATTTTTATTTTTTATTTTTTTTCGTATGTTTGCGTTTAACTACACACTGCCTGATGTTAAGCAGATATGCGGTCTAGGATGTAACACGCTTACCTAGAAGATACCTATTTACTCGGGATTTGAAGACACCTACATTGTACTTTAGCGGGAAGACAGACTCAGGCAAAGCGTTCCACATAAGTTACAAATTCCTTGTACCATATATCTATTTTTATTATTAGATAGTTTTATGTAGTTTATCATTGTGCATGGTAAGCATAATGACATGCTATATGCACATGACATAACAGCAGTGTTATATTAAAAAAAATAACAAGTAAATTAATATCATAATATCAAGTACAGTCTGAAATTGCCGTATAATTAAGTAACTTTGCTTTTTATGTAGGTAGTAGTCGATTATGTAGTTTTAGATTATGTAAATCTTGTATTTAGTGGTAGTCAATAAAGGCACTTGTCCTATTAAAAATTTAAGTACCTACCTAGTAAATATACGGCTGCCATATTTTCCAGAAACACAACTAGGGGTGGCGTATTATAAGAGGCAATTGCCGTATTAATAATAACACTGTTATCATCGGACACTTTTTTTCGTACGGGACCAACTAATCTTTTCAACACATTTGTCAATGGATGTGTCATTGAAGTAATTGATAAGATTAATGATATTTTACAACGTGTCCGTCGTCTGGAGAAACGCTCAGGATGCGTTCCGCTGTTTTCAGAGCATTTTGTTAGGGTTCCGTACCCAAAAGGTAGCAACGGGACCCTATTAATAAGACTCCGCTGTCCATCCGTCTGCCCATCTGTCTGTTACCAGACTGTATCTCATAAACACGGATAGCTAGAACGTTGAAATTTTCACAAATGACGTATTTCGGTTGCCGCTATAACAACAAATACTAAAAACAGAAAATAAAATTAAGGGGTGCTTCCATACAAAATACCTGAATTTTTAGAAAATTTAGACAGTAGTAGATACTTGAAATTTTCACAGAATGTTTGATTAAATATTCACTCCAAAAATAAATAACTAAATAAAATTAAATAAATATTCAAGTAGGGCTCTCATACTATTTATTTTTGCTACATATTAATAATGGCAACAGAATATGAAGATGTTTGAAATATTCACAGAATATTAAATTGTATATTCTTTTCAAAAATAAATAAATAAATTATAATAAAATATATTCAGGGGGGCTTCTATACAGTACGGAAACCTTCGTGCGCGAACCTGACTTACACTTGGCCGATTATTTTTATATTTTTTGCGAATCCGTTTCTTTCTCTAATCTATGTTTTACATTCGTTGATCGATACAGCGTTCTCTTTGACGCTACCGATTTATAGGACGAGTTTACCGTTCGTATATGAACGATTCGGTCATTTTCTTTTATTTCGAGGAAGAAACATTTTTCCCTACTTCCAAAAAGAAGGACTATGTTCATCTCTATATATTTTTTAATTCGAACGAGTATACTTCCATGGTGGTCCCATTAAAATGTTATCGAAATCGGCTGAGCCGTTTTTGATATGGTTACTACTAATACTACTTACTCGTATAATAAATATATAAATGTTATATTCCTAATAAAGTCCTAGTGTGCGACTTCTAGCTAGTATATAAAGGTTATTTCAATGAATACTTATTGTTAAAAATATATCTACTCTAGATTGGTTTCGTCTACTGAAATGCCTGATAGAAAGCCTAAGTAAATAGACTCAAAAGTTACTTGATAACAAGAATAATTCATTGTTATTGTCCAAAGGAAAAACTCCAATATTAGAAAGAGATTTAGCCACATGTCGAAATCGGCTTTAATTTGTTTTATTCCCAATAGCTGAGCCCACGCCGAGATTCAATCCAATCGCGAAATTCCACACACGCTTCCAGGGTGGGATTATGGATACATCTATTTGATATTATCACTGTAATACGTCTCACAGGAAGAATTCCTTTGTAGTACGTATGTTTTATGTTCGTTTGTATGTATTATGTTCACCGATAATTTAACCAATTGTGAACAAAATCGAAAAAATATTTTTTAGTTCGAAAGGGTGGTCTCCCAAAGTGGCCTCATTTACATTTTACAGAAATCGGCTGAGCCGTTTTTGAAAAATTAACAATAATGTAAACAATTCGAGCTAAATAGTCGAATTTTGTACACGATGAAAGGCATTTTTCCAGTTTTTGCGAATAATAATCATTACTGTCTTAACAAGCAATGCGCTCATTCACTCTGTGTGCGCTCACTTACCCCACTAGGGCGCGCACAGTTACCCGCAATGCAGGTCAAGAGTACGCATTTCAATTTTATGCAGATAATCTCCAATAGCAAAAAAATGTATGCAGTGCTTATTTTTGATTTCATTTGGAGCCAAAACATTATTTTATCGAACAGTAATCATTTTATATTCTTAACTTTTATAGGTTTAGCAGGACAAGCTTAGATTTACTAAACTGCGCACATTTAACCCGAATGACTCTATTGTACCAACGACAAGAACAAAAATGTAAGGATGTTCAGCTGGCTTATATTGACATTTTACTGTGTATAACATCATTTTAATTGTTCACTGCTGAGAATGGGCCGACTGACGAAGGGTCATAGGATCATATTCACTACGCTAGCCTAGTGCGGGTTGGCAGATGACACACGCCACCGATGCAGGTTGCCTCACGATGGTTTTGTTCACCAAAAAGATAGTAGTGTGAAAATCAAACTCATTGTAACCTACGTGATCGAGATTTGAACATCTCGTGGTCACGATAAGGCGTAAGAGAGTATACTACTACCACTAGACCACCACGGCTTTTTAGACTGCAAGTCGGCATTTCTGGACGACCAAGTAGTTATATAGTACTACTATGTACATGCAAAGTAGTACCGGTACTGTTGTGCCGTTCGGCAAAACATTACGGTCCAAACTCCACCTAAGCCGAGATGTGTGGAGATGGGTAGAGTGCTGTATTGCGTGAGTCCACTGCTTAAGTGCCATATTTCCTAGATGAGGAAATAACACTCAATCGTGGCCGAGAGTAGTTATTCTCTAAGCATTTATGACATTTTGGCCTTATATACTGTTTATAACGCTCTGCCTTATCCTCACGATTCTGGTCCGCTCCATTTTGGTGGAGTCTTGGTACTAAGAATTGTCATCTACAATAGGCATGATGACCGGGTAAAAAAATCATTATTATAATAAGTCAGTGTTCAATTATCAAAAAATATTGGACACGTATTATTTTCTCTTGTCAATATAACAATAAATGGCAAAGATAACCAAGTTTGGGCGTGGGGGTCGTGTCGTTAACCTCTCTTAAAGAAGTCTATACATTTACATAGCACTTGTGACGTCACGCGTAACTTTGACGGGCTCTATCTCCATCAATTTATGTTTACTTAATTGACAAAAGAAAAAAATACTTGTCTAATATTTTTTGATAGTCTATCAAGCGGACTAATTATATTTTTTGATAGTCTATCAGGCGGACTAATTATATTTTTTGATAGTCTATCAGGCGGACTAATTATATTTTTTGATAGTCTATCAGGCGGACTAATTATATTTTTTGATAGTCTATCAGGCGGACTAATTATATTTTTTGATAGTCTATCAGGCGGACGAATTATATTTTTTGATAGTCTATCAGGCGGACTAATTATATTTTTTGATAGTCTATCAGGCGGACGAATTATATTTTTTGATAGTCTATCAGGCGGACTAATTATATTTTTTGATAGTCTATCAGGCGGACTAATTATATATTTTTTAGTCATCATGCCTATTCTACATATTTGTGAGACATTTGCACGAGTTAAGGTCATACAGTGATTTTCATATTTATCATTCTGGGAATAGGTGTAAAAGACTCCAGCACCCTAAAATCGTTCTCGTCATGCTTTTATTTGTTTAATTATTTTTGATAACAGAAATTAGTCTTACATTTAGCCTAATATAAACGTTGATGATAGGTTTGCTTTCGGGTAATGGACAAATTATTCACCAACAAATGACTTAAGTTGAAAATAGCGTGTTTAGCAAATATACAAACCTCTAGTTATAACTGATATCATAATATCGCAAAATGCTAAAGTATGTTACATAATAAAGAACGTGTAATTGGCGTAGAAACGTACGGTCTTATGACTTGACTTTGAAGAGTTACGAACTTGTAAATGCCCTAATATTCCTGGTAAGCTCATTTCCGAGATGTTGGGAAAGTTCTAAGAAAGTAGAAATGTTTGCAGAGTGTTACTGATCGAGATTAATCTAAAGCACTTGTTTTTTTGGTGACCATGAAGACATACTTAGTCTGGCTAACTTAGGTCAGCGCAGACAACGACGCGATGCCACGCGATGTGAAGGTGCTTCATGAGGTGTATCGTAAAGCTCTACCAAATCAAATCAAATTTATCAGTAATAGGAGTGCTGTTACGTGCATTACACGTATGCTGAAACACGCTGCACGATGTAAAATTAATCCAACAAAAACATTTTTATGTGCAATGAAACCAAGTCTAAATCACAGTTCCCACCATCAAAAAGTTGTAAGGTCTCACGTAAAGCCAAGCTTCTAACCCTACACGCCTTACTCTGCAAGTCCTTACTCCACAAACTCTACAGCTTAGTCAATATATGCGGCTTGGCTGTTTCGCTAACTGATTATTTCTGTTATACAAACAGTTCTTGTTGTAACGAAACGGCCATAAATAAGTGAATGTTTGTGGTCTGTAAGTATCTAATACCTAATGGTTTACTTATTAGCGTTACGAGCAGCTTTGTTTTTAGGGCCAATGCGAAGGATGCCGTTGTTTCAGTTAATAAATAGATATAATAAATTCAAAATTTTTAAAGCAACAAAACTATGTAAATAATACAATACTATATAAATAATAATATTTTTGTTTATTGTAAGTTTGTTCTAATTGTAAACATTGATGGATTAATAGTGACTTGAGGATTTTTTTGGCTACTACAACAATAAGAGAAGAAATATAAACAAATGATATCGAAACTTCTCATATTGGAAACGTGCTTACGTGCCCACAGTGTCCGAGCCCCTGCACGATGGAAGATCTACACCAGGCTACGCCTTGCGGGGTCGCAGTAGCCAAATATTGGGAGAAAATAATTTAACTACTTTGAACCATTGACACGACGAAGAAAAAGATAAATGGAAAAATAATCGGCCAAGCACGAGTCGGACTCGCGCGGAGGGTTCCGTACTGTACGGGAGCCCCCCTTAAATATTTATTTTATTTTAGGTATATTATTTATTATTAAAGTTAATATAAAACAAAATATTCTGTGAAAATTGCAAGCATCTATCTGGTACTATTATTAATATAGAGCGAAAAACGTCTAAAAATTCAGGTTTGTTGTATGGGAGCCCCCCTTAAATATTTATTTTATTTTGTTTTTAGTATCTGTTGTTATAGCGGCAACCGAAATACATCATCTGTGAAAATTTCAGCTGCCTAGCTATCATGGTTCATGAGATACAGCCCGGTGACAGACAGACGGACAGACGGATAGACGGACATCGAAGTCTTAGTAATAGGGTCCCGTTTTTCCCTTTGGGTACGGAACCCTAAAAAACAAAACAAAATCCATTAATGAAAAAAAATCAATAAATATTATCAAAAAGTGGCTTTGATCGGACACCATTTTCGCGATTTCTCTTTTCCTATTTGATCTGAAACAATAAAAGCTCAAGTTATCCATGGGTCTACCTAACGAGAAGGGCACCGTCCCAGGCCGCGCAAGGTGTGCAAATTTGGCTTCTGTTCAATTCTAATTTATTCATACCACAGCTGTACTTAACAAAGCGGCCACATCACTTACAAAATTACATTTTTTGAGTGAATAATGAATAACATTGCCGGAAATGGTGAAAATTACTTACCTACCACGTTTTTCTCTTTTGAGCTTACAAAATTCAGGTTGACAAAGGCCGAGCGATGTTTGTGCTGCTACTTATTTGTAATGATGCTATGAAAGCTAGCGAAGGTTCATTGTGAGGGATTAACGGTTATTTATGGCCTGGATATGGCTTATTTATAATCGTGTATGATTACGTTTTGATAACGTTATAAATAGCAGGGCATCATAGTTCGACACG
The DNA here is from genome assembly GCA_964007245.1 of Hypomecis atomaria. Lineage (NCBI taxonomy): Eukaryota > Metazoa > Arthropoda > Insecta > Lepidoptera > Geometridae > Hypomecis > Hypomecis atomaria. The sequence continues at coordinate 15,769,716 of OZ023280.1, forward strand.
CTATTCATTTCGCGAGAACTTATTTTATTAACCTTTACAACGCCAATGATACTTATTTGCTCGAAACCAATGACGGATACATCAGTACATCAGGTTGACCGCCAACGATGGATTAATCTGCCATAAAAATGTTGACTGCAATGTGAAAATAAACGAGAGCGTGGCGTGGAGAGCAAGTCCCCCATAAAATTTCGGCGGTGAATAGGTTAAAGTATGAAACTTGTCAATTTTCATGGCGACAGCTTATTAATAAACGAGTAGTAATAGCTTTTTTTGAAACGATTTTTTTTTTAATCGGATCATAATTGCCGAAAATATCGATGAACATAGACAAAAAATACATACAGATGAACATTCCAAAAAGGAATCCTTTTTGGAAGTGAGTAAAAACTAAGCAGTGTTTTATATTTACGCTTCTTCACAAGTATCGACATTTTATTTTTTCTCTGAATCCAATTTTCTTCGGTCCCTTTGCACCTTTTAACTACCTAGGCACTTTAAGAAGTGATTAAAGTTAAATCCTGAGTAGGGTTGTCGCATGCGATGGTGAATAAATTTCCGGTTGAGAAACAACCTTGACTTCGGGTATGACATAACAAAGGGCGTAAAATATCTATGCCTGCTATAGAAAGACCCGCCGGGAGTTTCGCGCAGGGCTTTACGAAAAACAGTCCACAGAGCTTGCTTTTATTGCGAATTAAAATGCTTTTAAACTATAAACCAATTGAGCGGCGCTCAAAATTGATTTTTTTGTTATTGGTTCTTTTCGGTTGGCACAGCGCGGAGCCTCTGGCCTCACCAAAAGTACCTTGCCGTCCGTCGAACTTGCAATCCAGTGCATAGCAGGAAGTAGGTATTCATGATTTTTCTATGTACTTTGATTCGGGACAGGGGGGTTCAAGGTGAACTTAGGGAGATGCAAGTGCACCCCGTTGCACCCTCCTCCTGGAACCCATGCCTAGAATTTGTCCGTCGTCTAGAGAAACACATAGTAGGTATATATGTACTTAGTATGCTGTCAACACTCAGGTAGTGGTAGTATCAGATGTGTTTACAATCTAGTAATTAGAATGTGTCGCCAGTATATCTATATCATATAACTTGACGGACATTTTGGACCCAAATTTAAAATAGAAGTGAGGAAGACTACTTGCATTCACGGTGAATGTACCTTGAAATTAATATAAAAACATTTTTTTAGCCGAAAATGGCATTTATAATCGACTTCTACTGTGTACCGAATTCGAATAGTTCGCACAGATCATCGATGAATTTTCACATTATGGTTGATTTTTCAACTACAACTCTACAGATTTCGATAAAATTTAAAACTTAATTTCCACAATAAAAAAAAAATCAAAATCGGTTTATAATTGGCGGAGTAATCGCGTAACATAAATTCAAATAAAAAGTCGGTCAAAATGCTTTCAATTACCTACCTACTTTTGTTTATATTTAATATTAAAGTTACTTAATATCAATCATAATATTTTCAAATAGTTACTGTTTCAGTAACACAAGTATTGCAATAAGTGTTAGGTAGCAGGTTTTAATGCTAAATTTGAAAATTGTTTTATCATTATTCAGTTTTCACACCACGGGCTAGGCCCGGGCTTTTGAAGAGCATCAATGGTGCCGTAGCCAACATTGAGAAGCCCTTTTACAAACAAAATATTATAAAAAAACACTGTTTTTGGGTGGTAGGAAGAGGAAAACTATTGTAAAGAAGGGAAATTTGTTTAGTTCTGGGCTATTGGAATGAAATATTACGGGAAAATGAGCTGGTCTATGGAATGAGGTGCGGCACCCGCCAAGTAATGCATCATCTCAAAACATTTAGGCGGGTGGTGACTTGCCACCCACTAAATGGGCCCTCCATAAAGGCTACTGTGAGTTAGCGCCGGAAGGGCAACATTGATGTGGACGGCTTAGGGTGTCGAGAGGTGTGCTGCGCTTTCACTAAACACGGCGGCGTTATGCCCTTTAACACTTCCACCCTGGAGCTTAGGTTCTTAGCTCTTGCGATTTCCACTCCAAACTAGCCGGTTAAGGCAAGAGAGGAGTCAGTGGTCTCATTTAGCCCTAGGGAATCAGGGTTCGCGGTGTCGCCACTCACCGACGGCTCGCTACAAAGCCGTCCCTGCGATTTTATCATTATTATTATTGTAATAATTCTTTGAAGTCATTGCTTTGTCAGTTTTATGGTTGATACTGTATCTTATATAGTTTCGTATTTTCTTAATTTTTTGTAAGTAGGTATATATTATTTATTACAATTAATATTAATATATTTTTGACATTTAATGGTAATGTTTTTATTAAAAACTAGTTGACCCGGCGAACTTCGTTTCACTTCTCGCCTTTTAAACCTTCCCTAGACCTCCACGAACATTTCAAGACTAAGATAATATAAATCCGTTCAGCCGTTCTCGAGTTTTAATCAGACTAACGAACAACAATTCATTTTTATTTATAGAGATTACTAACCATAACTTTGATAATTAATCTCACTATTTTCAGTTGTTTTGATTTTTGAAGTGGTTCCAATGCATCATGGAATTCACGTAGGCAAAAAAATGCTAAGTTGATGTTCCATACTGTACAACGTCTGTCAAAACACATTGTACCTACTTTTATAAGATTGCAACTTATTGTTTTACTGGAGAGCTTGGATTCGTTTGTATGAAGGCAGTGGTCACGTTTTTGTCGAAAATAATAACGGTTTTTTTTAAATAACTTTTTTTTGTTAATTTTTGCCCAATTCCTAAAACAAAGGAAACAAAATAGATCTAAAGTACATTGTGTTTCGTAATTATTTGGAATAATTTCTTTTTGTGTCATGTGAAAAGGAGCGTATTTATTTACAGTTGACCCTAAATAAGAGAGAAAAAAGGCTTTTGTTTGTGGAATTGAATTCGCATTCCGCAAAAATTCAAGCATTTGAATCACATCTTTGATGGCTGAAAAAACATGCAGCCGAGGATCAAAGCCGAATACGTGAAATGAAATTGCTTTCCTTTTTATTGGGTTAGGTTTTTTCGATTTTTTTTTTCTACGGGCAAGTACCTGTTAAGTAATCGTAACAAAATACAGCACCACTATTTAAAAGCTCCGACTCGTAATAAGTAGATAATAAACTAGTAAAACTATCCATGTTCCAACCAAAGTGCTATATAAAAAGCAGAGGCGCTGTGCTGTGGCCTAGTTATTAACACTCGCCCTACAGTTTTAGGTTCAAATCCCAATACAGTACCAAAGTGTTCTTTGCAATTTTTGTAAGCCATTTTGACATCACTGGCTTTTCGGTGAAGGACAACAACTAATAGTGAGGAAAACTACTTACGTCTGTAGAAGAAATTCTATGTTGAACACAAATCCACCAATCCGCTCCGGGCTAGGGCGATATGGCATAATCACCCTTTGTGGTTAGGCCAATGTTCGTCAGTAAACTATAAAAAGGCCGGTGTAGTCCAGTGTAGACTATAACTCGATTACTCACTGAAGAAAGTCTAGAGATAATAGAAACGCTCATCAAACCCACTGCCAGCTGACTACCTAACTACATGTCCAGTTTGTCCAGCATGATAGTCATTACTTCGTTGAATGGAAATTTTACTTAGTTGCTTTAGTATTCATTTCTCATTAAGATTTACAGTCAAGTCTAGTACGACTTCAAATTTTGCATAAAAAACTGAGACAGAAGTAATAATGAAGCCTAGAAAAGCAATTCATCGTCGCGTTCGTGTTCAGTTCAAGTCAGAAACTGGTAACTTTACACTAAAAGCTATGGAAGGAGCTATTTTGTAAGGTATCAAAAAGGCGGCTTAAAAACTTTGTCGCCAGGGTTAGTCACCCGACCTATACGAACTGGTAGGTATGAATTAGAGGTTGTCTATTTTCAAATAACAAACCATCGTGCATAGGTTTTGCTTATTCAGAACATTTAATAAGCGCAGCTTACCACTGCTGCGGAAATTTCCTCATTTTATAACTAGGTACCTAGTTAGCATAGAACATTAAATCATACTTCAAGAATAAATATTTATGCCAACTGCAATTCTGTTCTTTATAACTGTACGATTTAAAACAAAGCTAAGCTACGAACTCTACTTTTCATTTCGACGTGTTTTATTCCGTTTATTTGCTAACATGAGCTGAACCAAGGCAGCTGTAAAATGTTGTTCCGAGAATTAAAAGACCTTATATTTTCCGTTCGCTTGTTAATTTGGCAATTTACTGAAAGGAATTTAATTACCTACCTGCCCATCATCACATTTTGAATATGTAAATAAACATAATTTCATCCCGACAGTATTTCAGAAAACATTGTATTGCCTATTTGAATAGTAGATATTATTAGGTAATACAACTGCATTATTTTTATATGACCTTGACAGGTTTTATACGACATTTAGTAGGTAATTGTTAATACCGTATGGATCTTGTGCCTGCTCCGGCTCAGCACCGACGCACTCACCACATACACAAAAAACTGGCCTTACTTGTCTGTTCACGACGTTCTGTCTTAAAATATATTTTTTTAATATTAGGAGACATGTTCACACGGTCTATGACCCCAAACTAAACAAAGCTTGTGATATTGCTGCCAGAGAATAATCATTTACATATTTTTAAATACATCCTTATATAGATAGTACTAAAACCTAGACACAGAGCAAACACCTAAGTTTACCACATAAATGCTTGACCTGGATGGGGATCGAGTCCACGCCTCTTTGATCCAGAAGTAAGGGTCTATAACCACTGAGCTACCGAGGCAGTCGATTTGGTCTGAGTCCAGGACAAGTCCATTGAATGATTTTATTGGTTATTTTATTGTGAACTAAATAAAGTTAGCTTTTGCCTGCGGCTTTGCCAGTAGTGAAAAAGGGCAAAGCTTGCATAATTATTTTGCTTCTTTCGGATTTAAAATATTAATAAGTAACAATATTATTTAATTCACTTTTTAAAAATTAACCAATGAAGTTAGATTACTTACATAGTTAGATAAAGTTACAAACAAATTAACGGAATAATATTAAAATAAACTAAACACCTACTACTTTCGTCAATTAAAGAATACATAACTTTATTGAGTGGCAGTGGGCTTGAGCATTTGGATAATCTTTAGACCTTTAAGGGTCTGTGGATGATCCAATGGCTTTTTATATAGTGTTGGTAGTTTTAGCATATAAAGTTGTACTGTATTTAGTTGTAGTTAACAAAGGCACTTTTGCACGATAAAAAAAAATTGAGCACTGTTTCATACCTACTTAGTATTAGACATATATTTTCAGCAAAATAATATTAAGTAGGTAAACAAACTCATTGTTATTTTTGACATAAACCCAGCATTTCACCAACATTAAAACAGCAACGAAGCCCTTAAATTCTCATATTTGCTGGATATAGAAGCACAAAACTCAATTAGTATTCAGAAATGTGACTTTACCCCAATTAATTATACGCAAAGCCTTTTTGAAGCATCGTAGGTAAGATTCAAAGACCATGTTATTACAAAATTAAATTTGCACGTAAAATGGAGGTGCGATAGTGCTTGCCTTTGAACTTCAAACGGAGGGAAATATTGGCAATACCACGACTCGTACTTCCTCTAAGTCTGGTCGCTACTGGGTTTTGTGACCTACTCGCACTTTCTCAAGATCTAGTCACTTTTATCCAATTATATCTCCCAGTACCTAATAGGGTAGAAGAGATTATACATTTTTGATTTACTAAGAAAAAAATTTTTTTTTAACTAGTACATAGCTCAGAGGACGTTGACCTTAGAAATATATTTCTTAGCCAATAGGCATGATTACTGAGTAAAAAAATCATTATTATAATTAGTCCGTGAGTTTGATATTCAAAAGTATTGGACACGTATTTTTTCTTTTGTCAATGAAACAATAAATGACAAAGATAAACCTGGTCAAAGTTCGGGAGCGAGGGTCGTGACGTCACTTCTCTGACAAAAGTCTATACATTTTTAGTCTGCTTGTGACGACATGGGGAACTTTAAGTCTTCATAATTTTATGCTTAATTAACAAAAAATACATGTCTAATATTTTGTGAAAATCTATCTGACGGACTAATTATATTATAATTATATTATAATTAGTCGGTAGTAACATATTATGTTTTAGTCATCATGTCGTCTCGTATTACCTATGTTTTTTAGAATTAAACCATTTAATGAATCTTAATCATATCTTTACAGTTTCTTGTTTAATTGACAGAACAAAAAATAAGTGCTAATTATAATAATATTTACTCGATTTATTATTAATATCGACACTTTTACACGATCATCATGCCTTTTGGAGTAGTTTCTAGTATCTCGAAATCATTTTAAACAAATTAAAATCGGACATTTAAAGTGGAGTCATTTTAATAGGTCACTTTTGACAGTTCATGAATGCAAAGAAAAATATACCTTACACTAAAGGAATAAAACTCATGAAAACAATATTGACGACGACCGATAAGTGTTCTCGAATACGGCTTGGAGTTTTATTCCTTTAGTACAAGGTATATTTTTCTTTGCATAAAATGAAATGTCAAAAGTGACCTATTATCTTGTCCCTACTTTAGTAGGGTGTAACCGAATCACCCGGCGATAATAATACAATTGAGAAAACAAATAGAGAGAACAAAGCTGTTTTTAACTAAACTAACTGTAATTTTACACCAATCTGTTTCTACGCAACATGGCTCGCAACAGGGGTCGCATCAAGATCCCTGGTGATCCTTTATTTATTCGTGAAACAATACGATTATTTCACTCAGGGCAGGTCATTTACTGAAGCATTGCCGTGCAAAAATCTGCTCTCTGCGGTAGACTATAAGTAGATACCTATTATACTCGTACATACCTACTAGTTCCAACAGTAGATCGACTCTTATAAATCGACGTTAATCTGGGAAAAACTGATACCTATGTATTTCATTGAAATGTAGCTTGTACACCGAATGTTTAATTTCTTTTATTACTGGCACAGAGCAAAGTGTTATTTAAAATTACCAAGTAGCAACCCGACCCGACAAAGATTATGAAGAAACATTTTTGAAAATCTCGGCTTATTTTTCTAAGATCTCGGCCTTACTCTGCTATACCTACCGTAAATGGCGTGAATATTATTGACAAGTCGAAAATAACTACTTTTCACAAAAAAAAATTGGCCATACGTTTCATTCGCTTGTTTTTCCATTAATTACGAAGAAGAACTTGTACTTACAGTGTTCTAAGCTTTTATGAGTGTACTAGCTGCGTCCCGCGGTGTTACCCGTGTTAGCCTGAGATAAAAAGTAGCCTATAGATGTGTTAATCAAAAGTCTAAGCTACCTCCACACCAAATTTCGTCTGAACCGGTTCAGCCGTTTGTTTGTGTAAGAGTAACAAACCTCCATACATACTCACAAACTTCTCGTTTATTAATATTACTAGCTGCGCCCCGCGGTGTTACTCGCGTCAGTCCGAGATAAAAAGTAGCCTAGGTGTTAATCCAAAGTCTAAGCTACCTCCACACTAAATTTCATCTAAATCGGTTCAGCCGTTTGTACGTGAAAGAGTAACAAACATCCATACATACTCGCAAACTTTCGCGTTAATAATATATTACTAGCTTATGCCCGCGGCTTCGCCAGCGTTTTTGTTTTTTATGCTATCCCAAAAGAACCTTTTAATTTTCGGGATAGCCTGTGTCACTTTCCTACCTTTGAACTTTATCCATACCTACTTAAAATCAAGTCTATCCGTTGCTTCGTTGCTGCGTAAAAGCGTATCAAAAAACTTACATTCACATTTATAATATTATATACCAGCGACTCGCCCCGGCTTTGCACAGGTGTATTATACATATTATGAACCTTCATCTTGAATCACTCTATCTATTAAAAATACCGCATCAAAATCCGTAGCGTAGTTTTAAAGATATAAGCATACATAGGGATAAACAGACAGCGAGAAGCGACTTTGTTTTATACTATATTATAAAATATAACTAGCTGTTACCTCCGAGGTGTTAAACTATTTTTTCTAAAATAATATCGTTTAAGAATTTTTCTAAATAATAGGCTACGTTCTAAGTTACTCCTTATTACATCAGCTACCTGACATTAAAAGTCCCGTTAAAATCGGTCCAGCCATTTCAGAGATTAAGTCGGAACAAACAGACAGACAAAAATTGGAAAAAATGTTATTTTGGTGTATGTACTCGTACATTATATACAGGGTTATTTCTAATCAATTAGCATCATTTGAGGGTTTCTGTACATGAAAACTAACAACTTTTGTACTGCGACATTTGTCAAAACTCAAAAAAAAATTTTGTTTTCCATAGAAAAAGATCGTTCACCCGCGACCAAATGTATGGAACAGCTGATTTTTTTTGAGTTTTAAGTAAAGTCGCAGAACAAAAGTTATTAGTTTTGATGTACAGAGTAAGCTCCTAAAAGGATGCTAATTGATTAGAAATATACATGTAGTAAAAAACGGTTATTTCAATATTACAAACAGACACTTCAATTTTATTTATATGTATGTATTTATTATAGATAAAGTAGGGATGAGTAGGATTCAAAACAAATCTTAGAGTAAAACTTGATCTGCCGAGCAAATTTAGCTGTGACACCGCTAGAGGCGCAAGGCCGCAATTAAGCCCGGACACGGGGAAGTAAACCTCTGAAATAGAACAATTATTATTAACTATGGTATTAGCTACCGGCCCTCCTGAATCTTAACGGCCTTCCAACCGTTCCACAGCTATAATTTTTTATATCTTAACCATAAAAATGTAATTTTGAGTAGGTAAACTGAGTTATTGGTAACTAGGTAGGTACATCACATGGCAGTTTATATTAGTAGAGCAACATGGTAATATTTGGTAAAATATTTTTCTCTTACTTATTTTTACTATTTATTACTACATGTTGATTGTTACTCATCGCGTCCATGCCGCCATTAACGAAGTAATAATACCTATAGGCATGTCTCCCACCCAATATACTCATTTATGAGTATACCAAGTTACTGGTAACTTAAGCACAATTTCTTGATGACCTACTTTTATTACGAAAATACCAAAAAAATCATACATTTTGTCGAGAGTCAACAGACTTATTGTATTAGCTACATAGCTTATGGATTTATGAATTCATGGATTATTTATTTATATATTCTAGAGAAATATCCATTTAATTTCCAAAAATATATAATACCTTGTATTTTACATATATTTTAACAGAACACGTTTAATACAAGAAAAGTTTGTCTTGATAATCTATTCATTTAAAAGAAGTGAACGGAACAAAATACTTACTTACTCTTGTTTTCTTTTTTCTACTCTGATAAATTAAGATATTTCTATACAAAATAAGCTAAAAATGTGATTTGATGATAAAGAAATGCGACATAAATTATGTTGTTTAGATTATTACATTAGCATGGTGCAATAGGGAAAAATTCTAGGTACAAAACTTATTGTTATTCGATGTGGGGGCGATAAGTCCTGCACTGACGTCCCGCATGGGATGTTTTGTGCATTGAAACTTATACAAAACTTGCATAATGATATGATAAAAAATGAGTCATTTAGTTAGAAATTCATGTGTTATAATTTTTTTTCATGTCAGGTTGTGCGTTGGAGTATCCAACCATCTTAAATATGGCCATAACTAGCTACACACATATATACCGGCTGTCCTGAATCTTGACATTTACCTTGCCTTTATTACGGCGCTCGGATAAATATGGGCTATGTATAGAAGATAATAATATCTAATAACGTTATTGTTTTGTTATTTATATTTTACTAAGCCTTTATATTGGTGTTTGCTTATTATAAGAAATATCGTATAGGATGATTACGCTGATAGCGTAGGTAGACTAGGTTTTTCTCAGCTGGATTGAACCTGAACATCAGTTTTATTACAAGCTTCTATTTAACTTGCAATGGATGTAGGTACTTATGTATGTTTGTAAGTTCGAGTGGAATCTTGTAAGTTAAATTGAAGAACTTCCCGGTTTCCGATTGAGCTGAAATTTTGCACGCATATGTATATCGCGTGACAATGCAATAATATGGTACCGTGGAGCTGATCTGATGAAATGAAAGTGGACTATAAATTGTTATATTACAGGCGAATGCAAATCAATAGGTGAGTATATAGACTACAACATTTACTACACGAACCACTCTATGATATGTTTTAATGTATCACCTTCCACGAACGAGACGTTGAGCACGCTCGCCGTTTTGTTATTACAGCAATTTTACAAACCAACGAGCGTATTGGTGTAACATTTCGTCAAGCCTTTGCAGAAAATGTAGTCTATACTCACATTAAGATATTAAATTACAAGTGAATGCTCACAGTGAGAGAGTTCCTTTATACGATTTAGTTTCCGGTTTAATGATATTTCGATATTAACGATATTCCACATGATGTCAGGTAATCCCTACTGCTAAAGTAAAGTTCCCTATCTAAATGGCAAGTCAATATATTTTACAAATAGGAACAAATATTTAGCAATAAAACGTTAATATATTTATCTATAATTTATCGTTTAGATGTAAACGACAAATTTCCCTAAGTACCTATATGGTCTTATTTCTTGTATCAACTCACTAAGCTATATTTAAATTTCTATCGCTGTCTTCTATGTGTTTGTGTCGAAAGTGAGTGGATGTTTATTTTGAAGAGAATTAGATCATTTATAGTGATATTAAATTGAATGTTTGTTTATTTTGAATATCAGTATCAGGGGACATACTGAACTTTGGACCTAAACATTTTTTCTAACAGTAGGAATATTAGTAGGTAGAAAGGGAGCATGAATAAATGAAATGTACTATTAGGAACACGAAAGAGCAAAAAATAGATAAGGAACAAAAATGTGAGATATCAGGTTAGTAGGTTTCTTAGTAGGTAGGTGCTATAAAATTCTGACCTCATCAAGACCGCAGATAGCGCTGGATGCGAGCCGTTCCTAACCGGTTATTGAAGATATATAGGGGATACCTATGTCCAGCAGTGAATGTCTTTTGGCTGAAACGACCAATACTGTAAAACTAGTTTAGTGTCTTCAAATCAAAAATGATACAATGATTTTATTAGTCTGCGAAATAATGTGATAAATGTACATGCACAGGTGTTTAGAATAATTTGATTACAGTACACAGGCAGGATTTTGTAGGGATCCCAACGACTGTTCGATGTCTTTGCGCGCTGTAAGATCAGAGTAGGGATTAGATACGGGGACGCTTGCAGACACTTACCAGAACAGAACAGAACCCAGATACCTAAACCATTTAACCTATACGAATCGCTACTTGACATCATGTGGAATATCGTTAATATCGAAATATCATTAAACCGGAAACTAAATCGTATAAAGAAGCTCCCTCCCTGAGAGCATTCACTTGTAATGTAATATCTTAAGGTGCGTATCTACATTTTCTCGAGCATTTGTATGTAATGTAACGTTCTTACGAATGGTACAATACAGGTAAAAGCTCAGTGTCTAAAGCATTTCTTTGTAATGTGACGTTCCTACGAATGCTCGGCGCTCTGTTCGGCGAAATGTTTACAGCGAGTGTGCATTTACCTGTAACATTTCGTTGTACTTTGCGTTAAAATAAAGCATGTCACCCCTCACTCGCGCATTGCCAGCGCTCATGCAAAGGCTTGTCAAATTGTTACACCAATACGCTCGTTGGTTTAAACAATTGCTGTAATAACAAAACTGTGAGTTGAGCACCAACGTCGGTTCGTGAAAGGTGATACATTAAAACATATCATAGAGTGGTTCGTGGTTCTGTTACAAGCAGTTAAATGTTGTAGTCTATGCTCACCTTTTGATTCGCATTCGCCTGTAATGTAACAATTTATATTCCACTTTGAGCATTACGTTACCAATTTTTGTAATGTAACGCTCGGTTCTGCTCTCTGACTGGTAATATTCGAGTCTGTAACTTTACATAACCTACAGGTAATGCTCCCAGTGAGCACCTTAAAAATACACTTCGTCCTAAAACTGTATTTGTCAACTTAATTTTATTTTAGTAAAACGTGTGTAAAAATGTCCCATAATCCTCAAATATTTATTGTTATTATTTTGTTTCAGGCGTGCACAAGTACTCAAGTTTGCTGTTTCAGCAAGAAGATTATTTGATGGTTAACAAAGTAAGTATTTTTTTTATTTTGTCTATATGAAACCGTAAAGCTCAACAAATTGCAGGGCGTTGATTTAAAATGTGCAAGTACTTACATAGGTTTATATACTTATCATTATGAACAATGTTTAATTTGAAACCAGCTACGAAATCAAAAAAATATCAGCTCTTCCATACAAAAAATATGCACTGTTTGTATGGAATATGGATCAGCATCTTTCTTACACGATATCGCAGATGGTCCCATAGTAATAGTAAAAAGTACAAAGACCGCTAAAAGTTCCTGCACTTTGCAAACACCTTATAGAAGTAGATTTCTTTTAAGATTAGACTGCAATTATCCACGTTTAGTTTCCGTGTCTGATCGATACATATAGTACTTTTTACATTATTGTTGACTTTTCTCCACAAACGACTCGATCGATTTGGATAAAATTTAATGGTCCACCTCTGAAGTATGATGTGCGAAACAAAAAATTGATTGTCTGTAAATTTTGTTTACGGACGATAATTTTACGTGATAACGTTATAATACTTATAATAAAACATTCATGACGCGTCACAAGCCGATTGTGCCTCTCTATCGCTTGTTCCTCGCTCTCGCTTACACGCTCATTTCAGGCGGAACATGACAATGAGTCATGCTTTTTTGTGCATGCAGACGGCGTTTATTGATTTATAAAACATTATCACGTCAAAAAAGATTCATAAAAATCGGTTGATAATTGGCGGAGTAATGGCGCTACATACAAAAAATTCAGTGGAATTGAGAAGCTCTTTTTAGGATTCCGTACCCAAAGGGTAAAAACGGGACCCTATTACTAAGATTCCGCTGTCCGTCTGTCTGTCACTAGGCTGTATCTCATAAACCGTTATAGCTAGAAAGCTGAAATTTTCACAAACGATGTATTTCTGTTGCCGCTATAACAACACATACTAAAACCAGAATAAAATTAATATTTAATGGGGGCTCCCATACAACAAACCTGAATTTTCAACCGTTTTTCGCTCGATATTTATAACTAGCTTAAAACCCGCGGCTTCGCCCGCGTTGTCTTAGTAGACAGGTACTTGCTTATGAAAATAGCCCGTAGTTTGACCCGCGTTTGTCTTAGTACTTGCTTAAAATTATAAAAGGCTGCCGGTTGGCTTGCGTTGTCTTGGCACTTCCTTAAAATAATACTAGGTCGTGGTTTAGCAAAGCATTATCGTATAACGTATTACTTGCAAGGATAATGCCTATGGTTTGGCATGAATTGTCTTAGTATTTGGCTAAAATGATAATAGGTCGCGGTTTGGCCTGCGTATTCTTAGTACTCGCTTAAGATGGTAATGTATAGCAGGCAGCTTAGCCTGCGTTGTCTTAATACTTCCTCAAAATTATAATAGCCTACCGTTTGGCACGCGTTGTCGTATTACTTGCAATGATAATAGCACACGGTCTGGCCGCTTTGTTCGAGTAACTGCAATGATAATAAGCCACAGTTTGGCCCGCGTTGTCTTGGCACTTGCTTAAAATAATAATAGTTCGTGGTTTTGCCTGCATTGTCGTATAACGTATTACTTGTAAAGATAATGCTTAGTAGGCATTATCTTTTCAAATAATAGGCATTGCCTACGGTTTAGCCTTAATTGTCCCAGTGTTTAGCTAGAATGATAATAGGTTGCGGTTTAGACCGCATTTTCTTAGTACTTACTTTAAATGGTAATTTCCCACAGTTTGGCCCGCGTTGTCTTAGTACTTTTTTTGCTTAACATAATAGCTCTTGGTTTAGCCCACGTTGTCGTATTACTTGCAAGGATAATAATTAGCCCACGGATTGGCCTGCTTTGTCTCAGTATTTGCTTAAATTTACTTGTATCTAAAGCTTATTATGGAGTACGACAATTTTTATATGATAAATTGCAAAATATTCGAATTAAATTTAATAATAATGATTGTATAATTTTTTCATGTTCTAATGATTATTTTATGGCCATATTGGACTTAACTGAAAATTCAATATTTTTGTGATTAGTAGTAAGATCTCAATGTAACACATTTCAACAATAAATTTTCTTTGACTTTAATAGCCCACGGTTTGGACCGCGTTATTTTATAACTTGTCATAAAATAAATACTTAATAAAGTTATATTTTAATATACCTACTGTTTTTTTTATAGCGAGAAAAGAATATTTTTCGATTTATGATGAGATATAATATTATGACGATCATGAGTTGACCCATGTAGGTTCCCACTCGTATACCAAATTTTATCCAACTCCATTCGCATGTCATGGTCTACATTACAATCGTCAGGTCCTAATCCTGGTCAGACCACTGAGCTCTTTGAAACTTATGTACGGAATTTCATACTACTGGCTTTTCATTGAAGGAAAACATTGAAGCAACCTGCATAGGCACGTCCTTAGAGAAAAATCGATGTCGTATGTGAACTCAGCAACCCGCGCTCGGCCAGCGTGATGGATATGGCTTAATCACCCTTCGTGGGTAGGCCTACGTTCAGTGGTGGACTATTAAAAATCGGCCAAGTGCGAGTCGGACTCGCGCACGAAGGGTTCCGTACCGTATGGGAGCCCATTCCTCTTGCCGTTATTAATAGCGAGCAAAAAACTCCTAAAAATCACGTTTGTTGTATGTCCCTTAAATATTTATTTTATTCTATTTTTAGTATTTTCTGTTATAGCGACAACAGAAATACATCATTTGTGAAAATTTCAGCTGCCCAACTATTACGGTACGGTGACAGACAGACAGACGGACATCGAAGTCTTAGTAATAGGGTCCCGTTTTTACCCTTTGGGTACGGAACCCTAAAAAAGGCCAGTACAGGTATTCATCATGTTTCATTAAGTCATTAGAAATTTAATTTCGATTATTCTGAACCCAATGACAATCTCGCCCATAACCGTTTACGCGGTCAAAAGTGATCGAGACACTTGTAGGACTTTCAGACATTCTCTGACCAAGTACAGACGAAAAAGTAGCACACAAGAAGGTACATTTTATTTGAAAAATACATAGCGCACCTACATCTAGACGACATGCATGTTCTAGGATTCCATTATACTCATCATTTGACTAACTTTTACTATGGTACCAAGCCAGAAATCACGTAAATAAAATTAGCTGTTCCACACAAAAAATTCATCGACCCGCGACAAAATGTAAAGAATAGATAATTTTCGCTTTTTCAGGGTAGTTCCCATAGTAAAGTAAGTAGTTATTGATCCGTATGTACCCTAAGTTCAAGTCTATTGGCTCACAAAATAAAATCGTTCATAAACTATTAGGGGCCCATTTTGCCCCCATTGAAGGATCTAAATTTTCTCAATTTAATTCTAGATATTTCACTACGTTTAAAAAAAACGCGATCAAGTTATTTTTCATGCTTATATAGGATGTTTGGTCTAGCGTTAGACAAGGAATCCGGGACTTTTCCCAAGACGATAATAGTAATATATTAGTTAAAAGGGTTAGCTATTTTTAAACAATATTGCATCGGTTTTCGAACAGTCATTTAGTACTTTTTTTAGGAAATTGATATCCTGAAGGACCCACTGAAATTTTCCGGGATAGCAGTACCCCAAGTGGTAATTTGTGTTATTGTCTAGCGTCGTACCAAATTTCGTTAGAATTCATTAACCCCTTTTATCTTAGCTTTATAATTGATTATTTTGGCTATTGCTAAGAAACCCTATAGATTTTCCGGGATAAAATAGTTACTGGATTGAAACATGTTGTGTGCTTTCTACATACGTACCAGATTTCATTTATAACCGTTCAGCTCGTCTGATGTAATTTTTTATGCTTTTTTCACCAACTTTGGGAACTTTTCTGACACGTTAGATAAGGAAAATTCGGAAAAACAGGAAGAAACGTTACTTTTATTTTATTTGTAAAGCATATCTACAAAGTTTTAAGTCAATCGGTAAAGGTAATAAAAAATTAAATGCAAACAAAAAGGGCCCGTTTTACCCCGTTAGAGGTCGATTTTTCGAAATTTTCGTCCTTTGTGCTTCATTACGTTGTACATTGTACCTATGTTCTAAATTTCAAGTCTCTATCTTTAGTGGATTGGGTTGTAGCCTAAACTGATTAATTTTGGCTATCCCTAAGGATCCCCATAGAATTTCCGGGATAATAATAGTTCATGTGTTGAAACATGTTGTGTGCTTCCTCCATACCAGATTTCATCCATAACCGTTCAGCTCGTTGGATGTAATAGACGCTTTTTTCACCAACTTTGGGACCCAATTTGACCCCTTAGATAAGGAATATTCGGAAAAACAGGAACAAACGTAACTTTTATTTTGTTTGAGTAGCATGTATACAAAGTTTCAAGTCAATCGGTAAAGGGAATAAAAAGTTACATACAAACGAAAAGGGCCCGTTTTACCCCTTTAGAGGTCGATTTTTCAAAATTCCGTCCTTAGTGCTCCATTACGTGGTCCAATGTATCTTTGTTCCAAATTTCATGTTCCTATCTTTAGCGGTTTGGGCTGTAGGCTGTCTGTCAGTCAGTCACTCAGCGAAGCCTTTTATATAATAGATGGTAACATGTAAGTATATGCTTGAAATTTTCAAAGAATGTTTAGTACACAATTCAATAATAAATAATTAAATTAAAATAAAATAAATATATATGGGGGGCTCCCATACAGTACGGAACCCTGCGTGCGCGAGTCCTACTCGTACTTGGCCGATTATTTAAGACTAAAAATGTGTCCTCAACGTGGAAAGTGTTGTTAGAATAGCTCTTTAGCTCCGAGAGCAGAATACATGAGTTGTTTCAATGGCTAATTAGTTTTGGAGCTGGTGTCGTTAAATATGAATAAACTGAGATGGCGACGCGCGACGGCGCAAATTGCCTGCCGGAGTTGACAACTTCATAAATAATGACAGGCACGTCGCGCGTACTCTAAACCCACCACAAAACGCACTAATGTTTAGTTGCGAATATTTTTGCGAAAGTGTACGAGTGTAGTTTTAAATTCTTAAATGAGGCATGTGTCCTGCAGTGGAAGTCCTAAGGCTGATACAATATTGATGTAAAACTACATACAAAACCAAGTGAGGCTTGACTTTCCAATTGCTTACTTACATACATGCAGACTTACATAAATGTAAGTCTTCTCTTTTTTGCTACTAGAAAAAAGTGTTTATTATAAAGAATTGTACTTTTGTATATAATCAGATTGCCATGGTGGTGACACCCACTTTAAAATCGTGAGGTCGAGGGTTCAAATCGCGTACCAATAAGTTCTTTAGAATTTATGTACGGAATTTCACACCACTGGCTTTTCGGTGAAGGAAAACATAGTGAGGCAACCTGCATAAGTCCGTAGAAGAAATTCGATGGCCTATATGAATCCACCAACTCGCACTGACCCAGCGTGTTGGATATGGCCCAATCACCCTTTGTGGGTAGGCCTACGCGAACTGCGTCTCGCAGTGGACTAATTTGTGTACTGTACCAACCTTTTTAAGACCGATTCACTACACTACACAAACGGGAAAAACATCCTTATCTAAATATTTTCGCAAAATATCTTTCTGTTTGACTTTCTTTTATATTTTTTTCATAATAATTTAGGTAGCTTCCTCAAATGAATGTCCCGTTTAAGAGTCAAGGACACATCAGACTTTATTTTCTTCTCATTTCATCAGCTCGATCGTTTACTTTCTTCACTTCAATCTATTCAAGAATTTTGTCATAGTAAAAAAGTCTTAGACATTCATTTTCGTAAAAAGACAAAAATATTTTCGCGCAACCCGTGTCGTACAAGGATGATAAGTTGGTATGGTACACTATGGATTTCTAATAAGACCAATTAGAAGCTGCTTCCGTCCAGCGTGTTCCTGCAGTCTTGATCTGTTCATTGTTTCATTTTGTTATTAGACTTGTTACGCAACATCATCAACAGAAGGTACAATTACTAAACCTACCAAAGCTTTTTAGCATTTTTTATACAGGATAGTTGTGTGTTTAATTAATCTGCTCTAAAGTGTCTAAAGCGCGCTTATTTATAATTATTATTCGCAAAAAATGGCATAACCGACTTCAACAGAGTACAGAACTCGAATAGTTCGGACGGATCAATTTAGTAATTTTTCACATTATTGTTGATTTATCAAAAATGGCTCAGCCGATTTCAATAAAATCTAAGCGAAACCGACTAATCTTCCAACGATCTACCAAACAAAATAAGAATTATTGAAATCAGACTACTCTGTAAAAAGTTATGCGTGGTTATATATTTAAAAAAAAATATAAGTACGCGTCGATTTGTAAACCTCCGACGTTTCGTCGATAAAAAATATACCTATTTACTGGGGATTTGAAGACTGGCTAACAAAATGCTAAATATTGATGTAAGGAAATTTATCCGTTTGTTCTCTTCAAAGTAATTTCGTAAAGGCCTAAAGGATTTAAAGGAAACTTGGCCTGAGGCAGCTCATATGTTGGATATCTCGTAAATCTTATTGAAGCACGGCTTTAGTTCGAACCACAGTTCCTTAGTTTTCAATTCTGTCCAGGTTTCACGTGTAGAATTAAACTTTTCGGGAGCAAGGCGAACTTTTCCGTTTCACAAAGGAAGTAAGTAGATACGGTATCCGTCCTCTAAATAGTATTTTTTTGTAATCTTATGTACTACTGACTAAAAATAGACCTGAGTGCTTTCCCGTTGATGTATGAAATGACTACGAATGGTTGGATTTTTGATATTGCGGAATTTCACGTTTATTTATAACTAGCGACACTCCCCGGCTTCGCACAGGTATACGGTTCATTTAAATATTCCTCTTAAATCACTCTATCTCTCGTTCTCTTCTCGTCTCTTATCGTTTAAATAGTAGATTTTGTACCACGAGAACCAAGTGGTGTCATAAGTCACGGGCGACAATCGGACCCTGAGCGTAGCGAGGGACTCTATAGTTTAAGTTAATTTACTTAGGGTCCTGAATTATTAATAGAATTATTTAGAGTCCTGAGTAAAGCGAGGGGTTCAAATCGCCCAAGACGAAGACAGACTTTGTTCTAGTGGTCCATACTCTAGAACATACATCCTGCGAGAAAATATAACCCCAAGAATATGAGTAATACTTACGTCATAAATTCACTAAGTGTAGGTACTCATTAGGCAACTCGGTATTGTTCACAATAAATTGAAACAAATGAACCTACGAATTTCATAGAATCGCACACAATTTATAATAAAACAGAGAATTTAAATACATGAAAAAAATAATACCGTGACCAGCTCGATTATCATGGCCTAGCACGGGCATTGCAAAGAGGTTTTATTCTATAAAATCTAACTGATATGGGCACCAAAGAAGCTTTATTCGATTTTATGGAATAAAACCTCTTCTCAATGCCCGTTGCCGTGCAATGTAAAGAGGTTTTATTCGAATTTACATAACAAAACCTCTTTACGATATCCTTAATGTTCTAAGTTAAGAAATTTTCATACGAATCAGAGGTTCCAAATTTAAATGAAACTCCCTAAGGAGTAAAGTGTCCCTAGGGAGTTTCATACAACATTATTGACCTGCCATAGCCCTCGAGATTGTGTTAAAGATAATAATGACTTGTTTAAAGTTAAGATTTTACGACATAATAATGAGTCATTTTCGAGCAGGTGGTATGAAAAAGTAATTACTCGTATGTGCATATTTTAGACTACGTTCAATCTTCAACCGAGTTCAAAAAGGGAGGATCTCAATTCATATCTAAAAATGGGATACATTTTTTTCGAATTTTGTTCGTAAATTGCTATGATTGAAGTCGGCTGTGCTATTTTTGGCGAAAAATAATTATTTAATATCTTGTTTTAAATATGTTGCTTTAAAGCCAATTCGTTGTTTTTGTAAGATAGCATGTAAAAGCTGAGAACAAAGCGGTTTATTATTCTCCTCTCTTAATATTTTTCTTTCAGTGTGTATTTATGAATAATTGAATATATTATAGCTCCCTAATTATACAAAAAGCGTAAAACTCTACGTTTTTTCATTCATTTATTCATGTAAAATCTTTCGCAAGCCAATTTTGTTTTAATTTAGTTTAGCAAATTGCTAACACGAATTAAATTCAGTTTGAGACTTAATTTTGCGAATTTATATTAATGTAATCCTTTGAAGCTCACAAACGTTCAGTTAAACATGTCAAAACAGCAAGTACATACGCTTTATTCATATTATACTAGCCAAAATATTAGCAGAGCTTTGTTATAATAAAGTCTATATTGCCAATATATGGAATACATTTAAACTAACCTCTCTCTATAGTACAGTCGCATTCTTTAAAATTTAACTACTTAACAAAGGGCACAGACTCTGGAGTCAAAAATATAAACAAAAAAAAAACTATACATGGAATACAAAAAAAGTGTATTGCGATGATTGAGAAAATTCAATTCTAGTTCAATCTAATCAATTCTAAATCTCGACCACAAAAATGCATGACAAATTTTCCAAACTGCTGTCAAATTAAACTCTCAAATTGACTTGGGATTTGACATTCCTTGTCTAGAAATCCGACAAAAGTCTCATAATCGAGATATTTTTCATGTCTCTTACTAACTCGTGCCATATTAAATCGATGGATCTCTTTCACATTTTCTCGATCTACCAGATTTTCCCTCTGGTATCTCTGTGTGTATCTTTGTTTGGTTTGACAGTTTTCTGTACTTTTATTTTATGATGACATGGTAATTACGCAGGTACCTACATAGATTTGAAAATAAACTTATTTACCGAGCGAATAAAGTGAGATTGTCTTCATTTTAACTCCAATTTGAAATTGATTCTCCTCAACAGCGGGGCAATTCCGTTAACTGATTTCGTTGCTGAGGTGACGCGTTCTTGAGCTTCTCTCGTTTTTTTGACAGCTTTGAGTCATTGAAACTGTCAGAAAAGCGAGCGGGGCTCGGGAGCGTATCACTTCGGTGACGATTTCGGTTGACAGAATTGCCCCGCAAGTCACATTTATCAACAAATCTTGACGAAACTTGCTGCACGGGTTCTATATATTTTCGGATTTTTGTCATTTTAAAATTTTGATTTGGGCCCTTATATCCTTCTAAAAGATGGGAAATTATGTAGCGCTATTTATCACCCGATTTTAATAATATTTGGCAAGACTGTTTAGTATCTAAGTCCCATCAAAATTTGCAAGTTGATACGAAATCGGTCTAGAGCGAGCACAGATATGGCCTTATATAGATTCAGTTATTTTTATATACTACGGGACTAATCGCGCACTAAAATTACGAGATAAATAAATACCTCATCATCTCGACGTTTCGACCGAGTTGCATTGATCGTGGTCACGGGTAGATTCAGTTAAACAGATTTCTGAAGTCCCTGATCAACATAGTCTACCCATAAATGATGAATTTCAAAATAACTATATCCACCATATTGGCACAGTGTCGGTTGATGGATTTCAAAACTATTATAATAGTAAAATATTTATGTACTTGTAGCGTTTAGTTTTTGCTAATACGTAGCACTTAGCTAAGGTTTGCTACGACTACCAGCAACGCTACATAATAATTATTTGTGAGTGCTACGATTTTCCATTGCTACACGTTATCTACTGCAACAGTGCTACACCTTTGGTTCAAGTATTACAGGTATGCTACGACCTTTATGATCATATTAACATTTTTATGAACACTGAATTTATGATAAGTGTTCTACAAGGTGCTATGTATGCATCTTTTTTACCAGCTTTACTACGCACAGGCACTCTACTAAAGAGGAACATAATTAAATTTACGCAAATCAGCTGAGTTAAAATCATCAACTTAGTAGAGAAATAGTTTTGTCCTCAGTTTCATCACTCCATGAAAGCTACATTCCTATATTCCAAATAGAATAGTTATATGCTTGAGAGTTAATGTGTGGCAAACTTTTCGCCACCGCTTGCGCTACCGGCCTCCTTGTCACGGGCGACGCGTCCGTCCTCATTGGACCGCTATTTAAGAGAAGAATATTTTGTTTTTAGGGTTCCGTACCCAATGGGTAAAAACGGGACCCTATTACTAAGATTCCGATGTCCGTCTGTCCGTCTGTCTGTCACCAGGCTGTATCTCATGAACCGTGATAGCTAGAACGTTGAAATTTTCACAGATGATGTATTTCTTTTGCCGCTATAACAACAAAAACTAAAATATAATAAAATAACTATTTAAGGGGGGCTCCCATACAACAGACCCGAATTTTTAGTCGTATTTCGCTCGATATTAACAGCGGTGACAGGTAGATACTTGAAATATTCACAGAATATTTAGTTAAATATGCACTCCAAAAACAAATACTTAATTTAAAATAAATCGAATATTTAAGGGGGCTCCCATACCAGTAACGTGTTTTATTTGCTCGATATTAATAACGACAATAGGAAGATGCTTGAAATATTCACAAAATATTAAGTTTTACTACAGTACAGTACAGTTTTTTCAGTACGGGTATGCACAACTTAATATTCTGTGAATATTTCAAAAATAAATAACTAAATTCAAATAAAATATATAAAGGGGGCTAACTTACGGCAGAATGCAGTGTAGCGTAAGCGCATAGGTATAGATAGGTGTTATGCTTCGTAATTAATAATTGTGAAATTATTGCCGCTACGCGTAGCTGTGGCATATATATAAACAAAGAGTTTTGTAAACTAGTAAACGCAATTAGTTCAGCGTTATTTTCAGACGCAAATTCTGTGCAATAAGAGCTAGGTACCCAGGCCGCGTTATACGTTACGTGACACCACATTTCAGTAACAGATATACCAAAGACAATAGGTATTGCTTACTTTCGAGACACCCCTGCTACAGCAGGTTATTTATGATCATACCACTAGGTATTCTCTATTCAGTATCTTGCTACTTCGAGTACGTAGCCTAAGCTGTTGAAGTTACAAATTGTAAATCAACTTCAGTCTTTTATCTTTGTAGTCGTATGCGAGTTTTGATAGCCTGCTCCATAGAGGAATTAATCACTACGTTAGAGCCTTATCATTTGATCGAAGCTTCTCAGTTTCGCGAGAGATATTTTTTTATTTGCTCTAATGTATTTTAGTGTGGATGTTTCTTCTCCTCAACAGGTCGCATTATTCAACGAATCCTAATGAGACTTAGTACACAAGTTCTATATATTTTAAGGATGTTTAGTCGTCAGAGATTTTAGAGAACATCATTAAAAGAAAATAGCTTTTCATAGTGTAATTGAATTCAAACTGGGGACGAGCTTTACCTTCTAGAAAGTGTCTGGTTGAAGTGACGAATTCAAAGAAATTGAAAGTCAAATTATTTCTTTCTTAATAATGGGTGTATAAAAAAAGAAATGGGATTCAAACTATCCAATGCTTACTATCAATTTAAAACAAAACAAAAAATTTCGTGAATTTTCTGAGTAGGTAGTTATCTGAATTATTCCTAGACTTTCGATGCTCTGTGGATATTTCAGTTGCTTTTCACGTGATGGTTTAGGTCAAACTTAATTTTGTTGCAGTTTTTATCTTATGTTTCTGTTTTTGTTCTTACTTTTGGTTTAAATTCGCTGAGCTGTTTTGTAATACCTACGCTCGGGCCCTCGTGAACTTATGTTGGTAGGTATAAATTGCTTCCGCAAAATGGCCCCCAGTTGCTTAGAGAGTACCGTGCCATATTCCAGAGCACCTCCTGTTAAGTGTCTAGGGGCTTTAAATACTGGCCTGTTAATACATCACATAAATATATCGTGCTACTAGTAAAGTGTCTATTAAATTAAGTACCTACCCAAGTAACAAAATCTGGTACTATAAAAGACCTGAGAACGTTTTGGAGCGTGCTAATTAGTGTTCATGATTAGCACTATAATAGTCTTGTAAACGTTTACAGAACCCCGAATAGGCCCTAGTATTATCACTGATTGATTCTATAATCATTACATAAAGGCTGTCACGGTGATAAATCAGCTCTGTAGTTGAAATGTAAAAGTGATAAGAAACGCTTTTTAGTACTAAAATAGCTCAACTTGCAACGTTTTTGACATAAATTTGCTCTATAAAAGTAACCAAAAACCTATTTATAGTGTTATTTTGCACCGAAAACGATTCCAATGATCTTTTTATTACAATTTCTAGCAATTTGTGAGTTTTCTTCATGAAAACAAAAATAGGTATAGGTTTATGTTTTATTATGTCACTACAGCCATTGTTGATAAACGTAACACGTAATTAAAAGGGACATAACGACAATACATGGCCTATAAATCTGCGGTAACTTGCACTTGCGAAAATAATTGTGTCGCTAAAGTCATTATACTGATTTCAAATTTGAAAATGCGCCCTCATAATTTTCATGTTTTAATTAATTTTTAATTATTAAAATAAGAACTTCTTCCGACTATGGCTGCTACAGTGCTTATTGGCTACAGCCGTGCTGTTAAGGAGCTACTATGACAAAAAACGTCAGCCATTTTTTTTCACCTAACACAAATTATAGCCCGGGAGGTAAGCGGAAAAAATGCAACTACTTCCTAAAAGCTGAATTTTTAGTATTACGCTATCAAGGTGGTGTACTAAAATACCACGGAGTCAGTCAGCTGGGACGTTTAGCGTTTGGAGGGAAAAACTATATGAATTAATAAAAAAATACATGTAACTGAGCCTCAGTCAGTCAGTCAGGCTTCAGTTAGGCTTTATTTAAATCGGCGCTGCTTTAAGTCCTGACTGACAGACATTGTAAGTAACAAGGTCTGTCAAGCAGGCTTTAAAAGTTCCAGGTAATTTAATGTAATTAAACTTTTTTAAATTTTTTTTCTACCCGTCAGTGGCGGACGCTTCATAAAGACAGAAAGACACTGCCTACCCTAGTTCTAATAATAGATCTCATAATATTTTATCAATAAACAAAATAACATAAAAAACTTAAATCATAAATCAGCTCCACCTATCGAGTGCCGGTGGTATCATTAAGATAAAATCGACAGGTGATTTCGCATTCACCGATTCGCGCGCCACCCGCCCTTGCCACGGCAAAGACACAAACTATGGATCTCTTAATGTTTTGTATGTGTGCTCTCGTGGTAAGTTGTGGTCATGCGGATTTAATGTGTGTGCGTTCCTATAGCTACGTGGGCTTTGCTGACACACAATGACAAAAATCACGCACACAACTGCATGAAAAGACAGTGTCTTTTTGCTTAGCTAACACGAACAATTACGACTCGTACCGAACATTTCCGAAAGAAAGTTTGCTATGCAATGCAAATATTTTAGTAACATTGTTTCATTGAATTTTATACATTTAGATGGCCATCATTTTTTGTTGTATTTTATTTCCCTTTTTTACTACTAATTTCAATAGTCAATAGTCGCCATATTGTTTGATTTGTATTGTGTTTTTGACTACGCTATCAGATATTTAGGATTTTAAAGTTGTTAATAGAGTGAAAAATGGATAATATTGTCTGTGAAAGTTGTTCAGATGGTGTGTGTATTGAGAAAATAAAATATGATGCGTTTTCAAAACTATCTTTCTGTGAAAAAAAACTAGTTATCGAGATAGGTCGTGCTACACCGGATTTGCAATTAATACTAATTAAAGGTAAAGTCAGTCGTAAATTCAATAAAAAAACAATATGATTCATATCATTGGCTGACAGGTTGCATACACAGTACTCGGTTATTTTGTTTCGTTTGTCTACTATTTTCAAATAATAAAACCGCCTGGAACGACATCGGTTACAAAACATTACAAAACATCTAACAAACGCGCCGAAAGGCCACTTCGAATATCCGTAAATTGATATGTCTATAAAAGCAGTCAATCTATGGATATTTGAGCTGGCATTTGGCAATTACCTACATTATAATGTTGATAATTATCAATCGACAAGACGACGAACCAAAACCAACGTGTTTTCGGTGAGCAAAATTTTCTGCCTACCCTGTCTTAAAACTGTGTGCACGCCACTGCTACCCGTACACCAATTTTCAGCTATTAGAAGTAGTTGCAAGATACTTATTTTTTTTAATAATTCAAACGTGTATCCTCGTCAAACACTAAGTATTCTAGCTGACTGACTCTCGGGTATTCTTGTACGCCATCGTACTCGTAACATACCGAAAATTTAGCTTTTAGAAATTACCTAGTTATATTTATTGCACTTACCTCCCGGGCTATTAGTTTTGTTATCTAAATATAAAGTCCATTATAAAGTTCTTGTCATATAAAAGATACTGAAAAGCTAGTATAGATCTAATTAGTCCATCAATTGTAGATTTTAGTACATTTATAGTATGTTTTAGTCGTGTATCAGTAACACAAACTCGCTTATAGAACTATTTAAAATATAAGTTATTTAAAGATGCACCAGGAGTCCTTTTGGTACTATTTAGTACTATAGAAGAATGTTTATGGCTTTTACAGAACTAGCACTATAGACATATTTAGGGAGCTTTTAAAACGCTAAAACGTTACGTGATTGTTGTACAAGGTACTTTTACAGTGCAAATTTGTATTGTTATAGAGTTTTTGACACTGCTACAGTACTAGTACTATAAAAGTAACTTTGACGCATTATTAGTGCCAAATAGATACATAAAGTGTCCTTCAGGTGGTCTATAGTATTAAATAGCACTAAAATCGCATATTTTACACCCATTATAGAGCAACATTTTAAGTATTCTTTTGTATGGTCCTGTAGACGTTTTAAGAGCTAATTTATAGAACTTAAATGCTCTTTTATCTTATAGAACCAAACAGCTCTGTTGAAAACCTTTATAGTACAAGCAGTGATAACGGTTACCACTATAGGTCTACTATATTACTGTTTAGTGATAAAAAGCCTTGGTTATAGAAGCTTATGTTACTTGGGTAGTCAACGCGACGCCTGACCAAAGTGTTAATTTGGCCCAATAAGTTTAGTACCAGGGTGTATAGTTAGTTCGATAGTTAGTGTACGACATTGTAAACAACTTTTACTATGATATGCGACCTCAAATCGTTTAAATGTAATTCTATTGTAGGTACCCATTATGTTTATAAATAACTTTGTGAAAGTTGGTTATGATAACGCGCACAATATCCTAGCTAGAGTATTGCGAGTGTCCGAGTATTCAACCAGGCGCTCCGTATAATTGCTGTACTGTACCAGCCTTGTAATAGTCCACTGCTGAACATAGGCCTACCCAGGACAAAAACTTTTCATTGCTTTTCGATGGGGTCATTTTGCCTGCATTTGGAGTACATTTAACATTTAACATATAGTGGGGTAGAATTCTTCAAACTTCGGGTAACCAAACCAATGTCTTGTATACATTTTATATTTTGTTCTCAAAGATCCCTAGCTAAATTCTGTTTGAATATCCATGTGTTGAACATTTTTATAAGCGATTATAATGAGAAGGCAGTTTTTACTACACGAACAGTAAAAAAAAAACAGAAAATGAAGTATCTCGTACCTATATTATAACGAGATAACTTGCATCAAAGCTTTAAAGGTAATTTTTCTTTGAGGAGTTGAAATGAGCGCTTGGAGTTTTCTAAGCAAGGTTAAAGTTTCATCTTTTACTCGCTTAACGCCCACAGTTTCGCCAACGTAGATGCAATAAAAGCTTTATAATCTTTTGTAAAAAATCTTCAAGTTTAACCAGTTGTAAGTCATCAAAAAAAGGAAAAGAATCAGAAGAACAAAAAGAATAATCGGCCAAGTACGAGTCGGACTCGCGCATGGAGGGTTCCGTACTGTATGGAAGCCCCCAAAATATTTATTTTATTTAATTTTACTATTTATTATTGAATGGAATATAAAACTAAATATTCTGTGAATATTTCAAGCATCTACCTGTTACCATTATTAATATCGAGCGAAAAACGGTTATAAATTCAGGTTTGCTGTATGTAAATATTAATTTTATTCTGTTTTTAGTTTAGTTTGTTATAGCGGCAAAATAAATACATCATCTGTGAAAATATCAGCTTTTTAGCTATAACGGTTCATGAGTGACAAACAGACGGACAGAGGAGTCTTAGTGATAGGGTCCTTTTTTTACCTTTTGGGTACGGAAAGTAATCGATTAAAAATCGTAACTGAAAATTGCTGTTGATACTTCTATAAGCTACAACACTTTATATAGACGACGACGTCACATCCACTCTGACCGACAAGAGGAAACGCATAAACGCGTTCAACAATGTCTATAATTCCCGGTATTTTTATGAACTTTTCTAAAATTACTTTCAATATGAAAAAGGCATTAAATTACAAAAATATTTTTACTACAAAGCGTAATCCTTTAGTGATAAACTTTGTATAATAATAAAACGAACACATTTAATATCTTATGCATATTCCTTATTGTGATCGGATTTAAAAAAAAAAATGTTTTACCAAAAATGGCTTTATACTCCCGGCCTATACGAGCTTACTTACTTACTCCCAAAATGGCCCCATTAAAATTTTTTCGAAATCCGCTGAGACGTTTTTGATAAATCAACAATAACGTACATGGATGTCACATCGAATCGTGCAAAATATTCGAATTCTGTACACGGTACATTTTTTGCGGAAAATAATTATTTACTATGCAATACTCTTTTTGTGCATATAATTGGCAACGCAACAGTCCAGTCAAGTTCGAGCAACAGATGATACGATTTTTAGCGACTTCCAAAAAAGAGGAGGTACAATGTTCGTCTGTGTGTTTTTTTGTATGTTCATTGATATTTTCGCCAATTGGGAACCGATTTAGCAAAAACTTTTTTTCTCGAAAGATTACGTATACTGTGGAAGTTGTACCATTTAAACTTTATCGAAATCGGGTAATGTACATGGACGTCACATCGATCCGTGCATACTATTCGAATTCTGTACACGGTGGAAGTCAGTGGTTCCATTTTTTGTGAAAAATAGTTGTTTTCATTTGCGGCCATCTCAACGTATCGGTTTCGCGGCTCGCTGCCTCTCCTGCTAACTAATGCATTAATCTGCATCGCAGAATCTGGCTCGCTAGCCAGTGGCCTTGTCCCGGATTTTGACTGAGATACGCCAAACAGAGCTCTTTCCGCTCTACAGCGCGGTTGTTGTACTCTATAGTTTTGACTTTTAGAAGACCCCCGAACTGATTATTAATCATTTTGAGGATTTCATAATTTACTCTCACACACTATAGGTATAGGCCGAATCACACAAGTCGGCGAATGTGAAGTTATAGCTACAAGCTGTGGTATATGCAACTGAATCTCATATAAAGCATTGATTGGGTTTCGCGCAGCTTTTCTGCAGTCTGCAGTTTTTGTTATTTTGTATTATTTTTAATAGCCGCAATCAATTATACAATATAATCATGTTGTCGTTTCCCGTGCTCGCTAAATTGCCAAAGTTGCCTCGCCGTATTTTACGGGTGTTACACAGGGAAATAGTTATCATACATTACATCTATAAGTTATTATTTCCGGCTGGTACATAACTGAACTCTACAGTTTAATTCAGCAAACATAATTTATGAGATGAAATTGAACAGATCGATATCGGTTTTGGACCCATACGCTTCAGGCTTACAAGGCAAGCATTCTTTCCTGCCCTCCTGGTTTTTTGATGAAAAGAAAACACAGTGAGGCCACCTACATACTACCGTAGAAGAAACTCAATAGATAGATAGATATTCTTTATTGTTTACACAAAGAGCACAAGTAACACATAACAAAAACATTAAATTTTATAGCGTGTAACAAGAGGTGGCCTTATCGCTAAAAGAATGAGATGGAATGAGAATATAGAACGAGTAAAGACAGGGACAAAAATAAATTCGTACTTATAAAACATACACATACATACTAATAAATACATACACATAAAATAATTATAGTTTACAGTAGGTTAGGTTAGTACAGTTTAAATACGCCGAATAGAGTAGTGGGTATGGCCCATTACGGAAAATTCAAGTCGATGGTATGGCCAAACCCAATCACCCTGCATGCACTAGATTATTAAGGCCAATAGAGTAAATACAGCGCAGTGGTAGGCAGAGTCTTATCAGAATTAAAGCTTAAAGATATTATTTGTCCGCAGCGTTTCGAATGGCCCATCACAGAACCGGTATGCCCTGGAGAAGTGCTGACGCTGCACCTGCTGAGCCGCAGCCGCTGGGGCTCGGAGGCCATCGTGGGCGTGTACCGTCTTGGCCTGCAGATCCTCGTCAACGATGGCCTATTGTTCGTGACTGACAGCCTGGTAGACGACCGCAACAAGCCTGTCATGGTAAGTGAGACACTGTTAGTCTTGTGAATAAAAATGGCAAAAATTGGTCTTTAGAATCGATTTTTTTGTGATCAATGATAAAATCATAATTATATAAGTTTCCATACAAAACTGTTTTTCTTTTTTTTTCTTTACAAATACAAAGTTATACTACATCAAATATTGATTCTAGCCTATTTTTTATTTTTAACGAGAAGAAAATCTTCTCAACATGCCCGACCGCTTTTGGGTGCAGTCGGGTTATGTGGGATTATACCCACTAAAACCCCCTTGGTGGCCAGCCTTTGTGCCCTCTTGAGAGCTCCGGGATCTCCAAAAGGATCGCACTGGTGCTCCCGACACTTTGTGTGTCTACTCGCCTGAAGAGAACCAGGCGTGTACGGTCCTGTACGACACCGTTGACACACACGCTGCCGTCCTCCTCGAGCCCGCTTGAGTGGATGGCCAAAGCCCCAACTCTGACCACCAACGAGCCCAGGGGTCCCTTTTTAGTAGACTCTTACTACAGGCAGGGAATACCGATGCCGTATTCTAGTGCCCCGGCATCAGGGCAAATTGATTCCTAGCCTAGCATACTAGATAACTGAAGTCAACCGACAGTACTCGAACGAGCGTGTGCCGTCACAATGATATTATCCGGGGGCAAGTCGGGCGACCATACCACTGTAAAGTATAACATTGTCACTTGATACTTGAACTAGCCAAGTATTGCGGCTAGGAATCAACTTTTAATGTAGTATAACTTTGTAATTAATATAAAAAAATAGTTACGTATGGAAACTTACATATAATATGATCTAGCATTTTTCACAAAAAAATTGATTCAAAAGACCAATTATAGCCATTCAAAATTTTAGTATTTCTGCATTTTAGTCATTCCGCGAACATGCTGACAGCATTTATAACTGAAAGGTGGTGCAGCTTAATATATTAGGTTGTCTGAACATTAAATATCAGTGGTGTAGCCGTAGATGACCCTGATCAAAATGTATTGAGGTTTAGTAGATAGATACTCGTAGATAGATATTCATTTAATTTCAGTAAAGATTATATACATTGGTATACAACAATGCAACTTCTTACAAATTGTCAAAATAACAATTATTAATTATGTACTCAACAGAATTATTAGGCATAATATTACTATAAGTTTATTTAAATTTGGTACATCACATAAAATAAAAAATTAAGATGTCAGAAATAAAAAATCATAACATGGTAAGTATTGTATGATAACATAAGTATTATTACTGGTAAAAGGAGAAAATAGTGGCGGAGAACCGCGAGATGTGGAAGAAGCTCACCAACAAGAGCATTGCTTTTAAATGTTGAACGAAGTACGATCTAAGAGTTTACCTACAATGAGTGATGTTTGAATTTTTGCTTGGATACATTCCTGAGTAGGCAAAAATTTGGATTTGTAGTTTATAAACAAACGAGTGTTTAAAATCTATTCTACTTAACTGAGGACCTTGAACCAATCCAATCATGTTTTCAATCTACGTACGCGCAAGTGCACAGTAATACCTGTCTTAAGACTATTAAGGCAATCGTGAGGCACCAACTTGGCTATACAAAAACTATAAGCAGTTATCTACCTCTAAATATTATCCGATTTAAGTGATTATTTTTTCATGTTATCATCATCTCAATAGCTAGGATTAAGTATACATTTTAGTTTTTACAGTCTTTTATATGACCTTAAAGTTATAAGCCTCTATAAAGTCATGTTTTTACGCAAAAACTTGGCTAGAAATTAACTAAGACGTGCGAGCGTGCAATATTTTATACTCAAGCTATTGACACGAAAAACAAAACATTTTGTTACATTTTAAGGGGTGAAAATAGTTTTCTCCCGGAACGCTAATGTTATCAAAATGTACCGAAAGTTCTCTCGATATTCTACAAAAAACGCGAAAACAGTGGTCGATTCACGATATGAGGATCAACGTTCGAGATAGGTGTTTCTAATGCTGGGGCTTAATGGGATAGATAATCTCTCGATAATCCCGCTGCGCGTGTGAGGAAATACCTACATTCAATTCCGTCGATTTAATTTCCGTAATCTGCAATTAGCTGATTGGTTCCGTAAATTAGGCCATCAAAGGGTCAAATTGATATTTAATTAGAATTGGTACATACCATGACATTTGGAGTTTAGGTATAGTAAAAATATACTTACGATGCTTTGTAAAGAGTGGATATCAGTTAAGACCAAAATATAGCACAAAACGAACAAAAACGGCAATTTTTCTTGACATTTCGTAAAAAATGAGTGCCGTGCTACGTGAGGCAGGAAGTGTACATTTTTGTAGGTAGTTCGTGTACGGTGATGCTGGTATTATTATACAGAGTTTTAATCCTATAAATACGGAGCAACTTTGACTTAGGTATAGGGATTTTTTCCTCTGCTAAATATAGACTGTCGTGGCGTGTTACCATCTAGTAACTAAAAGTTATCCTATCGAGATTTTCTTTTAGTCTCTCTGTGCCTTAGTGGGTTTTCGCTCCGCAAACATGCATTTTAATCGTAGGAGATGGTCATTTTGAAGGTTTTTAGAAAAATCAAAATCAAAACTACGCCGCCAATTATAACTCTATTAACGACTTCGATAAGTCGACAAACTTTTTAAAAATCAAAATAAATAAATAAAAATGCAAAATCTGCATACTAACTATAAAAAAATGGTTAAAATAAGGTGCAAAATACTCAATCTCTGCAAATGGCACAATACCGGACGGACTTTTCTTCGAACCCCTAGCATCGGACTTTTTAAAAAAATATGTATCTGTAAACATTCTGAAATGCCAGCACAAGCTTCTTGGCCCATGGTAGCTGGAACACAGTATCCAGGAGGAAGTTTAGTAAGGGAAAATCCTTCCCGTGGTAGTCAGACTTGCAAATTAAGCGCTTGTGAAGCCGTATACAAAAGCTAGTTAAAAATAAATATAAAAAATAATATAAAGCCGTAACAATCACCTGAAGATTTTGATTTGCACATTACTCATCATTTAGGTGGAGCACCGGCAAGAAAAACAACCCATGGTAGACCCAGGTGAACTAAGCAGGTGGACCACGACCAAGGACTGAATATCATTTGACACAGTCTCTTTCTGCCAAAAACAATCAACAACTGGTCACGATTCGTGATGATTTCGAATGCCTCACTGGCAACTGGCAAACGGAAATAGAGGCTATTCCACACACCTTTTACTCATCTTTGAATCGCTCGCGTTCGGATTTAACAAAAAGTACAAAAGTGTCCGGCACTAGGTGCCGTAATATTGATGCGCATGTAATCTACTAATTCGGCTTAGGAGTCATTTTCAAAAAAAATACATTTTCTCAGAATACCCTGTCCTCACTCAAAAAATACTTCGTATTAAGATACCGTTGTCAATGGAATTAATTTACTGATCTAAATATAAAAAAATACGAGTACAATCTTACCTATCAATTTAATTTTTATATTACTGAACTAACTTAGCTTTAGTATTTATACTAGACTAATATACGTACTAATATACGCGATAGCGTCAGACTACAGCGTCACCAATTACAAAGCATGTAATTATTTGGTACAAAGTATACATAGTACTAACTTAGCTTTAGTACCTATATTAGTCTGACGCTATCGCGTGCGGTGGGCAACGGAATTGGAATTGTACCTTCATGGAATCAGCTCGGCTCAGCTCACTATTACACTATCACTTCAGATGCATCACTAGTGGTGGGGTACAAATTTTTTAATTTCCTTATTGCTAGTAACAGTAAAGCTACATCATAAGTCTGGAATAAATGGAAGGTCATGTACCCGGATCAAAATAGAAATTCGCAAAAATTCGGGGTTATCTTGTGCAGTATTTAAAACAAATGCATATAAATGTATAATATTATAAATCATTTTCTATCTTTAAAAATATTAAACTCCAGCTCTGTAGCGCTCTTTATGCTGGTTTGGTGGAGTATGGGCCTAAGGACTAAAAAGTAATTCAGCGCCCTGGAAAGATACGGCACGTCGTGTTCGCGATTGAAAATACGAGTACGAGAGGGAAATAATTAGAGATCTTTAGCCAGAGCCAAGAGCTACTGAGAAACCCTCTATGTAAGTAGAGTTATTTTATTTTATTTTATTACAATTGGTTCGGTAACAGACAATAGGCTTATAACTATGATACAATTAAACATTAGCCAAACTTTCTAAACCTAATGTCCAATGATAACCGTACACAGCTTATTTGTGGACAAGTGAAGAGAAGAGAAAAAAAAGTTACAAAAACAATAATAGATTCCAATACATAAAAAAGAGAAGTACAAAAACAAACTAAAAACATTAATTATTTGATTGAATTAACAATTGACGATTTATAGGAATAAAAACTACATGAGAAAATGTCTCCAGGGTCACTCAAATGGTTGTATGCGCGGCACATCCTACTCTCAGTTCATGAAGTTAATTGGTTTTATTTGTATAATTATGTGGGTATACTTAGAATCCGACTGTAAATTTATAATTTATAGTAAAAAAAGTAAGTTTTATTTATTATTGTACATTTTTCACTAAAAAGTTAGTAAGTTCGTGTAGGCTGGGTGGCCCTGGTGTCAGGGTATTTTTAAGCCGCCTTAAGGCCTCTAACATGGCTAAACGGTAAAATGAACTAGGGACCGGCTTTAAAACTATGTGTAATTATACGTTTATGTTTAATTGTATTTTATTTAAAACTAACTCAGATAAATGATATAATTATTGGAAATCACTCATATCTTGGAATCAAGCTTTAGGTTATGCAGTACTACTCAGTGTATAAGTAATTATTGGAGCAGACACCCGTCTAAAAATAATATAAGATATAAAACTTTATGAACAGTAGCTTCGTTAGGTCATTACTTTCAATTGGGAATATTACTCCAATTAGCTATTAGCTATGGACCGATGAAAGTCGATAATCGAAATGCTCACCCTACCTTATGCTTAAGTACACTAACCGGACTGTGCCAGAATGATGGCAGCATTACCACGCTAAATGACAATACTACCAGGGTTAAACAAACAAGCTGTGACATAAGTTTATTTGGCTCAAGGGATAAGCATTGCCAATTGCCATTCAGCGAGGCAATGCTGCTAGCATGCTGGGCACGTTACCAACTAGCAGTGGGCTTGAGCATTTGAATTATCTTTAGACCTTACCACCATAGCCTTACCAGTAACCTTACTAGCTTTACCAGTAGATAGTATTTTATTAGTTAAGTGTGTAGTTTTAGCTTAATTAGTATTGTATTTTGTTGTAGTTAATATAGCTGTGGCAACATTATGATCACGCCCACTTTTAATCAACAGTGCCAGCATGCTGACAGAGTTACTAGACTGAATGGCATTGCTTCCACGTTGAGCTAAAAACACACATTTTCAGCTGGCATCATTACTACGCGGAAAGGCAATGTTTATACTTTAAACCGGTAAAACTAGCTGGCGGTTTGAGCCAGACAAATATCAGCGTTCTAGTCACGAGCCGTATTCAAATTAATAATTACTTTTTCATATGCTCTATATCACCCGCTGAGAATCATTGCGGATTGCTATTGCATATTAAATCTAACCGGCAATGATTTACGGAGACAGTCAATTATATTGCCTCCGTGCAATGCTCGGGTAATGCGACACGTACGATCCGAGTTCTATATAATATGTAAATACATTGAGCATGACAACAGGTTACTTCAGTCATGTGAGGATCTATCAAGTAACCTAACAAGAAAAAAAAGCAATCACCGTGGCCGAGCTGTGGCTGAAAACGACCTTTTTTTTTTACCAGGGGAAATCTTTTATAGATACCACCACACCTCAAGGGCAGGCGGGTGGTTATGTGGGAGTCCTGCCGACTGGACAGTATACCACCAAAACCCCTGGGTGTTCCACCACTGCGCCTGGTGTCGGGGCTACGGGCACGCTTGCGCACTCATCCGCGGCACGCTTGCGCACTCCTCCGCGGCACCCGACAGCGCTGGCCCAACTTGGGCCCCACCACGGAGCGTCGGCTCCCGCCAGAATGACGATGTGCCGAACACCAGGCACATCGCTACCCACCACCTGGGACCAACCAGCACTGGGCGTCGGACAGCACCCGTATCCGACAGCCCTGGTCCCGATGCAACGGGTCAATTAAAGTGGCCCCGCGCCTGCCACTACGGCTGTAGAGGATAGGGAGAGCGGCCATCGCGATACTGACACTCCTCTTCCCCTGCAGCCCCACCGCCTCCGCCAACACGTTGGCGGCACCCGTTAGGGCCGCTGGCAGTTAGGATAGGCAGCGGTGTCTTTTTTTAAATAACGTTCCGTTTCACAATGATTTACGCTTACGTAGTCAATGGTTTCTTTTGAAATTGCCATATCCCCATGCTCGCATTGCGTCATCATCATTACTTTAATTAACTTTGTATATTATGTATCTCAACAAGCGCCTTATTCCATTCGAAAATTGAATTTATTTAGTATTAAACTATAAAGGTACCTTCATACTCTGTACAAATATAATAAATACATTTTAAGTAAAAAGACTAAAGAAGGTACTTGAAATATATTCAAGATTAAGGTTTAACAGAAGAAGCTAATATTTATACCTTAGTAAATACCTATGTGTATCGCTATAGCGCTAAAGCTCTAGATAGATCAAAGTTATGTCATAGAGCTTAGCTAATACGTCCATGGTCATAACTTTAAGTCGATATAAGACGAGAATAATACTTTTATAGCAAACTCACTCTGAACCTTCATATTTCTAGTTTGTTAGATGCAAATAGGTACGTATGAAACATTTGAACAGGAAAAACTTGTTCAACGACTCTTACCTACGTATTCTTCAAACAGCAATATGGGTTTGCCGAGACCTGAAAAGGGAACGCGATATGTATTTTGAAATCTACGAACGAAACAAACAACAAATTTATGTCTAGCTTTTAACCTCGAATATTACAAAACGCTACGGAACCCTGTGAATGGCGTGACAACCTCCTTCGCATAATATGGCGGAAAAATCCACGAAGTGTTGTTAGAGAATCATAAAACGTTACGTTACGTTATGTCGACAAGATTTGAGCTGTAAGTATAAGCTAGGTAACAGCAAGGAAAAGTGATTACGAATACAAAATGATCATGAATTTCTGAGCTCTGCTAGCTCAGAAATTCATGATCATTTTGTAGTAGAGCGAGAAGTACAGTAATAATCATATCTCTTACCTTAGTCGATCCGTGCGACCTCTACCTGTTTTTATATTTTTGTTTTGTAATGTGTTGTGTTGTGTGTTCCAGAATGTTTTTTCTTTATGGTCATATACCTCAGAAGAATGATAAGTACCTAGTAAAAACTTTTCTAATTTTTTCTCAAAAAATCGGCCAAGTGCGAGTCGGACTCGTGCACCGAGGGTTCCGTACCGTATGGAAACCCCCCTTAATATATTTTATTATCATTTAATTATTTATTAAATAAAAATAATAAAATTACTAGTAGTTCTACGGACAGTAGACTGCGAGGCAAAAATAAAATGCACTTAAAAAATAAATACGCGCTTTAAAAATAAATATGCGTTTTAAAAAGTGCATATTTATTTAAATATTGTGTAAAAGTTTCAAATTCAAACCTGTCGCCGTTATTGATATCGAGCAAATACGGCAAAAAATTCAGGCTTGTTTATGGGATTAAAAGTATCTTTTAATGTTTTAATATTTTTTTATGTTTTTAGTTTTAGTTATTATAGCGGCAACAGAAATACATCGTCGATATCTAACACACTTCGATGATATTTGGACATATCGATTAGTATCTAAATCCTAACAATATTTGCGAGTATGAACCAAAGTAGTCAAGAACGAGTCGAGATATAGGCTTATATAGGTGCAGTTAAAGAGAGTTGCCGCGAAGTCTACTGTCCGTAAAACTACTAGTAATTTTATTACTCGCATGGGCCTTCAAAAGTTAAAATAAATCCGAATTGCTCCGATACAACTGTAATAAATCAGTACATTGCCGTTTATTTCCAAGCGTGTACAATGTACCTACATACATTTTGCGAACGTAACAATTGGGACTGCGAAAATCTTGTTGACAAATTAATGGATGTTATTGTGATACTCGCTTGTTATCTACATGAGCAGACTGTAGTAGAAAGTTAATGTATCTCTACTTTTTGTAGGTATATTTTATTAGTCGTATTTTCAGATAACTTTGATCTATCTAGATAATTTAGACCCTTAGTGTTAATAGATATACATATTTTACTAAGGTATATTAGCTTCTTCTCAAGTCTTCTGCTGAACTGAATCTTAATCACTACATAGTATAAAACAAAGTCACTTCCCGCTATCTGTCCGTATGTATGCTTAAGTATATCTTTAATTCTACGCAAAGGGAGTTTGATGCGGTTTTTAATAGATAGAGTGATTCAAGAGGAAGGTTTATAGGTACGAGTATATGTATATTACACCTGTGCGATGCCGTGGCGGGTCTCTTGTATTGAATATATTTCAAGTATCTACTTAAGTCTGTTTCCTTGACATGTATTTATTATAGTTGTGTAGACACGTTTAATACTAAATAAAAAATTTTTTTTGATAACTAAAGTTGTCACAACCAAATTATACCTACTTATAGACAAGACCGCGATAGTTAGGTACGTACCTATTGTATGGTTTGAATATTTTGCTGGCATGATACCTACGCGAAGTATTCACTGTATTCACAGTTATTAGATCACAAACGACTTTACTGCATACACACTGCCAAACAAATAGTAGGTATATAATTATATATACCTTTTTCAAATGTGCTGAATTTCTATACATCGGAAGTTTACTTAAAATTCAGAATTGGTTAGTTCTATTTCACTGAGTACCTACCTAATAGGTACATTTTCTGCAGTTTTTATTGAAAGCAAGGCAAGAACAAAAAAAAAAAAAAACTAAATACTTATTTCATTGCTCAGAATAGTAGACATTTATTTATTTGTATTCACTGTAGTCGTGAAGTACCGTGTTTTAAATATAAATTCTTTGTCCGGTACTCTCTAGTTCAAGCTTTGAAATACTCCATTGCATGATGGAAGCCATTGCATGTTATTGTCGCGTGAAAAACGCTTACTATAATCTTAGTACTTGCCTGTTATTAGGTACTCATTCTACGTACAGTTCAGAGTAAAATGGCGCGACTATGTGGTGGTGATCAGCCAATGAGAGATCGTGACGTCATTTTTTTGCCTGCTTTGATTGGACGCCCGTGGCTACCATCGCGTGATCACAATGTGATTGAGTCGGTTTGCGTGGATCTTAACACGTTAAGATTTTATAACACGTTTAAAATATTTTAAAGAGTCGAATAAAATCAAATAATACGCCATTATTACTAGTATTACGACAAATTAGTTCATAAGTTGACGTCCTCATCCTTAATAAACTTTTAGAACTTTACGGTACGAGTACATATAGAAGTAGGAATGACAATTTTTCATTATATATTAAGTTCGACATTTTTAATAATTTGTTTTAATGGTTCAGCTGTCCTTTCCTGTGATCTTAACAGGTCGAATTTTCGTGAGCAGGTTCAATTAGACGAGACGCCCAGATTAGTCTTATGACAAAAACTGGATTGAAGTAGCTTCAGTACTGCGCGCAGGTATAAAACATGTCGATTTGGTGGGGTGTCGATATTGTCACAATAACAGTAAGTTTTTTATTTTAATGTTGAGATAAATCGACGATAATTCGGAAAATCAATTGTCCTACAAAATGACTGGAACGTCCTCCCTCCCACTCAGAATGTGTCCAAATAATGAGATCGTCAAAATTATTAAAAACGAGCTGATTTTTTGTATGCAGCTTAGTAAATGTTAGTACAATCAAATGGCTACATGCATATGTGTATGTTTTTCCAGTCCTACTTTTAGAAGTTTTCCTTT
Source organism: Hypomecis atomaria (assembly GCA_964007245.1). NCBI lineage: Eukaryota > Metazoa > Arthropoda > Insecta > Lepidoptera > Geometridae > Hypomecis > Hypomecis atomaria. The sequence goes on from OZ023280.1 coordinate 15,810,097, forward strand.
CCATGGTAAGACTTTTTTTCAATAATAACTGTAGAACAAATTAACACGCGGTATATGACGGCATTCTTTGCCTAAACTAAATAATGTCCTACCAAAAAATAAGTATGTATTGCTAGTCCTAGAATTTTTTTTTTCGAAATTCAAATTTCGTTTTATTAGCGTTCCGTAGGGATACGTGGTTACTGAAGCTGCAGTATCGCCGAAAAATCGATGAGCTGAGATTCTAATTCTAATTTGAAGTAGGGGCGATAAGTCCTGCACTGGCGTCCCGCATGGGTTGTTTTGTGCATTTCCCCCTCCAGCGTATACCCGAGCCAGCCCAGCTCCTTAAAGTAACGGAGCGTGGCTCTGGGCCGCTGGCATAACTGCTCCAGTAGCTTAGATGGTGAATGAGATGATGGCGATTTAGATGACAGTACAGAAGCATCATGCAATCCGTTAGCTATTCTAATGTCTTCTGTGGCTTTGCAATGCCACAGAACATGTTCTACAGTTCCGTTCTCCTGCAAACAGTCACGACAAAGTGGGCTGTCAGTGGCTCCCAGTTTATACAAGTGACTATTTAAGTTGCAGTGACCAGTAATGAGGCCTACCATAAGTCGGAGGTCTTGCCGTTGCAACCTCAACAGGTCATTTCTCGGTCAACAGAGCTGGAGATGTGGTGTTGGAGACGGCTGTTGAAAATACCATGGACAGCGTTAATTCGCACCAACAGTTCCATTCTCAAAGAACTTCACATACAAGATTAAGAGAAAGATTATCGTCGATTGTGCAGTTGCAAATACTGAAGTTCTTTGGGCATATCTCCAGGAATGAGAACCCGATGGGGAGACTTGTAGTGCAGGGCCAAGTGGAAGGCAGGCTAAGTCCAGGTCGGTCACCAACTCGCTGGACCGATCTAATTAAAAAAGCCACACAGTGTATCGTGGTGCAGTGTGCTCGTGATGCTACTGATCGGCACAGATGGAGGAACATCGCGAGACGTGCAGCAGCCCTGGGAAGAGATGACAACGGCGAGGAGCCTCCGTGAACAATCCACGCAACCACGACCACTCTGACAAGAATGTATGAATAAGAAGAAGTAAAATGAGGAGCTTTGTTGTGTCCGTCCGTCTGTCCGTCAATCCATCCGTCCGTCCATCCTTCATAATCTTACAAAGCTTTATAACTTCCACTTTTATGAACCAAACGAGCTTTATATTTTATTTTAAAGCATACAATTTTAAATTTGTTTTCGAAGAATATTTCCATTTCAATGTACATTTTCAGAATAATATTTCATTTTTTCAGCTCGCCAGTGTTTGCACGTTAGCACTCGGCTGGTGCGGCCGGTAATTAACATGGAACACGCTGTTTGTTCCCGGGATATATGTCAATTTCAAAAAGCAAATAAAATAGCTTCTGGCTATGTTATTTATTTTTTATACCAATCTAGACAGTATCGATTAGTGCTTACGATTTAAAACACTCTACATGTATTTTAAGCAGAACAAACTCGCGATCGCTTTACGTTAAAAACGCGGCCTATCATCATCATCTGTATATACCCCGTATGACTTAGCTCATAAATAGTAATCAAAATCGGCTAAGTACGAGTCGTTATGTGAAAAATTCAACGTTCTAGCTATATCGGTTCATAAGATACAGCCTGATGACAGACATAGAGACGGACAGCGGGATCTTAGTAATAGAGTCCCGTTTTTACCCTTTGGGTACGGAAGCCTATAGTAAGCGAAGAAAAAAGTGGAAGTAGTCTGTGGGGAAAGTAGTAGGCTAGATAACTAAAAAAAAGAATAGTCTGTCAGTTACATAGATTTAAAAAAGTTTTTATTTATTTATTTAATTGAAAAAAAAGGTGTAGATCTAGCCCGCTAAAATAAAATTCACACGGTGCCCCGCGCTAAGCGCAAAGAAACTCATCTGACTGTCTCCGGGGTATAAGTTGTAACCGCCAACGTAACGTATTACCAAAGATTAAGCTTTTAGACAATGTTTGCATTTTTGGCGCTCACCTCCCGGGCTATAATATCCTAGCTATACTTTACGTTCATCTTTTAGTAGAGAAAATGTAATAAGCATACAGAAGGACAGTATGACAGAGAGACACACTTCCCGGGATTAAAATATATGCTACGTCCAAGGACACTGCCTTAGCTACTTAGTTTATAAAGTCCGTTATAGTAGGGAAGCCTATGATGTGTTTGATCTAGGGTAGATAGATGCACCGGTTTTAGTAATTTTAGTGTAATATGTGTGTGATAAGTGGATACACTTTAAATTTTAATGTTTGTGTATTTACAATATTTAAATGTTAGTTACATTTTAATAATAAAGTTTTAAATGTTTAATACAAAATTTGTTTATGTCACCTATCACTTCTATGTCTGTGGTTTATGTTATTAGTATCGGTATTATACTCGTATTTATGCAACACCTAATTTTGACACCAAACTGCCAAAACCGGGGACAGTGGACGCAACCGGTGCATCTACTCTCTTTAGGACTCTGTTTTTGTAGAATACATTATATGTATTAGAAAGAACAAGAGGATATGGCACGTAAATAAACTCGTAAGTGTAGGTGTACATGCAAGGCTAGACATATAATATTGTTGTAATAATGTAGGCACTAAAACCTAAAAAGCCTCTAATGTAAAATCGTCGAGTTTTTTAGGGTGGGAAGATTACGTTGCGCCTAAACTAGAAATCTCCATTTCGAAAAAGACCTAATATGTTGACGTCAAGTACTTATTGTACTTATTACGATTTTACAGTTTGATCGTTTTAATAATATAATAATGCCGACGTTCTGTAAACGTACGTCATTTTCCCTCATAGAGCATTTTATTAAGAGAGTCATGGACTCCCCTGCTATTATGAAGGATAGGTGTGGTTTCACATGACATCCTTGTTTAATTTATGCCTGGGTGAACTGTTGGGACAACAGTTAGGATCCGTCAGTAGGGATCCGGATAATTGGATCCGGGCGGTCCGTGTCAAAATACCCCACTGCCTCGGGGTGCGTATCCACCAGAGAGAAAAAGAGACAGGATAAATAAACTTTTTTTTTACATCCCAGATATTTTATTAAGGCCACTCCTTGACAAAGTGAAGAGTCATTTGCAAAGAAACACCTTAAATAGTGTGTATACGTCTGCATACTTATCTTGTAATATATAAAAATCTGGTGTCAGCGTTTGTTATCGAACTCCGAAACAGCATGACCGATTTTTGTTATTTGGTAGGGCTGATTACTTTTTATATCTCTAAGACCTAGCTCTAGGGTCTAAGCCTAGAGCCTCGGTCTTTTGCCCGCGGCCTCGCCCACGTTGCATTTTAACTTTCGTACAACCTCAGGGGAACATCTCATTTTTCTGGGATGAAAAGTGGCCTATGTCACTTTCGTCTTTCAAACTATGTCCATGCCAAAAATCAAGTCAATCCGTTGCTCCGTTGCTGCGTGAAAGAGGAACAAATCAATAAACCAATAATAGTTTAGTCACAATAAATACTAAGTAAGGATAAGTTAAGATAAACATCTGAAAGTACAGTGGAACCTCGATTGACCTCGGCCCTCAGTTATACGGATTCGCAATTATCCGGACTGTACCCGCGGTCAACAAATTTTTCAAGTTGAATCCATACATAGAAGGACATGTCAAAAGTTTCATCACCCGCCTGCGCCCTGCTTTTTCTCTGCTCTTCGCGTATTCGTTTTCATTGATAAGTGTACTCCGCTGCATTATGTTGCCGCGCGATCTCCGAACTGCAAGCATTGTTTTATCGCTTGACGATAAAATAAAGATTATTGATCATTGAAAAAGTGAGAAACGGGTCGTAGATTAGTTAAGATAATAAGAAAAACAGCTATTTTCATTCATTCGATTATCCGGATTTTCGATCATCTAAATGTTAAACGACACGAATTAGTCCGGTTAATTGAGGCTCTACTGTACAGCTGATACACCAAGTGTGTGAAAAAAGATTTGGCCAGCCCAATTTCGTTACTTAATCACTTACTATTTAAGCGATCAGAATCGTAATTCGTGAACTTCAAAGATTCACTAGAGCCTGAAGGAAGTTGGCTCCGAGCCAGGCGGGCCATAACAGGGGTTATCGTTCACTTCTGGCCTCGTTTCGGGCAACAAGTGTCTGCAAACAGAGAACAACATAGAAAGCAACAGTTGAGAGTATATCGAGCAAACGCCCCTCGCCGCGCCGTCTCACTTTGTTCGCGGAGCGCGTCGAGGGGCGTTTGCCCGATACGCTCTCAACTGTTGCTTTCTACTCGTATGTTCGAGGGGAGCATGTCTTCTTATTATGGTGAAATTACCTATCAATTAAAAATCGTATAAAATTATCTTAATTAGCTCATATCTCAAGTTTTATTGCGCGATAAGTCCCGTATAATCATAGTAGGATAAAATTATCAAGTACATTTTTAATTGTTTTATTTACTATGCCAATGTTTAGATACTACATAAATTCATAAATAAAAATTCAAACTCTTCAAAAAACTAGATTAATGTTCAAAACAGAGGTGACTTTGTTTTTTTTATCAAGTGTAGTAATTCCCAGTTTGTGCCAGATTTACTTTGCCAAATGAATAAGTATTATGTTCAAGAATAATTTATGTTTATTATGTATATTTTTCTTACTAAAATCTTAATTCTGGTAAGGGATGTTGCGAATATTTGCATCCGCATCCGTGATTGCAGAGCTTCTGCATCGATTTGGACATCTGCATCTGCATCCATATCCGTAGCGGATGCAGATGTGGCATAATTGCTTACTTCGTATTAAAAAAGTTTTATAAAGACCAAAATGGCGGAGCGTTCACCAATAAGAAATTAACCTATTATCAACGACAGCACATATATTTTATTGGCACTATCAGCCAGTGTACCAAGCAAACAATCTTATTATTTTATTTCTCTACCCATTCATATATTTGTAGTCATCACATACAATAAACATTTACATGTCTGCAGACATGTAAAGTGTTCAGACATGTCTGAATGCACGTAACTCGAAAACTAACGAGTTCGATTTATATTCCGTATTAAGCCTTAGATACAATTTACCCCAGAATAACAGCTAATTCTAGGAAAATATATTAAAAGCCGTATCCGCATCTACATCGTGAGCCTTTGAATACCCGACACCGCATCCGCATCCGCAGTTGTGAAAAAATACATCCGTTACCTTCACGCCTTTATGTTCCAACGCATAAATTAATGTTTGTATTACGCGAATGCAAATGGGAATGCAAATATTCGTTACATCACTAGTAATAAACGTGTAAATACGTAGGTACTCGTACCTACATAGTTAGTAACTCACAGTTGTCGAACTGGGTTTTGTATCCACGCTTCACGCGTGTACGGCAAACATTATCTTTTTCTAAATCATTTCTTACAGTTTCATTGCACAAAGCAAATGACAAAGTACATAGTGTATTATACTGTACTATACCGGTACTCACTACTGAACATAGGCGACAATAGGCGTACTCACAAAGGTCGACTATTGCTTACACAAAGTGAGCTATACATTATGTTATACCAAACAACAATGTGAAATTCTGTACAAGAAGCGTATTATAATAATAGATACATTATACGTCTACAAACATATTGTCTGTATTTCATTCCTACATAATCCTTAATCCTACATAATGTCGTGGTCAAAGAGATATAATAATATTACTCGTGGTTCAAAGTTTACGCTGGAGTATTATAGTACTGGGTGATATGGCAAAATGGTTATAAGACTATTGATCGTTATTCCCCGTCTTCCTTACAACCCTCGTCCTTGGAGCATTCCTTCCTTTTAGATGCAACAATTCCTACGAATTGTTTATGTAGCGTTAGATATTTGCGAGTATCTCATATTTATTACGAGCACCTTTGTCTATGTCATGTAATGCCTGAAAACAAGAATTATTATTGTATTCTTATAAGAAATAATATTATGCTTAATTCATTAATGGTTTATGTTTCAATAACCTCGAACTCTAACAAGAGACGGAAAAACAACCGATCATCCCCTTGGGCTGTGCTCAAAAAACTCGCAAATAAAATTCTCATAGAATAGTACTCTTTATGCCACAATGTTTTGGCAAGTTTAGAACCACAACATATAGCACAAAAAACCTAAAGCGTATTATAGGTGTCCGAAACTCCGAAGGTCTCTAACATGGCTGAGCGGTTAAAATTTAAGTATTAAAATACTGTTGTTTATAAACATTCGTGATTTGAACACTTTATTATCAGGTATACTAATAAATCAAATTCAAATTCAAATTTATTTATTCATCTGAAAACATTGTCACAAATTTATCATGAATCCTTTGACACCGAACTAGTATATACTGTGTTTCGGGTGCCATAGGCTTCTCCCAAAATAATGTAGAAAAATAAAAAAAATTAACGTTAAATGATAGTTACTAAAAATTAATGAAAAATAAAGAAAAAAGTTAATTTACATTTAGCAAATTTTGACAAATATAAGTTAGTTCTCTTTTTAAATTCAACTAGTAAACAATATTATTACAATGTAAGACAATAATATTAAACTTAATTAAAATGTCAAACAATAAAACATCAAAAATTTAGAAAATAAAAATACAATATATAAAATTTAAATAGCCAACCATAAAAGTAAAGATAAAGTTAATTTACAAATCTATTGTATCCATTGCGTATGATCTATGTATACTAATTACCTCAAAATAAATTTATATAAAAAAAATATAATCACATTATTAGGTATACTAATAAATCACTCTAATAATCACTGACAAAACGTTTTTTATTTTTCTCGTCATACATCGAAAATTTAACTTGTAAAAATAATTAAAAAACTGTTTTAGCATCTACTAGAGTATGTGCAAAAAAAGAACTTTCGTGGCGTTACGGTGAACTAACATTAAGATTTTAGTCAGCAGCCAAGGTACCGACTATACTTGGTCATCGATTTGTTTTTTTTTCTGTTTTATCCATATTTTGTAATTGATGGTATACGCGAGTACTGATGAAAACCTAAGTGTCTACTAAGTATCAAACACTTTTAGTTGTACTAGGAATGGCAGGGCAGTGTTGTCAACGTAACAAAATTAGTAAAATGGCACACGGGCGACCTCACCTACGAGGCTACCTTTTTGCACAAACTCTAATGAAGCTCTTTCATATGATACGAGTACCTACCCCATATGATACGATTTACATTTAATAAAATAAAATAAATAAAAAATAAGACTCCGCTGTCCGTCCGTCTGTCTGTCGCCAGGCTGTATCTCTTGAACTCATAGCTACGCAGCTGAAATTTTCACAGATGATGTACTCGTATTTTTGTTGCCGCTATAACAACAAATACTAAAAACAGAATAAAATAAATGTTTAAGGGGTCTCCCATACATCAAACGTATTTTTTGTGCCGTTTTTTGCTCCATATTAATAATGGCAACAGGTAGACGCTTGGAATGAGGCTAAGGGGGTTCCCTTAGGGTACGGAACCCTTCGTGCGCGAGTCCAACTAGCACTTGGCCAATTATTTAGTAAAAAATGTACAGTTTTCAGATTTATTCTATGTACTATACCTATTATAAGACTGCTTCTCGCCAAATTTCGTAGTTCTAGGTCAACGGGAAGTATCCTGTAAGTATTGATTCCCTTGTGAGTGTTAAATATGTGTTTTTTACGACATAAATGGCCCTAACTTATTTCTACGATAACTGAGAAGTTTAATTTTTTCACAACTGTAAGAAGCTATAGATATACGTTTATGGTTTAAATTTCAACTCGATTTCTTTACGCGTTTCTGACACACGGACGGACAACAAAGTGATCTTTTGTGGGTTCCGTTTTTTTATTTTGAGGTACGGAACCCTTATAATGACAGCTTTGGGCCAGCTTAGTGGATATGATGCAATCGCCGTTCATGGGTAGTCCTATGTTCAGCAGTGTACTATTAAAAGACCGCTACAGTACAGTACACCCACGTCGAGAATAACAGATTTTAGAGCACGGTTGCCTTGAGTTACCTTGAATAAAAAATAAACTTGATTCCGTGATTTTTATTGCTAGAAAGGTTTTACGATTTCTATTATTAGTTAGGTAAGAGGTGGAGAAACGAGAAATATTAAATTCTCATTTTCTTCTGTGGTTAAAAATGAAACTAAACTAAATTCGGGGCTGGTTAATAATCTATATCTATACCAATATTATAAAGAGGAAAGATTTGATTTTTTGTTTATTTGCATTGAATAGGCTCCAAAACTCAATAGTTTTGGAGCCTATTCAATGCAGATTTAAAGATAATAAGAATAAGAACAGATTTAAATAAATCTTTCACTGTTGGGAAGCTACACAATCCCCGGATGTCATAGGCTATAAGTACTATTTTTTAAAAAAATAGGGAGGCTGCTAGTCTAATATAAAAAAATAATTGATTACCGAATAGTCAGACCAAATAAAAAATCAAGACACAACGTCGTTGAACAATCAACTAGGGCCGGTTTTTTATACATGTAGTGAGTGCGTCGGTGTTGCATCGACATAGTTGACACATCGACTTGACCTGCGTGATATTTTGACTTTTGTGCTATCCCACGGGAACCTTTAATTTGTTTGGGATAAAAAGTAGCCTATATAACTTTATCTTTGTCTTTCTATGTTCATGCCAAAACTAATGTTGATAGAATAGTCAATAATAATTGTGAAAATCCTATATAATTATGAATTCATTTAATGGATGTCATCATGGTGTTATAATTTCATTATTTCGTCCTTAAACAACTAAGTTTGACTTACTGCCAGTGCTAGCAAGCTTAACCATTTATAAAATAAAAAAAACCACAGACAAATGCAGAATATGTTGAGGCATGTTTCAAAGAAGTATGCCATTATACTAAAACGCTATGCGTGCTTTACATTCATGAATAAAACCACTGAAACGTGGTCACGTCATAGGTACGTCCCGGAAACGCGAACAATCATTCAACACTGAAACTTGGTAGGTAACATCTGGGTCTAGAGAAAACTTTGATAATTCTTATTTTTCTCAAAAATGCTTGGAAATTTGAGCATTATTTTGATAACCTTCTTCGAGTTAAAAAGAAATTGCTGTATTAGCCAAATATATGTGAGCAGCGGCCAGCTAAAGTTGCATAAAAATCCATAATAAACATGTCGTGTTTAGCGGCCAATTAAGCCGTGGTGGTCTAGTGGTAGTGACACCCGTCTTACAATCGTGAGATCGTGGGTTCAAATCCCGATCCCTTACCAAAGAATTCTTTGGCATTTATGGACGGAATTTCACACCACTGGCTTTTCGGTGAAGGAAAACTTTTATACGACTGTCCAAAAAAGAGGAGTTAAAAAAGTACCTGAAAGTAGGTATAAAGTAATATATCAAGTAAAGTTTATGGTATGAAAAGTGCGACGGAGTAAGCACCTTAGTTAAATTTTTGGCAAACTTAATTGCCAGTGAGATAGTCACTATTCCTGTAGGTAGTACTCTCATCATTACTTGTCAATTAAAATACTGTTTTGTTTTGTCGTAATTTAATATCTCCAGTAAGCAAATTGTTGGGTTTTGCATATTGCAGCTCCAGCTATTTCTTATTAATTATAATATGTACTTATGTTATTTAATTTTATCACATGATTATTGTCCTTCCACTAGGGTAACTTAAAACTACTTAGAAAAGAAACACATACCATCTGAAAAAACAGGCTTGGAAATTTTATTTTGGTGTAGGTACCTACCTAGTTAACTAAATATGATGGAACTTAATACATACTCGTAAGTACAAGGTGGACTTAAAAAATGAATCTGATGTTTGTCAATCAGTGTGGATTTTAAACAAAGACGGTTTCAAAAATGTGTTCTTTATGGTTTCCCTTTTTGAAGCAATATTTGGTTCTAAATCAATTTCTAACGATCTATTTTCTGAAATTTTCTATTCTATTTTCTTTTTTTGTTTGTGGCAAGAAAAATATACTAATTTTATAAAGCCGAAAGTATGTTTGTTTCTTACTTTTTCACGCAGTAACGGAGAGAAGTATCGCCTTGATTGATTTTGCATTTTTGATTTTTATACACACTTTAAATATCGGAGAGTGGCGTAGACTACTTTTTATGAGTATCCCGAAAAAATAAAGTGTTATAGGAAGGCACAACAAGCAAAAAATAACGCGAAAGAAACCGCGGGCAAATGCTTTTCGTAAAATTGAACGTTTTGTGTTTCTTTTGTCACTTCAAAATGTAAAAGTCCTTTTTTTGCTTTCAATCAGTTGCACGTGTTGACCATCGACCCGACGGAAACAAAAGACCATGGGCATAAAAACTTAGAATGCAAAGCAACAAAGCAGATCTCTTTGCCTGGGAAGGGTTCTTTCTCCAATTTTTGTAAAATTTGCTGAGCTGATATTCGCCATTCGTTATTTTAGTTACACGTATAAAAATATTTGAAAAATTATAGGCCAAGGGGGGGTCCGGACCCCATGGACACCCCCTCATATACCTTCCTTTCAGCCATAGGACGTCCACTGCTGGACATAGGCCTCCCCTAAAGATCTCCAACATATACGCCCATGGCCTATTCTGTATCGTTATACATATGACCATAATAGACTATAGAGAGAGCATGCAGAGCGATTTATTTTTCTTATAACATCATCAAATAAAAACTTATAATCTACACTTACCTAAATTTCTTATAACTTATTACACACAGTGTTCTAGGAAAATAATTGTAATACATTGTATAACCGGTGCTGGAATAGTCATTCATTTATTCATATCATGTTTAATAATAATTACCTACTTATGACAGTTTTCCTAATGATCTTTCCCAGTGAAGTAGCAAACTATCTTTCCCGACAATTACTCGTATATCGACTAAAATGTGCGTATTTACGAACAAGTTTGCTGTCAAACTTTATCTTGCTCTGGAAAGTCGACAAAACTAGCAAAACCAATGAAATACAGTGAATTTCGGCAGAAATCATAAACAATATTTCGAAGGTTTCAACCGTCTGTTGTTTCATGAGGGTCCCTTGTATAATATTTGGAATGGTAATACGTATTCATAATGGAAATTATAATAATTCCTCAACGTTACGGCAAAACGATCTCTCATTGCTATTATACCTAGCAGATTGTTCGAAGTTTATTTTATATGGTTTTTTATTTCACTTCATTTTAATATCAAATTTTGAAAATACTGATAAAAATACTTATATTTTGACTGAAGAAACTATGAAAAATTTACTCATATCAAAAAATTCGCATTATAAAAAGCTCTAGGCTACAATTTTGCTATATACTTAGATAAGTATTTTATGCAATTTCTACATTTCAGAGAGAGAATTCACTTTCTTAATTTTAAAAACGTGTAAACTCCTACCAAATATTCTATTTCACAGTTGAGGATGAAAATATGACACAAAACTAGACTACCTGTCTTTATTAAAAAAAAGTGTAAAATAGCAGGTACTAAAATTCTTATATGTATTTGAGAAATCGCCAGGAAGGTACTTGCGCATTTTTAATATCGTAGAGAAAACGATTCATTATCTTAAATTGAAAAATAATAGATACATTGCAACAATACATTATCTTGCTTTTATGAGATGTAATCTCAAAAAAAGAACAAAAGTAACAGAAGTAAGGCACGAAATACGGTCTTACGTTACTTCGGAGTTAGTCCAGTAGTAAAAGTGAGTTATAAAGACGAGTGTAATGATACTCTAGAATATGCCCACTATCTGTCGTCTAGAGAACTCACTTTACTAAAACAACTTGTATTCTTGTAAACGTCTTAACTTTTTTCAGTAACATAGAGTAATATCATAGTCAATGTCTAGTATCCGTATTTTCCGAAAATACGATTTATCCAATCATCCTACCGATGTACCTTATTTGTGACTAACTTGGTTGGAGTATGAACTTAGGTAACGATAAGGACTTCAACCAGATGTAAGAACATAAAAGCGTAATAGGTACCTACTAAGCATGATGGAGGTAGTCTAAACTTTTGCGACTACAGAGAAGTAATAGAGCAGTACTTAACTTTAATTTATATGTAAGACTAGCGACCCTAATCCCCGTATCAAGTATTTGACGACCGTCTGCGTAATCGCGAGGTCAACTGTTCGGAGAACTAGTAGTTATGGAACTCACATACTTTTGATGTCAAATCGTTTCTCCGTATTTTTTGAATGTTTCGAACCGGATCTTTTTGATTACGCGGGTTTGGTAGTTTACTATTGACGGCACTCCTATATTTATGTACGAACCCATGATTTGTTACCGGGAAAAATGTTTAGAACATGTTTACAATTAAAACTGTAGAACTCGGTTTTTTTTCTAAATTGAATTTCTGTACCACGGACCGCCGCGTCCGTTTCACGTACTCCACAATGTGAAGTTTATAATAATAAAGGGCCGAAACCCATAACATAACCCTCTCTCTGGCTACATCCGTTTATTTTAGGTAAAATTGGTTATAAAACAGAAAAAAAATGCAGTAATCTACATTACTTATAACCACTACTTTTATTACTTAGATCTTAGCCGTTATAAATATCTAAGTCTTCCCGCAAAATAGCTACTTACTTATTGAAATTAACTCGGATAGCGTGGAATTCAAGAGTTTTTGAGATAAAAAGTTGGACCATAAACCACCGTGAAGTGCTTCGCCTTGTCACGTCAATCAATCAATTATTTTTGGAAAGGCGATGTGTGAAGTTGGAGAGCTCCTAAAACTTTTAACTTTTTTTTTGTGAGTAAGTACATTAACATGTTCTACATTTACGATTCCGATACAGTCATACGTGATGAGGTCAAGCGAAAGTATTTTTATAATACCGAGGATATTCTTATATCTATTTATACAGGTAGCGGCACGTAAGTCTAGCGCTAAGGGTAGTGTGGAGGGGATGGCTGCGCATGGTGACCGCCATGCTAAACCTATGCGCAGTCATCCCCTCCACACTTCGCTCAGCGCTACACTTATTTTCTGCGGCCTGTACTAGATTACATTAAAAACTTAGAAAGTGAGGACAAAGGAATCGATCTCAATGTCAAATGCGCTATCGTTGTATTTCACCAATTGAAACACAAACAGAAGAAAGCATGAGGAAATTGATAATTATAAATAACAAATTAATATAATGGATATCAGTTAGATTTTCAATACATTCTCTCGAAATAAATTATTTTCTTAAGGTCACTCACATTTGGGGTAACAAAATTGAATGTTTCCTGCCTTTTTACCATGAGTTTTTAACGCTTGTGTGAATTGGAGCGCTTTGATTTTCATCTCTATCTCTCTATCAGAAAAAAGCGAGACAAAAAGTAACGAAACCCAAATCAGTTACGAGCCTTACATCGTACGGCAGTATAAACAAATGGTTTTCAAAGCAACACTCTGTATTTTAAACGACTTCCAAAAAGGAGAAGTTTCTGTATTCGTCTGTATGTATTTTTTGTGTATTTTCATCGATAATTTCGCTAATTGTGAACCGAATCAATAAACTCTTTTTTAGTTCGAAAGGGTTACTGCCTAGGTGGCCATTAAAATTTTATAGAAATCGGCTGAGCCGTTTTTTAAAAATCAACAATAATGTAAACAATTCGAGCGAAATATTCGAATTTTGTACACGATGAACATCGATAGTTTCGCCAATTGTGAACCGAATAGAAAAAATATTTTTTAGTTCGAACGGGTATACTTCCGAGATGATTCATTTAAATTTGACAAAAATCGGCTGAGTCGGTTTTGATAAATCAAGAATAAGGCAAACAATTCGAGCGAAATATTCGAATTTTGTACACGATAGAAGGCGGTTTTGCCATTTTTTGTGATAAATAATTAATGATTATTCCGTAAGTAGATAAAACTTAAATTTGAACGCGGTATTTGGTTGTCTGTACTGATGTCACAAACATTTTCCAATTCTTTATTTAAGAACCAAGTTGCACAAAATTCGATGTTACAATGGTACATAGACAATACGATTCTCCTTTGAATTAAGCGATTAAAGCATTTCAATTAAGCATAAATAGAATTGATTCCACTAAAATAGGTCATGAAGTAATTGCTTAGCAAATAAGTAGGTTAAGTTCGAACAGCAATGTAAACGGACACTTTGTACCTATTGTATTTAATTTTATTAAAAAAGGAGTTGCAATTTGATTACAATGCTTACTGATGCAGTAGGTACTTATGTTAAAATTTGCCAACCTACTTCCATTTGAACCGGACATTGGATAGAAATATTGGTCTACACACGAAGTGCGATAGGGTTTTATCTACCACGCTGGCCCTGTGCGGGTTGGTGAATTTGCCTACACCGTCGAATTTATTTTACGGACGTAGGCATGCAGGTTACCTCACGATGTATCACCATCACCATTACAAAGTCAACTTCACCTTCACTACTTACTTATTTTATCTCTTCTTCTGTTTTTTTTAGATAACGTGACATTATACTCGTACATACAGACGAACATATCACCTCCTCCTTTATGGAAGTAGATAAAAAATAAACATGACCCCAACAAATGCAAACAGAAAGACTTTTAAATGAAGTTCATAAATCCATCCATCCATCAGCCATAAGAAGTCAACTGCTGGACATAGGCCTCCCCTATGGATCTCCAATAAGACCGGTTGGAAGCGGCTTGCATCCAGCGCGATCCTGCGGTCTTAATGAGGTCATCCGTTCACCTTGTGGGTGGACGTCCTACGCTGCGCTTGCCGGTACATGGTCTCCACTCGAGAACTTTTCGACCCCATCGGTCATCAGTCCTCCGTAAGTTCATAAATATATATTACAAAATGTATGACTTCATTGTTTTTACGCTGTTACTATCGACTTGATTTTTGTACGGAATTTCTCCAGAGGAAAAATAAAGTTATTAAAAAGATAGAGACGGAAAAACCGTGTGACTGACGGACTGTCGTCGCAAGGACGGATGAACGGTAGAGCCTTGATAATAAGGTCCCTTCGGTTCGGTCATTCTACGAGTACAGAACACCTAATTGGAATAATTTTCAACCCCGACGAACAAGAGGGGTGTTATACGTTAATAGTGCGTCTGTAAGGTTCAGTGTCAGTATGTGGCGTCATAACTCTCAAAAATGGAATAATTTTGATTTTTTTTATTAGATAGCTTAAATAATAGAAAGACTTTACATATTTCTACATTATGTTTAGTCGAGGACTTTCGAATTCTTCATTTGATGCTTGTACCATAGCAGGTGAGCACGGGTGGCGCGGCGATATTTTAATGTCACGCTGCTTGAGTTTCACAGGCATGTTTTTGAGTTTATAAATGAAGTGAGTTTACAATAAAGCATAGGTTTGATGTGTAACGTCAAGGGTTTCTAACATTTTTTGGTATAATATTATTTTGATACTTTTCACGAAGCTTCTTTGCGCAGGCCGCGACAGGCCGTTTGAAGTAGAACGTTATTACTATAATCGGCCCAGTACGAGTCCGACTCGCGCACGGAGGGTTCCGTACTGTATAGGACCCCCCCCCCCCCCCCCCTTAATATTTATTTTAATTCTATTATTTGTTATTAAAGTGAATATACAACTAAATATTCTGTGAATATTTCAAGCATCCTGTTACCATTATTAATATAGGGCGAAAAACGGCTAAAATCAGGTTTGTTGTATGGGAGCCCCCCTTAATTATTAATTTTATTTTGTTTTTAGTATTTGTTCTTACAGCGACAAAAAAAATACATCATCTGTGAAAATTTTACCTTTCTAGCTATAACGGTTCATGATATACAGGCTGTAGACGGACAGACAGACAGACAGACAGACGGACAGCGGAGTCTTAGTAATAGAGTCCCGTTTTTACCCTTTGGGTACGGAACCCTAAAAAGAGCAGGTCAAGGAGGATCGGCGCCTTTTTCGGTAGGTACCTATTTCGTAGCTATTCTTTATTCTGCGTTGACTAATCATTACTTTGAACAATTATTACTTATAATTAGCGCTTCGTGTGTATTTTCAGTATTCTTCTCACAGTGGACAAAGTCAGTTGTTGTGAAAAAATATAGCAAGTCTTTTTAAGTGTTGTCAAAAATGGAAATTAGTCATGCGAGTGTTATAAATGAATTTCCTGAAGATTTTGGTAAATTCAAGTTGATTGATAGTGGAATTTGTTTCTCTTTTGTGGTATATGTAGACGGCGTTTTATTAGTGTAACTAAATATTTTATGGTAAACAGGGCTGGTACCTCTAGACTCTAGAGTTCTAGACTATGTTTACCTAATGCTAATAACACTATTAAAAACACTAGCTTTTATAAACTCAGAATAAGTTTGGACTAGTAAGACCATCTTTTGTATTTTTCTTTCTTTGAAAATGGTAATTCAGATGTAAAAAACAAAAATAATCGACCAAGTACAAATCAGACTCGCCCACGAAGAGTTCCGTACTGTATGGGAGCCCCCCTAAAATATTTTTTTTAATTCAATTTCATTATTTCTAAGTAAATTGAATATAAAACTGATTATTCTGTGAATATTTCAAGCATATACTAGTTACCATTATTAATATCGAGCGAAAAACGGCTAAAATTTCAAGTTGGTTGTATGGGAGCCCCCCTTAAATATTTATTTATTCTGTTTTTAGCTTGTTTTATTTGTTGTTATAGCGGCAACAGTAATACATAATCTGTGAAAATTTCAGCTTTGTAGCTATAACGGTTCTTGAGATATATCCTGGAGACAAACAGACGGACAGACAGACGGACAGCGGAGTCTTAGTAATAGGGTCCCGTTTTTACCCTTTGGATACGGAACCCTAATAAACGAAAGTAGTATCTAACTAGGCCAATGCAACTCTGCGTTTATTAATAAGGCTACGTTTGGTTAGCTTTCATTTTAATGTATTTATAACTTTTACTTGAAATTAATATAGGTACGAGTATTACACGAGTTTTCGTTAAAAGTGCCATATCCGTATATTAAATGTCATCATTATTTTTAATTTTTTTGGTTGGAGCTTCAGATTTAATTTATTTAACGATGTCATGTATTTATTTTCCAAATATTTATTTGAAGAACTTTTTTAAATAAATAAAAAAGTGATTTTGTGATGATTGTGAATGATGATGATGATGATGGTTGTTTTTAAATATATTTATTAATTTGCAGAATATGTCCAGTCGTGGTCTTTACCAAAAGTATTTAGGGGTCTCGCCGTAGTAATATCTATCTACCTGTTACTTGTGACGAAGGTGCTTCCGAAGTATACCAAGTTGAGGAAACCCTTGCAACTGAAGAGGGTCTTGTTGTCTTATAATGTTTTGCAAGTGGCATTATCTGGTTATACGTTTCTTATTGTGAGTTTTAAATATCCTGTTACATCATCACGAAGTGCTTAGTTCTCTACTTGAAATATTTCTTTCAGAAAGACATTTTATTCTATTATCAATTTTTCTAAGAAATGTTTAAAATAAAAACCTTTTTTTTAGTATGTGCATTACATTTACAATCATGGCGTTATTACGACCAGATGTCCAAAGGGGGCGGATTTACGAGAGGTAAGACATTACATTTACATTTTGAACTGTTTCTCTTTGGTGTCAGCTTAAGCATTACGTAGCTACTCCATAAACATTAACCACTCAGAATTTCGCCCCTTTAAAAATATAGGTTACACTCTCTGTAACGAAACTGAAATGACCGTGCATTTCCTGATGTCAATTGTGACATTTTCTTCGTAATCAACACTGGTTGGCATGCTATAAAGTGTTTATAAATGTATAGGATTAATGACAAACCAATTGAATTGTACTTATTACTAAGTTATAGAGAGTTTTAACGTATAACGTATTAAATATTAAATATTTACTAAAATTTTCTCAGAATGATTTATTTTTATCAAATACTGGGAGGAGGTAGCAGGAAATTAAAATATCAGGACCATTGCAGAAATAAACGTAAATCTCTGTTCTGATCACCATTGTATTTTATTTATCACTTAGCAAATACCTATGTCATTAATGCTGTGGTCTTATAGAATACAACGGTCCACCCATTTTCGCACATCCTCACTCCGATTTGGTAGAACTTAAGTCTAGAGAAAAATGAAATTTGCCGCAAAGACATTACCCCAAAAATGTGAGGGCCTGGTATCTAATACAATATGTTTCATAATGTCAGTCAACCTTGAATTCATATAACCCTTCTCTGACTGCAAAGGAGCCCAAAACACTGGGCGCATTAGAAAAAGAGAGTAAAATGCCTCCGGTTGAAAATTTGTAAGATATGATCACAGCAAGATGGCGTAATGAAAATGCATAAAAACTGATACGTGATCAACGACATGACTCATGTGTGTAGCTTGACACATTGGCGTCAATGTGACGAATGGAGTCGTTAGAACTATATTTTAAACCTTATAGTATAACCAATAACACCATCTCATTTCGAAGACCAGCCCCAGGTACACTCTAGATACAGTTTACGTTCATTTTTGCACGAGGTACGAACTGGGGCGGGAGTCACTAGTCTTTTCCCAAAATCTGCGTGCTATTTCTACAACCAAGCACTTGGCCTCCTTCCCCTAACTGCCAATCATCTCGACGGCAATAGGTACGACTAAATAACTTGCCATTAAAGACTTCGATCGAGGTCTTTGCTTGCCATTGAGGCATACTATCGCAGCAAATCTAATTAATCTTTCATTTCAGGTCGCCGACAAAATATTTCCATACTTCCTAGCCAAACACTTGGATCTTTTAGACACAGTGTTCTTTGTTCTCCGAAAAAAGGACAACCAAATCACATTCTTGCATCTCTACCATCACTCGACCATGGTTGTGTGGAGCTGGTTGTACTATTTTTACCACCCTTGTGACAACTTCGTGGTTGTCGGGATGCTGAATAGTTTTGTTCATGTGCTCATGTACACGTACTATGCGATTTCTTCCCTTGGACCGGAATATGCAAAATATATATGGTGGAAGAAGTATCTTACGATGGTACAATTGGTAAGAAATGTTTATTAACTATTCACGCTTAACATTATTATGTTACTAAAGAACAGCCGAGCTTCGTCCTGAGAAAACACTTTAAAAAATACAAAATTCGTGTTTTCTCGTATATGCAAATAAACTTTTAAGTAAAAGCTTCTAAATACCACAAAATCGTTTGAGCCGTCTCCGAGATCAAAAATTTGAACAGCCAAGTAATGAGTTATGTAATAGAGCGTGCTCACTCATATGTTCATAGCCCACATAATGTAAAATACCTAACACGCAATAATTTATTTACTTCGTAGAAAATTGTTGCAATTAGATATGACAAAATTTTTTTGAGCTAGTTTTCCAGTACTTTTAGTGTTGAGTAATTACTAAAAGTTGCAACAATTATAATTTCTAAAACTTCCTTTTAAACATTAAAATGTAATTTTATCAGTCTATAAAGAGATATATAATTCAGACTCTAAAAATACTTTCCCAATTATAATTAAGAAAATAAACTTACAGGAGACTAGTAAATTATAATTTTTTTTTTTTTAGTTTAATAGACCTTGCTGTATTATTAGGTCTGTGGCGCTGAAAACGTTTATTTAACAAAGTTTAATGAATTATCAAACAAAATTTTTTCTACGCGCTTTATAAATATAAATTTTATTAGATTTCAATACGATTTTGTAACTATCTAATTATTTATCTCCCAAGATCATCTACTTTCAAAGATGCCTTCACCTTAATATGTAGTATTACACGTACCTATATAATTAGATAACCTTGAATTGAAACCAATCAGATAAATTAATTAATATGGAATTAATGACTTAGAAATTGTACCACCTAATAATAAAGCTATAGCCGGTAGAAATACGAAATAATGTTATATATTATACCTATTATACTTAAGTACTTTCAATACCCTTTTTGGTACATTGCCCGCGGACAGTGACTTGAAATCAGTTTTTATTTGTATTTACATATTTTTTAATTTGTTTGCTCAGTTATTCTTTGTACTTACGTATTTTGTTTTTCCGTTTTGTTAATATTTTATGTTTTTGGTTTTAGATTCAGTTTGTGTTGGCTGTTGTGAATTTGTATTACCAGCAAAAGCTCTCGCCTTGCCCTGTCCCGGAGTTCTTCTACAAATTCGGCACGACTGTCGTGTGTTCATACTTTGTACTCTTTATGAAATTCTATCTAAATAGTTATGGCAGTAAGAAAGAACATGTTTGAGAATTCAGGGCCCATAAGATTTCAGAGATGAAGCTGAACTGGGACGTTTGTTTATACTTTAAGGTATGATTCCGAACTCCGCTGCAGGCAGCAGCAACACGGCAGCAGTGCTGCCGCAGCACTACTGATCCCTATATAATCTCTATGAGTTTATGTGAGATTACATTCTGAGCTAAGCAGCATTGTCGCGGCAGCAATATGAGGAAAAGTAGTGCCGCGGCAGCACTGCTGCCTGCTGCTGCTGCCTGCAGCGGAGTTCGGAATTATACCTTAATACGTATTTTTACTTCGTCAAACTCGTCAAAGAACGTTTCAGTTTTATATGATGACGTAATAAAGCGTGAATCGTTTTCATATTTTCCAAGAGAGAAAAACGGATGAGGGATGATTCATATTAGATCAGGACGGACGGACGGGTCGTGACGGGCGGTGACGACCTCGGCCGTCACGACCCGTCCGTCCGTCAATTTTGTCCGTCTCTTTCCAGTATGTATATGGAACGGTCTACTACACTAGTCCGTTCCATATGAAACGTGCCCCGTCCGGCCCGTCCCGGTCTAATATAAATTATCCCTAAGGTTCAGTTCAGATTCATCTGATTTGTCTGCAGGAATTTTTGTTACATAACTATATTAATTACCTATATACACATACGAGTAAAATAAATAATCTTCTAACTTTTAAGTTTTATAAATATATTTCATAAATGAAGAAATATTTATGTTATTATTATTTTTAACATTTTTATCCAGACAAATTTATGTATGTACTTAGAAAACCACACCAGCAAAGATATTTATTATTTAGTAAATGGTGGATAAATTACTTATGTCGCAAATCGGTCTAGGCATTTGTTCAGTGTAAAATAAAACGATAAAAACTCTTAGGAAAATTGCTTGTGACGATTGTCAAATGTAAATACTAAAATTGCATCGTAATCGTCGAATTATATAATTTTTCGAGTTCCAAAAAATTCACTAATTTTACATT
This sequence comes from Hypomecis atomaria, assembly GCA_964007245.1. Taxonomy (NCBI): domain Eukaryota; kingdom Metazoa; phylum Arthropoda; class Insecta; order Lepidoptera; family Geometridae; genus Hypomecis; species Hypomecis atomaria. The sequence continues at coordinate 15,831,333 of OZ023280.1, forward strand.
AATATAATTTTTTTTTTTTTTGTAAGTATAAGATTTAGTCGTAATAAGACCTGTGTTTTTTGCGTTCCGTGTCTTATGAGGAAACTAAGGAACTCTTTTAAGATCTTTTTTTTTACTAAGAGACAGACAGAGATAGGTACTACTTAGTTCTAATTCTATGGGTACTACGCGTGCATTTATATTAATTACTGTCACGCTGAACAAGTGTTTATATTTTGGGCCAGATAATATAATTTTTTGACAAAAATACCACAACCGACTTCAACATCTACGTTCAAAATTCAAATAGCTCGAATCGACGAATGCCAGTTTTAAATTATTATTGATTTTTCATAAATTACTGGAGCAATGTCGGTAAAACTTTTATGAACAAACTTTGGGAATCCTTTGAAACAAAAAAATATTAGAATCGGACTCTCGCTTTCGTACTTAAAAATAATATACCTACTCGTCGACTTGTCGTCGTTTTAAATAATTATTCTTGGTACTAAATATACTGAGATAAAATAAAAACGGATGCTATATTTTACTAAAACTTTTCATATATTTATTACAAATAAGTTCCTTTTTAGCTAAAAATGTAGTCGCTTCTGATGTCACAGTTCAAAAAACTAACTCTGCTATAAGTAAATAAAAGGCTTTAAAATAAAACTGTGTTTTTTTTACATTTAGTTTCACATATCTTTAGTACATCATGAACTAATGAATAGTGAAAAATTCCTAGTAAACTTCAAATGAGACTTAAATTGTTTATTCTATGGGATGTATAAGTAAGACATTCATAAATATAATCATCGCATGTCATTTCATTATAATAGGTGAAATAAAAAGGTTTGGTAAGAATTTGCCGATCTATCATCGTCTTACTAGTTTTTGCCTTTGGGTGGGTTGAAAATTGGCCAAGTGCGAGTTGGACACGCGCACGACGCCCCTTAACCACATTTCAAGCGTCTACCTATTGCCGTTATTAATAAGAAGCAAAAAACGGTAAAAATTACATTTATTGTAAGGGAGCCCCCATTAAATATTTATTTTATTCTGTTTTTAGTATTTGTTGTTATAGCGGCAACAGAAATACATCATCTGCGAAAATTTCAGCTGCCTAGGTGTCACTGTTCGTGAGATACAGTCCGGTGACAGACAAACTGACAGACAGACAGCGGAGTCTTAGTAATAGGGTCCCGTTTTTACCCTTTGGGTCCGGAACCCTAAAAAGTAGCTTATGGCGCTCACCTTTAAACTACATCTGTGCAAATAGTTATGTCGATCCCTCTCTCTGTTAAACTTGTTTTGTTTGTAATCAAACAAACTAAATAATAAATAGAGGGGAAGTATTTTTTAACAGAATCAAGTTAAACTTTGTTGCATTGTTTTTAGGGTTCCGTACACAAAGGGTGTAAAAACGGGACCCTACTACTAACGCTGTCTGTCTGTCTGTCACCAGGCTGTATCTCATGAACCGTAATAGCTAGAGAGTTGAAATTTTCATAGATTATGTATTTCGATTGCCGCTATAAAAACAAAAAACAGAATAATATAAATATTTAAGGGGGGCTCCCATACAACAAACGTGTTTTTTTGCCGAAAGGCGCTCATACTACCATATGGAAGACCCTCGATAACCCTTCACGCGCGAGTCCGACTCATACTTGGCCGATTATTTCAATTATTTGGAGGGCTCAGTTACAAGTGATAGTGGTCTATATTAATGTAGGTTAAGTTTACATGATTCTATATGAATTGGTTTATCATAAAAAGTAAACTTAAGTCAGGAAAAACGCCTTCAATAAAAGATTGACTAATTAATTAATGATAATAAGGTGTGGTGAGCTCTTCGGCACATCATTTTATCAATATAGGTGGCAATTTGTCTATTCAGTGGCTATATTTGCTTTACAATTTTAACTGCTGTAAAAAAATACGGTGTTAGGGAGTACAAGGAGGAGTTAAATAAATTCATCACCACGACTTGTGTTATTAGGTACCAACTTACTCTATATTTTACTTCAACCAATGTTTAAATTACGTTCGAAAATTGTACAATAACTCTAGTTTATTATTTAAAGAGCAAAGTCCAGTTTGCTTACAGTGGAAAGAACAAAAGGTTGGTTTGTCGTCAACGTCGCTTGTATTTAACTAACGTTGGAGGAAATCGTCCAAAGTTGAACGAAGTAAACTTAAATTGAATATCATAATTAGGTACGAGTGTTTGTGTACCTCTGCAATGTATTCCATAATAAACCATATTACTAAAAGAGTAACAAAAAAGGTACTTGTTTTTAATTATAAGATTGATACTTGCAATAAAACCTGTGTTTTTAGGGTTACCTCAAGAGGGAATTCATAAATGATCACTCCTTTACAACAGACATAGGTACTACGAACGCGTAGTACCGTAGGAAAATAAGGAACTCTTTTGGGATCTTTTTTTTACTACAGAGATAGGTACTACTTAGTTCGAATTCTATGGGTACTACGCGTGCATTTACATTTTCAAACAACCCCAAAAATTTGCTAATTAAGTAAAACGTTGGCTATTTTATCCCTTTTGACTGAAACCAGCGGGAGCAGGCATGCGCATTGAAAATCTATATTAGTGAGAACGGGACAGCATAGCATGCGATTATCAAAGTAATTTTCTGTTTAAAAAATTGAGCTTCTGGCCATTTCCAGTAGAGCATGCCCCACGGTGGTGGCCTAGCAGCAGTAGCGCAAACCTATTCGGAATAAAAAAAAAGTAGCGCTCGTCATAGCACCTTGAGCTTATTAGTAGCTTTCAATCTCGGTCCCGTACCATGGAACTTATGAGCGGATTTTCACACCACTGACTTTGGGCGAAAGGAAACATCGTGAAGAAACCGGCACAATTACGTTGGTGGAAAAAAATCGTTGATAAAGTATATATATGTATACGAGTATTATCGTAGATGGGCCAGTATTATGGATATGGCTCAATTTTGCTTCGAGGGCAGGTCTACGTTAAGCGGTGGACTATTAAAGGCTGGTACAGTAAAGCACAGCTTGCTATTTTATCACGCTGATTATATAATGCACAATGACTCCTGACGTAACTATTTATTTTTCATTGAGGCTGATATAAACACCACTTTACGGTCACGCGTTGCGAACACGATGCTCTCAGAAGTGACAGCATTACGCTATTCTATCACACTTGTTTGTGTATGCTCTTTGCAACTTTCTGTGATTCTTAAATATTTGGTTTATTTTATATAGTGAAGTTATTCTTCCTGTTCAAATACCTCACTTAGATACGTAAAACCTCCGAAAGTCGAATAACTTTTTATGAACCGAATAATGTGAAAAGGAAATCTTAACTTCGCTTGTTAACTGTTTCATAAACTTCATACTTTCTTCCTTCTACCTACAATATTACGCAGATATAAAAATATGGGTTTACATCAAGACTTATACTCGTATCTTAATTAATATCAAAAAGGTTATTTCTATACCTCTCTACGCTATGCTAAACTTCACTTTATCAAATTGATAATAAGAAAGCAAGTAATTTTCACTGAACTATATTACGAATGTTTTAGATACCTACACTATAAAAGTGAAAAAAGTATACAAAAGTATACACGAAGATCGTATTAATATACCGGCACGTTAGAGAAATTCATCCTATTTTGAGTACAGTAAAAAATCTACGACAAAACCGAGTATAATATTTGCCTCACTTGATGTGTAATGTAACAAACTCTACCATCTTTATGAAATCCTGAATTGATGGGTCGTTCCTGTAAGTTCTACTAGTAGTTCTACTGTAGAACATTTCGCTTTTAGGGCTCATAAGGTCGAATTTGCTAAAAACTTACATTTTCATTACGTTAAGTAATTAAGTTCGTATAAGCCTATAGCTATAGGCTGGCTAGCCCTGGTGTCAGTTTTTAAGCCGCCTGAAGTGTCTGTATTTGGATGGGTGACCGTGGGTGGCAGTTTCTAACTGAGCACTACCGTGGCTCAGATGACACGTTAAATTGTAGGTCCCGGTTGCTTTAACCGCTTAGTCATGTCAGAGACCTTCATTACGTTGAATAAAACATAGGGATTTTTCAGGACAACTTACTTAGAACAGTAGAACTTACAGGAACGACTGGTAGCAATGGTCCGATAACACTTATACTGACTTACTCTCTATGATCTCCAAATTTTATCGAATCGGAGTATTAGGAAATATTTTCCACGATAATGTTTTCTTCTGAAGCAGTCGAGAAAATTCATGGGTTGCCTTCTGTCCCAGATGAGCGGTGGGAAGCGACGGTTAGTTACGTGACTCAATGTTACTCATGTGTACTGACTGAATTACTAAGTCAGTACACATGAATAACATTGACCACATTTATTACGAGCCACAAAATGCGAACACCCGCGACTGACACTTGTGCGTCATTGTCATAATTATCATAGTTGTAGTCGAACGCTAACGCTATAGACGGCCTTAAACCTGCTATTTGAGCTTGATAATAATTAGCTAACATTAATTATTTATCCTTTTATTAGTTTTGTACCCCAAGTATTTATTCTTTGCTACTGTACCAAATAAATTATTATTTTTCTTTTATTTATTTATTTATTTTCAATAAGAAAAGGTTCTTGTCCTGACCCGTTATAACAGTATCAGCGGAGATATAACAGGATATCAGTCGCCTCTTAAATTGCCTTTCTTGTTGTTATACAAATAGGGTCGTGTTTTATTGTACTCGTAGTAGGAGCGACAACTGCAGTTCCAACACAATAAACACGACAGTTCGATGCAATATTTTTAGTGGCAACTGCTGGTAGCTACTTACTTAGAAAATGCTTACGGTATGTTGTTTTTAAACTTTCGCGATTTGAACAAATTATTATTAAACACTACGGGACTAATCGCGCACTAAAATACCGAGGATTGGTGAGATAATTATTTATCTCGTAATTTTAGTGCGCGATTAGTCCCGTAGTATATAATAATAATGCTTACGGTATCTCAAGTCTGAGTAGCTACTTAAGTAATAATATGGCACCGCACTATGTAGGCCCCTTCAAAATTGTTCTATGCCTCACGTAGGACGACAAGTTGATCCAGTAGGATCCCAAGCAATGTAAAAGGAAAGTTTTCGTCACTAATTAACGTAATTGGTTGTTCATTAAAAAAGTCTATCTCCTGCAATTTGGGAAACGTTAAGATTAATTATTCACTGAAAAACAACCATAGAAACAGATAATTAGTTTCTTTTTAGGTTGAGGCCCTTGTTTAGCCAATTAGAAGATATCTTGAGTGCTACAAGTGTATTTAAGAAACTTATTTATTAAAAGGTGAAACCTCATTTCTAGTTTCGTAGTATACCTCATTTCCACAAAACTTTGAACCCTACGCTTGAACCCTTTAAAATCGAGAACAATTTTTTGCAACGCGAAGATATTATTAAATAGGTACTCGTTGGTAAAGTTCGCCATGACCAATCTAATCCAATATTTGCAACTTTTTTTAATGAGGTGAAATCTTAGAAAGATGCCCGACTGCTTTAGGGTGCAGTCGGGTTATGTAGGATAGTACCTACCCACTAAAACCCCCTCGGTGGCCAGCCTTTGTGCCCTTTTAGGAGCTCCTGGATCTCCAAAAGGAACGCACCGGTGCTCCCAGCACTTTTTGTGTCTACTCGCCTGGTAGTAGAACCAGGCTTGTGCGGTCCTCTACTACAGCGTTGCCACACACGCTGTCGTCCTCCTCGGACCCGTTTGAGTGGATGGCCAGAGCCCCAACTGTGACCACCCATGAGCTTAGGGGTCCCCTTTTAGTAAGCTCTTACTACAGGCAGGGGATACCGATGCCGTATTCTAGTGCCCCGGCATCAGGGCACTGGTAAAAATGAGGTAGGTACCTCCTACTTCGTGGCATCTTGAACGGATATCATGTTCAGCGTTCAAGGTTATTTTGATAGCACTTAGAAACGGCCGATCTGTTCATTATTAAGGAGAGTAAGTACCTTTCCCACAGTTTAAGCGATGTACACTGAGCTCTCAATTTATTATTCCACAAGGTCAGGACCGCTGTGCAAGGCGGCTAAGGCAAATTCGGAATGTGAAATGGGACAATTCGTCACTCAGCCTTTACTTGAATTTCTATTCTCAGTTTTATTACGCAACAAACTTTCACAATAACAACGAAATAATGCGTTCAATTTTGAACAATAAGATGCTATTCACTGTGCAGGCTCACAAACACTGCGTATTTTATTAATAGAATGTTTTATTATGTAAATGGGAATACGAGTACAGCTGGTCCCGTGCGCTCTCACCTGCATTACAAATGCATGAAGAGTGCGCTTTGTTACAAATGTATCTAGGCAAGTGCTGAATTTCAGCTAAGTATTTGGTGTGGATGGGTCAGTAATTAATTAAAGGGTGTTTTTGGGCAGGCGTTCGTCGAAATGGAAGTGAAGTACCGGCCGCCACTGACGATGAAACAGCTGAGTTCGAGCCAAGAACTTCGCTTCGAGAGCGATGTTTGCAACCAGCCGCTGGAGCTGCCTGCAGTTCACACCGCCGGCACCAGCCTCGCCGGTTCCAAGCATACCTCGCCCCGAGGCTCCATACTCAGTGCACCGCAATCCGACGGCGAAGAGAATATTCTCATTGATGTAGAACGGAATATAGCCTCCTTAGAAAGATCCATTCAGAATAAGGAGACTGTCATCGAAATGGACTCGAGTGACGATACCAGAGCTGGCAAGCTGATGAAAGTGGCTGGAAAACGCTTCTTGAAGTAAGTCTTATTTAATAGATTAATCTTATTTAATAGATTTTATCATCTATGAACAGAAGCGACTTTATTATTCGTCTAAATATCTTATGCGTCCAGCTAGTCTTAGTAGGTATTTTAAAAAGAATTAAAAGAGTTCCAGAGATAGCATAGACAAGATAAAATATCAATAAGAGCAAGATGAGACAATGTCTCCGACACGCTGTATATTCTACATCTGTTACTTCAGGGTCCAGATTAGTATTCAGGACGCGTTTCGTATGAAATGTACATAATGATGAACTTTATTCTCGCAAAATTGCTTTTTTAGTCATTAATCAACAAGTAGAGTTTGGATTTTTTACTAAAATATAGAAAAATATGAATTTGCATGTACCATTTTTGTTTTCTGGTATCTAGCACAAAAGATACAATAGTCGAAATGAATTGGAGTTGTTGAATTTACTTTTTCAGGCTGACTATAGGTATTCGTATATAGCTATCCAGCACGCAAACTCATATTTCATCCTCATTCATCATTGTACTTATTCGTTTTTATAAAAGGATGTACTCGTAGTTTTATTCAGAACGTCAAAAAGCCAATTCGATAATACAAAATCGTGTAGACTTTGTAAATATCTGTCGGTATAAGAATTTAAAATGATATTTAGTAAATTTGAATATGACAAATATTATTGAATGGGTCCTAATTTCCATTAAAACTCATACCGGTTGCAGTACATAGCCTGACTGTGACATTATGACGATATGAAAGCTGTAGTGATTTCTTGTGGCTTTACATTTTCGTACAGCAGAAACAAGGAAAACTTAACAAAAATACTTTTATCGAGCCACACGAAAACAACTAAGTATAGATTCCGTTTTATAGTCAAGTTCATATAAGACCCTTGGTAGCGCGTTTTAGAATTCAGTTTTGAAGTTCTGATATTGTAGAAATTATCTAATATCGCGTACGCTGACACCGTCTCGACGAAATTCAAGAAACTCTGAGTTTTACTCGTGCGTCACGTTGTAATTCCGATGGCTAATGTTAATTAAACCCAAACTCCACCAGAAAAGAGCGGAGATTGCTGAGCAAAGCGTTGCGTTACATTTTGTAAGTCCATTACAAAAAAGCCAAAATTCACCGGAAAAAATAACACAATTCCACTTCACTCACGTTTGTGTCTTGTTTGTCGTTGAGTACCTAAATTATGCCATTTATGCAGTGAACAGACTATAACGCGTTGCATGGGCGTAGCTAAGCTACTGGGGGGCACGGTATATTCGGTGAGAAGTACCCTGAAAAGTTCTTCGCCCATCTTATAAAACTTGAAAATCAATGTATTCTATTTTTTGAGTAGGCCTAAAAAAGGCAGCTTTAGTGTAAATCTCTACCTACGTCAATGACGGAGACCCAGCTCCGCGCGTCTCCGTTCGTCTCCGCTTCTGTAGAGTCTGTGCCTTATTGTTGTTTTTGTGAACAGGCGAGGATTTTCCCTCGGGGCCGAGAAGTCTGTTACTATCGCCGACCACGAGGGGCGGAGCAACAAGCGTTCGACCCTGAAGAGTGTCAAGAGCTTCATGAGGCTGGGGCGGTCGAGAACGCGCTGCAGCAGTGGGGACGATGAGCAGGGACTACTGGACACGGCCTCCGGACCTCTCTCAGAGCCTGACCGAGCTGCCAGCCAGACCTCTTTGTCCTCCGACGAAATACTCGTCGATACGCGACCTCCACCCGATACGGCCACGAAAAGGATGTGAGTAGATAGAGTATATGAACTAACCGTACCGTTTTAATTAAAAGATTCTATACGTTTGATTCAATTTAGCCTGAACTTTAGGTATACATAAATATGTTATAGTTACAATTAATTGTGGGGGCTACATTCTCATTATTGACTCTTCAGACAATAGTAGTACTGTATTAGTAGTGAAAAAATATAAACTTAAATAATTCTTTGGCCTTGGACAAAATTATGTGGAACAGATAATTTTAATATGCAATTTCAGGTGTATTAGTTGTTAATAATCATGAGTACAATGGCATGGTTTCGGCTTGTTTACAGGGCAAGATTTTCAGCTCGTATATTTAATTACTTCAGTTTCTTCATTACTTCATTCAGCAAATGATGTGAATGTGATCGATAGATGAACGTAAATGAAACCATTCGTGAAATCATCAACATAACCGGTAAAGCTTGTAATAACGTATTGTAATTACAATAATAAGGTATTCCGCGTGGACGAATAGGCAGGCAGTCTATGTGATGGATGGTGCTGGTAATTCTATTTATTTTCCTTCCACCCATGTTCTGGTGAGCGCAATAATTGGAAAAACAGCCGCTTCACTCAATGAACTGCAGTAAGCCAGTCTGTTAAGCAGCTTGTCTTTTCATACATTAGGCGACAAAGTTGCCGAACCTATTCGTGCATAGGCGAGGTAACGTTAACTTTCAGATACAATTATTTTACTGGTGTATGACAGGTGTACAGAAGAATATAATAATATAGGTGAAAAAAATAGTGCCAGGCATGCGTTAGATTTCTTGTTTTTACTTTAAGAACAGAGTAATAGGTATTTGTAATTATTTTCAATGTTAGACGCGTTTTGTTTAATACATTTTTAAAAACGATTAATAGATAACATGTATGGTACACTGTATAAGATATAATAATACCAGTACTACGAGTAGGTATAGCATATTATTGAGTATCTGCACGAAAATATTTCTAATATTGAGCGTGGAAATAAATGTTAATAATAACAATGATTTTTTGCAAAAAATGACAAAACCGCCTTCCATCGTGTACAAAATTCGAATATTTTGCTCGAATTGTTTATATTACAGTTGATTTTTCAAAACCGGGTCAGCCGATTTCTGTAAAATTTAAATGAGACCACTTCGGAAGTATACCCTTTCGAAATAAAAATATTTTTTCGATTCGGTTCACAATTGACGGAATTATCGATGAACCTACACAAAAAAGACATGCAGACGAACATAAACATAGAACCTCCTCCTTTTTGGAACTTGGTTAAAAATGCATTCAACTGTGATACAAAAACACGCTTACAGCCACAAACAAAAAGGATTATCTCATCAAAAACATAAATGTGAAATGAGAGCCAAAGTGTCGCCACCAAAAGAATTGAGATCCAACACAAGGGCCAAGTGTTCTGTAGAAAATCCTAAAGTTTAAGCTACAAGATCATACCTACAATATTCTAAAGGGATTTACTTATGTAATTCAAGATCGTGATTTGACTTGGTTAGTTTAAGAATAAGTACAGCGCAAATAAGCATTTGTCTGTACGTGTAAACTAGCCAAATCAAATCTTGAGCTTGAATTACATAAGTAAATTTCTTTTAAATGTTGTAGGTATATTCTTGTAGTTTAAACTTTAGGATTTTCTACAGAACACTTGGCCCCCGTGTTAGATCTCAATTCTTTTGGTGGCGACACTTTGGCTCCCATTTCACATTTATGTTTTTGATGAGATATCATAACTTTTTGTTCAGAAATAATTATTAGTTACATCATGATTATCATAGTACACTTATCTCTGAAAAAGTTATCTAGTATTTATTATATTACTATCACAAATGGCATGGTTCATCTATCGAAAATCTCAGTGCCTCGCGACGCTACCGCCATTTATTGGAGTATTGGTTAGGTAAATTTTACAATTACTTTGTTAATAGTACTAATTATCAATAATTTTCAGTTTTTAGATTTTTTCCTTTATATATGCCTGATAGTCTACCTTGGTGCCAAATATCAAGATTCTAGGTCATCTGGAAGTGGGTTAGGTTTCTGATCTATAAGTCAGTGAGTGAATCAGTCAATGAAACACGAGTTTTGAAACGTTAATATATCAATAACTGATTGAGCAAAATTTATGGAATTTTGGATTCTTGATAAGCTAAAAGACTTTAGTAAATGTGCCAAATTTCATGTATGTAGGCTAAATAGTTTTTGAGTTGTGAGGGGGTCAAAAGTAGCTCCAAATGGTTCGTGTAATATTACACACGGCCGCTGCGTCGCCAGTTTTCTTTGAACACTTTGGCTGGACACGCTGCCGCGTGTCTAGATTCCAGTCTGTGATGCTTACAGCCATGTTTTTGATCAGAGCGCGATGCGTCGTCGTTTCATACTTACTTGTGTAGTCCACTGTACAAACCGTGTAAGGTCTGGCCGCATCATTAGTCTCAAAGTGAATGTAATTTAAATCTTGTCTGGTTTTACAAATAGTAAATGGCCATTTGTAAAACGAGAGCCATTGCCGACTGTCCTAATAGCCTGTCTAGTTTTACTCCGGCAAATTGGTATTGTGAAAGAGTAACAAATCAACAAACACACGTTCGGATTTATAATATTAGTAAGATACTTCTTTTACTTGATAAAGTCATCATCCTACTTTTATTATAAGGTTCACTTCAATAATAAATAATAAAATTAAAATAAAATAAATATTTGAGGGGGGCTCCCCTACAGTACGGAACCCTTCGTGCGCGAGTCCTACTCGTACTTGGCCGATTATTTAGTTATACTAGTTCGCGGTGTCGAAACGTTTTTCGTCTAAGAAGTCTTGTATTGAGTAATAGCTTTTGAATATGAGATCTCTTATAGTTTTCTTTTATTTATTTTTTTCATTTGTATTGTTTCTGATGTTATTTGGTAGCTTGTTGAATATTTTGATTAGCATGTACTCTGGGCCCTATAATTTTGTACTGTCGTGATACCGAATTGGCTGATCAAAACGGCCCAAAAAATATGAGCTTTACATATGTATGGTGCTTAGCATACATTAATTTTGACAGTTTATAGACATAATATGTACGCGCACAATGTCAAAGATCTGGGCTGTTTTCTTTGTGATTAATGTACTTGTGTGCTCGTATTCGTCCACCTAGACAGATATATAAATAATCAAAGTGTGGGCTTCCGTACGTGGTTCGGGTTCTACTAGTTGGTTTTGGCGTCTAGGATTTGTTGAGGCAGTGAATAAGTGTGGATATTTTTTGGTAAATAGACCTTGTTGTTGGCAGACAATCGGCGTTAGAGACCATCGGCTCATCGGCCCTGAAGCCGGCCGACTTCCAGGTGTGTGTGACGATCATAGAGGCCCGCCAGCTGGCCGGCCTCAACATGGACCCAGTGGTGTGCGTCCAAGTCGGAGACACGCGCCGCTTCACTCAAGTCAAGGAAAGCACCAACTGCCCATACTACAACGAAGTTAGTAATGTTCAATCTAGAATAGGAAAACAAATATAATTTGTTCTTCAGAAAGATTATTTAGATTTCAAAAATATTAGACACGTATTTTCTTTTGTCAATCAAACAAACATTGATAAAGTCCCGCGTAACGTCACGACTAGACTGCGAAAGTATAGACTTTTGACAGAGAAGTGACGTCACGAGACCCCACTCCCGAAATTTTACCAGGTATATCTTTGTCATTTATTGTTTGATTGGCAAAAGAAAAAAATACATGTCCAATATTTTTTGATGTAATGTAAATGAACTAACGAACTACTTATAATAATGATTTTATTACTCAGTCATCATGCCTATTCGTATTAAATATTAAGTAAAAGCAACATTGCACAAGGTAGCTAGCCCTGCCCGGCTACCTTACACACTACGACATAATTTTATCGACATGTGAAAACGAGATAAAATTATTTTGTATACCTACAGGGTTAGGGTTATTTCTAATCAATTAGCATCCTTATCATACCCAAGTAACAAAATCTGGTACTATAAAAGACCTGAGAACGTTTTGGAGCGTGCTAATTAGTGTTCATGATTGGCACTATAATAGTCTTGTAAACGTTTACAGAACCCCGAATAGGCCCTAGTATTATCACTGATTTATTCTATAATCATTACATAAAGGCTGTCACGGTGATAAATCAGCTCTGTAGTTGAGATGTAAAAGTGATAAGAAACGCTTTTTAGTACTTAAATAGCTCTACTTGCAACGTTTTTGACATAAATTTGGTCTATAAAAGTAACCAAAAACCTATTTAAAGTGTTATTGTGCACCGAAAACGATTTCAATGATCTTTTTTATTACAATTGCAATTTACGGAATGTATGCAATTTGTGAGTTTTCTTCATGAAAACAAAAATCGGTTAGTTTATGTTTTATGTCACTACAGCCATTGTTGATAAACGTAACACGTAATTAAAAGGACATAACTACATTACATGGACTATAAATCTGCGGTAACTTGCACTTGCGAAAATAATTAAGTCGCTAAAGTCATTATACTGATTTCAAATTTGAAAATGCGCCCTCATAATTTTCATGTTTTAATTAATTTTTAATTATTAAAATAAGAACTTCTTCCGACTATGGCTGCTATAGTGCTTATTGGCTCCAGCCGTGCTGTTAATGAGTTACCATGACAAAAAACGTCAGCCATTTTTTTCACCTAACACAAATTATAGCTCGGGAGGTAAGCGGAAAAAATGCAACTACTTCCTAAATTTTTGAATTTTTCCTCCTGAATTTTTGGTATTACGCTATCAAGGTGGTGTACTAAAATACCACGGAGTCAGTCAGCTGGGACGTTTAGCGGTTGGAGGGAAAAACTGTATGAATTATTGAAAAAAACATGTAACTGAGCCTGTCAGTTAGGCTTTATTTAAAGCGGCGCTGCTTTAAGTCCTGACTGACAGAGATTGTAATAGTAACAAGGTCTGTCAAGTCAAGCAGGCTTTAAAAGTTTCAAGTAATTTTTGGTAATTAAACTTTTTTAAATTATTTTTCTACACCCGTACACCAATTTTCAGCTATTAGAAGTAGTTGCAAGATACTTATTTTTTTTTTTAAATAATTCTAACGGTCCTCATCAAACGCTAAGTATTCTAGCTGACTGACTCTCGGGTATTCTTATACACCATTATACTCGTAACACACCGAAAATTCAGTTTTTAGAAAGTACCTAGTTATATTTATTGCACTTACCTCCCGGGCCATTAGTTTTGTTATCTAAATATAAATACCAGTTATGAAGTACTTTTCATATAAAAGATACTGAAAAGCTAATATAGATCTAATTAGTCCATTAATTGTAGATTTTAGTACATTTATAGTATGCTTTAGTTGTGTAGCAGTAACACAAACTTACTTATAGAACAATTTAAAATATAAGTTATTTAAAAGATGCGCCAGGAGTCCTTTTGGTACTATTTAGTACTATAGAAAAATGTTCATGGCTTTTACAGAACTAGCACCATAGACATATTTAGGGAGCTTTTAAAACGCTAAAACGTTACGAAATTGTTGTACAAGGTACTTTTACAGTGCAAATTTGTCTTGTAATAGAGTTTTTGACACTTCTACAGTACTAGTACTATAAAAGTAACTTTGACGCATTATTAGTGCCAAATAGATACATAAAAGTGTCCTTCAGGTTGTCTATAGTATTAAATAGCACTATAATCGCATATTTTACACCCATTATAGAGCAACACTTTAAGTATTCTTTTGTATGGTCCTGTAGACGTTTTAAGAGCTAATTTATAGAACTTAAATGCTCTTTTATCTTATAGAACCAAACCGCTCTGTTGAAAACCTTTATAGTACAAGCAGTGATAACGGTTACCACTATAGGTCTACTATATTACTGTTTGGTGATAAAAAGCCCTGGTTATAGAAGCTTATGTTACTTGGGTACTACTACACGGGACTTATCGCGCAATAAAACTTGAGATATGAGCTAATTAAGTACCTCTTTTTCTCCTCCCGACGTTTCGACCAAGTTGCATTGGTCGTGGTCACGGGCAGACTAAATGCGACGCCGTATCACTCAAATTGAAATTGTCACCGCGACACACCACACTGACAGTGTCTGTAAAGGTCTTAATGCCTACACCACGCAGTTTGCATTTGTTGACTACAGGATTCCACGACACTGATAGTTTGAAACCATCTTCTCGGTTGAAATTACGATGTTTTTATTGCGCGATAAGTCCCGTGTAGTAGTATGATAATGTGTTCAAATCGTGAAAGTTTAAAAATAACAAATTAGCATCCTTTTAGGGGCTTATTCTGTACATAAGCCTAAGAAAGCCTAAACTAACAACTTTTGTTCAAATACTTTTGTCAAATCTCAAAAATAGTTGTTGTTTCATAGAAAAATATCGTTTACCCTTGACAAAATGTATGGAACAGCTTTTTTTTGAGTTTTGACAAAAGTCGCAGAACAAATGTTGTTAGTTTTCATGTACAGAATGAGTGTTATTTTCAAACTTTCGCGATTTGAGCACATTATCTTACTATATAATAAGAATAAGCCCCTAAAAGGATGCTAATTGATTAGAAATAACCTTGTGTAAATGTGTATACTTTTTTGTCGACCACATTTTCACACGTTGTTATATTTATGTCGTGGTGCTTAATACGTACCTATATGCTAGATGTGCTGGTGTCAAAGTTTATAAGACGCGTGGAATCCTCTGATAAGGTAAAGCGGTCAAAACAATTTGAACTTACAATTTAACGTGTCACCCGAAAGAAAGTGTCGTGTCGAAAGCGATAAGTTGTCAATAAAAAATCTGACGTGTAAATTGCAGTTATGAAATAAATGACTACGATTATGATTTGTAGTCACCCCATGTAAAGGCCTGTTTATTCATTGATTAGTGATTAGTACAGGTGATAAGTGCAAGTATCGAGTGATTAGTAGTACATTTATTAAAAATATAAAAGTTATTTTTGATTGATTAGTGCGAGTGTGTGATTATCTACTAATCACTAACCACTTGCACCAATCACCTGCACTTATCACTAATCTAAGTGTCAACAGGCTTTACCTAAGGCCGAGGTAAAGGACCGTGCCGAAAGTTGCTTAACTTCGATGAACGATAAGAAATATCAAGTCAAATTACGGTACAAGCGTAACTAAAAGTAAATAAATCTTTATTTCATCGGACATCTTCCAGTGGTCTTAAAGAGATCGTCCAGCGTCGCTTGGACGTCGGAGCAGCTTCCAACAGGTCTAAATGAAAATTCATAAGTAAGTTCTATGTCCAGCACTGGATTTCCCACAGCTGGTAATGATAGAAATGATAATTAGTGACACGTAACGTGTTTTTAAAACTAACACCAATACCTATAGAGATACCAAGTTATGGGTAGCTCCTTTTATTCTGTACAATCGGTGAATACTAGAGCCGACTCAAGGGCACCTTGTGTTTTGTGTTCCAAGCTCTTTCACTAATAAATTTTATTGCCTCGGTGGCTCTGTGATTAGTGAACCTGACTCCTGGGTCAAAGATTCGTGGGTTCGATTCCCACCCAGGGCAAGCATTTATGATGAACATAAGTGTTTGCTGTGTGTCTGGGTGTTAGTAGTTGTTATCTTTATATGTATGTATTTAATATATCACAAGCGTTGCTTAGTTTGGGATCAGAAACCGTGTCTAAGATGTCCCCCAATATTCATTTAAAAAATATTTGTTTAAATAGAAAATTCCAAAGAACTCATTATTACAAGACCAAATTTTAAACCAATCACGATTCTAAAGAAAGCACACTTTTAGTACGCTATACGATAAACCTGGCAATTAAAAAAGCCACTTCGCTTTTTTAATTGCCAGGTTTATCGCGAAAAGTGTAGTAAGGTTTTTTCATAACAGTGCGAAGCTAATGGTTTGTCTCTATCGATCTATACCTACCACAATAGACCTGTTGCTTCCCTTTGCTGCATGCGTAAAACTCACGCACACAAAGGTCTATGTATTCCTGCTCTCATAAGGTTTATTAAAGAGCATTAAGTCAATTTGGACTTCCATCGTGTGACGTGTGGCTTTTTAATGAACAATATATCAAATTTTAAGAACACGTTGAATTAAATTAACCTAATAAATGAAAACCCTTTCCCTTTTAGAATAAGAATCTGAGTTATTAATATAATTTTAATTTAATGTTACACTGATAACATATTTGCTTGTGTAAGTGTATTATAATAAAAGCCTGGTGTCACGCGAGGTCAAAGTAATTAAGTTTACTTTGCAACTTTCCAACAACGATATTATCCTACCTAAGTAGAGAGTATGGCTGTGCCGACACCTTAATTTATTTCGTTTAAGGAGACGCCTGAAGCATTATCGTCTATTTTTGAATCGAATTATTTCAGTAACAACATACCGTGTAAATGATTTGGTTAGATATAACAAATTTATGCTTATAGCGTAGTTTGACTAGGTGTCTGTCAGCGATCAACAAAGTTAAGTAACCTTCGGCATTTACAACTGTTCGCCATCGTGGCTCGGATGACACGTTAAATTGTAGACTCCGGTTGTACCAACCATTCAGTCATGTCAGAGGCCTTCAAGAGGCTTAAAAACGGACATCAGGGCCATAGCTACCAACCTATACTTCCGTACAACCTGAGTTGTCTTTTATTTTTTCCAATTACTATTAGTCATAGATGCTCATTATTATCACCTTACTCGTATGTTAGAAGTCAGTTAAGTTAGTACCTACGTACTAAAAAATTGCCGAACTAGGTCTCTTCGACAAAAAATCTGAATGAATTTTCACAACTGAAAAATGGTTGAGCGTCGTAATTATTTAATTTTTTACATTTTCTGCTTTATCATGTCTTTAGTTTTTTGACTTGATTTAAACAAATCTGCTTCTAATAGACGTGATTTTATAATTCTGAAAATACAAAAATTCTTTTAATAGTAATTAAGTACGCCTTAAGGTTGTTTGTAAGAGATCACTTTTAGCAATAAAACCGCCTTTTGTTTGCCTATTTTCTATTTTTATTTTTACGGAGTTAATAACGACTTCTTGTGTTGTATAAAACTTAATGGTGCCATTTTCGATTGTCCACAGTACTTCGTGTTCGACTTCAAAATTCCACCAGTAATGTTATTCGACAAGATCATAACGCTTTCGGTAAGTTAGTATTTATAAGCGCATTATGTAAGAGCGAGTTTTATTTCGATACTTACTTCGTATAGTGTACAAAAACTGCGAATGTCTAAATTACATTTTCTGAATGTTTGATTGTCTACTAGAAAGCTCAGGTTGCCTAAGATAGCGGTGTTGTCATAAATAACGGATGTACCTACCTAATATTACTGATGCTATAGTGCATAGAATTAGAACTAAAGTAATATAATACTTACAAAATTTTGCTCAAATATAAACTATGTTACAGCTGTCTTATTCATATCTGGTTATACAGCATACGCAAGAGTGAGTGGAACAAAATAAAACGCATTGTCTGTCGGCATACATCATAATCACAAGTTATAATTTCAAAATGGTTAAAATTTGGTTCCTTGTATTTTGCGATATGATCGGAAATTTGAACCCTCTAGATCCATTTAGAAGGTTCAAACCTCTGATCATTTTACCTCCATACTTTTTACCTTTTTGAATTTGGACAGCCGAGATAGCTCAATGCTATAGTCCGACCGCTTAACTTAGTCCTAGCCTGCGCGGGTACAGGGGCGCGGGGGTACCGCGCAGGCGAGGACTCAGTTAAACGGTCAGACTATAGTTTGAGAAACCCTTCCAAATTAAGTAAGTTATATGAGCATCTTTTTCTTTACCTTTTAAATTTCATGTTTAAAGTGGGACAAAGTGATTTGATATCGCTTGCTGTTTTAGTACGGTTTTTATTAGGTGCTTTAGTTCTAATTTTATGCTGTAGTACCTATAAGATAACGTCATTTTACGGTGTCCAGTAAAACTCTCTGGGAAACTCCGCCACTTTGTTTGCACAGGCTACATTCTATAGTGACGTCATACATCGCTGTATTACGGCCGCTATGATGAACACCAATATTCTAAGAAAACAGAGCTCAAAGTCCTTATTTCACTAGGAACCGTCGACGTCACAACTAGTCGCACTACCAACAAAATGTATACAGATGTATGAAGTGTACCTCACATGGTGTCTCTCTGCGTATGCACCTGTTGGCTGTAGGTATATTGTGCAACCATGTAGGTAGACGTACCTACCTCATTATGGTTGCGCCCTCATGATGTCCTAATGACATAAGACCCTGAGTCTATCTGCTCTTTGAAGTTATCTCTAAGTTTAGATTTTCCATCTCAACTATACTAAGCTATTTTTGATCAATCGTAAGCAAAAATCTCCGATTTATAAAATGTAATTTGCTGTCGCGCTATTTATCAGCCGATTTCAAAAATATTTGGCAAAATTGTTTGGTATCTAAATCCTAACAAGATTTAAGAGTATGAACTAAATCTATCAAGATCGAGTCAGGCTTATAAAGGTTCAGTTAAAGAGATGTGTCGCGAGATTTACTGTGCGGAGAAATACGAGTACCTACTATTTTATTTAACATTTAAGTAATTGATTGAACATACTTTATCATTTCTATTGTCTAAGCTTTGGTTTAATCAACATAATATCAAATAATCCTTTAGAAAAGTTAATATGTTTTTCCTAGTAACTTTATAAAGGTTAACAAATATTCTGTTTTGATTTGGCAAAGTTGTAAAATGTAGATTTTCACGAATCTATTGGTATGACATAGTATGTATTTAACGCATGAATTATATTACTTTAATAAGACAATTTTAGCGTTAACAGTATTTTAATTTTGTGGCTAATTTAAAGAAAGCTTCGAAATAGTTAGATACATTTTTTCAAGCGACGCTAACTTTTCTAGTGTAAGTAGCCAAGTTTTGAATTCGGGTGGAGAGCGGACTCCGACATTCAATGAATTCACATATTTGACCTTCCTTTTCAAAACCTTCGACATGTATTGAATTTAATAAATAAAACTAGGTATAGGTATACTCAGGTATATAAAATTTTCTGTAACATCATTTTGAAGTAACCTGTATCCAAACAGTGGAAGACGTTGTCAGCTCTCGACTCGCGTCAACCTAATATCAAAATAGCTAAATCAATTCCTTAGACAATATGATGCCTAATTACTTCCTTTATTTATTACTTGTCTTAGTTTGTTTGAAAATGTTGTTTTTTTTAATCTAAGAGGATCGTGAATGGATCCGTATTTTCGAGTTTTCTGTAGAACATCCAGAAAAATTCCGGTACATTTTTGATAAAATTTACGTTACGGGGGAAAACTCTTTACACCCTTTAAATTGTAACAAAAGGTTATGTTTTTGGTGTCAATCGCTTGAGTAAGAAATATTGCACGCTCTTACGTCTTTTGTTCAGAAAAGTTTTTAGTTATGTACCTGTATACTTTTCAGACAAGTTTTTCAGTAAAATTATGACTTTTTAGAGGCTTTTAACTTTAAGGTCATTAAAAAAAAACTGTAAAATCTAAGACGTAGGTATAAATAAATCCTAGCGATTGAAGTGCTGATGACATGAAAAAAACTCAAATCGGATAATATTTAGAGGTAGTATTGTTAACAGCTTGAAACTCTTTTTGTAAGGTCAAGTGGGCGCCTCACGATTGCCTTAAGGATTATTTTTGTTATCGTATTGCTTATATGATTACTGGTTACTAGTACTACTTGTGGGTCAAATTAATGTCAGCGTCAGCTCTCCACCCTGTATAAGTGTATAACAAGTTAACATTTTGTAAAAATTACAAGATCATATCATGCCATTATTATCAGCCGATCCCACCGCCTTCATCCATTATAGAGTCAGTTGCGCTGCGGTTGGGAAGTTTGGTAACCAGATGCCCGATGGGGATTATTAAACAGTACACCGGTTTTCCGGAGAGCCGTACCTTCCTCGGTCCATTTTCGCTGCATATCGGATGATAGACTTTAGTAACGATTCAGCAGAGCCGTGAAACAGAAGCAGCGCAATATTGAAACAATGCTAGTACAGACATCTGATATTGAACTGAACAAGAAACCTACTTAAATAAGAGTAAAGAAAGGTAATATGAAAGTCTATTTGTTTCTGGTTTAAGATATTTATTTTCCCAAAAAACTACATAAAAATTCACTTATGAGAGAAAATACCTATACATGCTAGATTAGGGCTAGAGTCCCAGTAGCCCACGAAGGGCGAAACTAGGTACATAAGTAATGGTTCTATTCTGACAAGTTCGGGAGGATAGAGGTTTGTAATTTAATTATTGAAAAATTTTTAGAATATCTTTGACAGCGGTGATAAAAGCAAATCTCTTATGACATCACCAACAGACAGTGATCTATAGACACTCACCTATATTGAATATCACAGAACTGTGATTATCTACTTCCGAAAATCAAACACTGAAAAATGCATGTTTATGAAACTTACCTAGTAGGTACATTGCGAAATGCAGTGTTGTGTAAGCACGTAAGCATGAACAAGTGATCGTGTAATCATTGGCATTACCAAAAATAAAAGACCATAAAGAAAGTAATGTTTACAATAACGGCCTCGTTACCAAAAATAGAACACCACAGGTACAATAATAAAAAATGCTCATACTGACGGTCTGAAAACAATACTGCTGAAAAAAAGTGTTACGAAATTAAATTCCTCCTTTTTACCTGCCGCGCTTCCGCGCGGCAGGTAAAAATTTGAACTTCGTTAATATGCACCTACGATATTTAGTAAATAGGTACATACGGAACGAAAAACCTTCTGAAGAATTTCAAACAAGAGGTTGCCGTATTTAAACAATAAGTAGCTGAATTTAAACAACTCAAAAGCTTAAGCAAACTGTAAATTAATTGAGTTGTCTACCTGTAATTAAACAATTTATTAAACCTTCGTTAGGGCGCTGCTTACCGGGCAAAGTTTTTGGGCCGCCGTTTTATTGGTTTTCAGGAGAAAACTTTATTATTTAAATTTTTAAAGGATCTCCCACCACTGAAATGCTCGGCTACGCTCACAAAGTTTTAGGACAAAAAGTGTTTACCAGGCTCTGAACCAACCCCTCAAAAGGGTTTTAGAGACCTAAAACTCTGCTAAGTGCGAGCTGAATCTAACCGTAGCAATACGGTTCTACATTCTGCTACGATACAAACTAACATAGACGCAAAGATATCGTCCCTTGAAACCGCGTTTAAATTTAAGTACCAGAATGTTTATGATGAGTTTATGTTACGGGCTTTTACAGATTTAGATAACTTTATCAGGCAGTTTTAAATGCTTAATTACTTGTGACTTTTTTGTGAAAATACATCATGTATTGTACCATCTACTAATAAAATTAAAAGAGTAGGTATACTTCAATATGTTTCAAAATTTTGTACACAGCTAAGCAATAAAGTTTGTTTCTATTTCTATAAAAAGTTATACTCAATTAGAATTCTTTTTCAGTTTGAACTGACCTCGCTAATTTTGCATTAATTTTCTTGAAATGAGTTCCAAAATAAGCAAGTCAATAAATGTTTATTGTAACGTCTATCGTAATGCTGTAGGACTTCAAGACTATTTTCATTTTGAACTTCGGCACAAAGTCAGCTCAGAATCAGTAGTATACATTTTCAGTTTGTTTCCAAACTACAATAAAATTTCCAAAGAGAATGTGATTTTCTGATTTTCGTAAAAATGCAGTTAGTAAAAATATCCACTTTTCATGTGAGGTACTTTTCCACAACAACTCAAGAAAAATTCAATAAAGCCGTTTACGAGTAGCAGAGACGTGTGCCATTCAATGCGTCTTGAACCTTGTGTATGTTCTTCGTAAAGGTCACATTGGCTTGACAAAAGATCTCTATAGGTAGTCAAAGGTAAAAAGAATCCCTAATGAGGACTGCAACTGCGGAATTCAAAGAAGCGATTTGCCACAAAAGCCAGCATAAAACGTGTGTACTAAATAAATAACTTTCTACGTACCTACTAAAATGGGTATATCAAGGTAAAGGCCAGATCAACTTCCAGTCTGCATACTAAAAAATTGTGTTAATACTATTGCTTTAGTTTTATCAGAATTAATGAACACTGTCTTTGAAGCTGGATACTTGCCTCAACACTGGAAGTATACAATAGTAGCTCCGATTTGTAAAAAAGGTGACAAAACTAAACCGGAAAACTTTCGACCCATTAGCCTTACTAGTGTTATGGTGAAGATTATGGAAAGGATTATAAGTGAGAGAGTAGCTCAATTTTTAAATAGAAATTGTGCGATCTCAACAAAACAAAATGGTTTTATTGAAAAAAGGTCAACTGTCACTAACTTATTGACATGTGTTCATGCGTGGATTGTGCAAGGTGATAA